>OY743104.1:24633494-25883494 GCA_963555685.1 Acrobasis consociella
TTTGGAAAAAAATGTTGCATAGTAAATAAATTCCTCTATCCATAAACGTAATCTAAATTTCTGTATGTCATGAGATAAAAAAGTTACGCAAGTTAAAGTTAAGTTAAGTTGTAGTTACGCCGTCCAAAACAGCTGCGTCATGGAGATGACCTGCAGACGGTGTATGGCGGCGGTACTACTAATTGATCTCATAATTTTACTTTCGAGTTTTACTCAAAAGTTTTTGTTTCTGAATTTTTATTTTTATTAGCTAATTAGGTATTACTAATGATGCCTATGAAGTAGCCTTCGGCTCCAAAACCAATGGAAGATTGCCGTGTATATGTTTTCAAAAAACACTTTTTTTAATATTGGTAGATGTAAGAAGACAAAAAACTTTACTAATATTATTGCTTTATAGCGGAAATAATATTTATCACCGATTTGTAACGTGTTATTTCACTGACCTTATCCTGGCGAGAAAAGGTGGCCTTGGTACTTCAAGGCGACGCCGACGAAGCACTGCCAGCGGAATAGTCTCATGCACACGCAGCATTTGTATATATTATACAGATCGTGCCAGTAAAAGTATTAAACTTGAAAATGTCAAAAAACCAAACTTAAAACTGTAACTTAAGGAAGACCAGGAGTCTTG
Source organism: Acrobasis consociella (assembly GCA_963555685.1). Taxonomy (NCBI): domain Eukaryota; kingdom Metazoa; phylum Arthropoda; class Insecta; order Lepidoptera; family Pyralidae; genus Acrobasis; species Acrobasis consociella. The sequence continues at coordinate 24,634,129 of OY743104.1, forward strand.
CTTGAGCTGCAATAGCTCTTTGAATGTAACGTATAGAAGAAATACACGAATATGCTGCTTTGGAATCTAATCTCATAAGGAAGATACGCACAATCCAACACGAACCTAAACACTCTTTGATAAAGTAAACAAATATTTTCTCTTTCAAAGTGAGCCTAGATAATAACCTTTTTTTATATTTATATTAATTCAAACTGTTAACAAATTCGTAATAGTTGAAAAGGTGTTAACATGACGAAAGTCAATACCGTTCTGAGGAGGCAGCTATCGAAGGTTTTTTACATCCTACACAGACACATGATTATATTGTGTAAGTGAGCAAGCCTCCCGTTTGACGCCTACGCAACAAAATCTCTATTTATCCTTATTGATGTTGAGTGGAAGAGAACGCTTTTAGCGTTAAGTCGACCACTTGTGAACAATTATTGGCCGAGTGAGTGAAGCAAACTTTTGTTTTGTATGCTCGTATTCCAGATGTCCAGTTATCCAGGTTTCTAGTTGCTTTCGCATACCGGTTGCTTTCCTCAACCGATTTTAGTGAAATTTTGTGGGAAGGTTCAATAATTATGTAAAAATTTGGGTCGACACAGTTTTTTTTTAAATTTTCAAAATGGTGATTGTGTCGGATTTAAAACCAAAAAATATTTTTCAGGTATTTTGAATTATTTTAAAAATGTCATACAACGTGTTTGTTACCCTTACGACGCAAACGTTTTTGTCTTTTTTATTTGATACACTTCAACGTGTTGGGTGTAACTCGCAAGGTGTACAGCTCACAGAATCACGAGTTGACTTATATAATATACGTCTATATGAAAACTATCACGTCTTTATCTGTAATGGGGTAAACAGAGCATTTCAAAGTTTTTATGATGAAATAATTAGTATCTCTTGCATGCGCAAACAGTAAAAAACTTTCCTCTCCACTCGTACTATGCCGAGTAGTACGTTAGAAGAGCACGGTGATTGTCGTAAGAGATGTTATTTAATTCTATAGGTTTTAAAATATTTAATACATAATTAAAATCATTTCTACTCTACAAGGGCTCTAGGAGCACGTTTGGAATGTATTTTTGTCCAGTAATGTAGACGCTATATTATTAATCACGTATACTTTTCTCTAGAGGAAATGAAATTATATTTCTTCAAGAAAATGTGCTCATAAAATGTTCCTGAAACAAAACTAGTTCATCATCTTATTCAGGATTACCGGCTACATCAACATCACCAATAATGCAAGAAACAGGATGTTTCAGGCGAAATATTCCTTAGAAAAAAGAGAACTATCTAGAAACTACAAAAAAAACTTTGTTTTTTTAAGGCGCGAGCCAGAAAGGCGTGGCCCGCAGCAGGCGCACTGATGAGACTCCGTAGTCTGTTCGCGTCACTCATGCACTCACGATTGCAATGACATGGCAAGGTCCGTCCGCAGCCTGACGATGATGTTGAAGCCGTGATGCGTAATCTTGACGCCATTCCAATGATCTTCTGAGGATTGTGTAGCTGAAAATTCTCATACAAAAAGCGATTATGTTTCCCCTCTTGAACATAGGCCTAATTTGATATTTTATATGTTGTTGATATATAAGATATGTAGGGCCGTTCGTTACGAGTTAAGTTATTAACATCTCAATATCCATATTTTTTGATAAAAAAATAACTCGAGCGTTTTAATTTATTAAAGTTAAACTTAACCGAATTACAAAAAATGAAAACGGTTCAGCCTTAGATTAAGGTGTACCGAATCGTATGACACCAAAATCGCCTCTAGGACTTCCAACTCTATCGAAAAATATGGGTGAAGAGACGCTTAAAATTTTTCATAAAACCTCTGTCCGCTGTTTTCACATTTTTATAGGTAGGTATTTTACTACAAGCTTTTATTTAACTTGCAATGTATCCTGTATGTATGTATGTATGTGTGTATGTATGTATGTATGTGTGTGTGTATGTATGTGTGTGTGTATGTATGTGTGTGTGTATGTATGTATGTATGTATGTATGTTTGATCAAATCTCTCAACTCAATTTTCAACCATTTATCCTCAATCAATTTAGCTAAAATTTTGAATACTTATGTAAGTCGGATGACAATAAAATATTATGAAGTCAATAAGCTGTTCTGATGATGGAACCCGGAGATATTCGACGGGACTTAGTTTTAAAACAACATAACCCCCATTGAGTAGGAGTCGTTTGATTTCTCTTACGACGAGCACTTCATGGTAGACGCTATCTAGGGTCTGATTGAAGGTAGTCGATGGCACTCAGTAATAAAAAGACGAAACTCCGTCGAGTTTAGGGTTGTTTCATAAGTAATTTGGCCTCACAATAAAAGCTTGTACAAAAAATGCAATTTTTAAAAAAACTTATTTCCTAGGTAACCCATTCCTTGTCATGAACTAAGATTGCTCTTCAAAGATAATTCCTTCTCTATTTAACACCTGTAAAAAAGCTAAAATAAACTAAAATCGAATTAAATAATTTCTACTTACAACAGTGCTGGCAGCTGTTCTGCAGACATTAGAATTTTGACAATTCAAATCCGGTTGCTCTAAACGTAAAAAGCGATAAACAATTATAGCATTTTATGCGTTACACATGGCACCTCATGTGAAAAAGAGTTAGAACAAATTCAAACAAAACCGCTGCCGCGGGGGCGGCGGTGCGTGTACAAACCTTTGGTATAAACGCTCTAAGGAGAGGTAAAATTCGTCCGATCTTTTACGGTTCTATTTAGAAGATTATCGGCGGGCGGGAGTGATTTCTTTAATGAAATTGCCAAGTCTTGGATCCAATCTTCATTATTGATTGCATGCAATGCAAGATATGATAGTAACGGATCTCGAGCTTTGATGTCTAAAGACGTAGTGGAGTTTACTGTATTTATCTGTTTATTTTGTGGGTAAAACCAAACTGTAAATAGTTTAGATTTATAAGTAATACTTGTGGGGTAAATTGACTTGTGTGTAACGCACTCTGGCTTTGCGAACTTAAACACTACGAACCCAGTTACGACGTTCCTACCTTTAAAATATAATTACCTGTTAGTTTTTCTTGGGGGCAAGAGGCCAACACGGGTGCTGCCTTAAGGAATCTAAAATGGCTTCATGACTGCCATACAATAACTTCAGTGGCCTTCCGAAGTACAAGGAGTTCGAGATATTTTTGTGTCACTTATGGTCACCTATCCAAGTGCGGACCGTAACCGCGACCGTTGCTTAACTTGCGAAAGCGCCTACGCCTACCGGTGGATACCGAACTCCTTATTCATAATATGTAAATTGTAAAGAAATACTTGTGAGTAATGCACTTTAGGTAAATATGTACAGTAGATAGATAGATAGATAAATTGTTTATTTGTCACTACCGAGACACACACACAAAAATTAAAGTATACATACATGAGTTACATTACACAGGCTTGCAAATAAATACACAACAATAAATCAATTGCATGTGTGTGCTGCAGCAAGACAAATAGGTCACAGCTCAGTGATAATATTGCCTAGAAGGCAATGCACTGATTTTCAGCAATGGCCTGGAAAGGTAGGTACGAGTGCGAATCAAATTAGGAAAAAAAATATATAAAACGAGTGTTAAAGAAAATATTGATATCATAAATATTATGTAAGAAGAGGGATAAACTAGACATATTATACATATTATACGTATAATATATAGGAGATACAGTGAAGCTAACTTATGCTATAATCTCGCTAAGTAGAAAAATAGACATATAGACAGTTCAGTGACAGCATCCATTACCGGCGACTTGTTGGATTATTTAGTTTCTGTGTTTCAAGCAGCAACATTCCTGCTTGCTTTTTAAATGTTTGAATGGATACACACTGCCTGACAGGTGGAGGTATGTTATTCCAACATTTAGTCGCCTGGTATCGGAAGCTGCCCCTAAAAGCAGCCGTTTTATGACGAAATACTAAAAAAGGTGGTCGACATGCCCTAGCGTTGTCCATCATAAAATTGGAGTTTGGAAAAAAGGTACTCCGGTTTCTTTTTTTAACTACACCGAACATTAAGGTCGCTAAGTGGAGTTTTCTACGAGACTCCATATTAAGCATAGCGGCACTATTTAAATACGGGGTGATATGGCTACGTGGAGGGACATTGAAACAAAAGCGACAGCACGCATTCTGGACTCGTTGGATGAGGCGCTGTGTCCTCTGTAACAAACGTGGACCATATACAATGTCACCGTAATTGAGTCGTGACAATACTAGTGCTTCGCATAGTCTAATACGTACTTTTTCGGTTAACAAACTACGAATTTTGTAGAGGACCCTTATACGGAAAAAGCAGTTTCTGACTACGTTCTGCACCTGAGTCTCAAACCGAAGTTCACTATCCAAAACAATACCCAAATTTTTTGCCTCTGACACCCTATCAATCATCACTGACACCATATCAACCTTGCCAAGCATTGTCGGATTTTCACTGATAATTTTTTCCACTTGTGACTGAGACCCGAAAACCATAGTCTTAGATTTATTTGGATTAAGAATAAGGGAATTCTTATTTTATTAATAAGGGAATCTTTCTTATTAATAAGGGAAGTAAAATAACAATAGCCTTACATTGCAATTAAACAAATATATCTAAATATTTTGAAATAAGTAATTTCACATGGTTACTAAAATAGTTTAAAATGAAGTTCTTACTTTCAGGTTATGTGAAGGGGGAACCTGATCACCATTTCGCGTTAGTACACGTTACGCTCGCGAACGACACGAAAGCGCGAGCTTGTCCCAACTCTCCCCCTTGTCACAGGACTCCCCCTCCCAAGTAACTAAGCGAAGCCTGAAGCCGAAGACCGAAAGCTTAGCTGCCCACGAGCAAACATCATTGAATAAATTTTGTTATATAATGTTAATTGTTTGTTCATAAAGCTTCGATTTCAGCAAGGGACCTCGTTCTCACCGAGTGTACCTCGACACTCATCGCGTTGTTCTAATATATTTATGATATATATATCGAACCACGGGCTGGCTATACTGGATTACTATAGTATAATGGAATTAAAATAACAAAGAACAAAAAAATAAAAAAATTACATTTCATTTTTTACTTTTTAATTTTAATTTTATTATTCTATAGTGATCTTGTATAGCCCGTGGTTCGATTTATTACGGGTATGTTACTTCCACGTTGTATATACCTCCTATGTTATCGTCCGTTTATATCGTGATTGTTTGTTATTTGTTTCTGTACTAGAAAACGCCAGACAAAGTCTAATGATGTCAATACAAATAGCAATAGAGGGGGGATGAGAATGTCAGGGGGCGAGGGAGGTTGCGCTGATTTGATCTATAGTTCAATTAAAAGCAGCGCATCACCATGTCAGTATAGCAATAACAGAAGAGAGTATGTCTTTAATGTACTTGATTTTAATTGAGTTGGAAACATTGTTGTTAAACACTGTAAAAACAGTTGGTTTTTTAATGGAACAAAGTTTCTTCGTCACTTTATTCCATCACGAAATGAAACGAAAGGTAATTTCAAAAGTTTGACTATCTCGTCGATAGCTCAGTTAGAAAAGCGTATGCCTGAGATGGTTGATGTTATCAGTTCAAACATAAGTATATTTTTTTAATTTAAATGTTATATTTTTATTTATTATTGAAACGAAGTTCGGGTCCTAGGCGAAAAAAAAGTAATATTATGTTACTATTAATTACACATTCTACTAATAACTCCTTAGTATGTTTCAACAGCGATTATCAAAATTTCAACTAATAACTATAGTATACTAAAACAAATTAACTTAAATGTCACTGCGTATGTTAGACAATACAAATAAGATACAGTGCCATATACCAGCTATAGCTAGCTTCCAAACACAAGTGTACATGCTCTTAGTTTGCTTTGTATTGTATTTGTTTCCCAGTTGAGCCAGTAGATAGCGCAAACTGTAAATGTACACTTCATTGATGTTAAGTGTGAAAATATAGATCGAGATTCGGCGCCTGTCCGAATCTTGATCTATATTCGGCTGCGTTTTCCTAAATTTTTGCGTGACAATGCAAAATTATGATGACATGTAGCTGATCTGATGATGGAGCTGGTAGGTGGTAATGGTAATGGTACGCAACCCCATCGAGTATGAGCTTATTATATTTGTCTTGATAGGGTAGTTAGGCATCACAATAAAAAAAAGCTTGTAACTTATACACTGCCTTAAAATTCAAACGCTGGTTCCATTAAAATTGTTACAAGTTTAATCCTGATTGATCATTGTGAAACTTACTTTATTTTTATAAATGTTTCACTTGTAAATTTTCTAGTGTACGTGAACCAATAAAATATTTTTAAATCTATGCCGGGTTCAGAGTTTGATGGAAATCTGTACCCCATTGTGCGGAGAAGACAGATCTTTTCAGCATTGAGAATTGACAAATACTTGGCACGGGGAGGCTTAATAGAAAGGTCTTCTGTGTGCTTTATTGCTATTGATAATACCCAGTCATTCGGAAAATGTGCATTTCCATTTAAATGTAGAGTGTTAAACAGCTTAAAAGGGCAACTCGTACAGAATTTTTTTTAGGTCTTTTTCTGTGTTTGTTCAAAGTTTTCCTATGTGTCAGTGGTGTCAGATTTTTTGTACTGTCTAGGGGCATCTGACTTAGCTTGACGACTGTCATGCAATTATAAGAGCCAGGAACGAAGCACGTAAGTTCTTAAGAATTATTTAAGGCACACTGGTCACCCGCCTAAGTACGAACCACTATCGTGGCTAGAAAATTTTCGAAAGCTTTATTAGTAATGTATACATACATCAACAGAGATGTAAAGCTTTGGACAGAGACAAATTGAATATATATTCCATTCAAGAGCTAAGCTCTTAAATAAGAAGAAGAAATGATGCATACTCCCATCGAGCCATCGAGCTCTTCTCTTTTCCTGAGGGATCACTAAATGGGAGCTCGAAAAAGATTTTTGTCATTTTGCAGTTATGATGGCGATTTATGTTAAGATAAGAGGTGATCCGTTTGGTTGTAAACATTTGATTCCACAATAAGTAATTGTTACATGAACACGTAGTTAATGTATCTATCTTATAAATACTTGATTATAAGACGTATGAGTGCATTTATGTTTTTTTCAACAAACTTTGGTTAAAATTTAAGTCGGAAGTTGAATCATTCAAAACACCTTGCGACGCGACCTCCAGTGCTTCCACTACTTGACTAGCCATATTATAATATAAAACCAGTCAGCGTATCGGGTCACTCGCAGCGTAGGGTTCCTTAGTTGCGATTGCCGACTTTGAGTACGGTACAAGGGACTAAAAACGTCTAAAAACCTAATTTTCTATTTTATTTGTATGACATTTTACTTTTCCGAGTATGTTTTTACGTTGTTCGACAATAACTCTTTAATTTTTAAACCCTTCTGAGCTCTGCTAAATATACTTTTGCCGAGATATTTTTCAAGTGTACATATAACCGTTTAGGAGATAAGGAGTAGGGACGGGGACGCGGATGGGAACGCGGACGGGGACGGGGGAGGTCACTTGACTCTAAAAATAATATGCAGTATAACTCCAAATATTTCAGTTCCAATGAAAGTGTGGTGAAATGGTGAAAACAAGCTCACAATATTTTTTTAAGACCTCTTCGATGGTATACCATACAAAGAGACGAAAAATAATTTGCTCCTACTTTACATATTGTATCGGACCTACCCCAAAAATATTTGTTGTATAATAATGAATAATGTTAATACTCATGCCTAGTACTTATACTCTGTGAGCAGAGACGCGGATAGACAAACAGACAGATACAGAAAAGCTAGAAGGGTCCCTTGTTTACCTTGGAACCCTAAAAACGATTCCGCTCACAATTTAAATTCATCACAAAATATTCTACGTTACACCAGACTAGAAAAATAACTATCGTGTCATCAAATCAGATACTAACAATAAATTATACTAGTGGAACCATCATAATGTTTATTTTTAATAAAGGACAACTCTGAAATATAGGTTAAAATTGTGACGTAGGAGCTAAATTTAATTTAATGAGGCATTTTGGTGACATTTATCTGTGTGTAGATGGTGCTTTCTACTGGAGACTTGGCGTCATTTCAAATAGTACCACAAACTAAATTTAATATAACAAATTGGTCTGATCACTTAAATTAAAGGTGCGACAACTGTTTTGGGAGAAGAAACTGGTTTGGAGGCCGTAAAGCCCGTCACAGACCTAGCTTTACTATATATTGTGCTACGTAATATATTATAGCTACAACATAGTAGCAATACTATATTTTTTGATTTTATACCTTTATAAACCTTATTCTATATGAATATGGTCTTGCTTTATCTTTCCTCATATTTAAGTGACATCAAAAATGTATATTTAAGTAACTATAAGTCGAGTTATTTATTCATTTATCATAGCTATGTACGTGAATGATTGCTGTTTATTTTAATTTTATTATATCGTCTGTTAGAGCCCTTAAGTTGTTATCTTGAGAGGTATACAATACTACTTATAATAAAAACCTAAAAGATGACATTAAATCAATCTGCCTTTTAGAAGCAGATTTTTTTTTAGATATAGATAAGAATATTAAAAATTAAACGATAGTTTTTTCAGAAAAGATAGAAGGGGTCTGAATTTTAATCAACACGTTCAGTAAAGTATAATAAAAGAAAGCACTTTTATTAACGTGATACCGTATGGGGTCAGATTTAAATAAAAAAAAGAAAATTTGTTGTGACCCGCCTAAATATATGTGCTGACATAAAAGTTGCTGTGGCATAACATTGCTGTAGTTCTTCTGTGTGCTTGGGCTTTTATTTACTTTCACCCGTCCCGTTGTCTGTCTGTCTGTTTGTTTGTCTGTCTGTCTGTCTGTCTGTCTACATGTCTACTGTCTACCTGTCTGCCTGTTTGCCTGTCTGTCTGTCGGTCTGTCTGCCTATCTACCTGTCTGCCTGTCTGCCTGTGTGTCTAACTGTAATCAGATTCACATGTACGAGTATATCGCGGGATAATGTAATATTATGATGACATGGAGTTGATCTGATGATTGAGGGAAGGTGACAATATGAACTCCGTAATGAAACGATGCAATCCCATCGAGTTTGGGCTTATTACATTTGTCGTAATAAGATTACATAAAAGTTTGTATACAAAATAGATTGTTTTCTTTTTTAAAATTTATATTGTGATTACACTTTGTGTACTATTTTGGTAAAGAGAGTAACTTATTTTACGTTATAAAAATGATTCTTAAAAATATACGTTAAAAAGCTAGTAATAAGTAAGGATCAAGATATACCAATATGTATCCTGACCACAATAATGTTGGGAAAGCGGGCTAGTGTGTGCTATTAGCAAGTATCAGTTCCTAATATTTGCTGAGAAATAAGTAAAAGAATAGAAAAGACCTGTTTTCACTGTAGGTACCTACGTGAGCTACGTCTTCTTAATGCCTCTCCTACTGGATACCTTTTATCAAATATTGATATAAATAGCATAACAATGCCCGGAAAAATATCTAACGTAATAATAAGCAATGATAAATTTTTGCCACGAGTGCGATTCGAACGCCCCTCATGTTTGTACTGCCTGATAGGTTAATGTGTGGTAGAGAAATGCGCTGGGGTGATTGGAAATCACTGTAGTATAATTGGAAGTACACTCATGGTACAAGCATGAGGGGCGTAAATTTAAATCTTTCTCGTGGTAATATTTTATATTACTTATTATTAATTAAGATACTTTTATCATTTCCTTTATGGCAATTATTAAGAGAATTTAATTCATTATCTAGCTGATGCCTGCGGCGTTGCCCGCGTGGTAATTATTTTTAACAATCCCATGGGAACCTCACTTTTTCCAGGTATATAAGTATCCTATGTGTTAATCCGGGTAATAAGCTTTCTACGTGGTGAATTTCATTCCAATCCATACAGCTGATTTGGCGTGAATGTGGATCGAAAGTTTGTATGGATGTTTTTATCCTTAAAATTAACTTTCGAATTTATAATATTAATAGCATTTTGAGCAGGAGCAAAGCCAGAGAGGGTTACTAGTCACTTGCAATATTGAATAAGGAGTTAAATATAAATACGTCATTAGGATGAGCTCTTTCAGTGATAATGTCTTTCTGAATGCTTCTAAATCAAATCTATTTAAAAGACTTTATGAGAACCAATTGAGGAGAAAACCCTTTCGATATAGATTTGTACGGTGAAGTTTTATACACATTCGAATTTAATGATAACCACATTTATGCTGAAAACCCGTAAAATCCTTATGATAATGTGACAATACAAATCGATATTTACTAAAGGTACTTCAATGTAGCTAAACTCAGACCTCGTTTTTCATCAATCGAGCACCCAAATGGCTTTGAAACATGGTATTCTTATATGATTAGCATTTATATAACTGCGGCGCGGCGTGCCCGGCGTTTTGAGGGTTACAATCAAATTAAATCCAGTTTAAATCAATGTGAAAATGGAATGAATTAAAGTTGAGAAAGCAGTTGAAACGCGCAACGGGCTCGAAGAGAGCAACAATGAAAGGTCGAAGGCGGGCTTTGTCCGAAACTCGAATCCCCAAGTTGCACTACACCGGCGAACACTATCAATTAATAACGCGGCGGTAAGAACAAGTTCACATGTCGATTCCCTGGGCGTTCGATACGCGGGAACCAAAGAGACTAGACTGGCCTTCGTGCGGCGTATCAGAGACTCGGCGCTGTGGTGGTTTAGCAGCGGTTGAGAGCTGCGGTCGAGCGGCCGCGACGCCGCCTACACGCTACTGCGGCACGCGCCCGGCCCGCGCCTCCCCGCACCGCGACGCATCCCCCAGCAACCCCGCACCGCGCACCCTGTGCCCCAACAGCACCGCCTGCACGCACGCCGCATTCTTGCGTTCCGCCCTAGAGCAGGAAACAACCCTCACAAAGAGCTAGGCCCTCGCATCGGCCAACTAGCGCTCTGTTACAACTACAAACATTATAGAAGACCAAAAACAATAGGGCCAACCGCCCACGACGTCTGCGGGGACGATATCTCGTTTTCCTCATCAATACACATTTTGAATAGAATACATTCTGTTTGATTTATTTCACTTCGATACCAGCTTCCATTTGCGTTTTCGTAATATGATTAACTTTGTAACTTGAAAATCCTGAAGTTATAACGCTTAGAGTTTATTTACCAACTAGCTGTGCCCCGCGATGTTACTCGTGCCTAAAGTAGCCTATGAATTAATCCAGGGTGTCAGCTTCCTGCGTACCAAATTTTATCAAAATTGGTCCATCATTTTGCGCGGGAAGAAATAACAAACATACACACACACCCTTTCACACACACGCGCTCATAAACTTTCATAGTACCTGGGTGACCGAGCTTTGCTCGGTCGGTTACATCTCAATCATTAACTACATTTTTTTAAACTTGTCTAAAAACAGTACAAAATAAAAAATTATATATAAACTTGAACATTAAAAAAAAACAAATGTAAGTCACCGAGTGGGATTCGAACCCGTAACACTCTTTCTAGCGGTCAGCATCCTTAACCGCTGAGCTAAGCATATGGCGGCCGGCGCGACGAAATTAGCGACCATATTCTGCGTGGAAAGAAAAACGAATGAAAACTCGAAAACACGCGTTTTCCCAAATATAAGACTAATCTAGATCGATTGTTTTCAGGGAAATCGTTAGAGCCGTTTTCGAGATCACAGAAATTTATAAATATATAAATAAATAAATATACAAGAATTGCTCGTTTAAAGGTATAAGATTAGTGTGATTCTTAGCCTTCATCATTAGAAGATTGTTTGATTTTTAGACTATTGTTACGTTAGACTGGGCATTAGCCCAGTATCAAACATTTTTTACCTATAAAAGCATTATTGTTGTCGAAATATTAAGTCATCACACCCCGGTTATGACAATAGGTGGGACGTCAGGGTCCGAAAAGTATGAATGTAATTAGTCTGTCTTTTAGATTATCCAAAAATATGGACCCGTATTTTTCAGTTTACCAAAAAAGTAAAAATTCACAAAGATATACGGAGCGTCAAAGTTCCGGAGTGGGGCCTTGCGACGTCACCGCTAGGAAAAAATCGTACCCAGCCGTGACGTCATGCGAAATTTATATGTGCTGTATCTTAGTCATTTTTGTTTTCTTAGAGAAAAAAAATACGTGTAGAATATTTTTTAATAATCTAACCGATGGACCAAAAGTATTTCATGTCTATTAGTCATGCCTATTACATTTGCACTGTCCTATGCTGCCACCAAAACATTTTGCTATCACTCTATAGCCCCCCTGTTGGCTAGGCGCGCTGGATTTAATAGAGATGGTCACGACAAATCAATCTTAAATAAGAATAGGAAACATTACATGTTCAACCTTTCTATCCAATAGGCAATGGAGCACACACATGTATCCCATTTCTAATTTGTGTCCACACACTGTGCAGATATTGCGCGTGCCCTATCTCAGATTCAGATCTGAGACAACGGGGCATGGCCAAAACTATAGCCAGAAGTTGGACGGTCCAGACGTCTGACCGTATAGCCTTTTGGTTCTATTCCAAGCCACACCTAGGTCAAGCCAAATTCAATAGAAATTTATCTAAGTCTTGTATGTTTATCATGAAAAAGCAAGGAAGTGTTCAAAAATTACAAAGTGTACCTACTTTGCCATCCCTTCTCCTATTTGTTTTTATTTTTTCGAGTTCGAGGTCAACACTTTTGTCAGATTTTACAAGCTACCTAAAGACATAGCTTGACGACTATCGTTCACTGATGACCGCCGAGATCAACGGCTTATACGTGCATTCCGAAGCACGGATCTCTTTTTATACCGAGTGTCAAACTCGTGCCTTACCGACGCACAGCTAGTGACAAAACCTTGACCACTACCGCATTGCAACTTTACTGGACAACTAAGGATACAAATGAAATATGGTTAACCCTATCAATCAAGGCGTTGCCAAGAATTTAATTTTACCTTCTCCAAAATACCTTCTTCTATAGAAATAATTTCAATCATTGTAAGTATAGATCTGAGTGTGCCGCAAAGTGATAGAAATATACAGGTTAAGCATATTGCATACACTATATAAACTAGCTGTATCGAAAGGTCGCAAACGTTACACAGTCACAGAAGCAACTCGTAACTACGTTAAGTAGGGCAGATGTGACAGTCATTACACAGATAGTTCAAACGTTTCCATTACAGGAACATCGTACAGACACATACATATTATCACGTCTTTATCCCTAATGAGGCAGTATTTCGGGTTGTGGCTCCATGCAGGCAGAGCCCAGGGCCGCAAGACTCACAGGCCACTTTTAGGGAGTTGGTGGGCTAGAAGGTGGAAAAAGGAATCAAAATAGGATGAGTCAAATTATACACAGTTTTCTAACCTATGAACGTAACAAATCTAATTTAGGACAGATACACTATTACTTCTTTATTACGGTATATAAAGTCTACAGTTTTAAGTACCCAAAAAACACGCTTAGTAAGTGGTGGGCAAAAATATAGAAACAACACTTTTTCGTATAATCCTGGGGCTCCTAAAATCTACGGCCAAATTCTCAAAGTATCAATCAATTTGATGGTCCTCTCCCAGTTACTGTCTGCAACTTTAAGCCTTCAATTTGAAACGAGAGGTTCTCAATTTCACAGTATCATTTCTATCTATAGGATCACTTTGTTTGATTGGCCACGATAAAATCGTTAAGTTTTTTTTACTTTGTTAGACTATTAAATAACTTTATGCTCGGTTGGGTTACTTTGCATGAGTTAAAGGAAGAAATGTTTAATTTTTGTAAATTTTAATAATTGAATAAATTTGATAATTATTTAACCTTTATACATTGTTAATACGTATAGGATCACTTTGTTTGATTGGCCACGATAAAATCGTTAAGTTTTTTTTACTTTGTTAGACTATTAAATAACTTTATGCTCGGTTGGGTTACTTTGCATGAGTTAAAGGAAGAAATGTTTAATTTTTGTAAATTTTAATAATTGAATAAATTTGATAATTATTTAACCTTTATACATTGTTAATACGTACTGTCAGACTACAAGCTATTGGAGTACGGACATTCTGCAATACTTCATGGCTTGGGAATGGGATAACAAATAAACATCCAAAAGTTTTAAAACATTTATTAATTTGGGCTATTGCTATAGCTCTAATCTGAATATATTGTGAAAGATTCTACTACTGCGTCAGAAGGGCTATATATCATCACAGAGAAGAGGCGGTGAGAAACTCTGTGGTAGCTCTTTTAAAATATTCCACAATTATTCCATTACTCGCATATAAACATCTTAGAAATAAGTAGTTCATCAATTATTCAAATAACAAGAATATCAATAATGCAGTACTTACAGTTCCTTGAAATGAACACCTTGACGGTTGGCAACATAATGCCCGACGTTTGTTTACACGTGGCATTTTATAGACAAAGTTAGGGTGTGTTCCCCACCGTTAGGTGGGGTGAAACGCATTTCCTTGCACAAATAAACGTCTTAAAGTATTACCTTCTATTTTGAGATATTTTAATTAATTATCTATACATATAATAAAACAGTAAAAAAAGTGTGTCTGTACATTAAATATATTTCCAAAAAAAATATTGGGGGCGATGGAGACGTTGTAATAGAGTAAGAATTTAAAAAAAAATGTCTGTCTGTTTGTCTGTTTGTCTGTATGTCTGTTTGTCTGTTTGTTTGTTTGTCTGTTTGTCTGTTTGTCTGTTTGTCTGTTTGTCTGTTTGTCTGTTTGTCTGTTTGTCTGTTTGTACACGTTAATCTCCGGAAATACTGGACGGATTCGAACGAAACTTTTTTTGTTATATAGCTATTAAGCCTGGGCAACATATAGGGTATAAATGATTTTGGGAAATGGAACGCCTGATGCAGAACCATAATGGTCCAGCTAAACTATAAGAGATATAAAAATGCCGCCTTAGTAAAAGTTGTTCAGCCTGATGAGCATTTTCCAGAGACATAAAGTCCACGCGAACGAAGTCGCGGGCTTTGGCTAGTATAAGAATAAATTAGAATTAAATAATATCTTACATTATACAAGTTCTGCTCTAAACTATCACGTGTGTTTTTACGTAAAAAAATGACTCATAATAATACAACGGATAATATTGACAAACTAGGGTATATAATATAAGTATGGATATATATTGTATGCTAACAGTACCGATCTTTAGTTTTTATGTGATTTATCGTTTTTATTACTAACAAATATAATTGTCTGAATTGAATAACTATGTGGCCAAATCCCATCTTTTTAGTGAAAGGTTTTAGTCTAGCAATGAGTACCTGAGTACCATCTAATTTTATTTCTAATTGTGGAGATTAAAAAAGATCTGATGATAATGATGATTATGATGATGATGAGAAGTTTGAACTATTTGGTACCCACCCAAATAATGTTGTCATCTACATAGTTAAGTGACACTGTCAATGTAAATTCTAGTAATAAAGGGATTAGTCTTATAGTCTATCAAGCTATACTATAAATTACTTTTATAATAAAATCAACTAAAAAAATAAACAAAAAACGTATAGGGGTTTGTCCGTGTAGCTGTACTGTTGTACCTGACTATAATTAGCTATACCTTATCTAATCAACAAATTAATTTGAACAATTGCCGCACAAAAGGAGTAAAATATACTTCACTAGCTGTACCCGCGGGCTTCGCTCCTCGTGGGAATTTCGGGATAAATAGTACTTTATGTCCTTCCTCGAGTCTCAAACTATATCCATACCAAATTTCGTTCAAATCGGTTCAGTAGTTAAATCGTGAAGAGGTAACAAACAAACCAACAAATATACAAACTCACTTTCGCATTTATAATATTAGTAGGATTTAACTTAAATTAATAACACAACCATAGATAGATATTAAACGACAAATAATAATAAACTAAATATAATAAATAAATTTATGATTAAAATTACTTCTTTAGAGACAGTACCGGCCTCACTCACTAAAGATATCTGCCAAAAACGGTGAGTTGGTCCAAAATATTTTATGCAGAATTTTTAGCAGAATTTTAAACTAGATTCACGTTATCACAGCTATTTAGTTTATTAATTAAAGGCACCGTAGCTCCATTCCAATTTCTCCATTAAATCTGGCCGCAGAGCGCTGTAAACTGAAACTAAATTCAGTTTAACGAACGTACCAAATTTCCAACTGCAAACTAGGTTCACAAATTACTCCTAGAAAATACTATTGTGGATAACGCAGGTACGAGTATAACTAGGCAAGAGCTAGTCGGACTCGCGCACGAAGGGTTCTGTACCATTATATATAAAAATCATGTTTGTTGTATGGAAGCTCCACTTAAATATTTATTTTATATTAATTTTTTTGGCGTGTGGTGTCCGGCAGAGTATAATAGGACTACTCCAAGTCTTCCGGTGGATATCCTAGAAGGCGACTTAGGAAATACAAGCTTAACAAAGCTTATATATAATTAACAATGAACCTCTGGCTGCTCTGGCCAAGTATGGCTCTAGTAGTACAGAGAGGGTCGTGCTTCTGCAGTGGAGACTAAAAAGACCTAATGATTTAAAGTGAATATACAACTAAATATTACGTAAATATTTTAAGCTCTGCCGTTATTAATATGCAAAAAAGCAAACAAGTCACGTTTGTTGTGTGGGCGCCCCTAAATTCTTATTTTATTCTATTTTTAGTGTTTGTTGTTGTTATTACGGCAATTAAATACGGTCATCTTTGAAAATGTCACTGTCTGTCTATAACGGTTCATGAGATACAGCCTGGGGACAGACAGACAAACGGACGGACGGACAGACAGTGGAGTCTTAGTAATAGAGTCCCGCTTTTACTCTTTATGTACGAAACCCTTATAATGACCAATGTATGAGATAGCTCAACAACTGAGCTCATAGATTCTGCAAAAAGTCATCACCTCGTCTTTAGGTATTTTAAGAGTACGAACCTCTCTGTACCACCTGAGCTATACTTGGCCAGAGCAACCAGAAGATTTGGCCGTAGACTTTTCACGCTGGCCGGGACGACGGCACGGGTTGGAGAGGTCTCATTGATGTTTATAAGCTTTATTTCGCTAGTATTCCCTAAGTCGCTTTCTATGATATCCACGGAAAGGCTTGGAGTGGTCCTATTCTATTTCGCTGGAAACGACACGGCGATTTTTTAACCTAAACCCCCAACCCTACTAATAATTACCAATAAATGAGATAATATCTTAACAACTGAGCAGAGAGGTTCCACAAATAAGTGCGAGATACTAATGATGCAGCTCCTGCAGCTGTAATTTTAATAAAGGCTTTGTCATACATCTGAGTTATGGCGATTGATTGTATCGCATGCGTTTTTGCGATAACAGATCCTCGTTCTTGCCGGATAGCATTCATAACAAGCATCGCTGCGTAAGGGTTATTTTATCTCTTCTATATTTGTAATTATTGTACAATTAATGTTATTTCTGAGTAAAATACATTTGATATTTTTTTATCCGACTATTATAAAGCCAGAAGATTTTTTTTGTGTATTGTTCTCCTTCTTCGTATGGTGCCTCTCCAACTAGTAAAGGTTGGCAATCAGCATTATGTAGTCTTCTTTGTTCTTACTCGTATCTCGGTGAAACAGCTGCGCTCGCTATCATGGTCCACTCTTAGATGTTTCGTAGCCAGGATTTCTTTTTCCGTCCAACCTTTCTGTGTGTGTTGCTCCTATGTATGCATTAATATTCATCAGTTCCCTCTTATCTTTAATCATTATAATATCCATGATAAGTGACAAACGAGGTATCTTTGACAGAGTTTTACCTCTCCGCTAAAAAACGCACCGCGTGTGTTTCACACAATGCATTACACATAAAATTGAATGTAAATTACAATCCACATAGCATTTTCATAAATAATATCGTTGCTGTATAAGACAGACTTAAAACTCTTTAAGCGATGTAAAATAGAAATAGGAAGCCAACATTTCTGGACCAAAGCAACAAAGAAGTAAATTTATTACTCTTGAAATACATTTAAACAGAAACACAATTTTGGTAAATTATAACAGCTTGCATTCGCAAGTGCTGCTAGTAATAACACGTTATAGACAGAGGGCTAGCGGATTATTCCCAAAGAAGGGGCATGCAGGGCTTTACCAAAACGTTTATTTTTTCGCTTCAGTTTTCAACCGGAACCTGAGGCATAGCATTGCATTTATACATGAAACAGATAAAGAAGAAGGTGAATGACGTGTCGTACGGAAAGACAAATGGAAGAAAATGTATACAACATTGTCATTATCACAGTTAGGGCATTTTTCATACTTCAAATAGATACGTCCGATATAAAACGCCATTTATTACTTATTAATCCATTAGGGACCACCCTAGAGTTGCTAATCATGCAGTAGTAATGCGTACCGATCGAAAACAAAGTTGTCAACCTAGCGAAACTGTCTAATGAGTCGGTGGTGAGTGAATTGATGATACACTAACTCGGAATCATTCGAGGAGAATGCAATAAAATGATAGCTATTTAAACAAATCATTACACAATAGAGCTGTATCAACTATTATTATATGCATCATTGATAAGTGGAACCACTTGTTTTGAATTGAAGGCTTCGAGTTACATATCATTTAGAAGAGGGCTATCAAATCGATACTTCTGAGCGTTTTGCCTTTTGCCGATTTAAGGGGCGGCTTGGCTTATATAAAGCAAAGAAGACAAATAGAATCGCATTAGTACTTGATTGAGCGAGTGAAGTAAATTATACTAGCCTATCTAGAGACAGTCTGATGTAATTTTGATTAGAACTTTATGATGTTGATATAATTGATGATAATAATAGAAGTTTGAAGTTAACTTTAACAAAATTATAATACTATAAATATGCAAAGTAAATATTTATATACAACGAAGTAAGAATGAAAACTTGCACATTTTTTTATTGAGTAAATTTACTCTCAATTTATTGCAGTTTGACTGAAAGAGATTCCTATACGGGATGAGTCCGTCATTGTGTATTAGTTCTTTTGAATTTTTTGTACTTTATTTTGTTTAGTGGTAAAATACAATTATTACAAGCAAAAGTCATAATTTATTAATTTTACACGTAACGTATACGTGAAGTGTGAAATTGCTTGTAAAGGCCTAATTAATAAGTAAAAATTTGAAGTTTTACCTTTTTTATTTCCTATTTGAAATAGAAAATGTGATTTTGGGATGAGGATAGCTCTTAGACTAGCAGCATAACGAACGAATGGAACTGACAATCTGCGATACAAATTATTTACTAAGGGCTTAAAATTTAAAGTGCTATAGGTGCAACTTATAAAATTGACTCGGAAAGTAGAATTTAATACAAATTCAATAGAAAATTAGCTTTTTAAACGTTTTTAGTCTCGTGAACTCAAGTTTGGCAATCGTAACTACGGAACCCTAAACTGTGCTTGACCCGACACGCACTTGGCCAGTTATACCTTATCGTCCAGCATTATACAGTGTGTGAACATAACTGAAATGGCAATATACATTGAAAATTTATAATTTCGAAACAACTCAGCTTTAGCAAGCACAAAAGCTCAAGGGTACTTAGCATGGCAGTGTCTCCGCCTCAAGTTTTGGTCTTAATAAAGGTTCTCGAAAGAAGCCTCCTTAAAGATCAAGTAGACATCGTCTGGGACCACGGGGCCACGTGATCTTGTGTGCGCATTAGGCAGGGAAAATCCTAATATCAAATCCTAATTATTCAAGAAGCCTGCACGAACAATCTTATTCTTTTATGTTAACCTGTTTTGTCCCATTATTGGGCAAAGGTCTCTCCCATCCTCTTATTCTAATATAATGAAAATGTTACAATGTTTCTAAGAATTAGCGTATTAATGTTTGTTACGCTTTCAAGAGTTTTCGGTTGATTGATTGAAATGTTGAAATGTAAATAGCTTATTACGAAAAATATCTTATTTATTTATAACGTACTAATAATCTAGTCCACGGTCAATGAAAGATTGAGAACATAATAATATGCTGATACCATTACTGGAGTTTTCGTTAATCATCCCAAATTTCTCATCATGGACTGATTGACCGTCAAAATTTAGATGCTAATTAACAGTACAGTGATAATTAAAATTATTTATCAAACCCTGGCAGAGGCCTATGTCCAGCGATGGACGTTAAGTGACTGAAATGTTGATTATTTAAAAAATACCAACGTCCATACAACTTTATTATTTATCATATACACATATACATATACAAAAATATGTGCAAAATCTATAAGTTTACGACTAAATACGTTTTAGCTTTTCAATTAGCTTATTTTCAGCATTTAATTTAATCAGCTAAAGACCAACCCATTGTGTAGCACAATAGCAGATTCATTAGACAATATCTTTGGGGTAATACATCGGAGCGATTTGAGGAAAAAAAATATTTAGCAAAATAGATTTTCCTCTTAATAGCGGTACCTCGCCTTAAAAGCCTTCATTAAGTATCACCTATGTAATATTGGTTAGGTTGAGTGTACAATTAAAAATAAACAAACACGTTTATAGCCTGAATGCCTGGTGACGAAACCTCGAAAACATTTTGGTCAGGATAAATCGGTATTCAATATTCCACAGGAATTACTAATAAAATTGCTGCTAGCATATTTTCACACGTATCAATTATTAATTTAATTGAAATAAAGGTCTTCATTATACCTCACACAATGAAACTAGTGGCTCTGTGAGCTGTAGCTAGAGCTGAGATTGCAGAGCGAAGAAACGTTTTACACCATATGTTTTCCGTAAAATATTTAAATCTTGATTATATTCGTTCCGCTAATATTTTCAGCCTTTTTTCCTCCTCTGTTCTTACCAAAAGTAGTTTTATAGACCTGATTCTTGTCAAACGATCAAAATCGAAGGTCTCTAAGATGACATCGCACACCTGTATACATCGCGTGGTAATGCAAATATTATGATGACTTGGAGCTGGTCTGGTGATGGAGCTGGAAAGCGGTCTTAGGAACTTTATAATGAAACCACGCAATCCCATCAAGTTTGGACTCGTTTATTTTGTCTTCAAGAATATTTACCTACTTTAGTCTCACAATAAAAGATTGACAAAAAAATTAAACCTATTGATTTTTAGTTTAGTTATGAAAAAGTAGACTATAACTACTGTAAGCAAATAAACGAATGTTTCGTGTAATTAATTACATAACATTGCCAAGAATACAAATAAGTACCGATACTTTTTTTAAAAACTTGTAAAATAAACTTCAAAATACCGGTCGTAAAATAAAAATGAATACATCGCACTAAAAAGAGAACACCTGCAGGTGGGATTCGAACTCTAGACGCTCAAGTCAATCAGGTCTCTATAAAAACAAATTGGACTATTTATCCTTTGACAATGCTGGTGAAAAAATCCATCTATTGTATGTAATAATAAAAATAAAAATTTCTTTGTTATTTCATTGTCGCTTAGGACCTTTGTGCCAACTCTGCCATATTCAATTTTTTTTTAATAATGGCCCGACTATCGATTTTCATATATTAATCGAACCTGCTCCCAAAATTTCATAGGAATCGGTTGAGAAATGCGATCTCTAGAGGAGAACACATAGACATACGAAATTATTTTTGGCCAAGCTAAAACGAAGACCTCTCTTTGATTGTGTGTCCTTCGCATATTTCAGATCAGTACAACCATTTGAATAAATAGTAGATTTTTAACACCAATTACGATGAAAGCAGATTTTTTTTATGTTTACGTCCCAGTAGGTGTAAAGAATCACTTTTGGGCTCGAAGATACGTAAATCTTTATACCTTTAAACGAGCAATTCTTGTATATTTATTTATTTATATGTTTATAAATCTCTGTGATCTCGAAAACGGCTCTAACTATTTCGCTGAAAATTGGTATATGGAGGTTTACGGGGGTAAACAATCAATGTAGGTTTTCGAGTTTTCATGCGTTTTTCTTTCCACGCAGAATATGATCGCTAATTTCGTCGCGCCGGCTGCCATCCGTTTTGGCTCAGCTTATTGTTGTGATGCGGACCGCTAGAAAAAGTGTTACGGGTTCGATTCCCACTCGGTGACTTACTTTTGTTTTTTTTATGTTAAAATTTATATATAATTTTTTATTTTGTATTGTTTTTGACAAGTTTAAAAAAAATGTAGTTATTGTTTGAGATGTAACCGAGCAAAGCTCGGTCGCCCAGGTACTATACGTATATAACGTATAAGGAACGTAATTCGTACCTAATAAATCGAACCACGGGCTACACTAGCTCTTAGTGGTTCGATTTATTACACATGTCCGTTGCATGTTGTATAAGCACAACAAAACACAAAACAACATACCTGCTTCAGGTAACTAGTTGCATATCATTGCAACTGGATACAAAATTTGTTAAAACTCACAGCATTGCAATGTCACTTACCTGCAAAGAAAAGAAAAGTTATTAGTTTTTTTTAAACCTGCTATACAATGTTGATTTTGTACCCGTTAGTTATACTGAAATAATTACATTTCTAATAAACGAGCCCTGTAGCTGGCAGTAACATTCAAATGAGAAAATTTTGGATGAGATTTTTTTTTTAATTACAATAATGCCTGGTGCTTTTTCTACCAGTCAACCATCAGGCGATGCTGGTGCAGGTGGTAGGTACAGCAACAAAAAAAATGTTTTTGTTATGAAATAATATTTTATTGGCTGATGTCTTTGGTTTTTATTATGAAACAAGGTTCATATGACAGAATATGTACCTGTATATTGCACGAGCGCCTCATAAGCGAAGCGTTCAGGTAGGGCTCTACTCTCAACATAGCAAGATCAAGCATTTTTCTGGACATAAACTGTCTCTATTATATTCATATTGCACTAATATAAGTACAGAGATAAAATTATGAACAACAAAACTTTTATAAACGTATTTAAAACTTGTATAAATTATTTGTCAAGCAATAAAATGATTTAAAAAAATTGTTCTTAGATGTCCGGATGTCTGTATGTGCTATGATTGCTATCGAAATACTTAATGTATTTTTACCACTACTTTAATAGTTTTGTCACGTGATTGTTACCTTTTGCAAACAACAAAAACGAAGTTCGTCTTTTTTTCGTTTGCGTCTATTACTATATATATATATATATACATACTGTACTGTTTTATTATATGTATAGATGAGCGTTATGACGCGTTGTGAGCGTTTTTTGGATGTTCCAATCTTATTTTTTTATTTCGTTGAAAAAGTACTTTTCTTGAATACAACTAAGAAATTTAAAATCAGCCTTAAAAAATGAACAGTACATAAAACATTAATGAACACTACATTAAACAAAATAAAGTAAGTACAAGTTTGAAACTCTGGAACTTTGAAACTTAACCCAAACATATATTACCGTTTCTATTGCATTTGGTTTCTGCTTGAAGGTGAAATGGTAACTTGGAAACAAGTCACGAAATTTTCTATTCATTTGATTTGTTATTTTCATGGTCGATGGTAGATTGAAAACCATTGTTTGGGGGAAGACGTACAAACTAGCAAGGAGTTCCGTAATGGACGTACAATCTAAACATGTGCATGTGACCCTCAAGCTTAGCCGACCTTTGGAACTTTGGCTTTCCCAAAGGCTAAAAATTGCCTATTGTTATGTTACGTACGATAAGCTTCTCGGATCTGAAATTGTTTAAAAAAGACGTTTACTATGTTTTTTTAAAGCAATGTTAAACATTTTTTTAGTCTATATGACTTCGAAATAGCATTGCATGTTTTATCCTAGTGTTTTTTATACATTTCGTTGTTTTATTTTGAGGGGTGATTCGGTATCGAAACATTATTATGAGCTTATTTTCTTTAAAATGTTTATCGAAATATGAAGAAATTGCGTATTGCAGTATCTAAGAGGCAGCGGCATAGCTCGCAGTATTTGAGCTCCCGAAGTGTTGTGCAATCCGAACTGAGCCAACTTGACCTGGGGCGGAAATAGGGCGGGGGATGATAAAAAATTGTCGCAAGACAGCCGATTGAAACAGCTGTTGCCTGAAAGTGTCGCTGTTTATGTAATGAAATTTTAATGCCATTCCTCCTGGCGTGACCGGCGCCCTATACAGGAAAAAGAGAAGCTGTCTGGCAGCCGCTATTTTAATTAGGTAAGTGTGGTAAGGTTAGCTAAATAAATATATCCCTATGTATGTCCCTTCCAATTACACTGATTGAGCTAATCCCAAAGTAAGCTAAATCAGCAAGATTTTAATCCAAAAAATAAATTTCTATCTAAAATATATTATTTACACACGGGATCGATTTCACTATCAAAATATCGGAATGGTTTCAAAAAACAAGGTATCCATGCAAAGCCCGTGCTCGGCGTTAGCACGATAAACCGTTTCTAATGCGACAGTTTGATGCCTTTGCCGCATTGCCGAAGCCGTTGCAATCCACTGAGTTATTATTGTATCGAATAGAGCAGGCGCGAGAAAGACTGTTTAGAAATAGTTGTTTGTAATATATATGGTTATAAGACATAGTTATTGACATAAATAATCTACAAAATTCACTTACAATGCGAACTTACAAATTTACATTTAATGAAGGCGTTTGGAAGTTGGTATAGATAGGTAAAAAAATAACAACACAAAATAATTTTGAATTATTCGCCTTTTTGGCATCTTCAATGCACTCAAAATCAATTGTTCAAAAAAAGGCGCGAGGATCTTCTAGTGTCTTCTTATTTGAAAGCTTAGTGGGTCTGGTCGGTGGAGTATGTGTGGGGTCCAAATAAAAGTGTCTCATAAAAAAGATAATCTTGAGATGGCATCACGTCTTTATTTCTAATGGGGATAGACAGAGTTAGAAATAAAAGCTTAAACAAATAAGACGTATTTATCTTTGATGAAGAAATAGGCAGATTCGAAGAACAACGAGGCACAATATGAATTTCTGTGTAGTGAATTTCATACTTAGGTACTTAGGTCGATTCTTGTCTAACATGTTCAATAACACAATCTTATTTCATGTTTATTAGTTAGCAGTTCGCGGAAAACGCGATTGCAATAATTTCATAAACGATTATGTCGTACATTTATTTATTTTTATTTATTAAAAAACTTTATTCAGCTAGAAGCATTAATAGGCAGATGTAATACTAAAGCACTCTCTACCTATTGACCTTTAGGATAATCAGACAAATAACAAACTCGGCGTCTTAATACCTTAAAGATAAATATATACTTTAATTATTTTATACTAATAGTTACCAAGAAATACATACATTTATACATAAAATAACATTTTGTGTAATATACACGTGGAAAAATGTATGAATTCATCCAATTGTTTATAGTGTCTAAAAGTAAATGATGCAATTAAACTGGTTCATTTAGGTTCACTTATTTCATGGTATTTTTTCAAGCTCCTCTCTAAATTGTTAGTTCCGTTAGTTTAATTTGAGGTTATATTGTATCTTTGTAACTTGATACTTTCTTTTATATAAATATATTAAGATATCAGACAATTATTATTTGTTAGTAATAATACCATTATATCATTTAAAAACTTAAGGTCAGTACGTATTGTCAATGTATAATGGGTATGTAATTATTAAAATTATTCAATTATTAAAGTTCCTGTAAAAATATGTAAGTACCTACAAGAATTAGCCTTTTATTATGTTTTATTAGGTTTTTATTATTTTTTTTTCTTGTCCTTACATACCCATTATAAGAACTAGGCTGTTGCCTGTGAAAAAACAATAAATTTTTACATTTTCCCGTTGAATACCGATTGTTTTACAGTTTTATACAAGCGAATTTTAATTCTTGTGAGATAGTTTATGAACTAGCTGCTTACAACCATACAGGGCCATATTTTAGATATATTAAAGTTACTCATGTAGATTTAAATTTCGTTTTATCCCGGAAGTAGGTTCCGTAGCAGGCGTGCGAAGTCGCGGATAAGAGTTAGTTAATCAATAAATATTCAAATGTATGGCTTGGCTCTGCGCCAGTTTACTGTCAGATGGAAACTATTAGTCTTATTATGGACACAGCCGTATCAGGTAATTGTTTTAGGGTTATTATGGACACGGCCTTATATGCTAATTGTTTTAGGGTTGTGTGTTGGAACCTTTGTGCCGATGAGGCAGAAAGAGTTTTAAACGTCGCTAGAACAAATGAGAAAATAGTTATTATGACTACTTATTCGTGATTCGATTGGGACCTTCTAGAAGCTTTTGAAATGTTTGAAAGGATAAGCTGAACTGAAGAAAAAAATCTACAAAAAAGTGATGGAATTAAGCGTTTAATAGAGATAAGACGGGAAACTACTACCTTACACAGCATGACAACTTCATTAAACACATATTGGAAGGATAAAGTGGAAACCAAAAGAGGAGAAAAAAGACCAAGAAGGTTGTTGGATGAAGTAAAAGAAATGGCAAAAGTCATGTCATATAGGGAGGTCAAGCATTAAGCCGAAAATAAGGAGACATGAAAATACTCCATCCACTTGTAATTAATTTTTATTGATGATGATGCTTTTTATAAAAATTGGAGTGTAAGTGTTAGATAAAGATAAGTGTCAAAAAAATTATAAGTTTGACGTGACTGTGGTGTGTATGCGCTTTAACCAATGGGTCTATTTTGACACGGTTTCTTTTGTTTGACAGCTAACTTAAATGCCATCTCATTTAAGTTCTTAGCTATATTTATTGGAAATCGGTTCAGCGGTCCAAAAGTTATCGGGGTGAACGCTTGAAAGTTGGGGATTTTTTTAATTTTCCTGGCAAATGAACTTGTGCGAAGATAAACTATAAATTTATTCATAATAAGTATTGTTTATTGCAGACAGGGGGAGGCTTATGCCCTGATAGCTGATGGTGAAGTATTGTTTGTTTAAGAATTCAATGACACCAGCCAGTAGGAATCAATTTCTCCCTGATCATACTGTTGGAATGAAGTTCCTTATCGCGCGTTGCGAAAGGGGGCTAGACGGAAAAAATTAAGACCAAAAGTTGTAACGATACTTTTTGCTATAGTTGTAAGCCGTGCGGCGTACGCGTGTTTCTCTGTCTGTCTCTCCCTCTCTCGAACTTAATTCCATCCGGGTGTCCCTTGACACCTCTCAGTTTCTTTTTTTAAATAATTTAATCGCCAAATAATTAATTTGCGTGCCGATTAAAGCTCAAAATTTGTCTGCCCAGGGACGCAATTCTCAGTTTATGTGATTTGCTATCGAATTTGATATAATATCAAGCCTCTTTTATCGAAAGAAAATATCACAAAAATCTCCATTAATAGAAAAAAACTGTATTCTCGGGTCTATTCAATATAAAACTTGATATTATATCGATGACGGGCGCTTCTCCAATTGTAAACACGTTCCATTTTCTCGATTATGCCTATTATTATAATCGAGGAATATATTTTTTACGTATTTTATTAAATTTGATACACAAACCTTTGTTTATATTGTTGATTTATGTAAAATACTTCTAATACTTAATTTATTTTGATTACAAATTGTATGAGCTGCAATGCAAAGAAAAAGAAAAATTGTTATAATGTTCATTGAAAGAACGGAAGGCATTTAAACTTGTCAATATTTTGTTGTCGACTGACGTTATTATAAAATTAAATCCACATTGAAAGTCAATACAAGAATTCGAATTACGATCTTTTTACCTATACCTTTATACCAAAAAAATTTGATATAAAATCGTGCGTTTATTCTTCTAAATGAACGCAGACGATTTTATTTTACTAGCAAGTACTTTAGCGGATTTATAAAATCTACCAAGTGGTTATCAAATAGCTTTGATACTTTTGATTTTACAGTTTAGAAATATCATAGACGATATTCCTGTATCGGCTATGCTTGACCACTCGTAAAGTCCTAATCTCCTAAAGTCGTGAGAGTGTACCTGTAACTTTCACAAACAATGAATTAAAAAATTAATATATATTTATAAAAATGTCATACACAATATATAAGATTAAAAAACCCAAAACGTTATAAATTTGTGCCCACGTGTAATATTATAAGCAACGTGCTTATGTCATCATTTTATTAATAAAACATGTTCCCGTCTGCCACCGGTGTCTGCGCGCGCGCATCCAAAGTTTGATTATTTTTACATTGTCTTAGGATTATTTTAGATGTCAATGTCAATAAAGCGAGTGAAAATCTCAACGCGTCTTTTGGAGGCAAAGGGATACTCAAGAGCTAGCAATTATTCTTCTCAGCGAAGTCTCGCAATTCAGTGAGGGAACACTGCTAGTATTCTGGACATGTTGCCTTGATGGAAAGCATTGGAAGATTTTTTCTATGTACACTGTAGGTAAGTAATATTGTAATTTGTAAAAATAAACTTTTATTTAATAAAGCGAATGAGAAAGCTACCAGCTGTGTTTACAATACCCGACCTTCTTTATAAACAATAATAGAACTTTGAACATAAAAACAACAGTTTTCTTTTCCTTTCAGGAGTTTCTTCATCATATCTTTACTGAATTATTATGGTACCAATTATATATACTAAGGCTTTTATATAAAAGCTTTGAGTTGTTGAGGGTCTTTTTACATTTGCCTGGCAAGTATGCCAGGCAAATGTAAAAAGACCCTCAACAACAACATCTAGTAATAAGTGGCGGAACTACATATTCCAACCGATGTTAAGTGGAATTAATATTCGTAGCACCATCTATTATTTGCCAGATAAGTTAAAAACCCCAACTTTCAACCTTTTACTCCCAAATAACTTTAACTTCTGAGCCGATTTTATCAAACATAGCTAAGAACCAACGCAAGGGTTGCTTTTACGTAAAAAAAACTGCATCGAAATTGGTCCATCTGTTTGAGAACTACGATGCCACAGACAGACAGACAGACATGGCGAAACTAGGGTTCCTTGTTTACTACGAAATCCTAAAAAGGAATCAAAATCGTAGTTGCATCGCCTGTTGAACGTTGTGTCTATTAATATAATGTCTTTTTTGCTATGTGCGCCGCCCAGCGCTACTTCAATGATTCTTATACCACTTCAATGGCCTTCGTTCTTCTATTAATACGTATCTTCTTGTTTCTGATTCATAAAAAAGCCTGCGTATTGACCTGCATCGCGCTACGATTGAGGAATTTAATCTCGCAAGATTTTTGAGATGTCGAAATCTTGCGAGATCCTCAAGATTACGCGAGATTGGTTTTTTTATTCAAATTGGAAAAAAAAGTAATTCATAGGAAACTAAAAGGATTTTTGTAATTTGTATATTATACAGATATAAAAAAAAAACTTATTTAACATAGGTACATATTCCGCACTATTTCTGACCAAGTTTAGACCTATTACAAATAAATTGCTCTCGGAATCTAATTTGGATGCTTCGTGGACGTGTCTTTACCTATTTATTGGCCCTACTCATTCGCTACGAGATTCAACAAAAGTGACGTCAACACTTGTCCCTGCTTCGGCTAAATGCGTCGACAGAATGATAGAAGCAATGACGTAAATTTCAATGCATTAATAGGATTGCATTTAGTTTTCAAGACCAAATAAATATTTTTACCTACCTAATATTTTTCCAGTTATTTTGGTAAACCAATTAACCGAATTAATATCTTAATGAAATTATTCCGAAGATGACAATGAAAGTATATAGTATATATTTGTTAACCTCTTTGCCCCATCGGCCATCGGTTCTTCCTGCTATGTGCCCCTTTCACTGTTCCTTCAATGATCCTAATCCATAGGGTTCTGTCAGTGACATTCGTTCTTATACGAATCTCCTCATTTCTGATTCGAGCCATTTACGAGATCTTGCAAGATTGTCGAATTTGTTTGTTTTATGTTCAAATTGTTACAGTAATAAAATAAATTTATAAAAATATAACAATTCAAAGAAAAACAATAAGAAAATTAATGTTATTACATAAGACCTAAATTTAAAAAAATAATTTGTAATCAAATAATCCGTGCAGGAAATGTAATCTCGTTCTCGCGAGATCTCGGCAATATTTATTGAGATTAATCTCGCTAATCAAGATCTCGTTTGATTTTAGCCGAGATTAATATCTGTAAATATGGCAGTGAACGAGATTACATTCCTTAACTATGACCGAAAAGCTCCTAACTTTGGTGGAGTTTCTCCAATTATATACTAGCGACTATAAAGATCCTTGTCCTGGTAACTTAAGGTGGCGTCCTTCATCTAAATATATATATTACTAAATACCAGTTCCTAAAGCATTTAGCGCGGCCACAGACCTACCGTTTCTTTTCTGTTCTACCTAGAATAGCAAAGAACAGAATGCAACCGGATGGCAAGAACGCCATACAAAATGTACTGCCCGTAAGTGCCCGTCACAGACCTTTCTAGGCGAACCGGTAAGAACGCCCGGTCAGCAAGCCACCGACCGACGTCGCCAGTAAGAACGTTCTGACCGGTAAGAAAGAGGCGTGGATTTCACGGTAGCCCCGTATATCGTCACAGACTAGGCCCGGTCGAACCCGACGCCGGCCT
The DNA here is from genome assembly GCA_963555685.1 of Acrobasis consociella. Lineage (NCBI taxonomy): Eukaryota > Metazoa > Arthropoda > Insecta > Lepidoptera > Pyralidae > Acrobasis > Acrobasis consociella. Next base: position 24,664,680 of record OY743104.1, read on the forward strand.
AAGTTTATTATTATATTATTTCGCCTAAGTACGCACGACTGCAGTTGCGTGTAGACGTTTCGCTCGGAGTTTATAGAAAAATGGCGGACATAAGAGAATGTATTTTATTGATGCAACAATAGGTATCTACCCATGTTTGTGGGCCACGCAGATAAGAGAATATCACAACAGAGATCTCAAAAATCTCGCATGGCAATGAGTTTTGAATTTAAAAAATTTGTTAGTGTAGTAGGAATTTAAAAAAAAATAGAAATTTATTTTATTTTACACTAACCAAAGCTCGCGACTTCTTCGCATAGACTTTATATCTCTGAAAAATGCTCATCGGGCTGAATAACTATTTCTTATAGTTTAACTGGACCATTATGGATCTGTATCAAGTGTTTCATTTTCCAAAATTAATTATACCCTTTAAGTTACCCAGGCTTAACAGCTATATAACAAAAAAGTTCCATTCGAATCCATCCAGTATTTCCGGAGATTAACGTGTACAAACAGACAAACAGACAGACATTTAAAAAAAAATCTTACTTCATTATTACGTCTCCATCGGCCCCATTATTTTATCTGGAAATATTTTTAATGTGCTGACACCCTTTTTTATTGTTTTATTATATATTATTATATATAGATTTATTTACTAAATCTTTATTGAAAATAGTAAGTATAATTATATTGTTACAAATGGTGAACTTGAAGCTAATGCATTCTGTTCCATGCTTTAGGAAAAACAGAAATAAATTTATTGTAATATGTAAGTCAGGGATATATTTATATAGACGTTCAGGTATACGTCTTTACTGAGATCATAATGTTCTCTCGGCAAGCGCTAGATTCCGACTGAGCGCCGAATAAAAACGCCCTGTGGCCGGTGCGTCTGTGACGGGCACCCGGTTTCTTTGCTGTTCTAGGTAGAACAGCAAAGAAAAGATAGGTCTGTGGCCGCGCTTATCAAGAGTATCAAGACATACTTTATTTTAAATATAGAGCAATGTTATTGCTTTCTAAATGATGATGATGATGATTGCTTTCTAAAAATGCATTGGTACAAAAGTTTGGAATGCGGTTATGGCCTTGTTGAAGGTCATGGCTGCTTTTGTTTCTCTGAAGCTATTCTATGTATTTCTTAGATATAAATAAAGGATAACACGGTATGATAGTAAAACTGCGCTGTCCTGCTGGTCACTACTATTCCAGTTTGAAACAGTCAGGTACTCACGCCATTTGCATACAGCTGGCTTTAATGCACTATACATTCATACTCCTGCATTAATACGCTGTTTAGCTTTGAATTATTTACTAATTGACCGAGCGAGCGAAGCGAGCGAATGGTCTCAGTTTCGAAACTAGCCAAAAATTCTTTTGTCCGTCTGTCTGTCTGTCTGTCTGTTCTCGCCTACAAGTCGCATTTCTTAACCGATTCTCATGAAATTTTGAAAGCAGGTTCAGCAACTAAATAGATTTTTTTTGTCGAGCCAGTTTTTCGAAATTTTTCAAAATGGCGGAAATATGGGGGTTTAAAATTTTAAAACTGTCATATATCCGCCATTTCAGAATATTTTCAAAAATGTCATGAGACTTTTTTGTTGCCATTATGAAAACGATATTTTTTTATTTAAACAACTTTTTTGTCTAAACAACTTTTTTATACGTTATACTTAAATTGGTTTAGGGTGACTCGCGAAGTCTAGCTGACTAAGCCGTGACGAATACACAATACAAATCCTCTTACAAAATATACTCAAACTATTTAACGGTGAATTCAGTTCGGGCTACTGAACAACTTTCTTAAAAATACATATCTTCCCTGGGGTCCACGAAGTAATTTCTCTGAATAAATATTATAGTTATTATTTTGAGTTTCATAAGTAGTTCTATAAATTTTATCATATTTAACCGACCTAAAATAAAAGGGTTTTGCTTATTTTACGATAAGTTTTTTTTTTCTCAGTTTTTGCTTATTTTGATTGATTGTTGGCTTGTTTATTAAATTAAGCAATTTTGTTGAGCGATCTTTCGTTCAATCGCTATCGCTGCTTGTCTGTGCTTATGTATAAGTAATTATGCTACGAACTAACAAGAGATCAACAGCAATCAAAGCCCGCGAAGTAGCTTTACGAAGAAAGTAAGAAACCAAAATGAGCAGCGGCATAGAGCCATGGCAATACAAATAAACATTTAAACCTGGTTTTTCCAACAACGAGCTGACTTTGACATTTGAAAAATGATGGGTTATTTTTCGGTGAAAGACTACTGGTACAGAACTGAATTTCAGCATCACGGTAGACCTCATATCCATGGGATTGTATGGTTGGAAGGTGCTCCTGACATTTCAGAGCTAGATCAAAAGTCATTTGAAGAAAGGGCTGTAATTGGCAACTATTTTGGAAATTTGGTCACAACCATGAATTCGCATATCGGTAAACCTGCACCGATAATAAAATTCATCCAAATCAGGTACATTATTCTGAAATCATAATCGCGAGGTCTAAGTTCGTGGCGAACTACTAGTAGTTAAATAGTTAAAATAGTTAAATAAGATTATCACAACAAAAGAAAAAATATATAAAATAAAATAAAATAAATAAAAAATATTATTATAATCTATGGTTTGGAAAGTCCGATTAATAAATATATGAAAACTCATATTAGTAACTAGCCGAAGCCCGCGACTTCGTTCGCGTGGACTTTATGTCTCTAGAAAATGCTCATTAGGCTGAAAAACTTTTACTAAGGCGGCATTTTTATATCTTTTATAGTTTAGCTGGACCATTATGGTTCTGCATCAGGTGTTCCATTTTCCAAAATCATTTATACCCTATATGTTGCCCAGGCTTAATAGCTATATAACAAAAAAAGTTTCATTCGAATCCGTCCAGTATTTCCAGAGATTAGCGTGTACAAACAGACAAACAGACATACAGACAAACAGACAGACATTTTTTTTTAAATTTCTACTCTATTACTACGTCTCCATCGCCCCCAATATTTTTTTGGAAATATATTTAATGTACAGACACACTTTTTTTACTGTTTTATTATATGTTTTATTATATGTATAGATATCCACGTGACTTGTGACCATGCAATCAAGGGAGAAAAAGGCTTTCAGGCATTGTTACGAATTTTACAGCGTCCCTGAAAGTTGAGTAACACAACTGATGTCGAGTTCTGGCATCCCTTTTGTTTTATATTTGTTTATTTGTGTGGTAAAGTTTATTTGTTTAGAAAAAAGTTGAGAAGCGCTATACTCTGATTAAAGACACTGGGATAAAATGTATGAAATAAAAAATAATAATAGGAAAAATATTAGGGTAGATGGGCATTTCTTCAAATTTCGTTCTCCGCGTAACCTTCGTGGCGAAATTGAAATTACCAATAATCTTTTGAAACAAAAAAATACTACGCTATAGATGGTTTAAAAGTAAATAATATACTGTTTGAAACTTTCAAATTGACGAATAATTGATAAAGATATAAAATTCCGAAAAAAATCTGCCCACGAAAGTTACTATTTATACCACGAAAGTTACGCCAGTAAAAAATACAACTCATTTGTAGTGAAAACTCAAGTTTTCGCTGCAAGTAAATATATTTATGCATTAAATAACAATTAATTAAGACAAGAACATGCTTTGCACAAGCGTCCAATGTTTAAATGTTGCATAAGCATCACTTTTCTATTTTTTTTTTTTATAAATTAAAACTGGATAATTTGATAGTGTAAAATTAAGTAAAGCAGTTTTTAAAACAACATTCTTTAATCACAAATTCAAACATTTTTTATTTTTTCCCTTAAAAGCTAAAGAATATGTGCGAAACAAAATAATTGAAAAATGGTTTGACATAAAAGTTATTAACTTATACGACGTTTTAGGCTTTCTATGTCAAATTTATGGATGTAATTCTTATTATGTTAACAATACGTTCATCAGTATATCAATCCGAAAGAGGGTTATTGAAGTCATCCAAATTAACTAAAGTATTTAGGTAACCTTTATGAGGGATTATGGGAAATAAACCTATAATCCGTATATTTCTATAATTGGCCTAATAGTTAAAAGCAAAAGTAGTAAACGAGTACACCAACCATACCTTACCTAATTTACCCTATAAATACCCGTATAGGCCTAATTTTTCTCATGAAATTAGGTAAAAGGCTTAGATCTTATAAAGCATTTTAAGCATGTATTATCTGCATGCTCAAGGCACATTATATCTATATATATAAAAGAAGAAACTGACTGACTGACTAACTGACATATCAACGCACAGTCCAAACTGCTGGGCCTAGAGACTCCAAATTTGGCATATAGGTTTCTTATGGGGTCTAAGGGTGTACTAAGAAAGGATTTTTCAAAACTCACCCCTTAAGGGAGTGAAACGGGGGTCCAAAGTTTGTATGGAAAAACAAGATTAGTTAAACCATTGTACTCGAAACTTTGCAGGAGTACTCTGGCGGTAAATGAGTGTTCGTAAACGTATTTCAGAATTTACGAAATTCAACGCCTAGAGAGATACAATGGGGTGAACTACTACCTAGGCCATTCTGAAGCGTTCCATCGCTCAACAATAAAAAAATCCTATTAGAACCATTTTCGACTTCTACGCGGACGAAGTCGCGGGTAATAGCTAGTAAGAGATAAATTTATCCTACATTGAATAATAATTTTTGACTTTACCATAACATACCGACACAAGCAAACATTGTTTAATAACATTTCAATAGATTTTTCATTGCATGTACGAGTATTAGATTAATCGTGTATTAGAAACCGCTATAAGGAACATCACAAAAAAGTTTGTCGTATTAAAAAAACTAAATAATCATGTTTTTAGTATTTTGTTGTTACGAACATTGTATAGGTGGGTAGCTATGATATAATATATGTAATGAAATTAATATAATTGGTAATTTAGTGAGAATTAATAAAGGTACGTAACTTTCGTGTCATGCTCCATAACTTTCGTGGCGAAAGCGCCACGAAGTCCGCGCCACAAAAGTTACGAAAATTTAACATTTTTAGAAATTACGGAGATAATTACGTATGAATTTAAAAAACAAAATACTCTAAAATAAACTCGAAGGCATATCACATTAATGAGTGAATCGTTAAATGCGGAATAATTACTATTATTCCTCAAAAAGTGACCACGAAGGTCACTTGGTTAAGAGAATTTGAAAAAACTTAAAGAAACACACACGTGTATTTATTTGCAGTCAACCGATGAGCAGCGCATTCATTCCCCACCGATGAAGGGTCGCTACTGTTTATCCGCGCAGTTAAAATTTGTACCTATGGTTCAACTCGTTCTGAAGTTATGAGCTGTTTTGTATCGTTTTTCGAAAACTAGCAAAATCGTGTGACAGAGACTAAATGCTTTATAACTTTTTTATTTAAGAGTTACAATTACCATTTTTTGTACAACTATGCATTGTTTAATCATAAATAGTTAGAAATACAAATTTTACTTATTGGGTGATAGACAAAAAAGTTATACGAGAAGACATAAGCGCGCGCGCAAGTGTGACACGCGGAGAACAGCAAATTTGCTCCCGATTTTGGCATTTAAATATTATTTAAAAAATTACTGTACATTATATGTCTAATTTAATTATGACTTTTTATAGGAGTATAACCAAAGTAACTCCTGCAATCGGTTTTAAAACCGTACATTGGTTAAGTTAGGAATAAAGACCGTGTGACAGTAAAAAAAGGCACTATGAAGAAACACCCAGATAGATATTTATTTAAAACGTTAACTATGTTATTTAAATCCGCTAGTAGTCCAGTCACCGAATGAGTGTAGAGTGCGTGACCTAAGCGATTCCTACAGAAACTTGTTCAGAGCGCTTAGGGTGTAAACAAACATACTAAACATCCCCACGTCTAGGAAGTGAGCCGGAGTAAAAGGAGGAGGGAAAGTTTGGTTTTCTCCTATATCTCCTAGTTGTTGGATTGAATAAAAGCTTATACAATTCTCTACAACCTCTATACTCTTTTGACAAATTCCCAACTATTTTCGAGCTATGCACTCCGGAAATGAAACAAGACATACGTTTTAAAAAACGAATACAAACAAATTTTGTATGTATCATTCGTTATGTACATTTATTACATATATATTAAATATGTACATTTATTACATACATATATTTGACCCGGATAAAAATAACGAATCGATTGACATCTCGTTTGTCAAAGTTCGTTAAGCGGTTCAGAGTAGTTTAGGTATGTATGTAAGTAGTAGTGGATATTTATGTGTGTTCCACGATAGCATCTGAAAATAATTAAAATTATACAAATTTGTAAGTTTGCTAATTTAAAAAAAAAGGGAAAGCAATCTTTTTTTTTGTCTTTGTACTACAAAGTGGAAAAATATTTTATATTTTTGTATGGATATTATACTTACTTTCCTGTTAATACTTTTGGCTTCCAGGCAAGAATAGGGCCACTCTGTCTCTTACTATAGATGTCGTAAAAGGAGACTAATGGACTTAGTACCGAAAGTAAATGATGAAATAAGAAATAGTGGAAAGACACAACTTAGTATTGAATTTTGAATGCTTGAAACACCTGTAAAAAGCACAAGCAACTCTTGCCACATCTGCACTGCATTCCCAAGGGATGACATGCGGCCACTGATTGAAAACTTTTCGCACAAATGCATTCCCAAAGAGAGTTTACGTCAAGCAAGTCGGTTGTAAAACTATAGCCAAATAGTAAAATTGTTTCTTGTTTTGGCTATTTATTATCGACATATAGGTTGCATGGTCTTTAATGGCATCCTTGAGTGACCATCGATATGCATACTATTTGGAGAGTAAAAAGCAGTAAAGTGCACTCCCGGTGTGTGTTATGTCATTTGTTTTTCTTCTATTTTTATAAATAAAAAAATTTTAAAATGGCATAGTTTTGGGGCTTTTAAAGTATCCGGTAAACTCAATTTTGGTTGCCGCGTTGGTCCCGGCTGTCATTATTGTATGACAGTCAGCAAGCCATTTAAGATGCCCTTAAGATGCTTGAAAATATCTGAGAAGTACCTGCGTTGGCCACTTATAAACACACAAAAAACAAAAACCACAGCTCTTGACCACTTTATCTAAAATTAACACCTATTAAAATCATAATGACCGCGTGTGGGTTACAACAACGAAATTCGTGCTACATATGACAGATTTACCACCGAAAAACTATACATTTTAATACGAAACACGTCACCGTTTATTATACAACATATAGGTGACATACGCGGCGTGTGATAAAACGAACCACGGACTATTGGTACTAGTTCAAATTAAATGTATACATTGTCCTTTTTTATTAAGTACAAATATTTTAAGGGGTGATTCAGTCCATCATATGGAACAACTTTTCCCAATAAATGTATATCGAAATACGTAAAGAAAATTTTCATTTTTCATAGTAATGATATCACGTGACTACTTCGATTTGTATGAAAAGCGAGAAAATATTTTTCGTATTTCGATATACATTTATTGGGAAAAGTTGTTCAAAATGATGGACTGAATCACCCCTTAAAATATTTGTACTTAATAAAAAAGGATATTGTATAGTAAAAAAATTGCATTTCCATATTAAAGTATGCAGCCGCCTAGACAAATTGTATGGGAATGATGTTGTTTTTTGTTTTACGATTGTATACATACACGCAGACTTTTCATTAGTTTTGGGAAAAAAAAATCGTATAGTAAATAAATTCCTCTACCCGTATACGTAATCCAAATTTCTGTATGTCATAAGATAAAAAAGTTTCGTAAATGATTTTCGATCGAGACCACGTAGTTAAGCCGGCCAAAACAGCTGCGTGGATATCGATGACCTCCGCCGGCCGGCGGGCGTTATATGGCGGCGGTACTACTAATTGATCTCACAATTTGGCTTACGTTTTTTTTTCTGATTTTTTTTTTGACTAGCTTATTAGGTCTTACTAACACCGTGGCCTTCGGCTTAAGAACCAATAAAAATTCACCGTGTATTGGTATACTTACAGTAAAAACTTCGCTAGGTCGTTAAATACACATCTTTTATTTTTTTATCACACAAAAGTATTCATCAAGCCTTTGGCGTTCGAGTCCGTCCCACTATGCCAGGAAGCGCAAATTTGGCGAGAGCAGCTGTGACGTCACACATATATCTTTCGTGGCCTTGTGTCAAAATATGGAACTTAGAGAAGGACAACTTTCAGATGATGACGTCCGTAACGTAAGTGTTATCGCACTAGCTGCCACTCCGAAGATTCCCAGTTATGAAAGGCAATTCACATTTGCACTAGCCCTGATTCACTGGGCAAAAGACCGTTCACAGGTTAATCGTTACTTATTGAAGATATCTTTAAAAAATGTGAGTGGACTCGTTAATTCTTCAAGTACCTACGTAAGCACTTTTTATCTAGTGTTTAGTGTGGTTCGAAGACCCGAGACTTATTTAAAATTTTGTAGTCTCGCGTCCCGACCTTGAAACTGTCGAGACTTCCCAAAACTATGGTTTGGCCCTCGGTACGTCTCGTGTCTCGAAGATTTGAATAAATATCGACACGCATAGTCCTGGCATTCAGATTCACCCGTAGGGGTTCGCCCCCCTGCCCATACATTGCTACGCCCTTGTATACGATTCACACTCTAATAAGGCCAGGCCACCAGTGGCGCCACGCGGTCCTTCCCGTACTTTGTCCCCTCGGTAGGCTCGCTAAATCGATTCGCCCAACGAGGGTCGAGTAGGCTAGGTCATAACGTTTCTACTTTGCTGTGGACCAAGAACCGTATGCTAGCCCTTTATTTTTACTCATGCAAGTTTGAAAATAGGGCTAATTTATTTAATTTTCCAAAGGCCAACACACTCCTCATAGAGTCTCAGTGCTGATTTCTTTATATTATATATTTACGGTGCAGGCATCGGTTGTTTAATGTTTGCTTGATGGTGGTATGGAGACACAAGACCACGTCACGTAGAAAGTGTTTATTTTTGAATGTATTACATACATATATATTATCACGCCTGTTTCCCACAGGAGTAGACAGGGACTATGAAAATATATATATATAACAGTTAAATTACATAATAACTATGTCAATACTCACTGTAAGTAGCCAGACCGATCGGACTTTTCAAACATCCGGCCAAAAGTACCTAACACGTGTATACTTGTCTGGCAGGATGTTCGACTAGTCCGATCGGTAAAACTTACAAAAGTATTGTACTTAATAGGTAGTTGCCATTGTAAAAATATATTAGTAAAGGCTGGCACTTCCACGACGCTAGTATTGTATCAATCATCATCATCATCATCATATCAGCCACAGGAAGTCCACTGCTGGACATAGGCCTCCCCCAAGGATTTCCAAAACGACCGATCGGAATTGTATCAATATCATTTACAAATTACAGAATAAGTATTAGTTTTCTTTCACTTACGTTATTAGATAGGAGTCTCTGAGTAATGAGACACTTCGTGAAATAGGCCGCAAACAAAAAGAAAAGTTATTAATATATATTGTAAAAGTATCTATTAGCTTTTGCTATAAGGGTCAAGTGGAAGTATACTTACTAACAGTTAGTTATACCTACCCGTCCAAGTACTTACTCATCTTTAAGAACTGATGTATTTTAGCTAAAGGCTATATTAGTTGAGAATTTGCTTCGTACTTTAGTGATCTATAAAATTTTTCTTTTTCATCGTAGCGCGTTTCCAGTTAGTTGTATCTTCAGGAGTGCTGGTTCAAGTGCAGGTCAATGGTCACCCGAGAATGCCGATAGCCAATCGAGCGAAATCGAGAAGAAATAGCCGGAACAGTTTCAACTATTCATATTAGATTACAGCCTTTGCTCAGCAGTAGGCAGAAGAGGGGGCTGAGATGATAAATATTATAAACTTTTTGTTATAATTAAGAGTAAATTTTCATAAAAATATCACAATTTTTTTAGGAGGAATGTTTACGCTCACCTTTATGCTTATTTTGTTTATTCATATTATTTACAATTTATTATATTATAATATAAGTATGTTCATAAAATTCAAATATTTTTTTTGTATGTTATTATGTCGGTAGTCGCTGTAGGTATTTTGCTTCTTTGCGCTGCACATTTTCTTTCCCTGTTAGTTCTTATGGTTGACTGGGAGAAAAGCTCTTCATATTAAGTCTACCATTAAGAATTACGTACGTAGTGTAAACGGGTCGCAAATACCCCGCAAAACATAATGCAATCGAAATGAAATGCATAATGAAACCGGAAAGCAATTTTTACTGAAGAACAATAAACTAATTAAATAAAAATATATTCTTCCTGTGAATTCCCACCGCGAGTCGCGTTAAGGCTCAGTTCAGAAGTGGTAATTTGAATCAAATTGTTCAATCGTGTCGGGTAGTGATGATTTATATTTGTACTTTAAAAATATAGCGTTGCATCTTTACTACTTAAATTAATGTATAAAGGAATTAACAAAAAACATACCTTTTTTATTTATTTTGAGTGACATTTCCTTCCTGGTTCCACCGAACGTGGTCTCAGTCTGCCTGAAGGAGCTAAGTTAGGCCGCACCCAAAATGTATGTTTCGCGTTGATTCTCAGCATTAATTTAATAATAAAATTTTTGCCAAAGGTAAATTTGCTAGTTTGATGATTGATGAGAGATGTGAATTTGCTTAAAATTATTTTATGAATAACTTTTGAGTAGGTTTTTGTTTTACTTATTAAACAAATTATTTTAAACGAAGGCCTTACTTCTGCGCTGTCTTCGCCTTAAGAAACTTGCTTGCTTACTTTGAAAAATATCATGGATTTTCACTTGAATGGATGGTGACGGACTGGAACTCTCGGGTGGCGATGAATCTTCTCAGATATACCTACGGAGTTCCTACATCTGTCACAATCGATCAACAGATATACCTACAAAGTTTCTACATCTTTCACTCATCGATCAATTAAATACTTTTCAAGTTTGGGACGTACACGTTCTTATTATTAAATAGAATAACTTTAGCTGGTTTACACCATAACCGCCCAAAACTTTTTTCATAAAAAAAATAAGAAAATAGAAAAAAATCGGCTTACCATACGAATTAGCGCTTGGCTAAACAAATTTTGTATGAAAGGACGACTATTTTATCGATTTTAATAGATGTTTTATAAAAAAATAGTACATTGTCATGAACTAATCGAGTGGGTAAAACGTCAAAAGATAGATAAAGTACCTTTTAAATTAAATTCATCTTCATCTTCGTCATTTAATATACAGAATTAAAGGCCCCAAAATGTTTTTTACATGATTCTATTTTACCGTATTATTTATTATATACACGATTAATATAAACACCCATGCCAAATTTTAGCTAAGCACTTATTGTCTCTGAGGAAAACTGCGGACGGAAAGACATAACGAAAATATGTTTAATAAACAAATATACAGTGTGTAACAAAATATACTAAAACTATTTTATGGGTGGATTCAGTCCATGATGTTGAACAACTTTCCCCAAGGAACACGTATCGTAATATGAAAATCAATTTGTGCCCTCCCTTATAAGTTTACCGATCAGCTGATCCGAGTTTGTATAAAAAGCCAAAAAATATTTTTGATATTTTTTGTTGAAAGTTGTTCAGAATCATGGATTGAATTTACCCTTAAAATAGTTTCAGTATATTTTGTTAGATATTATATACGGACAGCAAATGTTCAATAAGTGAATTACTGCTAGTGCAGAAACAGAAAATTATATCATATTAACAATCATTTTTCAAAACTAACCGACTTCAACACCAAACTACACAACTAATTTTTAATAAAAATTCTAAGGGACCACATAACATTTTTTTTCCAAATTGTTCCAGGTGTCTTCGAGTAATCAGTGAACGAACATACAAAAAAAAATATATATAAAAGATTCTGATAAATTGATAACCTCCTTCTTTTTTTAAAGTCGGTTAAAAATTAACTTTTAAAAATGAAATCGATCCATTCTGGACTTTTAGCTAGACTAACGAAAAGCAATATTTTTTTATTGTAATATTATTCAAAAGAAAAGTACATACAACTTCTTCCTATATATTATAAGAGCTAGGCTCGTGTCAGTGGAGTGCTTTCCATGGCTCTCTTTCTTCCTTAACATCCATATGAGTTTTCACGTTTAATTTTTGACGTTATTTTCTTTCAAACTTGTGGCCGAACTTCGGACGCGTATTTTCAGCCATACGTAACATGATATTGAGGCTATCTATCGTAGCAAATTGATGTCCCGAGATAAATCATGTGTATGACAAATCGGAGCAAATTATTGGAAACAGGATCTGTAAACTGGCTATCGATGGTTATAAAGGGTGACTTTATAACCAGCGGCCAAATATTTAAAGCAAGTTCATCCATGATACTGAACAATATACTAAAATTTTTAGTCTTTCTTTTTACGAAAACATATCTCGTTTTTTTTATAAATTCGATTAGCTGAGCCCCAGTTTGTATGGAATGAATGATGATGGCGATTTTTTTAAATTGTTTTTATGGAAAATAGTTCAGTATTATCGACTAAACATAAAATCTAAATATTCGATATTGCTAATACTTTGTCATGAGTAGTAGACCTTGTGGTCATCCATCTAAGTGTGCTGTGAGATTTTCAAACTATTAAATTGTTTTATATAAATACAATTAAAACCATTTTCTGTGGGAAACTTAATTTTTATATAAATAATAACATTTCGTTCTCTTAAATCTATACATATAATAAAACAGTAAAAAAACTGTGTCTGTACATTAAATATATTTCCAAAAAAAATATTGGGGGCGATGGAGACATAGTAATAGAGTAAGAATTTAAAAAAAAATGTTTGTCTGTTTGTCTGTTTGTCTGTTTGTCTGTTTGTACACGCTAATCTCCGGAAATACTGGACGGATTCGAATGAAACTTTTTTTGTTATATAGGTATTAAGCCTGGGCAACATATAGGGTATAAATGATTTTGGAAAATAGAACGCCTGATGCAGAACCGTAATGGTCCAGCTAAACTATAAGAGATATAAAAATGTCGCCTTAGTAAAAGTTGTTCAACCTGATGAGCATTTTCCAGAGACATAAAGTCCACGCGAACGAAGTCGCGGGCTTCGGCTAGTAAATAAATAAAACATATCACCCATATTGAGCTAGCCCCAAAGTAGCTTGTGTTATAGGATACTCAATAGTGGGAACTCCACATGTCCCAGATCAGTAGGTGTGCTAACATGGAAAGTGAACAGTAGACGTCGTAGAACAAAAGATCGACAAGGCTTAATTAATTAATTTGTTAGTACCTGGGCGACCGATCTTTGCTCGGTTACATCTCAAACAATAACTAAATTTTTTTAACCTTGTCTAAAAACAATACGAAATAAAAAATTATATATAAATTTGAACATAAAAAAAAAACAAAAGTATGTCACCGAGTGGGATTCGAATCCGTAACACTCTTTCGGTCCGTATCATAAACCGCTGAGCCAAAATGGATGGCGGCCGGCGCGACGAAATTAGTGATCATATTCTGCGTGGAAAGAAAAACGCATGAAAACTCGAAAACACGCGTTATCCCAAACATAAGACTTATCTACATCGATTGTTTACCCCCGAAAACCTCCATATACCAATTTTCAGCGAAATCGTTAGAGCCGTTTTCAAGATCACAGAGATTTATAAACATATAAATAAATAAATATACAAGAATTGCTCGTTAAAAGGTATAATATAATAATATTTGTTATTATAACAGAACTGATTATACAATAAATTACAAGTCCATGTTATTAGTATGAAGTGACAGAGGAATGAGTCAGAATGATGAACAAATGTGTAAAGAAAAAAAAATACTTTAGGAATTAAATTTGAAAAAGTAGACAAAGTGAAATGATGTAGAAAGGAGGTGAGTATGAACATGAAGAATGAAGTTTATTGCAACATCGTTACCCGTATGAAGTAACACCCAAGAACCAAAACAAGTCATTTTCCAAGTTTTCTTTTAGTTTTCCTGGCTGGGGATCAAACCCAGAACCTTTAGGTGGGCGGGCTAGTGTACCTACGTAAAATCAGACATAAAAGCCTTATCAGTTGTATTTATAACCAATCACTGTAAAAAAGGAAGTAACTTTTACTTATACAACGTGACATATGAGTAGTTAATCTAATCAATATAAAAATTAAATTAAATTCTACTAAACTACTACTAAAAAAAACTACAGTCATAAAACAAAAATATTGAATTTCCTTACAAAATTGTGCAGCCGTCAAAATGTTTTATTTTGTTTTTTCATTTTAATATCATTATATAGTATATAGCCTGTGATACTTATGTTTATATTATTACAACAATGTTAGATTTTGGTATTGACAATATGTTTTCCCTTTTGTGTTAGCGTATTTACCTTATTTACATATGCAAATGACATGACATGTCAAGTTGTGCAATGAAGGAAATTGAGAAGTTGTTGGATACCGTCTTAAATATACATACATATGTACATACTATCTCGTATTCATCCCTAATCGGGCAGACAGTTTATTTTGGGTCTTGCAGTTCTAATAGAGCCCAGGGTTTTTTTAGCGTTGTGGGCGAGGTGGAGGAAAAATACATCAAAATAGTGACGGGTTTAAGCCCAATTTTGGCATGTCAAATTATTGCGCAGCAGAGGAAATTGTACCCAATTGCTGTGGGATGTACAATGTATCATACTAACTACTAATATTATTAATGTGAATCAAAAAATAATGTTCCAGCTGTTTCACTTTCATATTTATTAATTACTAGCCGAAGCCCGCGACTTCGCTCGCGTGGACTTTATGTCCCTGGAAAATGCTCATCAGGCTGAACAACTTTTACTAAGGCGGCATTTTTATATCTCTTATAGTTTTGCTGGACCATTATGGTTCTGCATTAGGCGTTCCATTTTCCAAAATCATTTATACCCTATATGTTGCCCAGGCTTAATAGCTATATAACAAAAAAGTTTCATTCGAATCCGTCCAGTATTTCCGGAGATTAGCGTGTACAAACAGACAAACAGACATACAGACAAACAGACAAACAGACAGACATTTTTTTTAAATTCTTACTCTATTACTACGTCTCCATCGCCCCCAATTTTTTTTTGGAAATATATTTAATGTACAGACACACTTTTTTTACTGTTTTATTATATGTATAGATGTATAGATTTGAGCCCGCTAGATCTCATTGTTGAGCAAAGGCCTCCCTCTCGGCTCTCCATTTCTCTTATAGAGATAAGAGAGGGGTTTGAACATTGAATCCACCGCGCTTGTCCAGTACGAGTTGGTGGATGAACAGTAAGCCTTACTGGGCCTGTGGAACGTCGCCGTTGACGTATAGAACTGTCCAGTCAGACCCCGGTTGGAGCTCTGAATTGACTTTGACACAAAGACAAACTTCACTTTCATAATGGGCAAAATGCGATTCATATTAAAAGGCTATGTGTTTTAAAACCCATCATTAAATCAAAATCTTTATTTTGATTCCTTAACCACCTTCGCACTATCATCTCGTTAAAAGTGGCCTTGAAGTCTTGCGTCCCCGGGTTCTGTCTGCTTTTAGAGTCGCAAAGCTCAAAAAGTTCTGTCTGCTACATGAGGAATAAAGATGTGATAGTGTATGTAATATAAATGTAATGCAAATGTAGTTAAGGTTTGCATTATACAATTCCCGAGGTGATTTGATACTGTATTTCATTTAGATAATTTAGTTTTATGCAAATTGCATGTAATATGCACTGACGGGAATTGGATCGTTATCCGATACATTTATCATAATATATTAGGCACTAGCGGCCCGGTCCGGTTTCTCCCGGGTATGTGTTAATGCTGTTACTTGTGATATTATCACTACTCTTTCCAAATTCACGCCCATCATCATGGCAGTGGGGTTTTATGGGTCTAGGCTCTTTTAAAATCGGTAAAGCCTCTAACAGGAGAGTGACAGCTTGCCCGCGACACCTGTCGGCGACCGTCGTCGACCGTGGACCAACGGACGATATTATGCGTCACGCAGGCCGTAACTGGATGCAGGTGGCAAGGGAAAGACATGAATGGAAAGATATGGAGGAGGTCTGTGTCCTGAAAAGGATGATAAAGGCTGCTATGGATGGATGGAATTATTTATTCCTAGAAACTAACAAAATCCCTTTCGCGGCTGGCTAAATAATATATTTTATACATAATTTGTAATTCTGGCGGCATTCCGCTCGCAGTTTATGCCTCATTGGAAGCACACTGCGGCACGGGACGCGTGCCCGAAACACTACCGTTAATAATGATGTATTTTTAACTTCAAATAATCTTTTAAAACATGGATTAACTTTATCCAGGTTAATATAGGTAAAAGTAGTAGTCAGCTTTCAAACAACAAGAAAAAAGCATCAAAATCGGCCCACTCGTTTAGGCGCTACGATGACACAAATAGACACACATAAAGGTACACAGCCACGCCAAACTCTAAACACTCCTTTTTTCCATCGAGGGATAAAAATGAACTAAAACTTACAATCAAAAGTTAGTCGAAATTCATTAAACACTACGTCACAGTATTTGGTTCAAATAACGGAGTACAATATGCCGCATGCCGCCCGGTGGCGCATTGCAAGCTGTAAAGAAGCTGTTCGCAATGCGGGAACACGTGGCCGGCTCGAATTACCCTGCAAACGAGCCGGAGTCGGGAAAGTTTCAGCCAAAAGGGGGTATTGTAACCTCGATACGAAAGTATTTCTATACGACGAACCCGATTATTTATTGCATAATAATAAAAGGTTATTATGTTGGACAGCTACAGATACATCATCACGTCAGTAATGGGGTACACAGAGCCCAGGACCGTAAGACCTAAAGGCTATGCTTAGGGTGATGGAAAAAGAAATCAAAATAGTTAGGTATTTGTTGCTTTGCTTACCGTATCGCTTATTAAAATGATTCAAATCTCACCAATTCCCTAGATAGGATTTAACGATTTGCGCGGGAAGAGAAGCAGCTGGTATATTCTAAGTTTTATCATTAACTGGCATTTTTTTTTCAAAATCAAAATCATTTATTTATCTTGGGATATTTGTATCACTTGATAATTGTCACTTTTTTTTCCTTCGATTTCTTATAAGATAAATGTTGACGTCAGATCATTTACTTATAGCTAAGTTTACTGCCGCTAAGCGCAAGTACAGAAGAAACGGTAACAAACTCTGTACTGCAGCATTTTCTCCAATAACGTCAACTTACAATTGTACTTACATTAATGTTAAATGTTTTTACATTTTAAAGCGTAAAATACTCTAATAATCTTATAACTTATAATTAGATTATTACGGTACTATACAGAGCCCACAGCCGCAAAACCCGAATACTACTTTAGCGTGATGATGGGCGGGAAGGTGGAAAAAGGGACCAAATAGAAAGTTGCTAGCCATGTCAACACGATTCGTATTTTAAAGCTGGTAAACTCAAAGTATGTTCTTTTCTCCCAGACCAGGATGGAACAAAAAGGTACTTAAGTAGTATACTTTATCAAAACTAAAAACAGACTTCGTAGGTACGTAGATACAAAAATAAGTAAGTAAGTAATGTTTTATTGTGCACCAAAAAAAGAAATAACAATTATTATAATATACACACAGAAAAGACAATACCATACTATACAATGGGTTGTCATTTCGCTGAAAGCAATTTCTTCTAGGCAACCGATGGAGGGAGAGAATATAGTGAAAATAGCTTAAACTACCAGGGGCCCGCGATGTCACATGTGACATCACTTTTACGACCACTTTATAAGCACTGAGGGGCCCCCAGGGGTGAAGAGAACGCTTTTCCTCTCCTAATGTTATCTGATCTCAGTCTTTTATTGTGTAAATATTATACTAACAAATTATTGGGATCAGATAACATTTAGGACTGGAAAAACGTTTTCTCTATTTGTATCGACGAGTGCGTGATATATTTCCCTCTCCCTTATTTATAAAAAAATGAAATTTTTCGTCCATATCATTCTTTTCCATATTTGAAATTGCAAAAACAAGACAAAATATATTTTAACTAAAATAGGTGTAGTAAACGTTACGAAAGAGTATAAGTACTTTCCTCGAATATAGCTGGGAGTTTCAAAACGGCGTGTCTGGCGGGCGGCCGCGTGGGCAGGAATGCCAGTAGGTTAGCCATTTATTTCAAATTTAGGAGGAATAAAGTGGCAAAAATTTTGTCTTTTTTCTTACGTTTTGTATTCTATTAGTGATTCTGATTTCAAGATTTCAATAAAGCTAGGGGTATTTATATAGTTAACTTGTTTGTCTATGTCAATCTGTAAGGTCTACTTTCACATTTATTTATTTCCGCATGGTAGTTATCTTACGACGTGGCTGTTATAAAGTTTTGATTAATAGAAGTTAGCCTTTGAAAACTGTGAGTTAGCATCGAAGGAAAATCATAGTTTTCCCATTTAACTTTTTAAAAAATAAATAACTTAATAAACAGGAGTTAATGAGTTAAGTTGCTAGCGCAAGGTGCAGAGAGTAAATTTTTATTTCGTAATGTCTATTTGTTGTTGTATGTTTACGAAACTCTAGAAGCTTATTCAAACACACTTCATTGTCACACAATTATACACTTTGAATCCTTTCACGAAATGCATACAATTGCTTGAGAAAAACTTGGCCGGTTTTGGCCGTGAGACTTTTGTATTTTTTTTTTTTTTTGATATCTAAATACTCGTATTCATTTCGTAGATATAAATAAAAGTGAATATAATTTGACAACCAAAGTACGCTGCCGGCCGCTGCCATCAGTCTAAACCAGTGTTAATAAGTATCATGAACTAAAGTTGGTGTTAATTATTTACGCTCTGGAATATAATGACTGCAAAGTAAAATGATATTTCATAAATATTTACTGACATTTTTAGTTGATCAAATAAGTGTGCACCTTTTTATTGTGGTGACATAGGTAATAAGGTACCATAAATGAGTGGTACAAAATATTATTCAGAGAATTATGAATGATAGGGAAAGCAACCCTGAACTAAATTTTAAGTTTATTGTATGTAGCATTTGCATTGAAAAAAGTTTAAAAACATTACCTTCCATAAGAGATTTAACCTTGATTAAATAAAAGCGTATTTATTCATAAAATATCCGCACTGCTATAATCAGTTTTATTAGTACCTACCCCCGTATGTACTGTACTATATTTTGCTTCAATAAAAAATTCTAACTCTGCGACTAATTCAAAAGGGCAGTACTTTTTATATCTTTTCTTCTTATTGATTTTGCTTATTATGAAGAGTTAGAAGAAGAGCTACTATAATAAAAAATATCCGGGCAAAATAAACGCCAACGTCGCATAATATCAATATCGGTCAAACGTATGAATTTCAGAATACCATCTACACAAACAAATAAATCAGATAACTTCATCATCGCTCATTATCCTGTATCTCAGAATCTTTTAGATGCAAAATAACTACATCCCAAGGCTTCCATTATGTAAAACGACTAAAAGAGAACAACTAAGAAAGAGCGTCTGTGGCGTGTGGTGAAGGGAAAAATCGTTACTTGCGAGGAAACACAAAAAAAAGTGATAGCATAATCAGTTTCCTACTTGCAATTTGTTTTTTAGAAACTTAACTTTGTTCCAAATTAGCAGAACAATGTAGTTTTAATTAAAACACATTTTAACTGACTTCAGCAGTCACTCGATTTTGGTGTAGCAAAAATTTTAACTACTAGCAGCATTCTTTTTATCTCAGTGAATCCGCGTTTCACGACTACTAAAATTTGAAAAGTCACAATAAAGATAAATCCACTTTAGTGCGAGTACAAGCTCTTGTCAACGACACCATTTATTATTACAACAAGCGAAAAAGCAACACCGCCATTACCTTGCGTGTCGCCGATCAAGGAAGCGACGATTAGATTCCCGTAACCTTTTCCTGTCGATAAAACGCGACGACAACCCTAATGACTGCTGGTAATAGCGCCAGTTGGGATAGAGAAGTTGATGGCTGTTATTAGAACTCATTTTGAATGTTTTGAAGATTTACCTACCCTTTTTAACCGACTTCAAAAAAGGAGGAGGTTATCAAAATGAATGTATTTTATGTTGGTGTTCTATGACTGGAAAACGCCTGAAAAAATTTGAAAAAAAAACTTTTTTTTTTGGGCCTATTCGACAAGTGTCTCATATAATTTTTTGGCTCTTTGTGTAGTTTGGGGTTGAACTCAGTTTTAAGTTTTAAAATATTATATAAAGTCTAAGTCTAGTATACTATTTATAACACAAGAATGGCTAGACCGGTTTAGATGAAATTTTGTATACCCGGGTTTCAAATTATATACCTAGATATAATTTGAAACCCGAGCCGGCTAAGGATATAGGATAGTTTTATCTCAAAATTGCCAAAGAGGCCGAACCCGTGGACACACCTAGTGAAGTAGCTCATGTACATTGTACATGAACTAGCTGAAGAAAAAATTGACGTTGATGTGATCTGTGTGTCAGAGCACTTTATAAAGTCTGGCGAAGAAAATAGTCTGATCATCCCTAACTATTTTACGGCGGCAATTTACACCAGAGAGAAAAAAATGTGGTGGGACATGTATTTTATTAAAAAACTGTATACATTATAAAGAATTAAAATACATATCGACTCAATCTGTTCCGTATGTTGTGGAGTGTTGTGCAGTGGAATTAACCCAGTACAAATTAATTCTCTTGTGCGTACACAGACCTTCAACTTCAAAGGACTTTGACACTTTCTATCATAAAATAGATTCAATATTAAAGATATTAGACAAGAATTGTTATAAAAAAATTGTAATGTGTGGAGATTTTAATATTGATATTTTAAGAAGAAATAAGTTATCTCAGAGTTTGAATATTTTGTTAAGAGTTACAATCTAAAATTGGAATTAAGACAAGTGACTAGACCAAGTTCGGGAACCTGCCTGGATAATTTTGCACATAATTTAAAGTTCAAATGCAAAAGTCAAGTAATTGAATTTGCATTATCGGATAATTCGGCTCAACTCATGGAGATACCAATTAAAAAATAACTTGCTAGCGTGTAAAACAAAAGAATTTCTGTAACGATAATTTAAATATATTTAAAAACCAAATTAAAAACGTTTCTTTTGCCGGTATTTATAATACACAGGACCCGAATATTGCTTTTAATTACTTGTTAGAAAATTTCCAAATGATTTATAATCTCTGTTTTAAAAACATATAAAAATACAAAAAAACTGAAATTTCTTTCCAAAGGAATCAAAATTTGTTGTAGAAAAAAAAGACTACTACTACGGCAACATAGAAGAGCGCCATCTAGACAAACAAAAGTTGCACTGACCAATTATTCTAAGACATTGAAAAAAATAATAAACATGGCACAAAAGGCTCAAAACACATTTTATGTTAACAATGCACACAATGCAACATGGCAAATAATAAATAAGGAATATATTAAAGACATCAAATATGACGGAAAAATAATATCAGATCCTAAATTATTAGCTGACGCATTAAACTCACATTTCATTGATAAAATTGGACTGTGTGTGGACGTAAAATAGTTGACTGAGCATTGGCTATGTGAGAGTGAGATGATGTTCAGCCTAAACAACTACGACATTGTTAGCTGCTTTAACAGAAAGTCTACTACTCGAGGCGGTTCTATAATAGTTACAAAAAATGGTTTCTTTGGCAAGGAGCGGAAGGACATAGTTAGACTTTCTGTTGACCGCTGTTGTGAGGTGGCCTGTGCCGAGCTAGACCATCATTTAATTGTATGCGTATACAGTTCACCAGATAGCGATTTTAGGGGATTTTTGAAAGTAATGGATCAGGTGCTAAAGTTAGCTTCTTCTAGTAAAAAAAAATAATTATTTGTGGTGACTTCATTGTTGATATTCTAGTGCAGAATCCAAGGAGTACACAATTTTTAAACCTCTTTAAATGTTATGACCTAAAAAACGTTTTTTTTGAACCTACTAGAATCTCTGCTACATCGGCCACGTGTCTGGACAATTTCTTTACCAATATAAATTATTTTAAGAAATCTGTAATTAACAAGTTGCCATCTGACCATATGGGTGTATTTGTTTCTTTTGTCAAGGAGTCCACCCGCTGCTTGAAAGAAGATAAAATCATGTGTAGGCCTATTACTTCAAAAAAAATTCATAAGCTCAAAAAGAATTTAGAAAATAAGTTATGTTCAGTCATATACACAGGAAGTAATCCTGATGATCACTACAATAAATTATTTAGTACAGTGTCTAAAGAATATTCAGAAACATTGGAACAGAAAAAAGTTAATGTTAATGGTAGGTTAAAGTTTAATGAATGGGCAACTAAAGGTATTTATATAAGTAGAAGAAAATTATTTGATTTATATGCCCAAAAACAATTTAATTTCAACCCTAACTTTGTTGAGTATGTTAAAAAATATTCTAAATTATTTAAAAAAGTTTGCAAAAATGCTAAAGCTATCTACATTAGTAGAAAAATCAATAATGCACCAAATAAAATTAAAGAGACATGGAATGTTATTAATAAAGAAACCGGTAAAACTAGAGCGAGAGAAAATATTCGTGAAATCAAATGTGCCGGTAAAAATATTACCAACCCTAATGATATAGTAAATGTATTCGATAATTTTTTCACTAATATTCCCTTGGAACTTACTGAAAATACCAATTCAAGTCCTCAACATGCTGAAGCCTTACTTAAAGATAATGTAGCTCAATGTAATCATAAGTTTCAATTTAAACATATTACCCCCAAAGATATAGTTGATGCATTTAAACAGTTAAATTTTAAAAAATCGGAAGACCACTGGGGTATGTCCGTTAGTGTAGTAAGCCACATTATAAATATCATTGCTGCAGACCTAGCTTTTATTTTTAATGAATGCATTGATGAAGGTATTTTTCCAAATTTAATGAAATGCAGTGAATTGATTCCTTTATTTAAAAAGGGGGTAAGAACAGATCCTGGCAATTATAGACCTATATCGATTCTGCCAGTTTTGAGCAAAGTGTTTGAAAAGATAATGCTTAATTAAATGCAACATCACTTTATCACCCATAACCTTTTTCATAGCCAGCAGTTTGGTTTAACTGGAGGGAAATCGACCACTGATGCGGGGGTAGCGCTCGTTACTCAAATTTACAACGCATGGGAAAACAAGAACGATGCAATCGGTTCTTTTTGCGATCTCTCAAAAGCGTTTGACTGCGTAGATCATCCAACACTTTTGCTCAAATTCCGTCAGTACGGTTTTGACGAGAAATCAATAAACCTCATTCAATCATATTTAACGGATAGGTTTCAGACTGTTGACATAAATGGCATAAAGTCAAACGGATCTCTTGTTAAAATGGGAGTACCTCAAGGTTCTATCCTGGGACCGTTCCTCTTCTTAGTGTACGTCAATGATTTGCCTTACGCGGTTGAGAAACAAGCTGGCATTGTGTTGTTCGCCGATGACACGTCTCTTATTTTTGAAATAGACCGTCATAGCGAAGATGCTACTTCGGTGAATAACACCTTGACGGCCATTTCTAACTGTTTTTCAGCCAATAACCTTATTTTGAATGCAAACAAGACCCAATGCATTAGATTTAGTCTTCCTAACGTGAGGCAAGCCAATGTTGATGTGCTACTGAACGGTCAAAAATTAGATCTCGTTGAAAATACTACTTTCTTGGGAATCACAATAGATTCAAAACTTCAATGGGGTGCCCATATCTCCAAACTCGCTAATAGGCTTAGCTCAGCGGCTTACGCTATTAGGAGAATCAGACAATTGACAGATGTGGCAACTGCTAGACTAGTTTACTTTAGTTACTTTCATAGTCTGATGTCTTATGGGATTCTTCTATGGGGGAGTGCAGCTGATATACAGACTATTTTTATTTTGCAAAAAAGGGCAATTCGTTTTATTTACGGTTTAGGATCAAGAGACTCCCTAAGAGATTTTTTTAAGAAAATTGATATACTTACTGTACCATCCCAGTACATATTTGAAAATATAATGTATGTAAGGAAAAATATTGCCTTGTTTAATAAAGTGGGTGATTTTTCGGATAGAAACTTACGTAATATAAATGATTTATTTACTCCGTCCTATAGGCTGAAAACAGTTAGTAAGTCGTTTATGGGAAACTGTATAAAGTTTTATAATAAATTGCCAGAATCGGTTCTTAGTATGCCAGATAGAAAATTTAAAGTTTATGTTAAGAAAGTTCTCTGCGATAAAGCTTATTACGGAACCGATGATTACCTTAGAGACAAAAATGTCTGGCTTGAGCTTGGCGCGGGTCCCTCTTAAAGGTTAGTATTTGTACATTCACAAATGTCATAATTTAAGAACATTCTGTACATGTTTTAGTACAAAATTTACAAATTGACATTAATTTTAAACTTGACATCATGTTTAATTAATAATTATGACATAACAATGTATTCTCAGTCCACATATCTAATTTTAATACCAGTAGAATTGTAAGTTGACGTTATTGGAGAAAATGCTGCAGTACAGTTTGTTACCGTTTCTTCTGTACTTGCGCTTTGGAAGCGGCAGTAAACTTAGCTATAAGTAAATGATCTGACGTAAACATTTACCTTATAAGAAATCGAAAGGAAAAAAGTGACAATTATCAAGTGATACAAATATCCAAAGATAAATAAATATAAAATAAATTTGACTTTGACTTTGGAAATTCCTCAATTAAATTAAATGACAAAGTTGATTTATCTATCCAGCCACAGTCGATGTTTTTGTTACCAATTTTGAATGAAGAAGAAAGAAGTTATTGAAATTGTTAAATCTGTTAATGATAATATTTCCACAAAAGTTGTTAAGTTTGTGTGTGAAGATATTGCTCCCCATATTATGTCACTTAATAAATATTTGTATATGTGCTGGTATTTACCCTGATAGATTAAAACTCACAATCACAAAGCCATTTCATAAAAAAAGGGAACAAAGAAATCATGTATAATTTTAGACAAATAGCAATAGGATCGGTCATTACAAAAAATTTTGAAAAATTCTTTCACGACTCCATTTATAAATATTTGATGAAATATAGAATTTCATGTGACGAACAAATAAGATTCAGAAAAAATAAAACAATTACATTTGCTTGACATTGTAATGAGATATGTAGATATTCGGAAACCTGTTTGTGTAATGTATACCGACATGACGCAAGCGTTTGATTATGTTTATCGAAAGAGACTACTGAACAAATTATACGCGTATGGAGTAAGAGGTAATGTGTTAAATTTAATAAAATCTTACCTAGATAACAAACAGTGCTGTTGACAGTTTCCGTTTCCGTCCGTAAACTGTCAACAGCATAGCGATAACCTCCGATAGTAATCAAGTAATTAAAAAATAGACACAGCGAGCTTTGGACATTAATTTAATTTCAAGATAAAACATGATCCACTGTGAAGTGAGTGTGAACAATCAGTGTCGAACGATTATTGGATTTCATCAAGTATTTAGAAGCAAAAGAAAGATCACCATTGATTCGAGGTTAGAAATTAACTTATATAGTCGTCATACATTGACATTTGAAATAATTGACATTGACATTTGAAATAATAACGTCAACCAACGTCAAAATGCCCAGTCAGTGTTGCCAATTAGGAAATATCATTTTCTTCTACTATTTACGTTCGGTTGCGCGCAATTTAATATGGAAGGTCAATTCCAAATGTTATTCGACAAAATGAAAATCGAGATGGAAAACTAAACTGTCGAACTGAAGGACTCTATCACAAAAAGTATTATGGATAGGATGGAAGTGAAATTAATTCCTATAGTGGAAGAAAACAAAAACCTAAAAATCAAGGTAGAACAATTAGAAAAAGAGATACAGTATTTAAAAAGAGGCGAGAAATATAATAATATAATAGTATTTGGATTAGAAGAAAAAGAAAAATCCACTTATGATCTGCTGCAAAAAATGAAGGAAAATTTTAAACATGACTTAAATATCGTTTTGGAAGATCATGAAGTTAACAAGATACACCATTTAGGAAATAGAAAAAAAGATAGCAGCAAGCTAAGGCCTGTACTGTGTTCATTCATTTCTAACTGGAAAAAGATTGAAATTATGAAAAACCAAAAGAATCTTAAGAGTATCTATGTCACGGAGGATTATTCGAAGGAGGTATTAGAGAAGAGGAAAGAGTTACAAGAAAAGTTAGTTGAAGAGAGAAGTAAGGGTAAAATCGCATATCTGAAATATGATAAACTAAAAGTCAAAGAGAACAACAACAGCCAAGAGAAAAGGAAAAGAGAAACATCTCATTCACCTTCATCAGAGAAAAACCAGCCAAAAAGACAACAAACAATATCTATAACTAAGTCAAACAGAACAAATGCTTTTGAGATGATGCGATCTAGATCCAACTCTCTTTCTAATGTATCTACTACCAAGAACCAATAGCAACTTAAAATCGGCAAACGGAATCTAAAACCAACCAAAAAAGATACCGACAACAAAGAAACTGTAAAACACCATACTCCCCCAAGCCGACTGGTCCACGTGGGGGAAAGAGACCACAACCCTTCAACAAAATCAACCAAAACTAAAGCAAATGACAACAAACCCAACAATAATCAAAATCAAAGAAAAATGCAAAAAACTAAAATCTATATCGCAGCCCTCAATGTACTCACTCTGAAGAATGAAGACAACCTTACAGAATTAACTTGTGCTCTGAAACATGTTAAATGGGACATCGTAGGCTTGATCGAAGTGAGAATAATGGCATAAATTATTATTTCTCATCCAGAATATCTACTAGACCACATAGGTGAGACCCAGGGTCTATATCGAGTTGGATTTATAATCAAAACACAATTTGCACAGTATGTAGAAGGATTCATAGGAATCTCGGAGCGCTTTGCGTTGCTGAATTTAAAAATACCAGGATACAAAGATCCCTGGACTATTGCTATAGTATACTCACCTACAGAACAATCGAACCTAGAGACATTAAACACATTCTATCTGGACCTTAAAGCAATCCAAGAGCACGCCCGAAAAAAATTAATCATATTGGGAGACTGGAATGGCCAAATTGGAGCTAGGCGGCCAGGAGAAAATTCAGTACTTGGTCCTTTCTTGTACAGCAACAAAACTAGAACTAGAAATGGAGAAAAAATTACGGATTTTGCGCATGAAAATAATTTGACCATTCTAAATACTATGTATAAGAAAAACAAAAAAAAAGATGTGGACCTGGACACCTGACAGGAAAACAAAGAACGAGATTGACTTTATAATGACCAACAGAAGCAGCTACCTTACTAATTTTTCTGTCATCAATAAATTAAACTTTAACACAAATCATAGACTAATCAGAGCAGAGCTGACGGCAAACCAACCAAAAAAGCCCAGACCCAGACAAGACCCAGGAAATTTTAAGCTCGGACAACACCAAATAGAACAGGTAACAATCGGCCTGAAAAAGGAATTCATAGATTTTAAAGATAAAACTAAGGATTTAGGATTACAAAAAAATATAACTTGATAGAAAATACAATTAAAGCACAGTTACAACGCGTAGGAAACACAAAAACGGAGACCAAAAAATGGTTAACAACAAATACCTTACAATTACTGGAAGAAAGAAACCGCTTAATCAGTGCAAGAGATACACAGAACAGAAGAAAGCACCTAGCCAAAACAAGTAAAAATATCAAAGTAAGTATAAGAAAGGATAGGAACCAGTACAAATTAGAATATATGGAAAAGTATATAGCCAAAACGGGTGGAGTTAAAAAGCGTACAAGGACTTGACAAATTCAAAGGAATGGATCACAAAAATGAAAAGAGACAGTGGGGAACGGGAACACCGCAGAACAGACATATTGGGAATAGCTACATCGTATTACAAGAAACTCTATGAAGGTAAAACTACACAAAGGGAAACTGAATGGGGGAAAGCTCAGACATTCCCAATATTCTTAATGCTGAAGTTGAGAAAGCTATAAATAGTCAAAAGGAAGATAAAGCCCCTGGACCTGACGGCATAAACAGTAAAATCCTAAGGCAAAGTAAGGAAGTTCTAATACCTGTTCTCACAGATATGTTTAACGATATCTTAAACACAGAAATAATCCCTAAGCAATGGACAGAGTCTAACATTATCCTGTTGTATAAAAAAGGAGACATGTTTGAAATCGGAAATTATCGCCCAATTAGCCTTATGTCCCACATAAGGCTAATTGGGCATAAGGCATTTTTGCTAAAATCATTTTGAAAAGAATTGAAAGAATCTTAGATGAACATCAACCAATCGAGCAAGCAGGATTTCGTAAAGATTACTCAGTCATCGACCACATTCATGTAGTGCGACAAGTTTTAGAAAAGTGCACCGAATATCAACTTACATATTACATTGGATTTATTGACTACAGCAAAGCTTTCGATTCTCTACATCACGAAACAATATGGGAAGCACTAAGACAACAAGGAATAGAACATAAATACATATAAGTAATAAAGAACGTTTACGAACATAGTACAGCGAGAATCGAACTAGAAAAGATGGGAGAACCATTCAGAGTAGAGAAAGGTGTTAGGCAGGGTGACCCCTTATCCCCAAAACTGTTCTCGGCAGTGCTTGAATCCATTTTTAGAAGACTCAATTGGGATCACCTTGGAATCAATGTAGACGGCGTGTTGCTGACGCATTTGCGATTCGCTGACGACATAGTTCTATTCGCCAAAACATCAGATGACCTGAGCAGAATGATAACAGAGCTAGCAACAGAAAGTGAGAAAGTAGGGTTAAAACTGAATCCGGATAAAACCAGAGTCATGACAAATGGTAACAAAAACAATATAGATTTAGAAAACACTAAAATTGAATACACCGACGAGTATATATACCTGGGACAGATTATTACTCAAAAAGAACCTGGACGCAAAGAAGTAGACAGAAGAATCACAAACGGATGGAAGAGATACTGGGCCTTGAAAGAGGCTATGAAGGACGAAAGGCTTTGTGTGAGTTAAAAAAGTAAATTATTCAACACCTGCATACTTCCTGTTCTTATGTATGGCTGCCAAACTTGGGCTATAACTCGTGAAACGGCCAAACCCGCAACCTGCCAACATGAAATGGAAAGAAGTATGCTGAATGTAAATAAATCAGACGGATTGAGAAAATGTGTCATCAGGAGAAAAACTAAAACTGTCGATGTAACAGTGAAAATCAGAAGACTTAAATGGAGATGGGCAGGTCACATGATAAGAGGTCATGAAAAATGGAGTAAAAGAGTGGCAAGATGGTGCTCGTATACCCGAGAAGGTAAAAGGAAGAGAGGTAGACCGCAGAAAAAGTGGGATGACGACATGAGACAAATTGCAGGAGTAACGTGGAACAGAATGGCCCAAGATAGACTAGAATGGAAAAGGTTGGAGGAGGCCTTTGCCGATTGGCAAACAGATCTACAGAAAATCAGCAAGCATGATATTTTGGAATAAATAAACTTAGTTTTTTTTGTCTTAATTATGTTAATCAAAACTATACTCTGTTATTAGGCTAAGCATCTGAATAAAAGGACTTTATTATTATTATTAGATAACAGAAGTCAGCACATAGAAATATCTAGTCTATGTGACAAAACAAAACGAGAATTAAATCACAAGTCGCAACATAGAATAAATAATTTTGGTGTTTCTCAAGGAAGTGTATTGGGGCCATTGCTGTTCCTTATCATCAATACATATAATAAAACAGTAGGAACCGCGTGTCTATACATTTGATAAAAATTACAAAAAATGAATGTGGGCGATTAGAAAAGAGTAACAGAACACAAAAAAGATTTTTTGAATTTTTTTGTCTGTCTGTCTGTCTGTATGTACTCGCTAATCTTTAAGACTACTGAACAGATTTTTACGCGGTTTTCACTAAAAGATTAAACTCATCTCTGAGCAACATATAGGCTTTGTTTCATCGAAATCTGTTGTCAGATAAAAAAGTTATCATCATTTAAATTTTAAAAATAATTTTTCTATGGGCGATTGTTTGTCTGTTAGTACACGCCAATCTCAGGAAATACTGGACGGATTCGAATGAAACTTTTTTTGTTACGTAGCTGTTAAGCCTGAACAACATATAGGCTATAATGATTTTGGAAAATGGAACACCTGATGCCAGAGCTTTAATGGTCCAGTTAAACTATAAGAAATATATAAATGATGCCTTAGTAAAAGTAATTCAGCCGGATGAACATTTTTTGTTGAGATATAAAAATCGAAGATCTGGAACACCTGATGCAAAAACTTAATGGTTCAGCTTAACTACAAGAAATATAAAAATGACGCCTTAGCAAAAGTTGTTAAGCCTGCTGAGCATTTTTTGTTGAATTATAAAAATCGAAGACCTGGGTCACCTGATGCAGAACCATAACGGTCCAGCTAAACTATAAGAAATATAAAATGACGCCTTAGCCAAAGTAGTTCAGCCCGATGAGCATTTTTTGTTGAGGTAAAAAAATCATAATGGTATCTACGTATAATAAAACAGTAAAAAAAGGTATGTGTACATTGAACATATTTTAAAAAATTGGGGCGATGGAGACCGTAATATAGTAAAAAATAAAATAAAAAAATCTGTCTGTTTGTACACGCTAATCTCCGAAAATATTGGACGGATTTGAATGAAACTTTTTTATCAACATAATATAGGCTATAATTGATTTTGGAAAATGGAACACATGATACAGAACCATAATGGTCCAGTTAAACTATAATAAGAAATATAATAAAAATGACGTCTTAGCAAAATTTATTCAGCCTGATGAACTTTTATTGTTGAGGTATAAAACTCGAAGATCTGGAACACCTGATGCAAAAATATGATGGTCCAGCTAAACTGTTAGAAATATACATTAATGACGCATTAGCAAAAGTTTTTCAGCCTGATAACCACATTTATATGCCGGAGTCCTAACGTCCACGCGAACGAAGTCGCGGGCATCAGCTAGTATATATTAATAATCTGCCTCAAAATGTTCAACAAAAATGGTGCTATTTGCAGATGATAGTACAGCGATAATTAGATGTGACGACCCAAGTGGATATGAATCTGACATAAATAAATACTTTGAATGACATTATAAAATGGTTGGACATAAATAATTTACAAAAAACTCATATCATGCATTTTACAATGAAAAATTACCTCCTAATCTTCAATAATGAAAAATAGAAGCAGTACACACAACAAAATTCCTTGGCGTTACATTGAATAGCAATTTAACTTGGACATCTCATGTTAAACAAATTTGTACCAAAATAAGCAAATCGGCCTACTCATTGTTCAGGTTGTCAAAAAAAGTCAAATAAGACGTTGCTTTGGTAGCTTACTATGGTTTAGTTACGTCCCATTTAAGTTATTGTGTAATTTTCTGGGGTTACTCGCAAATAGTGACAAAGTCTTCAAGTTTAAAAAAAATGTATATGCTCAATGTGTGGATTAAAATCTAGAGACAGCTGCGTACCTTATTTTAAATCGTTGAAACTTCTAACACTGCCATGCATGTACAATGGAGTTAAGTTTATTTGTTAAATCGAACCCACACTTGTTTCACAAATTCATTGAAACGAAAATGAGGACAAATAATGTAAGATCCCAATATGAACATGTGTTGGTAACGGGCGGATTCCATACTGCTTTGATAAAAATTATGTTATTAGTATGGCTCCCATTATTTACAATAAATTGCCAGATAATTTCAAAATTTTAGATCCTAGGACATTTAAAAATAAATTGAAATTACTTTTGACTGAGAATTGTTTTTATACTGTAAATGACTACTTAAAACAGTGGTTCCCAAAGTGGGCGATAACGCCGTCTTGTGGGCGCTGCAGGTCTCAAGGGGGGCGGTAAGAGACCCAGAAAGAAAATGTTTTTTTTTGCTAGGAGCTTTATTTAGCTAGGAGGCCTCTTAAACAACGACTGCAAGAGCTCTCGACTCTCAACAACAACTTGTGAACATCAACTAATATGAATTAAAAGATTGCTCAAACTCGGTTCTATATTTCTCTCCGCGTAGTTCATATGTCTGTCCTATTTTATTGAATATAGAAAAAATGAAAATCATCTCAATCGGTCGCTCCGTTTCGTAATGAAAGTAGACACAAACAAACAAATAAAAAGGCAACAGACACACTTTCTCATTTTATTAGTTATTAGTACTCGTAGATATCTATCATGTTTTAACAAGTTTTTGTTAAATAACCCGAATTGTGCATTCCTGTATCAGTTGGCTGGTTTTTAAATAGGTGAAAAAATGGGGGCGCTAAAAAAATATTTATTCTCAAAGTGGGCAGTAGACAAAATAAGTTTGGGAACCACTGACTTAAAAGATAACTTGACTTAATTTTATTTTTAATTCTTATTTAATTTTATTTTATTATTGATTATTGATTTTGAATTGTATAATGTTATATTTAATTACTTATTTCATCATCATCATAAGGTCATTTAGTCTCCACAGCAGGAGCACGACCCTCTCTGTACCACCAGAGCCATACTTGGCCAGAGCAGCCAGAGGATTATTTCATCTTATTTATAACAATTTTTTTGCCTAGAAATTTTACCTTATATTATTGTATATCCATCAAGGGTACACACACTTCACAGTGGTACTTGTATAATATTTTAAGAACTTTTTGTAACCTGTGTTTCCACAATAAAGATGATTTGATTTGATTAGATTTTTGACGTAACCCCATTGAGTTTGGGCTTATTACTTATGTCTTGATATTAGTACTTTGGCTTCACAATAAAACCTTGTATGAAAAAAGAGGTTTTTATTTAAACTTATTCTATTTATCGTTAGGTTTATAAATACATTTAGCAAAACCTTACTTTTCTATATGTAGCTCTGTTAAGTCTGTAAGGAATAAAGCCGTATTAGTGTGTATGTACCTATACATATTATGCTGTTAGATTTCAAAGGAAGGTATGTGCAATTGTGTACGGGACGCGATGTTTTCAAGGCTTTCAGAAGCGAACTTTATTTGGAGCCTGTGCCAGTCGTTGCTCGAATCTCTTTTTATTTTTTATTTGCAAAAACCGTCAGTGGTGTCCTGTCTAATTACAAATACTTTATATTTATCTGTAGGTCTTCTTGTCTCCACTGCAGGAGTACGACCCTCTGTACTACCAGAGCCATACTTGGCCAGAGCAGTCAGAGGACTTGGCCTTCAGTCTTCTTGCTGGCCAGACGGGTTGGAGAGGTCTCATTATTGATAAAAGCTTTGTGTAGCTTGTATTTCCTAAGTCGCCTTCTACAACATCCACGGGAGAATGTAATTTGGAATAAAAAACAAAAAAAAACAACATATACTCGTCACGCTTGTCTATCCTGTTAGGCATACAAACGTGATAATTGAAGGAGCGAAGTTTTTTGAGTGTGTATGTTTGTTTGGCAGACGATAACTTGAGTAATTTTGAAACTTTATGAAATTAGATTCAGCAAAACATTAGTTGCCGAGATATGGGTTTAACGAGTTCACAGTTCAAGGTGAACTACTCGTTAAATTATGTGATATGATGTGCATTAATTCTTGTCATAAAAATGCCATAAACGTAAATTTTGCTGAATTTTGCGTGTCCAAAAAAGGCCAGCTGTCCGTGAGTATGGGTTAAAGCCGGATCATTTCTCGGCCGCGCTCGGATTTACATCCGGCGCATATTGGGCTCGCCCTTTGTCTTTGCGTTTTACTGCGAACCCGATGCATATATTTAAATACACATACGGCCATTTACTTCGTGAAGTCATGGCTTTTCATGAAAAAGGTTTTCTCAAAATACTAGCTGATGCTGCGTGGTAAATTTTTTATAATCCTCTGGAACCTCAATTTTCTGGGAATAAAAGTACTTATGTGATATGATACTTAATCACATCTTTATCCTTGACGAAGTGGGCATTAAAATGGAAAAAAAAAACAGTAATGGGTAGCTAGTCGCATTGCCTAATAGCATGATTCAAATTTCACCCTTTCCTTCTATCGGCTTTTACGATCTGCGCGGGAAAAAAAGCTGCTGGTACATTCTAAGTTTCTTCTTTTCTCCCAGCCAGACCAGCGTGGACGTTCTTATGTGTCAATCAAGGTAAAAAGCATTTAATTGTTTTTCATTTCAATCCAATTAGTAGTTACAGCTTGAAAGCAGACAAACATCCATAGATCCATAGTAATGAAGTCAGGTCTAATATGCGGCTGGTAATGGATACATTTGTCGGAGCAAAAGAACCTTCGCTACATCGATTGGTCCTGACGTCACTGTGTTCTCACCTTGTGTCAAATATTTTTGAAAATCCTTATTGAACATACTATTGGGTTATCCTTCTGTATGCCTCCGTAAAGTATGATTGCGGTTTGTACAACTGGATTGGACAAAATGAATTTAACACTTTGGAAGTGAAAAGTAGGTCAGCACTTTCGCAAGACCATGGTTGCAGGCATTGCAGCCAGACTATGACGTAGATTTATTTGTTATCATACCTAATTCGCTTAGTTTGGATTATTTAATTTAAAATTAATATGTAATAGAATGCGCTTTTACTGAGAAATAGTAGAAATAAGTTAACAAATTTCAATAAATGTTTATCTAAATACCTTTTCTAGGATTTTATATTTTTATTTTACCTCGGCAAGAAAATTATTGAAAAGATGTTTGAGTCAAACTCAACACACCTCTCTTTGCGACTGGATAATGATGCATATTACAAGGTAATACATAGTTAAGTACAAATATTTTTAAAGCCGTTTCCTCGGAAATCGGACCGATTCTATTAGGATTTTGTGTGCTTTCCACCCTAACCAGCGCTTGGCCTCGGTACGGTTTTATAACTGAAAGATCTTTAAATATCTTCCCTCTATAAAAATGTACATGGCAAAAGAAACTTCATGAATGGAAACTTTGTAAAATGAGTGGCAGGTACTTTTTAAACAGTGCTTCTAATGACTGGTAAGAAAATAAAGTAATTTAAAATTTGTCAAATAATTACTTTAGATAGAGGAATAACATAAGTACCTATGTAATAATTTCGAGAAAAAATATTGCAACCAAAAACTAATAAAATTAAATGTTATTGATATTCCACTCATGTTGTACAGTCAACATTAAGAAAAAGCTGCTGTCCCGTAGTTATTTATGTATTCACCGCCGCCAAAGTGGCTGCTGATTTCATGTTGCCAACTGTCAAAATGTCTACTTTAACCTATCAAATTATACTCGTTGCACGGGTGTTAGGCATGACATTAAAACGTATTTAATACGTTTTATGAATGAAAATTATTTTCTCACTTATTTTATCTACGTTTGTTGCGATAAATTATGCGAAATGCGACAAATCACTAGGACAAAAATTAGTCGACGTCAGCATACTAGCCGCGCAGACCTATATGGTTCCGTTGCAGTATCAAAAGGGCGATTAATCACACTAAAGTAAACATTCAGACAGACCAATGCACTGGCTGAGTTCGATAAGCTAATATACTGCGGTAGTGTGTTAATAATTTCTGATGATGAAGGTCGAGTGCAGTTATCTTCTTCTTATATTGAAGAGCTGAGCTCTTGTCGAGTGCAGTTATATTATATGCGATCGTAATAATTTCCTAATAAAAAACGTAGAGTATAAACATTAAAGACTATTTTATATGCAGAAATAAATTATTAACATAAGCAAATCTGATTATCTTTCATAAAGGGTTTTAAGCTAACCCACATTCTATTGTTCTATATTGGAAGAGATTAAGGAGACTAATATGTATTACTCCTATAGCTATGTAACATGTTCGAACCCAAACTTTAGCACAGCTACTGAAAAAAAACACTTAAAATTAGTTGTCGCTAACCCGTATTTAGTTGTCGTTAATTTCAAAACCGTGTCCTATCGAAATCTCAACTAAGCTCTTTGCTTTTACGACTATTGATTAAAAGGATAGCGTCAGCAAAATAAGTTGCAATGACTTTAACATTAAAAGCCAAAGCCCCGAAGGCACGAAACGTTTCAACGTTTCAATGCACAATTACGTAACAAAGTCGCCGATCAAAATACCGAAACAGTAGGCAATTCGGTAGCAACGCTGTTTAAGCATGAATTGCTAAGACCACGACCTCGCTGAAACATCGTCTATGTAACCCTTTGTGCTCTGCTGACGTCATCAAACCTCTGCTTACACAAGAGTTTCGGGTGTTGGGGTACGAATTTGTCGCAGTCGATACTGCGGATACAAACCGGTTAAGCCATCTAGCGGGGAGTAGCGGAACTCAAAGTTTCAATTTTTTCACAGGCAACAAAGCTGTGGTTTCAGGAGGCGAGAAACTGTGATGTAAAGTTACTGTACAGCGCCATCTATGTTATAAGCTGAAAATATAGTAATAGTCCGTCTCACCTAACCAGACAGAAGTTGCGTTAAGTTTAGGAAAGCTTGTAGATAGCGCTGATTTCTAATAAGACCACCGGCAAGTTGGAACGTGGAAAATCTCGATAGATGGCGGTAAAATGTTTGAAAGATTCAAGAGTTTTGGGAAAATGTTAGCAGATGGCGCTTTATGGATGAGAAAATACTTGCAAGTGTCGCATTGGCGTTAGGCAACACTGAAAATTGCAATGGTTCTGGAAAATGTCGCTAGGTGGCTGTTTGAAGGTTGTTTTAGCACGTGAATATTCAGAAGTTCTGGACGCTGTGGTAGGTGACGCTGTGCTAGAAACATTCGTAATTTTGACTAATAGCGGGATGTGGACTATCCAAAAGATTTGTCAATCTGTTTGTCCGAAAATATAATATACGGGTCCGCCATATTTTTCTTCATGTAGTAAAAACTCATAAAGATAGGTACTAAAGTTTCGGAGTGGGAAAGAGAAAAAAATACGTACCTGTACTTTTTTTTGAAGCTATAAAAAAATTTTGAGCCAAAAAAATTATATAGTTTCGATTTGTAGACTGAAGGTTGGTCCAGTCCATCTAGATGAGCAGTTAGCTTTTAAAGAAGGAGATATTATGATTTCAAGATATCATAATATCTCCTTCTTTATAAAATAAAGAAGACATAAAAATAAAGCTTGTGATTTTTCTCAAAAATTAAACTAAAGTCAAGTTTGCTTATGTTATAGACGGAAAATTATGACGCCCAAAGTTTTTGCGCAAAGTCGAAGGAGTGCACTTCAAGCGCACTAATTAGCTCGCACGAGCTTCCAAGTTCTGTTTACTCAAAAACAAAGCTCGCTTTCTCGTAATACGCTATAGCTTATGACGGAATTTCTCAGAAATTTGTAAGTCAAGTTTTCATACAAAACGCTAAAACGGTTTTCACCCCTCAAGACTACTTATTTAGGAGATTTTTGGAAAGGTATTTAGATTTTTTAAAAATGATCATTTAAATTTTTTTAAACTTAGTACGTAAGACTTTATTAGGGGCACGGGAGTGTCCCCGCTAAGACGAGACACCGAAAGCGCTCCCTATATTTCTCGAAGCTCTTTGTTGTATTTTTAAACCATTATCAAAGATTATATAATTACTAGTCTGGATACTGCTACTCCATTTCTTGTTGCTAACCGACTTCCAAATATCAATTCTTTTTTGTATGTTCACTGATTTTTTTTTCTGTTTTATGTATGTTTATCGATTATTCTAAGACGCTTGGACCGATTTAGATAATTCTTTGTTTTTTAATAGTATAGTTGCGAGATTGTCCCATAAAAGTAGTTTCATCAAAATCGGTATTTAGTTTTGAAAATTTAATTTAATTTAATTTTTCATCTGCGTCGTTGTCTGTTGCCTTTGTATAGGCATAGGCCTCCTCCAGTAATTTCCAACATTCACGGTCGTTAGCAATTCTTGTCCACTTCTTGCCCGCCACGACCTTGACGTCGTCTGCCCATCTTCTTAGTGGTCTTCCTCGTTTCCTTTTTCTATGCCCCATAAACCAGTTGATTATTGTTTTCGACCATTTTTCCTTGCCTCTTATTGTGTGTCCTGCCCATTTCCATTTTAGTTTATTTATAGTTACTGTTATGTCTTTTGTTTTAGTTTGTCTCTTTATTAGTGACATTCTTATCCTGTCTGATAATCTTTTTCCCAGCATACTTCTCTCCATACCATTTTGACAAGTTTTGATTTTTTGTAGTGTGCTTTATTCATTGCCCAAGTTTGGCATCCGTATGTGAGAACAGGAAGTATGCAAGTATTAAAGAGCTTACCCTTGATCTTTGTACTCACTTCTTTGTTTTCATGATCTCCTTCATACTCCAATACAGCTTCCAGGCTCCGCCAATACGTCTGTCGATTTCCTTTGACATTTGGTCGTTATGAGAAATAATTTGACCCAAATAAATGTACTCATTTACATATTCAATTTTTTCATTGTTGACGTAAATTGGTTCCTGTTCTCCGTTTGACATTTTTGCATATTCATTTGTAGACCCACTGTACGACTCACTTGATCAAGATCATTTAGCATCTTCTGTAGTCCTTCTCTCGTTGGTGATATGATTATCAAGTCATCTGCAAATCTTAGATGTGACAGTTTCTCTCCATTAATTTGTATTCCATATTCATCCCAATCCAACTGACGAAATATTTCTTCTAGGATAGCTGAAAATAGTTTAGGAGACACAGGATCGCCTTGACATACTCCGCGTTCTATTTTTATTTATTTTCCTTCTTTTTCTAGTTTTATTTTGGCTGTACTCTTTTCATATACATTTTTCAGCAATCTGATGTATTTACATTCGACACCTTGGTTTTGAAGTGCTTGCCAGATTTTGTTGTGTTCTAGCGAGTCGAAGGCTTTGCTGTAGTCAACAAACCCACAATAAAAAGTGATATTAAATTCCTTTCCTTTTTCAAAAAGTTGTTTTACGACATGAATATGGTCCAGGGTAGAATAACCGCTCCTGAATCCCGCTTGCTCTCTGGGCTGATTTTCTTCCAGTGTCTTGGTTATTCTATTGAGAATAACTTTTGCAAAAACTTAATAGA
The DNA here is from genome assembly GCA_963555685.1 of Acrobasis consociella. Lineage (NCBI taxonomy): Eukaryota > Metazoa > Arthropoda > Insecta > Lepidoptera > Pyralidae > Acrobasis > Acrobasis consociella. The sequence continues at coordinate 24,703,737 of OY743104.1, forward strand.
TGTTCGACATCAGACTTATGGGTCTATAGTTACTTATGTCGTTCCTGTCCCCTTTTTTGTGTAGAAGTGTAATGGTAGATATTGTCCACTGGTGCGGTATAATTTCACTCTGCAATACATTGTTAAAAATATATGTAAGTACTGGTACCAAGGTAATGTGAATGATAAAATTTAGTTTGCAGGAAGCTGACACCCTGGATTAACACATAGACTCCTTTAGGTGCGGGTAACACCGCGGGGCGCAGTTAGTAGTATCATAAGTCGATTAATACCAAATTTCGAGAATTTAATAAAGTTTTAGGTACCTATGCATTTCTCAAAGCACAGCATAGTTTAGCATGGTAATCTAGATCTAGATTGCCCATTTTGAAAATCCTATATGTTGAGAACCTAGAGCTAGACCTTGACCATGAAGTTAGAGGATAATAACTTCATGGTATAGACGTTATGCGGCTGAAATGATGATGATAATGACAGCCAAGTTATTATAGCGCTTCGACTGTTATATAATTAGAACTTAGTGAAACTGGCAATAAATTAACGAATTAAGAATCTGTCTAATGAGTAAACTGGTGAATTAGTGAAATAGACGAATAAGAAAACTTTAGACCTACATTTTTCTCTGCGAACTCGTAGTAATAAAATTGACCGATGATATGCTAACGTAGTCAAGGCCAAACCCACATGATATTTAGGCAGAATAAATACCTAGGTAGGTAGTTAGGTGGCACGCGAGCTTGCCAACCCGTTTGGCACTAGGCGGACATTACGCCCTGCCATTGGGCTCGCCTCGCGCTGCAAGTTTTGGTTTGAAATTCTAACAATTCATATTAATGGATTCAGTTCCTCTTTTCTTGCCTTACCTGCCCCATTTAAAGCGAGAACGATGTATTTTTTGTAAAAAAACCTTCGGAAATGTTTTAGAACTTTTTGCTTATGGTCACTTTTTTTTATCCGTTCGAGATGACTCGTAAGGTCTACAGCTCACAAATCCACTAGTGGGTAATTGTTTGCCATTACTAAAGTCTGGATGACTACCTTATCTAGTCAGGTCATCACCCATAATAAATCAAACCGCGGACTATATTTAATCACTATAACATAATAAAATTAAAATTACAATCAAAGATCCCAAAAGAAATATCGACATTCCTATGGGAATGTCTATATTTTTCTTGCCCGGGCGCCTACACACTTTAGTATTAAAATGCCAAATATTTTTTGTTTTTTTCTCATATTTTAATTCCATTTTACTATAGTGATCTAGTACAGCCCGTGGTTCGATTTATTACGAGAAAGTCCCTTCCACGCTGTAAACAAAAAAAATGTTGTCATAATTGTTTTGCTAAAGTGATATCTTTCTCGGGCTATATCGTCATTCCCGGTCCTGTAACTGTCATACGCTACTTCGATTGTTTCTGGCCTACATCACTGTACAGTATGCCGGACGTATCGGTTGAAAGACGTAACATTCTAAACAAATTAGAAAAAGTATAGAAATATACCGAGATAATAAATAAAGGTATGTAGTAATTTGCGGGAACCTGTTGACATATTCAAAAAGGAAGAGGTTATCAATTCGAATATTTTTTATGCATGTTTCACAATTAATCGAAGACAATAAGACCAATTTAAAAAAATATATATATTTTTATCTTCATAGAAATTTTATAGGTAGTTGAAGTCGGTTTTTAGTTTTGAAAAATTATATTATTTGTTTATTTATTTTAATTCTTTACAAATAAACCACGTCACTTTTATTATGAAGTAAACAGTACTTACTTGTCAGACTGCAGTGGCCAAATGCTCTGTAAAATGGGAAGTATACAGGATAACTGGTAAATCAAGTGGACACTTCAGGACATAATAAATCATGATCACACGTACCGTCAAAAAATGTTATAAATATCATTTTTTACTACCAACAAAATACTTTTTAATTAGAATTAAAAATTAATCGATTTAGTGCGCCAAGTCTCGTAGTCTGAAAACCGCGTACTTTAATCGCGTGAACCGTTGTGAGATTCATTGGCATACACAAAGACAAACCCCCTAAAAAGAAATATGTTTTGTTCATATCTCTTTATTAATATTTTCGATTGAAAAAAGAAAACGAGACAATAGTATATTATGCAACTAGTGAATAAAGAATGGACGAGCAAATGAAGGATTCTAACGATTGAATCATGTCATGACATAAGGGAGTGATTTATGGTTATCGATATATATCCGTTTTATTCAAGAGTTCAAAGTCAAAGTCAAAGTCAAATTAATTTATTTATCATTGGATATTTGTATCACTTGATAATTGTCACTTTTTTTCCTTTCGATTTCTTATAAGGTAAATGTTGACGTCAGATCATTTACTTAAAGCTAAGTTTACTGCCGCTTCCAAAGCGCAAGTACAGAAGAAACGGTAACAAACTGTACTGCAGCATTTTCTCCAATAACGTCAACTTACAATTATACTGGTATTAAAATTAGATATGTGGACTGAGAATACATTGTTATGTCATAATTATAAATTAAGCATGATGTCAAGTTTAAAATTAATGTCAATTTGTAAATTTTGTACTAAAACATGTACAGAATGTTCTTAAATTATGACATTTGTGAATGTACAAATACAAACCTTTAAGAGGGACCCGCGCCAAGCTCAAGCCAGACATTTTTATCTCTAAGGTAATCATCGGTTCCGTAATAAGCTTATTCACAGAGTATTTTCTTAACATAAACTTTAAATTTTCTATCTGGCATACTAAGAACCGATTCTGGCAATTTATTATAAAACTTTATACAGTTTCCCATAAACGACTTACTAACTGTTTTCAGCCTATAGGACGGAGTAAATAAATCTTTTATATTACGTAAGTTTCTATCCGTAAAATCACCCACTTTATTAAACAAGGCAATATTTTTCCTTACATACATTATATTTTCAAATATGTACTGGGATGGTACAGTAAGTATATCAATTTTCTTAAAAAAATCTTAAATTTTAATTAATCTTAAGTTCATGTCTGAATACAATATGATTATAAACTTTTTTTCGAAAAAAAAGGAAGTTTAAATTATTTATAATCCTCATAAAAATTGGAACAATTACTAAAATTAAGAGTTATTGTTTTTTGACGACCTCTGTGGCCTAGTGGTCTTGCCTGGTTGTCACACCAGAGGTCCCTGGTTCGATCCCTGGTCAGGTCATGGTGGAAAATCATATATTTTTCAGTTTGACCTGGGTCTAGGATGTTTATCTATTTTTTATAAAATATGGTATCGTTAAGTAAGTATCCCTATAATACAAGCCTCGAACTTACTTTAAGGCTAGCTCAACATGTGTCATTTTCCTATATATATTGAAAAATATAATGGTATATTATGGAATTAGTAAATAAAAGACGGATTTACTTTGAGGGCCGTAGATGAATCAGAAGCAAGTGAAGTATTCTAACGAATCATCATGAATCACTTCCTACGGTCGTGATTCATGATGATTGAATTACAAGTGTTAAAATCCTGAGCGTCGCGAGTGATTCATGGCCCTCGATGTTAATCCGTTTTATTCAAGAGTTGCTTACTATACTAAACTTTATACCATGACTACGAGAAAAATAAAGATAGACATTTAATGAAAAATAATCGGCCAAGTGCGAATCGGATTCGCGCACTAAGGGTTCCGTACGAAAATCGCGTTTTTTGTATGGAAGCCCCCCTTACATATTTATTTTATTTTGTTTTTAGTATATGTTGTTATAGCGACAACAGAAATACATCATTTGTGAAAATTTCAACTGTCTATATATCGCGGTTCTTGAGATACAGCCTGGTGACACACAGATGGTCAGACGGACGGACAGCGAAGTCTTAGTAATAGGGTCCCGTTTTTACCCTTTGAGTACGGAACCCTAAAAAGGAAGGTTAAATTATTTAAAATTCACATTAAAACTGGAACTAAAATTAAGAGTTATTATTCTAAATCCAAACACCAAAATAGTGATTGTATTTTATTCACTGTTTTCGGTGAATAAAATAAACTTTTTGAAGGAGCTATGGTATAAAAAATAGTTTTTACTCATTGTTTTCAGCTCATAAAATTCATTTTTAGAAGGGTAATAAAATAAAATATATCATAAAATAGGTTAAGCAAAGGTTTGATATTTTTTATGAATAAAAAGAAAAAACTTAACAGTAAAAATATCTAGATCTTTGATACAAAGAATTTTTCATCTCACAAACGCATCAATGTACCATCTCCGTTCCATCGCACGTAAAACAGGCTTTGACTAAGCTTTCAATAGCTACTTTTACAGAAATTTTCCAACAGCAAAAGCTGTCGAAAAATCATTTCCTTACGAGAACTGGCAGAATATGCACCACGTTTTGACGTTTCAAGTCTGTAATTCTTTAGAATCTTGTTAGTCACGTTAGATTGCTATTCAGAATATTGCGGGAAATCACTGGGTTTCATAAAAGAGTGCCAACGGAACTCTCTTGTTCGTCAGTCTGACTGTCCGCTTGCTGTGCTTGTATCTTATGAGTTTCCACCTTGTTCGAACATCTCCTAGTATTTGTACGTCAGATGAGGACATAATGCATACTATGTACCTGAACAGGATCAAATACATAGTAAATATAATTTGCTGTTTATTAAATTAGGTCCTAACGTCGTCGATGGTGAAAATAGTTTACTGCGCTCGGGGACGCTGTGGACAGTAAACCCAATTTGCTGTTACTGCTTAGTTAGTTACCTTCTCACAGTAGAACATTCTAACTTTGCCATACTGACTTACAAGTTCAAAAATATTTTAAAAACGTTGTTTTTTTTATCGTCATCATGTCAAATGGTTTGTCCGCACAAAATTGCCAGACTCCGGCATAATATTATCCATAAAATTGATTAATTGAATATATAGGTGAGGATGTGAGGATCCTACGGTTGAATGGGAAAAAAAATATCTTAGCATTAAGTCCGTCATTAAAGTATATTGTACTTTGGAACAATAAAGTTTGATAAAATAAAATAAATAGTATATTATGCAATTATTGAATAAAAGACGGATTTAATTCGAGGCGATAGATGGATCACGAACAAGTGAAGGATTCTAACAATTGAATCACGACCGCAATGAGTGATTTATCTGAATTCAAACACAAAAATAGTGATTAAAAGCATTTTATTCACTGTTTTCAGTAAATAAAATAAACTTTTTATAGTGATGATGATGATGGAGCTAAGCTGAAGGCGGTCATAGGAACTCTATAATGAAACCACGCAACCCCATCAAGTTTGGGCTCGTTTATTTTGTCTTGAAGAGAATTTACCTACTTTGGTCTCACAATAAAAGATTGTCAAAAAAATCAAACTTATTGATTTTTTGTTTACTTATGAAAATGAATTCTTATAAAATTTTGGTATAGTGATAATTTTGGTAAAGTAGGTAGGCTGTTACTAATAAGCACCTAAACGAATGTTTTGTGTAGTTACATAATTCCCAAGAATAAAAATAAAGTACTTATACTTAAAAAAACTTGTAAAATTAGACTTCAAAATATCGGCCATAAAATAAAAATAAATACACCACACTAAAAAGAGAACACCATCTGGTGGGATTCAAACTCTAGACGCACACGCTCAAGTCAATCAGATCTCTATAAAAACAAATTGGACTATTTACCCTTTGGACTATTTACAATGCTGGTGAAAAAATCCATCTTTTTATGTCATGTATGTCATAATAGAAAATAAAATTCCTTTGTTATTTTGATGTTACTACAAACGCAAAATGGTCGTAAGAGCCATATAATCCAAAAGCGCTTAGGCCCTTTGTGCCAACTCCGCCATTTTCAAACATTAAAAAATAATGGCTCGACTATCGATTTTCATATGTTTGTAGAACCTGCTTCCAAAATTCCATGGGAATCGCTTGAGAAATGCGACCTCTAGAGGAGAACACACAGACATACGAAAGCATTTTTCGCCAAGCTAAAACGGAGACCTCTCTTGCTTCGCTCGCTTGGTCAATAAAGACGTGATAATGTATCTACTGTATGAGTGAGGATAAAACGCACAGATTATGCTTGCAAACCCCATAGTGTAAACTTGTTACGGAACGCCAAGCGTCGCTTTATTAATCTGAGGCCGCTTTAGACTCTATGTTTAGGCTGTCAGCATCTGGCAGCACTATTTCACTGTCAAACCATATTCACCTTTATTTCTATCCACGGAATGTATAGTACAGCTTGAGAAAACATGCATAGTACAGCAGCTACGTGTGTTTTGAACAAGCAGCCAAGTCTTTCTCAAACTTGTATTGTAGATAGTATATATGTGGAAAATGCATCATAGGTAACGATGCATTTTCCACATATATATTATCACGGCTTTGTCTACACGGCTACAACGCCACAGACAGACAGACCTTTTAACTAAACAAGCTTAAATGCGGCACGGAAAATATCACATCCATTTCAATCACGGATATGCACAGCGGACATTTCAATGCAGTGGAGTACATCAGGACATATCAATGTTACAATAACAGCACTAAAAGCAAACCAATTAATCACACACATTCTTTTGTTAATCAATCTTCTATATTCTCTATTTTCCATTTAGAATTGGAATACAATAAGAAAGAAGATGTATACATAATATGCACACACATAATATTACGTCTTTATCCATAGTGTTTATTGCGACCCATTATTTTGTTAAATAGATGATCCAGTTTATCAAGTGCAATCATCTATCACTATCTCGCTCTACGAAATGTTATCGAGCGGGATGTTTAAAAAAAATTATATATTTATCAACGCTTAATATGCTATATATTCATCACCTGAAGTGAATTTTACTATCCCTATTTTTCCTTTTTGGGGTTCCGTAGTAAACAAGGAACCCTTATTGTTTCGCCATGTTTGTTTTCTCGATTAACCCATTATGTGGCATACCGTTGAATAGGCCTTTAAAAATATTATGAGCTTGTGAATATCATTTTCCGATTTGGGGATCCGTTACTGAAATATTGAGTTTTACAGTGTTAGGTTTTTGTTAGAGTCAGTATCCACCGCTCTATCTCCTATATGGTAATATAGGGAAACGTAATAAAAATCACAGCAAAAGAATATAATTATGTAACGAAGTTTAAAGGGAAACTATCAGAGCTAAGTAGGGTTTACAAATTAAAAAGTTACACCAACTTCTAAAATGTACTCGGAAAAAGAAAATTTCATACAAATGTAATAAAATTCGTTTTTAGACGTTTTTAGTGTTGATCTTGTAGCATCAGGCGTGATCCGCACTTGGATGGGTGATCACAAGTGGAATAAAAATTTCTTGAGCTTCTCGGTGCTTCGGAAGGCACGTATAAGCCATTGGTCCCGGTTGTCATCATTGCATGGCAGTCGTCAAGCTATGTCAGATGCCTTTAGGCAGCCTGAAATTTTTTGTCAAAAACAAACACGGGGTAGACAGGCTAAGTATCAACACCAAATGTCAGTCGTGTCCGATAGTTAATTAAAGATAGTGTCTAGTGAATCCTTTTCGTCACACATTGTAGAAAACAGGTAACAGGACCCTATTTCTGGAATATCAAATCATCAAATGTTCCAGTGAGGTGGAATATACAATGTGCGGTACGTATAGCGAGTTATAAATCGCGTCTCGCAAACGCAGCCGCTCTGCCGAGTGCAGCCGTCGCCGACGTCATAATTGCAGCTTGCATAAATCTCCGATAAATACAGGCCGCGCGGTGTGCCCCGGTGGCGCAGTGGACCAAAACCGCAGCAAATCTGTCTATAATATCAAACGTTGTAATACAGATATGTATTCTAATAGTAGATTGTATAACAAGAGCACAAAACGAGCCATTTTATCCGAGCAGCACGAGAACGGTGAGCGTGGGTAGTCACGTCAAGGTTAAATGGGTAAACTCAAGTTACACACTGTGATTTTTACCACGATTGCAAGGAATTAAGCATAATACAATATTATACAAGAAAATTTAAGTAATTTACTTAATTTCTGCTTTTGTTTGACGAATAAGTTGCTTCCCGCCACACAATTTTTCTAATTTATTTTTAAATTTTAAACTAGCCGTAATGCCAACTTACTATAAATATTTGTGTCATATCGTCGTAAATTGGTATTTAGGTAGTAATACATATGTCGCCACAGAGGAAGTGGACATGGAAAACACGACCAGCCTCCTGTCAAGAATGAGATAGACTTATTCCTAACGACGAAGAGGTGATCAACAGAATGAAACCGATCACTGAATTTTGAGAGGCATATGAATATAAGTCTCCGAATCGAAATGTCTGAGTTAATGATGTCTACGCTACGACCATCGCAGAGTCAGATCCAAAACCCCCATAGCTTTCAAATAAAACTGTCCAATTGCTTCGAAGGTCTCCAGGATTTCGTTTCAGTGCACGAGTTAAACAACGGGCATGTTAAACAACGGGCTTGTAGAAACCATCCAAGCAGCCTGCCCTAAAAGAAAACCTCAATAAAGGTTCCAAAGTGTTTGCAAGGACAATGTCTACTGGAAAAAGGGCAAAGCAGACTGACTAAGCTGAATACGGAGAGCGGTAACATGGTTTCACAAAGGGTGAGGTGCTGGCAGAGATCTACCGGTTTTATGGGCAGTTATGTATATACATCCGTTGCAATACGTACAGATCCAAGAGCCAAGCTAACCCGACACTATACCGAAGATATCCCGGACATCAGTCTGTACGAGATTAGAATGGCCCTCAAACAGCAAAAAAAAAAACAACAAGACGCTTGGTAAGGACTGAATCACAACAGGGCTTCTGAAAGCGGGCGGAACGCCGGTAATGAAAGTTCTTCAGAGGATCTTTTATTTCGTTCTGCTCGAGAGCGTAACGCCAGAATCGTGAAACTGGAGCATGGTGGTCCTTTTCTTCAGGAAGGGTGTCAATACTCTATTAAGGAACTATAGGTCCATCATGCTTCTAAGTCATGTCTATAAGTTGTTTTCGAGGGTCATCACAAACCGACTCACTAACATATTTGATGCTTTTCAAGCTCCCGAACAAGCCGGATTCCGAAAAGACTACAGTACCATGGACCATGTCTATACCGTGCGGCAGGTTATAGAGAAGACGAGGGAGTAAAACCAGCTGCTGTGCTTGGGGTTCGTTGACTACGACAAAGTCTTCGATATGATCGAAACGTGGGCCGTGCTTTAATCTCTCCAGCGGTGACATGTTGATTGTAGGTATGTTGAGGTGTTGAAGTGCTTATACACAACAAAACCACTGTGACGGTCCGATTACAGTACGAAGAATATTCCATTGCAAAGAGGCGTGAGACAGGGAGATGTCATATCTCCATAACTGTTCACCGCCGCCCGGAAGATGCCATCAAGCTCCTGCAATTTTAAGGTATACACTGTTGTTTTTTTTTTACGAATTATATATAAAAATATTTTATGTAAAATTTAATTCATCCAACTTTGATTATTGATGTTTGGTTGCAGGCTGTTGGAGCTTTTTCGCTTGAGCTAAAAGGTTCTCAGCGATTTTTAGGGTAGTGCAGTATACTGCTAGCTACTAGATCTTCCAGCGTTTCAGCAGCTGCAGTGTTGGCCACTTAAGAGTTCTACTGGATCAACCTAGACTTCTCCATACAAACTTAATCTGACTTTTATTTTAAACTACATGTCAGATTAAGGCAAAATTTTGTAATTTTAAATAAATTGCACATATCATTATCTAGGCATTGGTTGGGACTTATCAGCATTTTCCTGTACTGCTTTCCTTTCCTGTCGCTTAAAACCGTCATTTGCTAGAGCAAGAAAGGCCGACTGAACCCTACTCTTAACAAATGACGATTCTGAACGACAGAAAAGGATAGCTGCATGCAAAAGTACCATTGCGTGCTGACAGATAAGTCTTAAGCCTAACTGGTTTTCATATTCAAAATATAAACGTGTTTCGAGAAGCAGGGTAAGGAGACCTTTAAACACATAAAAAAGACAAATAAAGAGTAAGGGAAAAATTCTTACCCCCCGCCCGCGGCTAGAATCATTTGCATGGTGGGGCCTGTGAGGTCGGCGACGGCCCGGCGACAGTCCTCTCATTGCAGCAGTTGCATCACCTTCCGAACACTTTAATAATAGACCGTCAGGTCTTCACTGTAGGATTTTCACTCACTAAGTTCTCTTGAAGTCACTCTATAATGTGATTGTCACTTTTACTGTTCAAACCAAAAATATATAAAATTCACCAATTGATCTGAAACAATTTAATTTTGCACTGAAATTTCAAATTTCGGGTGGAAGGAACATACCCGTAATAAATCAAACCACGGGCTTTACTAGATACTAGATCACTATAGCATAATAAAATTAAAATAACAGTTTAGAAACCAAAAAAAAAGTAGTACACACACTTTAGTATGAAAATGCCTTTTGTTGTTTTTTGACTGTTAGTTTAATTCCATTATACTATAGTGATCTAGTATAGCCCGTGGTTCGATTTATTACGAGTATGCCCCTTCCGCGTAATATAATTTGTGTTGGTACTCGTATACATAAAACTGAACACTTTTTTATGACACAGTTATGGTTAAACCTAAGAGAATGGTTTAGAGGCAGAAAGTAAAATTTTACGTGTTATTTGTATGCATAGGTAATGCATAGTTAAAATAAATAAATAAATACAAACACAAACTACTATAATAATTATATTAAGTCAGTTATATTTCCTCCAAATATTAATGTGACGACAATACAATTAAATTTTGTACAAATAATAATTTTCATGTTGATATTAAATTAATATAGCTAGTTATTGTAATTGTACCTATACGTAATAGAATAAGAAGAGACGTTATTTATTTCTATATTTTTGCGAGATTTTTGCTTACAAAATCCATAGAAAAGTGGTTCAGTTTCATGCATCATGCATAAGTGATCCAATTTTTATCATTTTAATAAAATGCATAAGACTTAAAATGATTATTTTATTATAAAAAAATAAATAAACAATAAAACAACTATAACAGTTAAAAAACTTACGCCTTTCAATGACTTCTTTGAAAACTATCACGTAGAATTCTAAAGCGAGTTTATTACCCAGTTCACTGACATAAACGCTATTTACGAGCTCGAAAACAAAAGTATATTTCAGTCCTACTTCCTTGACAATCTATACACAATTCCTATAAGTAACTTCTTTAAATATGCAGAGACAAATTCAGAACGTACTCAGCCAGAGAGCTATTTATGTACTAGAGAAGACACCACATTATTTTATTTTGTCCCGTTCAATTGTAACTACCTCCATAAACTTCACTTAGAAGCGCCCAGTATTCTTGACTTTTTATAAGCGAAAACTATACGAAAACATGGTATACTTAATCAGTCTTATTATAAAATGCAGTTTATCTTTAGTACTTGGTTTAAACCATTATCTGCCTGAAACAAGAAGCCTAACCGTAATACGTCACCTTCTCTTTTTTAACTGTCAACTTAATGTGGGTGAGTAATGGTTTAAACCAGGTCCTAAAGTTAGTCTGCGTTTTATAATAAGACGGAATAAGTTTTTTGAAAACATGAATATTTTTTCGTACTTTCTTTTTAGACCTAACTTATAATGTAATGGTGCATATAAATTAAAAACTTTTTAGGATAAGTTATAGTTTGTAAGTTTATTTGTATGTGATGCAGTTTTTGTGAATAAACTATCTATCTATCTATCTATCTAACTTGATAGTGTTGCGTTGTTTTATTACTAGTTTCCTATGGTCATCTTTCGGCTCCATTATCAGATCAGCTCCTTGTCACAATACTATTTATTGCAATTTCATCTGATTTTTATTAGCAAATAAAATGTCCTTTCAATTGGAAACCTGGAAGTGGCTCAGATTTAACATACAAGATTTGACCTAAAAATAAATAAAAAATAAACAGGGCAAGCTAAATAAAAGCTTGTAAGAAAAATGCTTTTGTGTGTTTGATAATATTACATTGTATGTAAATTCAAGGAATACGGTAAAATAGGTAAAGTGTACCGAAAATCTTTCCATCCGTAGCTAACCAGATTTCATTGTTCGAGAATTAAGTACGTATGACAAAATTCACGCCGCCATTATATTCAATAACAGTACAGGGGCCAATGTTTGAAATAGCTGGTCTAATCCAATGTCAATGTACTTCGCTACTTTATTCTGGTACAATAACTCCATTGTAATGTTTTATTTTGCATTGAACGACAAAATGAGCTTAAAGTCCCTCCTTCAGACTCGAAAACCTTTTAATGTTACTTAGGCGCAGATTTCCCATAAATAATATATTTGTTTTTCACACGTTTTAGTGTACTAAAATATTTTGTGTTACGTATAGAATTACTCATTAATTTTAAATTCAGCAATTTTATTCAGCATTTTTCTTTCATGTTGGTCTGGGAGAAAAGAAAACTTAAGAGTTCACCAGCTGCTTCTTTACAAGTGAAGTTCGTAAAAGCCGATCGAGCGATGCGGTTAGCAGCCCATCACTATTTTATTCCTTTTTTACTTTTGATTGGTTGACTTTTGTTTGGATTATGCAAGTATTGCTTCAATTAAAATGTATACTAATCAAATATATCTCTGTGACATTGCTTGGTATATCTACCTATATAAATAGTGTAACATAGCTGTCACTTTAATTAACACAGATATGCACGCAATATTGCCTGTAGCCACGTCGCTAATACCACATACATACTTAAGTACATGTATATTCTCTCTATGCCAGCGAACAAGGCTGCCGTGGTCGCATGGCACCGACGATAGCATTTATCGAGGGTTATCATCTATCACAATTTCACTCTAAGTAATTTTACCGATATGGATAGCACTTGTCATCAATTTTTATTTCTATTTTTAGCCTTTACTGTCTCACTCCTGGGCAAAGACCCCACCTTCTACCTTCCAACTCTCGCGATTGAGGGCCCTTGAGGCTGTATGAAAAAAGTGAAGATCTTCCCGCCATCTTCTTTTGGACTCGCCCGGTTTTCTATTATCCTCACGCGATATTAAACTTTATTTGGGTTTATCAATGGTACCAAGTTACGAGGGCTGGCGTCAGATTTGTCATAATGCTAAAAGCGGCTTACAGACAAAAACCACTGCCACGGTCAAAGCTCTTGCCTTCTGTTATTTAAAAATATTCAGTAATAACAATTAAAGATTGTTTGGATCATGTGTATGGTGAAGAAAAACAAAATTATCCGTCATATTATGAAATAAGTACTACCCTTAAAGAATATTGCGAAAAATTATGCACTGCAAATAAAATTGTGATTAAAAAAGTTCTAAGGTAGGTCCGCCTATTTTAAAAAAACCGGATTTTTATATAGGTAACCTTTTTAAAACTTTGTGTGCTTATTTAATTTATAAATGAAATCAAATTAGTTATTAATCTTATACGCAAAACTTACTTAACAATTTCTTGGAATTTAAATTATATCGTGTTTTTATTTATTAATAAAACGGCCTCACATCGCTGCCTTAGTTAGGCTCATATTGTAAGTACTGCGTCGTGGTTAGGCTGAAATCACGTTCCATTTTATTTAGTTTCGTGTAGCCTCTATATGATACATGACGTAGGGCAGCTTGGGGACACGACAGAAAGTGGTACATTGACTCGATGACACCGCAGTAGTTATCAAGTATTCAAATTGATGTACACATCCATTGAAAAATTGACTCCGACCTTTAATGCCGGACATTTGATACGCTCGTGAATAAAAAATTTAGGTGTAAGCAAATGTCATCCATAGTGTTCACGCAAATGTATATTCTTCCACGCCACAAGTGGTCTCGTTGATGGCTAAGAAAAGACCTAATCAATGCTTTGTACACATTCCGAGTATTATTGTAGCTTCAGTTTGCATACCATCGTTTCCAGACGGCGTTGGGTTCTGCGGTTTGACACATAGTAAATTCACGACGAACTAACAATAACTGTTGCCTACAAAAGACGCGCGTCGTCGCGCGATGGTCTAAAACTATCGCGCGAGCGCCAGCGAAAGTCAGCGACAATTCTTGACGTTCCTGACAGGATCGACAGACTGACACAGGTCACGCGACCGTCGCTGATAACAGATAGGTGGCGAAGGCATATTACTGTCGCTCGTCTGTTAGAGCGCTAAGGATGTTTTTAAACTAGACTTTTTCTTAGGTTTTATTTTTTCGAAAAACTTTAATAATTTTAAAGAAATTGTTAAAGCTAGGCGTATTATTATATGCCTAGATCTAATATGAAACAATATATATATACTTATATACAACATATTGCTTTTATTCATGTAATGCGGACAATACTGAGACTAATCGGCAATGTTTATAAGACATAGGTTGCAATATCCAGAGCCCGAAATAACAGTGGGATAGACATAACAACATGGCATGGCCGTCTAAACAATCTCATTCGTCAACAGAACTCAATTGTGGTACAGTCCACATCGCTTCAACCGTACTACTTTAATCTTCTACGTATCGAACGTGTTTATAGTTTAACACTGGTGTTTGATTTTCGAGCTGCGGCTTATTTAGTCGGTGCAATGTTTTTTGCCTGTTGCGTACTATTTTATATGAAAGCAGTAGATAACTTGCATGGTCAAAACGAAACGTTAAGCAAACAAATCATTTATTGTTATTGTTTCAATAAAATGGGCCTTAAAGGCATCTGTCGTTACTGCGTGAAAAAGGAATCTACTTAAAAATACGGTTGGGGACCGCCTATTAATATGATTTAGAATCGCAGTCATTCCCTCTACCGGTTATAATGATCTGCGCGGAAAAGGAAGCAGCTGGTACATCGTTTTTTTTTCTCTCCCTAACCAGCACGGAAAGATGTAAACGTTTGTAAATAACGTTCCTAATCCCGCCCTTTCCACAGCCTTAAGACCATTGGATTTCGTATTGAACTTGTATTGCAAACTTCATTAAAAATCGGAGCGAACCAACTTGTACGTGTATGTAGTTAGTTAGTCTTCGACCTACTGCTGTCCTATTGGTCTCTGCTTTCTGAAAGTTAAAAAAGTTTAAAACAAACTACCAACTGCGGTTCAGAATGACTGGCTCGCACGGGCCGGTCAGAACGGCATTTTACAATGTTGTGGTCAGTACTTAATATAAAGAAAATTTTAAGTGTAAACAGGAATTCGCTACTCTCCAACCACTGAAATAAAGTATATTTTTAAAAACGTCGAGACAAACATTTTCTCATGAAATTTTGATTTGCATGAAATATAGACTTATGAAGTCTTTGTTTTTTTGCAGTAATAAATCAAAAATAAGTTTAAAGTACCTGGGCGACCGAGCTTTGCTCGGTTACATCTCAAACAATAACTAAATTTTTTTAAACTTGTCTAAAAACAATGCAAAATAAAAAATTATATATATACCGTAATTTGGGGTTAATAACAACACTAATTTAAATTTCAACTGTCATAGGTTTCTCATTTTGTAGTGTGTATTAGAAACAATTAATGCTCTATGTGAGTTATGAGTTTCTTTACCTTTATTATTCACCCCAGTGTGAAATAAATTGCAATTATACTCGCTATGCTCTTTAAATATGCCGTGTTGCGATTCACCCAGTAAACGGGGTCATTAGCAACAATATATGGGGTGAAATGCAACAAAGCCTGGGTTTGAAGAGCTAATAATAAAAAGTCAGACATTAAATATATTTTAATCATTTACTGAAGCAAACAGTAAAAATGAAAACAAAATTAACAATCTTCTGTATCAAAACTTATGACACAAATATATTTTTTAAATCTAAAATCAACATTAAACGTTTTAATAGGAACAAATTGAGATCAATCAAGAAAAATTAAATTCCACTTCAAATTATCAAGCTGGCTAATCTGATGAAAATTTTTCTTCATCATAGGCATTGTATCCAGACTTTACTGGGTTAAAATCTTCATCTTCAGCACTATCATCACTGTCAGCTTGAAGACATCGCAAGCAAATAAATTCAGTAGACAAAACATTACCAGCACAATCAAAACAGATTTGTTTATGGCACACAATGCATTTAATCCAACATGTCTCTTGATTTTTTACGCAGTGGCAAACTCGACACATTATCAAATTAGAAGGCCCTGCTTTTACTTCAAAATCTACAATCTTCTTGTCACTTGCTGGCAATGATCTGACTCTGATTGTTTCATCTGTTGATTTATATTTTTGCTCATTCTTTAATTCTACCTTTTCTTTTTTGTTGCTCTGTATTTTTTTCTCTTTTCCCTTTTTGTTTTTGGACAATTGCTTTCGTTTTAAATTTTTGTAATTCTTTTTAGTTGTTTCTTTTTCCTCATCTTTATCTGAATCTAACAACGACTCTTCCACACTTTTTCCAGGAGCAATATCAAGCCTCTTCTTTTTCTTTGCTGGAAGATCCTCTTGGCTATATCTCAAAGATTTTAACATAGAAATAACTGTATCACTTACGATGCTAGCATCAACATCTGTTTTTGTATTATAGTCTGGTAAACGACTCAAAACTTCCTGTCTATTTAAAGGGGAAATTCCTGTTTTTCGAAATCCAGATTTTAAATTAGTTACAGCATTTGGTTCAATTTTAGTATACAAATTATTAAGAAGACGTGGGAAAACAGATTTAGGAAGAGATTTTTCCTTATGTCCCTCTTTCTTTTTCCAAAGTAATAATATCTCCCTCCAGGCCATTTTCAGGGGTCTAAAAAATGCGACATCTAAAGGTTGTGTCAAATGAGTCGTATTAGGGGGAAGAAAAACCAAATGGATATCATGCTCTTTGCATATTTTCATTGCGTCCAAGGAAAGATGGCACGACAAATTATCTCCAATTAAATAGAGGGTTCCCTCTACTTTCTTCGAATAAGGAACTATTATAGTTTGTATCCAATCCTCAAAAGTATAAATGTCGATCCATCCAGAGCTTGTCCTATTGTACCGAGTGCCTTTAGGGCCACCTGTCTTCCACAAATCATAAAGATGCTGGGCTTTATAAATTACATAGGGTGGGAAGAGATAGCCGCCTGCTGTTCCAGCTATCATTAAAGATATTGAACACTTGGTTGTGTTCATTGCTCGTTCAGGATATTTCGAGCCTCTTTTCACAATGACTTTTTTACGGCCCGGGTCATCCGTTAAGTTTGACTCGTCGTAGTTAATAATATTTGTAACAGGAACATTCATAAGTGTTTTTTCCAATTCGTCAAAGTAACTGTTTATAATCTCTGTCGTTATATTGGCTCGTGCCCTTTTGATATTTTGGGCATATCTTTCAGAAATTTTGTCCTTGTGTCTTTCTAAAAAACCCATAGCAAAATCTACTCCTGGCATGTTGTTTTTGAACCTTTGGCATGTCATTCCTTTTTTATCTTAAAACATTTTAACGATTAACCTTAAATCGAATTTGTCCATTGGATATCCCCATTCTGAACATATATTGATGTGCTCAATGATTATGTTTTCTACTTCTGCTCCTAGAACTGTTTGACCACCTAGTTTTTTTACATTATTTCGTGTAGCATACCTATAAAGAACTGTGTGGTCTATATTATATTTAGTACCTGCCTGTCTGTATGACATATTATTTATTCTCAAATCTTCTAATGCTCTTTGTATGTCTTCTTTTTTATATATAGTATGTCTTTTACTTCGAGGGTCGGGTTTATAACGTCGGGGCATTTTCAACGAAGTTTGTTAAATATAAATCTGAAACAATGTATAATAATATAACGCGTTTGTAACAAAATAAGAAGTTTTATTATTGTTGTTAATAACCCCTTTAGTTGTTGCGAATCGCCCCAAAACTCGTTGTGAATCACACCCATCACTTGTTGTTAGTCACCCCGTATTCATGGTAAATTCTCACCAAAATTTTTAAATTAAAATTTCAACAAAGTTTCTTGCTGCTACACTTAACATTTAACTGAATTAATGACAAAAAATTCCAATGAACACAAATTAAACTATAACACGTAAGTGTAAACTGGTTTTCATATAAAAAAATGCAAAGTTTACTCACCATACAAAACAAATGACTCCGTCTACATTCTTTTGACATCTGTTTTCCCGCGAAATTATTTGACAATTAAAATCAAGTGTTACCAACATAAAAAAAAAGTTCGATCTGAAACTTACATAAATTATTTTTTTGTTTGGAAACGTTTTTAAATGTTTCTGAATAAATTTTTCTTTTCTTGAAAACTGTTGTTATTTCCCCCAAAGTTGTTAAACACCCCAAATGACCAGTACTTAAATAATATATAAACCTACATTACCACTGACTGACTCACTCACTGACAGAGTTGTTTGCCCTGTTGCGGGGTTGGTGGGGTTTAGGTTGATGTACGGTCGTATATAGAGAGGGTGCTCCAGTGAGTACCAGAAAAATCTGACATTTGAGGATCTGCGGAAACCTGATGTGGAAGGGTTACGGCCTGCGAAGACGGTTGGGGATGGGGGCGTGATTTTTTTTCCAAAATGTAGAGGGTTGTAAGCAATATGACGAGCGTTATTTGTTTTTTTATTTTTTTCAAAATCCAAGATGGCCGCCATACATGGACAATTTCTCCCCATACAAATTTCATACAAACCGCACCCCCAAGTAACTAGGCGCAGCCTGAGGCCGAAGGCCGAAGGCGAAGCCCCCACGCGAGGCCGCAGGCCGAGCTGCCGAGCGAGGCCCAAGGCCGAGCTCCCCCCCTCCCCCAATTTTTTTTGGAATCCAAGATGGCGTCTGGATTTAAGAAAATTAAACTTATTTCGTTCATAACGTCTCACTGGGTCTTCGTAGGGAACTGAAATTTTGTACATGGGGGTAAAGCACCCCGCGAAATTCGAAACTGCAATCAGATTTTGGATCCAAGATGGCCGCCCACGCATTTTTTCATGTTTCTTCAACAGACTGCAATTCTAACCCATTTTCTGAACTGGGAACATGTCTTAGCCCACCTCAACAGCCGCACGAAAAACCGTGGGCTGCTTGCAGCCCGCGCAACGCCCGAAACGCTAGTATAAACTTAAACATGAAAAAAAACAAAAGTAAGTCACCGAGCGGGATTTGAATCCTTAACACTCTTTCTAGCGGTCGGTATCCTTAAAGCCGCTTACACATGACACAATTTTTAATAAAATCTGCAGTAACAATCTGGTGCTGTGCTGCAGATTGTGATGTGTGTAGACGTGTTGTGGGCGTGTCCCAGGAAATTGCGTGTCGGCTGTATCCGACCACTGTTGTACAGCAAGTTGTACCCATGGTACAATAAAACAATGTATTCTCTACCCGTGACAGCTGATATGACGTAGGTGGAACTTGACTACGTCATCAGTTTGATATGTTGTCACTGTGTGAAATTGAATTACCCAAGCGTAATGCATTTTTGAACTTTATATACCAATTTCAAATTAATAATCAATTATATCAATTTATAAAATATTGAATTGATGAATCACGCGAGAATCGCGAGATACTAAATAGCTAAGTTACTTAATATTTTATTTGATATTCATGAACTAATTGAGAAAGTCCTTAAATTTACTGAAAAAAACAATCAGTGGCAACACTTTCATGACGTAGTCAAGTTCCATCTCGGGAAGAGAATACCTTGTTTTATTATACCATGGTTGTACCCGCGTCGCAACGTGTGTAGCGCAGTTGGTATGTTGGATGCAATTTGCCTCAGTCGCGCGAACACCGTTGAAACGGCAACACGTTATGCTACGGTTCTCTAAGTACCTAGTGTTTAGTTTAAACTTTCATTGCATACACACATAACCTTTGTTACTTAAAATTAAATATGAACAAATACATAAATATATAGGGACAAATGACACTGATTGAGCTAGCCCCAAAGTAAGTTTGAGACTTGTGTTATGGGATACTAACTCAACCATACTATATTTTATAACAAATACATATATAGATAAACACCCAAGACTCAGGACAATTTGAAAAAGGCCATTTTGAAAGAACCCGGGACCTTTGGGTGGCGGACTAGCATGTTGACCACTACGCCACGGAGGTCGTCAACAACACAGCGACAGAACAGCGAGGAAAAAGTGTGTGGCTAAATATTTTAGAACTTTATAAAGACAAGCGTACTTTTTAGTATGTTATAATCTTCTGGTTTTAAATAAAATAATTCATTTTTTTGTAGCCTTCTTTCGTCCAATATCTTCTTTTATTTCTCTTAGTAGACATTGTAGCTAAATGTAAGGTAATCGTGAGCCCCGCTTTTAATTTCGAAGCTAAGAGCCGTCATTATAGGCGTGCGCACACTGTGACGATAGGACGCGCACTGAAGTTGTGATTGAAATTGTGGTCGCAATTGTAATGTGTGTAGAGCACAGCCGACTGCGACTCCAACATGCCGCAGCTGCAGGTTGCATGGCAAGTTGTGTCGTGTGTAATAAAACAAGGCGGTCGGCGCGACGAAATTAGCGACCATATTCTGCGTGGAAAGAAAAACGCATAAAAACTCGAAAACACGCGTTTTCCCAAACATAAAACTAATCTAGATCGATTGTTTACCCCCGAAAACCCCCATATACAAATTTTCTGCAAAATCGTTAGAGCCGTTTTCGAGATCACAGAAATATACAAGAATTGCTCGTTTAAAGGTATAAGATAAGATATGGATATCATCATCATCTTGACTTTTTGTCTCCACTACAGAAGCACGACCCTCTCTGTAATACCAGAGCCATACTTGGCCAGAGCAGCCATTGGATATGATCAATGATAAAGTGACATTATTTTGTGACTTTTTTCCTTTTAAAAGTACCATAGAATTTATTTTTAACCTGAGAAAGTGCCCAATTACTGTTCATATTTGCATGCAATTGACATTTGCTTCTATGGACGCCGTCGGCTGCCGCGATCAGTAAAATAAAAAAACTAGGTCTATGGCAACAGCGTCGTTCGGATTCTATTCTCTCTATATTTTTTCTTAGCTAGTTCACATTTAAACAGCTTTGGCACTGTTTAGTGCAGTTTCGAGTTTAGTAAAACTTATTTAACTGCATTTTAATACAACAAATAGTTATGCTATTATCTTCAAAGAGCTATTTGAAATACACCAAGTTGTTGAACGTTGAGTGATTCGAATCAGTTAATTATCGGCCTAGGCATTCAACTGGATGCCGGCTATCAAGGAACGGCCTAGGCGTCCAATTAGCAAAAACCAGATGGCCGCGGCATATAAAAGAAGTACATAACTTTTTGTTTATTGACAGAGCAAGCGAAGCGTCTTAATTTTTTACCAATTTATCATCATCATCATCATCGTCAGCTATCAGGGACCCACGGCTTGATAGTGTATAAGTATGTAGGTAGAAAAGTAACGATTTACTATCAGCCAACCCTTTGGCCTAGAATAGAACCCTACCGTCGCCTGCTTGGAATAGATGCCCTTTCTTTGTCCCTATAGGGACAGATAAATATAAAAAGATAAAGATCTAAGTATGAAAATGCTCTAATTTACTAACCGACTACGGCAAAGCCAGAAAGAAAGTTATGTTCTTCGCCGCTGTATGTATATGTATGTTAATTTGTTACCTCGCTCTTATCTTTAATGCTATCCATGATACTTTGGCAAATGAGGTATCGTTCGACCGCTTCATGGTTAAAGTCTATGTTACCGCTAGTCCCAAAGGCCTCGTTTAACGTGGTGTCAATCAAAATAGGGTTGCTAAGCTATATCTCCTATTGACATGATTTAAATTTTACATCTTTTACTTTGATCGCTGCACGGAAAGAAGAAACTACCAGATTTGCATGGGATGACGAAAGTTGACTAAGTACTGAAAACAACAGCGTTACGTTTAACCTTGTTTACATGCCGAGGCGTAAAAGCATAGGTAAAAGTTTTAAAAGTATAGTTTTAGTTTGCTTAAGTGTTACTAAAACTGCACGTAATTTTGGCATAAAATACTTGTTTTTTTTTATTTTTTACTTTAAGTATTATTCAAAATAAATAATTTAAATCGCAATGCCGTCAGCCTCTTGGGGACCTTGCCTGTTGACGGTGGCGATTTGGAGACTATTCTTTTATATAAATTGATGATTATATTTTAAATATTAGCTTAAGTTTTTATTTACAGCTTTTAATTATATATAGTTAGTTATTTTTTGGTTTTACCTGTCTATTATCATTTTCGTTGCAAATTTCAGATATTATTATGATTCTGTCGGAAATTGAACGTCAGATTAACGATCACTAATGAGCAAAGAGCTATTATGAGGCACTAATTTAGAATGCATCGATACCTGTCTACGCTATAAATGCTTTATTCAATCATGAAACTGAATCATTAAATTATGCATTGCATGAATTCACAAATAATAACTGGCTGTAACAAATATCCGTGGAGCAAATGTCGGATACCTACACAGGGAGGGAGACTAATTAATTGGCATGGTTTGTTTTGGAAGTTCAAAGCTATTCAATTTCGAATATGAAATGTAAACGTCGCTTTGAAACAGTTTTTGGTGCGCTTAATCTACCTATAAGTATACTGATACATTTAATTTTGCAGGTATTAATTTTAAATAGTATTTAAGCGGTGTAGTAAGTAGTTACCTAAGTGTAATTATCTTGTACTCACTCTCTACCTTTTTTAATTAAAACGTATTCCTTTCAATTGGTTAACATCCAGGGTCAAAAATAAATTAGTTTGTACTGTTAAGAGAATAAAACGTCATAAAATAACGTCACTTTTCAGACGTCACATCCACTTTCAACGTGAATATATATTTATTATTGCAGAAAAACTGATAATAGAAGCGCTATTTGACTCCAAAAAACTGTGACGTTACGACGTGCTATTTTGTACCATGGAATTGTATGTACTTGCGTACAAACTTTTGTACAAATCCCATAAACAATGTTTGTTTTGACGCTTAGAAAAAAGTATCTGAATTGACTTGTTGGAAACTAGCGGATTCAAGGTTGACGAGAAGAGGTCCCTATCTGGGATAAGTCAGCCATTGTACGGTGCGTTTCCTCTTAAATTGTATTTTAATATTTATGTGTACAATAAAGTTTTACAAACGAACAATCAGGATATATCCTTATGTATAAACTAGCTATTGCCTGCGGTTTCCCCCGCATGGTCAAAGT
This sequence comes from Acrobasis consociella, assembly GCA_963555685.1. Lineage (NCBI taxonomy): Eukaryota > Metazoa > Arthropoda > Insecta > Lepidoptera > Pyralidae > Acrobasis > Acrobasis consociella. The sequence goes on from OY743104.1 coordinate 24,726,879, forward strand.
TAAAATTTAACAATCCCCAGCCCCAAGGATAAAAAGTATCCTAAATGACAATCCAGATAATAAGTTAACCAAATTTCATTTCAGTTTGTTGACCCGTTTTGGATTGAAAAAATAACAAATCCAAATATGCATAAAACGTTCTCGTATTTATAATTTTAATATGATTATTTTTGTTACGGCCCTGTGTATCTTTTCTTTTCTTTATTTCTAACTAAGGTTCAATCAAATCTATATGAGTTTGCTAGTTTTCAAGTGGCAGCCGGTGCCTGAAGAGAGAAGTATAAGAAGCACCCATCCATACAAAAAGAGAATATATTTACACAATAAAAGATTAAGTTTACATGGTTTCCTTTTAAAAAAAATATTTCTGCAAATATTAAAAAAAGGAAACTCATTGTTCATCAACATTGGAATTTTTAATAACTAACTACTTGAATTTCACTTTATAAAGTGCACTACACCCAATTTATAGCAAAACCCAACTGAATCCTCTCCCGTCAAAAAGAGTTAACTAGGTATAAAATTAAATGTGGCTAGATTTAATATCATTTAGCTTCTGATTTAATTCGTTTATACATTTGAGTTAATAGTTTTTCTTCGCTTAATTTATTCCTTATTAATTCATATTTTTTTTATATCTGGCGAGAAAAAATAATGAATTATTCCATTCCATTAATAAATTACGAAAAACGTAAAATGTATCTATATGTAAACGTATATATATGTGTAAGAGTTGCAACTTTGTCTACTCAGAGTGAAAATGCCAATCTAGTCTAAGAAATTGAGGGACTAGTATCTTTCATGTTAATAAATCTGGCGCCGACCCGTGACTATTTAATTCAAAAAATCTCTACATTTACTTTTTAGACTGAATATTATCGATTCAATTAATGTATAAGTACAAAATTAAAACGCTGTCCCTTGCATGAGCTGATTCTTGCAAACTTTATTCGTTCACATTTAAATATAAGTAGGCTTGAGACTACCTAACCCGTTAGTTTCAAATGAAGCATGACTGTTGTCGGCACCTACAAAATGGGAATGTCCCTGAAATTAGGGTAATTACAGGCAAGATGATGATGAAATTTGTTTCTCCATATACAGATATATCGTCACGTCCTTATGCTTTGCGGGGTTCACAAACCCCAGGGCTAAGAATGGCCACGTTCAGATGGAAAAATATAAAATTGTGCTAAGTTGCTAGTAGCAGCCTTTTATCATGAATTAGATTTGTTTAAGGCGCTAGCCTACTGTCTAAAATCTCTCAGAATCGAGGTTGAGATGTTACGGACATGTAATGCAATGAGCATTGTCTTTCCATGGCAAAAGTCGGTGAGACACACATTGTAAAAGACTGTTAGCAAAATGGAACTTTCAATACTTATTAAAAACCATTTAGAAAGTGCTGAACTATGTTTATCTTAAACTTATGTAACTTTAATCTTAAACTTATGTAAATATCCTGGAGTTCTTAACATTTTACATGAAAACTAACTTTGCTCGCAATTTGAGGGAGCAATTATCAATCCAAACTTAAACGCCATGTCAACAAATGTTGACATGGCGTTTAAGTTTGGATTGATAAAGTTTTATTTTTACAGACTGTCCGGAACTGCAAGGAAGTTTTTCAGAGATTTTCCATAATTTAACTCGGCCATATTTTGGAACTTGTACCCAAATATTTCAAAAGGTTCGGGTTTTGACTTCACACGGTCTTGAGCATCCTTGGGTTAACATCGACATTAATAAAATTTTGGAGAAGAAAAGTGTATCCCGGGCTCCGAAACAAAGGGTGCAACTGGAAACGCGAAAAGAAGATGTGTCTGTATTACCTTGAAATGGAGGAATCAATTATTTTATACTGTAGTCGAGTGGTGATAGTAGAGCAAATTACGATTTGTTACCACCACTTTTCCACAACGGCTATCTGTGTCGGCATGCAATCAGCTGCTGTCGGGTCCGTTCGGACGGATGCAAACGAGCAGTTCGAGTGTGTGTGTTGTACGCTTGCTATGCCATGCGTATGCTTCCGTTTCGACATAGGTACCTACCTACATAAAAAACACACACATACTAACTGCATTAGAGTCGAAAACTTTCTTCTTTATTGAAGTCGGTTTAAAAGAGAACGTGCTATAGTCTTATGGGCAAAGACTTTATACTATCTAATGCGATCACAAATCCTCCTACCCAGCTTAGTAATTATGTGCAAATCTTCCCTTTATTGGGAGTGACCTTTAGTCCGTGTGTATGTGTGAACTGATATAGGCTGTTAGGATACTATTTCATGTTACGGGAACTACGGGAAAACAATATTCCAGAATTTGAATCTTGCTTTCCAATATTGCGTTGCAGTGTAACACGATATTGGAAACTGCACGGAACAATGAAATTCAATTTGTAGGCATCTAAATGTATTCTTGGCAAAACACAACACAAGTAAAAACATCTCTCTATGAATCTGATAAAACTAGATAGAAACGTTCTTCGACGTAAAGTGCTTCTATTTTCTTCATGTCTATCGAAAAAAATCGTATTTCGTTAGTATGCTTGGAAGTCGATTAGCATATTTTTCTTTTTAACTTAAAAATCTGATACATAATAATATGTAAAAAAGTAATAACTACTCTATAAACTTATTCTTACTTCATTAAAATCAATATGGAAGGAAAGGAAGAAAGCCAAGAGAAAAAAAACCATGAAAATCCAAGGAAGTGGTTCATGTGTGAAGTAAAAGAAAATTCAAAGTGGACTTATTATAAGATCAAACATAGAGCCAAAAATATGGAGACCATGGAAAGTACCTTACCGATGAGAACCGTTTTTATGATCAGGAAAGTATCTACCTAACTACCTATTGTATGCAAATCCGAGAACGACAAATCATTAGAGGCATCTGTTTGTAAAATTTGTAGTTCACTCTACTAATTCCTTTTCCCCTTCCTCGCCAATCATCATACTAAAAGTGACTTTTGATTTTTGCGGTCCAGGGCTCTGTCTGCTTAGACCCTCTGCTTACCTCATTACACATACATTAGGGATAAAGGCGTAATAATATATCACGCCTTTATCCCTAATGTATGTGTAGTCACAACATTCAATTTTAGACACCAGTGGACTAGTGTGCATTGTGCAAGTTTTCTCACGATGTTCTTGTTATAACAATAATTTAATTTTAATTTAGATTTTATATAAGGTTTTCGTTCAATAATAATTACTTGTTTTTAATATCTTATACCTTTAAACGAGCAATTTTTGTATATTTATTTATATATTTATAAATTTCTGTGATCTCGAAAACGGCTCTAACGATTTCGCTGAAAATTGGTATTTAGGGGGTTTTCGGGGGTAAACAATCGATCTAGATTAGTCTTATGTTTGGGTAAACGCGTGTTTTTGAGTTTTCATGCGTTTTTCTTTCCACGCAGAATATGATCCTAATTTCGTCGCGCCGGCCGCCATCCATTTTGGTTCAGCGGTATATGATGCAGATCGCTAGAAACAGTGTTACGGGTTCGAATCCCACTCGGTGACTTACTTTTGTTTTTTTATGTTCAAATTTATATATTTTTTTTTATTTTGTATGTAAAAACATATTTGTATACGGCAAGTTTACAAAAATGTAGTTATTGTTTGAGATGTAACCGAGCAAAACTTGGTCGCCCAGGTACTATAAATAAAAAGAACATCTGACTAACACAAAATTTAATCTCAATCGGAATCCGTGAAGTGGTTCAAATTTAACTTGCAAGATTTGGCCCAAACAATTTTTTTTTTAACAAACAAGTAATAAGCAACAAACAGGGCAAGGTAAATAAAGCTTGTAAAAAGAAAAGCCTTTTTAATTTCAACATCAGAATTAATCATAAAAGAAAATGTGATAACTAATATGCTTAAAAAGCTCCAGCTCCTTCTGCGCATATTAACAAAGTATTTTCCGATATTTTCTCTCCTCCATCCATTATCTAAGCTATTATCGGCTTCCATGGATAATTCCATTCGTTTCACTAGAAAGGGTTTAATACTACCTTGAAAGCCGCTTATTGTACGGGATTTATGTACTCTCCAATTAGCACTGAACTTTTACGAAGGATTTTCAACGGATTAAAAGTTAACAAACGGCCATGTGCGTGTCGGGCCACGCGCAATGTAGGGTTCCGTAGTATCGAATGTCGACTTTGACTTCATGCGACTAAAACCGTCTAAAAACGATTTTTCTATTGAATTTGCATCATTTTTTTCTTTTTTGAGTACATTTTTAAATCACTTTAAACCAAATATTCCACAAACGGATCTCTAATCCCATAATAAAAATGGTGTTTCCAAGCTCACAATATTTTTAAAAGACTTATTCCACAATACAACAAACGAGGTGCTAACTAAAAGGAAATTGTGTAAAATTTACCACTTTTTGGCATGATTAGTATACATACCCATGGCAAATTACAGCTTTCTATTCTTTTATTGTAGAATAGCTGATGCCCGCGACTTTGTTTGCGTGGACTTTATGACACCCGGCGTATCTGCATCAGTCCAGTGCAATAAAATAATATTGCGACTATAAATTGAGATGTAAGCTATCCTATCTTTCAAGTTGGATCAAATTGCACACGGTGTGCAAATCAAAGGATCACGGCAAAAAAATATTTGACTAATATTTTAGCGTCTAGAAATGTCATATGGTTATTTGTATTAACATAATTTTCTGCGATTTTACCAAAAACAGGCTATTTTGTTAAAAGTCTCAGAAAAATAATGCAAATAAAGGAATTTGTACTGACTGTGGTGACCATGGAAGACATTTCCTGCATTTGAGGGTTGCCGTTAGTACAAAGATTGGTACGAAATCGAATATTGTAACAAGGACATACTCAAAATAATTTCTAATTTGTCAAACAAACGGTCCTAATTAAGTTTAGGCATGCCATTTATCAATAAAAAAAAGTATAACCGTATAATTTTTTTATAATATAGTCATCTTATTATATATATACACTTTTAAATAGCTGCAATAATTATAATATATACGAATTGTAGTTTTTACGATGGAAACATTGCAATTTCAATGTTAATGTCACGTCACAGTTGTTACCATAGATTTTAAAAAAACTATGTTTATGGACTTTATAGTTGTCACAAATGTTTTCTACCTGTCACTCTGCTTTCCGTTCCCGATCATGCAGCTATGCAGATCAAAGATGCAGATTTTTTCTAAGTGTCGTCAGTATGACACATAACCTCAATAATCTCGAAAAGTTAAACAGATATATCTTTTTTCCACGGAGTGCTTAGACAAAAATTCTTTATTGTATTTATTCAGGAATAGACGCTATTTATTTTAAGATATTTTCGATATGTAGACGCTTCCGATTTGAGACAACTATTTTGATGTATGGGCGTCTACCGTGATCCTTTAAAATCAGTTCAGTGGTTTAGGAGTCCATCGCGGACAAATAACGTGACACGTTGTTTTTATATTAAAAGATTTGAATTGACTACCTCAAAATTTTTGTTTCAATTTTTTGTGACGGTTTGGACCGTCATTTTTAATCAAAACAATAAAATGTATCATTTACTATTACCATTAATTCAGTAACCGAAAATTACAGTTAACTGATTGCAATCAGCCGAATTGAATACTGGTGGTTACTTTCCACTGGTTTTAAAACTAGTTTTATAGCTTAATAGCTTTTCATTGAGGAATTAAAATACCTGCAACTTTTTTATTATCAATTTGTTTCATGAATATCCTGTTTCCTAAGTCGAATTTAATAAATCGATCCATTTCTTTATATGGATGAACGAATATATAATTAAAAACAAAACTTATTATATGTAAGTTTAATGAAACGGTACCTACATAAAATTGCCATTTCTTTATTGCACGAACAGAAATATAATTATCCCATCAAAAACAATACTTGTCAAAAAAACCAAGTCTCGCAACTCAGTTGTTCTGCGGTAAAAAGTTGTGAGATCCATGTAATACCAAGTCGGTTATTAATTTATTCAATCTCTACTTAAGCGACTTTCTGTCTTAATACGTCCAGTCTCTAAGACCACGATCGTGGTCCATAACAATTGAAAATCAATTGTGTCTGGAATCTCCGTACTCGAAGCATTAAGTTGTTACGTAATAATTAACAGCATCTTATAGTGACGCATATCAATATTAAAATTCTTTATTGTTTTATATAAATATATCGAGACTTGGCCATCGCACAAAATTATTGAATTTACATGTGTTTTCAGGCGATTGAATTTACTCGTGTTTTCAGGCGATGGCCAAGTCTCAATTCTTCTTATCGTGTGTGTTAGTGACTAACACTAGTGTCAGAGTTTTTAAACCGCCTTAAAGGCCTCTGACATGGTATTAGCTAACGACCAATGTCAAAGACAGTGACCGGGACCGACGGCTTAACGTGCCCTCCGAAGCACGGATCATCTTACTTATCAGACAATAAGGTGATCAGCCTGCAATGTCCTAACCAAACTAGGACAACAACACAAAGTCGTTGCCCCCGCTGGGAATCGAACCTGCGACCTCCGGGTATGAGCCAAACGCTCCAACCATTACACCACGGAGGCAGTTAAGCCAAGTCTCAATATATCTATATAAAACATTAAAGAATTTTAATATTGATATGCGTCACTATAAGATGCTGTTAATTATTACGTAACAACTTAATGCTTCGAGTACGGAGATTCCAGACACAATTGATTTTCAATTGTTATGGACCACGATCGTGGTCTTAGAGACTGGACGTATTAAGACAGAAAGTCGCTTAAGTAGAGACTGAATAAATTAATAACCGACTTGGTATTACATGGATCTCACAATTTTTTACCGCAGAACAACTGAGTTGCGAGACTTGGTTTTTTTGACAAGTATTGTTTTTGATGGGATCTCATTTCTTTTTGTATTTTGTAGACAGTTCTACTTTTTTCCTTTTCGGTACCTTCTACTTATTGTATATATGTATATCTACCAGTAACGAATTTTCTTAAAGCCCTCTCTCTGACTTATGAACTTTTCTTATTTTTGTAGGTAGCCTTCCGTTTTCTCTTTTCCGGTACTACTTCTTGAGCTTCTCTCCGCGCCCTCGCGCTAGCACCGCGCAGCGCGTAGTAACGGCCCGCGCTCACTCGCTAGCATCGCAGCGCGTGGTATAATAATTAATTTACAACCTTACGCACTCGTAATAAGTACGAATACGCACGTAGGTACGTTTTTTGCATTAAATAATTTAATTTACACGTTTTCATGACGGGAATACACATTTTTTGCTCGATTTGGCAGGGGCTACTACTACCATGCGCCTATATTTATATGGGACTAGCTTAAACCCGCGGCTTCGCACGCAATAATAATAACTGCCGTAAAACATCGTTACGAATAAAGCCAATATTGAAAAATTTAACTGAAGACTTGGCGGTCTTTTCTAGATTTTTTAGTTTTTCCTTGATTCATACACCAAACACTACTTATATTCCAAATTTGAAGCTTCTAGGTCTGCTAGAAGTGCCTTAGAATTTTGATGATCGGTGAGTCAGTGAGTGACAAAATTAAGAAATTTGACCCGTTATAATTCTTAAAATACTGGTTCAAATTGAATGAAACTTGAAATATACCGTGTCTTTACAATGCCTGCATGGTTACTGAAAATTTCAGTCTTCTAGTTTTATCCACAACGAAGTTACAGGGGGTCGAAAATGGTCTGAATTGCTTCGAGAAAAGGATGGTACGGCCGTGACGCTTTTTTGCTCGACTTATTTTTCTTTTTATGTAAGTTTGATGAAACGGTACATACATAAAATTGCCGTTTCTTTATTTGCAAGAACAGAAATACAATTAAAAGCAAATTATTTTTTTTCGTTTTTATGTAAGTATAACGAAACGGTACCTACATAAAATCGTCGTGACAAAAATGGCAAGCTCGCTTGCATCTTCGAAAATACCATACGTGAATCACGTAACGTGATTCGCACAACAAATTCCTCAGCTAACACGCGTGATCGCAAAAACTATTTGACAAGATTAGGAGGTCACGACAAATTTGGTAACGATAAGGGATATGGCTGACTCTGGTTTTATAGAATAAAGAGCACCTCTCTGATGCTAAATATGTTGGTCTGCCTGCGTGAAGTGGTTGCGTTACTTAGATATGGCGCCTGAAAAGTTGGTTATCGTGACCAAAAAAAAATGATAAGGGATATGGCTGACTCTGGTTCCACAGGATTAAGAGCATCTCTCTGATGCCAAAAATGTCGGTCTGCCTACGTGAAGTGGTTGCGTTACTTAGATATGGCGCCTGAAAAGTTGGTTATCGTGACCAAAAAAAAATGATAAGGGATATGGCTGACTCTTGTTTCACAGGATGAAGAGCACCTTTCTGATGCTAAATATGTTGGTCTGCCTGCGTGAAGTGGTTGCGTTACTTAGATATGGCGCCTGAAAGTTGGTTAGCGTGACCAATAAATGATAAGGTAATTGGCTGATTCTGGTTTCACATAATGAAGAGCACCTCTCTGATGCTAAATATGTCGATCTGCCTGCGTGAAGTGGTTGCGTTACTTAGATAGGGCGCCTGAAAAGTTAGTTACCGGGACAAAAAAAGAAAATTATAAGGTAAATGGCTGATTCTGGTTTCACAGGATGAAGAGCACTTCTCTGATGCTAAATATGTTGGTCTGCCTGCGTGAAGTGGTTGCATTACTAAGATATGTCGCTTGAAAAGTTGGTTATCGTGAACAAAAGAAAAAAATAATACCGTAAATAGCTGATTCTGGTGTCACAGAACAAAGAGTACCTCTCTGATACAAAATTTGTCGGTCCGCCAGCGTGAAATGGTGGTGTTGTGAAACTTAGATATGAAGCCTGAAAAGTTGGTTATCGTGATGAAAAAATAATGATAAGGTAAATGGCTGACTCTAGTTTCAAAGGGTGAAGAGTACTTCTCTGATGCTAAATATGTCAGTCTGACTGTGTGAAGTGGTTGCGTTACTTAGATACAGTAGCGTGCGTTCATACAAACACATGAATTTGTCTACCCTGTGTCACCCTAATGTTGATGCCGTAGTTCACAAATGTACTAACTACAAAATTTTCGAATTTTACTTTTTTAGTACCAGATAAATCAACTCTTTCTACCAAAAACTTAGTGTTACAGTTGTACTTTTTAAGATTCCGACGTTAACAATAATACCACAATTTTTGGATATAATGCAGTCAAAGGACTAGACTCTTGAATAGACTTGAAATTATGTAATTACTTTTGTGCTGTTCTGGACTAAACTTTAGAAAACTTTCGAAATTTAATGCTCTTCTGAAAAGTTGACAAAACTGTTGTTAGTACAATTGTGAACTGTGGCTTGTATATATAATATCGGATACTAACGATAGATGTATTTTGCTCGATATGCAGCCGTTCAGAGTCAGTCATTTACCTTATAATTTTACTTTTAAGTAACACTAGCACTTCACGTAGGCAGACCAACAAAACAAACAAGACTTTACCAACAAATTTTGTATCAGAGAGGTACTCTTTGTTCTGTGACACCAGAGTCAGCTATTTACGTTATTATTTTTTCTTTTGTTCACGATAACCAACTTTTCAAGCGACATATCTAAGTAACGCAACCAGTTCACGCAGGCAGACCAACATATTTAGCATCAGAGAGGTGCTCTTCATCCTGTGAAACCAGAATCAGCCATTTACCTTATAATTTTCTTTTTTTGTCAAGGTAACTAACTTTTAAGGCGCCCTATCTAAATAAGGCAACCACTTCACGCAGGCAGATTGACATATATTTAGCATCAGAGTGGTGCTCTGCATTCTGTAAAACCAGAGTCAGCCATTTGCATTACCATTTTTTTGGTCACAATAACCAACAATTAAGGCATCATATCTAAGTTACGTAACCATTTCACGTAGGCAGACTGACATATTTAGCATCACAGAGGTGCTTTTCATCGTGTGAAACTAGAGTTAGTCAATTACGGTATAATTTTTTATTCACGATAACCAACTTTTCAAGCGACATATCTAAGTTACGCAACCCCTTCACGCAGGCAGACCAACATATTTAGCATCAGAGAGGTGCTCTTCATCCTGTGAAACCAGTATCAGCCATTTACCTTATAATTTTCTTTTTTGTCCCGGTAACTAACTTTTCAGGCGCCCTATCTAAGTAACGCAACCACTTCACGCAGGCAGATCGACATATTTAGCATCAGAGAGGTGCTCTTTATTATGTGAAATCAGAATCAGCCATTTACCTTATCATTTATTGGTCACGCTAACCAACTTTTCAGGCGCCATATCTAAGTAACGCAACCACTTGACGCAGGCAGACCAACATATTTAGCATCAGAGAGGTTCTCTTCATCCTATGAAACAAGAGTCAGCCATATCCCTTATCATTTTTTTTTGGTCACGATAACCAACTTTTCAGGCGCCATATCTAAGTAACGCAACCACTTCACGTAGGCAGACCGACATATTTGGCATCAGAGAGATGCTCTTAATCCTGTGGAACCAGAGTCAGCCATATCCCTTATCATTTTTTTTTGGTCACGATAACCAACTTTTCAGGCGCCATATCTAAGTAACGCAACCACTTCACGCAGGCAGACCAACATATTTAGCATCAGAGAGGTGCTCTTTATTCTATAAAACCAGAGTCAGCCATATCCCTTATCGTTACCAAATTTGTCGTGACCTCCCGTTCTATTAGCTGTCAACGTAGGTAGTAAGTAATATTCCAAATTTGTATCCACTTAGTACTCATTTAACATAATTTTGACAATGAAGTCATACAAACGTGAAATTAAACAATTTGGAAAGTTTGGTTCGCTTTGAGTTATTTGCTTTCGTGTTTTTTATTAACATGTTTAACTTAATGTATACTTATGTTTTCACAGCGTTCTTAGTGTCAATATTTATCAAACATCCAAATAAAATTTAGAACATACTCAAAAAATATATGTATTACTAAGAAAAATTTAAGCACTCTGAATTAGTTCAGCAAAAACATTTTGTGAGCTCTGGTTGAGTCAGAATAGTGAAAAAACAAGTCTTCATGTACATTTTAAAAATAAGGCCTGCAATTCATGATATCTCTGACCCTCAAGAGCACGATAGCATACTTAGCTAAAGTGTAGATTGAGTCCTTTTTGCGTAACTACGTCCATATGGTGTAAATTGCACAAATATGTAGTCGCGCGTCATCGAGCAAATATCCGCGCGGCACTTCGTACATGAAAGTATTCCGAAATTCTTGCATAACATTGTGAAAGTTCTGATCGACATGTTTGTGATGCTGGTAGATGGAGACATACATTCACGTTAGTAAATAAAGTATCGTTTTTAATTCTATTTTTTATTTTGAATGACGTTTTAACTGTAAAATCCTTTATCTGTAAATAAGCAACCCCTTAATTGCCATAGACAGACTGTTATAAGCGTCAAATTTATACCATTCCTCTTTTTTGTCGGTGGTTTAAAAGAAAGCTAGTCAAGTGAGTGTACTCTACACGTGAGTTGAGTGGCGTGCCGCCGCCCCGTCTAGGACTGAGGCGCCAACCTGTCTCACTGTATTGGATAAATCCATTTATTTGCTGAAATCCAGATGCTGATTTTAAATACATGGCTGGTTTTGACCGATCCTTGCGAACAGGCAATGTGTATAGTAAAATCAGCCTCAAAAATTCAGACGAAAAATATATTCGGCCCGTCGGTTAGATTATTAAAAAATATTGGAAACACATTTTTTTCTTTTCTCTCAAAAACAAAAAAATATGAAGATGAAGCGCAAAGTTACGGCTTAGTACGATTTTTACTTTGGAACTTAAAATTGTGCATTTTTACTTTTTTGATAAGATGAAAAATAAGTTCATTATATTTGGATAATCTTAAAGACGGACTTATTGGAATAATACCTGTCATCATCCCTAATCATCTTTTTTAGTTACCTACTTAAATTGTATAAGAATATCTTGAGATTGTTTGGAGATTAAAATGTCACGCAGATAAATTATAGTAGGACCTGCCAACTTGTCAAGCTGTTAAGTTGTATGTGTTTCGATATTGCTTACCTTAGAATCAAATTACACTAACTCGACTAAAGAAGTTCACGATGCGTTAAATTATACGCGAATGAGGGAGCCCTGTCTGTCTGTCTGTCTACAGTTCTACTTAGAGACTTTAGGTACTTGAAAGCTGTAATTTGGCATATGAATTCGTGCCGAATTTGAGGTGAAATAAAATCATGAGAAATATTATTTTTTGTGGAGATACATGTAAAGTAGGAGTAAATTCTTTTCTCGGCTAACACATACGTGTGGGGTTTCGTTGAATAGGCCTTTTTATATGTAGCCAAATAAACTATTTTTCTTTCTTTCTTTCTTCTTTAAAATTATTCATTCATCATCATTTCAGCCGCATAACGTCCACTGCTGGACATAGGCCTCCCCCAAAGATTTCCAAAATGACCGATCAAGAGCGGCCTGCATCCAGCGCTTTCCAGCGACCCTGGTCAGGTCATCTGACCACCTTGTAGGTGGGTGCCCTACGCTTCGCTTGCCAGTACGCGGTCGCCATTCAAGAACCTTTTTGCCCCATCGGCCATCGGTTCGTCGCGCTATGTGTCCCGCCCACTGCCACTTCAACGAGCTAATCCGCTTGGCTATGTCAGTGACTTTTGTTCTCCTACGGATTTCCTCATTTCTGATTCGATCACGTAGGGAAACACCGAGCATAGCCCTCTCCATAGCGCGTTGAGCGACCTTGACCCTTCTTATGAGACCCATAGTAAGGGACCACGTTTCGGAGCCATAAGTCATCACTGGTAACACACATTGGTTGTAAACCTTAGTCTTGAGGCACAGAGGTATTTTGGACGAGAAGACATTGCGTAGCCTCCCGAACGCTGCCCAGCCGAGTCGGATTCGTCGAAAGACCTCTTCCTCGAAGCTGGAACTTCCTGCCTGGATCAATTGACCCAGGTAGATATACTGGTCTACAACTTCGATGGTGGAGCTCCCAACACAAACAGGTAGGGGCGCAACATGGACATTCGACATTACTTTGGTTTTGTCCATGTTCATTTCAAGGCCCACTTGTTGGGAAACTCGATTTAGGTCTCCGAGCATAGTACTTAAGTCTTCCATCGATTCTGCCATGACAACAATATCGTCGGCAAATCGAAGGTAAGTGATATACTCGCCATTGATGTTGATGCCAAATCCTTCCCATTCCAGAAGCTTGAAGGCATCTTCCAGTGCAACGGTGAACAGTTTCGGAGATATAACATCTCCCTGTCTTACACCTCTATGCAGTGGAATTGCCCTCGTGCACTGCTCCTGTACTCGGACTGACATAGTGGCGTTACTGTATAAACACTTCAACACTTCGATATACCGATAGTCAATACGGCATCGCTGGAGAGACTGAAGCACGGCCCATGTTTCGATCGAATCGAAGGCTTTTCCATAGTCCACGAATCCCAAGCATAACGGCCGGTTATACTCCCTCGTCTTCTCTATAACCTGCCGCAGCGTATGAGTGTGGTCCATGGTGCTAAAGCCTTTACGGAAACCAGCTTGTTCGGGAGGTTGGAAGGCGTCAAACCTGTTCGCGAGACGATTCGTGATGACCCTCGAAAACAACTTATATACATGACTCAGAAGCGTGATAGGCCTATAGTTCTTCAATAGGGTGTTATCTCCCTTTTTGAAGAACAAGACCACCACGCCCCTGTTCCACGCTTCTGGCGTTACGCCCTCGAGCAGAACGGAATTAAAGAGCCTCTGAAGGACTTTCAGTACCGGCGTTCCGCCCGCTTTCAGAAGCTCTGCTGTGATTCCATCCTCGCCCGGCGCCTTGTTGTTTTTAAGCTGTTTGAGGGCCATCCTAATCTCGTACAGGCTGATGTCCGGGATATCTTCGGTATAGTGTCGGGTTAGCTTGGCTCTTGGGTCTTTAACCATTTGTTTACTGGGTTGTGATACTGAGGTATACAGCTGTCCATAAAACCTCTCGATCTCCGCCAGAACCCCTTCCTTTGTCGACACCACGCCGCCGTCCTCCGTCTTCAGCTTCATCAATCGGCTTTGCCCAACCGACATAGCTCTTGCGAACACTTTGGAGCCTTTATTCTGCTCTATCGTCTCCTTAATACGCTCAGTATTAAAGGAGCGGATGTCGTGTCGCAAGGACTTTTGTATACGTCTGTTGAGCTGCCGATATGATTCAGCATTTTTGGAGGTATGCAGCGGCCTTGATCGTCGCTCTGCCATTAAGTCTAGGGTCCGAGCAGAGATTTTTTGAGGCTTTCGTTTGGGGCTGGACCTGAATACTTTTGATCCCACCGCTTGGACAGCTTGTATAAACCCTTGGTTTATCTCGTCCACTGTAACGCAATCCTGAAGGCTTTCGAAGCGATTCGACAGTTCAAGCTGGAAGCCCTCGGAGTTCTCAATTTGGACTTGCGACGGTCGGAGCGTCGACTTCATCAGTCGTGACCTTTCGACTTTGAGATCAATATTCACGATGCCTCTTAATATTCGGTGATCACTCCCGGTTTTGACTCGAGTGATCACTGAGACATCGTTGAATATTCGTCTCTTTGTCGTTAGGATGAAGTCGATTTCGTTCTTAACAGGGGGCTGGTTCTTTTTTGCTGGACCCAACCAGGTCTACTTTCTTTGCGGCGGCTTTTTAAAGAAAGAGTTCATCGCAAAGAGTCCCTCTTGCTCCAAAAAATCAGCCAGCCTACGTCCCTTGTTATTTCGCACTCCGTATCCAAAGTTTCCCAGCCTAAACTCTCCAATGCCTCGCTTACCCAGTTTTGCGTTAAAATCCCCCATAACAACCGTAAAATAGGTTTCAGAAGTATGTATGGCCCTACTGATGTCCTCATACACTTCATCCACCTCTTCATCGGAGTGATCCCCAGTTGGCATATATACCTGTATAACCTTCAGCGAATATCTTTTAGATACTCTGAGTATCAGGTATATTACCCTGCTGGAAACACTCTCGATGGTTGTGACGTTGTTAATAAGGGACTTGTGGACGAGAAACCCGACACCATGCTGGGACTTCTTTTCGTCTCCTTCCCGGTGATAGAGTAGGTTACCAGACTCTAGGGTTGTCGTGCCCTCGCCCTCTCTTCGGACTTCAGACAACCCCACAATGTCCCACCGTAACCTACTCAATTCTTCCTCCACCTCAGCCAATTTCTCGTCAGTCCTCAATGTGCAGACATTGTGTGTTACCAGGGCCAGTTTTCGCCGGGGTTGGTAGCCGGATCCCATCCGGGGATTCTTAGCACCCCCTGCCCCGCCGTTACCATGACCGCTACCGGAGTCAGGAATAGCGGGGCTGCCGGGTACTGGGGGCCTGGTCATTTTTTGTATATCCATGAGGGGATATTGCCATACTCGCCACGCTTGGCAGGCGGGTTGGCGAGCGCAGTGGGGGTCACTATCGTACTTCCGACGCTGCTGCCCATCGGAAGTCTGTTCATGTTTAGTGACGGGAAGAAAATCCTTTAGTTGCCTTTTACGACATCCACAGGAGGAAATGGAGTGGTTCTATTCTAGGCCGGAAACCACACAGCCTTTAAAATTATTGTAAGCTTAAAAACACAATTTTTCGATTTAGGGATCCGTTTCATAAATATTTGATTTTATAGTGTACGAGTAACTTTTTGTTTGAGTCAAGAGTCTCCCCGTCCATTTACCATACAGAGATACGTGAAAAAAATCACGGCAGTAGTAATTATATATAACAAAGTTTGAAGGAAAAGGGTTTACCAATTTAAAAAGGTGTGGTCGACCAACTTACTACAACGGAATCCAACAATGCGCCTGGCCCAACACGCACATGACTTGTTATTTAATGTCATATGACTGATCTTCAGTGCAAGTTTCAAAGCTTAAAGCTAAAAGCTTAAAAGCTGTCGAAAGGTATCTGATTCAATTGCTGGATGCTATCAAACAACGACGGCGGTTTCCAAACAAATTCCAAGATAAATTTTACGTAAAATTTGATCTAGTTTTGAACCTTGAGAGATAGTAGGTATAATACTCCGCTAAGGCATCGAGCTAGTCAAAAAAGTGAGCTAGTAAAAGTGATACGAGTGAGTGGCGCGCCGCCGCCCGGTCTAGCGACGGTGGCGCCATCCGGTCTCACTGTACATCTTCAAATTACGAATAAAGCGAACCCTCGCAACGGCCAAATAACTTTCTGATTAAATATCTGGACCCATTCCAAAAATCACGAAATTGAGTGATCGAAAGTACGCAAAGAACAACTGTTTACAAGTCACGATGGTGTGAACAGTACTTTTTTAGTTGTAGCTTAAGTTTTATCCTTGTGGGAGGGGGATATAAGAAGACGTTACCATCGTATCATATGGTCACTTTGTTTTGGGCTGAAATGCGTATTTCTATTTTTTACTCATCTATTTTCGGCTTAGCTTAAGCTTTTTTAAGACCCTATCCGCACAAAGACTAAAGGCCACGTTTAGGCCATTGGTTAAGCTTTAATGGCGCAGGAAGAGTAGCAGCTGGTACATTCTGTATTTTTACTCACAGACCAGCATGAATTAATATAATTTGTTTTTTTTTTGTCCCATTATTAAGCAAAGGTGTTTTCTATCTTCTTCCAATATAAAATCATCATCATCCTCCCGTATACCCGGTTGCATCCTCAGGGGTAACATTGCAGAGCCCACACGGGGTCCGCTACCTAACCTAGGTGATTTGACGAGGTTATTGGTTTTTACCCAGAGCGGCTATCTTCTGACCTCTGCAACCCAAAAGAGTAGACCAGAACCAATCCTTGTATAAGTGTGAGAGCAAACGCTATTACAAACGCGTTCGGGACCCACAGATTAATCGTGCCTTCCGAAACACGGAATCATCTTTTTTCGGATAGTCATATGATTCAAGCCTGCAATATTATAAGCAGACTGGAAACAACTTTTCATAAAGTATCCTTCCCAGTGGAATTCTCCATATCACAAGGCGAACACCTTGACCACTGGAATAAGAAAGCAGTCAGAATTCTTTTTCCAGTATAAAATACACTTTAAAATAGTAAACCTGTAAGTTTATAAATTTTGTGCTCGCAAGTTGGAATGATAGATTTTTTGTTTACTTGGAAAGTTGGCAAACGATTCAGTTGTGTTGTAAGTAAACGTAGTTTTTGACGTTTTGCCAACCACCCTAAAACCACACGTTTCCTCTTTTCCGGTCATTTCACTTTAACCAACAAACGGCAATAAATAACAGTAACGGTAACACCACTGCGTTTTGTCTTTTTAACGTTCAGTAATAAACAAGAAACCCTTATAGTTTTATAATGTATGTATCTCTGTCTGTCTAGCCGCGCTATTACTCAGAGACTATAAGTATTAGGAAGCTGTAATTTGGTGGGTTGCTGTAATAATAATGGCCGGTTATTTTAATGGGCTTTTATATCAGTTGATGGTGTTGAAAAAAATTGACTTTCTGTACAACCTTTTATTGTGAAGACGTAGTGACAAATGATATAAGCCCAAACTCGATGGAGTTGCGTCGTTTTAAAGCTAAATCGTTGGAAATAACTGGTTGAAAATTGAGTTGCAAGATTTGACCTAAACGAATGTTCATACAAACATACATAAAAAGACATTGCAAATAAAAAAAAAGCTTGTAAAATGAATGACATACATACAAAATACATTGCAAGTTAAATAAAAGCTTGTAAAATGAATGTCTCTCCTAAATACTATGGCGTTTATTATCTAAAAAATATTAGAACTGAAGTTGAGATTTATTGTACAGATATACAGATTTCACATCGTACACAAAGCAGACCAGGGTCGTGGAAAAGATCTTAAAAAAACTTTTAGCGTGATAGTAGAAGTGGAGTTTGAACAACTCAATCAAAGCAATGATGGGTTGCTAACCGCTTGTCGACATAAAATATCGTTTTAGATAGATTTTAAGCAAGTTTGATTATTTAGACAAAACAGGCTTAAATTTAAATTTACACAAACATTAACCTATGATTAAACTAACAACCACTTTGAAAGCACAAACGTACATCGATTTTCCTTTGGACTTCATTATTTAAATGCTATGCATGTCAGGTGTATTTAAGGTAATTATTTGTAGGTTTACTAGTAAAATATCTTAAATACATACCTTTGATACAGTTTGTTATAAAAAAGGAAAGATTTGCGGTCAGGTTGTAATAGTGACGATTTTAACAACGTATAAAATGTTGTCTGAATACTGCAATAAAAATTCTATAATCCTTCTCATGCTTTTAATTTCAACTGGAAGACACGCATTCCTAAATACTCGTTCAAAACTTTATAAATAAAATAAAATAAATTATATATACACACACACACTATCACGTCTTTATCCCTAAGGGCAGTCAGACAGAGCATTTTAAATAAATTATAAATCGAATTAAACCCTTGTTAAAATTATCAGTAAAAACTTTGTATATTTTCTTTTATTTTTAGTAACTGTTAAAAAGCCCACTGTAAACGTAAATTCTCTACTAAAGTATACAGGAATTCAAAAGATACGAAGGAAAAGCTGAAAATCTGATACACTTTCAATTAGAAATCCCAGGTTGTAGAATGTTTGAATTCAATTCCGTATTGAATACAGTTAGTTGCATCCCCATTCAATTGTAGTACAATTGTACCTAGTTCATGCAACTGGAAACTCTTCATGGAATTTCCGTAGTAGATTTCCCATAAATTTCTCTAACAACGAATAAAATAAATTAAAAAATAGTTATGGTATGGTATCTTCTTATATTTAAGAGCTGGGCTCTTATCGGTGGAGTGCTTTCCATGTCTCTCTTCCTTCCGCTAAGTTCTTAACCTCTTTATATGGTATGGTATATGAAACTTGTATTATTATAAAATAAAATAAATCTAAATACTACTTGTCAAGTTAAAACAACAGACAAACTATTAATGAGACTTTTTACGATATATGCACTGAACCGATTAAGATTAAATTAAATGTGGATATAGTCGGAGAAGGAGATTTGCGAAAGGAAATATGATTGTTTTTATCTCAAAAATCATCCATTAAGGGAATGAAAAAAGGAGTGTACCTTTGTATTGGGAATCCTATTTTACCATAAAAACTTTATTACAAAGCACTAAATTTACGCAGATGAAGTCACGGATAATAGTTTATTCCCAATAAACAAAGCGCAGTATATAGTACAGGCACTCAATTATTTTGCCTAGCTGCAGGTAATATTCGCTTCACTCGATCTACATTCGTTCCATCTGTGAGGGTTACCAACCCGTTAATCAAACAATACATTTTCAAAAAACTTACATCTTTGTCTCGTAATAGTCCATACAATATAGGAAAAATTAAAAAAGTAAAGGCTTTGTTTTATGGCTAAAATTAGAAAACCTCTTTGTAAAATATTTTTGTATTTAATTTCGTTATTTTTATATATAAAAACCAATGTTTCATTTCATTATTAATGTATATTTAGGCGGAGCATAGCTCTTACTTTTTTTGTTAAGTCTAACGATACACTGGCTAGAGTTTATATACATATACAATACATTAATAATGTGTTCAACATGACAGTTTAAAAATCAATAATGTTTAATTTCCTATTTTTAAGGTTTATTATATGTTAAATCGACTATTTTTAGTAAAAGTTTATAATAATTTTTTTTAATAGCCACATATGGTTTGTGGCTCTATTGTTCGCTGCCGCAAAAAAGTTGACTCGGCATAGGCTAAAAAAAACTAGAAATTGCTTATCATTGACCCCTATTTCTTATACCAAAAGGATAGTTTATTGTTTATACTTATAAAATATAAATAAATATATAGATGCGTCCATAATAAAATTTATGAGCGTTAAAAATTACGTTATCACATTTGATAAATTAGGCACTAAGGATTAAGAACGCGATAATGGCTTTTTTTAAGAATGAATACTTGTCTCATTGTCAAATTGATCGCTATTTCTTTTGCTCTTTTGAGAATGTCAGTTATCACGTGTCGGGCTAGTGTGGTGGCGTGGTCTTTTTACGCAGTAAAATATCCTAGGCCTATGGTTCATGTAGTAGGTATAAATACAACTCTTTTAAGGTCATACAAAAACATTTAATTTCTAGTCACATTTTTCTAGTGTATCTTGTAGCTTTAGATAGATCTAACCATAGAAGGTTATATTTTATTTTTAATGGTGGCAACCCTAGCTTTGTGACCAAAACTGATTGCTATCAACGTCCAATCTGCAACAGGAATATAGGGTTGATTCACATTACACGCTCGCGCTCGTGCAGCCAAGATCCGACTAACTGCTAATTGTACCTGGAGCTCGACGCTTCAGTAATACGCTTCACAAGCAATTTTAATGATGTTGCAAGTATGGCAACCCCTGGCGTAGTACGCTTGAGTTTGCACACAGACAGTGACCGTTTTTTGTGACTATTGGAGAATAAAACATTCTCAGACGTATCTGGTACTCAAAGAGCTTAGGTCTAACTATGATATAAGTAAATCGACAATATACGAGTAGCACATAATTTTAAAATCTAAATCGGTTTGAGCTCGGATAAGTAATTAGTGAAGAACATACATAAAAAAAAATTACTACCAGCTATATTTCTAAAGCAAATAGTCAAGGATACTGAATTACTTTCTATGAAAAATAAATAAATAATAGAAAACCGATAAAATGTGTTTATCATCCTGATCATCATATATAGAAATATTATCTTACGCATTTATTAAGGATATTTATAGGAATATATGAGTATATTTATCTAGATATTTACGTATGTTTATGTAGGTATTTGTTTTTAAATTTATCTATGTATCTTGTATAGGTATTTATTTTTGTATTGTCCATGCCAATCACCTCTTTTTTCCCATTTCCTCTCGCAGGCCTACTGGAAGAAATTTCTTTAGAAATAAGTAGCACCTACGTACTATGTCTACTTTTATAAGGTTATATTTTTAAATTTTTCAAGTATACATGAAGCAATAAAATAAATAAATCTATTTCGTCGTCTTATACAACATAAATTTGGCTGAGCGCCGATTTTTTTTTGGTAATTGTTTTAAAGCAGTTTAGTATCTTGATACTTCATGTTTAGTCCTTGGACTGAACATGCTCCAAAAATTTGGCTGGTGGCAAAAAAAAGTCACCTGGTATAATAAGTACATTAGACTTTTAAAAAAGCTTTTCTATTTTTGAAGTCGCTTAAAAATCCCCATTCACTGTCATCTGTATGTACAGAATAATCATTTAATGTGGAATACTTCGCAACATTGTAAGCATTTCTGAATGATTAATTTATCGGACAAAATCCAATGAAATTGAATTGTGTACAACGCGTGATGATATTTTCACATTTGGGAATGTTTGCACGTATTGCTTGGATAGTGGACACACTCCCAAAACAATGGGTATGTTACCCGTAAATTAATTTCAAATTGATAATGAATATAATTTTTAACAATACACACAAACACCATAATTTTGTTCTGATAGGTACGTCTTAAAACTACAAGCTTTTTGTTGTCTTATCTTATCTTATACCTTCAAACGAGCAATTTTTGTATATATATATATATATATATATATATATATATATATATATATATATATTTATTTCTTATATATTTATAAATTTCTGTGATCTCGAAAACGGCTCTAACGATTTCGCTGAAAATTTGTATATGGGGGGTTTTCGGGGGTAAACAATCGATCTAGATTAGTTTTATGTTTGGGAAAACGCGTGTTTTCGAGTTTTCATGTATTTTTATTTCCACGCAGAATATGGTCGCTAATTTCGTCGCGCCGACCGCCTTGTTTTTAGCTCAGCGGTTAAAGATGCCGACCGCTAGAAAGAGTGTTACGGGTCCGAATCCCACTCGGTGACTTACTTTTTTATGTTTAAGTTTATATATAATTTTTTATTTTGCATTGGTTTTGCAGTGTGTTGAAAAAATAATTATGTAGGTATAATTATTTTTTCAACACACTTGCTCATAAAGTGGCTCTATGGTCACCGCAATTAGGCACATAATGACACCCATAATCAAACTGTGACTTTTTCATTGCTATAACTCACTAGTAAGTTATAGTTTTTTTTTCAATTTTATTGGTTGAGTTGCTTTGTTCTTATTAAAAAAGTTTTTACTAAAAAAAACATCGTATTCAATAGAACTAACAAATTAATGTTCCTTTTGCTTGCTCATTTCATACAACTTCTTATTTAAATAGATAATTTTTACTCGTACGTGTTTAATAAATAAAACTTTCACTCAAATATAACTTTTGTTTTCTCTGTAATAAAAGAAAACTTTAAATTCCCCATTTTGTACTTGGTAGAATAGGCGCAAATCCTTTGCGCAGAAAATAAAAAAAAAACCTCATCTCTTTAGTCTGTGGCCGATCGCAATGCGCGCGCATACGAAAGCTGATTAATTTTTACCGCCATAGCGAAACATTTTTCACAACTCGTTTTCACTGTTGAAATAATAGTTATTTATTAATTAAAATGTCTACAAGTACTAGGTACGAAGAAAATGATTTATGTTGTACACCGCCCGATATAAGATGTGAAGCCCTTAACGTTATAGAAAGTTTACTACCTGAAAACTCCAAGGAAAAATATCTGTTAGCGTACCAGAATTTCATAAAATGGCAAAACGGCAAGAATACGCATTCTTTTTCAAAAATTGTGTTAATGGCGTACTTTAAAGAATTATCTTCTAAGTAGAAACCTACCTCTTTGTGGTGTTTATACTCAATGTTAAAAAGTACAGTCCGAACAAAGAATGGAGTGGACTTAAAAACATATTCTAATTTGTCAGCTTATCTAAAGAGACTATCCGATGGATTTAGAAGCAAGAAATCAAAGGTTTTTACTTTTATATTTATATGTTGACAATAATTTACTAATAATAAATAACAATCTGCTGACAACTACAAACAGAAATACTTTTTAATTATATTTTATCATTTAAATTTATAAATTAACTGCATGTCATAAAACTCGCTTGCCGTTCCACTTTTCAGTTGTGATACCCGACAGGGTTCATAGTGTACCTAATTTAAGACAGTGACTTTTAGTAGTTAGAACTGATGTACATTATGAAATGCAATAAATAATTTGAATTGAATTGAATTGGTTTTATCGTCTGACGATATTGAAAAATTTATAAAAGATTCCTATTGACAAAACACCAAGTACATCCAATGATTGGATTTCACCTACCTACACGAATAATGAGCCATCTCAAATTACAATAGATCATGAAAGTTTCAATAAATAATTTATCTGATAAGACCGCTATGCCATCAAAAACAGTTAATTATAATTTTACTAACCGCACATTTACTAATTGTTTTTCTAAATAAACTTTTTATCTACTAAATAAAATGAGTCTTTATTGTTATTTTATTCACAAGTGTGTTGAAAAACGTCGTATGATACACATTTGTATTGATGATTACCGTCCTTAGCTCTCTTAAGACCCTCGCCTACGGCTCGGGTCTCAATGGCGCCTCGGCGGTAATCACCAATGTTACACACTAGTACCATAATGTACTATTAAGTTCGCGAACAGCGCATGTTTCATTTGCTTTAACAGTTTCGCAAACGGTGTGGTTAAGCGGAAAATTGAGAAAGGTTGGCATAGGAGGCCCGTCAAATGCATTTAAGGGTCCCCTTACCCTAGACTTCTCCATACAAACGTAGTCTACGTTTAATTTTGAAACCACATGTCAGATTCCGGTAAAAATTGGTAATTGTAAAGAAATTGCAATTATCTAGGGTTATAACTGGTTTCCTACAGTAAAATTATGAACTGGAAAGAAAATATAACGATTTTGAAGTTTCCCTTACTAATGGTCAAAAATGATATAAAACACTATATTCTATTTCAAGTTCATATTTTTACTGTCGGAAACCAGTTATAAACCTAGATAATTGCAATATCTTTGAAATTACAAAATTTTGCCCAAATCGGACATGTCGGTTTGAAATAAAACGTAGACTACGTTTGTATGGAAAGTTGTATTTTGGTCTAGGGTAAGGGACTCTTAAGGGTAACCCTTCGCAGAAGTGCGGAAGACAAGGGTGAGACGAGTGATTAGCTATCCGGAGACGTGTTCGCTATCGCGGGGGTCAGCAAAACTACAAGTAAAAACGTGTACTTTTCCAAGTCACCGCTTGCATTGCAAGAAACGAAATACTATTATACGGTCAGCTGAAAATTCTTTCATGCAGAAAACTTTAAAAATATGTCAATATTTTTTTAAGTATAAAACATTTCAACAGAATAAAACCAGTAGCTTGAAATGGGAGCTCCGTATGATTTATAGAATTACCTTGACCGATCTAATTGTACATAGAAATCACTGTTCACCGTTCATCGGTACAAAGAGAAAATTTTATGCCGCCAGCTTTTCTCACCAACAGCTCGGTTCGCCGAAAGAATTTTAATTTTTTTTTTTCATAGATTCATTTATCTGCAGATAAGGCGATTCGCAGAAACCTCCTCTGGGCGAATTGGTATTTTATGGATAGAACGCATTGCAGGAAGCACTATAGTACTTATACTTAGGTACTGATAATGACACAAGGCCGGCTTCATTAGCAGCTTGTTCATCATGATCAAAAATGGAAAATAAAAAATAAGGTAAAAAATCTAAAACCCAACCGACTACTTACTAATAACGCTTTAAAAAGTAAAAAGTCAGTTAATAAAAATCAATTAAAAGTAAACAGTAACTTTCTTTGGCATTTATACCAAAAACGCCTTGCAAATCCTTCGCGTAAGCAATTATTAAAAAATGTGTCTTTTTGGAATCGCTCGCGCAGATTTGTTGTATGACTCGCGCGTTCAATAATTGGTCACCAGAAACAAAACGCAATTTCTCAGGGGTGCATGCGCTTTGTTAGATAGTCGCATATTGATTCTATAAGTATACTGTTTTGTGTGATACCGAGTTGTATGTATTTTTATGCTGAACACTTACCTTTGCTGTTAATAAAAGTGGGCGGAAGGAATGGATATAATATAAAAATCTAGATTTAAATAACATGTGAATGGGACAAACTTATTAAAACATAGGTATACCTACTTAACATTTTTTTATTAAAAACAATTATTAGTATTCTATTAAAACCTAGTTCAGTGAGAAGTAACACTCGTTCACTCGTCACCTAGGTACATTCACACCTTCAACTTCATGATTTACACCTTCAAACGTACACTTAGTACAGTTATAAAAATCTCACGACGTAAATTACTTGGTAAGTAAATGAGGTTTAAAGAAAAATGTAAATACTCGGTTTTTTACAGCAGTAATAAATAAATAAAATATTGTAAACTCGCCACCTAGTTATAAATTGCCTACAATATTGAAACTATTATTTATTCACTTAAGACACGTTTCACTACATACAAACAAAATCAAATATTCTATTTAAAACTATTAATAAAACTAAACTAAATCTAAATACTTTATTAAAAATAGAATAAAATAATAAAATAAATGGACCCCAAATCACTGCGCTCGTAGGGTAGGGTGCCCAAGAGGCTGGACTGGCTGAACAGCTGACGGGCTTCCCAAAGCCGCATATTTACGCCTCTTATTAGTTTCTGCATTGGCCGCAGCTGCGCCGGCTTTGCGGGCAGTCGCTCTCACGCACAATATTGAAACTTAATTCGTCAAATTAAAAACCTACTATAAATAGGTCTTTCCAACTTATACCTTCCATATGTATAATAAATATTTAAACAAAATAAAAGTATAAGCCTTAAATTAAAACTTTTTGACTTTGAGTCTTTAACTTAAAAATATTTATTCTAAATTTAATTAGCACATAATACAGCCTAACTCTGCAGTTGTTATGTACTATTGCATGCAGTCAACCTATTCATTAACTAAACCTTTTTTTACTCAAATAAATCCACTTTAGTAAGTAAAATACTTGTAATAAATGTATAAATCTGTCCTGTTTCAAAAATCAATTTTTTATAGTTTGGCTGCTGGCGGCTTGATTTTTGTGTCTCTTGTAACACTTCAGGCGTGCGCACAAATGTACAAATATGAAATTACAGCTGTAACAAACCAAAAAAGCGGTTTATGCAAAAAATAGTCGATACTTATAAACGCACTGCCAAACTTGCGCGGCTGAAGTTTGTTGCTCGTGTCGAAAGCTCAAATTAAATCATTTTTTTTCCTCCAGAAGGTTGCCACTTTTACGGCGTTGTCTGAGGCCTCATATAGATCACGCTTAGTGCAGCTGGTAGGGCACGATGGGCAGGAAAGGAGGTGTGTCGTAGTCTGGTCGTTATGACCACATTGACATTGTGTTACAGTTTGGTCAATATACCGCCACCGGGCTAAATTATGCTTGCACCGGCCTTCCTCAGTTCGGAGTCGATCTAGGTTTTTCCATGTGGCCCATGGTAGCTCATGGCCCGGTGGGAGTTTCTCCGATGGTTGAATGAAGTCAAGAGGGGGTGGATGTCTGCTACGCCACATTTGGAGCCGGGAGAATTTTGGGTCGTCTGCAAGTGGTTTTGTATTAACAAAACTGTTGCGGCTTACAAGACGACTGGTATAGGGTTTGGCTCCATAGAGTGGGTACCTAGGATCAGACGCCTGCTTTTTTTTTCAAGAGCGCTTGCAATACCTCTTAGCACTGATGGTAGTGCAATACCCGCTAGGGGGTATAACAAGTCAAGCTTTGTTGGTTTCAGGCATCCGGTGATTATTCGGCAGGTATCGTTTAGCGCGATGTCTACCTCCCCGGCGTGGGCAGAACGATGCCACACTGGGCATATTCACCAGCAGAAAAACAGAGCGCCAAGCCGCTGGTCCTCGAGTGTGTGGTTTTGCTCCCCATGAGCTAGACGTTAGCCGCTCGAGTAGATGGTTGCGCGCTACTACTTTTCCTTTTGTGTTCAGGCACTGATTTCTATATGTCAGTGATCTGTCCAGCGAAACGCCTAAGTAGAATGGATTGTTACAATGCTGTATAGAAGATGTTAAGTTTACGAATGAATAAGATTAAAATTATGCAAACCCAAATATCCGGCTCCTAACACAACAAAAAAAAAAAAAACAAGCTTATTTTGAGCTTGGAAACGTGTTCCTTTTTGTTATTTAAGTTGAGACTGGTTAAAACTACAGAGGTCACTGTTTTGAACTCTGAGATTTCCCAAGGGAGTTTATTGGTGCAGGTCGCGGGACCTGATCCAGGCATAATTGAGAACCTGTGTAGATAGTAATATTATCGAGGTCGAAAGGTGACCAAGTTGACAAGAAATAGAAGGACAAAAGCAGAAAAGAGTAATCGATTTTCAATAAAGATAAAGTTTGCACTAAAGATAAACTACGCCATGTGAAAGCTTTTAAAACGCACAATTTATAACTGTGGCTCTGTAAGTAGACCTCGAAAGTTACCCTTAACCTGTTGAAGTTTATCAGATAAAAAGTTATTCAATCAAAAAAGATGCGTCTTATAGCTACTGAACAGAAAAGTTTTATAAAACATTTAAAATATTTTCAAAATAGATAAAGTTTTCAACCCCTATAGTTCCGCTATTTCGAAAAATATCGAACAACTATGAATACAAAGAAAATCTTTATAATTTTCAAACCTTCCTTACAAAGTTTTACGAGAATCGGTTGAGAAATACGACCTTTAGGCGAGAATAGACAGACAGACTGACTGACAAACTGACAAATAAACAGAAGGACAAAAGCATTTTTGGCCAATCTCAAAACTGACAGGCTTTGCTAGCTTGACGAACAATAAATTACATACATACAATACTTGTGTACTTACAGTTGACTAACTATAAACCTACTTTAAAATTTCAATCCGGACGTCAGTTTTAATTTATTTCCAAATTTATTCACCAGCTTTGCTTTTACTACTTATTAAACACACATTTACGTTGATTGAGAAAATGCTCGCATTTAGTCTGGCATTTGTTGAATTGAATGTATATTCTTTTAATATCTATCGCCTTACAGGCTAACCTCGCTAAGTTTTGGCCTCTTTGAACAGCTGCAGCACGTATTTAGGTATACCTGTTTCTTGCAAGTCTTGCATGTAATTATAATTTTAATGCAAAGTTAAAAAAATTACGAGGACACGGAGGGAGAGAAGCGACGATAATTTTATACTATGTAGTACCTGTATACCTAATAATGGTTATAGCTTGTATGTCAACATGTCGAGCAGCTCGGTGGACCGTTGGAACTGAGCATCTTCTTATCGAGTCGAAAATGGCTAAAATTAATTTTGTGCGCATTACTAGCGATTTCGCAAGTGACACCGGGCGTGATAGCGTAAATATTTCTAGAGCTTATTCATGCTTCGGAAGGCACGTATAAATAAGCCGTTGGTCACGTCGTCATATGTGAGATGCCTTGAGGTAGCTTGAAAAATCTGACACCAGTTTTGGCTCCTTACACACACGTAAAACAACATAAAAGTAAACTTTTATTAGTATGTGATGCAATTATTGTGAATAAATCTATATCTTTTTATCTTGTAAACAATATATCTTTCTAAAAACAATTGGACACCCTAGTTGAATCTGATGAGATCAGTAGTGGTATCACTACTAATTCCATTTACCAAATACCTATTATCAAGCCACTCCAAGATGTGATATTGGAAACCACAACACACAACATATATCTAGATAAATGCGTTGGAAGTTAGATCACTTCTATGATATGTTTGGAAACATGAAGAACTATTCTGACGTGAAGACGTTTGATATGTATGACGTAAAATCTAGATCTGCGAAGTCTAGCGGAAAAACCGCGTGAGAAACAACCGCCTTTGTTTTTTTGCCCGCCGCATTAATACCTATCCCATAAAACCAGTTTAAAAATGTACTCTCTTTGTTTGACATAATTGTATTTAATCTATAACATACAAAATAACTGTAAATGTTTGTCTGTATTGTTTTCTAAATGGGTAAGCAGATACAATAAACGTAGTTTCACAAGTTGTTCCGTATTTAGGCTGGATCGCAACTCCCAAACTATGGTTTATTTCGAACAACTAACTCTTGTTTTGGCTTTGAAGTTGTTAACTGAATAGTATTTAGTAAGTGTTAGATATTGTAATAACATTGTTTCTTTTTCGTGTGTGTAAGTGGCCATCACTAGTGTCGATTTTTTCAAGCTGTTTATAAGTACCTATTTGACTTAGCTTAACTACGCCATACTTAGACTGAAAAGCATGAAGGCGCTCAAGATTTTTTGTTACCCATCGAAATGCAGAACACGTCTGGACTGGCTGACTTTTAAGTGGGGATGATTCATTTGAAGAGGATATCACATCGCGAGTTGCTAAAGCTAGGGCCACTTTCGCGCAACTACGTCCCATGTGGCGTTCTAGGAAACTCACTCGTAGAGTAAAGCTCAAAATCTTTCGTTCCAACGTGAAAACAGTCCTACTTTATGGGTGCGAAACGTGGAAGGTCACCAAAGACATCACGCAGCAGATCCAAGTCTTCATAAATCGCTGTCTTCGACAAATATTAGGTATCTTTTGGCCTGATAAGATTTCTAACGAACGCCTGCGGCAACTCTGTGGCGAAACACCGATCGATCACCAAATAGCGCATCGCAAATGGACATGGATTGGCCACACGCTCAGAAGGGATCCCACTCACATTCCAAGGCAGGCCCTGGAATGGACTCCTCAAGGCAAGAGGAAGCGTGGTCGGCCAAAGCAGACCTGGCGACGGTTGGAAAGACAGAACGAGATGGAGAAGTACTGTAGCGGCCATCTGCCCCACCCAGGGGACATAGGACAATAAGTCAAGTAAGTCATTCATTTGTTACCCCACAATAAGAGATATCGATGGATAGGTCTTTCAAAACATTGAGGGTTTCAAAAGACTTCTTTTTGTTACCCGTTAGCAATATTTTAATCGAATTTTGTTTGAATAACGCGACCCCTCACCCCTCTAAAATTCTAAAAAGGTTTGGCATGTAGGTCCATACTAGAATTAAAACATGGGATAGTTTTATAGTTTTATCCCGGGAAAATGTGAGGTCAGGTGTGGCAGGGTGACCCTTGGGCCACCCTTGCCGTACTCATGTTTATTTTACACAAGTTTTACCTAGTTACTTAAGTATATAATTTTATGCTTATTGTTCATAGCGTAGTTTTAGTATGCTTATAGTTATTATGATTTAATAGGGAAGTATAGTACGCAGTCGTCTATGCAAAAAGAGAAAAAGTTTTTGCGGTTCTAAATGTCATCTGATCTTAAAGACTTTTTTGTTTGTTATTGACACAATAACAGATTTGCCTTTTTTTGAATGAAGGCACATTTCAAAAAAATACACATTAGTAGCTGTTTCTACTTGCTGTGCTTGAATTAACTGGATAAAAGTACTTTACTAAGTTTTAGTTTTTAAAGCTATAAATTGTTTCTTTTATTCATTCATTCTTAACGCCCACCATCACGCTTAACGTATCCTTTAGGTCTTATGGCTCTGGGCCCTGTCAAACCCGTCACAGATAAAGACATAATAACTTATCGGTATATCTTGTTAGATAGATAGATAACTTTTTAATGTACATCAAAAGAAAATAAAAAAAAATAACAATGAAATAATAACCATAGGTTTACGAGAGCATCCGGCATATGGCCATTGCAAACGCGCTAGATCACGTGCCGTGCATTAAATAGCGAGAGCTGTTTGAAAGAGTTGATCCCGCATCTATTTGTACTTTTTCACGTTTTTTAGGGTTCCATACGTCAAAAAGAAACAAACCCTATAGCATAGTTAACCATTGAAGTAGAATCACTAAATTATCTAGGTATGATATAAGGTTGTAAATTGTAAGGTTGCGTAATCGCGAATGCCGATTTTGAATTCACAGAACCAAAAATCGTCAAAAAAATTCTATTTAATTTATATGAATTTGTACTTTTCAATACATTTTGTTAGTTTTTCGCCTATAACTTTTTAATTAAAAAACCCTTTTTACAATGGTTAAACCAGCAGTTATTTATTATTTAGTTCCTGAATTTAAAATTGAATTCATTTTCCATTTGTTAATCTGTTGACTTAATCGAGTACGACTTAAAGCTGTCCATATTTAATGAATCCGGTGCAATATTTGTTTTCAATCAATTTACTAAATGCAATATTGAAAATATTTTATTTTAATAAATTGTTTTTAGACTTTTGTTTAATAAATGCGGATTTAATTAAAATATAACTGTATTCAGTTTTCGATGAAAATATCTCGTTAAAAATGTAATGAAGGACTTAATTTGGTGTTGCTTAGGACAGGGATGTTTTAATAACAGATGCAGATAAAGAAAATTTTTGTCCACTTCTAAATGTTATCTGATCTCAATGGTTTCTAGTCTGATATAGATAAAATAAAAGATAGGTTTATGTTTTCTTAATTATTTTATTCAATGAAAGCACATTAATAAAAAGGAAAACCTGAACTCGTTGTGTTTTATTGTGTCAATAACATAGGAACTAAAAATTCGTTGATATCATTTAGGAGTGTAAAAACATTTTCTCATTTTGTATGGACAAGTGCGTATTTCCAATTAAAAAGGTCATATAAAAAGAAGGATTAACCGCGAGTTTTGTGTCTTTGGTAGTGCATGCTACAAGCTCCGACAACCAACGTATTTGTACTGACTGACCGCACGGTGCAAATAACAAAAGACAAGCAAGCGCGCGGGGTCGCAGCGGCTGAAACTGCGCGACGGTGTAACACAGGGTTTCTGAATTTTATAAAACGAAGAAAACAATAAACATAGGTACTCATAATGTGTCAACCTCAACAGGCTGAATGCGTATCGTAGATTTTTAAGTTACTCATATATTACCTATATGTATTTTTGTTTAAGGTATATATATTGATATGTGCCTATACGTTTTTTTATGTAAACTCTTTTGTTGCCTGAAATAAATGAAATATTTTATTATAGTCTATCAATTTTAGAAATTTTACACATTGCCTAGGAATTGTACATGTACAATGACGGATTACTTACAAACATTTCCGGCAACATAATATTAATCTTATATCTACAAAACATAATGTCTATAAAAGTGAGGTCGAGGGAGAGCACACAAGTCAACATCAGACCTTTTTGATCGCCACAACAGCTGTGTACATACTATCAGAAGTTACATAACAGGGTAACATAGAAATATTAGGCTCGGGAAATAGGGGTAGTATCCAGGATCAAAAATAAATTAAAAGAGCATATCAGTCACAAAATAACATTTACTACATATTGTGATTTTTTAATTTATTAACTGCCTGCGTTGATAAATCTGAAATCACGTTCAAAATGGATCGCTTTTTGACTCGAAGAAACTATGACGTCACGACGTTGTTTTCATACAAATGTTTGTTATATCGTTTAGAGAAAAGTATCTTAATGACTAGCGGATTGCATAATCTGATTTTTATAGTAAATATATGAAACTGTATAATAAGTATGTCATTAATGTAAAAACTTATGCACAAATAATTTTCTTTCAAATTCATATGTTCACAGTGACTATGTTAGCTAGTTAAATCCTAGAATTATGCGATTATTTTTAAATTACAATATTTTGTTGAAATTTTTAACTGTCCTTCTAATTCAAACACCTGGTATAGGATGATAAAGGTTTTTTTTTAAAAAAGAATGAGGTTATCAATTCAAATGTTTATATATACCTACTTATTTAAGTTCACCGATTACTCGAATATGCCTTGATCAATTTTAAAAAAATATTTTTTTTGAAAGGGTACACCTGCGAGGAAGTCTCATAGAAAAAAATATCAAAATCGCTGGGGTAGTTGGGCGATGTAGTCGGTTTTTAGTTTTGAAAAAATATCTTGTTTTCCTGGGTGAATCTTTGATTTCGTGCATATTGGGCTGTCAGTGAATAACGAAAAACATCATTTTAAAAACCGTTCTTTATCTACTTTTTGTTGTCTTCGGGATATTTTAAAACATTTATTAAAAAAACACGCATGCCGGATTGGTACATTACGAGAAAAAAGCTCATCCAGTTTTTGTAAAAACGTTAGTAAGAATAATAATTGATACATACATACATACTATCACGTCTTTATCCCTAATGGGGCAGACAGAGCATTAAATAATAAATAATAATAATAATAATTGATGGTAATTAGCAAATACATTTTTCCATCTTCTCGCCCAGCTTCGCGGTAAAAGAGGCCTTTGGGTCATGCAACCCTGCGCCCTGTCTACCCTGTTAGGGATAAAGATGTAAAAATGTATCCATATCGCTTCAAAAAAAAATATATATGTAGCTATAATTACCATTTAAATAATCTAATTACCGTTTGGTATGATGTGAACGGTAAAATACGGTAATTAGATAAATGGTAAGGAGATATCATCACATTTTTATCTGCCTACCATTATTTTGCTAACTTATTACTATCAATTATTAATCATCTAAAAATGCTATCTTTTATCAATCATATTATAATAACTACCCATAAAATAATTCATTGTAAGTTCCATACAATCCTAAATGGTAAAGAGAAAAAAAAAATTCCGATGTCATGTTAGCATGGAACTGTCGAATATTGTATTTCGTACGATGGTCTTTGACATACGCATTCTGCTCCATGACAAAACCACGAAGTCACGCTACTCGATGAGTAACGATAGAATAAGCTATATGCGCTAGAACTATTAAAAATAGTGTGGCTAAGTCTTCGAATGGTAATGATAACTAGACCCAAGGACATTTTTCCAAGCCTTCAATATAAACAAATTTATGATCTTTGTGCAGTTGTATTTAAATGGTAGATAAGTTAAGTAGTCTATAGTTATTAAATATTAAGTATTTAACTAAACTTCTTTTATTAACTGCTTTGTCATTCCATCATCATTTTTTTGACAGATATATAAATATTTACTGAACTAAATATAAAAGCTAAATTAAAAATCTAAATTAAAAAACTAAATTAAAAATCTAAATGTTGATCATGTGGCATGGTGCCAAGAACAAATTGATACTTATTAAATTAATACTTAGGATCTCGTAATTTAACCCCATTTCACAATAAAATGAGAAAATATGTTGAAAACTGGGAAAAGGGACACCACTGGTAATGAGATTTTGACTCTTTGATTACGTATACTTTTTTACTAAAGCAGATCTATTATTTTATTTCTTTTATGAAATATGGGGGCCGCTCATATAAATCTTTTAAGCCCAAAAACATACGTCCAAAGTAAATTTTAATATGTTATTCAGCTTCCGCCGTGCGATATGCACGAAACCAAAGATTCACCCTCCTATCTAACCCTGGCCTGATGTGGCCTGGCCTTACAAATTAAAAGCTAAAAGTCGTTTGTACGAAAAAGTCTAAGTTAAGAGCGTTTTTAAATTGGTTTTGAACAAATCTAGTCAACTCAAGAGCCATTTTTTGTGGGTCATGAGTTCGCTTCTTCTCACTCTCAACATGGCATAATCAGGCTGTCAGCAAGATAAATGATACCTACTCTCATAAACAGAACTGTTGTAGTATTGAACGCTGGTTTAGCTCCGTGGCAATGGTCCAAAAATCAAAATATTCAGTAAAGCTTAGTTTTTCATGCGTGTGAGTAGCCAACATTTGTATCAGATTATTCAAGTTGCTCTATAGAATCGAACATAGTTTTGCCCATCTAATTATGACAGCTGGAATCAACTAATTATGACGAAATATTGCTTTAGAGCAACTTATTTTTGGACGACATTAATCTTTAGACCTTTTCCTATTATGACGACATGCGATTTAGACAATGAGCGTTTTAGACGAGTTGCTACATAGACTACTTGCGTTAAGATCATTCGCGACTAACTCCTTTTAAGGTGCTTTCCGAAGCTTAGAGATTGAGATATTTTATACTACTTGTGATCTTTTTCTTATTAAATGAAGAGTTCGATGGCCTAGTGGGAGTATGCATTATGAATGCTTTTACATGTTAAGCAATTCAGGGCGTAGTCGCCATCTTGAAAAAGGGCCATTTTCCAACATGGCGGTCGTCAGTTTAAAAAACCACCAGTGCTGGCCACATACACATCAAAAACTATTTAAAAAAAACGCGTGGTGACTATAACTCATCGACACACGTGTGTCACGAGTGGCAAAAGTTATTCTATTCCGCCGTCAACTACTAGCTGTCAGGTGCAGGCGAGCTTTATTAACTGAACGAGCTTTGGTTTTATGTGGTCCAGCTTTTGTACGTGGTGTTTACACTGTGCCCTCTATGAAACTTTTACTTAAAGCTCAGGTCGCAGGGCAATAATAAGACTCGATTTAGGATTTTGTAGTCTAAACAAGAAAACCTTATAGTTTTGCCATACCCAGCGATTTAGTTCAGAGACTGTTTAGTAGTTACTACGAGTATACATTATGTTACTATAATAATTACTACTAGTGGCTCTGTGAGCTGTAGACCTCGCAAGCTTAAAGAGATTGCAGAGCGAAGAAACTTTTTACACCATATGTTTTACATAAAATATTATAATCGCGATAATATTCGTTCCGCTAATGTTTTCAGCCTTTTTTCCTCCTCTGTTCTTAACAGAAGGAGTTTCATAGACCTGATTCTTGTCAAACAATCAAAATCGAAGGGCTCCAAGATGACATCAGTAAGTCTTTGAGCCCGAGAAAGTGCGACTTAAGAGCAACCTACAGCCAGTTCTCTAGACCCAAGGTCAACCACCACCCTGGGTAAATTCAATCCCTGTGACTTATGTACGGTGACTGCCTGTGCTAATGTGAAAGGAAATTGAGTCCTAGAACATATTAGTCTAGAAGAATTTTTGATTTTTACGACTTTGAACGGCATGGATTGTAACAGTTTGACACCGGGTTTTTTTAGACTAATTCGACCCTGCTGAGCTCGATTTTGCCCGGTGTCAGATCAATTTCCCCCCGAAACGATAAACACAATCTATGACGGTTAAAATATACTATTGTGTAAATTGAAGCCTGCACCCTGCACCAATACTTGTTTTTCTATTTCCTTGAGACCATAGTTACTGTACAACTTTCTCAAACTACTTCAGCGAACAAGCACGTGCGTTAGTACACATATATCGTTGACTAGCATCCTGTAAAAGATTTGCTTGCTTATCTTTAGAAACCTCCCTCTACGAAATATAAAGTAGGTAGTTTGTGAGGGTTAATTGTAGTTCAATGTTCGCAAGTTCGGCGCTGTAAGTTGTCAAAAGCACACAAAAACTCGTACGATTGTTAATGGGGTCTTATTTTGTAGGTTAATGCATCAAGATTGATCAGTGCATACATCACTTTGTTCCAAATTCAGCGGTTTCCCTATAAAATGGCGAAAATACAGTGACAACTGAAAAAACTTAAAATCTTTAAAATTTGGACTGTTACTCAAAAACTATAAGACCTATAAAAATAAAATTCATACCATGTGGTAGGTAATTTAATGTAGATTAAGTTTGTCATTGATAGCTTTCTTCTAGATCTAACAGTTTTGGTACAAAACGGAGAAAACCGTGGCGAGGGACATATTTTCAAAGAAAAGGGGGGTAAGGGGGGGGGGAAATTGATCTGACACCGGGCAAAATCGAGCTCAGCCTAGTCGAATTAGTCTAAAAAAACCCGGTGTCAAACTGTTACATTCCATGCCGTTCAACTTCAAAAGGAGAAGGCTTTTCAGATTATTCTTCTAGACTATATATATGTGCTCTCCTTAGAACGCCAAGTTCGCGTGACAGCGGCAACAGGCACTGATCCCATTATGGTTGGGCCAGTGTAATTGTCAAATCTAACCACACGAGTAACTACCAAAGCAGTAACAGTTCCAATAAAACCATTTACTATCCCTTTTTTTACCCACAAATTAGTTTTTACCATGCCCCTGGCGCCAACGTAGAAATACAGAGTTTTCTGTGAACCTTGTGCTTGTTGATCGGCACATGCATGTGCAGCCTCTTTGTTGTTATGGTCAGCCGACACCTTAGCCATGATTCTTTAGTTTAGCAAAGTTATATAAACTAACATTTGTTTTCTGGATACAGCCTCATCGCATCGATATAAAGCCTTCTTTTTTCACGCGTCATTCATTTTTCCCAATAACTTTTGGTTGAGCTACCGATGCTCAAACGATCCAGGATGTCTCTGAACTCTATACAACAATTAATCAATTCAGTCTAATTTTTTTCTTTAACCAGCTTTTTATTTTACTTGCAATCTATGTATTTTTACATGTTCGGGTCAAATCTCGCAAGATAAATTGGATCTACTTTCCGGTTTCCAAATGAGCTGAAAATATTGCACACCTGTATGTATCGCGTGGAAATGCAATATTATGATGACTTGGAGCTGGTCTGATGATGGAGCTGGAAAGCGGTCATAGGAACTCTATAATGAACCCCGCAATCCCATCAAGTTTGGGCTCGTTTATTTTATCTTGAAAAGTATTAACCTACTTTGGTCTCACGATAAAAGATTGTCAAAAAAATTAACGGTGGTATGTGTCCCATAGCGCGACGAACCAATGGCCGATGGAGCAAAAAGGTTCTCAAATGGCGACCACGTACAGGCAAGCGAAGCGTAGGACACCCACCCACAAGATGGTCTGACGACCTGACCAAGGTCGCTGTAAGGCGCTGGATGCAAGCCGCTCTAGATCGGTCATTTTGGACATCTTTGGGAGAGGCCTACCTATGTCATACCTATGAGTGAATGAAATGAAAAAAAATTAAACCTATTGATTTTTAGTTTAGATATGAAAATAAATTCTTATAAAATTTTGGTAAAATGATAATTTTGGTAAAGTAGACTATAACTACTGTCAGCACCTAAATGAATGTTTCGTGTAGTTACATAATTCCCAAGATGCAAATAAGTACGTATACTTTAAAAAATACTTGTAAAATAAACTTCAAAATACCAGTTGTAAAATAAAAATATACATCGCACCAAAAAGAGAACACCTTCTGGTGGGATTCGAACTCTAGACGCTCAAGTCAATCAGATCTATTCATCCTTTGACAATGCTGGTGAAAAAATTCGTCTATTGTATAACATAATAGAAAATAAAATTCCTTTGTTATTTTAGGTTGTCACTACAACCAAGGCCCTGTGTGCCAACTCCGCCATTTTCAAAATTTTCCAATAATGGCATGGCTATCGATTTTCTTATGTTTATCAAACCTGCTCCCAAAATTTCACGGGAATCGGTTAAGAAATGCGACCTCTAGAGGAGAACACACAGACATACGAAAGCATTTTTGGCCAAGCTAAAACGGAGACCTCTCTCGCTTCGCTAGCTCGGTCAATAAAGCCATGTTGCTTTCGAATACTTTTATTAATTCGAGCTTTCGGCTTAGAATAGTTTCACGTTTCTCTATGTGTATGGAAAGTGACTAAAAAACTTGTTTGTTTTTTATGCAGACATTCCAGGTGTTCATCTCCTTTGGGGCAGACAGAGCTTTTTACGTCTTGCATCGGGCCGCAACACCTAAAGCCTCTTTTAACATGATAGTGGGCGAGAAGTTTGAAAGTTTTGGTTTTTGGAAAGTTTTTAAAAAAAAGTGTAATTTGTCCCTATATATTTATTTATTTATTTATTATTATTATTTATTTTAGGTTCCGTACCTAAAGGGTAAGAACGGATCCCATTACTAAGACTCCAATATCCGTCTGTCTGTCTGTCACCAGGCTGTATCTCATGTACCGTGATAAGTAGACAGTAAAATTTTCACAAATGATGTAGGTGTTTCTGTTGCCGCTATAATAAAAATTTCTAAAAACAATAAATAAAATATTTTAGTAGTGCTCATACAAAAAACGTTTTATAGACAATAGTACACACCCATTTGTGCGCAAGTCCCTTGTGCTTATAGCTGGTTATTTGTTTTTCGATGATTAAACCATAACAAAATAAGCATTGAAAATGCGCGCTTAAATTTCTTAACAGTCCAAAATAGGCTCAATACTTAAATAGTTCTGATTAATGGATCGGCTTTTCGTCTAATTTCCTTGAGAAAGTCGACATGCGGCAGTGTGTTCGACTGAACGATGAATTAATGAAGAAATTTGTGGCAGATCCCTTCTTGAGTGACGGAAAAGGGACGAATTAACGGGTCGTTTCGAGAACTTTCGAGATTCAAGTAAACTAAGTAAGTGTAACAAACTTTCTTGGTCTGTACTATAAAATAAAAAGAAAGAAGAAATTAAGCTCAATTATTGGTGAATTTTAATTAAAAATGCAATAATAGCTTTTAAATTGAGAGCTTGCTCTTATCGGTGGTTAAGTGGAGATGGCTCCATTCCTCTCTACTCTCTGTCAGGACCTTTACTCCAAACTTTTCTTTAATTGGAAAAACTTCATCATCAGTCTTTTTTTTCTCGTCTCCCTTCTTTCTTTCCTCCTTATCTTTTTTTAATTTTGTGATGACTTTTGTACTATTTTCTAACATTCTTTCATCATCGTCATCATCATTTCAGCCGCATAACGTCCACTGCTGGACATAGGACTCTCACAAAGATTTCCAAAATGAACAACATTAAACATTAACATAATAACATTCCTTGTACATAATTAACTATTTGAAGTTTCACCTCTGTTTTTTACTTGTTGTTTTGTCAGTTGTAAAAATTTTGGGAACTAGCAGATGGCAACCGTCGAACGTACGAATAATTTATGCCCTAATTTGGTAATTGCCGCGTAGGTACCTATATATTTGAAAGTTTACTAAAATGTTCTAGAAACTTCATTTCATTCACATAATTTCATTCGTCTGTATGTTAAATTTGTTACGAGCGACAATATTCCCGTAGATGGGTATTTTTTTAAAGTACCCTTATTTCTAAATATATACTCCTTGCAAAGCTCTACAACTTTGATCATGTAGAAGATAAAGCAGGATTACTTGTATTAAGAGCTCTCACAAAGGATCGCGGTATTCATTTCGCAGTAATCGCAGGTCTGTTCTGCTAGCTTTATCTCGCTAATAATACTCGGGTATAGGATTTCTAAAAGTACTTTGTGTTTACACACACGAAGTACTTGTAAAAGATTGGCCAACATTTGTATAAGATTTTTCAAGATCCGTAATTTAACATCATTAACGACCGCCATGCTGTGTCTACTGAGAGTAACAACTTTAAACGTGCTTTTTGCCCCAGATTATGCCATTTGAAATGCACAGTCGCTAGACAAAGTCATGTTATAACATTTAAGTCATCACATGTGCATCGATTATTGGGCAACCAGATTACATATTAGCTGCCAGTAGGCCAATGATATCTTGCCACCCCTGTTATGTGTTCACTGGAGTGTTCATTGCTTGAATTTGCTGCCTCGTAAACCAGAATATGTGGCCCATTGTCACAATGTGACCGACTTTGCCGCCTCCCATAAGGGTTGTCTACATCTGTCAGTATGGTACAGCACTTTTCTATGCTTATATCCTTTTCTGTTGTTTAGAATCGTCATTTTATAGAGCGATAAAGCATAGAAAAGTGCTGTACCGCGCTGTCAGGTGTAGCCCAACCCTAAAGTTGGATTCATTATCCAAAGTGACCGTGTGACATTGTCGCCCTAGGCTTCAGCCTACTCAGCATGCTGGAAAATCCGCATATTCGCCACAGGCGAGGCATCGGCTGATAAGCGGAAAATCTCTTTTGGTAGATTTTTAGATTACGATTAATGATCAGTTAACAAAGATATTGTCTAAAGAATATGATAATGTTTTACACAGTTAGTTGCTCTTTACTCCATAAATATTAAAAATAAAAACGAATTTGCACATATTTTCAAATGAAAATAAGTATTTATCGAGAAATACTAGAAAATTGTACTAAATTATTAAATTCTGTATTTATATCAATAGCGGTTTAATATTTATTGCAAAAAATAAACTTTGTAATCTTAGTTCAGTGTCATTGTTCGTTCATTCTGAGCTTACCGCTTCCCCGTCAGTCTCAATAGCCTGTGTGGATCAACCCGCACTTCATCCCCATCGAGCGTTGAAAATTGTTAGCAGATTTCCACCAAGAGCCAAAAACAAATTGGTTATAGAGATTTACTTGTCCAAACAAAGACCTACCCGGACTGAAATGCCTAAGATGACGAAGATCTTTTATTCATATGCCGAGGAAAAAAATATATTTTCGAGAGAATAGGTCAAAATATATAGGATCGGAAATAAATTAACATAACTGTGGAATAGGTAATCACGGGTAATCAATCACTCTTCATTCAACGCAATAAGAAGGATGTTATATAAGTTTGACGCCAATGTCTGTCTGTGAGTCTGTCTGTGTCATTGTAGCTCTCGAATGGTTTTTGATCCTGTTTTTTGAAGTGAAAACTTCTTTAGCGGCGTTGTGCACTTTTTTTTGGAATGGGTAAAAAATCTTAAACTCGCGTCAGGACACGTGACCTGATCGAAAATTCGTAAGACGGCGCAGGGCGCTTGCGCGAATGTTCGTGTGTGTTTATGTTACAGCGTGCTACGCGCATCCATGGATGGTGACAGCTGATGGCTCGA
Organism: Acrobasis consociella; assembly: GCA_963555685.1. Classification (NCBI taxonomy): domain Eukaryota; kingdom Metazoa; phylum Arthropoda; class Insecta; order Lepidoptera; family Pyralidae; genus Acrobasis; species Acrobasis consociella. Next base: position 24,768,485 of record OY743104.1, read on the forward strand.
CCGTCTGTGTAGTGGCCATACTGCTGTGTATTTGAAAATGATTTTGTTGAAAATGAATTTGGTCATGCTTGTGACATTTGTGACAGACTGTGGTTCAGAAAAGATTTGAAATATTTTATACTGATAATTAAAGCAATTCGTGCAAAATTATTCCCTTACCATTCCAAAATATCAAAAATGCACAACGTTAATATTCAAGTTTTCACTTCTGCCGGCACTCCCAGAGTGCAACCCGTCGTTTTTTACCTGAAAGCAAGTTTCCCTAAGCTGTATATACACCGCGGCCGCCGGCCCGCCCCGGCACGATCTCCAAAGGGATAGTGCCGGTGGGTTGACCCGCGCCGGCTTAGAAGTTGTGAGCCGGACAATCTTCCCGGCGGCCCGGTAGTTGCGGCATATAGAACCTATTTATAAATTGGTGATAGCGAAGTGTTCGGAGAGAGAGATAGATGCCATCATTCCTTGAAAGCCGGCGGGCAAATAAATTAACGGAGAGATGTGCCGGCGGCCTGGCGACGGTATACGCGCGGGCGCAAGCCACCGGCAATATCGATTCAAAAAAAGCCACTGGTCTGGCCCGGCGGTTTGGGTATGTAGACACCATTACGGTGGTCTTTAGCTTATATTTGACGAAAATCGGTTCAGCTGTTCAGTTATTGAGGGTAAATGCGTAAGTAAGAAGATTTTTAATTTGCCTGCCAAATAAACTCGTTGAGATATATTTTAGCATTTCATAACAGAATAAGATATACATACAGTGTATCTGTTATTTTATATCCAAGTTTATCTTTATATGCAAACTTTTTCTCATCAAGTAAGTATATTATTACCTAAATAGTGGCGTCAGGTCTTTTTCGCGGCCTTTTAGCGTCCATATCCGACATAGCTCAATGACTGTCATCTAGTAGCGTTAGTCATTATTGAATACTAGTTTAGTAGGGTACAGGGTTTCTTTACGATATTTTCCTTCACTGGAAGCAAGTGGTGGTAATTGAAAATGACCATACACGACTACAAACTCAGAGTTACAAGTCGTGCCAAGTGATATTGAATTAATGTTGCCGCTCGGTAGTCCACTATTGAAACGCATCGATAGACTAGGTATTGATATTCCAAATAAAACCGATATTGTCGATGGCACCAATACTATTGATGGTATCGATCCTGACGACGAACAAACTATAGATTTCTCAACAACTTTTTTATCCGAGAAACTTTAATGGATTGGAGATCATTCGCGAGCTTTGTAATAGCTCACAGAGCCATTAATATTATATTCCGTTTAATTAAATGATATACAAACGAGACTTTTGCTTAGGTATGTACTTATGAAGAAAATAAAATATTTTTTACCTTTGCTTTGAATGTAATGTAAGATTTCTGCTTCCTTGTGCAAATAAGTATTCACTCTGTTACACGTGTAGTGTTTTAAGGGCAATTGATATACGCGGCCGATCCTCGGGAATTTAAAAAGAGACTTTTCTTCTTTAGTTGAATGTTCAATTTTAATTATTGTATATTTTACGAATTATTTGATGTTCGTTCATTCTTTCCTTTAGAAAAAAAAAACTTCAAGAGTATTGAAAGTGGTAAACAAGTGAACAATTCAGTAGAATATATAACAAGTTTATATTTTCACGGTAAAAACCACATAGAAATCGGTTTATTCGTTCAAGGGCTACGATGTGACAGACAGATCGAAAGAGAGACATTAACGTAATGAACTCAAACTTATAACACAACTCTTTTTTTCGGAGGTTAAAAAATAGTACCTGGGCGACCGAGCTTTGCTCGGTTACATCTCAAACATTAACTACATTTTTTTTAACTTGTCTAAAAACAATACAAAATAAAAAATTATATATAAACTTGAACATAACAAAAACAAAACTCGAAAGCATAAATCTTATTCACGTAATCAGTATAGTTAAATGTAAGACATATCCCATCAAAAACAATACTTGTCAAAAAAACCAAGTCTCGCAACTCAGTTGTTCTGCGGTAAAAAGTTGTGAGATCCATGTAATACCAAGTCGGTTATTAATTTATTCAGTCTCTACTTAAGCGACTTTCTGTCTTAATACGTCCAGTCTCTAAGACCACGATCGTGGTCCATAACAATTGAAAATCAATTGTGTCTGGAATCTCCGTACTCGAAGCATTAAGTTGTTACGTAATAATTAACAGCATCTTATAGTGACGCATATTAATATTAAAATTCTTTAATGTTTTATATAAATATATCGAGACTTGGCCATCGCACTAAATAATAGAATTAACATGTGTTTTCAGGCGATTGAATTTACACGTGTTTTCAGGCGATGGCCAAGTCTCAATATATTTATATAAAACATTAAAGAATTTTAATATTGATATGCGTCACTATAAGATGCTGTTAATTATTACGTAACAACTTAATGCTTCGAGTACGGAGATTCCAGACACAATTGATTTTCAATTGTTATGGACCACGATCGTGGTCTTAGAGACTGGACGTATTAAGACAGAAAGTCGCTTAAGTAGAGACTGAATAAATTAATAACCGACTTGGTATTACATGGATCTCACAACTTTTTACCGCAGAACAACTGAGTTGCGAGACTTGGTTTTTTTGACAAGTATTGTTTTTGATGGGATCTCATTTCTTTTTGTATTTTGTAGACAGTTCTACTTTTTTCCTTTTCGGTACCTTCTACTTATTGTATATATGTATATCGCACCGCGCAGCGCGTAGTAACGGCCCGCGCTCACTCGCATCGCATCGCAGCGCGTGGTATAATAATTAATTTACAACCTTACGCACTCGTAATAAGTACGAATACGCACGTAGGTACGTTTTTTGCATTAAATAATTTAATGTTCACGTGTTTTCATGACGGGAATACCCATTTTTTGCTCGATTTGGAAGGGGCACTACCATGCGCCTCTATTTATATGGGACTAGCTTAAACCCGCGGCTTCGCACGCAATAATAATAACTGCCGTAAAAGATCGTTACGAATAAAGCTAATATTGAAAAAGTTAACTGAAGACTTGGCTGTATGGGCTTAATTTTCTTTGCGGTCTTTTTTAGATTTTTTAGTTTTTCCTTGATTCATACACCAAACACTACTTATATTCCAAATTTGAAGCTTCTAGGTCTGCTAGAAGTGCCTTAGAATTTTGATGATCGGTGAGTCAGTGAGTGACAAAATTAAGAAATTTGACCCGTTATAATTCTTAAAATACTGGTTCAAATTGAATGAAATTTGAAATATACCGTGTCTTTACAATGCTTGCATGGTTACTGAAAATTTCAGTCTTCTAGTTTTATCCACAACGAAGTTACAGGGGGTCGAAAATGGTCTGAATTGCTTCGAGAAAAGGATGGTACGGCCGTGACGCTTTTTTGCTCGACTTGGTGGGGGCACTGCCGTGCCCCCAGATTTATGAGAAATATATATTGGTAGAGGGCGCCGAGCGAACGCAGCGCCCCCCCAATCGCGTTTTATTACATTTCTCAACATATAGACAATATTTCAAAAAATCCCGACGGACAATCTGTGGTTATTATTAAAGTACGTTTTTTTTAAAACATTAAACTATTTTAATTTTCTTTCGCTGTAGTTATTATCGACTTAACCGCCAAAAGTGGCCACTTAACTAAATAAATTTAATGTTTTAAATAGACGTACTTTAATAATAACCACAGATTGTCCGCCGGGATTTTTTGAAATATTATCTACTCTATATATGTTGAGAAATGTAATAAAACGCGATTGGGGGCGCTGCGTTCACAAGGCGCCCAATCAAATATAAATTAAAAAATGATATATAAACTTATTCATAAAAAAAACAAAAGTAGTCACCTAGTGGGATTCGAACCCATAACACCCTTTCTTGCCGTTTTCGATATTCGTAATCTCAATCTTACAGCATTTGCAGATATATGGGAGAGCATTTGTCACGGAGTAACGCCATCTATTGTCAATTCCTCTTATTACACAGCTCGTGTGCGCTAGGCGTAGTAGTTAGTTTTTTATAGCATTATCCGAAAGATGGCGCCACAAAAACTATCCAAGAAACTGTGTTTAAAATTCGTATCGGTAAATATTGGTAAATTTTTCGTTTTGCACTGTTGCTTCGTAAGTCTCAATAAAATGAAAACTTAAAAGCATAAATCTTATTTACGTAATCAGTAATAGTTAAATGTAAGACATATTTATGAGAAATATATATTGTTATCTCAAACATTAACTACATTTTTAAACTTGTCTAAAAACAATGCAAAATAAAAAATTATATATAAACTTACATACATACATACTATCACGTCTTTATCCCTAATGGGGTAGACAGAGCATTTTGGGTCTTGCGGTTCTATGCAGAGCCCAGGGCCGCAAAACCCAAAAGCCACTTTTAGCGTCATGGTGGGCAAGAAGATGGAAAAGCAATCAATACAGTGATGGGTTGCTAGCCGCATCGCCTGTTAACATGATTTGCATTTTTGCCCATTCCCTCGATCGGCTTTTACGATCTGCGTAAGAAGAGAAGCAGCTGGTACATTCTAAGTTTTTTTTTATTTCTTCCAGACCAGTATGGATATAAACTTAAACATAAAAAAACAAAAGTAAGTAACCGAGTGGGTTTCGAACCCGTAACACTCTTATTCTAGTGGTCGATATCCTTAACCGCTGAGCTAAAAACAAGGCGGTCGGTGCAACGAAATTAGCGACCATATTCTGCGTGGAAAGAAAAACGCATGAAAACTCGGAAAACATGCGTTTTCCCAAACATAAGACTAATCTAGATCGATTGTTTACCCCCGAAAACCCCCATATACCAAATTTCAGCGAAATCGTTAGAGCCGTTTCCGAGATCACAGAAATATATAAATATATATATAATTAAATATACAAGAATTGCTCGTTTAAAGGTATAAGAATAAGATTGGAATAAAAAAACAATCTCTTTATAAAATTGCATAAGTTTTGGTAATATATTGTGTCTTCTACAGCCTTTACCTTACAACAGATGTATAAAATACATAGATGGTAATATAGCATCTATAATATCTTCTTGTAGGTGCAAATATACCTAAAAAATACTTGTATGGAAATTTTGAAATGTTAGTCTTTTATAAAAATAGTTTATTCTTTTTGTCTGAGTTTTGCTAATATTTACTAGCACTATATATAGTATTTTACATATTAAATATAGTGTTGGTAGCGTGTTGATATGAAATATAGTAGAAAAATGTGTTATATTGGCTCTAATGGTGTTTATACACACTAACAAAATAGCTGAGTACGAATAACCATAAATCTAAAAGGCGTAAGTTTGTTAGATGTATTCAAATAAACTATAAATATAAATGGGTTTTGTGAAAAATGAAAAAGAAAATTATAAAACAAGTAATTCAATAAGTACACACTCTCGTCTTAGTTTTGTTATAATTTTCTTTTTCAAAGATTAAAAAAAATAGAAAAACTTTAAAACAATACGTTTTAATGCAAAAATATTTATACGCACCAGTCCTGGAAGTCAAAACAATTGTCCACAAAATAATTACATTACAACACACAACCTATGATGTCACCATAAGTAATAGCCATCGCCGCTAGGGGCAATGTTAATAATAAAAAGAAGAAAAAAACAAAATGCCAGAAAAAGTTCCAAACACTACAGTTCAGAAAACAAAAAAAATAAATTTATATTTCGAATAATCTGTAGCGCGGGAAATCTCAAAACTCCAGGAGCGAGCGTTTCGCGCGATTTTCATTTGTTTACTGGCGGAAAAGAAGCCACGGGTGGACGTATTGCGTGAATATCTACCACGCATGCGTACCTACACATCCATAGAATATTTTATTAAAAGTTGCCCATATGTATCCATAAACTGAAATTTAATTAATCTGAGTGTTAAAGTAATCGGTCGAGCCCTTTGTGTCACTTGTGTTGCAAGCTATAAGTACTTTTTAACATGGAATATTGAAAGGGCTCGTTTGCTATGTATTAATTCAGCGTAGTACTTTTTTATGTTTCATATGGTAAACTCGTTCTCTTTACTGGTAGACCTTAATAAACAATTTATAGATATAAATTGTTTATTTTTACCTTCAGGTGTGGAGAGGATCTAGTACAAATATGTACCTATGTGTTACCATCCAAATGGAAGTAATGAATAACTTATTTGTTTTTTGTTTGTGTAAATGACTAACACTGGTGTCAGATTTTGTAAGCTGCTCAAAGCTGTCAACACACTGTGGCCGCTGGCCTGCCGAACCCAGCAAGATAGTGCCGGTGGGTTGACCCGGAGGCTTTAGAATTTGTGAGCCGAACAATATTCCCGGCGGCACGATATTTGCGGCATGTAGTTTATAAATTAAGGATAAACAAGTATTCGGAGAGAGAGAGAGAGAGAGAGAGAGAGAGAGACTTCACTATTCCTTGAAAGCCGGCGGGCATCTGAATGAACGGAGAGGCGTGCCGCTGGCAGTCCGCCGGCAAATACGCGCGGGCGCAGAAGCCTTGCCCGGTGGTTTGTAGAAATCATAAAGGCATCTGACTTAGCTTGACGATTGCCACACAATAATGATAGACTGGAACAACGGCTTAACTTCCTTCCGAAGCATGAAGGAGTTCCATTAATTTGTGTGCCACTTGTTACCACAAGTACCTATAACCCATCCAAGTTCGGACCACGCCCGGTGTAGTTTAACTTACGAAAACACTAGCAATGAGTACTTTCACTGGGCCGACCACCTTATTAAATAACTTATCCCACAAATAAAATCTTTCGCCTCACAGAGACAACGATTCGCCGCGCGAACAGGATCATATAATCTTTGTCGTGCAGACAGCTCACCGTAAAGAAATGGGCCATTCTGACTCATTCAACGGGATCTCTCTTATTGCCGGAAAGTTATTAGATTAGCTTATTATACAAACATAAGGGCGCCGTTGGCAGCCTTTGGGACATATTTTTTACTCTACTGCTTGTGGTTGTTAGCGAATTTCGCTGTTACGTTTTGTTTGGGTTTTGGGATTATATAGTGATGTGATAGATATTTTATCAGATTGGTATATAAATGTCTTACTTACGTGCCTTGTCTGACTTTAGACTAAGGAAATCTCCCAACAAAGGAAGAATTTGCCAATAATCATCACCCTGGGCAAACGGGATGGTGATCGCAATTTATTGTATACATAAACAATCGTATATATATGACATGGTATATAAAACATACAAGGCATACAGTTACGTAGAGGACGCTGCTGCCTGTTCCCCGTTACTCATACCTTCCTGAGTCACCTATTGCAGCACCTGTGGGGGAAAGGGGTGGGGTCCAACTGTTCTACATTCTACCGTCACCACGCACATAAATGTGACATATGTTTTATTTTTATAGGTATATCTTCCTAATACTTTTTTCTTAAGGCCATACCTGAATTTTCCGGGGTCCAGTGCTGCCCCCATTTGAAATAAATTATTTGAATCGAAACGGTGATATCATTTAAATGCATGGCAATGATAGCCTTTCTAGATTGGTCATTTTGGAAATCTTTAAGAGGCCTACGTCCAGCAGTGGACGTTATGCGGCTGAAATTATGATGATGATCGCCATTCAATCGATTTCCTGTGCTTTTAAGACCGACCCCTGCCTAAAGTTATCCTTCTGTACGGGACAGCCGCCAGATAACGTCATAGAAATAGTATATAGGTTATAGTTAGTACATAGTTGTAATAGGTCGCAAATAAAATATATATTTATAGTGTTTTTATTCTCCCATAGTTTATAAGATAATAGAGATACATAGGTAGATAGGTATACATAATAGGTAATAATAGATACGATTATGTTATTATTATTGTAATTAAACAGATTTTTCTCTTGTGTTTTTATTCTCCAGATAGCAATAGGTAGGAAAATATAAATAGATCCGATAACAGATATAGCTCTGATAAGAAAATATGTTTTAATTACTTTCAGTACATAGTCATAGGCTTATAGTTCTTATTTCATAGAACATTATTAGGTATCTGAATAGATTCAAATTAATTTATGTAATAGTTATGGATTCTATATAGTTTATAGAAATAAAAGCCTAAGTACAAAGAGCGTGAACGATACACGGACAGAGGGGCGCGCGGGAGGAAGCATACCGCAGCTTCTCATTGGCGCGTTGAATAAATCGTATCGAAATAGAGTGGTATTGAAAATTATAGAATAAATATACGGCCATATCGGCACTCCGCACTGCTCGACTTCGCACTGGCCGCACGACTTCAGCACTTCAAGATCGGACAACGGGTTATGAAGAAACAGCAAGACAGTGGAAATACAGGAAATAGACAGCCACTCTGTCCGCCTGTGCGTTCGTTCTCGTCCACGCTCGCCGTACCGCTGGGTATTATCACGATTAAGTACATCGTGTTTTATTTCGTTTCTTTGATTCATCCCGTTTCTTACGATTTGTTTGTCATACGAAGTGGTACGGCTTGAGCGCCTGCGATCAGCCGCGTCGTGTCATAGCGCACAGAGACAGACAGTCCGCATAAAGGAGACCAACGTGTGGGTAATATCCTACAGAAAAGGCGTAGGTTTGACACCAGCGCAACCAGTGTACGGTTCGTCACGTACACCTTCTATGGTATTGCAGGTACTGCACGAGATTGCACGAGTAGCAGGTATTGCACGAAAAGTGTCGCAAAAACTGTCTTTATACCAAACCCGCCTCCACAAACTCCGCTGATAGGTACCGATGGATTGGTATCGGTGAGTTGGTGTCGGCGGGTATACCCGGCTGCTACATAAAGTTGCGTAAGACCAGAGGGGTTACTTCAAAAGCGGTACGCAAGACGGACGTTATTGCGTTAGTGCTCAACGTTGCTTCACACTGAAACGCGGTTTCAGTGTAATTTTTTTAAATCATTAAGTAGGTACCGAATAACATTTATTATATTACATAACATATAAAATTTTGTTGATTTAGTTACATTTAGAATAATTAATGGGAATAATAAATAATTATGTCTCCCATTTCTGATACTCTAATAAACAAGGCTGGCGCACAGCCTTTGACTTGGTGACCTGAAGATGGGACGGTGCATCCCAGTAGCATCCCAAACCAAGGGCCGTCCCAATCTCCAAGGCACCAAGGTCTTTCCGTCCGGCCTCTTGCCATCATCCCTAGCCAGAGCATTGGGTTCTAGGGCCGCCGGGATATTGATGGTGGCGAGAGAACGGAGGATAATATTATTAAGGGCTGCATGGCGCCCTAAACGGCCGGCACTCCTGGTGCAGGAAAGTCCGTGGAGTCCAAGGCCATCGACGGTATCCCCGCAGGGGCAGGGATGTGGGACTACACATGTAGCGCCTACCCGCAGCGCAGTTGCCACGCGGAACGCATCATTATGCAGAAAGGTACCCAGGTTTGCGGATGGTAAGGCCTGTAACCAAAGTCCAGATTCCCATTGCGCTACAGCCAAAAGGCGGGCACGCTCTACAGAATTGCTCGATGTTTCTACTAAATGACTTGTGCAATTCTGCAAAGCAGGCCGTCTCAGTGTTTCTGCAAATTTGGGTAATCAGGAAATTTTGAATTTCGAAGTAAGCTTGCCCAGGTGCTCTTGGCCTCCGATGCATAGCAAATTTCGCTTGGAGAGTTAACATAAATTTTCTTATAAAGACTTTCAATGCTATGTATCGAAGACAAAAACGCTGGGAGAGCCACACTAGAAATTTTGCGAATACCTAAGCCCACATACCTGATAGGTAAAGAGGCTTGGTCCCAAATACGATTGCGAAAATCTATATTGAGAATGGACGAAAGGGAATTTTGAATAAACGTATCTAACCTGTGGAGCAGATGAGGATGTTTCCAAAATGACTGCACCGCAGATTATAAGTGAAATTTGGGACAAACAGGCAGTATCGAATTATGGTATATGCGAAATGGGATTGGATATCTAGGAGCGAAGCTTTCTGGAAATTATCAATTTTTGGTCAATGAAATTAGAAAATAATTCTTCAAAAATAGGTGTCTTTTGTCTATAATTTTAATATCAGGAGCAATTGTACAGAAATCTGATATAATATTTAGATTTTGAGTGCAGTTGTCCGAAATAAAAAGTTCCCATTTTTTGAAGTTTAGATCTAGGCCAATGTTAGGATTAGTTATTAGTAGGATCCTATTCCCCCGCGCTCCCCTACATTGTTTACTTTTATGCCACCAGCATAGAAGAATAAAATATTTAGGTTTTTTTCCCTCCTAAAAACTGATAAGTGGATTAATGCACTTTTATAAATAGCGCCATCTTCTAACAAAGCCTGCAACTAGCAGGTCGCATAGTCGAATGCACCATTGAAACTCTGAACGGTGTTTGTGTCGATGCGATGCGCCGTTAGATGGAGCTAGTGTTGCGTCTACAGTGAAAATGTTTTCTACCCCGCCACGGTGTGAGTGGAAACTTTGCGGAAAGTTAACTTCATTCGTGATTCGCTCGCGGAATTGTTCCACTTAAATCACCTGTCGAATTTGCCCAGGTGATTTAACTCCACAAAATAGAGTACTTATAAAGTAGTTACCTCAGGCCAGGAGATTTAAGTCGACTACGAAATTGGTCAACTTAAAGCACTCCAAAAACCCAGGTGATTTAAATCCACTAAATAGACAACTTAAATCCCCTGTGGGTATTGGTCTGAAATCAAATAGATTTATATTTATTTCTTGGTCTAGTCTACTTACCTAAAATTATTCATCACTTACCGTTGCAATAAAATCAAACGTGAATTCAAATTTCTTTGTAAATCGGCATTGGTATTCGATTATTAGGTACTTGTTCCAACCAAAAAATCTCTGCATGAAATCCAGTGAAATCAATTAAAAATAATCGGCCAAGTGCGAGTTGAACTAATCACATTTGAGATCTTCACAGTAAGACGCGAGTCAAAATGGTAGCGCTATTTAGTAGTGTCTTAGTAAACTATTTTGCGTAAGTGAACGATGGATTTGCCACTTTATTTTCAACTGATAGAATTCTTGTAGATTTTCCCGTAAGCTACAAGCAATAATCTACATTTCGTATTTTTTTTCTTTAAAATTTTAGTTTTAGGCATTTTTCAGATCACGGCGGAATGTTTAATTTTCGTCTTCTTTCTAGAATAAAATCAAAACTATTTCTTTATATATTTGAGATCCTCATAACGAGCCCGTTTCATATGATACATGACACAGTAAGGTCTGCAAACCTTTTTTTTTAATTTTCTTATTTGTCCCCCAAAAATGACGATTATTTAAAAAAAATATTTATTTACTTTGCACATCTGTGTTTGGGTCATAGAATTACACCATCCTACCAAATTTCACCTGATTTAGTCCAGAGATTTGGAGCAAATTTGCTGTGACAGACGGAAAGATAGACAAATGCACATAAGGGTTCCGTTTTAATTTCTTGTACGAAACCCCAAAAAACGTAAATAATTTAAGAGCGTTCTTTTAAAGAACAAGTGTGCGTGTCTAACTCAGTCACAAGATTGTGGATATATTTGCAAAATACGAGCTTAAGAAGTTTTTTATTGTTTGGGAAAGTGTGTAACAAACATCTCCGGCACCGTTCTCGTTCCCTATCCACCGTTCCACTGTTCCCGTTCCCGCTTCTGCTCCCGATTCCTGCTTTTTGCTTTTTTCCGTTCCCGTCAACCTAACATAATCAAGGTCTCCCGTTCCCGTACACGTTCCCGTTCCCTTCCTATCGACCGCCGAGAGTACAAAATTATTAGAGTACTAATATTGCTATTAAAAATACGGGTTGGTGGTGTTGTATGTATTTTTAATGTCGAATCATAAAAAACGAAATAAAAAAATGAATCAAGAAATAAAAAAAATAAAATGTTTATATGGACCACCCTTAATCACTTAGGGGTATAAAAAATAGATAAATACCTCTTATAGATCAAAATTCTCAGACCTAAGATGTAAGTGTACATACATATAATATTTCATCAAAATCGGTTAAGCCGTTTCGGAGGAGTATGGCAACTCACAATGTGAATGTGACACGAAAATTTTCTATGGACAGGGCTATTTTTAATTCACCAGCAACACTTCTGGAACAAGTTCACTCCATGATACTAAACTAATTTCCATAAACATAATTATCGAGACACGAAAAGAAAATCGGCCTCCCATACAAATCTGCGCTCAGCCAAATGGATTTTGTATGGGAGGACGAATTTTTTAATGGATATTCAATATATTTTTTGTTGAAAATAGTTCAGTATCATGCTAGATATTTTTTTTATATTTACGATTAATGAAAAGTTTAAAACAAGTTAAGCATGGCAAATTAAAATAATCCCATATGTCAAGAACGCCATCTAGTGATGAGTAGATATCCGTAACGCCATTTATTATTAGCTAGAGGACTTTCAATGTTATCACCTATAACTTTTAAACGGCTGAACCGATTTCCATCAAACATAGCTAAGAACCACCACAAGGGAACTTGCTGTCATGTTAAAAATAACCGCATCGAAATTGGTCCATCCGCTAGAGCGCAGACAGACAGACCGACAGAAATTAACGTGCAACTTGTTTGTCGGGGGTGAAAAATACAAAATACGGGGGTATACCCAAAGATATTGTCTAAGGAATGTATACCACATCGGGTTGTTCTTTATATCAAGTTAAATGCTGTACATACTACCACGTCTTTATCCCTAATGGGGCAGACAGGGTATTCAAGTTGACTGTTCAGTGGAGTTAAATCACCCGTGATTTTAAGAGTGATTTAAGTGGAATAACTTTAACATAATTTAGAAGTCGACTTTAATAACCTGACCTCAGGTGATTTAAGTACTCTATTTTGTGGAGTTAATATACCTGGCTGTTTTTGGCAGGTGATTTAAGTGGAACAATCCCGCTCGCGAGATACGAGTATTCCGTTAAGAGAGGAGTCACGTTATATTTTATTGCTTTGGCGCTGTGAGTATTTAAAAATAAAGTGTAACAGACCGAGTGAGTGAAGCGGACGAAGGTTTTCAGCATAAGCAAAAAAGTTATAAGCAGGTTAGATAATTATGTAAATAATTTTGGACTAGACAGTTTTTATTTAAATTTAAAATGTCGAAAATTTGGGATTTATACATTTTTAATAAAAGCTTAATATCAGCCCGTTCAAATTTTTTTCAAAGATGTCCTAACTTTTTATAATTTTTTGTCAGAACAACTTTTTTATTAATTACCTAAACTTCAACAGATTTAGTTCTGGGTGACTTGCGAGGTCTACAGGTCACAGAGCCACTAGCATATATGTATGTACGTACGTGTACTAACTTGCCTAATTGAGTGAGCTGAGCGAGTAAGTTTTCAGAGTCAAGTCAGCAAAATATATTGAGTTGAGGGATTATTTTCTTGAAAATTTTCGATGGAACTAGTTAATACGCCTATGACAATATCATTGGATCCATTTAACAGTATAAATGGATGGAACTAATGCGATTGAACGAACAAGATATGGGAATTATGATAAGATGAAGAGGTTTGTGTTGGAACGTAATTTCTTTTAAGACGATACGAAGGAGGCTAGGCGAAAAAAGTGTTAGATTTACCGACATTTTTTCCGTTACGAAATGAAGTGAAAGGTGACTTCACAAGTTTGACTATTTCGTAAATAGCTCAGTTAGAAGAGCATATGCATAAGATGGTCGATGTTCCCGGTACAAACTCAGGACAGACCAGTATATTTTTTACAATATAATTGTTTAATTTAGTATTATTGTTTTTAGTACGACGATGTTTTTTTTTTTTTAATACAATTGAATCAGAATCAGAATTCATTTATTGCACAATATTTGACAAAGTTTACCACATTTCTACTAATGACTGTATAAACTATAACTGCGTATGTCAGATAACACAAATTAGAGACAGCGCCATCTACCAGCTATAGCTATCTTCCTTACACAAGTATCTATGCTCTTAGTTTACTTTGTATTGTATTTGATTCTGAACCGATAGATGGCGCAAACTGTAAACTGACACTTCATTGATGTAAAGTGTAAAAATATAGATCAAGATTCGGACAGGCGATATTTGGCTGTGTTTTCTTTCACTCCTCCCCAGCTCTCGTGGATACAGGAACAGTATTTAATATTAATATACTGCAAAAGTAATTTTGTTCAAACCGAGTGTTCCAAAAAACTCATGCATTTTTATAGGACTGTACGTCCCAACGTGTTGCAAAAGCCTCGTTTTCCAGAAACTCCTATCAGTGGCGATGGTTTGCCAGCCCTCTTCGTATGCCATAGATCATCTGCACGCTAGTCTTAGAAGGTTATTGAAATTATTTACTTCAGAGAAGAAACATATATTTTATGTATTTATGAACCGCCCAACGTACCGTGGTACTCGGTGACAGGCCCAGGGCTCCGTCTGAAAGCTACAAACAAATGGGTATTAACATAAAAGCTATAGCTTTTTCGGTCACGAACGGCTGTTGTGATGAATTTTATCTTTTTATTGAACCTTTTACTGAAGACTGTTCGATGTAGGTGCATTGTATTTTTACAGGTCAAAGATTAGCAGCCATATTCATTAAAAAAGATATTTCTTGAATTTGTTTATATACGTATACTACAGGTACAATGCTACCGATTTTAGCAATGCAATTGAGTTGAATCATGTGACTGTTAAAAATTTGTTATTATTGTATTGCAGTGGTCAAGCTAGGCCAGATTCATAACAAAAAGCTTTTCATATTGACCGATTTGTACAGGGAAATCACTAGGAACATCATTTGACGGGAGAGGGTGAGTTTCCATTCCACAGTTATTGTTCTATTTGAAATAAATTTATTATCGATGACGTAATACAGTATTTAGTTACCCTTTCGGATCTATTTTTGTATCTATCGCGTTAATCAGTTGCGAGGTCGCTCGCGGGTATACAGTTACAGGGCAATCGAGAATCGGGCATCGAGTATATGTAGAATACATTCTCGAACGTACCTATACTGATCATACTAAACTACTTTACCCAAAGAACATAGGTCGAAATAAGTAAAAAATTGGACTTCCCATACGAAATCGATCAGCTGATTAGCAGTTTAAAATGGACAACCCAATTTTTTTATTATTTCGAGTTTTGCTCTTTGGGGAAAGTTCGTCAGTTTAGGTACGTCTGAGAATATGGCAAGGTAACAGATTTACACCCAGTATAATGTGCGATAGAAGAGCACACTCGTCAATTCCCTTGGCCATGGAGACAATGCCTTAAGCCTTAAGAGAATTCTATGTTCTTAATAAATAATAAAAAACTAACAAAAGTAATTTTTTTAAAACGCAACCCGCTGTAGACATTTATATGTTTGTTAAGGGAACAGCTTTAGATGACAATATCATTTAGCGCACTTTATTTATCTATGTTTTAGTACATCCGCATGTAATGAATGCAAAAATAAGTAATTTTAAAACGACCCCATCCACCAAGAAATAAAATGAAATTGTTCTCATAAAACGGTGTCTACCTAGACATCCTGACTGGAGGAAAACACAGGACTTTTAAAAATATATTCCTGGCATTTGATTCGCAGATATCTCTGTAAAATTGCAAATCGGGATTCTCTGGATAACATGTCCGTATCTGCAAGATATCACATTGTAAGATTTGAATTTTTATGCCAAACATTTTTTCTGCTTTCGTTGAAAGACAACTCTCTTGATTTAATAGAATTAAGATAAAACGGGCCCACATTGTAAGTTTTTTGCCTGTTGTTTATCTAGATCTAGAAGGTACTTAGTTTATTGAAGCAATAAATATTTTTACGGTTGTCGTTTTGTTAAGACCATGCAAGTCATATATTTTTTCTCAACAGGCAAGAAGCTTTTACTGAACAATCATACCTTAGTCAGTTGCAACAGATCTCAGCGATCCACTGTGTTATACGCTGCCGTTTTTCGTTAATCCAGTCTAAAGAAGATGAGTAAACATAGCGTTGGTAACTGAACTAGCCAAACAGTTTCAGTGTTTTTGCCTGATGATTTGTAGGTCAAGCTTCATAGTTAAAAGTCGATCTTTCATAATTTGCAAGAAATGGTTCTGTAAACATATTATTATATCGTCACCAGTTTTTAAAAACTCATACGCATGTCGTAGTAAATATCAATCTATTATTTAAGGCACTTTTATAGCCACCAAAGTAAAAAGTACCTATATGCATTTATGTATGTTTCATCCGGGTTCAGAGAGATTACAGAATCAACCAGCGAGCTTTCATTTGTTATTCGTCCTTAATTGATCTCGATATCGCCCGTGAATACAAATGGGTTTAGATACATACCTTTACGAAGATTGGATGGCTCTCGGCTGCTGACTATGTAACACTTACCTGAAAAGAAAAACATTTTGTTATTAATTCGTCAAGACAGGTGATAACAAATATGTTGGTGGGTCTAGGCTGAGAACGCTGTAATTTGCTCCTACACAGCATAGATACTTATATTAAACCGGTTTCAAAATTATATTTTAAACCGATATTTATGAATATTTTTTATACAGAGTTTTTAATTTTTTTTCAAGTTCAGGAAGAGTGTAGTCCTCTCACAACATCCAGCAATTTTTTATTAAGGAAAGATTTTATAGGTACCTATAGGTATAGGTATATTAGTAGGTTGGTTTTAAGAGAATAGGCTATTATAAACCACACGACAAGCCCAGATTAAGCAGGTAAAGTACAAATATACAATGTCTATGGTATTCCGCCTGCGTTCCGTTACACGCTGCGCTGTTAATGAATCTGTACGGGGGCATTATACCAGTACAGCTTACGAGGTCTCCATCCACAATCACACAGTAAGTTGCGACTATTTCGCCTCACAGATTTGTATGTCTGCCTTAATCCATACGGTCCTATTCTGCAAAAAGAAGTAGCATCGAAGTTGCGAAAAGCTCTTTTAAGACAAGAAAAACCTCAACGACCGTAACACTACACTTCAACAGCTAATCACTCTATATCCCGAACAAGCTGAATTCATCTTTATTATGATCAGTATAAAGTGTTTTTTCTTTGGCGTCGCTTTTAGGTTGTAGGTCAGTCTGTCACGATGTTAGTTCGCATATTGTTCAACAGATGGCGCAACAAGTTACAGGAAAATTCGCACCATCATAGTCGGGTCGGGGGTGAGTTGACAGATTGTTTAATGTAACGAAAACAACCTTTCGCCAACTTGATGCTTTTTTACCTTGACACTTTGACAGATTTTTTATACGTTACACTACAGTAAACTGATTGTAATGATTCTTTTTTTAACACTGGAAGTGTCTGTTTATTTACTCTTGTGAATCGGCTCCAATTTCAAGAAAAAGTGAGACTCGCCGACTTGTGAAGATATGATATTCAAATAATTTGAACAATGGGCCAAGTGCGTCTTGGGCCACGCGCAGTATAGGGTCCCGTATAGTTGCGAATGCCGACTTTGAGTTCATGCCATTAAAAACGTCTAAAAACTAATTTTTTATTGATACATACATACATACTATCACGTCTTTATCCCTAATGGGGCAGACAGAGCATCTTGGGTCTTGCGGTACTATGCAGAGCCCAGCCCATTTTTTATTGATATTATATGAATTTTTTCGTTGCCGAGTATATTTTATAAGTTATAATTAAAACCTATAAATTTTTAATTCGTAAGCCCTACTTTATGCTCAGATAGTTTGAATTTTTAGAAACGGATCCTAAAATCTAAAAACTGAAAAATAGCATTCCCAAGCTCACAATATATTTAAAAACCCTATTCTACGATTAACCTACACGCTTCCTACACGATGGGTTAATCTAGAAAAACAAATGATTCTTACTTTACTTGTATGGGTACCCTAAATTTTCTTTCAAGATTTAATTTACCGCTTTTTGCTATGATTAAACTAGAAAGCTGTAATTTGGCATGGGTATGTCAAATTACAGCTTTTTAGTACTAATAGTCTCTAAGTACAACCGTGTAGACAGACAGATAGACAGACATGGCGAAAATATACCTTAATTTACATTTTGGATGTATAGAAAAAACTCATCAAAATATTGAAGTGTTTTCTAAAACTAGTTCTTAAGTCGTCAGAACCTTTTTTTTGAACTAGAACCAGGTAGGTATTTACCTAAATTTATGTTAATATTTATTATTCGTAAGTGGTTGTGTTTTTTTGGATTCTGTTTCTACAGATGTTATAAACAAATTAATAGCAATATGTGTAAAAAAAATTAGGACCATATTCCAAACCGTTTAGGAAATCTAGCAAAAGGCCAAACATTTCCCCAGCGGAATTTTGAATAACTTCGGAGGCCTATGACATACGAAGTCCATTTGTACATAAACTTTTGCCTCTTATGATACATTAATTGCTCTACTAATTGAATTCTGGATTCCAGAAAAAATTCCGCCAGAGAAACGCTTCCCTGGCGGAATATGTTTTTGACGATTTTCTCAAAAATTACTGAATACACAAATTTCATTTATCGATAAATATTTGAAGGCAGCTATAAACTAAAGATCTAGTATACTCAACGATTATTTAAGTAAGTAAGTACCTATATAATACATATATAATGTTTTCCTATAAATTTAAAGATATAGTATATGTAAAGTGTAAAATGCTATACCCTCACTGGGCCAATGAAATGTAACATGAGTGAAAACCAATATCCTTTCGCAGTGTACACGTGCATTGTAATTGAAATAACTAAATAAATTGGCCTGGCTGAATATGCAGCTCATATCTCAGTTGACATATATAACTACGAGAGAAATCACTTGAAATATTATAAAACTCTTTTTAAACAAAACTATTTGATTGGCTTAATGAGCGAGGCTTTACACAGTGAAAGATTTACTTAATTTCAAGACGTAACTCATAATTTTTTGTTTGTTATTCATGTTTGTAAGTGGCCCACACTAGTGCCAGATTTTTGAGGAACTTATAACACAAAGCATAAAAACTAAATAGTATACGTACCATGACACGATCCATTTCAAATTTTATTTGTGATATTGTTAGCTTATTTAAAAACTGCACATAAACTAACAATCACATCACATTTGCATGCTTTTATTTAGTTTCACCTGTCCTGTTGTCTGTCTATCTGTCTGATTAAGTGCGCATTACAAATATACACAACACGGGACTGAGTGATTTAGTTAATTTTTTTGTCAAAACCTTCGTTCATAAAGCAAATTACGAGATTTCTAATGGATATTTATAACCTGCCTTGCTGTTTACATTTGAATTTTCCAGTCAAACAAATATGGTAGTATAACATCGGCTTTCCTCGATCCTAGACATAGTAAATCAAAGTAGGTGTTATTATTGCCCACTTCCTTTCGATGTAAATACATTGGGTTTATTGAAATATAATAATGTGAGTAGCACTGTACTTAAAGATTAGGAATACATAATTAATAATTTAATATAACAAGAACCTGTACCTAGGTAACACTGAAAATGTTTAGAAAATGAAAAACGGCTTAATGTAGAAAGTTGCCAATACTTTTATTGTTTTTCGGAGTAATCTCCGTTCCTCTGTACACATCGTCCACCACTGAGAACAGCAGTGGGCCCATTCTTCCTTAGGGGCTCTTCTATGTCATTTTCGTACATTTCCACCGCATTTTCAGGACTCTTAAAGCGAATACCTCGAATTCTCTACATTTTTATTTTTCGAAATCTGTCAAAATTGATTCAAAAGTTGTCCATTCTTTTCCGCTAGGTTTGTTGTAATGTCTAAATGCAATGCAAATAGAGTTAAAAATACATATAGGTTACAGTATGAAAAACATGATGTAATGAAATGTATCTAGTATGTTTACATTTTTGTAACATATTACGTTTTTGTAAAGAATTGAATCAGGTCATGTCACGTACATTACGATAGTTATCTAATAGTTTGATACGTTATGTATTTGAAACTGACACTTATCAAGCCTACTAGATCAATGTACCAGGGGTATTGGCTCTTAAAAATCAATCTGAGGAATGAAAAAACCCCGGAATGTTCGAATTCCAGAGAATACCGTTTGCTATTGTATGTACATTACTTATATTTAAAAAATCTATGCCGACCATGTCTGTCAGGTAATTAATCTATGCCGCTCTACGCTTTGACACTTGCTTTGACATTATGACAAGTGGCACAGTGTAAGAAAGTTACTAGTACATTTGCTTTCAGACTGTTCGACCCATATATATTCGTGATAATATTCTACACTGTGACAATAATTTTACGAAATTAAACGTCATTTTTTTTGTGAAGAGCGACGCGTCCTTGCTCCGTGAGGCCCATCGGCCATCTGACAATTTTATGTATAACTGTCAAAAATCTGTGCAACAAGGACAGTTTATTTAAATACTCTCGCGGAAAAGCAAGACGGCAGGTACAATATTGTTCAGGAAGGTAAAAGGGCTTATATGATTGAAATCCAAAGCCACGCAAAACTGACCAATAATATAAAAATGGTTCTTAAATTAAAACTAGAGCAATAAAAAAAACTAATACCACAATTATAAAGACTATATAATTACAAATCTGCATAAAAAGTTTTAAAGCTGAAGTCCCTCTCGTTTGTGAGAAATAAGAACATATATTTTTAGTTAGAGGTGTTTTTGATGACCAAGTTTGTGTTACAAAAATTAACTAATCGTGTATCCACAACCACAATTATTATGTTGGAAAAGCGGTCTAGTATGCTATTAGCAAGTATCAGTTCTAAATTTCTGATATTCGCTGAGAAATAAGAAATAGATAATGCCCATTTTCACGGTGCGTCCCCTTAATTCTTGGTAATAAAAAAGATGTCGCAGGGCGCCAAGTCAGGACTGTATGAGTATGACGGATGACTCATTATCTCGACACCTGCCATAGTCAAATATTCAAAAGTCCGTTTTGCGTAGTGCGCTGAAGCATTGTCGTGGTGAAGGAGGATCCTGCTTCGAGGGCGCTGCTGTCAATTTTTTTCCAATACAACAGGCAAACAGAGATTGACATACCAGTCTGCAGTAACTTGCTTCCATCTTCTAGCACAACTGTCGCGAAATGACTTTTTCGACCAAAGAATGAGGCAATCATCTTTTTTCCTTGACTTCTTCCTTTCATTAACTTAGTTGGCCGATCCTCGAAAAGAACGTGTAACAAGAGTTTTAGATTTGCCACCAATTCACAAAAACAAATGACAAATGAATGCAATATACTACATTAGGTTACCAAAGAGTTCTAAAATTGACATTCAAAAAAAGTTTTCATTAGCAATGATTCTAACTGGCCAGTTCTCAACATTTTCGGTGTTACCCACGTAAATACCTTAAAGTATGAAAGTTGTGATCCTTATAAATCTTTGCTACCTTTAATCTAAGTTTTATACACTTCTTTTATATTTGTATTAAGAAAGAGACATCCTATATATTAATAGCTTTAATCTAAATGAAACTAGTATATTATTGTAAGGCGCTGTTTGTTTCTTATATAAATAAATCTTTGTCATTAGTAATAAGACCTTCGCATGCAAGTAAGTACCTTTTTCAAATGCAAATAAAATATACTTACCTACTCTTCTCTCCAATTCTTAGAATAGGACCACTCCACATATCGATACCTTGAGGTTCACTTGGCGTATAAACCATTTTGGCCTAATTGAGTTATACTCGTATATAATCATCTTTCTCAGATTTTTTTTCTCTATCGATCTGTTTATAAGAAAAATATCTAAATTCGGCAAAAAAATCGTTATACGACCCATAAACTTTGGGGCAAAAGTTTAAAACACAAGCAAAAATATTAATGTAAAAGCCAAAGATTTTACTTTCTACTTTTGTTTAGACGTAACTCCATTGTTTGTCTTGAACTGAAGACGTAAATTCGTAAGTTATTTGTAAATGGTTTTTACGTCACGGTATAATGGTATGATATTGACATGCATTGCTTGATGTACCTACTTTACGACCAACACACAAGACGAAATATTCAATACACCATTGACGAATAAATCACATCCATTGCAAAATGTAATTTTAGACTAAAGCATAGGACAAATACCTATTAAAATGATCTGAGTTTAAGATAAGTTTGAAGTGCCCGTAGCACACTTAGAATGGGAGGTTATTGTTAACGCCGGAATCTTTAAAAGTACAACTCTAACACTAAGTTTTTGGTAGAAAGAGTTAATTTATCTGGTACTAAAAAAGTAAAAATCGAAAATTTTGTAGTTAGTACATTTGTGAACTACGGCATCAATATTAGGGTGATACAGGGTAGACAAATTCATCTGTTTGTATGAACGCACGCTACTGTATCTAAGTAAAGCAACCACTTCACACAGTCAGACTGACATATTTAGCATCAGAGAAGTACCCTTCACCCTGTGAAACTGGAGTCAGCCATTTACCTTATCATTATTTTTTCATCACGATAACCAACTTTTCAGGCATCATATCTAAGTTTCACAACACAACCATTTCACGCTGGCAGACCAACAAATTTTGTATCAGAGAGGTACTCTTTGTTCTGTGACACTAGAGTCAGCTATTTACGTTATTCTTTTTTTATTTTGTTCTCGATAACCAACTTTTCAAGCGACATATCTTAGTAATGCAACCACTTCACGCAGGCAGACCAACATATTTAGCATCAGAGAGGTGCTCTTCATCCTGTGAAACCAGAATCAGCCATTTACCTTATAATTTTCTTTTTTTGTCCAGGTAACTAACTTTTCAGGCGCCCTATCTAAGTAACGCAACCACTTCACGCAGGCAGATCGACATATTTAGCATCAGAGAGGTGCTCTTCATTATGGGAAACCAGAATCAGCCATTTACCTTATCATTTATTGGTCACGCTAACCAACTTTTCAGGCGCTATATCTAAGTAACGCAACCACTTCACGCAGGCACACCAACATATTTAGCATCAGAGAGGTGCTCTTCATCCTGTGAAACAAGAGTCAGCCATTTACCTTATCATTTTTTTTTGGTCACGATAACCAACTTTTCAGGCGCCATATCTAAGTAACGCAACCACTTCACGCAGGCAGACCGACATATTTGGCATCAGAGAGATGCTCTTAATCCTGTGAAACCAGAGTCAGCCATATCCCTTATCATTTTTTTTTTTGGTCACGATTACCAATTTTTCAGGCGCCATATCTAAGTAACGCAACCACTCCACGCAGGCAGACCAACATATTTAGCATCAGAGAGGTGCTCATTATTCTATAAAACCAGAGTCAGCCATATCCCATATCGTTACCAAATTTGTCGTGACCTCCTAATCTAACTGTTATCCCTTACACGTTCGAAATAGGCAGAAACAAGATAGGTAAATACTGATAAATCTTATCACATTGTATCGGTTTTAGTTTGACTTCGATCGAGCTAGCACAATAATCGGTTTTACACACAGAACATTATTATAATATATTTTATATGGCTGTCACTGTTATAAAACACGGGTTGCACTCTGGGAGTGCCGGCAGAAGTGAAAACTTGAATATTAACGTTGTGCATTTGTTAAACACACGAACATTCGCGCAAGCGCCCTGCGCCGCCTAAACGAAACAGCAGGCGCAGGCATATATTTTCGCCGCGCCGTAGAAAGAGAGGGGGATACTCCCTCTCCTACGCCGCGCCAGCTGTCTACTCTCTATCCGTCTTACGAATTTTCGATCAGGTCACGTGTCCTGACGCGAGTTTAACATTATTTACCCATTCCAAAAAAAGTGCACAACGCCGCTAAAGAAGTTTTCACTTCAATAATTTATTTGCGAGCACAGGCGAGCACTATACAATACGAAAAAAAGTAGGTTTATATTGAATGCATAGACATAGTTTTTTTTTACTGCGTAAGGTCGAATGTACTCGACTACGATGTATTAATAAAAATAATGTATTATATTAAGACATACATTATTTTTATAAAAAAAACAACGCGTTGCACTCTGGGAGTGCCGGCAGAAGTGAAAACTTGAATATTAACGTTGTGCATTTGTTACACACACGAACATTCGCGCAAGCGCTCTGCGCCGCCTAAACGAAACAGCAGGCGCAGGCATACATTTTCGCCGCTCCGTAGAAAGAGAGGGGGATACTCCCTCTCCTACGCCGCGCCAGCTGTCTACTCTCCATCCGTCTTACGAATTTTCGATCAGGTCACGTGTCCTGACGCGAGTTTAACATTTTTTACCCATTCCAAAAAAAGTGCACAACGCCGCTAAAGAAGTTTTCACTTCAACAAGGAACTCTTGTTGTTGCGCCTTGTCTGTCTGTCCATTCGCGGTTATACTTAGAGAGTATCTGTAATTTGGCATGGGTATTTATATTAATCATGCCGACAAATTGGTAAAATAAAATCGGGAGTAATTTTTTTTCTCGACTAACCCATCGTGTGGGGTATCGTTGAATAGGTCTTTCATAAATAGTGTGGGCTTGTAATCACCATTTTTAGATTACGGGAACCGTTTCTGAAATATTTGGTTTTATAGTGCAAATAATGAAGTAGAAAGGATAACTATCAGAGCTAAGTAGAGTTATAGACAAATTAAAAAGTTATGGGCAACCACCTTATAAAATATACTCGGAAAAGGAGAATTTCATACAAATTCAATAGAAAATTAGTTTTTAGACGTGTTTTTTTGCGTGAATTCAAAGTCTGCACTTGCAACTAAGGAAACCTATACTAAATGAATGAAAATCTCTTTATTGCTCCAATACACAAAAAGAAAAAAAAAACAGTAACAAATTGTTATACAAAAAATACATTTACACACGCAGTATAAGCGTATACTGCGTGTGGCCCGACTAGCACTTGGCCGGTTATTCTTTAATATTGCAGCTTTGAAATATTGAACATAAATATGTCCAATATTTATAACATAAATATGTTCAATATTTCGTAATGTTTCTTCAATTTTTTTTTTGTTTAGTACTTAATTTCGTTTCGCCATTTTATTCAATGAAAATGAAAATTATCTTTATATACCGGTAGTCTTATTTTAAATGTTCAAGTTCTACGATGGCACTGACGGACAGACACGGCAAACTTTTAATACCCCTTTTTTCCATTAGTGGTTAGGTACAAATGGAACGCGTTACTATAGTTTTCTTACCTATGTACAAGGTACAAATTACTTTTATATGGGTAATTACGTCATAATTTATAATCTTAATTTGATATACGACGTAGAGTATTATTTATAGGCCACTATTTCTTAGCTGTAATCACCATACATTGTTTTTTTTTTTGTAGACGTAAATCCAGGCTAACTTCTAAAGTAAAGGAGATGTGTAAATTATAATAGTATCATCTTTTTTATCGCCTAATAAATTCGAATTCTAAAAAACTTTTGTCTTGGACGTTTTAATATAAGTTCTAAAAAAAAGAGGTATGAATTTTTTTACAAAAAAAAAAACGTTTTTTGGCTCTCCTGAAAAGTAGGGTTTTGTTTTATACGCCAAGTGAACCTCAGGGTATCGAATACTTGTGGATCATAAGAGGCAGTGATCTAAGCACAAACATCTCGAGCTACAACTGCATTTCCAAAGAGGGTTGAGATCAATCAGTAGTGATGTGCCGTTCTTCAAAATTTCGAGAAATGTACGGAACGACCTGGAAATTTTCGAGAAATTTCTCGCAAAAAATTTCTTTAGGAAAATTTTTAACGAAAATTCTCGAAATATGTTGAAAATTTCCGGAAATTTTCAAGGAAAGAAATTTCTGATTTCGCGGCGGCACATCACTATCAATCAGCTACCAATTGTAAACACAAAGAGGGTTGGCGGCCGGTTGTAAACCTTTTCATACAAACGCATTCACAAATAGAGTTGACGTCAGCTTGACGAATAGATCAATTCCATGATGACAGCTGCGAGCCTTCCGAAACAAGGCTTAAGATTTTTATATATACTACTTTTAGTTACCCATCCAAATGCAGACCATACTAATGGTTGCTTAACCTGCTCTAGTAATACGTATTCCTGCAGGGTCTAGTTGTTCAGGCGGTCAGTTTGATCAACACTCGGTATAATCCAGACAGGCGTTCGAATCACGTCTCGACTGAGCAATTTGCGAACACACACTTAAATTGACTAGAATCGACCTTACTTTTTATTTTTGGCATTGAAGTTACTATTTTTAATAGATAATAGAGATAAAAAAGTCATAGCTATGTTATCATTTTATGAAAGTATTTTATTGAATTTCTCATTTCACCATTCCTTGAAATTCCTATATCGTTGTACTTAATCCGATTGACATAGGCTATTTTTTTTAATTAGAAAGCTGTTTAGTTTTTTTTTGTATAAAAAAATATGATAATTATGACATAGCTTGGAAGAGTTTTTGGCGGGAAGTCATGGGTTTCAGTTGAAGTCTGCTTTAAATTATTTTGGAAATTTATTTAAGCGGACTTTATAATATAAAATCATGATCTTGAACTAAAAATGTGAAATGGTTAAAGTAATCAGTCCAATAAAAGTAATCAATACCATAGACCTAGATTTAATTTACTGCGTAAAATGACCACCAACGCCGAGTGCGACAAATAATACGAAAACTGTCAGCCTTTATAGATAGAGATCAAACTGACAATGAGACAAGTTTTTATACAAGACGTAGAGGACCTTGGCGACTAGGCATGAACAGTAACACGAAATTTGGATTTCTCAAATTGTTAACTGTTAGTAAGTTATCTTACCTTGGAAAGATGGTATCGTACTGCTTTAACGATTGTGCAGGAAGTAAGTACAGATACAACCCTTTTAAGGTCAAACAAAAAAAAAACAAAACCCTGAACTAATACAATCGATTGATAAAACTTCTATGGGACGACCTCGCAAATATACTCTTTATAACAAAAAAAAAGAATTTATTAACTCAGTCCAGGCTTTTTGGAATAATCGGTGAACATACATATAAAGTAAAAGATTGCGCCGAATTAATAACCTCCTTTTTTGGAAGTCGGTTAATAAGAAGATCCTATGTCCAAAACAAAATGAACACTATTTGCTAGGAAAACGCACTCCAAGCGTGCCAAGTGGAAGCTATTTTTACTGTTGGAAGCCTGCCAAGGGTAGGTAAACAGCCTCATCATCAGCTGGCATCGCGTGGAGTGCATTGTCCGCGAGCCCCGCCGTGTGATGCAACGGCTGGCCAACTAATGAACAGTGTTGCCACAACTGAGTTCCCAAGAGGTACATATCCAGCGCTGAAAAGGTACATTTTGGGGTAAAAAGGTACATAGGCATTTTTTTTCTCAACTCACTAATACATACAGTACAGCTATCGCTCCCGCGCAATGAACATGAGAGAGCGAGAAAATTCCTGTTCGCTCGTCTAGTACTTGAATTGTAATTGTGGTTGTAGTGTGAGTGAGTGAACGGGATAGAGCATCTGCGATGTACGTTGTTCCGATATATCCAGCGTTTATTAATCTTTTTTTTGGCGGTGACCTATATAAAATGTTACACATAATTTTGGATGAGAAAAAATAAATAAATAAAAAGAAAAGAAGAAAAGGTACATAAACTGGCCCCGTTACACATAGCACATTGGAGGCTACAAAGGTACGTCAAATGTGTAAAATGTACGCTAACGGCAACGCTGCTAATGAATTGGTTCAAGTTCAATCCATTTGCTTGAATGGCGCTGAGTGCTAAAAAATGGCGCGCGTGGGTCTAACGATGATTTGTGATCTTTTAACAATAAAAGTCGCAATGTTAAAGGTAAACAAATAAGTTAGTGGACTTTGCCATATAGTGGAAAAAATTGGTACTAAAAATAATATGATTTCGCCCATTATACGGATTTAAAACGTTCGGTGGCGTTCGCATATTTTGTGGTCCACTAACATATTTGAATAAAAACAATGATAATGTCTATTTTTACTCCCCTTTGGTCTATGCCAGGTTAATTTCCTCGTGACAATGAAACATTAAGTCAAATTCCATTTATTTTAACACAGGCTTCATAAAGTGATATTCTGTGCGTGATTTTATACTACTTTTTACGAAAATGAAAACTGTCCGGTCTGATGGGGCTAGCAACCGATCCCAAACGTATATGAATAATTTTTTATATAGTATTACCTCTTAAATTTTTATTTTATTTATATAAAAAATATTATCTTATGAATAGAAATATGCAGCAGATGTTTGATTTTACAACAACAACTCTTAAATTTAGAAACCGTTTGAATTTCAATGTATATATTTTAATAAATTTAGCCTTCCTTTTTCTCCATTTAATTTCTATGTCTAATATTTAAACCTGATGGAGCACACAGAGCATTTTGGGTCTTGCGGCTTTAAGCAGATAAAAAAATGGATAGCAAGAAGATGGAAAAAGGATTATAATTGTTGTATCGACATTTTATTATCATGATCCGCATTAATTTGCCAATTTACTTCAATGTTGGCTGAACAAAAAGCTAATTTTGATTCTCAAGGCCTTCCAGGAGTTGAAATCTGTGGCGGATGCTTAGGATTCAGGACCATTCCACTTTTTACCCTTGAATGGAATATAAAAAAGCTACGCGTAAATTCTTATCTCGTGCCGCCAACTATGAAGCCGCACCTTATAACGAAGTAAAGTGTTGAATGAAATACATTTTTAGTTAATTAATAAAACGATAAAAGACTTAGAAGATTAGAAGAAGGGCCTTTGCTCAACATAGAACTAAGAAAAAAACAAAATGTCATCAATTAACATACACAATTGTCCGTCTGTCTGTCCGTCTGTCTGCCCGTCTGTCTGTCCGATGGATTATTTCGACACAGTTTTTTCACGTGAAATCAAGTTGCCTTGCGGTGGTTCTTAGCTATTTTGATGAAAATTAGTTTAGCCGTTTAAAAGTTATTAGGGTCGTTTGAAAGTCGGGTTTTTAATTAGTTTGACAAATAATAGATGGTGCTACGGTATGGACACCTAAAATATCAATTCCACTAAACTTCTGTTGGAATAAATATGTAATTCCGGCACTCATAACTAGCTGGTGTCTCGGTCACAAGAATCGTTTAAGAAGTACGACCTGTAGGCGAGAACGGCCGGATAGACTGAAAACCAGACAGCCAGACAGCCATTTTTGGCCAATCTCGAAAGTGAGATGCTTCGCTCGCTCAGTCAATTATATATTTTTTAAGCATTTTAAATTTTCTTCTGAATAAGATTATGCCAAGTGTGTCATGCCAACTTCATCTATGACTGTTTTTAACACGACGATAATTTTTCGTCACCTTTCAGGTTTCAACTCAATATCGGCTAAACTATTTTAATATATCCAATATATGACATGTTAAGTTCCATATTTTTACCAAAATGCGTAAAATTCAAAACCGGTTGAACCGATTTAGATGCACAAATAACTTAAAAATTCTATTAAGAGTTACTACACTCATTCGTAATATCAAAATTAGTTCAACGGTTCGAGAGTTATCACGGAACATAAATAGACCCAAACGATGTTTTGTCACCTCGAATTGATTTCGCTATTTTCTAACAAGTCAAATGAGATTCTTTTTCTAAACGTCAAAACAAACATTTTCTATGTATGTATGCTATGTGTGAAATGCAGACGAATGCAGATAACATCATAGTTTCTTGGAGCCACATAGCTTTTAATGTCAGTTTTTCTGCAATTATAAATTTAAAATCAAATTGAAAACGGATGTGTATACAAGTGTCATTATTTTGTTACGTTTTATTTTTATAACAGCACTAGATCATTTATTTTTGACGCAGGAAAATACCCAGTTGTAGTGTAATTATAGAAATTCTTGATATCTCACAAAACGTTTGCTACTTAGTTTAAATTAAAGGATAAGTATAAATTGAGTGTCAGGCGACATTAAAAAGATTTCTAATTAGCGATATGGCTGTCTTTAGAGACTTGCGATACCTTGATAAAGCTATTTTTATAAAACGATGGAAATTAAGTATTCTTAACAATTTTCTTCATAACAAAAAGGTTTTTATAATGGTCGGTAAATATACTACATGTAGCCTATATATTATATTATTGGTAAATATAATGTTGCTTTTGAATGTAGTAACTTTAAACAGATAAAAAAATGAAAAGTCATGTCAATAGTCATGTAAAAGGTATGTAAATAGTTTAAGTGATAGATTTTAGAGTTACTTTTATGTAAGTATTTTAAATACTTATTTTTCTATTGCATTAACATATTTAGATAAATAAATTATAATACAAAGCTTACGCGCTGCGCTTTTGCCTAATACGTGCCAAGTGGACTCTGACAGAGACTATTTAAATATGCAATATCTGATGAAAAGCTGTCTAATTAGTATACTAACCTAATATTTAAATTACGCTTTGACAGCTCTTCTTACACAACTGGTCACGCCTGTTTACGGTTTTAATATGCCAAGCGGCATTTAACCACTCGACTTGGTTCGAATTGGTTCATGCTGTGAGCAAACAGCAAATATATTTTTCACTAATTTAATTTGGTTATTTTATGAAGTACTAGTTAGCTGTACCCGAGGGCTTCGCTCCCCGTGGGATATTCGGGATAAATTGTACCCTATGTCCTTCCCCGAGTCTCAATCTATATCCACACCAAATTTCATCCAAATCGGTTCAGTACCTAGTTTAAGTGTGAAGAGGTAACAAACAAACAAACAAATAAATCAACTCACTTTCGCATTTATAATATTAGTAGGATAGTAAGATTGTAATTTGGAGTGCTAGACGGACTTAGTTAGCCCTTCAATGGGACAGAATAGGTTGAAAATACGAACTACTAGCACTTCATTAAAGTAGCTCTGAATAAGTGATTTATCGAACAAAATGCGGCTGCGTCCGTCAAACGTAGCTCTCAGAACGGAAACGCAAAACGTTTTGACCGGGTCTCCCTAATTCCCAAATTCGGCCTGGGCTTTAATGCACCGCGACTGTAAACAGACCTCTACCCTCTGCGCTTACGCCTAATCCGCGCCGGGCTGAAAACCAGATTAAATATGCATTCCCTAATGGCGAACTGTCTATTCCAAAAATAAATGAGACAGGCCAGCGTGAAATCGGTATTGGTTTATCTATTGCTTTCTGCTGATTACAGTTTTTTTATTTAACTGGAGGCGTCTCCAATCACATAAGGGATACACTGATTATCACCGCCATGCAGGTATATTGGTAAGAAGGTAATTATTAATAATATAATTTAGTTTTTCAGTAAAAAAATATCTGTTTAAATAATACCACAAGGTGAGGTAGATATTTTTTTTTCGGTTTTAATAAATATATACCATATATACCTAAAGATATTGTCTGAAGAATATGATGTGTAAAAAAGTACAAAAAATAAGCTAAATGAAAAGTACTAGACAGAATATGCTAAATTATAAAGTTCTTTAGTTATTTAGGATTTTTAAAAGTGATTACCTAATCCTTTTTTTGAAATCTGTTAAAAATTATGGGATGGGCCACCGTTTTGATGGTAAATGGAAAGTTGAATGCGATAGCATGAAAAAGTCATAAAAAGAAGAAAACTGCATATCAATCACTCGCAGTCGAGTGTCTATTGGTTAGAAAATTCTGAGCGAAATATGAATGGTATAAAAACTATGACGATCAAATTGCATAGGCTGCAGTAAAACATAAAAAAACTGACCATGTGTTACCTGGGCTTGCACAATTGCACATTGAGGGATCTATTACTTAAACCATTTGGACATATAATAGGCGTACCGAAGGGATCTAGGGGGATCACACGATTTTTCATCTTCAAAATATAATATTCATGTCAATAACCCTAGGTTTTGAAGCGAAGTAGAGAAGAAATAGCCGAAATGATATAGGTCACCAACATTCTTAGTAAAAGTTTACAAGCGGGTGCCGTTCGATGTTAAACACTCGTTGAGAACGCAGCTGTAGCACAAGATGTTTATACTTATTCCTTTAGCGCTATTGCAGACCAGCGACACTTTGTCTGTGACACCAGTCAGCGACGGTCGGCGAACCGACCGTCAACGACCTGTGCCTCGCGACGTCTCGCTACGTCGTGCGACGGTCGCCGACTGTCGCAAACGGTCGCGTGACACATAATATCAATCGGTCACAAACTGTCAACTGCCAAGATATTACCGGCCTTACAGTATATACCTACGAAGAGGTGGAGCGATCCTATTCTAAGCTGGAAACCACACGGCGAAATATACTGAAATTCGGTTATTAAATGGCTAGTTAACTGATTACGATATTCGAGCGAGCTGACGAGTTGAATCTGTGTCGAGGCAAGACAAGTGCCGCGACTAACTAGATTACAGCAGCACAAATCACATTACGATGGAGATCCGTAGATATTGCCTGTGACTTGAGTAAGACATTGTAATATTGAGTTAGATACAACTGGCATGCATGTGATAAGCTGAGGAATTGTATTAGGTATTATGCTGTCTCAGAGACATAGGGTAAATATCCAAATAGCTGGAAATAACAAAGGGGCCTCCCTTTGTTATTTCCAGCTATTTGGATTTTGAGCTTTGCCCAATTATGGGACCTAAATGTCAAGAAAAAAGTACCTATGAATGTAAATTTTATCAAGACTAATATTATACCTCGTTTGTTAAGATACCATTTAATCATAAAAGAAAAAAGGAACAGATTAACATACAAAAGAATGGCGGCGAATCACATAATCCGCCTTTTAGTCGGGGAAGAGTAAAAAATACATAACATCTACGACGTTTAGTACAAAACAGTCACATGTTACACACATCGCGGCATTTTTAGGGTTCCGTACCTAAAAGGTAAAAACGGGAGCCTATTAATAAAACTCCGGTAAGTCCATCCATCCGTCCTTCCGTTTGTCTGCCACCAGGCTGTGTCTCATGATCCGTGATAGATAGACAGTTAAAATTTTCCCAGATAACGTATTTTTGTTCACATGTTTTTTGAAAAACAGAATAAAATAAATATTTAAGTTCCCTCCCACACAACAAACCTGATTTTTTATAAATAATGGTACGGAACCCTTCATGCGCGAGTCCGATTCATACTTGGCCGGGTATTGATTTACTCTCAGCATTTTTATTCGTTACTAGCTGTAAGAAAAACTATCCTGTGTCCTTCCCTAAGTATCAAACTATATCTATATAAAATTTCATTTAAATAGGTTCAGTGGTTAAAGCGTGAAGTGGTAACGAATAAACAAACAAACAAATATAATACAAACTCACTTTTGCATTTATAATAGTAGTAGAATAGTGAGCCCTAGCATTGCATACCGAGGATATGGGACCGCCCAAAATTAAGTCACTGCGTTCTTTTTTAAACTTGGCACCAAAAAAGCGCGGATTTCAGAAAAGAAACAATATTAAGTTAAAAATAGAACAATTGTTAGATAATATCCCAGTGTGTCTTGACTTGAAACTACACCCCACAAACTGTCATGTCTCACTAACGTACAAATATATCCCCTGAATAATAGTCTGGATACAATAGTGAGCCCTATTGTGATGCTTTCTATTTTAAATGTGTGTGAACAATAAAGCCTCGTACCGAGTACCGACGACGTAATATGTTATATTGAGGAAAAGTAAATAAGCAGGAATTATATTTTCCTTTTTGATGTGGATGAGAGTAGTACAGTTAAGTTAATAACTGTCATATAATTAACCACTTTATGATATACTTCTTACCTTATAAATGAAATATCTTATCATTTACCACTAAATATATAATAAAACAGTAGAAAGTCTGTCTGTACATTAAATATATTTTCAAAAAAAAATATTGGGGGCGATGGACACTTTAAGAGTAAGAATTTTTTAAAAATGTCTGTCTGTTTGTACACGCTAATTTTCGAAAATACTAGATGGATTCGAATGAAACTTTCTTGTATATATAGCTGTTAAGCCTGGGCAACATATAGGGTATAATTGATTTTGGAAAATGAAAAACCTGATGCAGAACCATAATGGTCAAGCTTAACTATAAGAGATATAAATATGACGCCTTAGAAAAAGTTGTTCAGCCTGATGAGCATTTTCCAGAGACATAAAATCCACGCGAACGAAGTCGTGGGCTTTGGCTAGTAAATAAATAAAAAGGAAAAAAATATGAAGGGTGGTAGCCACGGCGCTTTTTAGTTCAATTCCTCCTCGGCTTTTACGACCTGCATGAAAAGAGTTTGATGAGCTACTTATAACTAGCCCGTAGTTTGCCCAGAAGGATGAACTCACCAACCCTATAACTCGGCAATCTCTTGACCGATTTAGCTTATGTTTGAATTTAAAAATTCTATTGGTTTCTATTACATGTTTTCTATTACACCAAAATTAACAAAACTTTAATTAAAACTACTTGAATTGTCGTCAAAAAGGAAACATACATAAATAAATACGAAAGTCGGATTGTGCAAGTTGACTCGAAGGATTTCGCTCACTTTTCTCGCTCGTTAAAGTGTAGTTGGAGTCGGGACCAATAACCTATAATGTGCTATCCAAAGCATGGAGATGTGCATATAATTGTATGCCACTTAAGGTCACCCAGCCATAAAATTACACCTTCCTTATAATTAACCCGTGTATTACACAGTGATTACTGATTAGTTGTACTGCATATTACTTCCGGTCAATTTAAATTTTATATAGGTACATAGTTGATTGAGTTAATATTCATATCCGTTTACTAACTTCACTCATACTAGTAAGTGCCTGATTGCTTATTACATTAGCAATCACTGATATTTATTAGATTACCAATTATAGATAAACAATCTATTCATGTAATAAAACAGTAAAAAAATGTATACTTTGAATATATTTCCAAAACATTTTTTGGGGCGATGGAGACATAGTAAAAAATTCCGTCTGAACACGCTAATCTCCGGAAATACTGGACGGATTCAAATAAAACGTTTTTTGTTATTTAGCTGTTAAGCCTGGTCAACAGAAAGGCTATAATTGATTTTGGAAAATGTAACACCTGATGCAGAACTATTATGGTCCAGCTAAACTGTAAGAAAAAAGTTTCGCCTTAGCAAAAGTTGTTCAGCCCGATGAACATTTTCCGAAGTCATAAAGTCCACGCGAACGTAGTCGTGTTCTTTGGCTAGTCACTAATAAGGATGAAGACCCTTAGAGCTGCAGACATGACGCGCGCTAACGCGTTAGGGCCTATGCACACGGCGTACGTAACGTAATGTGCTAACGAAACAACGCACATTTTTCGAACGCGCGCTTACAGTTCGCTTTTAATATTGATTCAAGCGCGTGAGGGAAGCTTGTTCAAAGTTCGTCGTCTGTGTTCTGTATTGCGTTTGTTTATGCATTTCGGAGAAAGGGGTATGTGGAGGGGCTCGACTTTAGCTAGAATTTCTGTATTACGAGTACAATCCATGTACGTACACGCGTGGCTGCAGCGAGTCTCTTGTCGTTGACTGAATAATTTTTTTAATTAAAGAGTTTAGTATGTATAATTTAAAACGCCCGACACAAAAATAGGGGTCTTATAAATTTGACACCATTGTCTCTCTATGTGTCTATTTGGGGCATCGTAGCTCTCAAACGGATGATCCAATTTCGATAGAATTTATTTGACATGAAAGTAAATTTTTGCGGTAATTCATAGTCATGTTTGACGCTTGAAAGTCAGAAGTTTTTTTAATTTGCCTGTCAAATAATCATGTTAGACCCTATAACCAATAGCGGGTCTAAAAAATATAGGTCTCCGTGATCGTTATCAATCAGATCTTTCACAGGGATGGCTCCCTCACATAATGACCGAAGGCCTAATCATTTGCATTAGGGAGCCTTATCGCGGCCATTCGTAAAGTTGACGGTAAGAGGTTCGGCCATATAACTTGATAAGCTGCATAGAAGCTTCGTCTCTTTAGATAACTTTTTTATAAGTTACTAAAATAAATATGAATAGTTTTGAAAAAATTACACTGAAAGATATCGAAGTACAGAAAAATATATTTTACTCTAACTTTATTGTTTGTACAAATTTAAAAAAATATTAAATATGTAAATTATTTGCATACAAATTGTAGCCTGATGTCACCGGAACAATAATGACATTGCATTTGTAAAAATTGTATTAACGGATCGGATGCAACAGTGAGACGGACTTATATATCTACATAGTGACACACATGGAATGCTAAAATCATTTCCTATCCAAGTATTCATCTCAAATAACGACTTCCATGACGTAATGGTCAACACGCTAATCCGTCAATCTGGAGTTTCTGAGTTCGATCTTCAGTGAAAAATGGCCTTCTTCAAATCATCATGGATGTTTACCTATATATGTATTTATTATACAAAATAATATCATTGAGTTAGTATCCCATAACACAAGTTTAAACTTACTTTGGGGCTTGCTCAATCTCTGTTATTTGTCCCTATACATATTACTAGCTGTGCCCGTAGGCTTCGCTCCCCGTAGAAATTTCGGGGAAAACTATCCTATGTCCTTCCCTGGGTATCAAACTTTATCCATATCAAATTTCATCTAAATAGGTTCAGTGGTTGAAGTGAAGTGAAGTAGTAACAAACAAATATACAAACTCACTTTTGCATTAATAATAGTAGTAATTATTTAAATAGGGCGGGTCGAATATCAGATAAACATAAAACAAGGTTATATAACAAAAAGGAACCAAAAATCCAAGGCCGCCCTTAAAATTCTATTTTTATTTGAGCAAATTCTCATCACGATCGTAAAGACACATCTCCTTTCCGCCCAATTTAGCATTCAGGAGTGTTAAACTAATCAAGCCTACAAAGTGTATGGATAAAAACTGGCAGTGCGCCAACACTGTGATATAATACATTACACACAGACAGACATCTTTGGGAATTGGGAGGTTTACTCTGAAAAATGTATTTTGAAAAGTTAGTGTACTATATGTTTATAATGTCTAACAAAATAAACTCAAACTATTTGGAGGGTGAATAGTCCATCATCATCATTATCATAATCATTTCAGCCGCATAACGTCCACTGCTGGACACAGACTCTAATACACCTGATAAAAAGTAAATTTTGGCCTCCCATATTATTTGACTCGTCGTTGACTTTAACAAGCAAAAGAAAAATGGTGTTTGCGAACTCAAAATATTTTTGAAAGACCTTTTAAACGATATCACATAAGATAGGTTAGTCAGAAAAAAAAATTGACTACAGGGTACAAAAACACGAAAAAGCCTACAATATTATAATCATGTTATCAACATTATACCTTTAGCCGCAAATCACGCTAGTTCTAAAAGTTCCCGACTAGAACATGACTGTTCGGATTTTTCGACCTCACGGTGACTTGACTTGTTACTAACATTAATAAAGCTCTGGGCTTTGACAGGGTTAATAAAAAGCTACTGAGCCATCTGTGGCAGAACTTGTTTGTATTACAAACAAAGGCACTATAGTTTTTTTTAAAGTAGGTAACTACGACATTTTTTTAAAATATTTTTGTAAAGAGCATATCTATCACATGTATGAAGATATATTTTTTAAAGGGCATGTATCCTTTTCTACAATTCCTCATATAAGTTACTTAGAATATTTTCTCGTAAATCTCAAGCTAAAATCTATTTTTTATACGCAATATTTAGTTTATCTTTTTGTTACAAGTGCATATTATCTTACTACATACAATAACATGTTTTTTTTTCTAATAGGACAGACACAATATTTTTAGGTTATTGGCTATAAACAGTTATGAGCCCAAGCCGCAAAAACCCTTGGCCACTTACAGCGTGATGTTGGAAGAGAAGATGGAAAAAGGGATTAAAACAATATTTAGGTGCATCGCATGATTAGCATTTTCGCCCATTTTCCTGATCGGCTTATACGAACTGCGCTTTCTTTTTTTCCATACCAGCTTGAAAAAAGACACGACACTCCTGTTACACAACTGCATACTCCCAAAAATAAAAAGTTTTTGTGAACGACCATTTATTTTTTTCCAAGTATTCGATAGAATCCAATACTCAGTTTATACGGTGTGTACCCAAGCAGGAATTTATGTTGGGAAAAAATCATGAGCACGTTTCTGTTTCAGCTGTCGATTGTGTAAAGGCTATGCAAAATGTCGAGTAGTGTACGATCACGTTTACTCAATGCGGTTTGGGCGCACTTCTCTCCACTTTAAATGCTGTAAACATCGTAAGATTATCGATTGAATAGCTACATAGTCGAAAGAGTATTGAGTAATTGCAATACGAATATTATTAGATAATATTAAAAGTCATGAGATTGCTATTATTCCACACATTAGTTTTTTTCAAGTCGCTAGAACATCTTTTAATCGACTTATTTCTTGTGAAATAGCAATCCGGTTGTTATTCTCTCGACTATTTTATTAAGTATACATTAATGTCAAAACAGCCGGGTGAATGCAAAACAGTTTTTTTTTTAATTGTTTGTGTGTTTCTACAAGGAAAGAAATATTATTTTCAACTAAGTATTCAATGTAATTATGTAATTTTGTACCCGATTTTAGTACGCTTCGAGGGCTTAGTTTTATATGGGGAATAAAATTTATCGTCAAATAACTATACATTTCGGTTAAAATTTTCATGGGTCGCTTGATTTCTCACAAATAATATTATTTTAACATTAAAAATTGAATCCGCCATTACAGCAACTAAATTATCATCACAAAGCATTAATTCAGCTTTTTAGCCAAGACATAGAAAATTAGTTCAAATATTGTTTCAAAGATCGTTTGATGCTGTAATAGATAATTTAAAAGCCTTTTCTCAACTTCAATAGTCAAGTCGATTGAAAGGCGAGCAAAAACATATTTTTATGACATTAAGGGCTGTAGCAGGGACTTTGAGCTAGGTATGCAAAATTTCAGCTAACTAGTAACTGGTTTAAATTAAGTTGCAAGATTCGACCCAAACATACAAGACACATTGTAAGTTAAAAATGATAGAAGCCTGTATATCAAAGATCTATAATGTAGTAATTTACAAGAGTATACCTACGCCACGTATCACTGTTTTGTTTCGGTCAAATGTAGCTTTTACCATTCACCTCTCATTAGTCAATTAGTCATTTGCTAGCTCTTATACGCATCGAGTACTCTCTATAATTGATAAGCGAGAACGAAACACAGATATACAGCCTGTCTGGAAAATAACCCGGCATATTTAAAGACATTATAAATCATGATCACACGAAAGTTAATAAATTTAAAACTAACAAAATACATATTGATTTCAAAGTAAAATTTAGTCAAATTAGTGCGCAACGTCTCGGGCGGAACGACTGGAAACTTCGCGCTCGGTACCTACCTCGGCTCGTTGTCAACCGCTTTCATCACACTTCTTGTTTTTATTTTATAACTTTGTCATCTTTCATTATGCACCAATTTTTTTTATATATATATTTGGACCGAGAATCGATTACTGCATTATTGTGATACGGTAAGAATATAAAATTCAAAATATAAATAATTTTTCTAAACTAAAAACTGACTATATCCCCAAACTACACAACTGATTTTAATAAAATTTCATAGGATCAGCTTCAATTTTTTTCTTTTTCGAAAGACTGCACTTTCGACAGTCGAATAAGAGAATAACTAAAAATCGGTACACAAATAAAAGGAGAAATTGGTGAACTTACTTAAAAGAAAATATACAGTCGAACAAAGAACGTCCTTTTTTGAAGTCGTTTAAAAACAACTTTTCATCTGTTAGTAACCAGATTTCATTATTTGAGAATTTATAAAAACTAAGAACCGACTTCATCTCCAAACTACATAACCAAAATACAAAATTTTGAATTAATTTCTATGGAACCACATGACAAGTATTCCCTTTGAAACAAAACAATAATTTTCCACATCAGTACCTACAGGCGTCTTGGAATAATCGGTGACCATACATAAAAAATATCGCTACGAATTGATAACCTCTTTTTGTTTGAAATTCGTAAAAAAATTTACGCCGCCATATAAAAAAAAATTAACACAGGCCTATGTTTGAGATAGCTGGTCTATAAAATATATCTCATTGTAAAATACATATACCCTACGTATTAAATAGGTATATGTGGTACTCCCATGCTGGTCTGGGAGAAATAAAAAAGCTTAGAATGTACCAGCTGCTTCTCTTCCCACGCAGATCGTAAAAGCCGATCGAGGGAATGGGCAAAAATGCGAATCATTTTAACAGGCGATGCGGCTAGCAACCCGTCACTGTATTGATTGCTTTTCCATCTTCTCGCCCACCATGACGCTAAAAGTGGCTTTTGGGTCTTGCGGCCCTGGGCTCTGCATAGAACCGCAAGACCCAAAATGCTCTGTCTGCCCCATTAGGGATAAAGACGTGATAGTATGTATGTATGTATGTATGTGGCGGCTTCATCACAAAGGCAGTCGCTTCAGGCTAACTTTGTGTGACAGTTAATACCTAGTCCATTACCAATTAGGTTAGTGCAGTAATACTAAATACCAGAGCAGTGAGCTGGTATATGCCGGATCGCGTACATTGAATGTACGTCAAGTCATGTATATTGTAGGTAGCTACACTAAACTTAATGATTTAATACGATAGGCAACAATGGAGGGTTGTACTAAGACTACACGGTACAGTTTGCACTATATGTATAAAGTCATGAATAATCGAATGTGTATACCATATGTTAAAAAAACCCTTTCCGATCTGTTAAGGTAATGTTGGATAGCTTGTTTAGCTTCTATTTATCGGTGTTGTAAAAAAATCTGTGGCTCTGTACGAAATGAAATACCTACCATTTCAAAATGTGTAAAGCCGAGCAGATTTTTACGGCTACACAAGCTACCCAACATTACCTATAAGATATTGTATATTGGATTGGCTTTTTTAAATTTCGTGTCTTGGGTACCTTTTTACCTATGTATTTATCTACTCTAGTCTACATCTACACGAATATTATAAAGAGGTAAGATTTGTAATGTATGTTTGTAATAAATTAACCCAAAAGCTACTAAGTCGATTTAAAAAATTCTTTCACCATTAGAAAGCTACTTTCACTCTGAGAATAAAAGCTATATTTATTGCTAGAAAAAATTAGGCATCCTTACTTAAACTTTTAGTAAGGTAACCCAAGGTGTAAAAAAGACCATAAAATATCTTTCGTCGCATGCGCTGCGGAAACTATTGATGATAAAACAAAAGTATGTTCTACAATATTAAAGAACATATCAATAACTACAAAAACCTTCGCAATACAATATGTCCAACTATTTATGGTTATGTAACAATAACTACTTTTACATTTTAAAAGTTGATAGAAATACCGACCAAAATTAGACCATGTTATTCATACTTCTATTTAAACCTTTATCCAAATGAACCATATTGTTTTCAAGACTGTTTTAATTCATGTAGATTACTTTTTGAATTGTTAAAATCAATAGACATTACTTACTTATACATATAAATTATTTTGTATTCAAAATTGTTTCAATACCTGTAGGTAGTTTACTTTTGATTTTTCAAATCGTATATTCCATTTAAAAGATATTACGAATTTAAAAAGTCATAGATATAATAAAGACGCCGCCGCACCGTGTTGTGGCACTTGTGGCATTGCAGCGCATCAAACATTTTTTGACTATTTCCATTGCAATTTTTTTGTCCATTTTAAAAAGTTCTTTTCAGAACTAATAAAAACAACAACAAAAAATATAAATAAAAAATGTTCATATATAAAAAGACATAGGAAATTTAATTAGGTAGGATCACATAAATGTTGTAAAAATGTAAATGAAAATACTAAGTAAATAAGTTACTTACTTAAAAAAGCGATGAACAAATTCGGATTGTAATTATACATAGATAATGTGATACTTTGCTGCGTTTAAAACAATATAAAAATAAAATAACAAAAAACTAAAAATAAAAGGGAAAAATATAAAACAAATCTTATGTCCACCCGTGGGAAACCGGGACTGGCCGCTAGTTATTTTATTTCCATATTCGCTCTCGACATAAATTTACTTAGTAGTAGTAACGTTTTCCATGCCTGCATTCTGCAATTTATGTCTTTGAGCGAATATGTCATAAAATTATGTTAGAACTTCACTTAAGATAAGTTCGTTTAATTACTAATAAAATATAGTAGTGTTAAGTTAGTATCTCATACTACAAGCTTAAATAAAACTTACTTTGAATCGGTGTAACTTGACAATATACAACGTGGTAAAAAATATGCGTAAGTAGATAATAAAATCAAACGATAGGCTATACTTACTTAATAAAAATAATGTATTAATAATAAAATAACAGTAAAAAAAGAACAAGCATTCGACATTCCCATACCAATTTAACGGACGGTGTACACTTTTGTATGTGAAAGCTGAATTATTTGTTTTTATTTTTATACTGTTATTTTGTTTCCATTATACCAGATATCAAATATCTTATATATTTATTTGCTAATACGAGTTTTACATGAGGTCTTATAATTAAAATACAATCCGTCTTATCAACCCTTTCGGGCACAGCAAATATTTTGTAGTTTAAGTATATACTTATAGGTGATATTGTAATCAGCGACATCATTTTTAATTTTATATTAAGTAATAACTGAGATCTTTTATCACAATATTTTTACTTTTTATTTTTAAATTCTTTTTATTTTTAAATTTGTTTTATTATGTTTTCTTAATTTAATTATGTATTTGTATTCATGAACTCATTTACAGAGTAGTAGCAACATCTTTGCAGCATTTTTTCAATTTCCTTCGGAAATATTTCATGTTAGTTTCATTTTTTATATCTATAGGTAATTGATTATATATTTTGACTGCCATATGAAATGGGCTTTGGCGTAACATTTCAATTCTGGAGGTTGGGACGCACATTTTTTCTTTATTTCTGGTATTGTACTGGTGGGTGTCTTTTATCTGTGTAAATAAATATGAGCAAAAATGCATATGTCCTGTATGTATATTGAAGGAAGTGTTAAAATTTCAATTTTTTTTAAAGAAGGGCCTACAGCTGTTCTTATTTTTGATTTGAGCTAGTACTTATCCTGATACACTTTTTTTGAATGATAAATAAATCTTGTGCTTTACTACTATTACCCCACAACATCACTCCGTACCTCAGCCATGAGTATGCGTATGCGTAATAGGCAGATATTGCAGTTTCGTTGTTAGTGGTGTGTTTTATTTGATAGAGAGCTTACGTGAATTTACTTAATTTGGTTTTGACGTGTTCAATATAACTTTTCCAATTTATATGTGAATCTATATGTATACCTAATAAATTAAATAAGTTTATTGTTTGTAATTCAGTATTATTAAATTGAATGTTTGTATATATTGGTGCTTTTTGGTGTGACGTAAATTGTATTATTTTAGTTTTCTTATAGTTTATTTCAAGATTGTGATCTGTGAGCCAACTTGCTGCTGTTTCTAATCTATTTTTAATTACTGATTTGATATCATTGTAATTATTGTTATTATTTCCTATTAAAATCGATAAATCGTCTGCAAATAAAATGGATGATGTGTGATCTTTGTCTTAATTTTTAGGTAAATCTTTTGTATATAGTATGAATAAGACGCACCCTAATACATTACCCTGGGGTATCGAACATGACAGAGTCGTTTCTTCTGAATATATATTTTGCACGGTATTATTATTGTTTTGATACATTATTTGGACAGTTTGTTTCCTATTTTCTAGATATGACTTGAACCATAGATAAGCATGTCCTCGTATGCCTGAACCGTATAATTTTGATAATAATATTTTATGACATACCCTATCATACGCTTTAGTCATATCTAGTAATAAGCCTATTGCATATTGTTTATTATCTTACCTACAATAGTAATCTATTAGCCCGTAGTTCGATTTATTAGAGGTATGTCCTGTAATGTCACGTTGTATAACGTACTGACTCTATCCGTCTATATTTAGAAGTCTCCACGGCAGGAGCACGATCCTCTCTGTGTTACTAGAGCCGTACTTGGCCAGAGCAGCCAGAAGTTTTGGCCTACACTCTCCACGCTGATGGAGGGATCTCATTGATGTCATCAATGATCCCTACAACCAGTCAGCTTTGTTTAGCTTATATTTCCTAAGTCGCCTTCCACGACATCCACGGAAAGACTTGGAGTGGTCCTATTCTACTCTGCCGGAAACCAAACTTACTGACTCACATTGTTTTTAATTCAGCATCTTTTACAACGCCTCACAGCTTCTGTAACAATCACTTCCTCACAGCTTCCTCATTTATCTTAG
This sequence comes from Acrobasis consociella, assembly GCA_963555685.1. Lineage (NCBI taxonomy): Eukaryota > Metazoa > Arthropoda > Insecta > Lepidoptera > Pyralidae > Acrobasis > Acrobasis consociella. The sequence goes on from OY743104.1 coordinate 24,812,721, forward strand.
GGCGACTTGAGACGAGCGTCAGTAAGAAAACTAAATACTCCTTTGTATTTTGCCATTACTTACTACTGTTTCATAGAGATATTTCAACTTTCAATGGAATGGAGTCATTGTGGTGCTTGTAAAGCTTATAAGCTATTTTGCCACAACCTCTCGTGAAGCCTGCCGATCTAGAGCGTAACTTAATTTCTTTAGAACGTTATGTTTAACTCACTTATTGTGAGAGGTACCCTTTACCTGAGGTACGATGTGAAACCGAACGCTTACATTTAAAAAAGTAAACTTTTTTCTATGTCAAAGTCAATTTTTTTTATTCGATGTAAGTAGGGTAGATAGTGAAGGTCATTTTTATATTATTTTGGAGCAAAAGCTTCCGAAAAACCATTAAAAGGCCTAATCAAGACAAATACAATAAGCCCGAGCTTGAGAGATTTCCTACAGAGTTTCTTACAGCATACAGCCACGTCAAAGACGTTTCAACAATACCAAAAATAGATGATATGAGGGAACAGATGAACACATATTATGTTCCTATTACACAAACACGAAACACATTAAACCCTTGTTTTGACTTCAACGTAATCGGTCAAAAAATATTTTTTTATTTTATTGAGTATAATATATCTTCATTGCAATTAATATTATACCTTCCGGTAGGGTGTTGTTTCTCGCAGTACTAGGTATAAAAATCCTAGATCAGAAATCCAATCAGTCTACCGTGAATTTTTAAATCAAACAAACTGGCTAGATATTCCTCGCACACTGAAAACTGATCTACCTTTTTGGCTGAAAAATAATTCGGGAGTTTTTTGAAACGCTCCCAATGTTTGATTCGGGCAATATTTGTGAGGGGATTTAAAAATAACGTAGCAAAAAAACGAAATACCTATCCTATTTTTCAGCTTAATATTTTTATTCCTCTGATTTAAATTTATACGTATTCACTGCTTAAAATCTGATTGCATTCGACACGTTTTTAGTGTTCCGTAGTAAACAAGGAGCTCTTATAGTTTCGCTATCCTTAGAGATCCGTTTCTGAAATATTAAATTTTAAATTTAAATATTTGTTACAGTCAAGTGTTCCCAGTCAATTCACAGCTTAAGTATATTAGATATGTATACTCAAGCTGTGAATTTTTTCACACATTCTATATGACGAAATTTAAAGGAATATATGATTTAGATAAACGATAGGCGATACGCGATAACGATAGGTGATTAACGTATAAAATGAATTTGGAAAAGCAAAATTTCATTCAATTAAATAGAAAATTCGTTTTTAGATGTTTTTAATGGCACGAACTCAAAGTTGGCATTGGCAATTACGGAAACCTACACTGCGCGTGGCCCGATTTGGCTAATTATTATAAAAATGCATTTCGATATCTCGAGACGTAAGCTCAGCTTTGCATTTGTGAAATAACACACAGATAGTGTAGGTGAAACATTGGCCTGATGCACGTCGTCTCCCTTTCGCGCACTTTCCGCCTTTATCTTTGGTACCGCTAGCACCTTGACGTTGCAATGTTGCTGTGTTAGGATTATTAGTGAAATAAACTAAAACTAGTAGTTCGCCACGAACTTAGACCTCGCGAATATTATTCCAAAGGATGTGCCTCCGTTGCCGGCCGAATTGGCTGCCGGCGCCGGTATAACACGATCTGTGTCTGTAGTAAGATACGCATTTTTAAGAAAGTTGTTCAGTAACCCGGACTGAATTCACCCTTAAATAGTTTCAGTATATTTTGTAAGAAGATTTGTATTTTATATCCGTCACGGCTCAGTCAGCTAGACTTCGCGAGTCATCCTAAACCCGTTCAAGTATAACGTATAAAAAAGTTGTACAGACAAAAAAGTTGTTCAAATAAAAAAATGCGTTTATATAATGGCAACAAAAAAGTCTACTGACATTTTTGAAAATATTTGGATATGGCGGATATATGACACTTTTAAAATTTTAAACCCACATATTTCCGCCATTTTAATAAATTTCGAAAAACTGGCTCGACAAAAAATTCTATTTAGTTGCTGAATCTGCTCACAAATTTTCATGAGAATCGGTTAAGAAATGCGACCTGTAGGCGAGAACAGACAGACAGACAGACAGACGGACAAAAGAATTTTTGGCTAATCTCGAAACTGAGACGCTTCGCTCGCTTCGCTCGCTCGGTCAATTATAAAATAAATAATGAATATTTTTTATTTATTATCATAGAACAAAGCGGCCAAGTGCGTGTCGGACTCGCCCATGAAGGGTTCCGTAGCTGCAAGAAACATAAAATAAAAGTTCATAGTTCGTTGAAACTTTGATCGATGTTTTAATAATGGTGTATTTTAATTTTTATTTATGACGTATTAAAAAAACTACTCACTAGATCTTGTTCAAACCAATTTTCGCTGGTAGTTTGCATGGTACATCATATATTTTTTTTAGTTTTATCATTCTCTTATTTTAGAAGTTACAGGGGGGGGACACTCATTTTTCCACTTTGGAAGTGTCTCTCGCGCAAAATATTCAGTTAAGAAAAAAATGATGTAAGAAACCTCAATATTATTTTTGAAGACCTATCCATAGAAACCACACACGTATGGGTTTGATGAATATTATATTATATATTTTTTTGAGTTTCAGTTCTAAGTATGGGGAACCCCCAAAATGAACAGTTTTTTTTTCTATCTTTGTGTGAAAATCTTAATGCGGTTCACAGAATACATCTACATACTAAGTTTCAACAGTAAAGCTCTTATAGTTTCGTGAAAAAGTGGCTGTGACATACAGGCGGACAGACAGACAGACAGATAGACTTGACGAATCTATAAGGGTTCCGTTTTTGGCATTTGGCTACGGAACCCTAAAAAGATATTCCAACGCATCGCCAACCTGAGGCAAGGTACCTAGAAGGCTGGCAGCATTACCCCTCTGCACCACAATAGAAATTCTTTGTGCAAAGAAACTGCCCGCCCTTGTATCACCCGTAATATCGAGAAGACGCGTTGGAAGCTAATAATATAATAAAATAAATAAACATAGTATTGTTTGGTTCTTAATAATGAAAATGGTTAATTAATATTTATTAAAACATTGATTTTATTTATATGTAATTTTTGACTGACTCTGCTTACTCACACTAATGCAAAGCTGAGCTCAACGAGGACTGTACCTATATGGATGGATAAAACTGATGTTTTGATATATAAATATGAATGACGAAAACGGCTACTGAAACTTTGTCCGATTGGATAAGTTGAAGTAGTAGTATACTCATACCATCATTATCAAAATATGTAACAAAAGAAAAAATCGTATTCAGACAATTCGGACATTTTGTATGGGAATGTCGATTTTTTTTCTTTTGTTTTTTGACTTTTATTTTATCATCATTATAAAGGGGGACTGGTAAATCACGTTACATACTTAAAGAGGTAACTCAGCCCGCCAATATGAACAACTTTTCCTATGGGTCCAATGCTCGGAACTCGATTTTTTTTTACTGTTTCACACAAAGGTGCTTAGCTAACCGGCCAAATTGTATGGAAATGTAATTTTTTTTTAGTTCCCTACTTTGGTCCCCTATTATATTGACCTGCGAGACAAAAGAGCGCTACATTTCTCTATTCTGAGACACATAATTCTAGCCAGCTGCCAACTTCCATCACCCGCAGATCAGCCTGCACCGTATCTACATCCAAATGTAGACTACGCCCGGGGTTGCTTAATTGCGAAGCGAAGCAAAAGCAAAGCACATAATTTACTCCACATATTACCTAAACCAATAACAGTCACATTAGTTACGTATACTCAATTATAATTACAAACAAAACAAACCAAGTTGCTCCACCAAAGTCAAGTAAGGGCAAATCTTACGCAATGGAAGTTACGTAACTTGCGCGGGGTGGTTCGTTCGTACTATCACAAAAATGATAAGGCAGGTCCCTGGAGCCAATTGTAGCTCTCAATCTATAACTTTTGTATCTTTCTAACATTTTAACTGACTTAAAAAAGTAAGGCCGTCAACAATTTAAATGTATAGGTAAAATATTAAGGCTCCTCCCTGCGCTAGCGACCTTGAAAACACAAAAAAAATAATTTCTCTTTCTGTAAGTGAGATTATTAGAAACCCTCGTACAACTTTTTAGCTAGTATCCTGAAGTTTCATTAGAACCTCGAAAGTCATTGAAATACTATCCGGTTTAGAAACCTTTACAAAAAGAGTTAAAAATGGCCGTTTTTTGTATTTTTTGCAAAGGAAAATTCAGGGTATTTTATTTCAATGATTTTCGAGGTTCTAATGAAACTTAAGGATACTAGCTAAAAAGTTGTACGAGGGTTTCTGATAATCTCACTTACAGAAAGAGAAATTAATTTTTTTGTGTTTTCAAGGTCGTTAGCGCGGGGAGGACCCTTAAGGTTTTTTTATATTTTATGTTTGTTCTCCGACTACTATAACCTTTTTTATATTGTTTCAAGTGACATATTTTATATGTGGTCTCATATAAGAAGCCGTTTTTAGTTTTAAAAATTATGAATCTTTCCGAATAATGTGCTTTCGATAAAAGTCTGGGGCCATTTTGTTTCGTTTAATGGCTTATACGATTTGATTTATATTTTACAAGCTGCTGCCGGTTTGATTGAACACACTGTTTGACAAATTGAAAACTAATTTCATCAACTTAGTGTGTAATGTACAGTCCGATTTTATATTGCGACGTCGAACCAGGAAATAATTTAAACGATAAACGATATAGTTTTAGCATGAACCTTTGTGAATGGGTCTAACATTACTCGTTAGTCTGTCTGCGAACACGAAGGATGTTCTTATATTCTTAGTTATATGTAGTTATCACGCTAGTCCGCCCCTCGTTGTTTCTCGCTCAATCCCCAGCCAGGAAAAGTTACAAATAGCCTAGAGTTTTGGGTGTCTTTTTAACCGACTACCAAAAAAGGAGGAGGTTATCCATTCGTAGCGATTTATTTTGCGTTTGTTCACCGATTACTAGAAGACGAGTGTTTCTTACGCGTAGTAAAACGCGCGCGTGAGGAGGAATGTTTTTTCTGTACATTAACAGAATAGTCTGCACACATTTAAGACTGATGGAGGATTTTTATGAATGTGGGCTAGTTGTTGTTTATTTTCATTAATACTTAAGAAAAACATAATATGCCTTTCGTAGATATAAAATAAAGGTGAATATAACTTGTTAGTAAAAGTGTGCTGCCGGCCGCTGCCATTCCATTTTTTATCGGCGCTATGAGTTTATCTTAAAGAAACGTAGATAAGTACCTAGTTAATTGTCTTGCAGATCCTTGATTTTTTTACCCTTCACGTTATGCACGGTTTAAGAAAATAAACTCAAAGAATTTAAACCCTGAGTTCAGTCTATGATACTGAACGATTTCCCTATGAAACTTAATATCAAAATATAAAAAGTAATTTTTGGCCTCCTGTAGAATTTGACCGATCAGCTGATCCGAGTTTTTATGGAAAGCAAATATTTTGTTATTTCTACACATATTGCTCGGAGAAAGTTGTAAAGTATCATAGACTTACTACAATAAGATAAGTTTCCGTAGCTAGGTATATTTTGTAAGATATTATTTTAAACGTGAAACTGTTTATCCTTCGCTTGGATGTCGATTGATTTAATTATATTGATCAATTTATGTACATGCAGCGTTGCATGCTCCAAACCTATTTGCTGATAGAAGCCCTGCAAAGAAAAATTCCTTTTTGAATTTTAAATTGACAACCAACCGTTGCGATTGGTAAAGATTTTATGGGGTAGTGGTTATTATTGAGGGTAAAAAAGAGGCGCCCTCATTTGAAATATTTTTTTAAATAAATAAATGTGGTGATGATTACATTTTGTAACATATAAGACAGGATTTTAAAATATTTTTAAAATTTCATATCTAAATAAAATATACATACCCGTAATAAATCGAACCACGGTCTATACTAAAGTACCATAGTATATATTTTTTAAATAACAGCCAAAGCGCGAAAAAACTTTTGAGCATCTCCATACTAAAGTGTGCAGCCACCCGGGCAGTTTTTACGGAAATGTGATTTTTTTTGTTATTTTCATTTTATTTTAATTTCATTATACTGAAATAATCTAGTGTTGTCGTGGTTTAATTTATTATGTGTATGTAGGTCCTTCGAAGTTTATTCGTAGATTTTAGTTAAAAATATATAAGGACAAATAACACAGATTGAGCCAGACCCAAAGAAATCTTAAGCTTATGTAATGGAATACTATAAATACCAGAATTGCACTGATGATACTATATCTTATAATAAGTACATGTATATAGATAAACACCCAAGATTCAGGACAATTTAAAAAAGGCAATTTTTCATCTTGTTCTGGCCGGGGATCGAGTTAATCGTAAAGTGTAAGTAATAGCAATAGGCGGTGTCCTTTACGGATTTGACTCAATGCCCACTGAAATCGAGGGTTTTGGGGTTTCATTCCTCAAAAGGAAGAAACGAAAGCCTAATAGAATTAGTCGAGTACAGGCGCTTGACTGTCTGCCTGTCACATTAAATTTTCTCTGAAACTGCTGATGGACGACATAGTTCAAATTTGAAACATATAGACCCCACCACCTATTCAAGTTTTAATTTTTGTTGAATTTTAATTACGTAAAATTGAATTTTCTTATAAAAATTTTCTACAATTTTACTGAATAGATCTCCATTAGTGGTTCTTTATAAGTGCAGTGTAGTATTTGCTGAAAAATTCCCGCTTCAAAAGACCAGGAAACGTGACTAGGAATATGATTTGGAATTTAGTCTGTATGAATAAGTACAAGATCAAGTTTTAAAACTAATACCGGACTATGGGTTTTATCAGTTGTAAGTTTATCAGTGTGCTTGCATTATGTCATATATACATATATTTTTAAAACGTGTTGATCATTTGATACCCTACATGGTACGATCCGTCATCATTTATATAGTTGTTGAATTTTTATTTACATATATATTTGTTATTAAATATAGTATCGTTAAGTTAGCATTCCATGAGATAAGTCTCGAACTTACTTTGGAGCTAGCTCAATCTGTGTGATTTGTCTGTATTTATTTATATTTAATTTTTTAGATCATTACTTTATGGCCCTATTTGTAGAGCGCCATATTAAATAAACTGTGACGTCATACAGCCTATAATCAAAGCACAGCCGAGACTGACAACGATACCCCATTTTTAAAGATATCATGGTTATCATTTAAGATGCGAGGGAACAGATGAACATACATTACATATCTAGCAGCGAAACACATAACCCACCTCTTGACTTAGCCGAAGTCGGGTAAAAACCGGAGCTAGTTAGGTATCGGTTGTAAATTGAAAATCACTTCTCATTTTCCACAACTGTCACTGTCTTCTTCTTCATTTTAGCCGTTTCCGTCGGTTGCATGCTCAGCGGACAGCTTCGGAAGTCAGACTTCGCTTTCCTGCTTGTTCTTCTCCAAATAAAATATGCATAATAGTATAATAGTTGTATTTCACATTGTTTTCGGCATAATGCATATAATCCTACGTGTTGTACTTCCTAGCACGACATCCATTCAAACTTGAGGTGGTAATAAAATCCTCTTAGTTTGTACTATTTTATACCACCAATTATAAATTTAATACCTCTCAATCATCGTAGATATATTGGTCGTGCTGGGAAGATTCCTTCCCAGCACGACCACGCTGAAATTCCAACTTGTAAAAATTTGATGAAACGGTAGCATGCCTAAGAACTTGTACTATTTTGTACTCCTAATTATTACTAGTAAAATGTCGTAACACTTAAGTTATCCGCGAATACACAAATATATATATATATATATATGGTCAAACAAAATATACTTCTTCTTCTTCTTCTTCTTATCGTGTGTGTTAGTGACTAACACTAGTGTCAGAGTTTTTAAACCGCCTTAAAGGCCTCTGACATGGTTTTAGGTAACGACCAATGTCAAAGACAGTGACCGGGACCGACGGCTTAACGTGCCCTCCGAAGCACGGATCATCTTACAAAATATACTGAAACTACTTTAAGGGTGAATTAAGTCCATGATACTGAAAAACTTTTTCCAAGGAACACATATCGAAATATGAAAGTAATCTGTGGCCTTCCATACAAGTTGACCGATCAGCTGATACGAGTTTATATGGAATGCCAAAAATTATTTTTCATATTTTAGATATATGTTACTTGGAGAAAGTTCTCCAGTTTGAATGGATGCGATCATGGTCGTGCTAGGAAGTACAACACAATCCTACTAATATTATAAACGCAAAAGGGAGTTTGTATATTTGTTTGCTTGTTTGTTACCACTTCAAGTTTTAACCACTGAACCAATTTAGATGAAATTTGACATGGATATAGTTTGATACCTAGAGAAGGATATAGGATAGTCTTTATCTCGAAATTTCCACGAGGAGCGAAGCCCACGGGTACAGCTAGTGTATAAATAATGCCGAGGACAATGCGAAATCGAAGAATAGCTGGTCAGTTTAACTTAAGGCCATACCCAAATTTTCCGGGGTCCAGTGGCGCCGCCATTTAAAATAAATCATTTAAAAGGAAACGGAGATATTATTCAAAATTGTGTCTTGGTCAAGCCCTAGATAACCCTTAAAACTATTTTATGAACTACTGTTTATCATTTAAAGTGCGAACGTGAAGCTTTTCTACGCACATTAGCTAAAAGTGGCCGTTTTTCGCAAATGTGCGTAGAAAAGCTTCACGTTCTCACTTTAAACTACAATAAGCGGCCAAGTGCGAGTCGGACTCGCCCATGAAGGGTTCCGTAGTAGCAAATAACATAATATAAAAGTCTTGTAGTATGTTTTTTTTAATTTTTATATTTGAGTTGATTGAATGAAAGGTACATTGCCGTTTATGATTTATGACGTATTAAAAAAAAAACTACTTACTAGATATCGTTCAAACCAATTTTCGCTGGTAGTTTTCATGGTAACGAACAACATATATTTTATTTAGTTTTATCATTCTCTTATTTTAGAAGTTACGGGGGGGGGACACACTTTTTTCCACTTTGGAAGTGTCTCTCGCCCAAAGTATTCGGTTTAGAAAAAAATGATATAAGAAACCTCAATATCATTTCTAAAGACCTATCCATAGATACCCTACACGTATGGGTTTGATGAAAAATAAATTTTTGAGTTTCAGTTCTAAGTATGGGGAACCCCCAAAATTTTCTATTTTTTTTCTATTTTTGTGTCAAAACCTTAATGCGGTTCACATAATACATCTACTTACCAAGTTTTAACAGTATAGGTCTTATAGTTTCGGAAAAAAGTGGCTGTGACATACGGACGGACAGACAGACAGACAGACATGACGAATCTATAAGGGTTCCGTTTTTGCCATTTGGCTACGGAACCCTAAAAAGTAGTTTAAAAAATACTTTGAATGGGTATCTAGAACTTGACCAAGACACAATTTTAAATGATATCTCCGTTTCCTTTTAAATGATTTATTTCAAATGGCGGCGCCACTGGACCCTGGAAAATTTGGGTATGGCCTTAAGGACCGGCTTTCGACTGACGTTAACCCTCCTTGGGAATGCAGTTGCAGCACGAGATGTTTGTGCTTGGTTTTATAAAAGAAATATAGTGAAATAATAATTTTACCGAAGTTAAAAACTTACTAACATATATTGGCAAATTTCGTACTGATTTATGTATTATTTATCTATTTATTTATTGTATTTTTTCATTATGCCCATTTTTTACCATTCTTATCTGAAAGACAATATATTTATTAGTAAATTATAAAACAAATTTGGTTTGGTTGGTGAGTAATTTTTTATGTGATTCGCGGAATCAGTGGCGTAATTTTCGCAAGTACCTAATACGTCATTCTAATAAGATTCTAATAAGTCCGACCGTAGAGGTAAATCGTCTTTTACGACATTTAAAGTAAAAGATGGAAAGGTTCTATTTTTAGACCAATCAGTGGCGGTTGTATTAAGATACTATGCATATACAAGACCACAGCTAACAAACCAATCTGTTCTAATGCTGTCAGCTGCAATGTCTATAAGGATAAGCTCAATCCAAATGGACCTACATAGCAATGCATTCCGATATAAAAATTCACTAATGCAAGTAGATTATCAAAGCAAGGCTAGCTATTAAAAGTTTCAAAGCAATACCACAAACTGAAAACTTTAGGCAGTGGTTTATCCAAACTACGAGTAACTCGGTTAGTCGAAGCCCAGGATTTGTGTTTATTTATGTCACAAAGGATCTATTTCGTTTAATAAAGGCTTTAACTCTTTGAGATGCGCCAATACCAGAGACTAGACACAATAGTAAAACAATGGAAGACGGGAGGAATTTCTCCCAGTGCCGGCAGGGGTCAGACGACCGTCGGCGATAGTCAGAAGTGAGTTTCTGACTGAAGTCATAGATATATTTGTCTTCTTATATTAGTGTTAGTCATGGAATTGTATGTACTGGTGTTAGTGCAATGACATGGTTGGCGACATGACGTTAGACGGATCATGAAGGTGACTAGGTATGTAAATGACAGATGAAAGTATAATACCCATGCTGTAAATCCTCTATAACATTTTTTTAAACAGCTTATTGCCTTAAATTAAACCAACCAGTGTATTCTGTCATTTAAACAGCTATGTCCTGGAAGGGTTTTTTTTTGTAATCTATACATATAATAAATATTATAAGAAATAAATAATTATATTATTACCTATATACATATTTTTGTTTGTATTCTTACAACACTGTACTTACCCTATGGTTTCAGAACCTTTTATAGAGTAAGAGTATTCATATAATTGATGTAGATAAAGTCTTGTATGCAATTGAACATAATGTATATCTATATCTATACATATAATAAAACAGTAAAAAAAGTGTGTCTGTGCATTAAATATATTTCCAAAAAAAAATATTGGGGGCGATGGAGACATAGTAATAGAGTAAGAATTTAAAAAAAATGTTTGTCTGTTTGTCTGTTTGTCTGTTTGTCTGTTTTTCTGTTTGTCTGTTTGTCTGTTTGTCTGTTTGTCTGTATGTCTGTTTGTCTGTTTGTACACGCTAATCTCCGGAAATACTGGGCGGATTCAAATGAAACTTTTTTTGTTATATAGCTATTAAGCCTGGGCAACATATAGGGTATAAATGATTTTGGAAAATGAAACGCCTGATGCAGAACCATAATGGTCCAGCTAAACTATAAGACATATAAAAATGTCGCGTTAGTAAAAGTTGTTCAGCCTGATGAGCATTTTCCAGAGACATAAAGTCCACGCGAACGAAGTCGCGGGCTTCAGCTAGTTAGGTATTAAAACTCTCAACTCATACTATTATCAAGGTGGTTATCTTGTATGTTAGACCTTAAATACCGTGCCGTTTAAAATCAAGTGCATGTTTACATTTGCCATTACAACTTGAACGAGATCGGGCTGGCCGCGAGCCAGAGGGCAGATGGCGGGAAAACTTGCCCGTAAGAGCGTTAACAGCACTAAAAAATCTAGGTCTATGGTATACCATTACGCTACCGTTATATTTGGGTAAGATATAGCGCATCACAGAGGGGAAGAATCATATATGCCTATTACCAACGAAACTATACTTCCGTATACACATTAATGTGTATGTTTTGCCATCTGCGCTCAATCTGTCAACGACCGTCGGCGGCAGATGTCGCGCGACGTCGGGTATACTGCTGCTGGTCTGTAAGAGCCGTAAGAGCTATACACACCCGAAACCGCGAGAACGAGGGAGAGGTGCGGGTACAGGGAACGGGGACGTACACTGCGCCGGACCCTAGAAGTTTCCGTTCTGTATGTAATAGTCACATTAATTCTGTGACTTCTGTTGCATAGTTTCCTTCGGTAACAGGTGGAATAGAGAAATCGATAGTCGCATCGATAACGCCTGGAAGAGAATCTGGTCCATGAAGAACTTGTATTATTTGTTCTTCTTGTGCCTGTTAGTTACAAAACCCAGAGTGTTCTGGCCGAAATGGATACGCATGTTGCTATTAACTTACTCCAATAGCTGGTAGAGCTCGGCCGCCAGCAGCCCGGCTAAAATTCTCTGTGGTTGGAATGTGACTTTCTACTACAAAAGCCTGTGTGCTTCTTGGTCGAAATCAACAGGCATTTGTAAAGATTTTTTAACGGTGAAGGTTTGTATTTTAAATAAAGTGCATGTTTACAAATCTGCTTCGCCATTACAACTTGAGCCAGATCGCGCTGGCTGCATGCCAGCGAGGCAATGTCCCTTTTGCGCGTAACAGCTACTTTTGTGGCCACTGGATTAAACATAGTACCTGGACAACTGAGCTTCGCTCGACAAGGAAAAAGAGGTTCTCGAACAATTAAACATAGCTAGATCGGTTTTAAATTCCCGAATCCCAATAATTCTTAAAGCTATGTAACACCACAGTCCACTCCGGCTTCACACTATAGTGTGTTTCATATATATGAGAAACTAAGTAAACGGTCCAGAATAAGATTATACACAGCGGCGAAATACATAACCCTCCTTTTGGCTTTACCGTAGTCGGGTAATAAATAAATCCGCCCGGACATTTTAATGCAAGCTCCTTATATGTTTTTCCTCATAATTTTTGTCCCTTTTCCGCGAATACTGCATTTCCTGTACAAAATAATCTTATTACTATGTAGTGAATTTCCCCACTCCGCTGTAAAACAAAATAAGTAACAGAAACGTAAACATACGTTAAAAATTTTTGGTAAAAATCAAATCGTAAGTGCCTGTTAATAACGATTACTATACCAATGCAAACAAAATTAACAATCTTCGAATGTTTGATTTTCAATATAGATTCATAACGATCATATCTGTATGACTATTTGTTTGTGTAATCGTTATTACTCTTACTCTAAAAACTCAAACTACTGGGCCTATTCTATTGCGGTTAAACATTTCTTCAGGAAGGTTTTTCTATAATATTTATCCGTGTAAAGCCCGGACGGGCTGCTAGTTCTGTATACGGGCGGGCTGATAATTCTGTGCACGGGCGGGCTGCTATTTCTGTATATGGGCGGGCTACTAGTTCTGTTTACGGGCGGGCTGCTATTTCTGTATATGGGCGGGCTGCTAGTTCTGTGTACGGGCGGGCTGCTAGTTCTGTATACGGGCGGGCTGCTATTTCTGTATATGGGCGGGCTGCTAGTTCTGTTTACGGGCGGGCTGCTAGTTCTATACAAAGTTTCAGTTTTAAGAATGTAGGTATACCTACTTAGGTTTAACATCTATCATCTCCATAATTTGACTTAGCTCTGCACGTCTTCGACATACAGAATGTGTACAGGGTGATGAGTACCACGCGACGTGAATATACTAAGAGGAAAATTACTTTTAGTTTGTTCGGCGGTTCATAACGAACTTGGAAAGACGGCTTATGAACAGTACCAATCTATAGCGTGCTGATAATATTAAAATAAAAATGACCACATTTAAATAATTATTTCTTTTCCTCTTAAGATGTGGAAGTTCGATGGCCCGGTTGGAGTACATATTAAATAATAAATTTATTTTATTTTAAATGTTGTTTTTCGCATAGACACAGAAATAATGTGATATTTAATACTTATCTTTATTTTATTATAAACATAAAGATATCTTAAACAGAACAAATATATTATACCAAGATTAAACTAAATAACTAAAAACTAAATATAACTTAATTAATGTATTAATTATATTAATTCTGTAGCATAGTTTTTTTTTTAGATCTATGGTTATTCGTGTGTGAGTGGCCGACACTGATGTCAGATTTTTCAAATTTCCTAAAGACGTCGACATAGCTTGACAACTGACATACAATAATGTCAGCCGAGACCAATGGCTTAATACGTGCCTTCCGAAGCAAGGAGGAGCTCATAAATTTTAATAAAACTTGTGGTCAATCCAAGTGCGGACCACTAGTAATCCACACCGAGCTTCTGTTATCACCTGGGCGACCGAGCTTTGCTCGGTTATATCTCAAACATTGACTACATTTTTTTAAACTTGTCTAAAAACAATAAAAATTACAATACTTAAACTTGAACATAAAAAAAAACAAAAGTAAGTCACCGAGTGGGATTCGAACCTGTAACACTCTTTCTAGCCTTCCGCGGCTTGAACTGCTGGGCCAGACGGATAGTGGCCGGCAGGACGAAATTAGTGACCATATTCTCCGTGGAAAGAAAAACGCATGAAAACTCGAAAACGCGTTTTCCCAAACATAAGACTAATGTAGATCGATTGTTTACCCCGAAATCCCCATATACCAAATTTCAGCGAAACCGTTAGAACCGTTTCCGATATCACAGTAATAAATTAATATACCTACATATAAATAGATAAATATACAAGAATTGCTCGTTTATAGGTATAAGATTAAGTATCATCATACAATGCTTAATCAAACTATCATACATCTTGAAATGTCAAATATAAAAAATATATATAGGTTTAGCAAACGTTTGACTTTTTAAGAAAGAGGGTTATATTATAATGTACCGTCTAATGCTCGCGGTCGTCATCAAAAAATGTTTCGGTCAGTCCGCTAAAAACGCCACTAAAATGTTTTCCTTCCGCTGCGCTGACCTGAAACACCCTGTATGTTTGTACATAGTCGACTGATACAGCGCAGGTTGGCCTCGTTCGAGTCTTTGAAGATATTGAAAATTTTTGCTTTTGCCTTGTCACGTGAGCAAACAACCATAAAGTCACTGCTTCTGTAAGGTAGTCGGTTGATTAATATGTTATACTAGCTGCGCTCCGCGGAGTTATCCGCGCCTAAAGCCTGTGTGTTAATCCAGGGCGTCAGCTTCCTGCGTAACAAATTTTATCAATATTGGTCCAGCCGTTTGTGCGTGAAAGAGTAACAAACATCCATCCATACTTACAAACTTTCACGTTTATAATATTAGTAGGAAGAAGAATAATACTGTCTTCTCGTCCAAAACATTTCACCGCCTCAAGAAAGTCTACAATCGATGTGTGTTACCAGTGATGATGATGATGATATATGGCTCTGAACCGTACCTAACCTTCTTATGAGACCCGTAGTAAGGGACCGCCACTTACTACGGGTCTCGTAAGAAGGCTCAAGGTCACGCATCGCGCTATGGAGAGACTATGCTCGGTGTTTTTCTACGTGATCAAATTAGAAGTAAATTTATGTGTGACACAAAGAAGTAGAAGCAGCTGAAATACAGTACCGACCTCAAATAGTGGCAAGGAGAATGATGATGATGATAGTATACTTACACTTGCAAAACAGAACCTTGCTTCTAGCGTAGTCGGGTAAAAATAGAGACAGATTGCTACCACGTTGCGTTTAAAATGGTTACTATGCTACTCTATTGAATTCATCATCATTGTAAGGCCTTATTAGTCTCCACTGCAGGAGCATGACCCTCTCTGTGCTACTAGCCATACTTGACCAGAGCGCTCGAAGGATTTGGCGTATACTCTCTTAGCTGGCCAGATAGGTTAACGAGGTCTCATTGTTGTATATAAGCTTTGTTTAGTTTTTATTTCCTAAGTTGCCTTTTATGATACTGCTGGAAGATCTAGGGTGGTCCTGTTCTTTCTCTTGTTCTTCTTCGTTTTGTTCTACTCTGCCGGAAAGCACACGGCGAATTTTTTCTTTTAAATTGAAGCATGACAAATATCTCCTACATAACAAATTCCTTTTCCATTGATTGAAACTTTCCCCTCGATGCTCTACAAGTTTCTCCTTTTAAAAGAAACCATGCTACCAGTGCCCCGAAGTTCAGAAGTCAGTTGATCTGCAAGTAGCCTTTTGCCTTTTTTAAATCTGGTGTCCTAAAACGTTTGTTTGAAAGTCAGTAATAATTCTATATTTAAAAATTATGTTTTTTTTTTAAATTTTGAACTACTTATTTTTGCCAGATATATTTACATAGGTCACTGAACGCATCATCATCACAGCGAGCGAGATTATAAAAGGAGCTCTATGGCCCGTTGGACATTCGCATTGCTAGTTCTTTCCACGTGCGTGGTTCGCACTTTGACTTACTCAAAGTTCTGCTGGGCTTCGTATGGCACGTTAAGTCATTACTCATTAGTGTGAATGATTGTATGGCCAGTCGTCAAGCTAAAAACTGGTATTTTTATTTCCTTAAAATAATGACGCTAAATGCAAAAAAATAACTCTTAAATCTATAATTTCCCCATTTTCACATAAGTAACACTGGGAAAATAATAAAAAAAGATTGCTTATTTGGTCAAAAATTTAGAAAATCTGGAATTATTCAAAATTACCCCCCTCATGAAATGTGTGTATTTTGAAATTTAAACACTTTTATTTTTTATCAAATCAAATCTTATCAAATATAAACAAAAGCATAGGGCAAGTTATGCTTTTATAAATAAATTGTTTTGAATCAATCTGATACTATTGAGATTGTTTATTTTTAGAGTTCCGTACCCAAAGGGTAAAAACGGGACCCTATTACTAAGACTTCGCTGTCTGTCCGTCCTTCTGAGTCTGTCCGTCTGTCCGTCAGTCCGTCCGTCGATCCGTCTGTCAGTCATCATCATCAGGCTGTATCTCAAGAACTGCGATAGCTAGACAGCTGAAATTTTCACAAATTTAATATTTTTGTTACCGCTTTAACAACAAATACTTAAAACAAAATAAAATATATATTTAAGGGGGGCTCCCATACAACAAACTCGATTTTTTATAGATAATGGTACGGAACCCTTAGTACGTGAATCCGATTCGCACTTGGCCACTTAATATTTGCTCCACTTAATGACTTCCACCAAAGCTACAGCCGCACCCGCTCAAAATAAAAGTAAATATGTCAGTGTGATTTATATACTTACTTTTTGGTAGTTAAATTAAAAAATTACGTAAAGCATTCTCGCACCGAAACGACAGCTTACTTATGTTAAAAATATTTTTGCATTCAACAAAAAATAAGTAATAAAAGGACTAGATCTTTGCTGCCATCACCATGTTAATTGACCGAGCGAGCGAAGCGAGCGAAGCGTCTCAGTTTCGAGATTAGCCAAAAATTATTTTGTCCGTCTGTCTGTCTGTCTGTCTGTCTGTCTGGCTGTTCTCGCCTACAGGTCGCATTTCTTAACCGATTCTCATAAAATTTTGTAAGCAGGCTCAGCAACTAAATAGATTTTTTTTGTCGAGCCAGTTTTCCGAAATTTTAAAACTGTCATATATCCGCCATTTCAAAATATTTTCAAAAATTTCATTAGACTTTTTTGTTGCCATTATAAAAACGCATTTTTTTAATTGAACAACTTTTTTGTCTGGACAACTTTTTTATACGTTATACTTAAACGGGTTTAGGGTGACTCGCGAAGTCTAGCTGACTGAGCCGTGACGGATACACAATACAAAATCTTCTTACAAAATATTGAAAATTCAGTCCAGGTTACTGAACAACTATCTTAAAAATACATGTCTCCCGTGGGAATTAAACCCGCGACTTCCGAGTTACAAGGCCAATGTCTTGACCACTATTTTTAAGTAAAGAAGAAAATTGACAAATATTTGTTGCGTTGCGTACATTCAATACCATATAGTTCACAAAAAGCAATAACTATGTAGGTAGATGTCCAACAAAAACTCAACTCGCTATGGTTATTTTTTCATAAGTGTACAAGATTGACTTGATTTTTTCTAGAATCGTATGACTTTTTGTTGTCTTGCTTGTTTAAAGTTTTGTTTAATTTGTTTAGTCAGATAGTAGAAGATATAATCGCGAGGTCTAAGTTCGTGGCGAACTACTAGTTATTTATTTTCCACTTTGCTTTTTGCACACGTCGTGTGCAATGCCACTTTAAAGTCCAAATACGTATAATCTGAGGTGACAATATAAAAAATATCTCTGTTTACTTCTGTTTCTGCTATTTTGACGTCACAAACAAAATCGACGTTTTGATTACTGATGATTTGGTACAAATAAAAGTACGATTTTGTTTTTGAAAATGAAAATAGATCGTATGTTTTTGTAAAAATTAACATTATATTTGTGTTTATTTATACAAAGGCTATTTACATAACATTATTTATTAATTGAATTTTGACCTACGAGAATGGCGAATATAGCTATTAACCTGTACTTGATTTAAATTGCAGCTGACCACGCAATTAATTACCTATAAAAACATTTTCCCATAAAATGCCAGAGCAAAGTAGGTAATGTATGCAAAATATTTTTTGTTCCTACTCAGGCTTAGACCACCGTGTCGTTTGAAGCGTTAACTCCATGGGCGAGAGAATCGCGATAGTACACTTTGAATAAATCTTCATACAGCTGTAACTGTATGACTTGCTACATGAATTTTTATAATAATAATAATGTTTACTTCGTCAACTAGGTAGGTACTTAGATAATATCGTGGCGCTCCCACTAAAACCTATTCATGGATATGCGAATGAAAGGAAACTCTTGATTATAAAACCGCTACGCTACACGCGTGTAGCGCGTGCGCTGATTTAATTACAAGATCCTTTTAGTTGAACCTGACCTCGCATGACCCGCTTCTATTTTTAGCAACATTTCTGGTATTGGGATATATAGTTTGAAATTATGATTTCTACTAACTTGGAATGTCTTGGCTGTCTAAAAATAATCACCTCAGAAAAATACGTTACCTGCACTGCATGCAATTCCCAGTTTGATTTGGATTGTGCAAATATCTCGTCACAGCTGTTTTCGCTTATAACAAATAACCAAGAAAATTGGTCATGTCATTTATGTCGCAGCAAAATACCTAAAAGTGATAATACTCTTGCTTGTTCTATAACTAACATGGATGAAATTAAAAACGCTTCCAATAATCTACCCTTAGACAGCTCGTTCGTCACACAGAGGCGAAAAGTTTATACTAATGAGAAAAAAATTATGAACGAAAGTCTCATAGATTTACAAAACGATTCACTCATCACCTTCGAGACAGAAAAAAATTCTGATGACCTTGAACTGAAGCAAGAAGTGCTATCTTTACGCAATCAAGTAACAATACTAAATGACAAGCTATCAAAAGTTCTTCTTTTAATTGAAACTTCACATACTAAACAGGATGCAAGTAATATAAAACTGACTGAAATAGATGAACGTTTGCAAAGTATTGAAATATCTACTACGAAATCAACCTTATGTGATTGCAAATGCCATAACACTATGGCCGACGGTAGTCAGAGTACTCCACCGATACCTCAACTTGATAATAAAGTGCCTAATAACTCAAACCGTTCAAAGATTAAATCTAGAGCACCAAAAACGAAGACTCATCAAAATAGTACATCAAAGCAATTGATAGCATCAACTCAAACTGTAGCTCCCAGTTCTATTAAAACCTCAGCTATTAACAAAGTTTCTGGCATCATTATCAAAAGTGGCAATAATACAGTAACAACTGAACAACTGCAGTCAACGCCTAACGATCCCCCTTCCAACAGCGTACCATCAGAGTCTTTAAAAGTAGATGAAAGCAACTGGATAGAGGTACGTGAAAAAAAGCAACCGAGAACCGTCTCACAACGCTGTACAGCTGGTCCTGATGTTACATTCCTTAAAGCAGTTGAACCTCGGAAAATTATTCATCTTTGGAATATGGAATCAAATGTTGAGGAAATTGATCGTTACTTGCAGAGCCTGTTCCCAGGCAGTAAATGTTCAGTTGATGAACTCAAACCTCGTGGTGATTACAAATCATACAAGATAACAGTTCCGGAAGAGCTCTATACAAAATGCGTATCCCCTGAAATTTGGCCGAATAATGCACAAGTGAAACCATGGATGTCCTTTCGTAAGCCAAGAAGCAACTTTCGAAAAGCACAAAATTAACAATAATGTTTGTAGCTCGGAAAAAAATACTAACGTCCAAAATAAGATATTTAATAAGAAAACCCGTGATCTTGACTTTTTCTATCAGAATGTTCGTGGCATTAGAACAAAATTAGAATTATGGAAAACTAACTTAAGATTACTGGAACACGACCTTCTAGCTGTAACGGAAACGAATCTTAACAACACTTTTTCGGACAGTGAAATAATGTGTGGTGGATGGAACGTTGTAAGGCGCGACCGCGGCTCCGCGGGTGGTGGCGTGCTGCTCGCTGCACGCTCTGGTATCACGCTGGAACGACGCAAGGAATTCGAAACTGAGTGTGGTGAGGACTTATGGGCGTCGTTCGTCGTGCAAGGTCAGACTGTCTATGTTTGCGTAGTGTACATTAGCCCTAGTGCTACTGACGATATTTATCTTAACTGGTTTTGTAAAGTGGAAAGCTTTCTAAGTAATTTAAAAGGACATATTGTTATAATAGGTGATCTTAATTTAAATAGTGCTTCAGCCAATGTCAATAATTATTATTGTTATTTTCTTTCTTATTGTGGTATGAAAGAGATGAATGAAATATTTAATGCTATTGGGAGCAAATTAGATGTTGTTCTGGTTCAGGAATGCGCTAATGTTTCGCCGGTCTTGGAATCTGAATTCGGTGGCATAGTCAATGTTGATCTTCCTCACCCGCCTTTAGAGTTCACTTACAAAATTGAATCACTTAATAATAAAATTACTAAATTAGAACCCAGTAATATTGACCGGCATAAAGACTGGAACTTCAACAAAGCTGACTATACAGAAATTATAAATTTACTCTCCAATGAAACTTGGGAAGACGTAATAACTACGAATGACGTGACGGCTGCCACTACTAATTTCTACAACATTATTTATAACATATTTGATCAAACTGTACCTAAAAAAATTAGAAATAGTAAATATAATAACTGTTATCCAACTTGGTTCACGGCAGAAATAATAAGCGATTTAAAAAAGAAATTAAAACTACACAGAGACTGGAAACGTAATAAATCAGATGAATCACGCGTATTATTTATAAACTTAAGAACTGATCTTAAAAAACGCATATCTGCAGCCTACAAGTTTTATGTTCAGGGTATAGAAAATAAAATAAAATATAAACCTAAGCTATTTTGGCAGCATATTTCAAACCTAAGGTCTCAGCGTTCTTTGAATCCAAACGTATCTCTCAATGGCAAAACATACACAGGTGTCGACGCAGCAGAAGCCTTTGCTAAATATTTTTCTAGCGTATTCTTACCAGACACACCACATTTAGATCCTCATAAATTAGAACCTAGTCTAACTAACAATTTAGATTCTTACCACATAGATATTTCCGAATGTAGTGTAAAAGATATTGAATGGGCAATTAATAAATTAAAATCTGAATGCTCTACAGGACCCGATAATATTCCCTCTCAGCTTTTAAAAATGTGCCAAGATTTTATCATTTTACCATTACAACACATAATTAATACTGTAATTCATACCGGTAAATATCCTGAGCAATGGAAAATATCTCGTGTCACTCCTATACCTAAATCAAATGACAATCTATCCGTAGATAACCACCGACCCGTTGCTATACCATCAGTACCAGCTAAAGTGTGTGAGCGTGTGCTTCACAATAAAATTTACAATCAATTACGCTCTTTTCTATCCGATGAACAACACGGCTTCAGAGAAGGGAGATCAGTAGATACCAATCTTTTAATAATAGTAAACTACATATCAGAGGCTATGGACAACGGTAACGAAGTAGACGTAGTATATTTTGATTATCAAAAGGCTTTCGATAGGGTGGACAACGATATATTACTATCACATTTACAATCAATGGGTTTTACACCAAAGCTAGTGACATTATTTTCAGACTATCTACGAGATCGGCAACAATTTGTGAAATATGGCTCTTACACCTCCGAACCTTATCATACACGTTCAGGAGTTAGTCAAGGATCTATATTAGGTCCACTATTATTTCTTATAATGATAAATAACTTAGCGAAAGTGGTAAAACATGCAAAATGTTTGTTATATGCTGACGACCTGAAGTTAGCCTTAGAAATTAGGAATGATACAGATCGTCAATTATTACAGCAAGATATAGATGCTGTTCAAAAATGGAGTAAACAAAATAAAATGTCATTTAATGTAAACAAATGTTGTGTTATGACATTTGGACGAAAACAATTCAAGACACACCATGAATATGTTTTAAATGATAATATTATCAGCCGTGTTGATTCATATAAAGATCTTGGTGTAAAATTTGACACCAAATTAACTTTTCATGATCATATTTCATCTTTAGTTAAAGAGAGTTTCAGACGTCTTGGTTTCGTTTTACGAAACTCAAGTGACTTTAATAATCTGTATGCAATTAAACTTTTATACTATGCATTAGTTCGCAGCAAACTTGAATCCAGTAGCTCCATTTGGAACCCTCATGAAACAACGTACACGCAAATGCTAGAAAAAGTTCAGAAGGCTTTTCTAAGATACCTCTATAAACGTATCTACGGATATTATCCCTACCTATATCCTACGTTGTTTCTTCTAGGGTCTCTCGGGTTAAACTCACTTAGAACCCGTAGAGATCTTGGGCAATTGATTATTTGTTTAAAAATATTACGTAACTTTATCGACGTCCCTGAGCTTCATAAACACCTTTGTCGCCTGAATGTGCCAAATAGATGTTTGGTGCAACGCTCGTGTCAGCCGCGAAAACTGTTCGCCCCGCCGATAACACGCACGGTATCGCATGAGCAAGCTCCTCTGTGTCGCATGCTTACAGACCTTAACGCATTCCTGAATCAGCAACCTGAATGTGATGTGTTTGCTGATGGAGTGAATGTGATTGTAAGGAAACTGCTTATATATTGCGAGTATGATGAAAGCGAGTCGACTTGTATATAATATATGTTTTAACTGTAAGTAAATTTAGTTATATTTAGCTATAAATTCTCTAGATACTGTAATTGGTAAAAAAACCGTTGTATTTAGTCTTACAATAAATAAATAAATAAATAATTATAACGTTTTTCAGTTCAAACACAACAACACTGGAACGTCAAGCTGCTAGCAGTAAGTACCAAAAGTGAAGGTAATGGCGGAAAATGTGCAGCAGGGACATGACGCGTCTCAGGCCGTGTTTTAAAAACCAGTATAAACCGGTTTACCGTGGGACGTTCTGAGCCTCAAGTAGGTGTTTCACATACACTCAAGAGCTGTACTTAAACTAAACAGCATTTCATTAAAGGTTTACAACTATGATTCATATCCGTGCAAAGTCAGAGCGGGCTACTATATTTAGGTTCCAATTACCACCACTGGTTTGGTAGAACAGCCATGCGATAGCTTTGTGGTTAAAATGCCGTAATGGAAAAGTAATGCTTAAATATACATTTCAATTTAGCTCATTGAAAATTCTCGTCCACTGTAATTCTGATAATAGTGAAAACAGAGTATTCTAAGACTAATCTCCTTTGTGAACAAAAGATTCCTATAAATGCATTTACAATGAATTTCAAATAAAATTACGGTAAGTATTCTACGACTAATTGAATAGAATAAAAAGTTTGATTTTAAAAATAATAACTGGATCGTATTCAGTAAAGATTCAAATTCAGTGTCTATCTCCGTGGGAAACATGCGTAATAATACGTATATTTAATACTGATCCAAAATAAATAACCAATAATTTGGCTTAGGCCCAGCAGTGGGTTTTTGAAAGCTGATAATGATGAATTAGGATAGGATAATACAATAACATCCCAGGTCAGGGCAAGTTGGAATATGGCGTGTTTTAAATTGTCTTGGATGTAATTGTTTAAAAATATAGTATCGTTGAGTAAGTATCCCATAACACAAGTCTCGGACTTACTTTGGGGCTAGCTCAATGAGTGTCATTTGTCCGTATATATTTATTATTTACTAACAGTAACCCGCGACTTCGTCCGCGTAGAAGTCAAAATTGATTGTAAAAAGATTGAATTTTTTGTAAATCCTATTAGGTACTCATTCACCGCCAGAGAACTCCTGCAAAGTTTCGAATAAAATGGTCTAATTAATCTTGTACAAACTTCGGACCCCATTTCACCCCCTATTTCCAAGAAAAAAGTTTTGAAAAATTCTTTCTCAGACCTTAGGACCTCATATGGAACCTATGTGCTAAATTTGGAGTCTCTAGACCCAGTGGTTTGAGTTTTGGGTTAATATGTCAGTCAGTTACCAATCGTTTTATTTTTTCCCATTCCCATTCCCGATCTCGTTCCAGTTCCAGTTTCCATTCCCGTAACCGTCCTTGATCCATGCCCATTTCCGTATTCCCGTCCTTGTTTCCGTTATCGTTCCCGTTTCCGTTTCTGTTCCCGTTCCTGATACCGTTCTCGTTCTTATTTAAGTTACCATCATTTGCAAGAGCGTGAGAGAGAGCGACGGGACGCTTCAGCATGGCCTAGGTAGTAGATCACCCCATTTCATCCCTCTAGGGGTTGCATATTGAAAAATCCTGAAACATATATTTACTAATTTATCGCCAGAAGTACTTCTGCGAAGTTTTGAATAAAATGGTCTCACTAATCTTGGTTCTCCATACAAAAATTGGACCCGCGTTTCACCCACTTAGGGGGTGAGTTTTGAAAAATCCTTTCTCAGTGCACCTTTGGACCTCATAAGGAACCTATGTGCCAGTCTCTAGACCCAGTGGTTTGGACTGTGCGTTGATATATCAGTCAGTTACCAATCAGTTAAGTTTCTTTTTTCCCGTTTCCGTTACCTTTCTCGTTCCCTTTCCCGTTCCCGTTGCCAAATTGGTTCCCATATCCCCATTCCCGTTCCCGTTCCCGTTATTGCTCCTGTTCCCGTTCACATTTAAGTTCCCATCATTTGCTAGAGTGTGAGAGAGAGTGACGGGACGCTTCAGTATGGCCAAGGTAGTAGGCCACTCCATTTCATCCCTCTAGGGGTTGAATTTTGAAAAATTCTGATACATGTTTTTACTCGTTTACCGTCAGAAATATTATACTCCGGCGAAGTTACGAATAAAACGGTCCAAGTAATTTTGTTTCTCCATACAAACTTTGGACCGCCGTTTCACTCCCTTAGGGTGAGTTTTGAAAAATCCTTTCTTAGTGCACCCCTAGACCTCATAAGGAACCTATGTGCTTAATTTGGAGTCTCTATGCCCAGCGATTTGGGCTGTGAGTTGATATGTCAGTCAGTCAGTTAGTCAGTCAGTCAGTCATTCATTTAGTTTCTTCCTTTTTATATATTTCTTTTTTATTTTTCATTTTTTGATATATGGATTTTAGAAAACCGAAATATACGTGTTTGATTATTTGTATAAGTTATAGTAACAAATTTCATAGAAATTGGAGCAGATTTTAAATATTTTTTGTAAAAACTATCGACCCCTATTTTACAACATTTAGGGATGGATTTTAGAAAACCGAAATATACTCTGGTCGTTTGTATTTAGCAAGAAATTGGAGAAGATTTTAATCTTTCATTTTCCATTTTGCTTTTTTAATGAAAAGTTTTTAAAAGCACATTTAAAGATTTTTCCATACAAACTTTCAACCCCTATTTTGCGCATTTTGGGGGTGAATTCTAATAAACCATGAAACACATGTTCAATGAAATGTTTTTAAAAGTATGTATCTCAACTTTTATCAAAATCGATGCAGTTTTAAAGAGTTTTCCATACAAAATTTAAATCCCTATTTCACCCCTCTAGGGTTAAAATTAAAAAAAATCCCTTCTTAGTGTGCGTTCGCATTTTAAATTGAAACAACTGTCCAAATTTTACGTTTCTATTAAGCGGTTACGGCTGTGCGTGCGTCTTATGTCGGTCAGTCAGTCAGTGGGAACTTCTCCTTATATATATAAAGATTTCAGTTAAACAAGAAACGGTAAGAGAAAACCATCGAATGAAAACATATTCATGACATATTCACATATATTTTTTTAAAAACAGAAACGTGGACTTCTCGACCAGATACAGCACAGCTGGGATTTCGATGGGGGAAAAGTTAAGAATTCATTCAATCTTACATTATAAAATAGTACTTTTAAAATAAAGTATTATTCTTTCAATTACATAAAAAAATGTCTGCACTCCTTAAATTGATTGAAAATAGACAAGTGCAAAACACTAACTTAACGCCGATACTCAATACATAATATACATGTAGATAAACACCCTAGATCCAGGACAATAAAAAAACCGGCAAAAGTGCGAGTCGAGTACCATTATCTTAAAAAAAAACAGTTTTTTTGTATGGGAGCCCAACTTAAATATTATTTTTTTTATTCTGTTTTTAGTGTTGGTTGTTATAACGGTAACAAAAATACATCATCTCAGAAAATTTCAACCGTCTAGCTATTACGGTTCCTTAGATACAGCCAGTGATAGACAGACGGACAGCTGAGTCTTATAATAGGTGGGTTGGGAAATGGAATTGAACCTCCGATTGGCGGACTCGCATGGTTACCAAATACGATTCACTATAATATGACTAATTTATGAAGGCAGCTTTTTATTAATATTGAGATTAGTCTCTGTATCCATCACCTCTAAATAACAATGTTCTATTTGCACGAATTGACCATTCCATTTTAATTTCACCGCGCCATACCTATGTACGTACGCAACAGATTATTGCGGACTTCCAAAATAAACTCTACTAGAATCCAGACGTGATTTGATTGATAGTGTTTTTCTCTTACCTAAGAGAAGTGGCGCCAACATTTGAATTCCATTGTTTAATCGTACATAAGGTGATAATTAATATTTTGCTAACCCCCAAACATTAGATTGACCATACTATAATATGAGCATGAGCAATAATGAGCATGGCACTTTGCCAAAGTCTTTTAATGATTTTTTGAGTGAACACCTACATGGTACTTATTCCTATAAATTAGTACATAAGTACTAAGTAAAGATTCATATAGTACTATAACATAAGTACTATAGTACTATAACATATGTCATGTTATTACTTGATATATTAAACTTTTTATTCGTTACGTTACTGCTTGTCTCAGTAAGTACCGAACCTTAGCTGTGCTTTCACATTTAACTACAAGCAATAAAGCATAATAAATTACTATTTTTCCAGGCATCCACTTCAATTAGCCCTATAATGGAAGGTTTGCTGTAAAATGTCGTGACAGCCGCAACCGGGTCAGGGTCGCCGTCGCGTGCAAAAACTCCAGGCTTTTAAAACTTTGTATGGACCGATTGGCTACATGCGACGATTGGCAACGGATTGTACCATTTCAAATAGAGAACGAAAGTGTTCACCGAGGCCAGATCATTTAAAATTGAGTTGAAGCTTTAAGGTATAACCAGTAAACTTGTCAGACACAGACATTACTCGTGAATGGCTCGAAGCGACATTGTGCGCGCGACGTCACATTTGCCCTGAGGAAGACCGAACATGTCGGCCATTAGTTTCTCTGAGCCCGTTTTTTTCGCATATATAAAACCACTAAGCAATTATAGATATCAACTATGAAACTATATTAACAAGCGAAAAAAGGCGGCCCTATCAAAAGTACTTCCAATTAGGCGATACTTAAAAACTACATCTCCTTTTTAGCCCATACCGTGATTGTCTACTAACTTTCGAGTTTATAAGTGGCTAACGCAGGTGCCAGATTTGACAAGTTATCTAAAGACATCTAACAAAGCTCGACGACCACACCCTACCGAAGCACGAAAGTGTGCCATCAAAGTGTGGACCACGCAAAGAGCCACTTAACTCGCGATAGCGCTATGTGCTCCCATCGCCAGTCCAACGAGCTTGATGGTACAAACCAAGAGGAACTAATAAGAAGCATTGGCAGGTCAGATATCATCTACAATAAGAATACAACTTCTTTGCCGGAATACCAATAATAATAAACCACAACTACAGCTAAGAAATGAATGCATTTTCACGTATATCTCCGCACGATAACAGGTATTAAAAAAAGCCGGAAATCAGATCCCAGACTTCACTGTATTACAGCTGAATATACAACTGAGTAGTACAGAGAAGGTAGTGCTCCTGCAGTGGAGACAAAAAGACCTGATGATGATACAACTGAGAATACGCTGATATGAGAAAAAGAGTTAAGAACCACAGAAAAATGAAAGTTGTTCATATCAACGGGCTGACTCACCACCTTAAGTATATGTCGGCAGTACATTTACTAGCAGCCAGTTCGACCTCGTCGGATATCAATCTGCTAACCTTCGAATCTACATAGTTAAGATCTAGAACAGAAGTGGCAATTTCACTTTGATGAACAACCTATAGATCTAGACTTCAAGGACTGATAGTGAAACTATGCTAGTGTTTGTACACTTGGCCTTGGCTTACTAAACTTGGCATAGAAACAACTTTAATGGTTCATTGTCTAATTTCAAATCCGCGGTAGTTTAGTAATTTTAGAGCTCTTTCAGACGAGCGACAACATGTCCGCGATTATTGTCGGTGGAAATAATTTGTTTTATCGTAATTGGGTACTTTCCTGGGTCAAAACTTAATTATTTGGTAGTTTTACGAAAATTAAACGTCACCAAACAATGTCACTTGTCATGATCATATTGGTTTTAAAAGTGATTTTAAATTTATTAATGCAGAAAGCTAGCATTAAAAGCGTTTATTGACTCCAAGAAACTATAACTTCATTAGTCTATATTTAACATAAGCAAAAAAAGGCGTCCATCTCAGAATGAAACGGAATGAGCTGGGTTTATATGAATGAATGAATAAATAATTGAGTCAAGTAACTAGTATATGCCTCATTTTGTTACTAATACATGCCTCCTCATTTTGTTACTAATACTTAAAAAATAAAGATTAGTAACATTAGATTTTACTTTTAACTGACCCCCGTATGATATTCGTAAACATTAACAAACTTGTCCACTTTTTAAAATCCCAAATTCATCTCTCACTTTAAACTTTAAAAGCCTCTTTTCTAATTGACATGTCAAAAGTTGCTTCGTAAAAAAAAAAAAAAAGCTCTTTGAGGAGTGACGTCGTGCATTTAGGGTAAGTGCAAGTTTCTCAAGCCGAAGGAAACAGAGTGAAATTATTGATATTTTTATCCGAATTCCAAAAAAGAGGAGGTCATCAATTCAAATGTACTTGAAGAAACGTGGACTAATTTGAAAAAATATTTTTGAAGTGAAAACTTCTTTAGCGGCGTTGTGCACTTTTTTTGAAATGGGTAAAAAATGTTAAACTCGCGTCAGGATACGTGACCTGATCGAAAATTCGTAAGACGGCGCAGGGCGCTTGCGCGAATGTTCGTGTGTGTTTATGTTACAGCGTGCTACGCGCATCCATGGATGGTGACAGCTGATGGCTCGACCGTCTGTGTAGTGGCCATACTGCTGTGTATTTGAAAATGATTTTGTTGAAAATGAATTTGGTCATGCTTGTGACATTTGTGACAGACTGTGGTTCAGAAAAGATTTGAAATATTTTATACTGATAATTAAAGCAATTCGTGCAAAATTATTCCCTAACCATTCCAAAATATCAAAAATGCACAACGTTAATATTCAAGTTTTCACTTCTGCCGGCACTCCCAGAGTGCAACCCGTCGTTTTTTTTTTTATTGTAAGGCATAATACCTAACTACTATAGAACAGCCCATAGGAGTTTTCTCAAAATTAATGTGTAGTTTGGATTTTAAACATGTACGAAAAATATGATTTCGACGATTGAAAACACAGATATAATGATATATATTGAAAACCTCCTCCCTTTTTTAAATCGTTTTATTTCACGCATTATAATTGGAGCGTTGAAGTAGTAGTACTCTAATCTCAAAATGTCAGAGTAAAGCCGTTTTTAATCAATATTCCTTTTTAGGGCTCCGTAGTAAATAAGGAACCCTTACAGTTTTGCCATGTCTGTCTGTCTGTCTGTCTGTCTGTCTGTCCGTCCGTCCGCGGTCCTACTCAGAAACTATAAGTACTAGAAAGCTGTAATTTAGCATGGAAATGTATATTATTCATGGCAAAAAAGTCGTAAAATAAAAACTGGAAAAAAAATTTTTTAGGTTGGCTGCCATAGTAAAGAGGTAGTCAATCTTTTTTTTCTCGACAAACACATTGTGTGGGATATCGTTGAATAGGTAAAATATATCAAAATAATATATAATTATATGTTGCTGATAAATAATATCTTTTTCAACACACTTGCTCATAAAGTGGCTCTATGGTCACCGCAATTAGGCACATAATGACACCCATAATCAAACTGTGACTTTTTCATTGCTATAACTCACTAGTGAGTTATAGATTTTTTTTAAAATTTTATTTGTTGAGTTCAAGGGTTGAGTTGCTTTGTTCTTATTGAAAAAGTTTTTATTCAAAAAAAGATCGTGTTCAATAGCACAAACAAATTGATGTTCCTTTTGCTTGCTCATTTCATGCAACTTCTTATTTAAATAGATAATTTTAACTCGTGTTTAATAAGTAAAACTTTCACTCAAATATAACTTTTGTTTTCTCTGTAATAAAAGAAAACTTTAAATTCCCCATTTTGTACTTGGCAGAATAGGCGCAAATCCTATGCGCGGAAAATTAAAAAAATACCTCATCTCTTTAGTCTGTGGCCGATCGCAATGCGCGCGCATACGAAAACTGATTAATTTTTACCACCATAGCGAAACATTTTTCACAACTCGTTTTCACTGTGAAATTATAGTTATTTATTAATAAAAATGTCTACAAGTACTAGTTACGAAGAAAATAATTTATGTTGTACACCGCCCGATATAAGATGTGAAGCCCTTAACGTTATACAAAGTTTACTACCTGAAAACTCCAAGGAAAAATATCTATTAGCGTACCAAAATTTCATAAAATAGCAAAACAGCAAGAATACGCATTCTTTTTCATAAAAAAGTGTTCATGGCGTACTTTAAATAATTATCTTCTAAGTACAAACCTAGCTCTTTGTGGTGTTTATACTCAATGTTAAAAAGTACAGTCCAAACAAAGAATGGAGTGGACTTACAAATATACTTTCATTTGTCATCTTATCTAAAGAGACTATCCGAATTAACCGATGGATTTAGAAGCAAGAAATCAAAGGTTTTATCGTCTGATGATATTGAAAAATTTATAAAAGATTCCTACTGACGAAACACCAAGTACATCCAATGATTGGATTTCACCTACCTTGTAACACGAATAATGAACCACCTCAAATTACAATAGAACATGAAAGTATTTCAATAAATAATCTATCGATGAGACCGCTATGCCATCAAAAACAGTTAATTATAATTTTACTAACTGCACATTTACTAATTGTTACTCTAAATAAACTTTTTATTTACTAAATAAAATGAGTTTTTATTGTTATTTTATTCACAAGTGTGTTGAAAAACGTCGTATGATACACGTGTGTATTGATGATTACCGTCCTTGGCTCTCTTAAGACCCTCGCCTACGGCTCGGGTCTCAATGGCGCCGCGGCGGTAATCACCAATGTTACACACTAGTACCATAATGTACTATTATCTTTTTTTGAATTATTTTATTGTAGCTTGTTGTTTGACAAGATTGTTAAAAAAATAGTTTCCTAGCAACCAACCAAAAAGGTTGCCAGACCTGTCGCCAACATCCTCCCCCCTAGATCCTCCCCCCTGGTGATAAAAGAAGTCTTAAGTTTATGGCGACAAGTCCAGCTTTACAAGCTTTCGCGCGGGGCGGCGAAGCATCCCTGCGCCCGTGCGCACGTCCGCTACCCGCACGACGCCATCCCGTCCTGGGAATACCTTCACGACCCTGCCGCGAGGCTAGACTGACCGAGGCATATTGCTATCAGCGATTATTACCAAACCGCTTTCTAGTAAATTTTTATGTTCTGCTGATCCGGGGCCTCTTGGCAGAAGGTCGGGAAGGTACTTCTTTACCCAGCGGGCCCAAAAATGATCTGCCAAACGTAGCGCCTTCTTATAGTTCTGCCGGCTGATGAGGTCCATGTCCGTAGCTTTTGGTGAAGGTAAAGTAGAGCTCGACCCCAAAATAAAATGGTTGGGCGTTAAGGCAGACTCGTCATCGTGCTGTTACATCCTCTGTATGACAGCTTAAGTGCTGACTGAGCAACCCTTCGGGCTTGCTCAGCAACCCCTCTTCCTTAGCCAGTCTCAGAGGAAGCTTCGGCAGTCAGTCCGTGCTTAGACCTCTACCCGAGCGGTTGCCTAAAGAAATAATTATTCTGTTAAATAAGTAGTTCAGTATTGAACTTAATTAAATCCCTTTTTTACGCAGTGATTAAAATAGTTTTTTTTTAAAAAGACTTTTAACCTCATCCGCGTAACATTTGGTGGCAGCGGTGGGATCCGGAAAATCCAGTGCTTAAGCCCGCAACCCGCTCACGGACTCACCCCGGATCCTACAAATCCAAATAAATCTGTGCAGTGAAAAGTGCAGTGACAAAGTGCAGCTAAAATTCATAATCGTCGCTGCAAATCATCCCTCGTCGTGAAAGATCCCGGAAGGGGTCATCCTACGGAGGTTGCATCCTGAACCGCAACCCCTACCCTTGTGCGAAGGGTGCTCTACTTCAGCCTGACTTCCTGACGCAGCCGTACCGGTACCACACACGATCTCGTGTACTTCGATCCAGATCTCGTAAACGCCGAGATTAACCTACCAAGTAAGGCATCATACGCCGTGACCTCGACCCACATCGGAATGTTCCCGGCCGCCGTCGCGTTCTTATCAGTCGCCCACATCCTGTAAGTCTTTGGTCATTGTTTAGTCTAGCTAACTGTAACGCTTTTAGGGTCCCGTAATTTACTTTGTATTATTTTTTGTTTTGTTATATTAATTTTGTAAATCTCAATTGAGTTTAAGTGTACCAAATTATGCCAAAGGAACTAAACCCAAAGGAGGAAGAAGTATTTCTTGATATTCCTGAAACAAACATTAGTGATACAGAAGCCAAAGCCGAAAAATCAAAATCAGCCCCTAACTCTCCTCGTATTACTAGACGCACATTAGCCGCTATAACCATGTCTAGCCTAGAACTTAATGTATTGTTTAAATTTATTAAATCATACGATGGTAGTCGCGAGACCTTAAACTCATTTCTGGTTAACTGCGATAATGCTCTTAACTTAGCAACGGAAATACAGAAACCCATTATATTCAAATACATCCTAAGTCAACTCAACGGCAAAGCTGAAGTGGCATGTTCTATAAAAGAATTCTTATCATGGGACCAATTAAAAGACTTCCTCAAAACACAGTTTAGCGAAAGGAAACACTATTCTCACCTACTCACCGACCTACAAGAAAACAAACAGGGTCCTCAGGAGACGGTGAGTCAATATTCTCTTAAAATGGAGACATGCCTGTCTCAATTCTTAACTGAAATATCATTGTCCAACACCAAAGCAAAAGAACTACCAGGCCGAACTGCTGCTATGGAGGACCTTGCCCTCCATCATTTCGTTATGGGCTTGCACCCTCGCATATCCAACATCGTAAGGTGTAAATCTCCCAAAACCCTTAATGAAGCGATCAATTTCGCCATATCAGAAGAGCGCATACAACAAACTATTTACAAACGTGCTCAACCCGAACTGAAATCCAATAATAATAATAAATTTAAACTTAACCCCTCAAAACCTAATTTTAATAATGCACCTTCAGCACAAAAATCATCTAACCCAGCAGCACAAGGGACTGCTAATCTTTTCTGCCGTTACTGTAAAGCTACAGGGCATAAAATTTCCACGTGCAGAAAGCGCGAATATAATAACAGCCGTTTCAAACTCCTTCAAAACCAATCACCCAGTGCTTTCAAACCAAGGGTGAATTTCCTTGAGCAGCCTGACGAGGAGAACTCTCAGGAGGAACTAGACTCACATGAGGATTTAAACGAATAATGGGCTCACGGCGGTGTCTCGTGAGACCCAATACTTCCCCACTATTAACCTTTCAAATAAATCATAATGACACCTCAAATCCGAGCCACACGGGTAACCAGCCCCAAGCAAATGCTCATTTTCCAAATCCGAGCCACACGGGTAACCAGCCCCAAGCAAGTGCTCAATTTCCAAATCCGAGCCACACGGGTACCCAGCCCCAAGCAAGTGCTCATCTTCTAAATCCGAGCCACACGGGTAACCAGCCCCAAGCAAGTGCTCACCTTCTAAATCCAAGCCACACGGGTAACCAGCCCCAAGCAAGTGCTCATCTTCTAAATCCGAGCCACACGGGTAACCAGCCCCAAGCAAGCGCTCACCTTCTAAATCCAAGACACAAGGGTAATAAGGCCCAATCAATCAATCCAATTCAAAATCCTATCTATGAAATAAACATAGACACTACTAAAAGGTTACTACCTCATGTTCTATTAACCTCACCAGCCTCTGACATTCCTCTATCCCTACTTGTAGACTCAGGTTCAAGCATATGCCTTATAAAAGAGACTAGTATAAAACAAAATAAAAATTTAATCAAAGAACCAATCAAATTAAAGGGCATAGATCCCAGTGACGAAACCACTCAAACCGAAGGTCATTTCCAACTTAAACTAAATTTAAATGACAAAAATTCCTTATCTTTTAAATTCCACGTAGTAAAAAATATAAACCTACCATACGATGGTATTATAGGCACTGACCTCTTAACTAAATTCGGTTGTAAAATCGATTATACCCGTGATACTCTTAAAATAGGGAAATTAGATATTAAATTGCATTTCTCCGAACCTTTCTATGTCATTCCACCCCGCACGGAGGCTGTCATTGAATGTTCTATTCGTAGAACCGACCTTAAAGAAGGTATTATTGCAGACCAGCATTTATCCGACAGCCTATTGATAGCCAACTGTATAGTCAAAGTCAAGGATAACAACAGAGTCAATATAACCGTGGCCAATACCTCTGAAAACTTTGCTAATATTAAAACTAATCTAAATCTTGACATTGAACCTTTATATTTTAACCCAACCTCACCTTATGCGAACTCCAAGGAAATAGCTAAAAGAACCAACGAAGTAATTAATTCATTAAGAACTGATCACTTAAACCAAGAAGAAAAGGAAGCCATCACAGAACTCTGTTCTCAATATTCAGACATATTCCATCTACCTAATGACCAGCTCACTTTTACCCCTGCAATTCAACATCAGATAAAAACTAGTACTGATGTTCCGATACATACTAAATCGTACAGATTTCCTGAATGCCATAAAAGGGAAGTAGAAACTCAAATCAATAAAATGCTCAATGAGAACATAATAGAGCCCTCATCTTCCCCCTGGAGCTCTCCCATTTGGATAGTTCCTAAAAAGCCAGATCCTCAAGGCCATCGTAAATGGCGCATCGTGATAGATTATCGTAAACTTAACGATATTACTATTGGAGAGTTATATCCTATGCCACAAATATCTGAAATACTTGACCAGTTGGGAAACAGTAAATATTTCACAACTCTCGATTTGTCTTCCGGTTTCCATCAAATCCTTATGTCTCCCGAAGACGCCCCCAAAACTGCCTTTTCCGTTCCTCAAGGACATTACCAATTCAATCGCATGGCTTTCGGTCTCAAAAATGGACCATCTACCTTCCAAAAACTTATGAATAATTGCCTATCTGGCCTCCAGGGCACCCGTTGCTTCGTCTACCTGGATGATATAGTGATATATAGCCATGATTTGCCTTCTCACATCGATAATATAAGGGCCGTTTTCGAGAGAATACGCGAATTCAACCTAAAACTTCAACCTGAAAAATGCGAATTCCTCAGGAAGGAAGTAGCCTATCTAGGGCATTTAATAAGTGAAAATGGGGTTAGACCAAATCCAGACAAAATAAAAGCCGTTTCCGAATTCCCAAAACCCCAATCTCCAAAAGATATAAAATCATTCCTCGGACTAGTATCTTATTATCGAAAATTCATACCGGAATTCGCAAAACTAGCCAAACCTTTAACATCCCTGCTAAAGAAGGATATTCCATTTAAATGGCAAAATGAACAACAACTAGCATTCGAATCCTTAAAGGATAGACTCATATCCGCTCCAATTCTAGCATATCCAGACTTCACACAACCTTTCCTCTTGACCTGCGATGCCTCTAACTATGCGATATCAGCTATACTATCCCAGGGTCCAATTGGACAGGACCGTCCTATTGCCTTCGCATCTCGCACGCTCAACAAAGCGGAGTGCAATTATAGCGTGACCGAGAAAGAATGTTTAGCAGTAATCTTTGGAACTAAAACCTTTAGACCTTATATTTACGGTCATCGCTTTACTGTTGTCACTGACCATAAACCCTTAGAGTGGTTATTTAAATGCAAAGACCCAGGTTCACGTTTAATCCGTTGGCGTCTTAAGTTAGAAGAATTCGAATACGATATAAAGTATAAAAAGGGTAAGGTAAATTCAAATGCGGACGCACTCTCTAGATACCCAGTCAACCCTGTTCAACCCGAGATTGCTCCCACTATAGAACCTGGAGTAGATGAAGAACCTATTCCAGAACTCGACAGAGACCTCTTGGATTTATTAATATCCCCAGCATCATTTAACCCAGGCGAAATAGACCAACCTTCCCCTTCCAATCCTAATGAAGACCCACTCTCTTTACCCGATATCAATTCACCACTAGATCTCCTTGATAATAATGAGGACATACCATCATTACCTGAACCTCTACCGCCTAATATCCCTGATACCCTTAGAAATGAGATTGAGAATGAACCTATCAGACCCTTACCTGAAATCGTCCCAGAACAAGTGACAGGTCCTGATCCAACTGTCTCACTTGATCAAATCCCAGAAGAAACATCACCCGAATGTATCCAGGATGATGTCACCCCAGTACCATCCACCAGCGGTCAAATAGATTTGACCGATGGAGATTACTCTACATTCCTAAAATTTGCATCAAATAAAAACAGTACAGTAGATACTAATATCCAGGAACATAATCAAAATATAATTAAATCAGAACATAAAATCATTATCATACCTACATCCATAGACCTTGATGAATCTAATCCTTATGTACAATCCGTCCTAGAAATAACACCCGAAAGTTCTGAGATCCTAGACAAAGAAAGGACTCTAAATTCATTTATATCCTTCACTCATGGAGATAAGTCATATTACTTCCTCTTCTTCAAGGTATATCATTTCGATAAATCTTGCTATAAGGACATCTATGAAAGCCT
Organism: Acrobasis consociella; assembly: GCA_963555685.1. NCBI lineage: Eukaryota > Metazoa > Arthropoda > Insecta > Lepidoptera > Pyralidae > Acrobasis > Acrobasis consociella. The sequence goes on from OY743104.1 coordinate 24,849,826, forward strand.
CAAATCCCTCAGGAATGAACTGGTTGCAAAATACGATAAGGACACTACCCCAGATATAGCAATAACAGAATTCAGGAATCCTTTCGATACTCACCAATTCATTAAAATATATAATATGCTGCTCTACTTATTCAATAACACAAGAATCAAAATTCATATATATAAAGATAAAATTATATACCCATCTCTTTCGGAAATTCCGAAAATCTTGAAAGAAAATCATAATATCCCTATTGCTGGACACCTTGGAATGAACCGTATGCTCAAGCGAATCCAGGAGATGTTCTACTGGAAAAATATGCGGAGCGATGTAGAGGATTACGTAAAGAAGTGTCCACAATGCCAAACAAATAAAGCCCTTAGACAAATAAACCGTGCTCCTATGCAGATTACAAGCACTTCAACTGAACCTTGTCAGCGAATATCCCTTGACATTGTCGGGCCATTGCCTGAGGCTGGACCTGCAAAACTCAAATACATACTAACCATACAAGATGACCTCACAAAATTCTCTTCTGCATATCCAATCCGAAGTACTACCGCTGAAGAAACCAGCGAATGTTTACTACACTATATATTCATATTTGGGATCCCTAAAACAATCCTCACGGACCAAGGAACTAATTTCACTTCTGAACTCTTTAAGAAAACCTGTGAATTCCTTAAAATAAAAAACCTTTGGGCTTCTCCTTATCATCCGCAGACTCAAGGTGCCCTTGAGAGAAGTCACTCGACCCTCAAGGAATATCTTAGATCCTTCACGAATGAAGAACAAACAAACTGGCCCCGTTATGTATACACCGCTATGCTCACTTATAATACTACCATTCATTCAACAACCCACTTTACACCTTATGAACTAATGTTTGGATGCAAGCCCGTAATCCCAACTTCTATATATGAAGAGTCTCCAGGAGCAACGTACCCTGATTATGTGCGTATGCTTCAAAATAGACTAAAATATTCCCGAGAAAAAGCTTTAGACTCCATAAGAAAATCTAAGAAATCTTCTAAAACTTACTATGACTCACATACTCGCTCCGCTAAGTACAAAGTAGGCGACTATGTGTATCTGAAAAATCATTTAAGAATGCGTAAGGCACTTTCACCCCTCTGGAAAGGGCCCTATAAAGTAGTAAAAATAAATGGTAACAATACACTTACCTTATTAATAAACCGGCGTCATATTACCCATCACTTCGATCAAGTGAAACCTGCCAACGTCGGGGCAGACCTGTAAATAAATCTTAAATGTTAGTACTTAAATATAATGTATGAATAGATAATAGTAACTTACCTTTAGTTAATGTTAATTATAATTGTTATTTGCAGCTCAGCTCGAGGGCAATCTCATGGAGATTTCATCCAGCCAATTACCTCCAGCTCGGGCCTCTACTATGACTACTTAGGAAAATTAAAAATAAACAATGTTCAACTAAAAATTGTAATACCAGTAGATATTTCACATTTTCGACCCCATATACAAAATATTAAACTTGCTTTAGGAGAAACATCACGTCTGTGTTATGAAACGCAAACACCGCAAACAATAGCTGAGTGTCATAGTTTAATACAGCCACTGATGGCACGATTCCAGGACATGAGCAGAGAATTTATGTCTATTTCACACCTGATTGATAAAAGAGCTAAACGTGCATGGATAGGAGGTATAGGTACAATATTTAAACATATTTTCGGCACTTTAGATGAAAACGATGGTTTAAATTATGAAAAAGCAATAACTGCAATACAAAACAACCAAAAGCATTTGGCTTCACTTATGAAAGAAAACATTTTAATTACCACTTCAGTATTGGCACAATATAATAAGACGTTACATGAGATACAGGAAAATGAAGAAAACTTAAATGAAGCTATTAACGAGCTCTCAATTTATATTGCAAATATTACCAAAACTACGAATGAATTACAATTAGCCACTAATCTTAATAGAGTCTTCGATATGTTAGAAACATCTATACTTACTCTTTCATTTCAGTTAGAAGACATTATTAATAGTATATTATTTAGTCACCAAAACACTTTGCATCCCGCAATTATAACTCCTAACCAATTACACCAAGAGCTCGTTGATAACTACCGACATCTACCCAGTGACCTTGAGCTGCCTGTAACTCTAGATATAAGTTCCGTACATGTTATTTTAAGTATCTCTAAGTTAATTTGTTACTATATTAATAATAAGATTATATTCATTTTACAAGTGCCATTAGTAACTACAAAGGAGTATGTACTGTTCCATAATATAGCATTGCCAATTCCACATAATTCTAAAGAACCAAATTCATTCAGCTTAACTGTGCCTAATAGAAAATACATAGCAATGACCAAAGACAAAACCTATTACTGTAGTTTCGATGATCTGAACATTTGCAAGCAAGTGGACACTGGAACCTACATCTGTGACATTGAAAACGTGTACTCCGTTGACGCTAAACCGATCTGCGAAAGTGAACTACTATCAAAGGTGATAAGTGAAAAACCAAAACAGTGTGAAACAAGAACAATATTAGGGACATTAGACGTTTGGAAACCATTAGTAAACAATAGATGGATTTATGTACAATCAGAACCCAATAAGATATCAATTGACTGTGTTAATTCTAAATTATATGAAACAAATATACTAGGAACAGGTATAGTAACTATTCCCAAAAATTGTATAGGATATTGCAAAAGCACTAGCCTTATACCAAAATATAATGCTTTAAACATAACGTCTCCTATTAATCATTTTCCGGATTTTAGCCTCATAGACGACACCTGTTGTAATAAAAATAAATTAAATGTAATAAAAGATGTACCTTCTGTACATCTACATAACATAGATTTGGATGAAATCAATTCTAAAAGTAATACTAAATTTAAGTTCCTTTTAAATGACGTAGAGGCTATCGAACACCAAAAGCCACATATTGTTAAATATGGGACGCACTACTCTATAGCTACTATTTTACTTTTGTGTTTAATACTTTTATTCATATTATACGTTATCTTTAAGAAATGTAATTCTGGCAGCAACCGTCCATTTCAACTTAAACTTAAAATTAACAAAACACCTGAACCTACCCCTAAAGTTGAGGACACAACAAACATACAAGACGATAACATAGAAATGACAAGTCCCATTGCCCCTCTTAGAACAAAAATTTAACAGAGACTTTGAATCAACCCCAAAGTCTCTTCTTAAAGGGGGAGGTGTGACATCCTCTGTATGACAGCTTAAGTGCTGACTGAGCAACCCTTCGGGCTTGCTCAGCAACCCCTCTTCCTTAGCCAGTCTCAGAGGAAGCTTCGGCAGTCAGTCCGTGCTTAGACCTCTACCCGAGCGGTTGCCTAAAGAAATAATTATTCTGTTAAATAAGTAGTTCAGTATTGAACTTAATTAAATCCCTTTTTTACGCAGTGATTAAAATAGTTTTTTTTTAAAAAGACTTTTAACCTCATCCGCGTAACAGTGCGCTACAGGGACGTTCGTGAGGGGCCTGGAATTTATAATTGATTCAGCTTCAGCCAAGAGCGTGCCTAACACTTCTTCTTTTGGCGCTCTTTCTTTGAGAGTGACTGAGAGGGGCACGCTTGACACTCCGGACCAGGCGTTCCCATGCTCCTCCCATGAATGGTGATGCAGGTGGGATGAAGTGCCACTCTATTTCGTGGGAAGCGGCGAAGTCGTGAATTTGTGTATGATCAATAACTGCCCATGCCCCTCTCAATAGCCTACTCGCGCCGATAAAAGCCGTCCCATTATCAGAGAGTATCTTTTTGGGACATCCGCGGCGTGCTATGAGGTGACGTAGGGCCATAATGGCGCTATCTGCGGTGAGACTATTTAACGATATATAAATATATAAATATCCCAGTCTTCGATTGGGACCTAGAACGAATGAGCCACATCGCTGTCGCTGCGGTGGAGATGTCGATCCCCTGGGCCACCACGGCTTGGCTTATCGTCGCAGTGCAGGGCGAATTTCACGTCACGCCGCCTTGACTGACGTCATCCGTCGTGCTTTTGCCAGTGCCGGTGTGCCAGCAATTCTCGAACCGAATGGTATCGCGCGAGACGATGGCAAGAGGCCCGACGGCATGACGCTCATCCCTTGGAAGAACGGGTGGTCGCTTGTGTGGGATGCTACATGCGTAGACACTGTAGCTGCATCCCATGTACGGGCGACAGCCCGAAAGGCGGGCGCGGCAGCGACGACAGCAGAAGCCATCAAGAGGCGCAAATATGCGGCTCTGGGAGAGCCGTATATATTTGTGCCTTTTGCTGTGGAGACCTTAGGGCCCTGGGGTGCGCATTTCGGACAGCGTTTAAGTACAGGGTGGCCAACTTGGAGGTATACAACTTTTTTTTGCCGCCATTTTGTTTTGGCGGTAAATATGACAGTTGTTGCATGATTATTACTTTGTGTAGATACGGCAAATTTATTATGGAGCGTTTAACGAAACATTAAAAAAAATGTTTCCCGGTCGATTAATTTCGAGAAACGGTGACATTGATTGGTCCCCAAAATCGCCTGATTTAACAGCTCCTGACTTTTTTCTGTGGGGCTATCTAAAGGGACGTGTCTATGCTAATAGGCCAATAAACCTTCAGCAATTAAATCAAAATATTCGAGACACAGTCACTAAGATAACGTAGGAAATGTTTGAAAATGTGATGAAAAACGCGATGAAAAGGGTTCACATCTGTGATGCTGCTAGAGGTGGACATGTCTGACATTATTTTCCATGTTTAACTGCCGGCCCTAAATATTATATTTAACAAGGAAAACTTGATATATTTTATATTTCATAGAATAAAAATACAAAACTAAAGTGTATACCTGTTATTTGGCCACCCTGTATTACTATCCAACGCGGAAATGCCGCCAGCCTTTTGGGTACTTTGCCCTGTGACGGCAGCGATTTGGCCTCAATTTTTTACATAATTTAATATAAGTTATTTTTAATTAGTTTTAGTTAGTTTTAATTTTAGGTTGTATTTATTTAGTTAATATTATATTGTTATATATTGTTATATTATGTTTCTCCTTTGAGAATCACGGGTCTTTTCACCCCGGTCCTTTGAGAGGCTTGCGTGGGGATACAGATCCAACACGTAGAGGCCCTTTGGAGAAGTTGTTGTCATGTGGCGCTCCCGCCAAAACCTATTCCTGGATATACCTATGAAAGGTGTACCCTTGAATAAGTTTTGGCAGAAGAAAAATCTATTGCATGTAAAAGGAAAAGGTTTAAGGGTTATGGAATGAATTTGGGATGGACTGATACTGGGTTATTGCAACAGAAACGTCACCTGCCATAATCATGATTACTGACTATTATAGGCAGGTGGTGGCTTGCCGCCCACTAGATGGGCCCCTCAAACGCACCGACAGTAGTTGCCGGCAAAGGAGCAACACCGGTGCGAGCGACTCAGGGGTGTCGAGAGGTGTGCTGCGCTTTCTCCGAAGTTACTCGCGTCGTTATGCCCTTTAACACTTCCACCCCTGGAGCAACAGCTCTGACGACTCCTCTCTGCACAGCCAATTAAGGCAATGCAGAGCTGAGAGCCCTGCGAGCCCTCTTGGGTGTCCACCCCGACCGATGAAGACGCGTAATATTATGTTTATTATTATGCAATAAAATCGAATAATTTGATTCTGAAACAAAAATAATGAGCGTTAAACAAACATACATATATAACCCATCCTTAGAAGAAATTGTTTAGTACCATGGACTGAATTCAGCTTTAATAAAGTTTCAGTAGGAATATTTTGTTAGGCGTTGTACAGAAATCATCCTGAATAATAGATAGTTACTTATTATTTTACCATTAATAATTGGCCAAGTGTGTGTCGGACCACGCGCAGTATAGGGTTCCGTAGTTGTAAATGCCAACTTGCAGTCTAAAACGGCTAAGTATTGAATTTATATGAAATTTTTATTTTCGAGTACATTTTATAAATTGATAACCTATAACTTTTTAATTTGTTAACCCTATTTAGCTGTGATAGTTTTCCTTTAAACTACATTGTATATACTATAGCTGTGATTTTATCACGTGTCCATATATAACCGTATAGCAGATAGATGGGGGGACACGTGACTTTAACAAAAAAAATTACTTGAAACCTAAATATTTAAGACACGGATCCCTAAATCGAAAAATAATGTTCCTAAGCTCACAATATTTTTTAAAAACCTATTCAACGATATCCCACACAATATGTTTGTAGAGAAAAAAAATATTGACTTCCTCTTTACTTGTATGGAAGCTAGACTAAAAAAATTTTTTTTCCATATTTTATTTTACGACTTTTTCGCCATGATTGATATACACATCCATGCCAAATTACAGCTTTCTAGTACTTATCTATCTTATCGAGGTTGGCAGAAAACAAAATAAATAGGAAGAAACTCCACCGACAAGAGCACCGCTCTCTTACTGCTTCCCTGCAGTACCTATGCAATAAACATTGTAAAAAATACAACGTAGCTGTATACTTAATAAACTACGGTTCGACATTTACTGGCGTGAAATTGCGTACGGCTCTTCCTATTTGTCGCTGGCCAGGCAACAAGTAGGAGAGCGATGCAAAGCCGTCGCCAAGTGGGGTACGGTGAGGGGGGGGGGGGGGGGGGGCAGTCAGGTTTAAACTTTTAAACACAAGGAAAGTCCACATAAGGCAGGCGGCTGATCGTGAAGCCACAATGAGGAAATGGTTCTTGCATTTTCTTCTCCATTCTGTATAAGCGGCGACGGCAACCGTCACCTATCGACTGACCTGTGTTGCGCGACAGTCGCGTCGGAAACAGTGGCGTGATCATTTGTCAAAAACTACCGCACGACCGTCGGCGACAGTCATCAAGTCTCTGATTTATCGGCAATTATCGAGCCGTGACCGTCGCCGTTTAGTGTCGCGGGCATCTGTAAGATCACTTAGTTAGTATCCCATAACACAAGTTTAAGCTTACTTTAGGGTTAGCTCAATCAGTGTTGATTTCATATACCCATTTGTTTCTATAAATTTATCGATTTATTTCGCAAGGCTTTGGCATTATGGTGTGACCATTATTATGTATCATTATTGTTATAACTTAGTTTTATTTCAAATTTTATTATTAAAAGTATCTAGTTTTTATTAAAATATTTTTTTTTCTTTAGTAATAAAATATTTTTATGTATTTTAGTTATATGGACTTGTCCGTCCCATCCGCCCGACTTGGCGATCGCCTGGCTACGCTCTTGGTGCGATGAATGCCTTTTAAATTGCATTCGGGATAAAGCGTACAATGGTCTGCACTTATTACAGGACTTAAAAGTAGGATTGAGGGAATGACGGATAATGCGTATCATGTTAATAGCTACTAGAAAACCATCAACATTTACCCGACTGCCTCAGAAGAAGTATTATGTTTTTTCGAGTGTATGTATAAACTTAATTTTTTTAAATACCCTCTCTCCCTTAACCTGCAATGAAAATCCATGTGGCTCTACAAATATCAATCCTGCCGAAGGAAACCTTTGGTATAGAAAAAGGCGTATTCTTTTTTTGTCGTATACAGATACCACTATAGGAGCTTCTTGTATAAAGACATTTTTTATTGCTTTATGTTACCAACTTTATATGCGCCTATAAAAATAAAAATAAGTTATAGCCCTTCTACGAGGCTTAATAGCTTATGGTAATAGATTACAAGCACTTAGGTACACTTATTTACCTAATAAGCTATACGGTGATGGTATACAATTAAAAGTGGCCCAAGTCCATAGTGATAACGTTAAATAAACCAATACACATATAAATATAGTCGTGACACGTCGCCGTAACATCGTTTTTATTATATTTGCAGACTCCTACGTCTATATAAATCAATATGAAAGTTTCAACATTTGTGTGATTTTTAATTAATTTTCTTGTATCTACAGGTACTTCCATATAAAGGCTGTACAAACATCACTGGCTAATAATATTAAACCAAAAATTTTTCCGGTCAAGTGCGTGTCGGGCCACGCGTGGTATAGGATTCCGTATTTGCTAATGCCAACTTTGAGTTCACGGGACTAAAAACATCTAAAAAACTATGCCTTAGTGTGTGTTAAGATACTGCACTAATAATTCAAAGAACAAAGCAAAATATAGAATTATTACATCGGTAAGTAGGTAACTAGATTTCATTGTTTGAAAATTATATACGGACTGCAAAATTCCCGCCGCCATCATGAATGAAATCTGTCGACCGATTGCATGAATGGGCATGACACTTAGCGAATCTAGCGATCAGAGCGTCAATGTCTTATTCATATAAAATTTTCATGGTGAGAGTTTGTCTTTAGTATATTTAATATTTTTATCTTATTAAATTTAGTTAAAAATATATTATTGTTTGTAAATATGTATTTTTAAAATTAAATTATAGTAAACTACAATATTGGTTAATTAATTACAAATTTATTAAAAGCATTGAACCATATGACCTCTTTAATTTTTGACAGAACGATTTAAAACTCATATGCGTCATCTATTGACAATGTTTTCAACCTCGTTTTTTTTTCACTGGAAAATGCCTCATTCATTTTCTGGCGTTAATATTTCTCCAAATCATTCACCGACTAAACATTTGTACTTTTCACGCTTCGTTTCCGTAAGATTGCCTGACAAATCGTTTCGTCGTTCGACGGCCGTCAGAACGTTTGTTCGCCATACTATTGTCCTACAGAACATTTTTTTTTATCAGGTCGCTGACAAACGATGTTTACAGTTCAATTGTCCAACAAAGAATTTATATATATATATATATATATAGTTTATTTTTTTTGTTTGTTTTTGTATTTTATATATTAAATAAAACGTGCGCCACTCGGATTTTTTACTCTTCTCCACAACTGTTGCTATAAATACTATTTTGAGGACAATAATAATGTATGACATGCAAATTGCACATGATGCATCCTATACGAGATTTTTGTATTACAACCAAAATCGTAGGACACGTCGGTAGACCAAATAGCTCACTTAGCTATTAGTTAAGTTGTGCTTGAAAAAAATTTGGACAATCTCTAATGAGATTATAGACTAAGAGGAGGCCGTATGCAACCCTATCTCATCGAGTAGCAAAATGTGACATATGTACGGTGTTGCATATTTAAAAGATATGTCTTAATGTACAGGATTGCCTGGGCTTAACCTGGAGCATTTTATACAGTCAAGAAAAAAGGGATTATTTTTAAAAATTGTGGAATAACCCCACATGTTTCTTGCCATACTAACAAATGATAGTCTATTATATAACGTTGTTTGTGTTGAATATATCTAGTTTAGTTATATATTGTATATTTTTATTTAGACGAATAAAAATTATATATACATATGTAATTTTAATTTCCCCCTTAAATACATGGAAAACAGGCGTGAAAATATGTATGTATGTATATTAAATTTTCTTAAAAACTAAAATAAAGACTAAACAAAACTACACACCACATTATACTATAAACTAATATTTACAAATAAAAAAGGCCCGGTAATTGTTTACCCTGCGTGCCCAGAAGGCTGGCTGTATTGCCACGTTGTACGGTAATGCTTATTTTTTGACCTATAGATAAAGGCCAGCCTTCTGATCAGGGGGAACTTTAATTTTATATAATATTATTCTTTAAAATAAAAAAGTAAAAATAAATGATAATAAATTTGTAATCAAAAGTGCACGCCATATAAAAAACGTGCTATAAAAAAAATTGACATGGCGCGCAGTTTAATAATACACAGAATAAACGCGTGATCATGTGACATACGCGCGCTTTCTTTACATGTTAGCTGGACAAACATTTTCTACAAGTATTAAAATTGTTAAAAAGGGGTTGTCCTTCATATTTGTGCAATATGAAAATGGTTGACCCTGACATGTTGAGAGTGGAGCATTACCTCAATGCTCCACTTATGAGGCGTGCAACCATTTTTCTTGGTATTTTAACATTTTCTTGAATGATTTAAGCTTTGTATTTCGTATAAGACGGCAATTGGAGTGAATCACAGTAAGTAACATTCAACTTTGCCTATATTCATGACTGTTATTATTTTTAGTTAGTTTAAATTTTAGGTTGTATTTATTTAGTTAGTTTAGTTTTATATTATGTTTATATTGACTGTTGTGCAAATGATATTTTATTCACAAATATATCATTTAATACGTTAAATCATAGTTTACGTAATAATTAAAAAGGACTCGTACGCCTTCTACCATTAAACAAGGAACAAATGTCAAGATTTTTCGCAAAACCAGAGACCATAAATAACAGTAAGATTTACTTTGACATTTGATCCTCCTTCGTAAATACCTCACCAAGATTACTCTTGTACTCTTATATCGGGAAATCTCTTAACCGAATTCTTCTTTTATGTGACGGCTGACATTTGGATAGTTATTTAATTTGTGTAATGATGCCTGCTTTTCATTTTATATTACTTTTCCTTTCGATCAAAGATCCGATAGATTATATTATAAGTCGTCAAAGGAATGCCAAAATGGGTAATGTCAAAGTTAAAGTCAAAATCATTTATCTTTGGATATTTGTAAAACTATTGAGGTAGTACTCTACTCGCAACAGGGTCAAGCATTTTTCTGGACTGTCTCTAATATATTCATATTACACTGATATAGGTACAGAGATATGAAGAACAACCAATTCTTGTAGAAAGTATATTAGTAGTGTATTTTGTGTGGACGTCGGCGTCCTGGAAAACCTAGGCGCAGATGGCTTGACGATCTAGACGCCTACTCAGAGGACTGGCGCATGAAAGGACAAACCAGGAATAAATGGAGAGCCGAGAAGGAGGCCTTTGCCCAAAAATGGGATCTAGTGAGCTCTAAGTAAATAAATATATATATAAGTAGTGTATTGATCTTCTTCTTTTGTTTATAAAAATAAATCTTATAATGTACTAAATAAAACTACTAAAATAAATAAACCAAAAAATGCTTAGCCTTATTAACCCCATGCAAAAAGAGGGGTATTATAATTTTGACGCACTATCTTTGACGAAAATCTGTACAGGCTATCAAAAATTACTGGTGGTGAACTCTTTAAAATTTGTGAATAACTAAAAACGACCATTCAATTCATTTGCTGACACAACAAATCGGAAAAATTCTGAGTTTGCAAACTTTTTCGAGCGACGTCGAAGCAGATAGATACTTAGATTCCAAATTCTAGCGAAAAATTTGCGCCGCATTCCCAAAGACAGCTGAAAAATTACAGTTTTAAATTAGGAGCCTTTCGCTGTAGCCTAGATATTACTATGCAATACTTATATTTATTCTGTTACGAGTATATTATATTGTTTCTGTTATATTGGCCTTTGCCCAACAATGGGATCTAACGGGCCCTAAATAATAATAATAATAATAATTACTTAAAAGGTTTTTTCTGGTGTGTAGTTGATAAAAAAAGATCTATGATGAATAAACTATTTAGGTACTCTTTATTTTACTTTAAATAAATATTTTTCAGTACAAGTATTAAAAAGTCTAGACCCGGCATTGCACCGTCGATAAACCTAGATTTTACAAGCTTTCATTTAACTTGCAATGTATATGAAAAGCATGTAAGTATGAATGTTTATTTAAGTTAAATCTTGCAAATTAAATTTTTGATCAGTAATCCTCAACCGATTTAGCTGTAATTTTGTATACTTGTGTTAGTCGGATGAGAATACAATATTATGAAGTTAATGAGCTGTTCTGATGAGCCGGGAGATATTATAGAATATTTCGGAATTCAGTTACAAAACAACATAACCTCATTGAGTAAGACTTATTTGATTGTCTTGTCGAGCACTTTATAATAGACGATGTTTAGGGTCTATTATAAAGTATCATCAAACCAGTTCCATGTCATCTTAGTATAGCATTGTCACGCGATATAAGTACGTACGCGTGCAAAGTTTTAGCTCAATCGGAATACGGGACATGGTCAAATTTAACTTGCAGGATTTGATTTCAGACAGACAGACAGACACCAGGCCAGGTGAAAATTAATAAAAGCTTGTAAAAATAGGGAGATATTTATAAATACTCCACCGATAAGAACCCAGTTCAAACCTTTTTTCAATTTATTGATGACAAGCCGAAGCCCGCGACTTCGTTCGCGTGGACTTTATGTCTCTGGAAAATGCTCATCAGGCTGAACAACTTTTACTAAGGCGACATTTTTATATCTCTTATAGTTTAGCTGGACCATTATGGTTCTGCATCAGGCGTTCTATTTTCCAAAATCATTTATACCCTATATGTTGCCCAGGCTTAATAGCTATATAACAAAAAAAGTTTCATTCGAATCCGTCCAGTATTTCCGGAGATTAGCCTGTACAAACAGACAAACAGACATACAGACATACAGACAAACAGACAGATTTTTTTTTTAAAATTTTACTCCATTACTGTGACTCCATCGCCCCCAATATTTTTTTTGGAAATATATTTAATGTACAGACACACTTTTTTTACTGTTTTATTATATGTATAGATATAGATGATGTTGATGAATACCTTATAGTTTAACAAAAATCTAACTTTAAATACCCTCTAGTAGTTCATTCAAAGGAAACACTAAAGGGACTATTAGGAACCAACGCAGTATTTTAATTACATTAAAGCTGCATTCAAAGTCAACCACCACTGCCGTACAACTTATACATCGGAAGATATAGTTTTGAACAAGCTCACATGCAGGTAGACCTAATAGCTATTTGTTAGCTACATCAGCGAATCTAAAAGCTCGGTTAAAAGTTTGCAATATGAGTCCGTAATTAAAAATTCCTTTGGTTTTTGAGATTACAAATTTGTTTCTTTAAAGGGGCTTAAGTGTGGAATACCTAACTTTTAATGATTGTGATAACAATGTCAAGAGTACGGCGAGGTACATGGTAATTTAAGTATTTTCACCTGTCAAAAACGGTCGCCGACTGCCGCGATACCTCATAACAGTCTGTCACTATTATCACCAACTGTCAAAAAAACCGGACGACAGTCGCTGACGGTTAGTTGGCGACCCAAGTCGGCGACAGTTGGCGATTGTCGCCGACAGGTGATTAAACATTGATTTATTTATCTATATGAGCTTAGTGTGAAATACATTGAAATTCTTCTTCGCCCTAGCGCGTTCGCGGTTGTACCTTCAGCTGTACTGTACTGCTTCGGAGCCGGGGATGCGCTTTACCGCTTTTTCTTCTCCAAATATATAATTTTCGTCAAGGCCAAGGATGCCAAAACGCGAAATCGAGAGTCACCTCTATGATTTCATTAAAACTGACACTTTGTATTAGCCTAAAGTTCCTTAGCCTAAAGCCGTCGCCGACAGTTGTCACGTGCATTCTCTGTCGCTCATCTGAAAGCCCTAAATAAAACTATCCCTTTGTGTTCCTTCACGCTCCATGTAACCTTAACGCTCAGCGCGTTCAAATAATTAATGCTATACATTACATCATTACCGCAAAAGCCTTATAAATAAAAGTACGCTCTCTTAACTACGACCTGCGATATGAATACTAAGCAGTCTTGTATCCGACAGGAAAGCTGCTTACTTGTCACCGTGCTCACGGTTCCAACGGAGTGTTTGTATTCTGTTACTTTGAAATAATAAAATAAAACCAAGTTGAACTTTAATCAACCAGAAGTTTTGACTATTAGATAATGCTGTGCATCTGTTGTACTTATTACATTTGTATTGTACATATAATATAAAGTGTAGTTAAATAAATAATTATATAAGACTATCACCTCTAAAACTTTAAGTTATTTTTCGTACAATTTATTTAAGTGTTAAAGAGAGACAATTTATTTGGAAATGTCAATTTTTTCAGTCCCTAGCATTGGTTCCGTATAGTTAAAGTTATTTATGAATATCTAAGTAAATGACAATACATTTAAAAATCAGTTTGTCAGTATTGTAGCAAGTGAAGGTCCATAGGGTAATTAGCGTGTAGTTTTTTAAATTCCTATACAAGGTGTTGGATAAAGTTGTTCAATATTATTGAGTTTACTAAAGAAAAAACGTGCATTGTAAACATTGGACTATGCAATGACACTCTTGGCAGAGTGCCATACCTCATCCATTTCAGATTCATCGACATTCAGTCGGGAATCCGGTTAGATGTGTTACGAAGCAAACGGTGGTCGATTACAACTTTATCAGCGAGTTAGATTGGCTAACCTAATCGGATGTAAAGTGGACTATTTGCTTTATAGGTTCTTTACACCTTTTGTCAAACTTATAGTCGCCGTGGCTAAGCCTAATCAAGTTTAATAAAAGTAATATCATTTATAGCCAATTTTGGCTCGAAAGAAGATGACCAAACTAAACATGAAGATTTACAACAATGCTATTTTAAATGCATTTGAAGGAAAAATCGCGCCCTGTGTAAGCCCCCGTAGGCGTTCATTGAAGCAATAGATGACTTGCATGGTCTGCTAACTTAAATGGTATGCTACAGGCAAGAAACTTGCATCATCTAAGTATGCCTTATTGCTCCGTGGGAATGCAATTGTAACACAATAATTGCTTTGTCCTTTAGTCGCTTTTTACGTCATCCACGGGAAGAGAATTCAGGATCCAAGTACTAAAACACAATTTGCTTAGGCCTTGGGTGCAGGTAGAGGCGCGCTAATTTTACTAAGAAATCACCACACGTCTGCTCGCCGTGTCTGCATCGGCACTTATGTGCATTTTGGCCAAAGATTAAATGGCCCTGCTTCGGCACTGCCCTGCAAGTGTTCTGGGGACAATTTTTCACATTGTAATGTTTTTTTTAACTCTCGATACTAAAAGAGGATTGTTACTAGTTTGACGATAAAGCCTTGTGACAGCTGGATGGACAGACCAACAGAGACAGACAACGGAGATTCAGTAATAAGGTCCCGTTGAAACCTTGAAAACAAGGGAAATGGGTGTCATAGTACCGCCGGTGGAAACAAAGGTACTTCAAAAAAAACTGAGCCTTTGATGATAGTGACTCGGCCTGCGGCCTTGCTGGGTGGCTCAGCCTGAGACCGAAGGTCAAGAGTTCGCTTAGTTACTTGGGTTCCGCGGAAATGGAGTAGTAGGGAGGGGCTTTTGCTGCGCCCTCGCAACGTAGCTTGGCCTTTGGCCTTGCTTTCCGCTTGACCTACGATCTCACGGTACACATTTGGAAATTGTGTTTGTATGGCGACTATTATTATGAATTTGAATTTTAAAAAGAAGAAATATGCGTAACATTAACTACTGCTTTCCTAGATACGTAGATACTGAATTAACCGACTTGGTTTAAATTCGATCTCAACTATTTACGGCAGAAGAACTGCTCTATGAGACTTGTGCATTTTTGTACATGTTAATATTTTTGACGAGATTTAGGTTGGCACGTTTCATGTTGATAAAAATATTAGGCAACTAATATTTTTGTAAACATGAAAGAGGTAAGTATATAATATAAATACAATCAACCAATTGAATGAAAAAGATCTGAAAGTTTGCGATTGAGAGTTTAAACTGTAGTAATTGCTTCATGGACTCAGCAAAAGCTTTGGTGAAATCTCATTTCAATTAAGAACAAATGTCGGCAAAAATCTAGATCATCGGTTAGGATATTCATGTTGGGTGACAAACAAGTATCTATACCATGGCAGTTAGTTTTTCATATTATTATGTCTAACTTTGGTGTCCAATTTTTTAAGGTAAAAAATCTTTCTAAATGGAATAATAAACTACTATACCTTATTAAGGCCATACCCAAATTTTCCGGGGTCCAGTGGCGCCGCCATTTAAAATAAATCATTTAAAAGGAAACGGAGATATCATTTAAAATTGTGTCTTGGTCAAGTTCTAGATACCCATTCAAAGTATTTTTTAAACTACTTTTTGTAGTTTAAAGTGAGAACGTGAAGCTTTTCTACGCACATTTGTGAAAAACGGCCACTTTTAGCAAATGTGCGTAGAAAAGCTTCACGTTAGCACTTTAAATTATAAACAGTAGTTCATAAAATAGTTTTAAGGGTTATCTAGGGCTTGACCAAGACACAATTTTAAATGATATCTCCGTTTCCTTTTAAATGATTTATTTTAAATGGCGGCGCCACTGGACCCCGGAAAATTTGGCTATGGCCTTAAGTACACAAGTTATTATGTTCGTGAAAGGTTTTATAAAAAAGTGCACTCTTTTCATTTACAGTCAATCGGCCTGAATACGCAGTCGTTCCCTTTGCCATTACCGCAAGAAAACTTGTGCATTAATATTTTTATCTACGCACATATCATAAGTGCTCTAAAATGCGTTCAGAAACCATAGGCAATACCAACCAGTAGGGATTAACGGAGACGTAATGATAACATTACCTCCTGAAATCAGTAGGTAATGAGTTTAAATTTGGAACGGCTCTCAAATTCAAATGGGTATCTTTTCTAGTATCTATAGATATAAAAACAGTTATTAAGACGAATGCCAAATTCAGTATATTCTTTAATATAAATCGCACGACATTTGATCTCGAGTGACACAAGAATAGGGGTGTTCATTCGTTAGTCTATTATAAAAAATGACAGATTCGAATTTCGAAACGCCGCTATCCGAGTTGTCATTTGTTTGTTGATGTTTTACTGTTTACGAGTGTTTGTGAAAAGTTGAAACGAATTAAATATAAATATGCCACCGTCGTCATGCTCTTCAGCTCCAAAACAAGACCCCAATTCAAATGCAACTCAACCAGGACCGTTAACTGTATCTCACTGTACAACTGGTAATATTAATTACAATTATTATAATAAATAATTCGTTCTGTATGTGTTCAATTAATTTTTTATTACATTATTTTTAAATTACAATGTAATTCAGATCAATTCCCTACGAGTTCCTGAACCTATTTTAGAGCACTATGATAATTATGTGTGTAGATAAAGTAGTGTATGCAACTATACATAATTAGGCATTACAACACTCATGTGATATTATTACAAACCCACATTCGTGTTGTAATGCCCTTCATTATGCACAGTCGCATGAACTTCTATTAATTACAAGCGAGAGCAAAACTTTTTAGCAAAATTACCATTACAGGGACTTTTGTTAGAGCTCTACGATGTTTGATTTTTGATTGTCAGTCCTTTGTGCGTAATTCCAACTACCCAACTAATATTATAAATATGAAAGTGAGTTTATATTTTTGTTTGTTTGATACCTCTTTAAGCTTTATCTACTGAAGCAATTTTCTTGAAAGTGTGCGTACACATAGTTAGGACTGCTGGAAAGGACCTTTCATCATGGAAAAATGTACTGTAAATGTGTGAAATTTGCGATAAAGGACTCGGCAAAAACTAAGTATTGCAAAACTTAGTTAAGTTAAATTATATATATATATATATATATATATATATATATATACTACTACAAACGAAACAGTCCGTCCGTGCACACGTCAAATGTGTGAGTTGAACAATCAGGGTCGCTACCACAGAATTTGTTGCTTTGCTTACCTGTTTTCACCACTCGGAAATCTATACGATTATCTGTTGCTATACAAGGAACAACTATTGAACAGGAGGATGACATTACCTGGGAAACACAGGTTGATAAAGTGTGCGGTAAATTGGCAACACCAAGCTTCGCGCTCAGACGACTATCGGATGTGGTACCTAGAGAGGTGGTGAGGTCTACCTACTTTGCGATAGTGCAGTCTGTCCTGCAGTATGGCCTAGAAGTCTGGGGGTGCGCCGCGGAATGGCAACGAGCGTTTCGTATGCAAAAGCGAGCAGTCCGCGCGATAGTCCACGTATCAGGGCGAACAACCTTCAGACCATACTTTAAAACCCTTGGAATCCTCACGCTGCCATCCCTTTTCATCTTACAGGTAGCCACATATGTCTTTAGTAACCAACACGTGTACCAAAGACCGAGAGATGTGCACGACATTGCGCTCCGCGATGTTGACCGACTGCACCTGATACCACACAGACTAGCTAAGACTGACAGACTGACTCATGTAATGGGGCCGTCTGTCTTTAATAAGTTGCCACCTGATATAAAACAGGCGACTACATTGACAAGCTTTAAAGTCAAGCTAAAAAAGTGGCTTCTTGAGCGTACATTCTACAGTATAGAAGAATTT
This sequence comes from Acrobasis consociella, assembly GCA_963555685.1. Taxonomy (NCBI): domain Eukaryota; kingdom Metazoa; phylum Arthropoda; class Insecta; order Lepidoptera; family Pyralidae; genus Acrobasis; species Acrobasis consociella. Next base: position 24,867,970 of record OY743104.1, read on the forward strand.
TATGAATGTCGCTTATAATTCCAATTTAATGTGTTAATTTTCATTCGATTATTTTGTAATTATATGATTATTATTAGTTATGTATGTGTATGCGTAATATATTTTTTTGTATGTTTAATTTATTTTATTATTCAATTTTATTTTTGTATGACGTGTAAATACTTTTTATGAATAAATATGATTATGATTATGATTTTAAAATTTACGTTTTTTATTGTTATCCGTGGATAAACAATGATAATGTGCGCAGTTTTTACCATTATAATTCAATAATCCTAAGTGACTCGCGTAATGTCAACGTGCGACTACCAATAACCCTGTTTTTCTGGCGCTTACACGTCCCAATAACAGGGGAAAGGTTGTGGGGACACCAGATTGCGGGGGACGGTGCGAGTTTCCGTTCTGTATGTAACACTATTATTAATTCTGTGGTACCGGACTATAATAGGTACAATGAGACCTCCTCTTTGTGACAGTAAAAGATCTGGCCGTCCACGTAGTGTTCATATGAAAAAGGTGGTCAAAGCAGTAAGGGAAAGAATTCGAAGAAATCCTGTCCGAAAGCAAAAGATTTTAACACAGGAGATGAAGATAGCACCTAGAACCATGTCGCTTATTTTAAAACATGACTTAGGACTTGCTGCCTATAAAAGACGAACTGGTAATTTTACAACTGATAATTTAAAAAAGAATAGAGTAGTAAAATCGAAAAATCTACTGATGCGGTACGCAATGGGTGGTCGCAGAAAAAAATTGTTTACGGATGACCATTTTTTTACCATTGAGCAACATTTTAACAAATAAAATGACTGTAGGTATTTATGCCCCAAGCTCTTAGAAAGCTTCCCAATAAGTCGACAGAGTGCAGCGTGGCATTAGCCGACTTTAGTGATGGTTTGGTGGGGTGTTAGCTATGAAGGAGTGACTGAGCCATGCTTTTGTGAAAAAAGTATCGAAACATCGGCATAAGTGTATCAAGATACCATTCTTGAGAAGGTATTTAAGCCCCTTAACAACACTATGTTCAATAACCAAGAATGGTTCTTCCAGCAAGACTCGGCACCGGGTCACAAAGCTCGGTCAACGCAGTCTTAGTTGGAATCAAACGTTTCCGACTTCATCAGAGCTGAAAACTGGCCGTCGTCTAATCCCAATCTTAATCCGCTGGATTATGTTTTATGGTCAGTTTTAGAGAGTACGGCTTGCTCTAAACGCCATGATAATTTGGAGTCCCCAAAACAATCCATAATATTGGCAGTGAAGAATTTTCCCATGGAAAGAGTGCATGCTTCTATTGGTAACTGACCTTAACGTGTAAAGGGCTGTATTGCAGCCAATGGAAACCATTTCGAATAAGCTTTTTATATTTTAAATTGTTTTATATTTATGTATTAAAAGCGAACAATTTAAGCTTAAGCCGAAAGTAACACAGACACAAAAACAACTTTGTTGCGGATTGTAGGTTAGGTTCATTAGGTTTCCTGTGACCAACACACGAGCGAGCGACTGAAGCTTAGGGCGAAAGTAACACAAACACAAACAACTTTGTCGTGGGTTGTGGGTTAAGTTTGTTAGGTTTCCTGTGACCAACACACGAGCGAGCGAACGACTCAAGCTTAGGACGAAATTAACACAGACACAAAATCAACTTTGTCGTGGGGTGTAGGTTAAGTTATATAACATCCACCCATCTATCCATCCATTTCAGCCGCACAACGTCTACTACTGGACATAGGTGTTGCATTTACCGAAATCAATTATACCCTGTATGTTGCCCAGATTTATACCAATAAAGTTTCATTCAAATCTATCCAGAATTTCCGGAGATTAGTGTGTACAAAAAGGACAAACAAACAGAGAGACATTCTCTTTAAAATTTTACTCTTTCACTGTGTATCTATCTGCTTGTTGTTTCTTTTTGGAAATTTAGTCAATATACAGACAATTTTTTTTACTATTATATGTATTGCATAATTTAAATATCGTTGTGTGCGTTTATTTTTCATATTCATAATAGAATTAGGGCTCCATATCTAAACGATGTCAATCTCATCAGAGCCGGTATTTTCTTTTCAAGTTTCAAAAAAGTATTCATCCTCCATACAAAAGCCACCACCAAGCTACTCAACGTAGCCATGTCGTACTGAAGTCCAAGCCATTCCCCTTCTTCTACTGTTTGTTACCGCTCCCCCTAAGCAATTTTCACGAGGCCACATCACAGGTCAAGTGATGTAAGCCCACAGGGCGAACTGCGTGGCGAGGGCAAACCCCAAGTCATCCACACCAAGTGTTTCTTTTTGATTTTTAGAAATCAAAGATTGCTGCCGAAAGTTACTAACTGCTTGCGATTTGGCTGTAAATCTATATTTTTTGGGCGTAATCCGAATTTGATTTTTTTAATGTCCAAAATCTGGATCTGGCATCTGGATGAAAAAAAAATCATAGTCAATCATTACGTCTCGCTGGTACTTCGTAGAGATCTGAAATTTTGTATGTGGAGGTGAAGCACTCCGCTAAACTCGAAATGCAATTATATTTCGTAAACAAAGCGTCTGGACTTCTTAATTTTGAATTTACTGACTCTAAAGAAATTGGTAGGCTTGTATGTTGTGTTCAAAATTATTTGCATAATTGCTTTTGTTGCAATTGAAAAGTACTTTTTCAATCGTACTATATACCATTAATACCATTACGCAAGAGCGTAAGGCAAGATAGCAAGTTTCTTGACATTTAATATAATTGACATTTAAATTAAAACAACATTTGGGCGTTATTAAATATTATAGTATAGTATCGACACATTAAATAAAATAAAAAATATGACCAAAATTATATTAAATTTTAAGACATCAATAAAAAGAAATTACATTTTTATTCATAATAATTTTAACATTGAATTTGATATATACTAAGAAATAATCCGCATGCCGTTCCGTTATTTTCTGTTGCAATGCCCTAACAGGGTTCATGTTGTACCTACTAACCTAAGAAGTGACTGTGTAGTGTAATCTAATATATGTATAATGTGAAAAGCAATAAATAAATTGAAATTGAAATTCTTTGTGTGCATTAAGTCATAAACATGTTTAGATGTATAAATAATGCAAAACAATAAGGTTATCATATTCAGTATAAAAATATGAGTTTTTATTATTGTTATGACTTTTTAGACTTATTACTTGCATTAAAAAGCAAGGTAATTATAAAATATTTCATAAAAAATTTAAAAAAAAAAATTACTGTAGTTTTTTAACAATCACCCAATAGGTTTCAAAGTTGGCAACACTTTTGGAGCTTACAAGGCATAAGATTTAAAAATATATATTGCCATGCCTAAGCTAACCGTTATATTAAATATATACGAAATGGAACCACACAAGCATTGGTTTTAAATAAAATTCGGAGCTAGAAAGTATCGATGAGTTCATAAAAGTATATAGGAGCTTAAAACGCACAAGTTTAGTGAATATAAAATCTGCTGGATCAAACCAGGCATTCAAATTTCACCTATGGCTTAACTCACCGTCAATCACTATATATATATAAAATGGAACAACATACGTATTGGTTTTGAGTAAAATCGGAGGCAGAAAGTACCAAAGAGTTCATACAAAAACATATGATATATATATAAAACGGAACAACACAAGCATGGGTTTTGAATAAAATGTGGACGCAGCAAGTGCGAATTAGTTCGCAAAAAAATAACCGTTACGGATCCAAGTTTTCTCGGAGGTTGAATACAAAAAATGACGAGTAGAACTTTATTTCTACGAATATGTTGGACAGAATCCATTACTAGAATGCGACGTTGCCACACCGCTCGAAGAATATGCGAAGGGAGCCAAGTTATTCGCCGCTAAAGGTGGAATCAACTAAGTTCAGGCCCACTGCTGGATCTACGTAGTGCCCAAACGTCTGTTTATATATATATATATATATATATATATATATATATATATATATATTACAATATTAATTACAATTATTATAATAAATAATTCGTTCTGTATGTGTTCAATTAATTTTTTATTACATTATTTTTAAATTACAATGTAATTCAGATCAATTCCCTACGAGTTCCTGAACCTATTTTAGAGCACTATGATAATTATGTGTGTAGATAAAGTAGTGTATGCAACTATACATAATTAGGCATTACAACACTCATGTGATATTATTACAAACCCACATTCGTGTTGTAATGCCCTTCATTATGCACAGTCGCATGAACTTCTATTAATTACAAGCGAGAGCAAAACTTTTTAGCAAAATTACCATTACAGGGACTTTTGTTAGAGCTCTACGATGTTTGATTTTTGATTGTCAGTCCTTTGTGCGTAATTCCAACTACCCAACTAATATTATAAATATGAAAGTGAGTTTATATTTTTGTTTGTTTGATACCTCTTTAAGCTTTATCTACTGAAGCAATTTTCTTGAAAGTGTGCGTACACATAGTTAGGACTGCTGGAAAGGACCTTTCATCATGGAAAAATGTACTGTAAATGTGTGAAATTTGCGATAAAGGACTCGGCAAAAACTAAGTATTGCAAAACTTAGTTAAGTTAAATTATATATATATAGATATACCTGTGGGCACTTTGCAGATCCATCGTGCCGTACGACTAGTATTTGTTGGTTCCGTTTACATAGTTGGCTCCGGGTGTCTTTTCTAGATCCAATGCTAGTCAGCCATGCGCATGTTGTTCCGACTGGAGCCAAAAGTGTCAACGAGAGTAATAATAATAATTACGTCAATTTTATACAAATCCACCTTTTTGGCATTCAACACTGTTACTTCCGATTCAAATCAACCAATCAGAGAGCACCGTTGACCTCATTGGCTACAATCTGCTAGTAATAATATTATTACAAGCTTCTGTTCAACTTGCAATGTTTATGCAATCAATGTAGTGTTGCCAAACAATAGATATCATTTTTCAATTGAAAAATGACAAACTATCGACAGTGGTTTATCAGTATGGATATCTGTTTTAGAGCAATACTATTGATAACCAACAATACCATAATTGGTATTTATAGTATCGATCCGACGAAAATCAAACTATCATGAGTATCGATAGTATGCGTTTCATAAAATATCGACACTATCGATATTTTTTGTAATATCGATAGTATCGATAGTTTATGTATTATTAAAAGCAATACTATCGATAGTTTGTTCGTCATCAGAATCGATAGTATCGATAAACAATCAAAAGTATCTCAAGACTCACTGTCGGTTTTATTAAAAATACCGATAGTGAGTCAATTGACTGTCAATAGTGGACTATCGAGCGGCAACACTTATCCAATGCTTATGGAGTAAATGAGCCGTTCTGATGATGGAACCGGAACGAATTCAACAACCCTCAGTACATAAAATAACATAGCCCTTAGATCATTTATTACAGATTAGCCTTACCTGCGTGTTTCCCTCTGCCAAGGTATAAAATCAACTAATCTAATACATTTATAATGTAAGTTGCGTAATCGATTATGATCATTACGTAAATCTGTAAATTATCGAAAGGACGGTGCAAGTGCTCCGTTAGAATTGCTATGTTAAACAGTTTCCTTGTGTGATAAGTTTTTTATTCTGAGGCCAAACTACTTATTGAAACGAATGAAATAAGCCGAAACTCGATGGAGTTGCGTCGTTTAATTACTGAATTGCATCGACCACCTTCCGTCCTCCGAGATCAGACACTTGGCATCGTCTGCACTAATGTGCTCATTAAGACAATTCAAACGAGTCCTGCTCCATGAGGTTATATTGTTTTATAAATCAGTCCTAGTGAATACCTCCCGGTTCCATCATCAGAACAGCTCATTAACTTCATTATATTGTATTGACAAGTATGCAAAATTTCAGCGAAATCGATTGAGAATAGCTGGTTGGAAATTGAGCTACAAGATTTGACCCAAACCAATATTCGTACGTAGATATCTGATACATTGCAAGTTAGTAACTAAAAACAAAAAAATACATATAACCTTCTTAAAGATTGCATAACCTTTCACGGGCAATGTTTTTTATTTTATTAACGTTGTTTTGTATTAAGAAGTAATTCTGAAAAATGGTATCAATGAGTTTATCTTCTAGTATCGATTACGTAAAAAGAATACAGTCTAGTTTGCGACTAATTTCCATGCCAAACGATTTTCTCGCTTGTTTACTGCCAAACTACAGTAAAAATATTAATAATGGCATGACACAAACTTGCCAAACTAATTTCATTTTTCGATATTATTTTTTCACTATCCTTTGAGCCGAGACTAAATGTATCAATTACATTACCAAGTTTCGATAATTAAGTTCAAATTTGAAATACAATTAGTCGATGACGAAGGCGCACACGCTACGAAACTGCGCACTTTCCGCGAGACTACCATTTTATGATTTACAACCTTCCTATTTAATTTCTGTGCTTTAGATTTGAATATAGATTAGCCACTCAACTGTCCTAAGAAGTGTTTACATTTTTTGAAAGACGTGTTAATTTGTGACTATCTGATGCCTTTGACCTCGTTTTCGTGGACAAAAAAGCTCGTTACCATTAAAAATAAAAAAAATATTACATTTGAATTTGGAATCCGTTACTTTTATATGATTTTTCATTGTCTTTTCTTCTTTTGGCGCTAATATATTGAACAATATTTTGCGTGATATAGAGAACCGAATCGCTGTGATTGCATTACACAAAGTAGGTTTGAGCCAAATGCAGTTTTTAAAATTCTCCATACGCTTGGTATTAGTCAAATGTTTGTGTACCGACACAGGTATGACACTTCATAGAAACGGAGCAGCATAAATACCTAGTACTACTACAAACGAAACAATCCGTCCGTGCACACGTCAAATGTGTGAGTTGAACAATCAGGGTCGCTACCACAGAATTTGTTGCTTTGCTTACCTGTTTTCACTACTCGGAAATCTATACGATTATCTGTTGCTATACAAGGAACAACTATTGAACAGGTGGATGACATTACCTTCTTGGGAATACAACTGGATAGTGCCCTTACCTAAATTGGCAAGCACTAGCTTCGCGCTCAGACGACTATCGGATGTGGTACCTAGAGAGGTGGTGAGGTCTACCTACTTTGCGATAGTGCAGTCTGTCCTGCAGTATGGCCTAGAGGTTTGGGGGTGCGCCGCGGAATGGCAACGAGCGTTTCGTATGCAAAAGCGAGCAGTCCGCGCGATAGTCCGCGTATCAGGGCGAACAACCGTCAGACCATACTTTAAAACCCTTGGAATCCTCACACTGCCATCCCTTTTCATCTTACAAGTAGCCACATATGTCTTTAGTAACCAACACGTGTACCAAAGACCGAGAGATGTGCACGACATTGCGCTCTGCGATGTTGACCGACTGCACCTGATACCACACAGACTAGCTAAGACTGACAGACTGACTCATGTAATGGGGCCGTCTGTCTTTAATAAGTTGCCACCTGATATAAAACAGGCGACTACATTGACAAGCTTTAAAGTCAAGCTAAAAAAGTGGCTTCTTGAGCGTACATTCTACAGTATAGAAGAATTTTATGAATGTCGCTTATAATTCCAATTTGATGAGTTAATTTTCATTCGATTATTCTGTAATTATATGATTATTATTAGTTATGTATGTGTATGCGTAATATATTTATTTGTATGTTTAATTTATTTTATTTTATTATTCAATTTTATTTTTGTATGACGTGTAAATACTTTTTATGAATAAATATGATTATGATTATGATTTTAAAATTTACGTTTTTTATTGTTATCCGTGGATAAACAACGATAATGTGCGCAGTTTCTCACCATTATAATTCAATAATCCTAAGTGACTCGCGTAATGTCAACGTGCGACTACCAATAACCCTGTTTTTCTGGCTTTTACACGTCCCAATAACAGGGGAAAGGTTGCGGGGACACCAGATTGCGGGGGACGGTGCGAGTTTCCGTTCTGTATGTAACACTATTATTAATTCTGTGGTACCGGACTATAATAGGTACAATGAGACCTCCTCTTTGTGACAGTAAAAGATCTGGCCGTCCACGTAGTGTTCATATGAAAAAGGTAGTCAAAGCAGTAAGGGAAAGAATTCGAAGAAATCCTGTCCGAAAGCAAAAGATTTTAACACAGGAGATGAAGATAGCACCTAGAACCATGTCGCTTATTTTAAAACATGACTTAGGACTTGCTGCCTATAAAAGACGTACTGGTAATTTTACAACTGATAATTTAAAAAAGAATAGAGTAGTTAAATCGAAAAATCTACTGAAGCGGTACGCAATGGGTGGTCGCAGAAAAAAATTGTTTACGGATGACCATTTTTTTACCATTGAGCAACATTTTAACAAATAAAATGACTGTAGGTATTTATGCCCCAAGCTCTAAGAAAGCTTCCCAATAAGTCGACAGAGTGCAGCGTGGCATTAGCCGACTTTATTGATGGTTTGGTGGGGTGTTAGCTATGAAGGAGTGACTGAGCCATGCTTTTGTGAAAAAAGTATCGAAACATCGGCATAAGTGTATCAAGATACCATTCTTGAGAAGGTATTTAAGCCCCTTAACAACACTATGTTCAATAACCAAGAATGGTTCTTCCAGCAAGACTCGGCACCGGGTCACAAAGCTCGGTCAACGCAGTCTTAGTTGGAATCGAACGTTTCCGACTTCATCAGAGCTGAAAACTGGCCGTCGTCTAATCCCAATCTTAATCCACTGGATTATGTTTTATGGTCAGTTTTAGAGAGTACGGCTTGCTCTAAACGCCATGATAATTTGGAGTCCCCAAAACAATCCATAATATTGGCAGTGAAGAATTTTCCCATGGAAAGAGTGCATGCTTCTATTGGTAACTGACCTCAACGTGTAAAGGGCTGTATTGCAGCCAATGGAAACCACTTCGAATAAGCTTTTTATATTTTAAATTGTTTTATATTTATGTATTAAAAGCGAACAATTTAAGCTTAAGCCGAAAGTAACACAGACACAAAAACAACTTTGTTGTGGATTGTAGGTTAGGTTCATTAGGTTTCCTGTGACCAACACACGAGCGAGCGACTGAAGCTTAGGGCGAAAGTAACACAAACACAAACAACTTTGTCGTGGGTTGTGGGTTAAGTTTGTTAGGTTTCCTGTGACCAACACACGAGCGAGCGAACGACTCAAGCTTAGGACGAAATTAACACAGACACAAAATCAACTTTGTCGTGGAGTGTAGGTTAAGTTATATAACATCCACCCATCTATCCATCCATTTCAGCCGCACAACGTCTACTACTGGACGTAGGCGTCGTAGGCCTCTCCCAAAGATTTTCAAAATGACCGATCTAGAGCGAAGTTATATAACAATATAAGTATAAAAGAAGACTAAATATATTGAGAATTGAAAAAATTTGATTTGATATTATGATATTTTTAACATCGAAAAAATTAATGTTATTTGTAAAAAAAATTGTTTTGTTACTATAAAATTCTTCATAATAAATATTGTGAGTATGGAATAAATATTCCGTATAACGAAAATCTATAAAACTTTTGTCTGTAAAAGAATGCACACCCAAACTATGCACACTTCCCACAAGACTACCATTTTATGATTTACAACCTTCGTCCTAATTCCCTGTGCATTAGATTTGAACATAGATTAGTCAAATCAAATCAAATCAAATCAAATATATCTTTATTAACATAGGATATTTAAAATATCTCTTAATAATCGTCATTATTTTGTTGCACTATTGTTGACGTCAAATAGTTACTTACAGCTAAGTTTACTACCGCTTCCAAAGCGCTAGTGCAGAAGAAGCGGTAACAAACTGCACTGCACCTCTTCTCCAAGGACGTCAACTCACAATTAAATTAATACTTAAAGTTAATGTGGACAGAGAATACATTGTTTTGTTTTTTATGTCATATCATAATTTAAATTTAATTTTTAGAATGTCAAAATTTTAAAGTAATGTCAAGTTGTAGATTCAGTTTGTACAAAATGTACCAAATTATGACATTTTCGAGTACCTATATTACAAACTTTTAGAGGGACCCGCGTCAAGCTCAAGCCAGACATTTTTGTCTTTAAGGTAGTCATCGGTCCTATAATAAGCCTTCTCACAAAGTACTTTCTTTACATAAGTTTTGAATCTTTTGTCTGGCATATCAAGGATCGATTTTGGCAATTTATTATAAAAAAGTATACAGTTCCCCATAAACGTCTTATTAATTGTTTTAAGCCTATAAAACGGGGCAACTAAGTCATTCTTATTACGTAAGTTTCTATCGGTAAAATCGCTTACTTTATTGTATGAGGAAATATTTTTCCTTACATACATTATGTTTTCAAATATATACTGTGATGCTAAGGTAAGTATATCTATTTCCTTGAATAATTCTCTGAGTGAGTCTCTAGATCCTAACCCGTAAATAGCACGAATTGCCCGTTTTTGTAAAGTAAAAATAGTCTGAATATCGGCTGCATTCCCCCACAGGAGTATGCCGTAGGACATTACACTATGAAAGTAACTAAAGTACACTAGTCTAGCAGTTGCTACATCTGTCAATTGTCTTATTCTCCTAACAGCATAAGCCGCAGAACTAAGCCTATTAGAAAGTTTAGTTATATGAGCACCCCATTGAAGTTTCGAGTCTATTGTAATTCCTAAGAAGGTAGTACTTTCTACAAGATCGAGTTTTTGACCATCTATCATTATGTCAACGCAGCCCTGTCTCACATTCGGAAGAGAAAATCGAACGGATTGAGTCTTTTTCGCATTTAACATGAGATTATTGGCAGAAAACCAATCAGAAATGGAAGACAAGGTGCTGTTCACCGCGCTAGCGTTTGTGCTATGTCGATCAAGTTTGAATATAAGCGAGGTGTCATCAGCAAACAGCACTATGCCAGCCTGCTTCTCAACCATGTAAGGCAAGTCATTGACATAAACCAAGAAAAGGAAAGGTCAAAGAATTGAACCTTGCGGTACGCCTATCTTAACATTAGATCCGTGCGATTTTATGCCATTTAAATCAACAGTCTAATGCCTATCTGTTAAATAAGATTCTATAAGTTTTATTGAATTATCATCAAAACCGTATTGACGAAATTTAAGCAAAAGTGTCGGATGATCTACGCAATCAAATGCTTTGGAGAGATCACAAAATGATCCAATTCCATCATTTTTGTTCTCCCATGCGTCGTATATATGAGTAACAAGTGCTACTCCCGCATCGGTGGTCGATTTCCCGCCAGTAAAGCCGAATTGTTGGCTATGGAAAAGGTTGTAGGTCTTAAAATGAAGAAGCATTTGATTGAGCATTATCTTTTCGAACACCTTACTCAAAACTGGCAGGATAGATATAGGTCTGTAGTTGCCAGGATCTGTTTTTTCTCCTTTTTTAAATAAGGGGATTAGTTTACTACATTTCATTAGGTTAGGAAATATGCCTTCATCAATACATTCGTTAAATATAAAAGCTAAATCAGCAGCTATGATATTTATGATATGGCTTACTACAGCAACTGACATGCCCCAATGGTCTTCAGATTTTTTTAAATTTAACTGTTTAAATGCATCTATTGTATCTTTGGGGCCAATATGCTTAAATTTAAATTAAGAATCACATGGCCTAACATTATTCTTAAGCAAGGCTTCAGCACGCTGGGGGCTAGAATTCACATTAGAAGTAAGTTCCAAAGGAATGTTAGTAAAGTAATCATCAAAAATATTTACTATTTCTTTAGTTTTAGTAATAGTCTTACCACAAGATTTGATTTGACAGATATTTTCTTTGGCTTTATTTTTACCCGTTTCTTTATTTATAACATTCCAAGTTTCTTTTATTTTGTTAGGAGCATTATTTATTTTTCTACTTATACGATTTGCCTTGGCTTGTCTACAAACTTTTTTAAATATTTTGGAATAATTTTTAACATATTCTAGAAAGGAAGGACTAAAATTATATTGTTTTTGGGAATATAAGTCATAAAGCCTGCTCCTACTTATGTAGATGCCAGTCACTCTACTGTCCTAAGAATTTTTAATTCTTTTAATGATGTATTTATACTAATTAATGCCTGTGACTTCGTTCGCGTGCACAAAAATGCTTATCAGACTAAACAACTTTTGCTGTGGCGTCATTTTATTATTTCTCAGAGTTTAGCTGAAAATTTATAGTTCTGCATCAGGTGTTGCATTTACCGAAATCAACTATACCCTGTATGTTGCCCAGATTTATACCAATAAAGTTTCATTCAAATCTATCCAGAATTTCCGGAGATTAGTGTGTACAAAAAGGACAAACAAACAGAGAGACATTCTCTTTAAAATTTTACTCTTTCACTGTGTATCTATCTGCTTGTTGTTTCTTTTTGGAAATTTAGTCAATATACAGACAATTTTTTTACTATTATATGTATTGCATAATTTAAATATCGTTGTGTGCGTTTATTTTTCATATTCATAATAGAATTAGGGCTCCATATCTAAACGATGTCAATCTCATCAGAGCCGGTATTTTCTTTTCAAGTTTCAAAAAAATATTCATCCTCCATACAAATGCCACCACCAAGCTACTCAACGTAGCCATGTCGTACTGAAGGCCAAGCCATTCCCCTTCTTCTACTGTTTGTTACCGCTCCCCCTAAACAATTTTCACGAGGCCACATCACAGGTCAAGTGATGTAAGCCCACAGGGCGAACTGCGTGGCGAGGGCAAACCCCAAGTAATCCACACCAAGTGTTTCTTTTTAATTTTTAGAAATCAAAGATTGCTGCCGATAGTTACTAACTGCTTGCGATTTGGCTGTAAATCTATATCCAGGGGTTTTTTGGGCGTAATCCGAATTTGATTTTTTTAATGTCCAAAATCTGGATCTGGCATCAGAATGAAAAAAAAATCATAGTCAATCATTACGTCTCGCTGGCACTTCGTAGAGATCTGAAATTTTGTATGTGGAGGTGAAGCACTCCGCTAAACTCGAAATGCAATTATATTTCGTAAACAAAGCGTCTGGACTTCTGAATTTTGAATTTACTGACTCTAAAGAAATCGGTAGGCTTGTATGTTGTGTTTAAAATTATTTGCATAATTGCTTTTGTTGAAAAGTACTTTTTTAATCGTACTATATACCATTAGTACCATTACGCAAGAGCGTAAGGCAAGATAGCAAGTTTCTTTGTGTGCATTAAGTCATAAACATGTTTAGATGTATAAATAACGCGAAACGATAAGGTTATCATATTCAGTATAAAAATATGAGTTTTTATTATTGTTATGACTTTTTAGACTTATTACTTGCATTAAAAAGCAAGGTAATTCTAAAATATTTCATAAAATTTTTTTAGAAAAAAATTACTGTAGTTTTTTAACAATCACCCAATAGATTTCAAAGTTGGCAACATTTTTGGAGCTTACAAGGCATAAGATTTAAAAATATATATTGCCATGCCTAAGCTAACCGTTAAATTAAATATATACGAAATGGAACCACACAAGCATTGGTTTTAAATAAAATTCGGAGCTAGAAAGTATCGATGAGTTCATAAAAGTATATAGGAGCTTAAAACGCACAAGTTTAGTGAATATAAAATCTGCTGGATCAAACCAAGCATTCAAATTTCAGCTATGGCTTAACTCACCGTCAATCACTATATATATATAAAATGGAACAACGTACGTATTGGTTTTGAGTAAAATCGGAGGCAGAAAGTACCAAAGAGTTCATACAAAAACATATGATATATATATAAAACGGAACAACACAAGCATGGGTTTTGAATAAAATGTGGACGCAGCAAGTGCGAATTAGTTCGCAAAAAAATAACCGTTACGGATCCAAGTTTTCTCGGAGGTTGAATACAAAAAATGACGAGTAGAACTTTATTTCTACGAATATGTTGGACAGAATCCATTACTAGAATGCGACGTTGCCACACCGCTCGAAGAATATGCGAAGGGAGCCAAGTTATTCGCCGCTAAAGGTGGAATCAACTAAGTTCAGGCCCACTGCTGGATCTACGTAGTGCCCAAACGTCTGTTTATATATATATATATATATGTATATAAGTTAAATTATATATATATATATATGTATATATATATATATATATATATATATATATATATAATTTAACTTAACTTATATATATATATATATATATATATATATACATTGTCCTTTTTTATTAAGTACAAATATTTTAAGAGGTGATTCAGTCCATCATATGGAACAACTTTTCCCAATAAACGTATATCGAAATACGAAAAGAAAATTTTCATTTTCCATAGTAATGATATCACGTGACTACTTCGATTTGTATGAAAACCGAAAAAATATTTTTCGTTTTTCGATATACATTTATTGGGAAAAGTTGTTCCATATGATGGACTGAATCACCCCTTAAAATATTTGTACTTAATAAAAAAGGATATTGTATATATATATATATAAAAGCCAATTTACTTTTGCAATTTGCTTTGAATGTCAAAGAGCTTTAAGAACCGTTGAAATGCGTCTTCAAACGCAGACACGCTTTGGTGATTTAGTTCAATAGTGTCTCAAGACCAATATTATTTGTTCTTAGTAGTGACTTATAGGTATCTGAAAGTGTCGAATTGGGCGCAGCTACTAAGTTCATTTGCACTTATGGCTGATTTACAATGGTTGTCATTAAGTGGTATAAAACTTACAATATTCTTGCTACTGCTGTTATAAGAAACAAATAACTTACAAGTGCCTTACACTGACCTCCTGTAAGATCGACAAGACTAGAGTGATTCCACTCTAACAAGACTCTCCGTAAGTTCATTGTAAGATGACGGCTAAAATGTTATGTTTTGTGCTTGTCGTGCTTAAATCAACGATGTAAGTAAATATTAGGTACTTTAGTGACATCTTTATTTCAATGGTATAATTTAATTATTTCATAACGTATGTGTTATTAACTTATTAAACAGCTTGCGGAGTGGATTTTCTCGAGAGTTTATCAAATTAAATATCAATATTTGCATGGGCCCTTTTTGTAATATATCTAGAATATTATTAATTTGTCGATTTTTTTTTTTTGAAAATAATTCTACTAACTAATTGCCATTAGTCAAGATACGCGTAAGGCTAATACGTCTTATTTAATACTTGTTAAGTCAACTATTAGCTTATATTTCTTATATAACACTTACACCAGACAAGTTAAATGAGGCCATTTTGGAAAAAAAATAATTAAGGATTCCTTTTTAAAAAATCTCACAAACCAATCTAGAATATTGTTAATATTGTAGTAGATGTAATTAAATGAGCCGATCTATATCGTTCACGAAATGGCAACGGCAGATAGTCTACTTATTAAAGGATTCATAAGACACTTGTTAGATAGAATGATCTTACAAAACTCTAATTGCACACTTTAGCTCTGTAATAATACTTAAACAAGACAAATAAGACTTACGTTTAGTTTATTTTTATAACAGTTTTAGTAAGTATTTTGTAAGAGGAGAAGTCTAACAAAGCATGTATTGCAGACATTAGTAAAAATAAATTATCAAGAGCAATAAGTCTGATTAAATGTATTTGTAAGACTTTTGTTCTGATAAATATATTTTTGTGACTTCTTATATACATCTACAAAAGAACGTATTAAATCCGAATGGTTTCCAGTGCGAAATATTTTATTACATGCTTTTGTAAGGTGTTTTTTATTAATCAAGACAGATATAAAGCCTTTTATAATTACTTAATTCTTACAAATACTTTTTTGTAAGACAATTTTGCTAGTTCTGCTCTTAAAACTCAGCAGCACCTCTTAGAAACACCCACGGCAGCCAAGCAGTAGAGCGACAGAAAATCCTGAACAGTCGCAGGCAAGAATCACTCCTTATTATTAATCGATCCTAAAATTGTTTATTAAAATCATACTTTAGTTCTTCCTAATGGTCAAATGCCTCACACACTGTGTAAAACATTTCATAGCCCACATAAATGTAGTACAAATATAGTTTCCTCCAAAAGAAAAATATTTATTTTTTGTATAAATTTGCAACAACGTTTGTTTGTTTATATATTTTATATTTCTAAATATGTAGTTTTTCATGCTTCAATTAGTTAAAGAAGTTTCTATTTGATTGGAACTCCAATCAGAGCAAAGAGCTTGCCGGAGTCAGGTTGTCGTTCTTTTCCCGTGTAAATAGCAGTTCTCTTCAATGGCACAATCATTGAGTAATCACATTAGATTGAGGTGGTTAGTGCCCTGAACCTTGTGCACTTTACCAAAAATTACCTCAAATAAAGTAATATACAGGGTCTAATAAAATATACTGAAAATATTTTAGGGGGAAATTCAGTCCATGATTCAGTCCAAACTTTCCCAGGAATGTACATCGAAATATGTCTATAGGTATTGAGAGAGCTGGTGTTTGTCAATTAAACGAAAAATTATTGGCTACCGGGAGTATTCTTGCATGCATGTGATGCTAAGTGTTGTTATCTATAAACATCAGTAGCACCTTTGTGGATCGATACTAGCCAGCGAAAACTATCATAACGTTGTTTACCTATAATATTTTGGCGAAGCCCGCGGCATAGCCTCCCTAGGGCATAACAAAATTATTGGAATTTGCGGCCCGGCATTAAACGGAAGATGTTATTTAGTAATGAGTATAACACAACTAAATATATCAAACCTGCAGCCTGCAGGAGAATCTTAGCTGGATTAAAGTGGGTTTCTGGATGAACGTAAACGTGTTACTTGTAGGTACCCTACATACTTATTTCCTGTCGCTCTACCCAACTCAAAATTATGTTCGTATCCGAACTGTGTGTAAAATAAGTTTTTACCATTCCCCCTCTAAAAAGTTTATTTTATTCACTGAAAACAGTGAATAAAAAGAATTTTTAAATAACTTGTTTGGTGTTTGAATTTAGAACAATATTTCTTAATTTTAGTAATTGTTCCAATGTTAATGTGCATTTCAACTCTCCTTTTATAAAATGTCTATTTTCGTATAAATCTTTATTATTCTCATGTAGTCATAGTATAAAGTATAGTAAGCAACTCTTGAATGAAACGGATTTATAACGAGGGTCATGAATAACCTTGCGCCGCTCAGTGATTCATCCTTGGCCCTCGATGTAAATCCTAATTTATTCACTAATTGCACAATATACTTTTATACTGAAGACACAGTCTGGCACAGTATGATATGATTTGTCACAACCCGTTCCTTTTTTACAGAGGTTGTAAGCAGTGACTATGGGTGTTAATTATAGATACCTAACAGAGAACAAACAGCAGCGTATTATGCAACTATATTTTCTACTGAGATCATCAGTAGTGCCATGTGGTTCCGGTAGCGTAGAATAGTACCACTTCAAGCTATCCTAGTGAATGTCATAGTAGGCGGCTTAGGAAATTTAAGCTAAACAAAACTCAAACATATTTGTTACATAATTAATCTGTGATATACGTCAATGAGTACCTTCTATCCGTCTGGCCAGCGTACAGAGTGTAGGCCAAATCCTTTCGCTGCTTTGGCCAAATATGGCTATAGTAGCAGAAAGAGTCGATCCTGCAGTGGAGACTAGAAAGACCTGATGATGATTAACACCAATTCACCTGCCGGGCACGGCGCGGTGCTAATTCACATATCCCTTGCCTCGAGCAGAAAACATATATAAATGTTACGTTCAAAATACTGATTATGATATAATACAATTTCAATGTAAAACTTTACCTTCTTTGACTACTATTTTACGAGTTCGGTCGGTATAAAATTTTAACGTAATAGTATTCGTGAAATGTTTTCCTACTGCTGGGCAAAAGATTCTTTATCCCCTCTCTGAGTTATCTCCAAAGGATTCAAGTCTTATAGTTCAATCCCAAGGGACTTGAATTTAAATCTCCTTATTAGGTACAATAGTAGATACTACATAGTCTCTGAAAACAATGAATTAAACTTCACGAGATCTCTGTACTTACTTCCGATCAAATTACATTACCCCGCTTTGTTGGACCTTAACATTTCTCGTAGAAACTTAGCGAGAGAACTTCGGGACTTCGGGAAACTTCTTTTTTAACTCCCGCCCTTTGCAGGGATTGGAAACTTGGTTCAAATGATGGAGCTGCTTTTAACAAGTCTATGTTTGCTTAGAGATTCTTAAGAGTTTTTTTATTTTTTAAAAGATAACATCAAATGAAATCAATCTAATTACTGCTGTTTTCTATAGGATTTTAACAATGTTTATAAGATCAAATGATATTTTTTTAATGAAGTAAGTAAATTGATATATTTCCTTTGTTTCATCATTCTCGTTTGAAAATCACGTAAAATCCTTCCTACGTATTGGAATATAATTTACTTTCTTACCTCCATTTTCTGTTCCCACTAAAATCATAAAAGCATATCAAAGGAACGAGAAAGAGTCTCAATCATGTCGTCAAGTGATGCTGTTACCAACCCATCACTATTTTAATTTACTTTTTCACCTTCCCCTCCCACTATCATGTTAAAAGTTAGGATCTTAGGCCCTGGGCTCTGTCTACCCTATTGATGGTGTATCTTAGTTTATTAATAAGAACTTGTGTAGGAAGATAGTGTAAACGCGTATAAATATCTTTAAAAATAAAATTTTCCGACGAAACAACTACACAAGCTAAAGTTTAAAGTGAATAAAAAAAAATCTGGAAATTTATTTTAGAAATAAGGTTTCTATCCTTGCCCTTAAAAAACGCTTAAGGTGACTTTAGCAACATTTTTGACGCTTACCTTGTTAAAGATGAATTCTAATAATGTTAAAAAAAATTTAAAGCTTCAATTAATGTTAAAAAGCTGAAATGACGAAATTTCTTGAAAAATGCAATGCTTTGGAACGATAAAAATATTTAGCAACTTATAGGTATATCACTGGAGCCCTTGAGAGGGATCCACTCTCGTGGGTTTAATTAGGCTCTTTATGGCACCCAGAAAATTTGCCGGGAAACGTTTAAGTATTTCTCTTTTTGACAAGCTTTTATTTAGTTTCACCTGTCCCGACGTCTGTCGTTCTGTCTGTAATCAAATCTTGCAAGTTAAACTTGACCCACTTTCTGGTTTCCGATTGAGTTGAAATTTTGCATGCATACATATATCAAGTGACAATGCAATATTTTAATAACATGGAGCTGATTAAATGATGGAGCCGGAGGATGGCCATAGAAACACTGTAACGAAACGACGCAATTCCATTGAGTTTGGGCTCGTTTGATTCGTCTTGAGGAAAGTCATTAGATAAAAGCTTGTATAAAAAAAATATTTATTTAACAGTTACTGGTTTAAACAAAAAGGTGCGTTAGTGGATGTTTTTGACTTGTGTTGTCTCTTTATATAGGTTTATATCTATCAGTGTCAAAAAGATATTATCATGTAATGATAAGAGCATTAAACGTCGAATGATATTAATATCACTTGATATTGATAATTTTCATTTTGAACATGTTTTTAGATTTCTTAATGCAAAAAACTGGCACTATGACGTCACAGTTTGATATTTTACTTATCTAATCAGTATATTTATTTCTAAGTTTACCTATATCAAAGAAAACATTTTTCAAAATCAGCACGTACCTAGTTACCTAACTTTACTTACCATTTACACAAATGGCTACTTTTATATTATGCAAGTGACGTATGTGTAAGGTACTAGCCGTCGTAAACTAAGTAAAATAGAGTTACATAAAACTGATCTAGCAAGGAAAATCCTACGTTCGTTATAACGGCTTTCCAAATATCCCTAGGCTCTAGATAAAATCAAACACGTCATTTGCTTAAAGCGGCTAATACTGTGAGAGAGTTTCGCTCAATACAACTTGGCCGTTTTTATCTACAACTAGTCTTTCATCTTGGCTACCCTTCTCCATCTTACAAATTAATATATAGTGCAAATCTATTAATCTAGATTTTAACTTTTGTTTTTTATTTTTATATTTATTATTGTTTTCTTTACTAAATGTGTAAAATATTAAAGTTCGTCGTTTAAGAGATCGTCATCATCAACATCTTTTAAAAAATATAAAATGTTTTCTATTTGTGAGGACATCATAGACTTGTTGTGTAGTAATAAATATACTTTATTTAAACAAACTGACATACTAATATTACAAAAATAATTTGAAAACTATCATTATTAAACAAAAACTAGTAACTAAACTAAATATAAGTACTTAACTAAAAATAAATAATATAAAAAATGAACCCCAAATCAGTGCACTCTCAGAATTGTTGTCTTTGTAAATAAGAACCCTTGTTGGTCTTCCCAACAAAAAGAAAGTCTTAGTGCGTTCTCGGTTGCATACTCAGATGTGCTGCTGAAAGTTTTAGTGTAAAAGCGAAACAGACATGCATGCGGATGTTTGTTCCGCTTTCACACTAAAACTACTGAACAGATTGGTATGAAGTTTGGCATATAGTTAGATAGCTTTTTATGTTTATTAATATACTTTTTATCCCATGTAAATTTCAGTTTGCCATAGAGTTGTAATTTTTTTTTACCAAGCGTTTATGAAACCAAAGGCCGCTTCCCGTGTGCAAGTGGGTGCGTTAGTGAATAAGGAAATTTAAAAGAAACATAAGACTCTTTTAGTTCTGGACTCTTTCTGCTCAAGCAGATATGAAATAGTGATTTTGTATGTGTGTGAATTGATGGAACCGGGAGAAAAAAACGTCCAACTGTAGGACGGTTAATGTAAGCTTTCATTCTTTTTGATTTTTAACCTACCTATCCTAAGTGCATTAGGTCTCTCCAACCTCCCTTCATTTTTCTTTATTAAGTGCGATCTTCAACCAATTATTTTTAAACATTTTATGTCGACACAACAATACAATGCTTCTAGTTATGAAATTAAAGATTATACGTTATCGGGCATCAAAGAAAGAAAACAGAGGTGAAGATGCCCAAGTGTACAATTGAATCCTAGCAATAACGAAACTAGCTTAAATTCCCATTTCCCAAAATAACCGCAGATTTCCGTAAAATACAACTGCTGAAGCGAACTACCCGGGAAGTGGCGGCGATTTGCTTACTCAATCGTAGCTGTAAACTACCGCGAACTTGTTCTGAACCTAGACACAAAGAAAGAGTAGTATAAGTGAGTATAACTTCATTACATTTAGAAATAGTACATTATGGTACTAGTGTGTAACATTGGTGATTACCGCCGTGGCGCCATTGAGACCCGAGCTGTAGGCGAGGGTCTTAAGAGAGCCAAGGACGGTAATCATCAATACACACGTTTATCATACGACGTTTTTCTACACACTTGTGAATAAAATAACAATAAAAACTCATTTTATTTAGTAAATAAAAAGTTTATTTACAGAAACAATTAGTAAATGTGCAGTTAGTAAAATTATAATTAACTGTTTTTGATGGCATAGCGGTCTCATCGATAGATTATTTATTGAAATACTTTCATGTTCTATTGTAATTTGAGGTGGCTCATTATTCGTGTAGGTAGGTGAAATCCAATCATTGGATGTACTTGGTGTTTCGTCAGTAGGAATCTTGTATAATTTTTTCAATATCGTCAGACGATAAAACCATTGATTTCTTGCTTCTAAATCCATCGGTTAATTCGGATACCTAGTCTCTTTAGATAAGCTGACAAATGAAAGTATGTTTTTAAGTCCACTCCATTCTTTGTTCGGACTGTACTTTTTAACATTGAATATAAACACCACAAAGAGCTAGGTTTGTACTTAGAAGATAATAATTTAAAGTACGCCATGAACACTTTTTTATGAAAAAGAATGCGTATTCTTGCTGTTTTGCCATTTTATGAAATTTTGGTACGCTAATAGATATTTTTCCTTGGAGTTTTCAGGTAGTAAATTTTCTATAACGTTAAGGGCTTCACATCTTATATCGGTAGGTGTATATAAATAACTATAATTTCAACAGTGAAAACGAGTTGTGAAAAATGTTTCGCTATGGCGGTAAAAATTAATCAGTTTTCGTATGCGCGCGCATTGCGATCGGCCACAGACTAAAGAGATGAGGTTTTTTTTTATTTTCCGCGCATAGGATTTGCGCCTATTCTGCCAAGTACAAAATGGGGAATTTAAAGTTTTCTTTTACTAAAGAAAAAACAAAAGTTATCTTTGAGTGAAAGTTTTACTTATTAAACACGTAAGAGTTAAAATTATCTATTTAAATAAGAAGTTGCATGAAATGAGCAAGCAAAAGGAACATTAATTTGTTTGTTCTATTGAACACGATCTTTTTTTGAATAAAAACTTTTTCAATAAGCACAAAGCAACTCAACCAATAAAATTTTAAAAAAAATCTATAACTCACTAGTGAGTTATAGCAATGAAAAAGTCACAGTTTGATTATGGGTGTCATTATGTGCCTAATTGCGGTGACCATTAGAGCCACTTTATGAGCAAGTGTGTTGAAAAAATATTTTCCTTGATGCGTTACAAAAATACACGTACAAGTCACGTATAACGCCTGCTTCTTCTTCTTATCGAGTCGAAATGGCTTAAATTAAATGTTATTAGACCTAAATAACGCCTGCTAATAGGAGAAGAAATTACCGGAATCTATGAAACGGGTCATTCTCACCACAAGGTGTTCTCAGACTTATTTCCGTCACGATTTTTATTTTTAACTATAAGGCTAAAATAGCTATAAAATATATTTAAAACTATATACATTGGTATATTTCACCCTGTAAATTTTCGATTAGTTTTGGATTTATTTGATATTTATATTTTGTAGCGTGACGGAAATTAAAATACAGTGACGGAAATTAAAAAGTATTGCAAATCAAGCATTTTTCTTTGTTAAAAATATTTATTTTTTGCAAACAATCAGCAAAGTAGATTATTTAAATATGTATGGGTCAGTAGGCAAATCAGTCTTAAAAGTATTTTAGTAATTAACAGCAGTTTTCGAATAATACAAATAGGGGTTGTATAGCAAGGATAAAATGTATATATAAACAATGACAAATAGTACATTGTGCTACAAAGGGTAAAGGTAATATTTATAAGGTAAGGACGCTACTTTGAAATCTGTGTGAAGCAAGGGAATTCTGTATATCGCCCGAAATAAAAATATTACCGTATTTCAGTAGCACACTACTGTTAATCTCCGTCTTTTTTTTTTAACAGCCTATACAGTGTCCCATTGTTGGGCAAAGGCCTCCCCTTCTTGCTTCCACGATTCACGATCCAAGGCAGCTTGCTGCCATCCACTTATGTAGCTTTCAATATCGTCCCTCCATCTTTTCCTCGGCCTTCTCCTACGCCGGCGTCCTTCTGGAACCCATAACGTCGCTCTTCTTGCCCATCTTTCCGATCTCATACGACAAACATGTCCGGCCCACTCCCACTTCAGTTTTGCCGTTTTGACACCTACATCGATAATTTTGGTACTGGAGCGCAGTTCAGTGTTTCTTACTCTATCGATTCGGCGTACGCCAAGTACACTGCGCTCCATGGAACGTTGGCAAACCTTGAGTTTGTACTTTTGAGTTTCGGTTAAAGACCAGGTTTGTGCACCGTAGGTCAAAATGGGCAGGATGCACATGTCCAGGAGTTTGCACTTAAGAGACAGTGGAAGGTTACCCTTCATTTGCGCCTTCATAGACCAGAAGCTCTTCCAGGCGTTATCGATGCGACGATCGATTTCCTTATCTTGGCTGTTATCGAAGGATGCTATCTGGCCTAAGTAAATGTACTCCTCCACAAACTGCAATTCCTGCCCACTGACCTCGATTTTTTGTTTTGTGCTGTTCGTCATTAGTTTCGTCTTTGACCGATTCATCTCCAGTCCAACTTCAAGGCTCGCCGAGCTCAGGTCTTCGAGCATTGATTGAAGTTCGGAGGCGGAGTGGGAGAAGAGGACAATGTCATCGGCGTAGCGTAGATTTGATAATTTTACGCCGCCAATGTCAATGCCAACTGTCTCCCATGATTCTGCGAGCTTTTTAAATATTTCTTCCAGGCAGCTTGTGAAGAGTTGAGGGGACAGCAGATCCCCTGCTTGACCCCTCTCTCTATGTTAAATACAAGTCCTGGTTGCTGAGTTTTAACCGAGGCTGTGCTATTGTAGTAAATCGTTTGTAGTAGCTGTATGTAGGTCTTGTCTATGTTTTGTTGTTCTAATGCAGTAAATATTGAGGTGTGTCTCAAACTGTCGAAAGCTTTAGTGTAGTCCACGAAGGCTATGTGTAAAGGTTTGCGGTATTCATTATATTTTTATATAACCTGATTTAATGTGTGAAGGTGGTCTGTGGTTGAGAAATTAGGACGAAATCCTGCTTGTTCTGATGGTTGACAATTATTAAGATTCGAGGCAATGCGATTTTGAATTAATTTTATAAATAGTTTGTATATGTGGGAAGTTAGGCTTATGGGTCTGTAATTGTTGATATCCAATTTGTCTCCCTTTTTGAATAAAAGTATGATATTTGAATGACAAAAATGATCGGGGAGTTTACCTGAAAGAAGTATAGCGTTAAAAAGATCTGTAAGATATGGTAATAAAACTGGCTCTCCGATTTTAAGGGCTTCTGTAGTAACCTCGTCATGTCCCGGACTTTTATCGTATTTCATGGTCTTTAGTGCATCACTTACTTCACCTATTGTAAATAAAGGAATAGAATCAGGGCAGTGGTAATCTTCGGAGATGTTTGGTCGAGAGGGATCTGAATAGAGGCCGCTAAAAAAGTCTGTAGAAATTTGGGATATTTGATGCTGACTAGACTAAGTATTACCATTTGCATCTCTCAAACCTCTGATCCAGTGTTTTTGTCTACTTATTCCCTCTTTGGCTATTCTAAGTGAGGTAGACTTTGTAAGAGCGCGTTTATATAATTCAGTGTTAAATTTCTTATATCGCGACGAATACTACGTTTAACCTGTCTATCTAGAATCCGGTAATTATTTCTGTCAGTAGTTTTACTATTTTCTCGAGCATTTATAAGGTCTATTGTGTGTTGAGTGAATTTATTACTTTTATTTTTTACTGATGTTATTTTTTGGGATGCCTGTTTGATAAGTCAAAAAGTTTTTGTATTTTGAGTCTGGAGTAGTTGAATCATGATCAAGCATACTGAAGCTGTTATGTAATTCTATATGAAATTGGTCCCATTTATTGATAAGTGTATCCTTCTGAAGTTTTTTGATGTGACTACGAAGAGTTTTGAACCTATGAATTTTAAAATCAAATTTATTTTGGCTCTAATAGGTCTATGGTCAGAATTATATTTTAAACTATTAAGAACAGAGACATCCTTTAGTATATATTTATGGGACGACAAGAAGTAATCGATTTCATTTTTGGCTTTATTAGGTGACATCCATGTCCATCGTCTATGTTGCTTTTTGAAAAAGTAACTGTTGCTGATGCTTATGTTTTGTTCGTAGGCGAATTGTATAAGACGTTTGCCGCGTTCGTTTCTCTCTCCAAGTCCATGCGGTCCTATAACCTGGTCATTATCCAATTCTCTTCTTACTTCAATCTTTGTGTTGAAATCGCCAAGAACAATGGTCCATGTGCCTTGATGTTCGCCACAAGCTGTATTCAGTAAGTCATAGAATCTTTCTACGTCTTGGTCAGAATGTGTAGTTGTCGGGGCCAAAGCCTGCACTAAAGTAAGGGTATGTTTAGGAGTTATTTAAATTTTTAAAACTGCAACTCTCTCAGAGTATCCTACAAACTCTATGATATTGTATAATCTCCGTCTATGATAATAAATTGCAAATACAAAACAGAATACAAAGAAAAGCTCATCAGAGTTCAACTGACAGTTACTGACATTTATTAAGTGGCGTATTCATTCAAAACATACAAAAAAAATTCAAAGAGCACCAACTTCTGATAGAATCTCTTTGGGCGTAGTCCTCCATATATTTAATTTTTATAAGTAAACTTGATATTCATGATTGGCTTAAACTTACGAAAAGTATTAAAATTTACACAATAATTGTATGTCTATACAATAGAATTACTTCGAATCAAATTAAAAAATGCGCTTTTTTATAATCCTTATTTCTTATCCGAAGCGAAGAACTTAAAAATTTAACATTGATCCACGTTGACGACGATATTATGACTATACTACTAGACAAATTTTAAAAAATTACGACGCTTTTTCCAATTATTTATTGCTTTCAACTATTATTTTTTTCTGGGCTCCCAATATAATTTTTGATTTTTATTAGATACCATTTTTGTTCAGTTTTCAAATTGTTTATTTTATTTTTTACATTTATTAGGAACGTTTGTCTTAGCAAAGCAGTGCATAGCACTTAAAAAATATAGGATAATATATAATTTTTCTTTCTTTTTTCCCTGCCTTAATTTTTTTTAAATAGTTCCTTAGTAAACAAGGAAACCTTATAGTTTCGCCATGTCTGTCTGTCTTTTTATTACGGTAGTATATGGTGCGCTCATAATTTCCGTCACTTTAATCGTAACGGAAATAATATGACGGAAATTAAAGAGAAACGGTATTGTAATTTTAATAATTAAATGGTTTGTGCTAGGAATCACTAACTCAAGAATAAGTCAAATACTGAGTATCTACATAACAATTACTATTTATCATTAAATTCAAGCATCAAAGTGAATAAATAAATGATGTGACGGAAATTAAAGAAATTGCGATCCACGCGAACGGAAGAAGATGAAGATGAGATATTTTCATATAAGTGACCGTGACGGAAAAAAATGTATGACGAACGGTCAAACATTTAAAAAGGTTTATTTAAATAAATACACGTAATAGAGGAATGATGATTTTTTATAACATCTTAAATACGTCTAATTTCAAATGTAATACAAGGGAAACATGTGCCAAACATTGTTTTTTAAATAATGAATTAAATAACCTAAATTTTGGAGTTGGGACAGCGAACGGAAATTATGAGAACGGCTTTTAAGATTTTTTTTCTAAATGTTTATGTTCACTAAGTACATTAGTTTCTTTTGCCTAATAGAGATAAAAGACGTATTATTAAAAATATAAAAGTCTTGAATACATAGCTAGAAATGTAGATATTCAAGGGGCCGCTCGAAAAACAGGCCTTTTGAGAATGACCCAAACGATTTGGTTGTAGATAAACGGCAAGCTACCTACCAGCCTGACGACAGTCCTCCTTGGGAATACGTACTTGCTTTAAGTGACATATGCAACCCAACTACCAGTTACTTTCGAGGCGTTCTACGTAGAAACATTGTGACACATCCGATGGCTAGTGGGTCGACGATATAAAGCAAGTTACTGAAAAGAACAAGGTCAAGGAAAGAACAGGTCAGTACAGGTTGGCGTAGACAAAGAGGGGCTTAGGGTGGGATCTCATCTGTCAGCACGGAATGGAATTTTTGCATGCTGCTATCCTTTTCTGTCGCCCAGTACCGTCGTTAGCTAGAGCGAGAGAAAGAACAACGGAACGCTTCAGCACAGCCGGTGCGGAAGCATCCTACTATAAGAGCCCAAATTTTTTTTATAATTAATTATACTCCAAATTCAGACAACTCGAGTATATAATTTTGATTCTCATTTATTAAAGAAATTGGCTGATTCATATTGTCAACGTTGGTTAATGTATAAAGCTGCAAGTCATCTAATCAGACTCTGCCTGACCACTATGAATCCGTGGCCGGCGTCTACGAAGATAACTTGAGAACCAAGATTACCGCAAGGTTGAGACGTTGCAATAGAAAATAACTATTAGAATATCAATATGAACTGTATAAATTTTTAGTCTACCAGGCATAAAACGGTCACCTGATGACGGATTTAGGCCTGGAAGACTTTAGAAATAAACGATTTTTTTTCAAGATTTTCCACGCCCCGCATATTCCCCCACTTAAATATTTATTTTTTCTACTCCTGTACTGTTATCTGTCTTTTAAATGGTTCTGAACACTATTATAAGAACATTGATAATATGATTGCAGAAAAAAGTCTATACTCTATGCCTCATAATAGCACATGTGTCGTTATTTCACTAAAACGATACTGCTAGCCATAGACCAAGAACATTTTTTTCTATAGATTTACCATACTGCCAACATAAGAAAAAAATGTTTTTTTAACATAGTCACTAAAAAGACGTCAGTTAAAAAAAAAGTTTACCATAGATACCATATAGATCAGTACTTGTATATTCTAAATCTGATTTACCAAACATGTAAGTCAAACATTTTCATATTTTCTTTTTTTGGTTTTGTATTTTATTTAGTAAATATAGTCGAAGAAAAAGTATTGTATGCAACGTTGTATAAGTACGTCAAAAAATGCTCGATGGCGCCTTCTTACGATGCTCGCTAAAGCTCGCATCGTAATCTGCGCCACTCGCATATTTTGAACCCTCTTATACAACTGTTGCATAAAATACTATTATACTGTTTTAAGTATTTATTATTATAGCTGCAACAGAACTACATAATCTGTGAAAATTTACACTGTCTAGCTATCACGCTTTATGAGATACAGCCTGGTGACAGACAGATAGTGAAGTCTTAGTAATAGGTCCCTTTTTTACGCTTTGGGTCGGAAATATAAAAATACAAGCGGCGCCGCAGCGACGATAACCGCTGCCGCGGCAGTAAAATATTTAAGCACATTATGCTGTTATTTTCATGTTGTAAATTGATAAATTTCACATTTTGAAGAACAAACGGCATGCCGAAACTTTTTGTTTTCGAAAGCAATTTCGTACAGCGCAAAACTACTTTCCAGGGTTACGTAGTAAACAAGAAATCCTTATAATTTCACCACGTTTGTCAGTCTGTCTGCCCGCGGTTCTACTTAAATAGTAAAGGTAGGTGGCTGCGATTTGGCATGGATATGTATATGACAAAGTGGTAAAATAAAATCATGAACAAAATTTATTTTGAGGTGAGGCATTGTTCCTTTACTAACTCATCGTCCGGGGTATTGTAAAAATAGGTCTTTCAAAAATATTGTGAGCGAGTGAACACTATTTTTAGGGATCCGTAAACAAGGAACACTTATAGACATGGCAAAACTATAAGGGTCTGTCTGCGGTTTTACTCAGAGACTTAAAGTACTAGAAAGCTGTTATTTGGTACGGGTACGTAGAGGTATTTTAATTATGCCGTAAAATAGGTAAAACTTCTTCTTATCGTGTGTGTTAGTGACTAACACTAGTGTCAGAGTTTTTAAACCGCCATAAAGGCCTCTGACATGGTTTAAGATAACGACCAATGTCAAAGACAGTGACCAGGACCGACGGCTTAACGTGCCCTCCGAAGCACGGATCATTTTACTTATCAATAAATGACAATCTACTAGGAAAACAACACAAAGTCGTTGCCCCCGCCGGGAATCGAACCCGCGACCTCCGGGTATGAACTGAACGCTCTAACGACTACACCACAGAGGCAGTTTAAAACTAAAATATATAGTTAAAACTAAATATAGAAAATAAAATTTTTAGACTATCTCCCATATAAATAGAGGAGCTACTTTTTTTTCTAGACTATCCCAGTGGGGTATTGTTTAATAGGTCTTTAAAAAATTATTGTGAGCTTGTGAACACCAGTTTTCGATTTTGATTTGAAAATTTTAGTTAGAGTCAAGTATCGTCCACCCCTCTATCTGCTAAACAGTAACACATGGAGACGTGAAAAAATTCGCAGCTGTAGTATATATAACGAAATTTAAAGGAAAACTATCAAAGCTAAGTAGGGTTTACAAATAAAAAAGTTATAGGTGAACAACTTATAAAATGTGGTCGGAAAAGGAAAATTTTATACAAATTCAATAGAAAATTAGTTCTTAGACTTCTTCACGAAACCTACACAACGCGTGGCCCAATACGCATTTGGCCAATTATTCCATTTCTAAAACATTAAGTTTTGTAGGGCAAATTTTTTTTCAAGTCAATTCATCCCCCTATATTTACTAAATGTTTGTATAAAGACAACAAAAAAATTACGGCTGCAGTATAACATAACGAAGTTTAAAAGAAAACGATCAGAGCATTGGGTTCATAAAGTAAAGAGTTATAGGCAACGAACTTCTAAAAATGTACTCGGAAAATAAAATTTAATATAAATTCAATAATAGAAAAATAGTTTTGTTAGACGTTTTTAGTCCCGCACACTTGAAGTCGATATTTGCAACTACGGAACCCTACTCTACGCATGGCTCCACACGCACTTGGCCGATTATTCTTGGTACGACAGAAACAAACCAGTACAGTTTCTGAATAACTTTTTGTCACATAGAAAGGATCGATGTTCATGTTAGAGTCGATATCCTGCATCAAACTGACTCGCGAGCTTTGACGTTTTCGTCAATATTTCACATACAAAGCTTTAATAACGGCATTTACATTGCGACATTGTTCGCTTTTGCTCAATATATGTTATATGCCTATTACACTTTTTAGTATTGAAAACTAGAGAGGACTAGAATAAACATATTTAGCTATTATAAGGTGAGAGATTACTAAAATCAAACACAACCCATATGAGTATAAGAAGTGTTCTAGACATAGAAAAATCAGAAAAAAATCCTAAAAGCTAAGAGATCGAAGCAACAATATTACTTATTATGTAACCTCGGGGCAAGCTAACAGACTGTGACGTCACGTCACCCAAATCCTCGCTCCTATGCCCTTGAACCGGCGTCCTTGAACACACGGCCTCAGTGGGACAAAGAAATTGTAATTTCCATTTCGTGCACTATTCGCCTAAGCGGATTTTGGAAGGCTATTGTTTTAAATCCTTCGCTGCAGTTTAGTAATACTGACATGTACACTATCACGTCTTTTTCCCCAATTATGAGTCAGAGTCGGGTGTCGCAGGATCCTAAAGGTCCAAATTAGAAAGCTTGTGACTATTCATAATATCTGACTATCAATGTAAACTTTCATGTCTTTTTTATTTCAAAGTACACAAAGCAAGATCTCCAAGCCACGCTTAAAAAGGGAATCAGAAATAGTAATAAGATTTTTCCATGATCCCCAAAAGATCCCTCCATGCATTTTTTACAAGCGGGTGCTACATTTTTAGGGTTCCGTACCTCAAAAGGAAAAAACGGAACCCTTATAGGATCACTTTGTTGTCCGTCTGTCCGTCCGTCCGTCCGTCTGTCAAGACCCTTTTTCTCAGGAACGCGTGGAGGTATGAAGCTGAAATTTATATCAATTACTCAGGTCTACTGTCCCTTGAAGCTGTGAAAAAATCAAACTTCTAAGCCAACGCAATCAAAAGATACAGCCGTTTATGCCGCAAATTTTCGACACTTGCAAGGGAATCAAAACCTACAGGGTGCTTCCCGTGAACTCAGAATCTTGAAATTTGGTACGAAGCAACGTCTTATAGCATAGATAAAGGAAAAATTACGAAAACCATAAATTTTTAGTTACATCACATAATATATTTTTTTTTCGATGTCGTAATGAACGAACTTTGTAAACCTTGCAGGTTTGTACGGAACCCTCGGTGCGCGAGTCCGACTCGCACTTGGCCGGTTTTTTTAGAACAAAGCTCTTACAATTTACATGGAAAGTCCGTAATCCACATTTCGTGGTAGTAACACACAAGCAGCCCTTTAACTAAAGATTGGCCCAGATAGTTTTATGTAGGGTCCACTCCTACTTAATATTTATTCTTTTATTCATTTTTTCATACTACTTTCAAATTTCTTTGAAATTTGAAAAAGGCCGCCTCTTAAAGTAACTAAGTGAAGCCTGAGCTTCCCCGCGTTTGCAGTAAAGAACTTCGTCCTTGCCGAGTGTAGCACGACACACCTATCCCCTTTTTTATTACATTTTAGGAAGACGAAGCGAAATTATTCCCGTGACACCAGCTGTCGGCAAGGGTCGCCTACTGTCCTTCTTGTAGCTTACTTCGGTGTCTCTACAGCTACAAATCTATCCACTCCGAACAACTTAACCGATCTACAGATTGTACCTGTGCAAAATGGAACTCGATTACTTATACACTAGTAGTTCGCCGCGAACTTAGACCTCGCGATATTATTCCAAAACTGAAACAATTTTAATGTCCAGTGAAACTGTGATTTAATGAAACTGTGATACATTATTCACAACCGATTCGATACCGTTGCAGGAAACAGATTTTTCAACCTTCTTTCTTCTTCTATTCTGAGCTGCAAAAGTTTCATTTTATAAAAATTTTTCAAACAATTAAAATCAAAAACTGGATCAAATTCAATATCTCTAGATCTTGAAAGAGCAATCCAGCCGCCAACTATTTAACGCCTACGTCTCATCATCATCATCATTTCAGCCGCATAACGTCCACTGCTGGATATAGGCCTCTCCCTTATAGAAAGGCGAAAGGCTGAAAGGCGCTGGATGCAAGCCGCTCTAGATCGGTCATTTTAAGGCTTACCTGTTGGGAAACTGGGTTTAGGTCTGCGAGCATAGTACACACATACTTAAGTCTTCCATTGAGTTCACCATGACAACGATATTATCGGCAAATCGGCTTGTTTGGGAGGCTGGAAGGCATTAAACCTGTTTGCGGGACGATTCGTGATGACCCTCGAAAACAACTTATAAACATGACTAAGACACGTGATAGGCCTATAATTCTTTTTGAAGAACAGGACCGCAATGCCCCTGTTCCACGCTTCTGGCGTTACGCCCTCGAGCAGAATGGAATTAAAGAGCCTCTGAAGGACTTTGAGTAGTAGCGTTTCGCCCGCTTTCAGAAGCTCTGCTGTGATTCCATCCTCGCCCGGCGCCTTGTAGTTTTTAAGCTGTTTAAGGGCCATCCTAATCTCGTACAGGCTGATGTCCGGGACATCTTCGGTATAGTGTCGGGTTAGCTTGGCTCTTGGGCAAACGCCAACGTCTACGACTAATTTATTCAAAGTGAGTCCTTGCGATTTGTGCACATTTATTGCCCAGGCAAGTAACAGTGGAAATTGCGTTCGTGAGCATGACACTTAGCCAGTCTTTCACGAACGGGTCATGCGTGGGATGGGAACCGTGTTCTGGTAAGGATTCTTGCCCTCGAATTTCTACAGCGTGCTCACGCATTGAACGCTAGCGCTTTAAGAGTCCCCCGACCCTAGACTTCTCCATACAAACGTAGCCTACGTTTAATTTTGAAACTACATGTCAGATTCCGGTAAAAATTGGTAATTGTAAAGAAATTGCAATTATCAAGGGTTATATTGGGTTTCCTATAGTAAAATTATGAACTGGAAAGAAAATATAACGATTTAGAAGTTTCCCATACTAATGGTCAAAAATGATATAAAACACTATATTCTATTTCAAGTTCATATTTTTAGTGTCGGAAACTAGTTATAAACCTAGATAATTGCAATATCTTTGAAATTACAAAATTTTGCCCAAATCGGACATGTCGTTTTGAAATAAAACGTAGACTACGTTTGTATGGAAAGTTGTATTTTGTTCTAGGGTCGGGGGCCCCTTAAGCGTTCAGGGTATAGTTCCTGATTTCGTACTTCCCTTGCGTACTCACGCTGAGAACACAAGCGTTTGGAGCGTTCGGGCGAAGTTTCTTGCTGACAAAGCTCTTATTGGCACGAGAAGCACCTACTGGCATATTCACTTAGTTGCGACTCTCTACGTAAAACTACTTCACGAGCTTTGGTTGCCGCTGATTTCTTGTTAGTTTGTGGCATTATTACTAATACTACAACAGAAGCACGGACAAGCAGCGATATCGATTGAACCAAAGTCCGCTCAACAAAATTGCTAAATTTAGTAAACTGCTTCGCCGCGAACTTAGACCTCGCGATTATTTTACGCATTTCAGTTTCCTAAATAACCCCTAGATGGCGCTATCCAAAGTTATATATAGTGGTTTGATTTATTACGGGCATGTCCCTTTCACGTTGTATAGAAATAATAAGAAATAAAAAGCCATTAAAAAAGTCTCCACCAGTAGAATTTCATCTAGAATGGCAGTTTGCACCATGAAATTACTCTAACTTCATGAGTTTGCACAATCTATCTATTCTTACCAGATCAGTTTGGAATTGATAACAAACAAAAAAACTAACACAGGTGTCACTTGAATCAACTGTGCCTAAAAATATATGTTTACCTTCAGAATTCAAATCAAACTGAAGTAAGCAGAAAAATACCCCGTATTTACGAAGAAGCCCCCATAATACAGGAACAGCTGTCGATGTTATGACTCACATCTGCGGAAAAGTTTCCGCCATCTTTCATTTCACTTCATTATTTGTTAGTTTTATGCCATAGTATTTCTTTAAAACTAATTTTTAACTACGACGCAAAAAGAGGAGTTTTATAAAGATGTTGAAATGTCTGTATGTGGCATCGTCGTAACCGATTTCAATGTGGTTTTTTTACGTGGAAGCAAATTTGATGAAAATATGTTCAGATGTTTAAAAGTGTGGGGGGGGCACTTAAAAGTCGGGGGTTTTTTAATTTGCCCGGCAAATAAACAGTTGCGCATACTATATCACGTTTTTATCTCTAACGGGGTAGATATAGCCTAGGACCGTGAGAATTAAAGTCCACGTTTAGCTTGATGGTGGGCGGAGGAAACAGGGAATCAAGTAGTAATGAGTTGCTAGCCGCATTACCTATTGCCGTAAATATGTGTGCTCTGAAAACGTGTGCAAAAAGTCAATCCGATTTTAAAAGTGGAGTTTTTAAGTTAGGTCGTATATTGCGTCGGCGAAGCACGTAAGGATCAAAGTTTTCTTGGCAAACATAAAGAAGCGAGGTGAAGATACTAAGATATACAGACTATCACGTTTTTATGCGCAGCAGGGTACACAGAGCCTAAAGACCCAGAGGCCACTCTTAGCGTGAAAGTGAGCATGAACGTGGAAAAAGTGAATCGAAATAGTATATAGTAATGGGTTACTAGCCTCGTCGGCTAAGATGCACGTACTGCTGTGTGACGTCTCTGCCATTAGGTGTGTCGCGTACGAAAGAGATAGCGGGATATCCCCACCATAGTATAATAAAATAAGGTATTCTCTTCCCGTGACAGCTGATGACGTAGGTGAAACTTGACTACGTCATCAGTTTGATATGTTGCCACTGTGTGAAATTGAATTACCCGAGCGTAGTAATTATATTATCTTTGCCCGAGCGTAATGCATTTTTGAACTTTATATACTAATTTCGAATTAATAATCCATTACATTAATTTATAAAATATTGAATTGATGAATCACGCGAGAATCGCGAGATACTAAATAGCTAAGTTACTTTATATTTTATTTAATATTCATGAACTAATTGAGAAAGTCCTTAAATTTGCTGAAAAGAACAATCAGTGGCAACACTTTGTGACGTAGTTAAGTTTCTTCCCGGGAAGAGAATACCTGTTTTATTATACCATGATCCCCACCATGCATCCATTTTTCTTCATATCGATATTTGAAATGCTAATTGCTGCTTTATTTTAAAACCAATTTTCTTGCTGTTTTCAGCAAAATATATCTTTTAATGTTCCTACATATTTGGTTGTTTCGAAAAATATATTATCCAAAAAAAGACAGTCAGATAGACTGAACCTTAAAGTGAATGTGCCACTGAGTGATTGGTACAGGTCAATTCAATGCTAAAATCACAATTATGTGATGCCAGAGGTAAAGGTAGAGTATAAATATCATTAATCATTTGCACCTGTTGGACATACAATCACAAACTGTACGTGAAATCACAATAACATTGTTAATTTATTGTCCATATTGTCGACACGGACCACTGATCTGGAGTCGCATTTTTAAACGCGAGAGTCATACAACGAATGTTTTGATTTCTAAAGTGTAGCATATTTGAATAGCTCGTCGCTGAGAACTTGCAACGAGTTGTCTTGACACTTGTTTGCTCTAGAAGTACAAATGTCAAAGAGTTTTCGCGTTGTTTGCTAAGGACATTCCCTTTTGTTCCCTAATTTTTTTAAACCATTTACAAATTTTCTTACTTTGCTTCGTGAAATTTTTTTTATGTTGAGAAGATAGCTTCCAAAATTCGGTGTAATGGTATTTGTTGAGACTTGAAAAACTACACGTTTCGTATTTTGCGTTGCACTCCCGCGTTGTTAAATAGGTCTCCTTTTATTTCTCACACGGACATAAATCATACATATCATATCACATATTTGATTTATTGATACGGTCGAGGTATCAATTATTTTAATTGGGTAATTATTACAACTTAATTTGTGGAATTTCAATAAGTGTTATTAATTATTTTCGGAAACGATACGAGTGATCACAATTTACGAATGAATTGACATCGTCAAAGGATCATAGTTGGCAGAAACGGTTGCTAATTATTTGTCAATTTTAGTTTCAATGGGCAATTATTTTATTAATTCACTAGACTAGACGAATGACTCAAATGATTTCGGGCTTCTTAATTAATCTTAGCGCGTTCCCGTTTGCATCCTCATTTCTTCTCCAAATATTATTTGCAATTAAATATCTCAATTAACATATAAGGGCGTTATGTCTATGTGTAAACAAAGTTCTATTAAGAACCGAATGGTCACCAAGAAATGCCGAAGACTGTAAGTTTTTGAAACGCTGAATCACCAAACTAATGTTTTTTTTATACAACAAATCATTCATTTAGTGACTCCGTGATTTAAAAATCATTCTTCATGCCAAAGTCAACAAATAACCAAAACAGTTTATACTATTTGGCCTACCTACCGCTGCCGTTGCAGTGTTAAGGCCATACCCAAATTTTCCGGGGTCCAGTGGCCCATTTGAAAGGAAACGATGATATCATTTAAAATTTCGTCTTGATCAAACCCTAGATAACCTTTTTAACTATTGTATGAACTACTGTTTATAATTTAAAGTGCGAACGTCAAGGGTTATCTAGGGTTTGATCAAGACGAAATTTTAAATGATATCACTGTTTCTTTTCAAATGATTTATTTTAAATGAGGGCGCCACTGTACCCCGGAAAATTCAGGTAGCGGCCATACCCAAATTTTCCGGGGTCCAGTGGCGCCGCCATTTAAAATAAATCATTTAAAAGGAAACGGAGATATCATTTAAAATTGTGTCTTGGTCAAGTTCTAGATACTCATTCAAAGTATTTTTTAAACTACTTTTTGTAGTTTAAAGTGAGAACGTGAAGCTTTTCTACGCACATTTGCGAAAAACGGCCACTTTTAGCTATTGTGCGTAGAAAAGCTTCACGTTCGCACTTTAAATTATAAACAGTAGTTCATAAAATAGTTTTAAGGGTTATCTAGGGCTTGACCAAGACACAATTTTGAATGATATCTCCGTTTCCTTTTAAATGATTTATTTCAAATGGCGGCGCCACGGGACCCCGGAAAATTTGGGTATGGCCTTAATTGGCGCATGATGATTCGGTTTCCTAATCAAGAACACTAGAAATTGCGTCCACACCACAATTTAGTCGATGCGGATGTGCAGATGTACTGGTATGTCAATATGTGCGCATTGAACAGTTCATATAAAATACGAGATAGCAGTCAGATTTAGTTTATTGGTTTGGTTCATAGATTTTTCACGAGTCTAAGTAACACTACTGCTAGGTTTTGAGCTTTATTTGAGCATAATTCGTTTCACGAACCTGAATTACCATAAGAATAGTTTAAGTATTCGCTCCGTGTGAAGTAGGTGGTGGGGGTAATGAAATCTATTGCAGCGCCCATGGTGGCCAAAAGTAGCAATTATAGGGGCGCTGTACGAAATACTGTCAAAGCTGTCAAACAAACTATGGAGATTTTTCGATGGAATTTCGCATTTCGGTTATGGTTGTTGTGTCGTAAACTGCAAGAATACTGGAAAAAATAGCAAATGCAAGTTTTATCGATTTTCAACAGCAATTTGGAAACTAGAAAAACGCGAGAAATTTATAGCTGCCGGTCAAAAGGAAAAAGTAACAACATGACCTTAGTTTTGATGCAAATCCTATAAATTAATCTCATATATACCTATAATTTCAATAGTTATGTCGGTATTAACAAATCTTTTTAGTGTTTCAGTACTGACTGATTGATGCCATGGCACCCAAAACCACATGATGTAATCAGTGTGTGATGTGTGCAGCGATCATTTTATTGGTGGCAAAAAATCATACGAGCATGTCAACCCCAGTTATATAGCGACGATATTTCCTGCTATCTATTATTCAAAAATAAATTATCTGAAGCTTTATCACGTTACAGATGTTTTATGAAACGGAGAAAGAAAAACTTTATCACGTTACAGACGTGTTATGGAACGGAGAAAGAAAACAGAACTATCCAAAACCATACAAACCTACCAAATACATACACCCATTCATAACTCATTAGAACCATGTCATCAAGAAGAAATTAGTTAAAAAATTGATCAGGAATGTCAAGTTGCTATATTTTCGGAAATGACCAATATAGAAAGAACATTTACGTGTAATAGATATATTTATAACCAAAATGTGATGCTTATGATAACACTCATTTTGTGCTGAAAATAATAATTTAGTTTATTACTAGCGATACTGTAACCATTAATATATGCTCACTATTGTTAAATGAAACCATTAAAGTACCTAGCCCTTTTTTTTGCTTGGTTTACAATTAAACTACAAATAAACATTTAGTAAACACACCCTGCCTGATGGAAACAAAATAAAACACTTTTTATATAAATTGTAGTTACTTCATTCAATTTTAGTTAACGAAAACGATTTCGCAAGCATTTAACATTTAGGTACGTAATGAGTTTATTAAGGAAATGTCACAAATAAAATACAGTAACACAATAAAATTTAATGTATTAAACATTTAAATTTTCATTTTATTACTTTTACACAATATTTTGTTCGAAACGTCATGAGCCATTTTGCCCGCATAGTTGCAAACGCTTAGGTGGCGCTGTCATCTGCGTTTTTACACCTCATTTATGGCTTTGAAATCGTTAATAACATTTCTAAATTCATAAATGGAAATTTACGCAGTAAGTTTTACGCTGTGTGGTTTCCGACAGAGTAGAATAGGGCCCACTCCAAGTTCTCCCGTGGATGTCATAGAAGGTGACTTAGAATATACAAGCTAAACAAAGCTTGCTAAAAAATAAGCTATGGTCCATTTTGTAATGAAATATAATAATTTATTTTAAGTTGGTCTGCATGCAGGTCATAGAAGCCTATCGAGGGAATGGGCGAAAATGCGAATAATGTTAATAGGCGATGGGGCAAGCAATTTATCACAAATTTTTATTTCCTTTTTCCATGTTTACGCATGTAATAACGCTAAACGTGGCCTTTGGGTCTTTCGGCTGTAGTCTCGGGCTCAATCCTGTAAGACATGTAGACAAGATAATGTAGATATGTCGCAGTTGGATTGTATAATCCGGTGTTTAACAAAACCTCTAGCTCTTTGACATAAAAGCTAGAGCAGCCATAAATCTTTTTCGGTGGATTGTCAATGTGTTTTACATTTAAGAAAACAGCTTTCATTTAGATCACGTCAAATTAATTTTGCAGCACAAAACGTAAGATTGTAATTTTACTTTGGAATTCTGCCACTTGTCAGTGCCATAATAACAATTAAAGATGCCTTGCGATAAGGTAAATTCTTCACCACGTTCCGAAAGAAACTGATTTTACCGAGAAAAATCGGCGACATCGTCTATCATTTGGGACTGCAAATGTTTAAGAAGATTATAGCAGACCTTCAGCTTGGTCCACCTCTTGAACCACCTCCCATATTGTTATTTTGACGCCCGCCTTTCTGCAAGCTGGAATATTCACGTGGATTAAATTTCATCTTTCTGGCTTATAGTTTCTCAGTAACAGACAGACAGACAATAATGGCGAAACTATAACGGTTATATAATTGTTGTATACTACATAGTTTTATTTAATCATGGTAACCCCCTAAATGTAGTCCGAACTTTAAAAAGGCCTAAAAAGCACAAGATTTGATGAGAAACAATAGAGAGGGTGAAAAAATAGAGAGTACAATTAAATAAGAACTTGTAAAAAGCAGACACTGTCTGCTGCTTTTGCAAACCCAACACTTCACACTTGGGTACTTTACGAAAGTTAAAAAGAACACGGTTTTTATTGAAAAATGTGTTATAAACATTTGCATGTTAGTGTGAAGCGAGCCGCATAAAGTCCGAGCAAAAATTTACAGCATACTTTGTAAAACACGACACAGGTATTAGTACTCGACTCGACGAACTTTTATATATAGGTCACATTAAAATCACGCGAGCGACTTGCGTGACTCAATATGGTAGACAAAGATGGTTTGATATTACAATACGAAAAAACCGGGAGCAACCTAGGTGTGTTTAATGCTTTGATAGTTCTGCGCCTTAGGCGAAGCGGATACCTGATAATAGTATATTATGGTAACATTGGTGATAACCGCCGTGGCGCCATTGAGACCCGAGCCGGAGGCGAGGGTCTTAAGAGAGTCAAGGATGGTAATCATCAATACACACGTGAATCATACGACGTTTTTCAACCCACTTGTGAATAAAATAACAATAAAAACTCATTTTATTTAGTAGATAAAAAGTTTATTTTGAAAAACAATTAGTAAATGTGCAGTTAGTAAAATTATAATTAACTGTTTTTGATGGCATAGCGGTCTCATCAGATAGATTATTTATTGAAATACTTTCATGTTCTATTGTAATTTGAGATGGCTCATTATTCGTGTAGGTAGGTGAAATCCAATCATTGGATGTACTTGGTGTCTCGTCAGTACAGTAGGAATCTTTTATAAATTTTTCAATATCGTCAGACGATTAAACCTTTGATTTCTTGCTTCTAAATCCATCGGACAGTCTCTTTAGATAAGCTTACATATTAGAGTATGTTTTTAAGTCCACTCCATTCTTTGCTCGGACTGTACTTTTTAACATTGAGTATAAACACCGCAAAGAGCTAGGTTTGTACTTAGAAGATAATTCTTTAAAGTACGCCATGAACACATTTTCTGAAAATGAATGCGAATTCTTGCTGTTTTGCCATGTTATGAAATTTTGGCATGCTATCAGATATTTTTCCTTGGAGTTTTCAGGTAGTAAACTTTCTATAACGTTAAGGGCTTCACATCTTATATCGGCCGGTGTACAACTTACATCATTTTCTTCGTAACTAGTACTTGTAGACATTTTAATTAATAAATAATAATTTCAACAGTGAAAACGAGTTGTGAAAAATGTTTCGCTATGACGGGAAAAATTATTTAGTTTTCGTATGCGCGCGCATTACGATTGGCCACAGACTAAAGGGATGAGGTTATTTTTTATTTTCCGCGCATAGGATTTGCGCCTATTCTGCCACGTACAAAATGGAGAATTTAAAGTTTTCTTTTATTACAGAGAAAACAAAAGTTATATTTGAGTGAAAGTTTTATTTAGATATTAAACACTTACGAGTTAAAATTATCTATTTAAATAAGAAGTTGCATGAAATGAGCAAGCAAAAGGAACATTAATTTGTTTGTTCTATTGAACACGATCTTTTTTTTAATAAAAACTTTTTTAATGAGAACAAAGCAACTCAATCAATAAAAATTAAAAAAAAATCTATAACTCACTAGTGAGTTATAGCAATGAAAAAGTCACAGTTTGATTATGGGTGTCATTATGTGCCTAATTGCGGTGACCATAGAGCCACTTTATGAGCAAGTGTGTTGAAAATGATTGGTTGTTTCGTTTTTTGTGTCTAACAAATTTTTGTAAAGATTTATTTTACGGCCCTGGATGTAAGCCGGCTGATGTGATGAATTAAGTTTTTTATTTCTTGATTCCTAATAAGTTTCAATCGAAGGTGATTTTGATTGCTTTCTTTGACAAATCTATACACTGCGCTCAAAACGGACACCACAGTCCGCAATAAATTATCACTAAGTACAGCAGTCCTATGACTGACAACTTCAACTATTACACACATTGTTTGTAAGCACAAGCATTCATTACACCAGACTTTACTAATCTTTTATCTTATACCTTTGAACGAGCAATTCTTGTATATTTATAAATTTCTGTGATCTCGGAAACGGCTCTAACGATTTCGGGGGTAAACAATCGATCTAGATTAGTCTTATGATTGGGAAAACGCGTGTTTTTGAGTTTTCATGCGTTTTTCTTTCCACGCAGAATATGGTCGCTAATTTCATCGCGCCGGCCGCCTTCTTTTAGCTCAGCGGTTAAGGATACCGACCGCTAGAAAGAGTGTTACGGGATGTAACCGAGCAAAGCTCGGTCGCGCAGGTACTCTAATACCTTTAAATGAGAAATTCTTGTATATTTATTTATTTATAAATTTCTGTGATCTCGAAAACGGCTCTAACGATTTCACTGAAAATTGGTATATGGGGGTTTTCAGGGGTAAACAATCGATCTAGATTAGTTTTATGTTTGGGAAAACGCGTGTTTTAGAGTTTTCATGCGTTTTTCTTTCCACGCAGAATATGGTCGCTAATTTCGTCGCGCCGGCCGCCATCCGTTTAGCTCAGCGGTTGAGAATGCGGACCACTAGAAAGAGTGTTATGGGTTCAACAAATCCCACTAGGTGACTTACGTTTTGTTTTTATTTTTATGTTCAAGTTTATATCTAATTTTTTATTTTGTATTGTTTTTAAACAGGTCACCCAGGTACTTTATATATTTTTATTTATTTATTTAGCAACTAGCCGAAGCCCGCGACTTCGTTCGCGTGGACTTTATGTCTCTGGAAAATGCTCATCAGGCTGAACAACTTTTACTAAGGCGGCATTTTTATATCTCTTATAGTTTAGCTGGACCACTATGGTTCTGCATCAGGCGTTCCATTTTCCAAAATCACTTATACCCTATATGTTGCCCAGGCTTAATAGCTATATAACAAAAAAAGTTTCATACGAATATTTTTTTTGGAAATATATTTTTTATGCACACGGAAAATGTATACAGAGAATTCATAAAATAAAAGTTGTACAAAGGCACTACTTATCTCAAAAGAGATCTCTTCCAGTAGGCCTGTGAAAGGAGATGTTTATGTAAGAGAGGCATACAGGCGTGTTCATACATAGGATTGAGAAAGAAGGAAATTAAAATTACATAAAACTACACAAACTACAATAAACATACTGATACATATATTACACATATACTTAAATAAATACATTTGTCTATCTAAAAATAAATTAATATTAAAAATATAGGTTACTTAAATTGAGATGATTCTAATAAATAATGATCTTTTACTCGTCTTTTAAACACAGAAATCGTTTTAGATTCGCGTATAGGGGTGGTAATGAGTTCCATAGTCTGACTGCATGTACCGAGAAGGAGTAGGAGAAGGTAGCAGTGTTGTGAGGAGGGGGGAATTTAAGGACAGTTCTTAGGTGGGATCTGCAAGGAGAATTTGGAGGATATAAGAAGGAGAAACGCTCTCCCAGATAGGAAGGGAAAGAAGGATAGTGTAGGACGTTGAAAAGAAGACAAAGAATGCGACTTTATATGTATATAAA
Organism: Acrobasis consociella; assembly: GCA_963555685.1. Taxonomy (NCBI): domain Eukaryota; kingdom Metazoa; phylum Arthropoda; class Insecta; order Lepidoptera; family Pyralidae; genus Acrobasis; species Acrobasis consociella. The sequence goes on from OY743104.1 coordinate 24,911,434, forward strand.
TTTCTGTAATCTCGGAAACGGCTCTAACGATTTCGCTGAAATTTGGTATACGGGGGTTTTGGGGGTAAACAATTGATCTAGATTAGTCTTATGTTTGGGAAAACGCTTGTTTTCAAGTTTTCATGCGTTTTTCTTTTCACGCTGAATATGGTCGCTTATTTCGTCGCGCCGGCCACCATCTATTTGGGTCAGCGGTTAAGGATGCCGTCCGCTAGAAAGAGTGTTACGGGTTCGAATTGCACTCGGTGACTTACTTTTGTTTTTTTTATGTTCAAGTTTATATATTTTTTTTTATTTTGTATTATTTTTAGACAAGTTTAAAAAAGTTTATGTAGATTATCACCTAAACACCACTGTTCAACATAGGTCTCAAAAATGACAAAAACCGTTTATTGACGTTACCATAATATGTAATAGGTTACAAAACAAACCATAGCGAGTTTTAATTCGCTTTTACCGCCAACTAGCGGAAGCGATGTTAATGATATTATATGAGGGCGCTGGTTTATATCGCGGTTAGACAACTACCATTTCACAATAAATAGTAATAACCGAGCAAAGCTCGGTCGCCCAGGTACTTACATTATTATAAAGCCATTTCTTAAGTTTTGCCAAATAACAAACGTTGTAAAATTTGAATTTGTATGAAATCAAGTACAAATATTTGATTGGCACAATGAAATGTTACATAAAAATTCATAGTATTATATGCTTTATACTTTTACCTACACCTGGTACAGTTATTTTAAATGAAGACAATAGAATATTAATAGATGATAGAGAAATAGTAGAACGATGGGTTGAATATGTAGAAAAACTTTATGATGGAGAAGGTTTGTGTGATGAGGATATAGAAGATGAAAATAGGGTAGAAGAAAACGAGTTTGGACCTGAAATAATGAGCGAAGAATTTGAATTTGCACTCAATAGTTTACAAAATAACAAGGCCGCTGGAGTAGATGGTATACAAATAGAACTTATTAAATATATTAAATGTCACACACTCATAGACGAGATATTTAAATTAATACAAGAAATATATAAAACAGGAAAAATACCAAATGATTTTAAAATAAGTAGAACCGTTACTATACCAAAAAAACCAAATACGAAAAGATGTGAAGAATATAGAACGATTAGTTTAATTACACAAGCATCAAAAATATTAATAAAAATAATACAAAATAGAATCCGACCTAAAGTAGAAAATATAGTAGGCAACGACCAATATGGTTTTTGAAAAAACAAAGGCACTCGAGAAGCAGTTTTAGCACTTAGAATTATAATAGAAAGAAGATTGGAACTTGGTTTAGAAACACATATTGCGTTTATACATTTAGAGAAAGCGTTCGATAAAGTAAATTGGAAACTATTGATGAGGGCGCTTAAGAATGCTGGCATAGACTACAGAGACAGGAGAATAATCAAAGAACTGTATAAAGAACAAGAGACAATAATAGAAAGTAATAATGAAAAAAGACAGGCTAAAATACGACGGGGAGTGAGGCAGGGTTACCCACTTTCTCCACTGATATTCAATCTATTTATAGAAGCAGCAATATCTCAAATCAAAGACCAAGATATAGGAGGAGTTAGTAATAATGGAGAAAAGATACATTTTATAAGATTTGCAGATAACATAGCAGCTCTTGGAAGCAGTTCACAATAGTTAGAAAAGTTAATAGAAGCAATGAACAATATTTTTAACGAACATAAATTGAGTATAAACATAAATAAAACCAAGTCCTTAATTGTCTCAAAGTCAGGTCCAGTAATTAAAAATATCCAACTTAATAATAAAACAATCAACGAAGAGGCAAGATGCTCAGAAGATATTAAGAAGAGGATTGCTATTGCAAAAAGTACATTTAAGAGTAAAAAATATATATTTTGTTCTTGTATTAAAGAAAGTTTACGTAAAAGATTTATTAAAACATTTATATGGAGCACTGCTTTGTATGGATGTGAAACGTGGACGATGACCAAAAAGGATAGAGATAGATTAGAAGCATTTGAAATGTGGTGCTGGAGGAGAATGAAAAAAAATATTTGGACAGAAAAAATTACAAATAAAAAGGTACTAGAGGATGTGAGAGAGAAAAGACAAATAATACAAATTATAGAAAATAAAAGAGGGAAAATGTTCGGTCATTTACTACGCCACGATGCGTTTCTTAAAACAACAATGGAAGGAAAAATAGAAGGAAAGAAGAGAGGAGTAGGAAAAGCTAGAAGAAAATTTATAGACCAAATAAAAGAAAAATTAAACGTGAAAACATATAAAGTGGTTAAGAACTTAACGGAAGGAAGAGAGACATGGAAAGAACTCCACCGACAAGAGCCCAGCTCTTAAATATAAGAAGAAGACTTTCACCTATGTATGTATTAGGGATTAATGTACAATCGTCTTGATTGAAAATATTTATTTTTATTTTTAGTTTACTCTATTCATTTTACTTTCAATAAAATTCCTCGCTTTACCCAGATGCAAACTTACATAACCCCAGCAGAACTTTATCGCGGCATTTCAAAGTAATACGCTTCGTTAAGGGGTCTGTGGATCGATGCCCGCTCCGAAGCCCTGCGACACAGCTTCAGCCTTTGCAAAATAACTTGGTTTCAAGGGCAACCTTTCTTACGGCCGACCAATTTTACGTTAGACTTGTTCAATGTCAAAAAAGCCGCAGAACTAAATTGGTTAGTAAATTACCTAAGCTCTTCGCACGCAGGCACGTTCGGTAGTGGAAATTCCGAGCACTAGGTCACTTCACTAAGTCGACACATATTTCAAGGTGCGGCTCAGCAGTCAGTGAGTCAGGTGCGTTCATAAAGTGACAAATCACGCTGATTGAGCCCAATGTAAGCTAAAACTCGTGTTATGAGTCTCAACAATACTACATTTTATTTATACTTACTTACTTACTTAACTCCGTCTTATAGAAAACAAAAAAAATGTTAAATATACTTATTAATAATAATAATGTTCCTTGGTGAACGTTTATTATGTTGAACGTAATACAAATATGAAAGTATTAACTTACACCCGGTATAAAATTTAAAGTCAGATTTTTTAAACAACGTTAATTCTCAAATATTAGACCAATTTAAGAATAATCGGTGGCACTTTGTTTTGAGCTCCTTATTAGTTCAATCATCCAGGATCAGTTTACACCCAACGATGCTTCCCCAATAAAACCCACGCGACGCAAAGCTATCAGACTTCTCAATTATCAAGTAACGATTTTTGATTAAAAATGTGTAGATTCACCCGAATACGTGCACTCATTTGTCAAGATGCATTATCTACGGAAGGACCAGCGAATTCCGTGGCATATGGTTAACACGCTAGTTCACCAATCCGGAGGTTCTGGGTTCGATCTCTAGCAAGGGTAACTTGGAAAATGGCCTTTTTTAAATTGTCCTGAGACTTGGGTGGTTATCTATATTGATAATTGTATTATAAAATATAAAATCGTTCCAAAAATATCCCATAATACAAATTTAATCGAACTTTGTGGCTAACTCAATTTTGTGATTTGTATCATTACGTAAAACAGTCCCACGAGATTTATATAAAATAAATGTCGCGTGACGCATCGTCAACTGTCAGCCAATGTCCGCGTTGACGTACAGTAATGAAACAACGTTGTACTTAGAAGTATGTAATTTACCCATAGACCTAGTTTTTTTACTTTAAAATCTAGGAATATACCTTTGGAATAGACACCTACTACTTGCTCAAACATTGTAAGTGTAATATCTATAAATAGTAAACATCATTGGCTAACAAATAACTTAGGGCAAGATCAGCCAGCGATCGGGAAAATGCTTTTTCGTATCTATAGTCTGCGCACAAGATGTTGCTAAGCGTAACTTTATTTTTCTGTATATTTATTATATAACATTTACAATAATGCGAATGAGATGCGTAGAACAGGAGCGGGGTGGTCTAAAACTTGCAATTGCTATTCTTTCAGTATTCTTCTAATTTACGACACAACAACCATACCAAATGATTCTTTTTTTTTTTTGGAGGAATAATGCGAAATCCCATTGAAAATCTGCAATAGTTTGTTTGACAGCTTTGACAGAATTTCGTACAGCGCCTGTATAATTACTACTACTTTTGGCCACCATGGGCGCTGCAATAGAATTCATTACCCCCACCACGTACTTTGCACGGAGCCAATAGTCTGGCCACCAAGCTCCTAATATAAGAATGAAACCCGATTTCTTTTCAACGAGCATTATAAATAAATAAATAAATAAATGAATGGAATGGATGGATGGGATGGATGGGATGGATGGGATGGATGGGATGGATGGGATGGATGGGATGGATGGGATGGATGGGATGGATGGGATGGATGGGATGGATGGGATGGATGGGATGGATGGGATGGATGGGATGGATGGGATGGATGGGATGGATGGGATGGATGGGATGGATGGGATGGATGGGATGGATGGGATGGATGGGATGGATGGGATGGATGGGATGGATGGGATGGATGGGATGGATGGGATGGATGGGATGGATGGGATGGATGGGATGGATGGGATGGATGGGATGGATGGAATGGATGGGATGGATGGGATGGATGGGATGGATGGGATGGATGGGATGGATGGGATGGATGGGATGGATGGGATGGATGGGATGGATGGGATGGATGGGATGGATGGGATGGATGGGATGGATGGGATGGATGGGATGGATGGGATGGATGGGATGGATGGGATGGATGGGATGGATGGGGTGGATGGGATGGATGGGATGATGGATGCGATGGATGGGGTGGGTGGGGTGGGTGGGGGTGGGTGGGATGTTTGGTATGGACGGGATGGGTGGGATGAGTTGCATTTGGTTTAAAGCTGCGATGCTGAAAATAAGACATACTCATTTTTGTATGCTAGGTGTGTCACTTACCGCTTCCTAGGCTTGCGCCGCGGTCTGCGCCGCTCGCCTTCCAGCTCGTTCTCGAGGCCGCGTCGCCGCGGGCCCTGTCCGCCCCGCCGCCGCTCCAGCTTGCGCTCTTGCTGCGCCTCCCTTAACTCCTCTACTACGGCCAGACGTGGCACGCAATCATCATCCTCAATAGCTTTTGGGGTCTGCGGTGCGCCCATCCGAAGATGGCGTTGACGCCACCACAGCACCCACCAACTGAAGTTGTCGCGAATCTTGGTAAAGTACGACTTACTGTCGATCGGTATCTCCGCGGCCGGCAGCTTGACGTCCGGTTATCTACGGTTGGGACTAAATTAACTCTTTAAAAAAAGAGTACCTATCCTAACTCGCTAAGGCCCAAGCTGGCAGTGAAAGCTTAGTAAATAATATACTGAGATAATATATAATAATAATAATAAATAAATGGCAGGTGAACTAGCAAGCAGTCTCCTTTGAATCACATTTGGCCGGATTGTCCTTCAACTCCAATCAGTCTTTTCCCTCATATCCACTTTCACAAGCAGAAGCTACACTAAACTATGATTTAAAATAATTTGGCAGGAATTTTGGCAGTGCGATGATCAGTCATGATTTACGTAAGTTTACGTATTGCCGGTAGAGTGCGTGGTGGTTGTCATGGCGACGGCGCTAAGATGTTCGGTGTTCGCGTATGGCATGACGGTGCGCGCGAGATGGTGAGCGGTAAAGCGTGCCGTGCCGCACTCAACAGATGTCGAGGTTACAGGATTACGTAACGGGGCGTACCGGGCCGCTGGCGTGTGAACGCGACGACGCCGAGCGCGCGAATGCCGCTTAGAGGTTTTGCCGCTCACGAGTGGGTCCCCAACCCTCCCATGCCACCCTAGCATAACCCCCTACCTGTAGCGAGGACGCCTGAACGCTATTGTCCTTAATATTATATCTTTATTTTTGGTCAACTATCACGCCAACTTATGCTGATTTTGGACTCCTGAACTTTGTTCCATATTCTTTTGATTTAGGATTCGAGGCCAAGTTCAGTCATATTCTGTTTATGGATGCTCCTTAAAGCCAGACGGGATGTTATTGGACGCATTGCGTAACATCTGTTCGGGAGTGTTGAAGATGGGGTAAATATTTTAGCTATATTTCCAAATGTAAAGTAAATAAACGTTGCTCAATCTTTTTAATGAATTATATAGTAAATGTAAAATAAAAATGCTCAAATAAAATTATATTTCGATATAATTCATAAACCATAACACTTATGAATTATGATTACTGGTAAATTTTTTAAAGTTTGTTTTTTAATAATAATTTAATATTGTACAAGTACTTTTTCGCACGCCTCACAAGCGGAGCGTTTGAGATAGTCCTCTACTCGCAACAAGTCAGGTCAGCATTTTTGTATGCTTTACCTGTTTCTACTATTTAAGTTCATTTTGCACAAATGTCCGTATGCTACAACTGGCCCTAGCCGGGGAGCAAAACATCCGAATGGTGGACTGGCGTGGTTACTACGCAACGGTGGTCGTTGAATATTAGTAAAGTATAACCGCACGAATGACTAATATTGCATAAACACTGACTAGCATTCCGCAAAACACCTAATAATAAATATAATAAAATAATTAACAAACAGATTTTACTAGGGATGCAACGATACGGCTATTACGATACCAATACAAATGACGAATACATCGTAATGGCCAAATACGATAACGAATTACGATACGAACGCATTACGATATTTGTTTAATATAATTTTGATGAATTTATTGGAAGCTTTGTTGTATGTTATTATTGTAAGACTAAGTAAAAGTATAAAAAAAGCATTTTTGATTAATATATTTATTAATTTTATCAATTTTCATCATTTACTTATATTTTAATTTGTTACTATTTGTTACATTTACTATATTTAATTTTAATTGTAGTCGTAATTTATAACTGGCAAATTCTTATTCAGAAAACACAACATATTTAAGTTTTTTCCCTTATGTCGGTTTCTCTCATCACTGTGTATCAGTCCTGCCCACAGATTAGACAGATTATATCCTAACGGAGTCCTGCCTGCCTGCTTAAAACTGTCAATGCCAAAAGTGACGGATGCGAAGCGTTCAGAAATTGAAGCGTTATGCGTTTCGTTTCAACCGAAACAGAAAAAATTTAAAAATTTTGAAGTAAATGTATCGTAAAAATATCGTATCGTAATATTTACGATAACGAATGATCGTAAAGGTTTACGATAATCGCCGATATACGATTATCGTATCGGTATCGTTGCATCCCTAGATTTTACTTTCTGCGAACTTCATCCCGAACCGTGACTTGAATAAACTTTTTGTTTAGTCAAACTTTTGTATCCCTAAAACAGTGAAAAATTATTTATTTCACTTTTAATATTTATATCACTTCAAAATAGTCAATATTTCTTTAGATTTCATCTTGACGTCAGATCATTTACTTACAGCTATGTTTATTGCTGCGTCCTAAGCGCCACTGCAGAAGAAGCGACAAAAAACAGCACTGCAGCATTTTCTCCACAGAAGTCAACTTACAATGACGTGTATAATTAGGTTCCTTTATATTCTAGTACAGCACTAAGCATAGGCCATCAACGTTGGATGCAGGCTATATTTTATCAGTCATTTTAGAATAGTTTGCAGAAGGCCTTTTTCCAGCAGTGATTTTCTCGGGCTTATATTAACAACGGCCCTAAAAATGAAACTTGATACCCTGTTTTATGTTATTTTTCAGTAAAAGAATTAATTTTTATTTATTGTTTTACGGTATTTTGGAAATCCTTGGTAGAGGCCTATGTCCAGCAGTGGACGTTATGAGGCTGAAATGATGATGGTTTAAAATATTATAGGCTAGGCGGCAAGCAACTCATCAGCATTTTTAATTATTTTTCATTATAGCATTTACATTTTAAAAGTGGGTATTTATGCCTTAGGATCTGTCTGCTTAGAGCCACAAGAACCAAAAAGTTTGATAGTGTAGTGGAACAAGTTATAATTTGAAAACACAAACTTATTTTATAAACAATAGCTGTAGCACTTTACGTAGCAGTTCGTAGCAGCTCGTAGCAGACAGCGTAGCACTTGTTTGTGCGTTGTAACTGTACTGCGGCGAATTTTTATGAACGTCATAATATTGTCTAAGGGAAAGTTCTAAAGCAATTTTATGGATGGATTACAACCTACCATTTACTATTATTGCCTGGAAAAGTAAGTACAATAAAAAAAACTTTCTTACCATCTCTGATCGGTTATACCACGTGTAAGGGACACATATTCGTATGAAAATGACTGTAAAGTAACAGTAAAAATAAAAAACATTATACTATAGAGGTCTTGTACAGTGGTTTGATTTATTACGGGTATGTCCTTTCTAGGTTGCATTATGTAACCTACACTGGTTTTTATGTTTCAAAGAAAAATTGTTCAGTACCATATACTAAATTTGCCCTTAAAAAGCATATTGTATGATCATGTAGATACACTCGTAATTAAATTACATTTAACATATTTACTAGTAGTTAGTGTTGTCGTAGCAGTTCGTAGCAGCGTAGCACAGCGTCGTAGCATCGTAGACAGGCACCATTACCTTCTTACAATTTCTGAAATTAGGAAGGTCTAGTGCTGCCCCTATTTAAAATATATCATTTATAAGGAAACGGACTTAAAATTTTAAATTGTGTCTCGACCGAACCCTAGATAACCTTTTAAACTATTTTATTAACTACTGTTGGTAGTTTAGGCCCAACGCAGACGACAGACCAGACCATGCCGCACTTTTTAGTCTGTGCAAATATAACCCATGGAACCACATGCAGTAACGCACACAACGCGCAAAAAGTCCGGCGAGCGTCGTGTGCGTTACTGCGTATGATTCCATAGGTTCTATTTTCACAGACTATCGCAGATTAAAAAGTGCGTCACGGATAGTCTGTCGTCTGCGTTGGGCCTTAAAATGATAACATGAAACTTTTCGACGCACATTAGCTTAAAGTGGCTGTTTTTCGCAAATGTGCGTAGAAAAGCTTCACTTTTCATACTTTAAACTGTAAACAGTTCAGATGGGGGCAGCACTGGACCGCTTTTGTATTCAAAGACCATTTTGTATTCAAAGCTTACTAATTTATGGTTGCAAAAAGTCTGTATCACCAACTTTTTACAATCTAAGTAAGCTTTGAATACGAAATTTTTTTTTGTAATTTAGAGACGTAAATGAAAATATAATCTTTTCAACCGACTTAAAAAAAGGAGGAGGTTATTAATTCGACGTGTATATATTTCTTTTTTGTGTATTTTACCACATAACTCAGTCAAATATGGACCAATTTAAAAAATATATATTTCGTTTGAAAGAATGCATTGCAAGGTTGGTCCCATGTAATTTTTTTTAAGATCGGAGAAAAGGTCTTGGAGCTGGAGACCGAAATTCCTTATTAACAGACAACTGCTGCTCAAATATTAATACATTTGCATACCTACTCATAACACTTTCTAATACTAGTAGTTCGCCGTGAACTTAGACCTCGCGATTATTATTCTATAATTATAACATAAATTCATTTCCTTAGTAACACCCAGATGGCGCTTTCCAAAGTTAGAACGCGTTATGGTTTCGTTTGCTACATAATCGCGGACATTTTTATAAATATTTCAAAAACTACCTAACCGATTTTGATACCCAACAAACCTGAAAATTCTATTGATATGTCCTATATGCCTACCAAATTTCATCAAAATCAGACCATCGGTTCGGCAGTTATCGCGGTACAAACATACATACATACAATGTGTTTTCGTCCCCAACTCGATTTAGAGACCTTGCTCGCTTCGCTTGCTCGGTCAATAAACTGATTCTAATGATTCAATGTTTGTTTAGAAGAATCTCTTATAACATTAGTTTTTTTTTTAATTTGAGTGAAGACCTGATGAAGGGTTTTGGATGTGTCTTTTATATAAATACTTAAAAAGCACTGAGGCCTCACAATCCTCACATTAAAAGCTTGTATAAACAAAAATATTTTTATAATAATTACTTATACTACTTCAATTGTCAATTTTAAGATAACTATTTATTTATTATTTCCAGAAAATAATATTCAGTATACAATAAAAATGCAATAAGCTTAGTTATCTTCCTGCTTAAAGCTGTGAAATAAAAACTTTTTGAAAAAAATAATAACCGACTTCAAATCGAAATGCACTAAAAAGCAAACATTAATTATTTTTTATATCAGATGTCCCTGAAGTTCTAGGTAAAAAATCTCTATAATACTCATTATTTACTTGGAGTCGGTGCCAATCTAAGTACCTATTTTACATTGAAATCATTCATGAAGTACTTTAGAATACGCCACGGGAATCGAAATTATGTGAAAAACACATTTTATCCGCAGATAATATTACATAAGTAATTATTAACAACTCGAAAAAGATCTGTAACTCGGCTGAACAGATCATAACAAAAAACACTCTCGATTAAATTACTTTTGTAACAAGAAAAAATCAAAATCGATTCATTGATTTTGGGAGCTACGACGTGGTATTACTCGTACATGTTAAACTTCTTTGCAACTGGACTCTAAGGCAGGAATATTGGCACCGACTCCAAATAAATAATGAGTATTATAGAGATTTTTTACCCAAAACTTCACGCACATCTGATATAAAAAATTATTATTATTTGCTTTTTAGTGCATTTCGATTTGAAGTCGGTTATTATTTTTTTCAAAAAGTTTTTATTTCACAGCTTTTAGCAGGAAGATAACTAAGCTTATTGCATTTTTATTGTATACTGAATATTATTTTCTGGAAATAATAAATAAATAGTTATCTTAAAATTGACAATTGAAGTAGTATAAGTAATTATTATAAAAATATTTTTGTTCATACAAGCTTTTAGCGGTTATTATTTTTTTCAAAAAGTTTTTATTATAATGATTTTTTTTTTATGTTATTTATGTTTTCTTATACACAACTAACTTATATATCTATCGATCTTTATGTATCTCAACATAGGAATAAAGAATACCATGTTGGGATATAAATTTGTCGTCGTCCGTGGCATAGTGGTCACTATGCTAGTCCGCTACCCAGAGGTTCCGAGTTCGATCCCCGGTCATGGCAAGTTGGAAAATGACTACTTACATATACTTATACTTTTTTCAAGTTGTCCTGGGTCTTGTATGGTAATCTATATATGTATTTAGCTAGCTTGGCTAGCTCAATCAGTGTGATTTATCCGTAAATATTTATTAATTTAAATAGTAAGTATTATTCTCCAGCTTGTATGATCTTTTGTATGTTGTTTTTAACCGACTTCAAAAAAGGAAAAGGTTATTAGTTTGTTGACGTTTTTTATGTATATTATCAGATTACTCGAAGGCGCCTGGACAAATTTGTAAAACTCTTTGTTTTAAAGGGACTAAAATTTGTCAGGTGATCCCATTGAACTTTTATCAAAATCGGTTGTGTAGTTAAAGGGTGAAGTCGGTTTTTACTCTTAAAAAAATTATTGAGATGCGAAAAAACCACTGAATTCGCGAAACCGTTACTGGTTACATTAACCTTACCGCCGTAGGACTATAATATTATAGACGAGCGATAGTACTCCCGTGAACCTAGCCGGCGACTTGTAACGCGCAACGATCTACCTACTGTCGCTGCTGTCACGAACTGTCACCGACTGTCGTTGCTTGACGTCGCAAATTTTCACGCGAAGCTCGCCAACGGTCGCTGACCAGGATTGCGAGCTGTCGCCGACCAGCTATCGCTCGTCTATCTGAGCCCTACAGCAATCACAAGATTCAATCTCCGTCGTAAGGCATTTCATTACCGACACCAATTGAAAGCTGATCTAGCTGTGGCACTGAGTAAACTAGAATTTTAATAGGTTTGTTGAACTGAAAACTTCTTTAGGCGCATTGGGCATGCATGGAAAGTATTTTTTTTAAATAGGGAAAAACCATTGAACTCGCGACACTGTTAACAGTCACCTAGTGAGAATGATCCGTTTTCAGTTCTGTCGGTACTCTCTTTGTGCCACTGTTTTTTTATGTTTTCTGTTCGTCTATATGATTAACAAACAAATCGGCCAGAGCGTGACGGGCCACGCTCTGAGTTTAATTCTGAAGTTACACGTTACTAGTGGTTACTAGTGCCGCGAACTTAGACCTCGCGATTATCCATATATATAAAAATTTATCCTATTTTACTCGGTCACGCCATCACCCGTGAATGGCTGGACCGATTAAAATGTAATTTGGTATCGATATCGTTTAAGATACAGGTAGTTATTTCATACGATTATTTTCCAGGCAAATTAATAAAAACAAAACTCCCAACTTTCAAGCGTTCATCGAATCCACTATAACTTTTGAATAAAGTGATTTCCATCAAAGCTAAGAACAACTAGGACAACAAGGAAATTGACTTTTACTTTAAAATATCGAGACAGAGAGAGATTGCCGTCAAACTTATATATATACTATATATTAATTAAATATGTTTATTTTATGTATTTATATTTATTATGTTCTAGTTTTTGTATTTTTCCCTAACTGTGTAGACAGACCGCTCTCATAAAAACTGTCCGAGAATACGGGTTTAAAGTAATGATAGGTTGCTATTAAAACTATTCAGATTTTTGCCCATTCCCTCGATCATAATTTTTTAAATCTGCTGCTGGAAAGAGAAGCAGCTGGTACATTCTAAATTATTGCACCCCCTTACCCACCATCACACTAAAAGTGGTCTTTAGATCTTGCAGCCCTGGGCTTTGTCTGCTTAGAGCCGGAAGATATAAAATGCCTCAAGTATAACATATTTAAAATAAGAATAATAATAAGTACTTTTTCCATTTAGCTCAGCTGATTCTATTTTTTTTATTTTAGATATGATCCTTTTACGAATCTGTGTACAAATGTAATAAAAAATGGAATAAGCTGATCAAATTTTCGTAAAATGTTTAAAAAATCGTATCTCGACGTTGTGTCTGGCAAACAGTTTCTAATTTCACTTACTGAGCGTGCCGTTCAAAGTTTATTTGGTTTTGTTAAAACCTCCTGTATTTACTGAGCGCTAGGCGGTTTGGGGAATTATTTGCTTTCTGCAAATTGAACTCGTAATATTAATATGAATCTAATGCAGTTGTTAATAAAATAAACCATTCATCTGCTTACTTGGCGTAATTCAAAGCACATCAAACTGAATATTTATTTAAAGTTGTTTTCCCTGGAAATCGAAATTATTCCTGCATTCAAGGCTTGTGTAAATACACGTTCATAATCCAAATAAATCTGGAATAACTTTTAAATGGAATTGCCTTAAATTTCATACGCATATTTACATACTTTATATCAAAGAGATCAAAGAAAAGTTAAAATTACCAACCAATCGCGTTGCATGGTCTTCATAAAATATGCACTCTCTTAACGAATTATATGGTACAATGCCTTTGATTTTAGTGGTGCTATTTAATAAAAATCAGCACTAAGGAAAAATTAATTATTGGAAAAATTAAGTACTTAAAAAAATACAAATTGTGTAGTCACAAAAAAACCATTTCTTCACAGCGTGGCTAAAAACTTAATCGTGCAGTTAAGGAATACAGAAAATTATAAAAATGGCACTTATTTGGAAAATAACATTGCAATTTTGCAATTATTTTCGATAATAATTTGCTAAGGCTCAGATAGTAAGTAAAGATGCTACATTTCTCATTCAAGCTCAGGAACATCAATGAGTAGAAATCGAATTAAACTTGAGTCAATTCATCCTGCATGTTATCCACCTCATTTCTCCATTATCTCTTACCGTTCACCTTTTAAATTCCATTTTGCATATCCTTCTTCATCATCTGATGTATTTCACTTCCACTTCTTATCCGGATCACATATTCAGGAGTACCTTCTCACTTATTACAAAGTTTAATTATATTTTGTATACTGTACTGTTGTAATCTCAGAATTAAAGCCGTTTATTAGTCACACACATTCAGAATAAAAATGCCTACAAAATTACAAAATAAAATATAAAAGACATCGCAATAGAAACGCATATATCAATATATCTGTTTCTGTGTGCTACAGCAAATGGTCATAGCTCAGTGCTACTCTGAGAGTAGCTCACTGTTTGCTTAAATGATTAAATAAAAATGGTAAAGAGTTTGATGTGTGGTTTCCGGCAGACTAGAAAAGAGCCACTCCACGTCCTCCGTGGATGTCGTAGAAGGCGACTAAGGAAATACAAGCTAAACAAAGCTTATAAACATCATGTTACCTCTCCAACCCACTTAGTCAGTGAGGAGAGTGTAGGCCAAAGTCCTCTGGCTGCTCTGGCCAAGTATATTATGGTTCTGGTAGTACAGAGAGGGTCGTGCTTTCGTGCTCCTGCCGTGGAGACCAAAAGATCTAATGATGATGATAAATGTTATGAGATACTAAATTAAACTCACTTTTCTCACCAATTAATATTTATTTCAGCATTCACCAGTTAAATAAAATATGATTTATCGGCAACATCGACCTCCGCCAATACCAGACAAAGAGCATAATATAATCACTACGTTTTACGAGTCAGGACTCCCATATTAAAAAACCAATACCATTTCATTCACATCTATTTAGTCTGAGCTCCATTTGCAGCCCCTTCCAATGCCAATATTCACAAAACGTCAAACGCTTCCAACATTGCCAACTGAACTGTCTAGGTATGTACTAGACCTTGACGCTTGTTTTTTATCGATATCGATACAATCTACAGAGTGATGCATGGGTCCCCTGTAGATTTTTGTAATTATTTAATAGAGTCTATTACGATAATACATGACTGCATTAAATAAGGACTCAGTTAAGTAAAATTAAACAAATAAATTTTTCGTCGACATTTATTGTTCGATATTTATGTCACTAAACCTCGAGAACGTAGTTAGTTTCGTAGCTACTTCGTAGTTATTTATCTATGTTAACGGAAATGTATAAAACTTAGGAATTGTTTACAATACCTAGGATATGTAAACAATTCCGAAGCTAATAAGGAAATGTATTAAATATTGTTTCAAAGATTATGTAGTACACACATGTTCTAGGAAATATATAAATTTACTAGGAATTGTATACATTTCCAAAATCGTATTAGGAAATGTTTATAACGAATGCTTTCTACGAATAAAATGAGTAAAACGGGAGCGAGCGACTTAAGCTTAGGGCGAAAAAACACAGAGAATGTAGGTTAGGTTCGTTAGGTTTCCTGTGACCAAAACACGAGCGAGCGAGCGACTCTAGCTTAGGGCGAAACTAAAACATACACAAAAATAACTTTGCCGCGGAGTGTAGGGTAGGTTCGTTATGATGATACCGTTCTTGGTACCAATTTGATAGAGCGTTTATACATTTCCGACAGCTATTTAGGAAATGTATATATTACTTCACACATATACTTCATAATATAAATTAATTCACACATTTCCGGGCGGTTTTAGGAATTATATACATTTCCTAGGAATTGTATACAATGACGGATTACACACATTTCCAGTAACATCTATATATAACAAAACTATGTATAACAAATGCACCGTTCTACATATAGGAAAGAAAAATCCTCGTAAAACTTACTATCTTGGCAATCGGCAATTGACCCCTGTGGAATCACAAAAAGACCTTGGTATAACAATTACTAAAGATTTGAAATGGGAAACTCATATAGTCAATATGGTAAAGAAAGCAAATTCTATGCAATATCTTGTCAGAAAATCTTTTATGAACCTAACACCGAAGACCTTTGTTAAACTTTATAAGACATATATAAGACCGCTGTTGGAGTTTGCCTTTGTAATCTGGGATCCATACTTCAAAAAAGATAAGAAACTCATTGAAAATGTACAAAGAAGAGCCACGAAGCAAGTTAAATCTTTACGAAATATGCCCTATGAACAAAGAACAAAAGAATTAAATCTCACATCGCTAGAATGTCGAAGACAAAGAGGCAACCTGATTGAGACCTACAAAATTATGACAGGATATTATGATGTACCCAATCTACAAAACCTATTTAAATTTTATGACAGCAAACGATTGAGAGGACATCAGTTGAAATTGCGTCGTATGAAATCAAAAAAAAAACCATTTCATAATTTTCTTTCCAATCGAGTGGTGACAGACTGGAACAAGCTACCAGAGAATGTTGTAACAGCACCTTCAGTTAACAGCTTCAAAAATAGACTAGACAAAAACAACATCTCCAAACATCAAGACGCACACGCATCAGCTTATTAAGCTGCTAGTGTGTTCTACAATAAATAATAATAAATAATAATAATAATCTGTAGTGGTGTACATCACTAGTCAAACAAAAGTAAAATCAAGCACTTTATATAATTTCTTTTTCTCTTGGACCAATATCTTTAAATATGTACAACAACAAACAACATATTTAAAAATATAATTATATGGACATTCCACTGCCTACCGTGCCTCATCCAATAGAAATTTTGCCATAAACATCCTTTTATTGCCAACTATTTCGTTTGGTGTGTTCCGTGTATTCACCACAAATTTTGCAAGTATCGACATGTTTTCGAGGAGGCATTTCAAAATCCAAGCTACTTTTCCACCACTTATAGTAAAATATATTGAATATGTGCGAAATTTTCAATTTTCCAATTTTCCAAACCTCTTGGCGGGAAAACAAACTTCGCCACGGAATGAATGAAAGAATGAAGTTGAATGAACCAAAAAAAAACTTTCCTGTGCGAAAGAGAAACTCTACTGTGAGAATGAGATAACAATAGACCGACAAATTTTCTGTCTATGGCACTTTCGACAGGCTGATGCCAGACACCCACTGACGTCGTGTCGTCGCTTGTGGTCGTCGCTCGCTCTCGTTCGGCCGTCCTCGGGTCCTCTCATATTTATTTCGATGACGATTATTTTCAAAAGTGTTACCATAACACAAAATTTATTCGAGAAATCATAAAATACTTTAAAATGATATTTTATTATATTTGATACAAAAATATGGCAATGCGAAAATAAACAGTTTTTGTTTTTATGCTAAGTATTGACTACTTTGTAACTAAATAGGTACATGTCATTTGAGCTCATTTAACTGCGCTGAGACAAGCTGAATTCTCACTAGTCTTTTTATGTAGGTATCCTGAGTTTTTTCCAAAAGGTATTAAGTGCGACACTCTGAAGGCCTATTATACCTATTAAAAGTGACGGGGGAGCGGGAAGCTTAGAATGAACGCAGAATGACGCGGAAATTTCATACAAAGAATACTGAGCTGCTCGAGTTGATACGTTTACGTTCCGTTTACGAGTTGATAAGTGTGCTGTGACCTTATTTATAAATCAATATGTACAAAAACAAAAAGTTTAACACTAAATAAATTCGTTTTAGCTTAATTTGATCTACTAAAGAACAACCTTTTGTAAGCAAAATAACAATCCTATTTGACAATATCCTTAGGTATAGCGTGTAATTTGTTTAGTTCATTTAAATAATAAACATCTTTAAGAAATTGGTGCAGCAAAAGAGTTTTGCCACTTATTAGTCAAAACCACTTTTAGGTTTCATAGTGCTAATGCGCGTTTGGAGTGAAAAATAAGACACGTAAAATAATAGTACATTATGGTACTAGTGTGTAACATTGGTGATTACCGCCGTGGCGCCATTGAGTCCCGAGCCGTAGGCGAGGGTCTTAAGAGAGCCAAGGACGGTAATCATCAATACACACGTGTATCATACGACGATTTTCAACACACTTGTGAATAAAATAACAATAAAAACTCATTTTATTTAGTAAATAAAAAGTTTATTAAAATTTATTTATAGAAACAATTAGTAAATGTGCAGTTAGTAAAATTATAATTAACTGTTTTTGATGGCATAGCCGTCTCATCGATAGTTTATTTATTGAAATACTTTCATGTTCTATTAGGTGTTATATAGGTGGCTCATTATTCGTGTAGATAGGTGAAATCTAATCATTGGATGTACTTGGTGTTTCGTCAGTAGGAATCTTTTATAAATTTTTCAATATCGTCAGACGATAAAACCTTTAATTTCTTGCTTCTAAATCCATCGGTTAATTCGGATAGTCTCTTTAGATAAGCTGACAAATGAAAGTATGTTTTTAAGTCCACTCCATTCTTTGTTCGGACTTACTTTTTAACATTGAGTATAAACACCACAAAGAGCTAGGTTTGTACTTAGAAGATAATTATTTAAAGTACGCCATGAACACTTTTTTATGAAAAATAATGCGTATTCTTGCTGTTTTGCCATTTTATGAAATTTTGGTACGCTAATAGATATTTTTCCTTGGAGTTTTCAGGTAGTAAAATTTCTATAACGTTAAGGGCTTCACATCTTATATCAGGCGGTGTACAACATAAATCATTTTCTTTGTAACGAGTACTTGTAGACATTTTAATTAATAAATAACTATAATTTCAACAGTCAAAACGAGTTGTGAAAAATGTTTCGCTATGGCGGTAAAAATTAATCAGTTTTCGTATGCGCGCGCATTGCGATCGGCCATAGACTAAAGAGATGAGGTTTCTTTTTTATTTTCCACGCAAAGAATTTGCGCCTATTCTGCCAAGTACAATTTATGTTAATATTTATGAATTTAAAGTTTTGTTTTATTACAGAGAAAACAAAAGTTATATTTAAGTGAAAGTTTTACTTATTAAACACGTACGAGTTAAAATTATCTATTTAAATAAGAAGTTGCATGAAATGAGCAAGCAAAAGGAACATTAATTACTATTGAACACGATCTTTTTTTGAATAAAACTTTTTTAATAAGAACAAAGCAATTCAACCAAAAAAGTTTTAAAAAAAATCTATAACTCACTAGTGAGTTATAGCAATGAAAAAGTCACAGTTTGATTATAGGTGTCATTATGTGCCTAATTGCGGTGACCATAGAGCCACTTTATGAGCAAGTGTGTTGAAAATTACTAAACGACACTACTTAGGTTGATGTGAAACATAAGTATCCATTAAATTATTGATTTCTTATGAGTAACAATATATATTTTTTTATTCTAAATACGTTACGCTAGCGAAACAAAAAACAAGTAATTATTTTTTTTTAAAAATAAGCTTTTATCTAAAGACTCTCCTCAAGAAGAATCAAACGAGCCCAATCTCGATGAAGTGCATATGGTCATCCTCCAGCCCTATCATCATATCAGCTCCATGTCATGATTATATTGCAATGTCACGCGATATAAGTATGCGTGCAAAATTTCAGCTAAATCGGAAAACGGGAAGTGAATCAAATTTAACTTACAAGAATTGATTACAGATAGAACGACAGACAACGGGACATTGAAACTAAAAATAAAAATAAATATATAAAAAAGCTTGTAATAAAGTGATTTAGCGTTGCAAAGCCTTGTAACCGACCGCCGCCCGACGTCAAACCTCCTTGGGGATGCAGTTGTAGCTTTAGTTGCTTGCTACGACATCCAAAGAAAAAGATGGAATGTTCCTACTTTAGGCCGGAAGCCACGGCGGCAAAATAACCTTTCACTATTAAACATCATCAATCCTAACACCTACACGCAGTTTTTGCTTTGAGTTAGATTGCTCATAATATAATAAAAATACAGAAATTCGGCGGGATATTAACGTAGCTAATTTTCACACTGTTATAAATTACTTTTTGATCACGCGATCCCCTTTTTAGATATTTCTCGAACAAATGCTGTTTTGCATGTTCGCATTCAATGTAATGGAGGTTGGTTCACTCTACTGAATTTGTACGATTATTACAATTTTCTGATTTTATCGCGAAGAGGAAACCAAAATTAGTTGAATTAGTCCAACACAACGTGAAAGGGGTAGTTTAGTTACATGCGTAATAAATAGAACCACGGGCATATCTAAATCACTAACAGAAATTTATTTGCTAAGTCAAAGTCAAAGTCAATTTTTTTTATTCAATGTAGAATAAATTTATCTCTTATTAAAGGTCATTTTTTTAAATATTATTTTAGTGCAAAAGCTAAAATAAAGAAGTCCCAGCATGGTGTCGGGTTTCTCGTCCACAAGTCCCTCATTAACAACGTCATAACCATCGAGAGTGTCTCTAGCAGGGTAATATACCTGATACTCAGAGTATCTAAAAGATACTCGCTGAAGGTTATACAGGTATATATGCCAACAAAGGATCACTCCGATGAAGAGGTGGAGGAAGTGTATGAGGACATAAGTAAGGCCATACATACTTCTGAAACCTATTTTACGGTTGTTATGGGGGATTTTAACGCGAAACTGGGCAAACGAGGCGATGGAGAGATAAGGCTGGGAAACTTCGGATACGGAGTGCGAAATAACAGGGGACGTAGGCTGGCTGATTTTTTGGAGCAAGAGGGACTCTTCGCGATGAACTCTTTCTTCAAGAAGCCGCCACAAAGAAAGTGGACCTGGATAGGTCCAGCAAAGAAGAACCAGCCCCCTGTCAAAAACGAAATCGACTTCATCTTAACGACTAAGAGACGAATATTCAACGATGTCTCAGTGATCAATCGGATCAAAACCGGGAGCGATTACCGAATATTAAGAGTCATCGTGAATATTGATCTCAAGGTCGAAAGATCGCGGCTGATGAAGTCGACGCTCCGACCGACGCAGATCCAAATCGAAAACTCCGAGGGTTTCCAGCTTGAACTATCAAATCGCTTTCAAGGCCTTCAGGATTGCGTTACAGTGGACGAGATAAACCAAGGGTTTATACAAGCTGTCCAAGCGGTGGGATCGAAGGTGTTTAGGTCCCGCCCCAAACAAAGACCTCAGAAAATCTCTGCTGCGACCCTTACCTTAATGGCAGAGCGACGATCAAGGCCGCTGCAGACCTCCGAAGATGCTGAATCATATCGGCAGCTCAACAGACGTATACAAAAGTCCTTGCGACACGACATCCGCTCCTTTAATACTAAATGTATTAAGGAGACGATAGAGCAGAATAAAGGCTCCAAAGTGTTCGCAAGAGCTATGTCGGTTGGGCAAAGCCGATTGATGAAGCTGAAGACGGAGGACGGCGGCGTGGTGTCGACAAAGGAAGGGGTTCTGGCGGAGATCGAGAGGTTTTATGGACAGCTGTATACCTCAGTTTCACAACCAAGCGGACAAATGGCTAAAGACCCAAGAGCCAAGTTAACCCGACACTATACCGAAGATATCCCGGACATCAGCCTGTACGAGATTAGGATGGCCCTCAAACAGCTTAAAAACAACAAGGCGCCGGGCGAGGATGGAATCACAGCAGAGCTTCTGAAAGCGGGCGGAACGCCGGTACTGAAAGTCCTTCAGAGGCTCTTTAATTCCGTTCTGCTCGAGGGCGTAACGCCGGAAGCGTGGAGCAGGGGCGTGGTGGTCCTGTTCTTCAAAAAGGGAGATAGCACCCTATTGAAGAACTACAGGCCTATCACGCTTCTGAGTCATGTATATAAGTTGTTCTCGAGGGTCATTACGAATCGTCTCGCAAACAGGTTCGATGCCTTCCAGCCTCCCGAACAAGCCGGTTTCCGTAAAGGTTTTAGTACCATGGACCATATTCAAACGCTGCGGCAGGTTATAGAGAAGACGAGGGAGTATAACCGGCCGTTATGCTTGGGGTTCGTGGACTATGAAAAAGCCTTCGATTCGATCGAAACATGGGCCGTACTTCAGTCTCTCCAGCGATGCCGTATTGACTATCGGTATATCGAAGTGTTGAAGTGCTTATACAGTAATGCCACTATGTCAGTCCGAGTACAGGAGCAGTGCACGAGGGCAATTCCACTGCATAGAGGTGTAAGACAGGGAGACGTTATATCTCCGAAACTGTTCACCGTTGCACTGGAAGATGCCTTCAAGCTTCTGGAATGGGAAGGATTTGGCATCAACATCAATGGCGAGTATATCACTCACCTTCTGTTCTTTCTTTTCTTTTCTTTTTCTTCTTCGATGGAAGACCTAAGTACTATGCTCGGAGATCTTAATCGAGTTTCCCAACAAGTGGGCCTTAAAATGAACATGGACAAAACGAAAGTAATGTCGAATGTCCATGTTGCGCCCCTACCTGTTTGTGTTGGGAGCTCCACCCTGTATACTGTATACATGTATACTGGTCTACAAGTTGTAGACCAGTATATCTACCTGGGTCAATTGATCCAGGCAGGATGTTCCAGCTTCGAGGAAGAGGTCTCTAGACGAATCCGACTCGGCTGGGCAGCGTTCGGGAAGCTACGAAGTGTCTTCTCGTCAAATATACCTCAGTGTCTTAAGACTAAAGTTTATAATCAATGTGTGTTACCAGTGATGACTTATGGCTCTGAAACATGGTCCCTTACTATGGGTCTCATAAGAAGGCTCAAGGTCGTGCAACGCGCTATGGAGAGGGCTATGCTCGGTGTTTCTTTACGTGATCGAATCAGAAATGAGGAGATTCGTAGGAGAACTAAAGTCACTGACATAGCCCAGCGGATTAGCTCGTTGAAATGGCAGTGGGCGGGACACATAGCGCGACGAACCGATGGCCGATGGGGCGAAAGGGTTCTCGAATGGCGACCACGTATAGGCAAGCGAAGCGTAGGACACCCACCCACAAGGTGGTCTGACGACCTAACCAAGGTCGCTGGAAGGCGCTGGATGCAAGCAGCTCTAGATCGGTCATTTTTGAAAACTTTGGGAGAGGCCTATGTCCAGCAGTGGACGCTATGCGGCTGAAATGATGATGATGATGATGATGAAAAGCTAAAATCTACTAGCGTTTCGGAACGAGCACTGCGGGGAAGATTACGCCGAAAGAAACCCAGTTCAGCATTGGTCTATAACCAGCCTGATGGGCTATGTTACAATTACAATACAGATTTACAGCTATACATTTAAATCATACTATACAATTACAATTTGCTGTTAACCATTTCCAAGAATTTTTCTCAGATGATGATAAATAGTCATTTACATGATAATACGCATTTTTTAATAAATGATTTTTAACGACTGTCTTAAACTTCATCATATCAGCCACAGGAAGTCCACTGCTGGACATAGGCTTCCCCCAAGGATTTCCAAAACGACCGATCGGAAGCGGCCTGCAGCCAGCGCCTGCAATATTGCGCAGGTCGTCTGACCATCTAGCCGGTGGGTGTCCTACGCTGCGCTTGCCGGTACGTGGCCGCCATTCGAGAACCTTTCTGCCCCATCGGCCATCGATTCTTCGCGCTATGTGCCCCGCCCACTGCCACTTTAATGAGCTAATCCGCTTGGCTATGTCAGTGACCTTCGTTCTTCTACGAATCTCCTAATTTCTGATTCGATCGCGTAGAGAAACACCGAGCATAGTCCACTCCATAGCCCGTTGAGCGACCTTGAGCCTTCTTATGAGACCCATAGTAAGGGACCACATTTCAGAGCCATAAGTCATCACTGGTAACACACATTGATTAAACACTTTCGTCTTGAGGCACTGAGGTATTCTAGACGATAAAACACTGCGCAATTTTCCGAACGCCCAGTCGAATTCGTCGAAAGACCTCTTCCTCGAAGCTGGAACTTCCTGCCTGGATCAATTGAGTATACTGGGCTACAACTTCTAAGGTGGAGCTCCCAACAGAAACAGGGAAAGGCGTACCGTGCCTATTTGACATGACCTTCGTCTTGTCAATATTCATTTTTATGCCTACCTGTTGAGAAACTCAATCGGTCTTCAAGCATCGTACTTAAGTCCTCCATCGATTCTGCCATGACAACAATATCGTCGGCAAATCGAAGGCGAAGGTGAGTGATATACTCGCCATTAATGTTAATGCCCAGTCCTTCCCATTCCAGGAGCTTGAAAGCATCTTTCAGAGCGGCGGTAAACAGTTTCGGAGATATGACATCTCCCTGTCTTACGCCTCTTTGCAATGGAATATCCTTCGTGCTATGCTCCTATACTCGGACCGACATAGTGGCTTTGTTGTATAAACACTTCAACACCTCGATATACCTACAGTCAATTCGGCACCTCTGGAGAGACTGAAGCACGGCCCACGTTTCGATCGAATGGAAGGCTTTTTCGTAGTCTACGAACCCCAAACACAACGGCCGATTATACTCCCTCGTCTTCTCTATAACCTGCCGCAATGTATGGATGTGGTCCATAGTACTATAGCCTTTTCGGAATCCGGCTTGTTTGGGAGGTTGGAAGGCATAAAATCTATTAGTGAGACGGTTCGTGATAACCCTCGAAAACAACTTATAGACATGACTAAGAAGCGTAATGGGCTTCTAAAGTTCTTCAAGAGAGTATTATCACCCTTTTTGAAGAAAAGGACCACCACGCCCCTGTTCCACGCTTCAGGCGTTACGCCCTCGAGCAGAACGGAATTAAAGAGCCTCTGAAGGACTTTCAGTACCGGCGTTCCGCCCGCTTTCAGAAGCTCTGCTGTGATTCCGTCCTCGCCCGGCGCCTTGTTGTTTTTTAGCTGTTTGAGGGCCATTCTAATCTCGTACAGACTGATGTCCGGGATATCCTCGGTATAGTGTCGGGTGAGCCTGGCTCTTGGATCTGTAGCCATATTTACAGGTTTTGCAACGGATGTATATAACTGCCCATAAAACCTCACAATCTCTGACAGCAACCCCATCTTTTGTCGAAACCATGTTACCGCCCTCCGTTTTCAGCTTAGTCAGTCTGCTTTCCTTGCAAAAACTTTGGAACCTTTGATTCGTTCTATTGTCTCCTCAATACATTGAGAATTAAAGAAGCGAATGTCGTGTCGCAAGTACCTTCGTATTCGTCTATTGAGCCGCTGATACGACTCAACGTCTTCGGAGGTTGGCAGCGTCATGGATCGTCGTTTAGCCACTTTACAAATGTAACAACATATTTATATAATTGCTAAAGTACATTAAAATTTGTAATTTGAACAATACGTACTTTTATTTTCAATTGATATTTTTGGAAAGAACGCACGAGTATTAAACTTCAATTAAAATGAACCAAAAATTGAACTAAACGATTTTCGTGCGTGTTCTGTTTCAATTCAATTATTTGAATTCCGAACAATTATATCATGGAAATATTCAAGCGCAAAAAAAATTTTATCCCTCCAAAAAATACATATATTGTATAATGTAGATTTTTTGTATAAGTATATTAAATAATGTGTAACAATGTCTACTCGTTACTAGATGACGTTCTTGATAGTCGGGGTTTTATTTAATATACCTAGCTAGGTCTTGGCTTGCGCCTCTGTAATAAAATTCCTGATAATAAAGTAGCATTACCATTATCTAAGTTTAGGACATTATTTAATTTGCTGTGTGGTTTCCGGCCTAGAATAGAACCACTCCATTTCCTCCTGTTAATGTCGTAAGAGGGATAAATTCGTCACGAACACCAAAACAGGCTTCCGACGGGCAGCAGCGTTGGAAACTTGATAGTGACACAACACTGCGCTCGCCAACCTGCCTGCCAAGCGTGGCGAGTATGGCAAACCCAAATGGAGGTACAAAAAAAGACCAGGCCCCCAGTACCCGGCGGCCCCGCTATTCCTGGCTCCGGTAGCAGTCATGGTAACGGCGGGGCAGGGGGTGCTAAGAATCTCCGGATGAGATCGGGCTACCACCCACGGTGGAAACTGGCCCTGGTAACGCACAACGTCCGCACTTTGAGGCTGGACTAAAAACTGGCTCAGGTAGAAGAGGAAATGAGTAGGTTACGTTGGGATATTTTAGGGTTGTCTGAAGTCCGGTATTTGTTTGTGTTTCCAGCAGGGTAATATACCTGATACTCAGAGTATCGAAAAGATACTCGCTGAAGGTTATACAGGTGAATATGCCAACCGGAAAACACTCGGATGCAGAGGTTGAGGTCGCGTATGGGGACATCTTTTATTCAAATTAATACCTGCCTTGTGTGACTTTTATAAGTAGGTACCTGTTTATGTTTACAAATTTGGGTATTAATGTATTTTGAAATAAAGATTTTAAGCCCCTATATTGTTTTATAACATCCCGATTCGGAACCCAGAATCCCGATTTTTCATCTTCCGTTCTGATTTTTAGCTATCAACACTTCTTAACGCTTCTTCTTCTTAAGTCAAAAGGATATAAGTATAATTAAACTATAATAAATTTGACGTCCTATATGTCTATTACGTCTTTCCAAAATTGTTTATTTACCTTCCATGCTGATCTAGGATAAAGGAAAACTTAGAGCGTGCCGGCTGCTTTTTTTCCGGTTTTTTTTTTGTGGGTGAGAATCCGAATCATTGTTTTGAAATTAATACAAAATAATCTTATATTATTTTTACTTCTTGATTTCTAAATTATTACTACAACTATACTACCACGTCTTTATCATTAACAGGGTAGACAGGTTCTTGGCCTGTTACACCCAAAAGCCATTTTATCGTGCATGTGGAAGGGAAATAATAAGCAAATTAGTTTTACGCATCGTTAAACAACCGTGTCACATATATCTTGAAAAATAAAAACTGCATTGACAAATAAAACATAATTATTGGACCTGCTCACAAAATTTCACTAGTATCGGTAGAGAAAAGAAAAGGAAAATAGCTGGACATACGAAACCATTTTTGCCTAAACAAACAAGATTTCTCGCACTTGCTCTTCCAATAAATTCCATCAAAATTAATAATCCAGTCAAGTGCGAGTCGGATTCGTATATGGGATCCGTACCCGCGTAAAACGTTGTAAAACTTTTTATTTTTAGTATTTGTCGTTATAGCAACCACAGCACGATACATAATAAGTGGAATCTCTTAGTATCTAATCTAGATAAATGCCATTATAAAGATTGAATTAAAAACTATAAAAAGACACGTTACTCGGGTGACGACCCCCTTTAACTTTTGAGTTTATTTTATATTTTGTATTTGTTGTTACAGTAATACATATTCAGTAAAAAATTTCAAATGTCTGCAATTACGATTCAAGAGATAAGGCACTGTGACAAACGGACAGATAGCGAAGTTTTAGTAATAGAGTCCCGTTGACAGCTTTTGGGTACGGTAAAAAGACAGACTTGTCACTACTACTAGGCAACTATTATGTACAAGCCTATTGAGCTTAAATAGGTAAATCTATCTTATAACGGCAAATCCGACCAGTTTCTAATAACACACTCGATGAGAAATAATGAGTTTAACAACCTTATTACGTATGACAGTATTGTACTGTAAAACACGACAGACGTGTGGTCGACTGTACATTCCCCAACTGAAGTCAAGGCTACTGCGGAGCGGCCTATTGAATAATAAATTAAAAATCGTCACCGCTTCCCTCTTCCTTTTCATCTCACGATATGTACGTACATATGCTATGTGGAATTTCAGTTTGTAGACGATTGTGACGACAACAATGAAATTAAATCAAGGCAGAATAGATTAATATTTAGTACTAATAACTTTTTCTTCTTCCCGAGTCGATTAAGAAGAAGTGAGTTGTCCTAAATATTAATTTACATTCGACAAATCACTAAGATTCTTTTATGTCCACCAGTGGACACCCCAAAGGTTGGTTGTTGTGCTATACTAACTGTATGTAATGCAATGAATGTTAAATAAATGATGACTAAGATTGACCATGATAAAGAAAAGACGGAGACGGAGACGGAGACGGAGACGGAGACGGAGACGGAGACGGAGACGGAGACGGCGACGGAGACGGAGACGGAGACGGAGACGGAGACGGAGACGGAGACGGAGACGGAGACGGAGACGGAGACGGAGACGGAGACGGAGACGGAGACGGAGACGGAGACGGAGACGGAGACGGAGACGGAGACGGAGACGGAGACGGAGACGGAGACGGAGACGGAGACGGAGACGGAGACGGAGACGGAGACGGAGACGGAGACGGAGACGGAGACGGAGACGGAGACGGAGACGGAGACGGAGACGGAGACGGAGACGGAGACAGAGACAGAAGAAATCCTTGATACGATAATAACATCCATCTTTAAAGAAATTACTTTTTTACGTAATAACGTAACATTTAATTCTTTATATTGTGTCTGTCCCATAGATTTCCAAAATGACCGATCTAGAGCAGTTGGCATTTTTGGGAGAGGTCTATGTCCATCAGTGGATGTTGTGCGGCTAAATTGATGATGATTATGTCCGTATTTTATTATAATATTATCGGTGCCATACCTAATACATTATACATTATCATGTAATAAATCAGTTTCAACAGTGACCTAGCCCAAAATGTAAGTTTTATATATATTTTGTATCTCCTTTGAGAATAAAGGGCCTTTTTACCCCAGGCCTTTAAGGGGCTTGCGTGGGAATACAGGGGTCCAATACGTAGAAGCCCTTTGGAAAAGTGGTTATCATGTGACGCTCCCGCCAAAACCCATTCCTGGATTTACCTATAAGGTACTTCTTCTTCTGCTAAAACCTATTCAAGGTTTCGGCAGAAGAAAAATCTATTACATGATGAAGGTTTATAGGTTATGGAATGAATTTATTTTACTATTTCATCATTTCCATGAAGCATGAGCTGACCAATCGTATTTCCATCTGGATTGAAATCCTCTATTGCGATATTTGTACTTAATAACATACAATGTATCAATCATTAGAGTACTGGAAAATATTTATAAAAAAAAACTAGACTATCGATTACCGAGATACCTGATCCACTCTCCAAAATGGATAAACACTTTTCCATTCCATTTCCACAATATTTTATTTCGCACCAGTTATTTAACAATATTTTAAAATTCATGTTATTTGAACAACGCTTCGAGAGGCGGATGGAAAAAAAAACTATTTTATGATAGAGATTATGCTCTCTTAGTAAATAAAATACATTCATAAATTGAAATAAATCTACATTGGATCTAATTCAATTCATTTAAATTTTAAAACGAAATAATATTCTGCGAACTTAGCATAAAAAAGAAATCAAGTAACTAGTCAGGCCATATAAATATTTATTCAAATAGTGACTAACTGTTTGACATTGGATTTTCATGAAAACTCCATGTTTGTTTGTCCTGAATTCATTCGTCTGAAAATGTTGGACGTAAAATAGATGGAAATATTCAATTGATTATAACGAATTTAACGAATAGTTTACCTAAAACTGTAAATTTCAAGCTTTAAAATCTTTTTCGGCTTTGTTAGCTTCGGCTCTGCTCAGCCAGATCACGATTTATTTACATTTGTAAAGGTACATACAAAGGTATTAGAACTAATCACAAAGTTACATCGAGAACCTCGGGGACCCGGCGGGAGTGTGCATCAATAGCGCTTTCGCAAGTAAAGTGGCACTGGGCGTAGCCCGCATTTGGATGGGTGACCACAAGTGGCATAAAAAAACGGTAGCACTCCGGGAGTGCCGACAGAAATGAAAACTAAAACAACTGTGTAATTTTTTAATCGCCAGGAAATAGTTTATTGTGCTGGACATACTTTTATATGAAGTGTTATATCCATTCTCATGAAGTACTAAGTACTACAAAAATTATATTACAATTTCATGCGCTATTGTAAATTAAATAAAAACTTAAAACATATGTTTTTTATAACAATCTTTTATTAGGTACTTTATTATTAGGTTATCAAAAAAACTAAAAGGAAGCTTCTCCGCGTTCAGTAGGCATTTATAAGCCGTTGGTCCCGGCTGTTATCATTATATGGCAGTCGTTAAGCTATGTCAGACGCAGCTTAAAATATCTGACACCAGTGTTGGCCACTTACGAAAAACAAACATAAAGTTACAACTAATCATTCATTGACAATAGCATGCAAATCTTAGTCTGGCCGTACTAAAGCCGAAGGGTGGCACTAGTCCGTCGCGCGCTAATGGCTTTATCAACAGGACCAAAACCTAAATAGGTCATCAGAGCAAGAGCGAGAGAGAATGGTGGGCGTGTACCTAGCCTTAACGTAACGCCCATCGCCCCCTTTCTCCACATAACTTCCTGGAAACTGAATTCAATATATCTGATATCTGGATGCAGCTAGCAACACATTTACCTGTAGCTACCTATAGCTGTTGACCTGATTTCACAGGGCCTCGCCCATCATTTTGCTGTCCATTAAACAATACAGATACAGATCTCGTCTATATCCTTAACAAGGCAGACTACATTTAGTTGGTGTGCGAGAAGATAGAAAAACCTGCCAAGTTGGTCGCCTGTACTTTTTTGATTTGTGAACTCTTCAGCTCTGATAGTTCGCCTTTAAACTTCGTTGTGTTATCTGCTGTGAATACGCTATTTTCCAACAAGTCAAATCAGATGCTTTTTTCTAAACGTCAAAACAAACAGTTTCTATGGGATTTTGTATGAAATACAGGCAGATGACGTCACAGTTTTTTGGAGTCAAATAGCGCTCTTATTATTAGTTTTTCTGTAATAATAAATTTAAAATCTCGTTAAAATGGATATTTTCAAAGACAAGTGACATTATTTTGCGACGTTTTATTTTTTGATCAGTGCAAAATAATTTATATTTGACTTAGGAAAATACCCAATTTTTTCACGTGTCTACATACAACTGTTTAGCAGACAGAGAGGGTGACACTTCACTCTAACATAAACTTGCACTGTAAAACCAAATATTTCAAACTACAGATCAACAAATCGTATCTTCAAAACGAAAGACGATCGTATTTTTAAAACTAAAGACCGAATTCATCCCCAAACAACACAGGTATACGATTTGCCCTTTTAAAAAAAGAATTTTCCAAATCAGTCAAGGCGTCTTTGAATAATCGGTGAACATACATAAAAAGAGATCGCGACGAATTGGGTATTTTCCTAAGCCAAAAATAAATTATTTTGTACTGATAACAAAATAAAACGTTGCAAAAAAATGTCACTTGTCTTTGAACTAATTTAGCGTAAAATCACGCTAAAATAGTTCAAAGACAAGTGATTAATCTATTTGTCAGTGTATGATCAATTTATTTAAGCAGAAAGACTGATAATAAGAGCGCAATTTGACTCCAAAAAACTAGGACGTCATCTGCCTGGTATTTCATACAAAATCCCATAGAAACTGTTTGTTTTGACGTTTAGAAAAAAGTATCTGATTTGACTTGTTGGAAAATAGCGGATTGATAACCTCCTCCTTATTTGTCATATAATAATTATATTCTGCTTACATATTTCTGAAAGATTGTTTGTGTCGCGTCTCCATCTGAACTAGTCTTTAAATCTGTACCAATTGAAACAAATAAACATCAGACATTTTCAATACTGCAACATTTATTGCAGAACAATACAGCATATTTGTATTGTAAGAGAAAATACTCTAAAGAAGCTTTATTGTAAAATGAAACGTTTATTTCTTCAAATGTAGATTTCAGTTAAAGGCATACGAGAATTGAAAAGCTTATAAAAGCTCAACGTTTTTGAAAGCCTTGTTTTATTATTCGTTGCCTCTAGCAAAGACCATTAACATTTGGCTTTGTTTTCACCCAATTACGGCAAAACCTTATGAAAGGGTAGGAATTTAATCAGTCTATCTGTGTATGTGTATATGTAGGTATTTATGTCTGTTCCACCGTAGCACACGAACCGCCTATCCAATTATCAGAAGTGAGATGTCAATCGATTTGCCATTATTGTTCGGATGCGGGTGACATACTACAATTTCTATGCAATAAATGTTTTTAACAATTGTTTTTAATATAAAATAATATGTACACAGATTCACAGGAAAGATTCATCAGCAACTAGCTTCATCAAAAAGTGCGCAAAAATAATTAACCGCCCGAACCGTCCTTGGCCCAAAGGTTCCCATAATGCTAGCAGCATTTCCACGTTGTATAGCGATAGAAATCCATTGAGCGAGAAAAGATAAGGAACGATTGTCTCTTATCTTTTCAAAAATGCTTCGGCTCAAATCTCTATAAAATGTTCGAGCCTCAGTCCGTCAAACACCCGCGGTCTCAAAATTTACTGGCACAAAAATGAAGGCTGTTCAAGAGGAGCATATTTGGCATGTTTTTTTTTTCGCAGCATTCTCATCAGCTGATCTTTCAGTCGTAACAGTATCCTTGAGGTGGGAAGCAGCGAAGGTACTTAACATTAAAGAATATAGCACACAAAAAAGTGTGAGTCAAAAAATTGTATTATCTCATCTATTCGAAAAACTATGTTTTCATCACAAAACATTTGGAGCTAAAGTTATTGTCTCGGGACTAAAAAGTGAAAAAAATCTCTAGGGATAAAACACAATTTGAAAACGGAACACTAGTGTATTCTTTGTAGAACCAAAAATAATGATGGCAGTCTAGCCAAAAAAATAAATTCATTATTAAGAGTCTAAATGGATGCAAGCCGCTCTAGATCGGTCATTTTGGAAATCTTTGGGAAAGGCCTATGTCCAGCAGTGGACGTTGTGCGGCTGAAATGATGATTAAGAGTCTAAATGTATAATTTTTTTGAAATAATTATATTTTTTGCTAGCTTTTGTTGTGATGCCAAAGTACAAAGATAAATGAAATAAGCTTTAACTCGATGGAGTTGCGTTGTTTTATTACTAAGTTCCACCAACCACCTTCCGTCTCCGCGATCAGACCCTTATCAACTAGGATAAAGTGCTCGTCAAGACAAATCAAACGAGTCCTATTCAATAAGGTAATTTCGTTTTTATAACTGAGTTTTGCCATATATCTCCAAACTCCATCATCAGAACAGCTCATCGATTCTTCGACTGCTCATCGACAGCTTCATAATATTGTATTGTCTACCAACTTACACAAATATACAAAATTTCAGCTAAATCGGTTGAGGATAACTGGTTAAAAATTTAGTTGCAAGATTTGACCTAAACAACCATTCATACATAAATACATACAAGATACATAGAGAGTTAAGTAAAAGCTTGTAAGAAAATGAAAGGTCTTAATTAGCCCATTCCATATTAATTTTTTGAACGTATATGATAATTACAAAAACATATTAAAATGAAATAAAAATACTACTCACTAAAAAGACACGTAAAGTAACAAGTAGTAGCAAGGAATATACTTTAAAAAATTAAACCCCGACTACGGGTAGATTAATTTTTGCTCAAAGTACGTTTATCTTGATAAGTAAAAGCAAACGCAAAAGAGAGAAATCGCTAGGAATTATATATTTTTTAAATGTGATTCTTATTAAGGCCCATAACTTGATATCAAAGACGGTATGATTCATTTTATTTTATTTTTAGTTACTTACTTTTTCCCTAGAGAGGACGCTATATTGACGTCACATAGCCCATATAAACAGTGTACTACCAAAAAGCTTCCAATAAACATTTAGATTTTATTTTTGTAATTTAGATATTAATTTAGTTGTTATATTTAATAAATTATTACTTATTTTAATACATAATTTAACTTTGTTCTGCATCAGATGTCCCAGAAGGTACTATTATATTGTCACGTAGGACGATAAGTGATAATGACAATGTCAACGTCACAAATTCAAACTAAGAGAATACATCTAAAGGGAAATTTATTCACTCACGTCAGCACATGATTGGCCTAGCGGTCTTGGTGCTGGACTGTGAATCCATTGACCCCAGGTCACAGGTATGGAACTTCATACAAAAGGAGCAGCATATATACCTAGTACCACTACAAACGAAACAATCCGTCCGTGCACACGTCAAATGTGTGAGTTAAACAATCAGGGTCGCCACCACAGAATTTGTTGCTTTGCTTACCTGTTTTCGTCACTCGGAAATCTATAAAATTTTCGTTATTTATTGTTTTCCGTGGATAAACAATGATAATGTGCACAGTTTCTCACCATTATAATTCAATAATCCTAAGTGACTCGCGTAATGTCAACGTGCGACTACCAATAACCCTGTTTTACTGCCGCTTACACCTCACAATAACGGGGGAAGGGTTGCGGGGACACTAGATTGCGGGGGACGGTGCGAGTTTCCGTTCTGTATGTAATACTATTATTAATTCTGTGCCCAGGTTCAAATCACAGTCATGTATAGTGTTTTTGAAGTTTTGTAAGAAGTTAAAAAAGAAATAAAATAAGACAAAAGAAAATTTATGACTTGAGTTTAACTTTGATGTGATATTGTTCGCATCCGGGGGGTATATAAGCAGAACAAGGCGCGGCCTACGCCAGTTTAGTTTGGAAGTAAAATCCGAAGAAGAAAGAAGGAAGAAGAAAAGGAAGAAAAGTAAAAGTGGAAGTAGTGAGTAAAAAGTGAAGTGTAATAGTGAGTGCAGTGAAGTGTTCAGTGCAGTCAATACGCGCGAGTGACGTTTCCGCGCGTGACGGTACAGTGACATTTCCGCGCGTGACAGTGCAGTGACGTTTCCACGCGCAAGACAGTGCAGTGACGTTTCCGTGCGTGTGACAGTACAGTGACATTCCCGCGTACGTACCTGTGACAACTGTGAGTACCCTAGAGTTTATAAATAAAGGCACTATTCCATAGGATTGGTGTTTCCTTTCCTATCCCCAACCCACTCTCGTGACAATATTATTATATTTTATTAATATCATAAAAGATACGAGAAAACGTATGAACCAATATCGAAAATTAGAAACCCTTCAGTCTCCTTTTGGCTTCGCCGTAGTCCGGTAAAAGGCCGGGTAATCCTTTACCCTGCGTCAACGAGGTTTTGAAGGCTGGCAGCAGATTAACAGTTCTATAATGAATTTACGGACTTTTGTTATCACTAGTAACACATATTCCCCTATTTCATAAAAAAATCTGCTATTCTAAATCTGTCATATAATTTTTTTTAATAATAATCTATATACATATAACAAAACAGTAAAAACAAAGTGTCTGTACATTAAATATTATATTTCCAAAAAAATATTTGGGTGATGGAGATATATTTTGTGTTTAACGAGGGTGCAAGTGTGGCAAGCCAACTTGTTGACCGAGCGAGCGAAGCGAGCAAGGTCTACAATTCAAGTTGGGGCGAAAAAAGCATTGTTTGTATGTATGTTTGTATGTATCTATGTATGTTTCACGATAACTCTCGAACCGTTGAACTAATTTTGATGATATTAAGAATGAGTTTAGCAATTATTCATAGAATTTTTAAGTTCGTTTGGCATCAAAATCGGTTTAGCGTTTCTGAGATAAACTCATTTTGGTGAAAATAATTATTGGTCTATTACTTCCGAACCGTTAATCAGATTGGGGTGAAACTTGTCATGTTACGAGAAAGTATTACTATATTAAACCGAATAAAATATTTTTGGTCAAATAAGCAATTCTTGGAAAAGTAAACTCAAAGTCTGATACAAAATGGAATAATAAAAAGATGCCAACAACTTGTGAACCTTCCTTTCTTGAACTCTTTAAAAAAAACGTAAAATCGATGCCAAACTAAGCCGGCTATCCTTCAGTCGGATGGTAGGCATCGTAAAACGGCGACCTTGACTGCGTACTTGACACATTTATACTCATCCGGTGAGGCCAAGAACACCGCGATATAAATAGATTGTAAAAGTAAGTACGTAAGAAACAACAAATATAATTTTTCTTAACTTCAATCCCAAACTATACAACCGATCTTGATATAATTTCTATTTCATCATCACGTTTGTTATATAGGAGCCTCCCTTATTAATAATATACCGATTTTAATATATAAGCATTTTATTCTGTTTCGTATTTGTTATAGCGGCATGTCATCTGCAAACATTTTAGCTGTCTAGCTATCACAGATCGTGAGATACAGCTAGGTGACAGACAGACGGATAGACGGAAGGACAGACAGACGGACGGACAGCGGAGGCTTAGTAATAGGGTCCTGTTAGAATCATCTTTTTGAAAGTCGGTTAAAAATTAAAATAAT
Organism: Acrobasis consociella; assembly: GCA_963555685.1. NCBI lineage: Eukaryota > Metazoa > Arthropoda > Insecta > Lepidoptera > Pyralidae > Acrobasis > Acrobasis consociella. Next base: position 24,947,191 of record OY743104.1, read on the forward strand.
TAAATTACCTCCGACACAACTATAGCTAAAAACTAAAGAACCTATGTGATTAAGTGTTACAAATAGCAACAATGAACCATCGATCATGTTAGATTTCAAATTAAATATTTGCGTCATACTCGTCCATTCGTTTATAGCTACGATGGCACAGAGAGATACAGACACCATAAATATATAATTTATAAATATTCCATTACGGCAATGCAACGTCCGTGTCCGTTCTAAGTTCTTAGTGTGCTATGTATTTTGAACGTGGATAAAAAGAAATAAACGTTTTACAGTAACCGCTCTAATATTGGAAAGGCGACAGGTTGTGTGTGTGGTTGAGTATGTATTTGATATTCCTTACGCGCAAACAGCTGGATCAATTTAAAAAAATGTATGCAGGAAGCTGACACCTTAAGATTAACACATATGCAACTTAAAGCGCGAATCACCGCGGGGCGCTAGTTATACATAAATGGATAAAATTATGGGCAATTTTCTTACATAATCCGTTCGATTGCACATGACGAGCTTTTCTTTGACCTCGGTTCAAAAGCTGCAGCTGTAAAGTTCGGAATCTAATCTGGCTCGCGATATGAAACACGATTTAGGTGTAGGTCACTTCAATCAGGCATGGAACATGCCTTTATAAATAATAAATAAATAATAAATAGATAAGGTTAAAATAGCAAAATTTACAGAATAAAATAAAGAAAACATAGGTATAAATGTAACTTTTGTAAATTTACACCAAATAAAGTATTTTTCTTTCTTTCTAATTAACTTACTGTCTGTCTTTACGCTTTTAACTAAAAAAAACTACTGCGCCGATTTTTTTTATACTTACATGTGTATTATACGCTAGTTGATACGTACAATATTTAAATCGTGTACCGATAAATCGGCGACCTCCGTGGCGTAGTGGTCACCATACTAGTCCACCACCCAGAGGTTCCGGGTTCGAATTGTCCTGGGTCTCGGATGGTTATTTATGTCAGTATTTGTTATAAAATATAGTAACGCCGAGGTAGTATCTCACAACACAAGTCTCGAACTTACTTTGGGGCTAGCTCAATCAGTGTAATTTGTCCCTATACATGTTTATTTATATAGGTATATTTCTGTCGTCTTCACTTCGTGGCCACACTCGTCGGGACAAAATGTAGGTAGTCAAAAAATGAGGGACATTTGCTAGCCAGTGGGCAGTAACGACCCCGTCGCGCGTCGTGATAATACCGCGATAAAATGGTAATTTCTAGCAAATATAGCTTCTGCAGTCAAAATAGGATGTGAAAGTTTGTATGAAAATTAATATTTTTATGGTAAGAAAGGTAAAAAGTTCTATATAATTTAAGACAACGTGGCAATGCTGCCAGTGTTTTGGGCACGTTACCAAGGGGCAACGATTTGCCACCGCTTTTAACATCGGATATGTCTTTTCGTTTGCTCTAGTGTAGGCTCCGATTTTACGAAAAAGTGCGACCCCCTTAACAACAAACATTATGGCTGCAAATAGAGCTTACTTTAAAACCTTGTGTTATGAAGATTGATTAGTAGTTGCCATTATAGTATGTGACGAGAAAAGAGTGTTAGTAATAAAACATGATGTTTATAGTAACAAATCACGTTTATAAGAGCAATGTTCCATACATTGCTCTTATAAACGTGATTGATTCTTTGTTTGGTTAAACGCGTAGATTAGCGATTATTATCCCTGTTTGTAAGTATACCTAAGTATTTATTATTTTATTTTTTGTTTGGCCATTGTATTCCTCTGAAATCGTCTACATACCTACAGGTACGCATCTAGGGGGGCAAACCGGGGCATCTGCCCCCGGCGCCAATTTCAGGGGTCGTCGAGGACGTCGAATGCTGGCATCCCCTCGGCCTTCACCCCCTCGATCTGCATTTGCCACATTTGCACCTCATCGCATGCCTCTCGTAAAACTTTTCTGCATAACTTCTATTCTAAATTTCATAGAAATCGGTGGAGCAGAATTGCTCGTCGACATCGATGAATCCGTCTTTTTCTTTCAAAAGAATGTCCGGCTAGTTCTCCTAAAAATAAACAGAGTACGGAAATGCCATTACTATCTATCTCATCGTGTTCTGATTAAGGAATGCCGCAGTGATCGAAAATAATGCAAGCAAGTAGCGTCTTATTTTTAACCCAAAAAAGGGGAGTTATAAGTTTGACGCATGTCTGTCGGTGTGTCTGACTGTCTGGTGTGTCTGATATGACGACCTTCGTGGTGTAAAGACTGCCAATTCGGAGGCCCTGGGTTCGATCCCAAGCCAGGACAAGTTGAAAAATTGCCTTCTTCAAATTGTCCTGGGTCTTGGGTGTTTATTTATATATGTATCTGTTGCTAAAATATATTGTATCGTTGATACTTACTTTGGGGCTAGCTCAGTCAGTGTGATATGTCCGTATTTATTTATTTATTATTTATTTATTTATGTTCGTGGTGTCATACAGCGCTCGAACATATGGACCGATTTTAAATACGGTTTTTTACATAAAAGCAAGTTTCCTTGCAGTTGTTCTTAGCTATATTTAACGAAATTGGGTTTAGCCGTTTAGGGCTCTATAGCAAATAAAAGATTTCGCTACGGATATCAATCGTATTGATAGTTCCGCTAATCATCTCTAGTTAGCATTCCTTGCAGTCAAGGTGTTTTTATTTGGGTTTTGGGCCCTGGGATTTGTCTGCTGCTCCTCCACCGCTCTACCCTGGTTGATGTTTAGCTAATAATCAATTCATTTAACCCGCTAGATGACAACTAATCAAATCAGATACTTTTTTCTAAACCTCAAAACAAACATTTTCTATACGATTTAACTACTATGAAATACAGAAGCGTGACGTCATGCTTTTTTAAAGTCAAATGGCGCTCTTAATATCCGTTTTTTTGCATTAATAAATCTAACATTGTGTCGAAAATGGATATCAGTGAAAAGAGACACTGTTTTCTGACGTTTTATTTAATGAACCGTACCGATTAATTTATTATTGACCCGGTCATCTGCCCAAATGTAAGTTTTTCCCAAATTTATTTCCATCGACACATATTATCTGTCTGAGCGGGACTTAGCTGCCTTAAGGTCCATTTAGGCGATTTAAGTTTCTTGCCTACATACCTACATAGATAACTTGCATAGTCTAAACGAAACGTCAGCGATACAAATCATTTATTAAAATATAAATATAGGGACAAATCACACAGATTGAGCTAGCCTCAAAGTAAGTTCGAGACTTGTGTTATGGGATATTGATACTCAACGATACTTTATTTATAATTATAACAAATATAGATAAACATCCAAGACCCAGGACAATTTGAAAAAGGCCATTTTCCAACTTGCCCTGGCCGGGGATCAAACCCGGAATCTCTGGGTGGCGGACTAGCGTGGTAACCACTACGGCACGGAAGTCGTTAATTTATTGGTTAATTAAATGGCGTGCAATAGCCAAGAAACTTGCACCGTCTAAGTGGGCCTTTGATGTGTTTCTAATTAGACAATTCAACGTGAATTGTCTAATTAGAAACACAGCTGCAATTACTAGATTATGACGGGTTTACTGTTACAAAGCTTAAATAGATTGACACCCGACGGTTGTTACTCGTGTATGAAATAAACAACACTAACTGGTAGGTACGTCAAGCAGCGATGAGTAGTTTATTCATAATTTTGCTCGCTGCCGTTTATATATTGGCCGCGCGGAGGTGCGGTGCGGGGAGGAGGGTGTCCGCAGCCCGTCGTCACTCCTTTTAAACAAGATTTTTCCAAATCAGTCCCGGCGTCTTTACATAAACGATGAACGTGTATAAAAAATAGACCGCGACGCATTGATGATCTCCTCCTTTTTTGGAAGTAAATTAATAAGACCTCAAAAAGTTACTTTAATTGGCCAGAATACGACCAAAGTCCTAGATTTTTTAAATCTAGCTACAGTATGCTCGCGAACTTAGCCTACAATCGTAAAAAAACACGGTTACTATCTTAAATTTTACCAGCACAGTTTTACTAACAAATGGGACGCAGCCTATGCTAGAGTGCTTAGTTTAAGTAACCGTGAACGAGAGCGACCGTCAATACCACTGAAAAGTGACATAAATAATAACCGGCCATGTGCAAGTCACGCACCAAAAGTCCCGTATAATTTTCTATAAATCACGTTTATTGTATGAAAGCCCCAATTAAATATTTATCTCATTCGGTTTTTACAATTTTTTTATATAGAGGCAACAGCAATACATTATCTGTAAAAAAATTAACAGTCTAGCTATGACGATTCATAAGTATTAAGATATAGCCTCGTGACAGACAGACGGCCGGACGGACAGAGGAATCTTAGTAATAGTGTCCAGTTTTTACCCTTTGGGTATGGAAAGCAAAATACGTAATAACTGTTCACTTGAATGACTTATATTTCATTATTTTGGTTTGAAATCAAACTGCTGAATCGATTTTATTAAAATTTCTGACCAATCTGATCGTCATTTTTTTTTATAATTTAAGAAAATAATAGATTACAGAGTTATAATTATAAGGTAACATCATCAACTTCATTGGTAACATAGTTTAATAAAGCATTATTGAGTTGAGGCCCACTTTTTAGGGTTCCGTAGTAAACGAGGAACCCTTATAGTTTCGCCATGTCTGTCTGTCTGTCTGTCTGTCTGTCCACGGTCCTACAGAGAAACTATAAGTACTAGAAAACTGTAATTTGGCATGAATATGTACATTAATTATGGCGAAAAAGTCGTAAAATAAAATACGGAAATAAAAATTTTTTCAGGATAGCTGCCATACAAGTAAAGACGTAGTCATTATTTTTTTTCGACAAACACATTGAGTGGGGTATCGTTGAATAGGTCTTTCAAAAATATTGTTAGCTTGTGAACACCATTTTTTGATTTAGGGATTCGTTTCTGAAATATTTGGGTTTAAAGTTCAAATTTTTGTTCGAGTCAAGTGCCCCCCAATCCCCCCCCCCCCCCCTCTATCTGCTAAACGGTTATACATATATGGCCACGTGAAAAAAATCACAATTATAGTATATATAATGTAGTTTGAAGGAAAACTATCAGAGCCAAGTAGGGTATACAAATTAAAAAGTTATAGGCGATCAACTTATAAAATGTACTTGAAAAAATAAATTTTCATACAAATTCAATAGATATTAGTTTTTAGACGTTTTTAGTGGCAAGAACTCAAAGTTGGCATTCGCAACTACGGAACCCTACACTGCGCGTGGCCTGACACGCACTTGGCCAATTATTTATTTTAGTGCTAAAATCGAAAATGCTGCATAGAAAATGCTTTGAAGGCTTTGAACTTATTTTAGGGTGGGGTTCGTGATGCTTGGTAATGCAAAAAGCATTACGGGCGGCGTTCGAAACTTCGGCGCGACCCTACACAGTTTTGTGTCAAGGTTGCAATTTTATATCACTAAAAACAAGCAGACGGCTTACCACAAAGTACCTAATTGACTTCTGTAGCCTACAGATAAATGTGAACTTTATAAACATAACATAACACCAGTGGCATTAATTTCTTTTTCTACTCCTCTACTGTTATCTGCCTTTTACATAGTCACGAACACTATTATAAGAACATTGATTATTTATGACTTCAGGAAAGTCTATAGTCTATTCCCCATAACAGCACTTGTATCGTTATTTCGCCAAAACGATACTCCTAGCCATAGACTTAGAACCTTTTTTTTCTTTGAATCTATCATACTGCCAACATAAGAAAAACGTTTTATTAATATATTCGTGATATATTCACTAGGGAGACGTCAATTTAAAAAAAAAAAATTACCATAGATTCCTATTATCTACCAAACATAAATGATGTCATACATTTTCATATTTTTCTTTGTTTATTTTTTATTTTATTTAGTAAATATAGTCGTAGAAAAAGTATTGTATGCAACGTTGTATAAGTACGTCAAAAAATGCTCGATGGCGCCTCCTTACGATGCTCGCTAAAGCTCGCATCGTAACCTGCGCCACTCGCATATTTTGAACCCTCTTATACAACTGTTGCATAAAATACTATTCTGTTATGGGTGTAAGCAAAGCGAGAGAGGTCTGTCAGCATGCATCGAAGCAAGTGGAGGTATATATGGTATCTATCTACCCCTGTGGGAAACAGGATGGAAACAGCCGTAATAATACGTGTGTATGTTATCTGTAGATCAATTTATCAGAAGGAAAACTGACATCCATATATCAAAGCCTTCGGATTTAGCAAATCAGGCATTCCTTTATACATAAAGGACTTCTCAAAAATTGACTTTATTTTCTTCCATTCTTTGGCCACATTGTTAGATTTAGTAGGTATCAGATTTTTCAGTTTGTCTATAATAGACATTTCCACCTAATGACTAATATCACAACCGTGGCAAAGGACACCATTGACATGTCTACAACTGCTTTTAATACCCGCATTTTTTTATTACTCTATTACCGTCTGTGTCAGTAGCTAACACTATGAAGTTAGTAGGTAAAAGGCTGAACTAAAAACACTACAAAACTAACACCCAGAATTCTCGACCTGCTTAATCATTCAGTTGCTTATCTGACGTAGCTCAGGGTCTGTCATTTATGGATAAGAGTCGTTATTACACACTAGTGAACTATATAAACTATAAACCGCTTGGCTATCACCGCTTGAAAATTAGCTGAATGTTGTTTGACAATCTCACGCTAACATCATCCTACCGTAAACCTATATCCAAAATTTTTTTTAGCTAGAAATTCAGAATAATATTCTGAATTTGTAGCAAAAAAATTTTTGGCTATCGTTCCTTTGATTTAACTACCTATCAAGTCCAAACACACGACTGCAATCCTGCAACCCATATTGGATTGTACGATGTAAATTTCATCGGAGTTTTTTTAACTTATCACAGTCATGTCAAATAAGTGTGTGAACAGACGGACCGCTTTTCGACTGCAAGCGGCAACAGAAATACGGTTGAGATGCAGTTTGGTTGCAATATTCTGCAGACCGACTACACGGTCTACCGACCGCACTTTGACTGCACGCTAACCGAACGACTGTTAGGCAGTCGTAATGCAGTTGAAGTGCGGTCGGTAGAACTGCTCGCTGGCTGCAAGTAGACCGTCAGTGTAGGTACAGTGTGATTGCAGTCGTGTCAACTGCAACCAAACTGCATCTCAACCGCGTTTTGCAGTCGGCGAGCAGTCGAGATACGGTCCGTGTATCTTGACACTAGTCTCGTATAAATCTGGGCAATACGAATATCCAACCGAGTTTCTATGTTTGTGGCCACGCTCGGGAAATCATATAAAGTTCAATCAGTCAAAGGGTCAGCGGAATATTCGCATATTGCAATACATCAAACTGCAACGAGATTTCATCTCATAGTTACTAGTTTGTAGCTATATTTATTTATAGCATCATCATTGTCATCATTTCAGTCGCCTAACAATCACTGCTAGACATATTTCTAGAATATATTATATTATATGCTATATGAAAATAAAGGAGAAAACCGTGTTGATTTTGCAAGCTTTAAAATTTTATTTACAACAAAAATAAATAAACAAACTTACTTACATTATTTAAGACGAAAATTAAAAACTCCCAACTCGGAATCGGATGGGCATCCAGTTAACTCTCGTATGAGGCAGGCAAAGATTATAGTTATGAGTCTTGCACTTGCGGCTTTAAGCAAAGAGCCAAAGGCCGTAAGACCTAAAGGCCACTTTTATAAGAAGATGGAAAATAAAATAGTTATGCGTTGTTAGCTGCATCGCCTATAAAAACATGATTCATATTTTCGCCTATTCCCTCGATCGGCTTTTACTGTTTTGCGGGAAAGGGAAGCAGCTAAGATGTTCAATTTTTTTTCTTTTCTCCCAGACCAGCATAGAGGAAACTGTGAACAAACGATTGGGGTTCTATATTCTGTATCCGAGTTCTACTTACACCAACTGACTTCTCGAACTTCTCGCCTTTCAGGTTCCATTCTCGCTATTGTCGATGTTCTTTCATCAGTTCAGTTCAAACGATTGCTCAGTTTTCAGGTCTGATAAAACATTTTTCGTTTTTACTTTAAGATTTAAATACAGTGAGGATTAAAAGAACTTGTAAAGGGTCCAAGAAATGCGTTAAAATGTCGGAGTTTTCAAAAACTCTTCGCTTTACATTTCTTTAGTAGGTAGTTACTTTATTTACTGTTTTATGGATAACCAGCTGACCCTACAAACTTTGTTCCGCCCGCTCGTTTCCGTTCCTGTAATAATTCTGCTATTTTTTTTCATATTTTCTTAACACGTTTGGCATTAAAACTACGTTTTGTAAAAAATTACTCAGCTGACCGAATAATTGATTGATGTAAAGACGCAGCATTTGTGCCGCGTTGACATTATTTTATAGGATTGGTACTCAGGTGCTGATCAATAAGGACTATTAATCCTTTCCTTTCCTTTCTCCTCACCTTATCCCACTTTACGTGGGGTCGGGACAGCATGTGAGTCTTTTCCATAAGGACTATTAATAAGTGAATTAAATTAGTACGTGGAAATCTATAGTCTCTGCCTCCCTCATGGGAAACAGGCGTGAAAATATGAATATATGCGGGAATGTCGATTTTTTGAGATCTCTATTTTGGCCCAACAGTACAAGTGGTTTTTTTAGAGCATTTTAAAGAGCAAAAGTAAAAGTCTTTTATTTATCTTTGGATATTATATAATTACAATACTTATTTAAATTCTGTGCCACCACATTAGATGACATTTTATGTGGGAGCTCAATTTTACTACTCTTACGAGTTAACAAAGATGTATAGAATAAAAGATTAATTTATAGATCTATATTAATTATACTATAAACTTTGCTTCTTAATAATTCACTGAAAGAAGAAATGAAATGGCTACGAAGGCGACTTATTGCTTCCACTAAAAGGAGTCTCTTAAATTCCAGCCAACTTAAATGTAGAGTAAAATTCAATTTGTGCAATAGGATGGTTGCAGTTTACCTACTTGTTCTTATTTTAAACTTCAACTATCATCATCATCGTCATTCCAGCCGCATAACGTCCACTGCTGGACATAATCCTCTCCCAAAGATTTCCAGAATGACCGATCAAGAGCGGCCTGCAATTTGTAATTTCAATTATAACTACTTCTTTCTTTTTTTCTTATTTATTTCTTTATTGACGACCATCGTGGCAATGTGGTCACCACCGAAAGTAAAGACATTTGACGTAGCTCAAAACACAACAGTCAATAAACACTATAGATAGTGAACTAAAGTGAGTTTTTCTCACTATCTCGTTTTCCTGCACCGGAAGCGAGTGGTGGTAGTAAATGAGGTACTAACGTTTATCCGTATATGAATAGAGTACTCACCGTACCCAGACGTACAGTCAGCAGCAAAAATATGTAACCTTATAAGCGTACACACATTAGTAAATATACAACGTGGAAGGGACATACCGGTAATAAATCGAACCACGGGCTACACTATACCACTATAGTATATTGATTTTAAAATAACAGACCAAAACTAAAAACAAATTTTGGCATTTCCATACAAAAGTGTGTAGCCGCCCGGGCATTTGTATGGGAAAGTCGATTTTTTTTTTCGTATTTTTGACTGTCATTTTATTTTCATTATAATATAGTTATCTAGTAAAGGACGTGATTCTATTTATTACGGGTATGTCCCTTCCAGGTTGTAAATACACGGTGATTTTTTATTGGTTTTAGAGCCGAAGGCCTCTTAATAAGAATCGTTAGTAAGACCTAATTAGCTAGTCAAAATAGAAATTCAGAACCAATTTTTTTTGACTAAAACTCGAAAGTAAAATCGTGAGATCAATTAGTAATGCCGCCGCCAGGCGCCGCCGGCCGGCCGCTGCGCTGGGGTCACGCGGCACAGTTTTGGACGAGTGTTACTGAAAATCATTTTTGTAACTTTTTTTATCTTATGTCATACACAAATTTGGATTACGTATATGGATAGAGTAATTTATTTACTATACAACATTTTCTTTTCCAAAACCAATGAAAAGTCAGCGTGTATTTTCTGATATATGCATATTTGCTGCTGACTGTACAAGTCGCGGCGATATGAATCGATAATAATCTTTTTTTTTTCTATTTAAAACGTTTCTAGACTATGTTATTCAGCATTACGTACTGAACTTGGCCCCTTAAGTATGTCAAGTTGCCATATTCCGCCTGGATAGCAGTCATGAATAGTTTATTTTTCTACGAATACCGCTCTTTGGTAGTCGGCAAAGTATGTCACTGTGCTACTAGGTGAAGCAGCCAATGCATCGAATGCACTGCACGGAAAGTCGCAAGTTATAGTTACTAGCATTTACACGCGACTTCGTCTGCGTAAATTTTGCACCTCGTAATAAACTCTCCTTTTATTTGGCATATTCCATCTTCCATGCTGGTCTGCAAGAAAAGAAAAAACTTACAATACATCAGCTGTTTTCCATTCCCGCGCAGATCGAAGAAGCGTTAATGCAAATTTTGTCAAAAAGCGATGAGGCTAGCAACCCATCACTATTTTAATTCCTTTTTCCACTTTCTCGCCCACTATCAAGCAAAATGTAGCCTTTGAGTCTTGCTGTCCTGGGCTCTATCTGATTGAGTCGCAAGACCCGAAATTCTCGTTTTGCCCTTTAGGGAAAAAGACGTCATAGTATGTATGTATTAATATTTACTTCTGGATTGCAACAGATGAGTAGCTCTCTTCTTTCTGAAACAGAAAGTGAAATATAAGAGAAAACCTTTGCCAAACAGTTAAAAAATTACATCAGGGTAACAAAACTCAAAGGCTATATTTAAAGTTTACTATTGCAACGAAAATGGCCCTTGGCCCTTCATCTAGTCTGCTATTTCTGCCTAAGTCATGCGTAGTGGATCTAAAGATAACTCCCACCTACTTGAATGGTTGGAACTTACGGGGGTGTGAACCCCCGTACGGAACTTTTCTTATATGGCGTGTACCTATTTCGTTACGGAACACTTTCAAGTATCTAGTTCATCTATATCTATCATAATAATAAAAAATGTGTCTGTACATTATTTATATTTCCAAAAAAATGTTTGGAGCGATGGAGATATAGCAATAAAGTAAGAATTAAAAAAAATATGTCTGTTTGTTTGTTTTTATATTTGTCTGTTTGTACACACTAATCTCCGGAAATACTGGACGAATTCGAATAAATCTTTTTTTGTTATGTGGCTGTTAAGCCTGGGCATATAGCTCATATATAGGTAGGTATTGATTTTGGAAAAAGAAACACCTGATACAGAACCATAATAATCCAGCTATAAGAAATATAAAAATGACGCCTTAGCAAAAGTTGTACTGCATTTTCATAAACTCTACGTGAACAAAGTCGCGGGCAGCTAGTGCCATATAAAGAAAGAGTCAGAAACGCTGAAAAAAGTCAAGTTTCTTTTATGACGGCGACCTCCTTTAATTTTTTACTTTACTTTATTTGTTCTCACAGCAGTCACAATAATTAATAGTGTCTAGCTATTACGGTTCGAGATATTAAGCCCTGTGGCAGACATGCAGACAGACTGACCGACAGACTGAAATCGGAGTCTCAGTAATAGGGTTGGCACCCTTTGGGTACAGAATTCTAGAAGGATCGAAACAATGGGTCAAGTATATTTACCTAGGAAAAATTTACATATTATTATTCTATGCTGTGCAAAACAAAAACTGATAGAGGTGTTAAATATGTCTTAAATATTTACCCGAGCACAGCTTACGAAACCAATCGGGTTAATGCTTATAGTACTAATAACTTAGAAGATTGCGAATCAACATTTTTTCATACCGGTACAAAAAGCGATAGCGGCTATTTCTCTTAAAACTACTCCGACTTCGATTTTTTTTTACATTTATTTACGTTTGGTTTTATTTAATTGAAATATTTTTTTTTAGGGTTTCCCCATGTCTGTCACAGACAGACGTCTGTCTGTCTATCTGGAATGCTTTACCACTGGACATTCGCCAAGTACAGTCATTGAAAAAAATTAAAGATTTAGTGACGTCTCATTACCTTTCCTCTAGCTCTGACTAATATCTCTTTTCTTCTTTTCTTTTCACTGGCTACTTTTTAATTTCACTGGCTACTTTTTAAATAAATAAATAAATAAAAAATATAAAATTTTCCTTAATGTTCGTATGTACCAATTTTATAGTTTATGCATTTTATATTACTTTATTGTTCGTTTATATGTTATAGTATGTACTCCTATTATTTAAATTGTATAGGTACTTGTATTTTTCTACACTGTAATACTCTAACTGCGCCAACTCCCCCACATCTTTTATAGTCTTCTTTACCCAAAGGTTGGCTGGAAGAAATCACTTCAGTGATAAGTCCGCCTTTGTACCTACTATATTTGAAATGTACTTTTGATTTATTGTCATACTTAGTTGGTGCAATAAAGAAATTTTATCTTATCTTATCTATCTGCCTGTCTGCCTGTCCGTCCGTCCGTCCGCGGTTTTACTCGGCCAATTATTATTTTTTTGCAAATACTTCGTCATCTTTACTTATTTTCTTTTATTAAATTGTAAAATATTATTAGTAACATCAAAACGTACGGCCCTAGTTTATGGTATCGTGAATCGATTTATATCAAAGTTAGTTTAGGGGTGGAAAACAGTTATGATCGAGAGTTGGATTCTGCAAACGAACCGAGTGACACTTATAATTGGCTGTATTGAACATAAGTAAAAATAACTCTAAGTCCATAGTTTATGAGTGAATTAACACTGAGTCCTATGTTCTGAAATAAGTCCAAAATTTACATTATTTTGTTACTTCTATAGAATTAACTATTGGGTTTAGTTTAATTTGCCAAATTAAACTGTTTGATTATGACTATTGCGTCTAGCATTTTCATAATTTTAATCGAACGCATGACATTTTAGCACAGATTCAAAATATTCAAACAGCCTTAAGTCAAAACTGATTTTTTGACTAAGTGATTGAATTGGAGCACCCACCCAGTTGTCACCTATATTACCTATATTTTGTCAAATTGACAACGCATGTGTCCGGAAGTCAGTGTCCGGGAGTCATAAACCAATATGAAACTATATGAGTACTCGCTTTATGTATGTAAAATAAAGCAGGCAGTTGCGCCTGCCTGCGTCTTTTGTCTCAAAAATAACGTTGATATAGAAAGTCGTGTCTCTTATCTCTGACAACACATACACCTGAAACTTCCTATTTTCGCCGCGTAGCCACCGGGTTACACTACTTACACTAGTCTTAAACTGTTGCCGAGAGCCAGTCCGCTCCCAAGTTGCTTATGCTGCTATTATGTTTGTAAAGCAGGATTAACTAATAGACTAACAGGCACTGATGTCACGTGGTCAACCGTTTTCGGAGCTTTTCGTTTAAACGTAATAAAGGGTTTAAACTCACTGTGACAAAATTCCTCGGCTAATATATTTACCTATATTAATATATAAGTTCGGCATAGAGCCTTGCTTTCAATAGCCAAGACAAGTACTTAGACATTAGTGTAGGATTTAGACATAACATAATAGTAACATATCGATAAAACATAATAAGATGAACTTTTCCGATTGTGTCTCGTGATCTCGTCACGTCAATCATGTCTTTATTCCTGATGGGGCAGACCGAGCATTTGGATCTTGCGGCTCTTAGCAGATAGAGCACTTTTTCTTTTTCCGATATTCTTTATAAATTACATTGATATGTCAGTTACTGTATAAGACTCATTAATAGCGATCAATAGGGCCGACCAGGCGACTACTACAAAATAAAAAAGTACAGACGTTACTCAAGAAGGGCCAATTTTAGAAAACAATAAAATCAGGTGAATATAAAAGGAAACCAAAATTTGGTATATCAGCGCTATGACACGTTTCGACGTTAATTAAAAATTACTTGTTATATTAAATAACACTTTTATTTTATTTGTCAATTTATTTAAATGTTATCTTGGGTGATTGCTTGAATCACCTGATAATCAGAAAAGAAAGATGATTCCGTGTTACGAATGGCATGTATAAACTGCCGGTCCCGTAGGCAGTCTAGCGTTTGCTCAAACCTGTCCTAGGATTATTTCCGGGCTACCTACCTTTTAGGTGATCGCCTGTCAGGCAAAATAGGTATTGATCGCAATACCTGGTTTGCCTGATCAGGAAAAATTAAAAATATATAGCTACTTGAGATAGCTCAAAGCCAAAAAAAAAATTAAATAAGTCGTAATATTATTGTGTATCTAAGTTAGAATAATACAATACATAGGCATTATCCCTTAGCCAGGCCTGGCGATTATTTTATCTTTATATACAGATAATGGTAGATTGGATGATAATAAAAAAACTAATTTCTAATTTTTTTTATTCCTACAATTTCCTATAAAAAAACCCTCTGGTCTGGATATGACCACTGCCCATTTAAATATACATGATGTGGATTAGATCTGACCACTGCCCAGTTAGGTCACAACATGTAAGTATTGAAAAAATAAAGGTGAATCTACATATAAGCCTAATATTAAAAAGAGGAAAGATTTGTGTGTTTCTTTGTATAAAAATATTAATGTCTCTGTGATGTAGTAGTTAAAAGACTCTGACACCAGGGTATCGGTTATTTTTCGATCCAAGAACCTATCTATCTACCATACAAACTATTTGATGTGTAAATATAGTTTTGCCTTTATTCATATGGATAAACGCTTGTAGGACAGTGGTTACATTATAACCACAATAAGTTTTTCCAGATAGGCAGAGGTCACATGTTGACCACAAACTTTCGGCGTAAATATTTCAAAGAAAAATTAATATCATGTAAAACCGAAACATATTACATATATTTCAACCTATCTGCTATTATAAAAACACAAATAATATCACTTACCGGGATTTTTTCCGCCATAATACTAAAAAACACTTTCAATTTGCACAAAAATTCGCTGTTCGACCAATATTTTGACTTTGACAAGCGAAATGTCAAGTTTTTTTTCTAGAGGCGTATTTTTTTTTTCGTTCAGAAATCAACTGTATCATAGACAATAGACGGATGACATTTTGCGGTTTCTAGCTAGCATCTGCTCGTCAGAAAAAAAATATTTCTGAGGTGGTTCGCTATGTGATCACTACCTGACTAAGGGTTATAAAACAAATAAATCTGTTTAATCTTATTTCAGATTTTTCGCAAAAATATCGACGAAAGAACGCACGTTAAGCAATATCCATAAACTGCTATCCCGTTGAAAGCCCCCGTCGAACACCCTCGTTGAAACCCCCCGTTGAACGGCCCCGTCGTACCTACCAACAATATTTTTCACAATTTCCAGCGACGTATGCCTTTAGTACGTATCGTTTATCCTACTAGTAGCAATAAGTATTTTCATATTTTGATATTATACCTAAGTACTTTTTATAAGCGGTTGTTCGCTATAACCAATATATTATATTAGTCCTAATACAAGTATTTCATTCTTTTTTTGTTCACTGGAAAGAGTGGAAGAGTGTAACGTTCATTCTTTACATCTGAATTGTTTTAATTTGCGCCTGTAGTCATAGAGTCTACGACCCATCGGGCCAGTGTGTCAGGGATGAAATGTGGCGCGAGGTCGTATTAACATGCGACTG
Organism: Acrobasis consociella; assembly: GCA_963555685.1. NCBI lineage: Eukaryota > Metazoa > Arthropoda > Insecta > Lepidoptera > Pyralidae > Acrobasis > Acrobasis consociella. The sequence continues at coordinate 24,962,843 of OY743104.1, forward strand.
CACTAGAATTATACTGGTAATTGTGCAAAAATAGCCCAATCGATATCAACTGCTTAATTATTCTAAATTATATCCCGAGTTCGTGCTCCACTAATGGCACATTATACTGGGTGTAACAAATATACTGAAACTATTGCAAAGTTAAATTACTCACTTGAAGACTTTGAACAACTTTCCCCGTGGAAAAATATTAGGTGACCGATAAGCTGGCTACAGGTGTAGGATAGGGTGTCATTTTGACTAATGTTTTTTTTAAGCCACGTTAAACAAATAATACTTTTTCATCGCCATGTCATGAATTTCAGCATCACCTTTATAGCATGATGACAACCTCGGCCCATCAACTTCCCTTCAGACTGTAGTGCATGGTTAAAGTTGGTAGGTAAAGTGGTTTGTAAATGTAAATGTATGTGTATGTATAATATTAGGTTATTGTTATACACACAATTCATATGCCTTTCATAGTAAAATGTTTGCCCTTGCTATATTTTGTAAGATTAAATATCTTAGGTTATCACTATATTCGAAGGAATAAACGATAACTTTTCTATGAGGCTACGCTTCTAACCCGCGCGCCCGTTCAAGAATGTTTCAATATAAAATATTGCAAAATTTTTGAGATAAATTGTTATTTGAATATTATAATAAATGTTTAAAGTTAATATATTCATACAAGCGTCGTATTGCTTAGTACAACAATATATCGCCCACTATTACACTCATCGGAAGATCATATTGAAGCGACTGTCGCCGCACGATATGCGCATTAAAAATAAATTATATTTTAGTTCCTGTTGATAAATTTAATTTTAAATCCAATTGATTTCAGAGTTTTCATTTTTGGTTATATTTAATTTGGTTTGTACATAAAATAAGCAATGATCTTTTTAATTTTATAAAAAGAAAGTTAGTTTTTCGTTATTTTAAGATTTTATTTTATTTTATTATTAACCTTTAAATTTGCCTATAACCTAATATTCAAAATGTACTTCCCGCGCTCGTTTAAGAAGTAAATACGCGCGTGCCTGCTCTAGTGTTAATAATTGTTTGAAACAGAAGTTTCTTATCCAGCAAGCGACAGTTACTATTCTCTTCCCACTACTATGTAATACTTAAATTTATTCTGTGCCACTACATACATTCAAAATCACCCCCAGCATACACCCGTAACACAATAACCCCCTGCATGCAGGAGAATTCTATTAACTAGTGTCAAATTAGCACTTGTCCAGTGTCCACTTTAATTCGATTTCCGTGACTCGACATTTAGATGCATTGTCGCGTATAATTTAACTATAGGGCATTTCGTATTCAATTAGCGACGATCCTTGTTGCATGGATGATATGGAATCAGCTACCATCGATGATCATAGACAATTTGAAAGTAATTTTGGATTTATTAATGCAGAAAAACGTGGTTGGTGTTGTGTGTAGGTGTTGCATACAAAATTCCATAGAAAATGTTGGGTTTGACGATTTCTGATTTGACTAGCTTGCTACTAGCTTGAAAACGAGCGGATTTAAAATTGAAATCTCAATGTTGAGAGTAATGCACAGCACACCTCATTCGCTCCAGTTATGAAGCGCGCAAAAGTATTTTCAAGAATTAAAAAAGAAGTCGTATCAACGCATACTTAGAAGACATACTAGTATCGAAAGATCATGTTAAAAAAAATCCGCTAAACAAACACATTAGATAGGTAGGTACCTGTTAATTCAGGTAGTGCTAAAATTTTAAATTGCTTATATATCATCATAAATATAAGTATATACCAGTTCTAATAGTTTTACAGGTACCTGTGGTAGTAGGTATTAGTAAAACTATTAAAACTGTAATTAATTAGGACAACATGAACCCTCCGTTTTCTGGAAAGCTAATAGGAATATTACGACCAAACAACCACTAAATGCACGTAATTGCCGTCTTGCTGACTTTACACACAAAGCAGGCTTTAACACTGGCACTCTACCGCCGGTTTTTAGAACTAAGCAAAAGAAAAATAAACCATGCAAAACAAAGTATGTCGAGAGGAAAAAATCAAAGGCTTTTTTACACAAAGCCTCTTTAAGACTCAAAAACCAGTCGTAAGAGGTCGCTAGCTACCAGCAAATGAGCATCAAATGCAACCAAGGCAACGAGGCTAAACATCGAAGCAAACGAAGTTATATTTATGTTCACGGTGGCGCTGGAATCTATGCCAGTATGAAAACTATACAATTATAGAGCAGCCCTTATTCAAATTTCGGCTTTCAATTACCTACCAAGTATGGACAATATGCAGTTTATTCATCCACCCGATAGATGGCGTTAACGGCGGAAAAGATTTGAAGATGGCGCTTCACGGCATATGAATCTGTAGTTGATATACCTACCTACTCTACCTACATAATAAGTATATAGCAGCTACGGAAAAATGTGGCGGTAGATGTCGCTAGCGTTCATTGGTAAAAACGTGAATCGACGTGCCGACATTCTACAAGTAGGACAGTACATAGTGCAGTATCATGCAGTATCTATTTGCACTAATAGGTATGTGGTCTGCAGTCAATTTTCAAGCTTTTTATTATTATTATTAGAAGCTTTTATTTAGTTTCACCTGTCCCGTTGTCTATCAACCTGTCCATAATCTTAAATTTGAAGCACTTCCAGGTTTCCAATCGAGCTGAAATTTTGCATGTATACGTTTGACAATGCAATATTATAATGACATGGAGCTGATCTGATGATGGAGCCTGAGGATAGCCATAGAAACTCTGTAACGAAATGGCTCGTTTGATTCGCCTTGAAGATATATAATTAAAGCTTGTTTTTTTAATATCTACTTGTTACCGATAAAGTTGGATTCGCATTATCGTAATCCGCTAGTTTCAAACAAGTCAAATCATATAGTTTTTTCTAAACGTCAACACAAACATTTTGGAATTTATATGGAATATCTAAACGTGCCACCGACATAGTTTCTTGGAGTCAAATAGGGAGGAGTGATTTAGAGGTATCATTTAAAATTTTCTCTAGATAGCCCTTCAAACTATTTTGTAAAACTGTTTTAAGATATCTAAGCTTTTCTTCACACTCTTTTACATCAGCTAAAAGTGGCCGTATTTCCCAAATGTGCGCAGAAAAACTTAACGTTCTCACTTTAAACCGTAATAACCGGCCAAGTGCGAATCGGATTCGTGCGCTAAGGGTTCCGTACCATTATCTATAAAAAATCGCGTTTGTTGTATGGGGGCCCCCTTAAATATTTATTTTATTTTGTTTTTAGTATTTGATGTTATAGCGGCAACAGAAATACATAATTTGTGAAAATTTCAACTTTCTAGCTGTCGCGATTCTTGATATACAGCCTGGTGACAACCAGACGGACAGACAGCGAAGTCTTAGTAATAGGGTCCCGTTTTTACTCTTTGGGTACGGAACCCTAAAAAATAGTCTGAAGGGTTATATAGGACTTGATCAGGACAAAATCTTAAATAAATCCCTTTCTTTATAAATGTGTACACCATTGGTTCCCGAAAAATGCATGCCCTTAATATCAGATTTTCTGCTTTATTCAATCTAAAATCACGTACAAAATGGATGTGTTTAATTCATTAATTTGGTTTGTGTGACTTTCTATAAAATAATTATTCTAAAATATATTATTTTTCATCAAAGTCCACGTTATATCTGGTAAGCAAGGCGTCGCCGCCCGGCACCGCGGGCCCTGCCCGACTGATCCCTAGCGCATTCTTGATAATCACACATGCGTGTTCACTGAACACGTGTAATTATCAGCTTAGCGGCAACACTTTGCGCTTTGATTGTCCGAAGTATTCGTATATCTATCGTATATGTATGTATTCGTATATTGTTTTTTTTTTACAAAACAAAGAGTATTTAATAAAAACAAAAAACGTTGAATGGTATTTCATCTTCATCATCTTTGAAATACCATATTATTATTTTTTAAAAATATAAATACTTTCGATGCACAGATTTTTGTAATAACAATTTTATTTTTGTGTACAATTTTAAAAGTGTAATTATTACATATTAACAATCCTGAAAAATATTTACGGGATCCTCAACATTTGACTTGGCTAGTTTCTGCATACCTACTATAGTAGGTATGCAAAAACTTATTAGCTACTTATTAGCCTACTAGTTTACTTATCATGGGTATGTTATACGAAAGTTATTGTTTTTCATATTGTAAGTTTCATATACAACGTGGAAGTAATATAACCGTAATAAATCGAACCACGGGCTATACTAGACTACAATAGTATATAGCAATTAAAATAACAGTCAGAAACTAAAAAAAAATCGACATTTCCATACAAAAGTGTGTAGCCGCCCAAGCAATTCGTATGGGAATGTGGATGTTTTTTTTAATGCTATTTTATTATCATTACAATACAATATAGGTAGTGATCTAGTGTAGCCTGTGGATGGATTAATTACGGGTAGGTATGTCACTTCCGAGTTGTAAACATATAAAAAATATTTAATCAAATTTTTGAAACACCACAGAATTAATATAACTATTAACGTACAGGGCGGAAGCTCACCCCCTCCCGCGAGATGATGCTTCGTATCCACCCCAGAAATAATGATAGACTGGGTAAATTGAGTCAATGTACTACAGCCCTACGTCACACACACAGAGACGCGTATGTACGAACGTTGTAGGTATCTACACTACAGTCGTTTGAGAATTTTGTTTAAAATGTATCCAGCTTAACAACTGTGGCAGCACATCATTCAAATGCGGGACCTTTTAAGCGCTCGCACTATCTCACACTGCTTTAAATTATCGTCTGAGATATCAATATTAATGATATACATACTCAAACTGAAAAGAAATAAAAATGCAGCAATGCTTAGGGCTAGCTCTAGACTATGTTACTCAAAAACAAAATTGCATAAAATTTTCTCGATAGAAAAAAATTACACAAAGCCCCCAAATCACGTCTTATCTACTCGGTAAACAAAAAGATAAGGCAGTGATCATATTACTTTTTTTTTCAAATAACTTTTGAATATTCCGAAAATATCCAAATTAATCAAAACGCTTGAATAAAATTTATAGTCCTTTTTTAGGGTTCCGTAGTAAACAAGGAACCCTTATAATTTCGCCATGTCTGTCTGTCTGTCTGTCTGTCTGTCCACGGTCCTACAGAGAAACTATAAGTACTAGAAAGCTGTAATATGGCATGGATGGATATGTATATTAATTATGGCGAAAAAGTCGTAAAATAAAATACGGGAAAAAAAATTTTTTCAGGGTAGCTGCCATACAAGTAAAGACGTAGTCAATATTTTTTTTATCGACAAACACATTGAGTGGGGTGACGTTGAATAGGTCTTTCAAAAATATTGTTAGCTTGTGAACACCATTTTTCGATTTAGGGATCCGTTTCTGAAATATTTGGGTCTCCCTATCCCTATTTGGTCCCCCCTCTATCTGCTAAACGGTTATATATGGCCACGTGAAAAAAATCACAATTATAGTAAATATAATGTAGTTTGAAGGAAAACTATCAGAGCCAAGTAGGGTAGACAAATTAAAAAGTTATAGGCGATCAACTTATAAAATGTACTTGAAAAAAGACATTTTCATACAAATTCAATAGATATTAGTTTTTAGACGTTTTTAGTGGCAAGAACTCAAAGTTGGCAATCGCAACTACGGAACCCTACACTACACTACGCGTGGCCCGACACGCACTTGGCCAATTATTGAAAATTAATAACAGGCTTGACATAACTATAGAATTTGTATAATATTAATATTAATAATGTATAAATTTTAATAAATAAGGCCTAACAAAATATACTGAAAATATTTTAAGGGTGAATTCAGTCCATGATAGTAAACAACTTTACACAAGAAACTTAAGTGGAAATAAAAAATATTTTTTGACTTTTCATATTGATTCGGGCTGATCGGTTAACTTGTATGGAAGGCCATGGTCGAAAATTAAATCTTGAAATAGTTTAAGTATATTTCGTTAGAAATTATGCCTACCTATATAGGTACTAAAATTATGAATTTTAATTATTGTGCTGAATAATTAGCACAATAAAAGTTAAATTCATAATTTTTAAATAACTATATCATGGTAAATATAATAATTTTAACACTCAGCTAACATTCAGCTCGTGCCGTCTCCAAGGCTATGAATATGTATGAACACTGTCTTTTCGGTCAAGTAAACCCTGTCCGATCCGTTAAAGTAATGTAAGGTAGCTTATGTAGGTTTTATTATCGCTTGCATTTAAAATTCTATGTCTATGGCTTTCTCCCATCCCTGAAATCGTAAAAAAAGATCTGCGGCTCCATACAAAATTAAATACCTACCGTTTCAAAATGTATGAAGCTGATTTTTTTTGCGATTTCAGGGATGGGCTAAACCGATAAAATATACATACATACATACTATCACGCCTTTATCCCTAATGGGGCAGACAGAGCATTTTGGGTCTTGTGGCTCTAAGCAGACAGAGTCCTTCTAGTCAGAGTCTAGGCGAAAATGCGAAACATGTTAATGCGGTGATGCGGCTATCAACACTTTTAGCGTCATGGCGGGCGAGAAGAAGGAAAAGCAACATTACAGTGGTGGGTTGATAGCCGCATCACCGCATTAACATGTTTCGCATTTTCGCCCATTCCCTCGATAGGCTTTTACGATCTGCGCGGAAAGAGAAGCAGCTGGTACATTCTAAGTTTATTCTTTTCTCCCAGACCAGCCTAGGAAGAGATAAATACAATTCGGATCCAACAAAGTTACCCAACATTACCTTAACGGATCGGACAGGGTTTTCTTTACATGTTGTATATCTTTAGCAGATAGGAAGCACTGCAGCTCATCGTAATCAAGATATCGGCGACACAGCTATTGTACACTATGCTAAGCAATGCGCCACCCGGGTGACTCGGCAGAACCGAAAAAAATAGGACATTTAGACCATTTATCACTAGCTTAAAAAAGAAGGGTTTATAGAAGCTTAACGGAACTATGTGGTGAGTATTCTCTTTGTAACAATAACTTAATCTATGACACAATTTTAATTTTTATTAAACTTTAAATCCACATTGATATTCGTAGCGCTATCTTATATATGGCATCTAGTTAAATTAAAAAACCCCGACTTTCCAGCGTTAATTAACTAATAACTTTTAAACGGCTGAAATGATTTTCATCAAACATAGCTAAGAGCAACCGCAAGGGAAGTTGCTTTTACTAAAAAAATCGCATTGATTCCATCCGTTCGAACGCTACGATACCACAAACAGACACACGTTAGCGTCAAACTTATAACCTCCTTTTTTAATGCTCAAAAAACAAAAAACCTGACTGCCTTTTAATGGGTGAATCTTTGATTTCGTGCATATTGGGCTGTCAGTGAATAACGAAAAACATCATTTTAAAAACCGTTCTTTATCTACTTTTTGTAGTCTTCGGAATGTTTTAAAACATGTATTAAAAAAACACGCATGCCGGATTGATACTTTTCAAGAAAAAAGCTCATCAAGTTTTTGTGAAAACGGTAGTTACAATAAAAATTAATGGTAATTAGCAAATACATTTTTCCATCTTCTCGCCCAGCTTCGCGGTAAAAGAGGCCTTTGGGTCAAGCAGTCCTGCGCCCTGTCTACCCTGTTAGGGATAAAGATGTAATAATCTATTCATACCGCTTCAAAAATATAAAAATATATGTAGCTATAATTACCATTTAAATAATCTAATTACCGTTTGATATGATGTGAATGGTAAAATACGGTAATTAGATAAATGGTAAGGAGATATCATCACATTTTTATCTGCCTACCATTATTTTGCTAACTTATTACTATTAATTATAAATCATCTAAAACTGCTCTTTTTTATTAATCATATTATAACAACAACCCATAAAATAATTCATTGTAAGTTCCATACAATCCCAAATGGTAAAGAGAAAAAATATTTCCCATGTCATGTTAGCAAGGAACTGTCGAATATTGTATTTTGTACATTTTGTACGATGGTCTTTGACATATGCATTCTACTCTATGATAAAACCACGAAGTCACGCTACTCGGTGAGTAACGATAGAATAAGCTATATGCGCTAAAACTATTAAAAATAGTGTGGCCAAATATAAACAAATTTATGATCTTTGTGCAGTTGTATTTAAATGGTAGATAAGTTAAGTAGTCTAGTTATTACATCAATACTTAGGATCCCGTAATTTAACCCCATTTCATAATAAAATGAGAAAATATGTTGAAATCTGGTTAAAGGGACACCATTGGTAATGAGATTTTGACTCTTTGATTACGTATACCTTTTTACTAAAGCAGATCTATTATTTTATTTCTTTTATGAAATATGGGGGCCGCTAATATAAATCTTTTAAGCCCAAAAACATACGTCCAAAGTAAATTTTAATATGTTATTCAGCTTCCGCCGCGCGATATGCACGAAACCAAAGATTCACCCTAATATACCCAGTGTCATGAATTTTTTGTTAACTCAGAGTTGATACGAATTTAATGACAATTCTCAAGCTTAATTCTATCAAGGCTGCAGAGCGACCCACATTAAATATACATACATACTTACATAACACACCTACATAAATATATACACTTCTTTTTCAAATTACATACACTCGAAAAATATAACGCACGTTCTGACGCAGGCGGGTAAAACGTCGGATACCTAACCATTTTTAGTTCTTTGATACAAGCATTGCAAACTGAAAAATAATATCCGGCATGTCAGATAGTCTGAAACCTGTAATTGTTTGTTAAATCGCGCGGTAAAGCTTTTCGTAGCTGATGCTGACAGAGACAGATCGGCACTTTGAAACGTGTCAGATTCATGTGCGGATGAATATCTCTGGGATGAATGTGATATTTTCATATCTACATACTTTCGTGGATATTTTATTCTCGATTTTAACTGTCAGGTATATTCCTCTGTGCTTTGCGTTTTCTGCACACTTCAGAGAAAAAAGTTTGACTTTCTCTATGGTCTCATTTAGACGCTGTCACTGCGATTTGTCTCAGCCTCGCGCAACTTAATAGGCAAATCCGGCAAATCAAAATGTATGAAACGTACGTCAAATCGCGCCATCTTGGTCGCCATCTTGGTCGCCATCTTTGTCGCCATCTTGCCATGAAGTTAGCTACTACACGAGTCAAAAGACATTATGACAAAGATGGCGACTTCGTAACCTTATTTGTGTGTCACAGCGCGAAATTTTTTCATTTTATTTATGAAACTTCGTGTTATTTCGTCAATAATCAGGTCTAAAGGTTTTATCTCGTAAGAAATCATCTAATAAGTGATAAAAATGGCAGTTAAGTGCGATTTATGTGGGGTACATCAACCCGAATTCAATAACAAAAAAAGGATGTTTATGGCTCAATTTCAATGAGCGGTACGATGAAGTCCGGTAAGTAATAATGAACATTATTACATATATTCCAAGCCTTTTAAATTGTAATTTGGTGAAATATTGTACATTTTAGTATAAAATCGTAAATTGATCTTGTTGTATGCATAGTGCTGTTCTGTTTATTATCGATAATCGTTAAAATATTTTTTTCGTAAAATGTAACCTACTTACTCGCTCAAGGGCTGGTTATTTTGACCTTTTGGAAAAAGATTGGATCTAATAGATCTACGGACAGGACTCTCCGAATCCCACATTTTTAGGGTTTGATAGTAAAAAAATCCTTGTTTACTCATATTTATAGTTTATCTGTTTATCTATCTGTCCGCGATTTTACTCGAAGACTATTAGTACTAGAAAGCTGTAATTTGGCATGGGTATGTATCAGAGATGGGCAAAATTGAATTACAATGTAATATAATTAGTCTGATTACAAAATAATAAGATAAAAAGTAAATTGGTCTGCAATTGATTACATTGTAATCACAATTACTTATATCGAAGTAAGTATACCAGGTTGTTCAATAATCTTGACGTGTTTGTAGACGCTAAGCATAAACCGACAATTTTTGTTTTTATTATTAAGTGCAATCAATTATAAGACTGAACACGTTTATTTTACCTGTCCATCATTAATAAATTAGTTCAAGCAAATTTTTCAAGTTGTCGAGATGACGTCGTTGAGCAAACGTGACTATCGTGTAATTATGTGTTATAACTTTAAGCGTGGTTTGACAAAACAAGAATGTTTTGATGAGATGTGTTCTGTGTTTGGTCAAGAAGCCCCTTCTGTAAGGACCGTGGAACGATGGTTTTTGCAGTTCAAGCGTGGTGATTATGACCTAGATGACGACCCACGACCAGGCAGGCCTGCGGAAATTCAAGTGCCGGAAAACATAGCTCGTGTGGAAAAAGCTATTTAGAGAAGATCGCCGAATCACATATCGTCAGTTAGAAGAGCTGTTGTTAAATATCCCTGTATCCTCCTTGCATAACATTGTGACCAAGCATTTAAGTGTAAAAAAACTTTGTACTCCTTGGGTACCCCATATTTTAAATGAGCAACAAAGACACTGTCGCGTTCAATGGGCGCAATCTATGCTAAAGCGATTCGATAATGGCCAGTCAAAAAATGTTATTTCAATTATTACAGGTGACGAAACCTGGATTTATTATTGCGATGTGCAAACTAAATCCCAAAGTAAAATATGGGTCTTCGAAGATGAAGAGCAACCGACTCAAGTTCAAAAATCCATATCCGTCCAGAAACGAATGATGACTGTTTTTTTTTAGTAAACAAGAATTAAGCTTAGTGGACAAAAGACTGTTACTAATGAATGGTACACCAAGATTTGCCTGCCTCAATTGTTTGAAGAACTGAAAAATCGACGACCAATCTCGGGACTTCGATCATGGTTCCTGCACCACGACAATGCGCCTACTCATAAAGCCAGTGTTACCTTGCAGTTCCTTAAGGAATCCGGCATCAAAGTACTCGAACACCCTCCCTACAGTCCCGATCTCGCGCCCTGCGACTTTGGATTATTTCCATATGTGAAGAACCGTTAAAAAGGCCGCAAGTTTTCGACAGAAGAGGAGTTAGTTGGTGCGTTTGAGGAAGAACTTAAAATAATTCCTAAAGAAAAGTAGGACAGTTGGATAAATGAATGGTTTGTGCGTATGAACAAATGTAAAAACTGTGATGGAGTTTATTTTGAAAAATATAAATGTATGTTATCAGACGACAAGACTTATTGAACAACCTATGTATATTTAGATACAATACAACACATTGACGACATTGTTTTATTGGTACTTCCCAGACTGTCACCAACTGTCACATTCTTTATTTATTTATGTTTATATATTATATTAATGAAACGGTCGTTTTGCCAAATAACGCACTATTTTATAAATTAGCATAAGATAATATGATCTATTGCATAGGAAAACCCAAACAAAGTAGTTAAATAAAATATTGAAAATAATTTATTTTTTCTCGACCTAGCAACCTCCCACACATCTCTTACTATTATTTCCTCGCTTTTTAGATGTAAACAGAGGACCAGGCAGGGTAAAGGGGAGAGAAAACTTGGCTTATGTGCTAAAAGAAAAAGCAATTTCTTTCTGTATTTCTGCCATACAGTAATTACTTTGCTTTCTAATTGTTACAGAACCTTCAACATCGAGTCAGGAAACTGCATTTGTTTTGTTGAGAAGATATAAATCGCACTGCTCAGGCTTAAGAGTCCGGCGACCCTAGACTTCTCCATACAAACGTAGTACACGTTTAATTTTGAAACCACATGTCAGATTCCGGTAAAAATTGGTAATTGTAAAGAAATTGCAATTATCTAGGGTTATATTGGGTTTCCTATTATAAAATTATGAACTGGAAAGAAAATATAACGATTTAGAAGTTTCCCATACTAATGGTCAAAAATGATATAAAACACTATATTCTATTTCAAGTTCATATTTTTTCTGTCGGAAACTAAATATAAACCTAGATAATTGCAATATCTTTGAAATTACAAAATTTTGCCCAAATCGGACATGTCGTTTTGAAATAAAACGTAGACTACGTTTGTATGGAAAGTTGTATTTTGGTATAGGGTCGGGGGACCCTTAAGGAAACTGTACCAGTTAATTTGAGAAGAAAAAACTCCAGAATCCAGTGTGGTTATTTTTGCTTTGTGACGTTTTATTCTCTTATCAGTACAAAATAATTTGTTTTTGAACCTGGATACTTCTTTTTAAATAAATCTTTTTTTTATTGTCTTTTTTTTAAATAATTTTTATCAAATTTAAATTGATCGATATCGATTATCGATTTTAATTTTTATCAAATTAAAATCGATAATCGTGGTAGATTGAATTGACATTATGTAGGTACATCCCTATGTTGTCTTTTATGTTGGCTGCATGAGCAGCATGACATCTGTCATTTTCTAGGTAGGTTGGTATAGGAGCATGGCAAAAAAAATATAATAAAAAAAAATGACGCACGTTTCATACAAATCGACTTTTCCTTGGACTTATTTATTTTTTACTATGGAGGCCCGTCTCTTAAAACGTAGTGATTATATTCTCTTTGGGAGACAGGACATGTTTGTGCATTTACTATCTCCATGGGTCGGGTGGGAGTTAAAATCTTCCAATTAATAAACTCATAAAATTATGATAGAACTTCACTTAGGTAAGTTCGTTTAATCATTAATTTTATTCTCGATTTTAGCTATCACATAGACTTTGAGAGCTTAAAAAGGAAATGGCAAGACTCCGTAATCAAGTCAATATTTACTGACATATTATTAACATTATTAAAAATAAATTAGACAAAAGACATTAGTTATCACTATTTACCTAACTTTCACTATTTATGTACGTACAAATTATATATAAATATATTATAGAAATGTACAACTTTCTTTTCTTTTATTTATTGAAAGTAATTAATGATATTACTTTCTTTTTTTTTAGAAAAGAAATTTATAGTACACATATAAAACAAATTTTTCTTCTTATATAAAGGAAAATTTAAAAAATCACTTAATCCAAAACGAACTCCAGGATTACTTCTCTCATGAACTTACTCTATCGTATTTACTAAAACATAAAAATGAGATTTTAATTAAGCAAAAGAAACTCATAAAGATAAATAAGGAAAAACTATAAATTCGTTAAAATAATTGTAAACATCGCCAACGATGATAAATTACAATCAATGAATACAATAACAAAGGAGTGCTAACGAAATAATTAGGGAAAAGTATTGAAAGAATTAGTATTTAAAGGTCGTACTCCTGCAGTGGAGTCAAAAAAACTTGATGATGATGAGGATGATTAAAAATATTTAATAAATTGTTGAACCAACCGAGGCTCTATCAAGTACTTAATTGATATTAAACTCCTTTAGCAATACAGTAAATGCTAAATTGAATGTTCATTATTTTTACATTGCGACAGCGTTATTTTTTATTTATTGGCAAGTGTTTTTACCGTCTGTTTCAAATTTAAAATGTTATAAATTATGACATAAATAGTCTTTTTTTTTAGTAATTATATTTTTCCACAAATACTTATAATCAAGTATAAATAATATTGTGAAGGTTACTTCACTTGTAACATAACGTATTTTGTTTTAATGTAACAAACAGTTCACTCGAAAAGAAAAACAGGTATTAAATACACTCTAAAGTATATAGGTACATCGGAAATCTACATTGAATTCTGATTACTTTACGCATTATATAGCAGCTATTATTTATAAACCAACTTTTACTATTTATCTTCAATCAGTTCAATTTATTTCTATGTATATTATTAGTTTTCTAATCTACCAGGCAGTTGAGTAAAAAAAATTGAAGTTACTGTTAAGATTGTACTGTGAATTGTTTTAGATAAAACAAAATACTTTGGTAGAACACAATGCTTCCACCGTGATAGTAATTTTATAAAACGTAAATTTTGATTGGTCTAATTTACTTTGTTTGCAAATTTTGTAAATCTAAACACATTTTTATAAACGTTTAAGTTACGTTGCGTTGATGTATAACTCAATTATAAAATGTTATTAATGCAAAAACTATAACGCCAAACAATCAGGCTTTTACGAGTTTGCAGTATCTTAAGTATATCCTTAAAACGAAATTAAATTTTCTATATATCTCATACTATAATAATCTGGCACCCGCCTGTACTTATTTGTCCATAAAAATATTTAAGTGTTCATTTATTTAACTTTATTATCATACATGTAAATGGTGAACTTAGGGCCTGAGATCTTTTGTACCAGTCAACCAACATTATAACTATTTTATTAACCTGATGTTTTTGCATTAGTCCAAATTTTAAACATTTTAGTTTGGTTGAATAATTTTGGCCAAGAATTACATAAGCATGACCTTTTTCCATTTTCGTTCAGTCACTTGACGAATCAAAAATATCTAAAAGTCATATCAGATAAATTTATAGTTGATATTATGTTTTATGAACGTATGTACCCAATTGATACAGTTGTATCATTCAGAACAAGTGACGAATGCTAACAATGCTTGTATCACTTGCCATAATGCTGAATCTATGTTTTTGTAAAAAACAAATATTACATATTTTCTACAGTTTGTTAAAACTCAGTTTTTACATATTTAGTGAGGTATTTGTTTAATTGGGGCAAATACCAAAATCATCATTTTGAATATTTTCTTATAAAATAATAATTATGTATGACTTGACCCGTAACAAAATTGCAACCCATTTGCATCTTGTTTTGAATAAAAATGAATTTCTAATTTATTTATATTTATTATAGTACAAATATAATCATTCTCACTATACAAATAGTATAACATCATCTGCTGTAGTTAACATTCAAATAACCCCCTCCGCCTCAATACTTTGTTTAATCTGTCCGACAGACATAATATTCGATCAATACCTTTAACTAGGTATGGACACTTTATAAATATGTAGTAAGTTCATTTTATTTAAATCTTTTCCAGTGATAAAATGTTGTCGAAAGATGTTTAGAATGAGTTCTTTTGAGGAACTTAGCTTGGGATACTTATAGAGGATGGAAGGGCACATAAAAATAAAAGGAATAAACATTTTAAAAAAATTCCAAATAATAATAATATTGTCACTATTCTAGTTACTGGTGGTGGTGAGTTAGATAAACCCACGTTTTGTATTTGTACCTAAGGGCAGACTCAGTAATTTGATGATGCAAAAGAAAACCCTCGACTTTAACGCATTTAAAGATTTGGTAAGAACAACGAATAATAACAATTAATATTAAGCTGCTTGTAATAACACCTAAAATATAGGAAAAATGATATCCGTTTTTAATATCTAGGTAATGCATAACATCTTTGGTAAATTAAAAGAGATCATAAATCCAAGAAAGTATGATTGAAATGATTTAAAAATATTGCTTGTATGTGTTCAGGGTTAACAAGTAACCAAACAATATCCCACTCTATAGATGTGTGTTTTTATGGATGCCTTAATCCATGTAGCTTGTAGTATGTTCAAGTCCAAGTATTGGATATGGGAATCTACCAATTCGTTTTCTACCTCTGATAAGGTAGCTTTGGTTGCATGTACTCGTTATAAAGATAGTATAGATATTTTAAACAAAAATTTTTAACTAAAAAAATGCTCAGATAGACTTTATCTGTCAATTCACATCATAACAACTATTAGTCCCCTTTTTTCCAAGGAGGAAGCAACTTTGGTGCCACAAAAAGAAAAACTGCATTTACCAAGTTCTGACGGATGTTGTAACTCCGATACGATTCTTGGTGACGATGCCTGAAGACGACGACAGGTTGCTCAACAGAACGCTGATGTACCGCTGGGTCTTTCAAAACGACATAATTGTGATATTATTATGGAAGACCGCCGCGCGCCGGTCTCATGTAATGAAATGCTACCTATATTATCTGTGTTAACTAGTAATCAATAGGTAAATATTTAGGATTTATCACATTTATCGAACATTGTTGGGAATCGGTAAGGTTACTTACCTACCATGTACCCTTAGAATATAGAACGAACCAGAAGTAGCCTACAGCCGTTAACGTATGCCGCTCAGTGTGTCCAAAAACAATGCGTAACCCCCCGCATTCCTCATACTTCCCCCCCGCAAAGTGTTGCTAGCTTAGAGAGAGTTCGCATCTTTAAGGGTAAATCAAAAATCGTGTTTCAAAATAATGCAAACCGGACTTAATGTTTTATGTCAACATACGAGTATCACTATAACGGTTAACCTATTAGATAAACATTCATATATATTTCATTATGTAAAAAAAACCCATAAGTGGAATAAAACACGTAATTTTTTACAAAATATGCTTTTTTTTACGTACCTTTTTGTTGTTCAATTTTTTTATAATATTGACGCATATAATTTTACGTTTTAACAAATGATGAAGTAATATTTTTCTATCACGGCCCTTATGAGATTATTACAACAATTGCAAAAATGATATTTTTTAGATGAAGTTTGGTATAGGGATAGTTTTTTTGATAAAAAAGGGCATAGTCTACTTTGATTCCGATATTATATTCCTGTGGGATAATATACGGATAACGATAGATAATTCAATGTGTATTTTTTTAAACCACGCTTTGTTTGTGCCATAAAAACAATCATCTTCTAAATGTTTCGAACAAATAACACTGCCTGCAGGTTTTCATATTTCATCTAACCGAGCTGGTCTTATAGTTTGAGTCCTCTTTACTCTTATAATTTCATCAGCAGGGAACCTGAAATTCCACTTATAATAATTAGAATAGTATTAACACAAAACATTCTTATAACATTTTTTTTTTAAACCAACTGTCAAACTTCTTCTTATCGTGTGTGTTAGTGACTAACACTAGTGTCAGAGTTTTTTAAACCGCCTTAAAGGCCTCTGACATGGTTTTAGGTAACGACCAATGTCAAAGACAGTGACCGGGACCGACGGCTTAACGTGCCCTCCGAAGTACGGATCATCTTACTTATCAGACAATCAGGTAGTCGGCCTACAATGTCCTAACCAAACTAGGACAACAACACAAAGTCGTTGCCCCCGCCGGGAATCGAACCCGCGACCTCCGGGTATGAGCCGAACGCTCTAACCGCTACACCACGGAGGCAGTTACTGTACTGTACAGAGTACTGTCAAAAACGCCATATAGCGATGAGTAGCGGAACAACAGATTCGACTTGAATTGATAACGTTACAAAAAATAGATCTGATTTTGCTAGGAAAAACCGTCTATCAAGCGATAACCTCTAATAACTTTTAATCGGCTGATTTAATAGCTGATTTTTATCAAACATAGATAAGAACCATCCCGCAAGGTAACTTGATTTAACGTAAAAAACCGAATCGAAATCTGTCCTTCCCTTTGAACGCTACAATGCCACAGATAGACAGACAGACAGACACTAGCGCCAAACTTATAACACCCCTCTTTTTTGTCGGGGGTTAAAAACACTACTATTTATACAATTTTACATCTGTCAAATAACAAGTAATAATTTTATTCATATGTATACCTAAGTCACTCTATTTATACTTAAATCTCTAAATTCAAACAGAATCATACTTTGACATTAAATGAATTAATTAAAAAATAGCTACTTGACACAACTCTTTTGCGAGCAATTCGATAATAGTACTTTCAATAGAATATTATAGGCATGTTCTTGTAGGTATAATACATTTATGAAATGTCAGGTATGTAATACTACTAGTATAGTTACTGATGCTTCACGCCACTGTTTCTAGAAATATCGTGCTGATTTAGCTTGACTTGACTTCATGAAAACTCATAGCAAGAATAAATGTATTACCAAAATACAGGTTCTGTTTGTATAAGAAAGCCTAGATTTCCTTCTAAGGATAAATTCATATGACAGCTGCATGCGATGTCTACGTAGATATTTAAAAATTTCATTTGCATAGCATGTAGATACTTACTTACCCTAGGAATATATCGGAAAAATCCTTAAAAAATCGTTAATTCCATCAAACCTTGCAAGACAGCTCCAGAGGCAATTCAGATTGCTTCAATTTCTTCACAACATTTTTGTCACCTTCATTTGCGTAGCATATAAAGTAACACCACAACGGATCGATCCCAAAAACCGTCCTGAGGGTGGGGTGTTAATGTCAAACCTCGTAGGACAGCCCCAAAAGCTGCTTAGATGGTTGCAGAAATTTCTTCGATTGCGTAGAATATTTATTATAGTAAACAAAAGCACAGCGGACAGGTCCCAAAAACCTTCCTGAGCGTGCCACGTTAATGTCAAACCTTGCAAGACAGCCCCAAAAGCTGCTTAGATGGTTGCAGGAATTTCTTCGCTTGCGTAGCATATTCATTATAGTAAACAAGAGCACAGCGGAAAGGCCCCAAAAACCTTCCTGAGCGTGCCATGTTCATGTCAAACCTTGCAAAAGAGCCCCAAAAGCTGCTTAGATGGTTGCTGGAATTTCTTCGTTTGCGTAGCATATTTATTATAGTAAACAAGAGCACAGCGGACAGGTCCCAAAAACCTTCCTGAGCGTGGCATGTTAATGTCAAACCTTGCAAGATAGCCCCAAAAGCTGCTTAGATGGTTGCAGGAATTTCTTCGCTTGCGTAGCATATTAATTATAGTAAACAAGAGCACAGCGGATAGGTCCCAAAAACCTTCCTGAACGTGCCATGTTAATGTCAAGCCTTGCGAGGTAGCCTCAGAATAGCTACTCAGATGGCTGTAAGCTTATAATATGCAAGTTAAAAATATTGATTTGGTTCCGAAGAGTTTCAGCAGTCCGGCTTGTTGCTTACAGCAATATCCTTAATAACTCCACTATACAAAAGCAGGTTCTAAATTTACACTGTCCACTAGCAAAAATTACTCATTTATTTCCCATTTAATATTTTTTTTATAAAAAATTAACGGGAAAAGTTTGCAAATGTGCGAAGCACAAAAAAACAAATGACAATCTAGACAAATCAAAGAGAATATAATCACTACGTTTTAAGAGACGGGACTCCATAGTAAAAAATAAATAAGTCCAAGGAAAAGTCGATTTGTATGAAACGTGCGTCATTTTTTTTTATTATATTTTTTTTTGCCATGCTCCTATACCAACCTACCTAGAAAATGACAGATGTCATGCTGCCCATGCAGCCAACATAAAAGACAACATAGGGATGTACCTACATAATGTCTATTCAATCTACCACGATTATCGATTTTAATTTGATAAAAATTAAAATCGATAATCGATATCGATCAATTTTAATTTGATAAAAATTATTTAAAAAAAGACAATAAAAAAAAGATTTATTTAAAAAGAAGTATCCAGGTTCAAAAACAAATTATTTTGTACTGATAAGAGAATAAAACGTCACAAAGCAAAAATAACCACACGGGATTCTGGAGTTTTTTCTTCTCAAATTAACTGGTACAGTTTCCTTAAGCCTGAGCAGTGCGATTTATATCTTCTCAACAAAACAAATGCAGTTTCCTGACTCGATGTTGAAGGTTCTGTAACAATTAGAAAGCAAAGTAATTACTGTATGGCAGAAATACAGAAAGAAATTGCTTTTTCTTTTAGCACATAAGCCAAGTTTTCTCTCCCCTTTACCCTGCCTGGTCCTCTGTTTACATCTAAAAAGCGAGGAAATAATAGTAAGAGATGTGTGGGAGGTTGCTAGGTCGAGAAAAAATAAATTATTTTCAATATTTTATTTAACTACTTTGTTTGGGTTTTCCTATGCAATAGATCATATTATCTTATGCTAATTGATAAAATAGTGCGTTATTTGGCAAAACGACCGTTTCATTAATATAATATATAAACATAAATAAATAAAGAATGTGACAGTTGGTGACAGTCTGGGAAGTACCAATAAAACAATGTCGTCAATGTGTTGTATTGTATCTAAATATACATAGGTTGTTCAATAAGTCTTGTCGTCTGATAACATACATTTATATTTTTCAAAATAAACTCCATCACAGTTTATACATTTGTTCATACGCACAAACCATTCATTTATCCAACTGTCCTACTTTTCTTTAGGAATTATTTTAAGTTCTTCCTCAAACGCACCAACTAACTCCTCTTCTGTCGAAAACTTGCGGCCTTTTTAATGGTTCTTCACATATGGAAATAATCCGAAGTCGCAGGGAGGGTGTTCGAGTACTTTGATGCCGGATTCCTTAAGGAACTGCAAGGTAACAGTGGCTTTATGAGCAGGCGCATTGTCGTGGTGCAAGAGCCATGATCGAAGTCCCGAGATTGGTCGTCGATTTTTCAGTTCTTCAAACAATTGAGGCAGGCAAATCTTGGTGTACCATTCATTAGTAACAGTCTTTTGTCCACTAAGCTTAATTCTTGTTTACTAAAAAAAAAAACAGTCATCATTCGTTTCTGGACGGATATGGATTTTTGAACTTGAGTCGGTTGCTCTTCATCTTCGAAGACCCATATTTTACTTTGGGATTTAGTTTGCACATCGCAATAATAAATCCAGGTTTCGTCACCTGTAATAATTGAAATAACATTTTTTGACTGGCCATTATCGAATCGCTTTAGCATAGATTGCGCCCATTGAACGCGACAGTGTCTTTGTTGCTCATTTAAAATATGGGGTACCCAAGGAGTACAAAGTTTTTTTACACTTAAATGCTTGGTCACAATGTTATGCAAGGAGGATACAGGGATATTTAACAACAGCTCTTCTAACTGACGATATGTGATTCGGCGATCTTCTCTAAATAGCTTTTTCCACACGAGCTATGTTTTCCGGCACTTGTATTCCGCAGGCCTGCCTGGTCGTGGGTCGTCATCTAGGTCATAATCACCACGCTTGAACTGCAAAAACCATCGTTCCACGGTCCTTACAGAAGGGGCTTCTTGACCAAACACAGAACACATCTCATCAAAACATTCTTGTTTTGTCAAACCACGCTTAAAGTTATAACACATAATTACACGATAGTCACGTTTGCTCAACGACGTCATCTCGACAACTTGGAAAATTTGCTTGAACTAATTTATTAATGATGGACAGGTAAAATAAACGTGTTCAGTCTTGTAATTGATTGCACTTAATAATAAAAACAAAAATTGTCGGTTTATGCTTAGCGTCTACAAACACGTCAAGATTATTGAACAACCTGGTATACTTACTTCGATATAAGTAATTGTGATTACAATGTAATCAATTGCAGACCAATTTACTTTTTATCTTATTATTTTGTAATCAGACTAATTATATTACATTGTAATTCAATTTTGCCCATCTCTGATACATACCCATGCCAAATTACAGCTTTCTAGTACTAATAGTCTTCGAGTAAAATCGCGGACAGATAGATAAACAGATAAACCATAAATATGAGTAAACAAGGATTTTTTTACTATCAAACCCTAAAAATGTGGGATTCGGAGAGTCCTGTCCGTAGATCTATTAGATCCAATCTTTTTCCAAAAGGTCAAAATAACCAGCTCTTGAGCGAGTAAGTAGGTTACATTTTACGAAAAAAATATTTTAACGATTATCGATAATAAACAGAACACCACTATCCATACAACAAGTTCAATTTACGATTTTATACTAAAATGTACAATATTTCATCAAATTACAATATAAAAGGCTTGGAATATATGTAATAATGTTCATTATTATTTACCGGACTTCATCGTACCGCTCATTGAAATTGAGCCATAAACATCCTTTTTTTGTTATTGAATTCGGGTTGATGTACCCCACATAAATCGCACTTAACTGCCATTTTTATCACTTATTAGATGATTTCTTACGAGATAAAACCTTTAGACCTGATTATTGACGAAATAACACGAAGTTTCATAAATAAAATGAAAAAATTTCGCGCTGTGACACACAAATAAGGTTACGAAGTCGCCATCTTTGTCATAATGTCTTTTGACTCGTGCATGGTACAATAAAATAAGGTATTCTCTTCCCGTGACAGCTGATGACGTAGGTGGAACTTGACTACGTCATCAGTTTGATATGTTGCCACTGTGTGAAATTGAATTACCTAAGCGTAATGCATTTTTCATATTTATATACCAATTTCGAATTAATAATCCATTATATCAATTTATAAAATATTGAATTGATAAATCACGCGAGAATCGCGAGATACTAAATAGCTAAGTCACTTAATATTTTTTTTAAATATTCATGAACTAATTGAGAAAGTCCTTAAATTTACCGAAAAGAACAATCAGTGGCAACACTTTGTGACGTAGTCAAGTTCCATCTCGGGAAGAGAATACCTGTTTTATTCTACCATGACTCGTGCATGGTACAATAAAATAAGGTATTCTCTTCCCGGGACAGCTGATGACGTAGGTGGAACTTGACTACGTCATCAGTTTGATATGTTGCCACTGTGTGAAATTGAATTACCTAAGCGTAATGCATTTTTCATATTTATATACCAATTTCGAATTAATAATCCATTATATCAATTTATAAAATATTGAATTGATAAATCACGCGAGAATCGCGAGATACTAAATAGCTAAGTCACTTAATATTTTTTTAAATATTCATGAACTAATTGAGAAAGTCCTTAAATTTACCGAAAAGAACAATCAGTGGCAAACTTTGTGACGTAGTCAAGTTCCATCTCGGGAAGAGAATACCTGTTTTATTCTACCATGGACTCGTGTAGTAGCTAACTTCATGGCAAGATGGCGACAAAGATGGCGACCAAGATGGCGCGATTTGACGTACGTTTCATACATTTGGATTTGCCGGATTTGCCTATTAAGTTGCGCGAGGCTGCTGTCTCCTCCCATTTAGGAAATGCCAAGACTTTTGTGTTGTGTGTATGTTTCTTTTTTTAACTTTTAGAGTTAAAAAAAGAAACATAGAACAGAATGACGATCTAGACAAATCACAGTGACAGCGTCTGAATGAGACCATAGAGAAAGTCAAACTTTTTTCTCTGAAGTGTGCAGAAAACGCAAAGCATAGAGGAATATACCTGATAAAAATCTTCGAATTAATAAACTCATAAAATTATGATAGAACTTCACTTAGGTAAGTTCGTTTAAGGCGGCCCTTCCCGGTCCGTCTATCGTCAACGCGAGCATGGTTGGAAATGCTTGTTGTTTCATCTAGCGCAATGATAGAAAAAAAAGGAAAGTGAGAAGAGAGAGATAGCACCTGAGCGCTCAGTTTGCATTATATTGTACGAATCTAGTATTATTATTAACTATTCATTGAACGAATATTAACTTTTCATAGGGTGCGGAAATTTCATAAAACTTGTTCTAGGTGATACGTGTTTTTCAGTAAGTTTTACGAGTGTGTGAAATAAATGTTTTTCATTTAGAATCTTCATTACATTTGCAAGGTTTCTATGCAAATATTTTCTTTACTTTTACAATTCATGAGTACTATATGATCGGCCGAAGTTCGGGTGAAATTTGTACAAAAAAGCAGATTTTTGGAGACTTATACTGAATTTGTTTTTCCAAATTTTAATTTTTCATTTCGATAGAAACCTAGATATAGCGCACAAGATTCCTGTTAGTTCAAAACTTTCCAAGAAAGATCTGTTACAACGCCATAATCACGTACGAGCGTTTATAAGAAAAGTGAGGCGGGTTGGCCGCTCTATTCTTTTCCAATCCCATCCATATACTGATCACTGACACCGCACATCTCTAACAAGATATACTTACGTTAAAAACAGGGGTTACAAGTATTTTCCGGGATCCAGTGCCCTTTAAAAGAGGCCTTGGAAAATGGGCATAGAAAAGCTTTACATTAAATAAAAAAATAAAAATAAAAAATATATAGGGACAAATTACACTGATTGAGCTAGCCCCAAAGTAAGTTCGAGACTTGTGTTATGGGATACTAACTCAACGATACTATATTTTATAACAAATACATATATAGTACCTATAAACACCCAAGACCCAGGACAATTTGAAAAAGGCCATTTTCCAACTTGCCCTGACGGGGGATCGAACCCGGGACCTCTGGGTAGCGGACTAGCATGTTGACTACTACGCCACGGAGGTCGTCAACATTGTTAACTATAAACAGCAGTTAAAAAATAGTTTGAAGTGTTATCTAGGGCTTGATCAAGATACAATTTTAAATGATAAGTCCGTTAACTTGATTTATTTTAAGGGCAGCACTGGTTTTCATATAAATATAAGCATAAATTCATGTATCCCCTTGACTACAGACTTGTAAAGTACCTACTTGTAGAGACGTGCAACTACAGGAAAATTCTTATTATCGTCGGCCATATACTAATAGCTAACAATGTATTATATTGCACACCTCATAAGCGGAGCGTTCGAGGTATGTAGTGCTTCACTCTCAACATGTCAGGATCAAACATTTTTCTGGACTTAAATTGTCTCTATTATATTCATATTGCTCAAATACAATAACTTATTAAGCATACATATCTTATTTAAAAAAAAACGATTTAAAAATAATATTCATAGACGTCCTGTGGACTCAAATGCCACGAATAAGCTCGAAATACTTAATGTATTTGTACCATTTTTTTAAACATAGTCACGGGCACAGAATTAATATGAGTATTACATACAAACGGAATGTCCTAAGTTCCCGCGCAACATGCGTCCCCGTCCCCCGCCCTCGCACTTTTCCCTTGTTCTTGCCTTGTGGATAATGTTGAGTACTTAAGTAGTCGGCTGCGGGCGCCTCTCCTGGCCTCCTGTAATACTCATAATTGTTCTGTGTCACGGGATATTTTCATTTTAAAAATTAGTTACTGTCTAATTCAGTGTCGTTTAATTATAAATACTCAATTAACTGGTATCCTGGATTTGTTTATTACTTAGTTTACAGTTCTGGATAAGAGTCCTTTAAAGCCTACCTATATTTCGTCGCTTTTTTATTCTTATCCTTAGCCCTTAGCCAGGCAGTGATCACATAGCGAACCACCTCAGAAATATTTTTTTTTCTGACGAGCATATGCTAGCTAGAAACCACAAAATGTCATCCATCTATTGTCTATGATACAGTTGATTTCTGAATGAAAACAAAAAATACGCCTCTAGAAAAAAAACTTGACATTTCGCTTGTCAAAGTCAAAATATTGGTCGAACAGCGAATTTTTGTGCAAATTGAAAGTGTTATTTAGTATTATGCCGGAAAAAATCCCGGTAAGTGATATTATTTGTGTTTTTATAATAGCAGATAGGTTGAATTATATGTAATATGTTTCGGTTTTACATGATATTTGTTTTTCTTTAAAATATTTACGCCGAAAGTTTGTGTTCAACATGTGACCTCTGCCTATCTGGAAAAACTTATTGTGGTTATTATGTAACCACTGTCCTACAAGCGTTTATCCATAAAAATAAAGGCAAAACCATATTTACACATCAAATATTTTGTATGGTAGATACCTAGATAGGTTCTTGGATCAAATAATAACCGATACCCTGGTGTCAGAGTCTTTTAACCACTTCATCACAGAGACATTAATATTTATTAATCTTTTCAGATGAAGCGAAGTCTTCGTGACCCAGACATTGAAAAAGCCTTGGCAGACATTTACGCATCATCAGAAGACGAATTATCAGACGATGATGAGACATTTAGCTAATCATTATTCAAATTAAAGAATTTTCCATTTATCACTAATGGTTTTATTATATTTGTTACATTGCGGGCCCTGGGCTCTGAAGCTTTGTAGCTGAACATACATACATACAAACAGACATACATACACAATTTGGCAGTAAGGATTCGACAATGCCGTTTATACCCAAAATTTTGATACCTCGGGGTAACATTGATGTTTATAAGGTTTTATACAAAGAAACACACAAATCTTTCCTCTTTTTATTATAAGGCTTATATGTGGATTCACCTTTATTTTTTCCATACTTACATGTTGTGACCTAACTGGGCAGTGGTCAGATCTAATCCACATCATGTATATTTAAATGGGCAGTGGTCATATCCAGACCAAATGGGTTTTTTATAGGAAATTGTAGGAATAAAAAAAATTAAAAAAATAGTTTTTTTATTATCATCCAATCTACCATTATCTGTATATAAAGATAAAATAATCGCCAGGCCTGGCTAAAGGTTAGTTCGCCCCGAAATGTGAACTCGCGAAGTCCATATCTTATAAATTCTATTGGTAGGTACAATACAGTCAAAAATGCTTGAGTATCATCAAATAAACATATATACAAACATAGATTTTTTTACCCTGGGTAGTAGAATTATTCCTTGTACGAGTAGTTTAGTTTTTTAACGAGCTGTTTAATTATAGTCCCTCAGTAAGATTATCCACAAATACGGCCTTCGGAACTTGTGATGTTACACCGCCCTGTAATTATTTTAAACAAAAAAGCGACTTCCGTTTTTCTTCTTCATCAGTTCCACATTATCAAAAAACATTTTTTGAGTAGAAATGCTGTTATTGAAAAAATATCGAAATCACTAATATGTTCATAAAATATTTGAAGAATTACCTCGATTTAGAATCGCAAGACCCAAAATGCCCCATTAGGTGAGACATGAACTATCACGTCTTTATACCTAATGGGGCATTTTGGGTTCCAACTCAAATTTTAATTGACCGAGCGAGCGAAGCGAGCGAAGCGTCTCAGTTTCGAGATTAGCCAAAAATTCTTTTGTCCGTCTGTCTGTCTGTCTGTTCTCGCCTACAGGTCGCATTTCTTAACCGATTCTCATGAAATTTTGTAAGCAGGTTCAGAAACTAAATAGAATTTTTTCGTCGAGCCATTTTTTCGAATTTTTTCAAAATGGCGGAAATATGGGGGTTTAAAATTTTAAAACTGTCATACATCCGCCATTTCGAAATATTTTCAAAATGTCACTAGACTTTTTTGTTGCCATTATAAAAGCGCATTTTTTTTATTTGAACAACTTTTTTATACGTTATACTTGAACGGGTTTAGAAGTAGCCGACTGAGCCTTGACGGATATACAATACAAATCGTCTTACAAAATATACTGAAACTATTTAAGGGTGACTTCAGTCCGTGTTGCTGAACAACTTTCTTAAAAATGTATGTCTCCCGGGAATCAAACCCACGACTTCTGAGTTACAAGGCCAATGACTTGAACACTATTTATAAGAAAAAACTTTTTGAAATAAATAATACCCGACTTCAAATCGAAATGCACTAAAAAGCAATATATAAATAATAATCGCGAGGTCTAAGTTCGTGGCGAACTACTAGTTACATAGATACGTATACTAATACGGTATCTATGTAAATAAGATTTGGGTTGCAAAAGTCAGAAGGCGATCGCTGTGTGTAAAAACCAGTAACCTCGTCAGATCACCTAGGTTAGGTAGCGGACCCGCTGAGGATCCTACCGGGAATACGCTCGGATGATGTTCTTGTTATATTAGACCGATTATTGAAAAAAGGTTTTATGAGACTAAATAAGCCAAAGTTTTCCGTTTATCAAAAACCGGCCAAGTGCGAGTCAGATTCGCGTATGAAGGGTTCCGTACCATTATCTATAAAAAAATCACGTTTATTGACCGAGCGAGCGAAGCGTCTCAGTTTCGAGACTAGCCAAAAATTATTTTGTCCGTCTGTCTGTCTGTCTGTCTGTCCGTCTGTTCTCGCATTTCTTAACCGATTCTCATGAAATTTTGTTAGCAGGTTCAGCAACTAAATATAATTTTTTTGTAGAGCCAGGTTTTCGAAATTTTTCAAAATGGCGGAAATATGGGGGTTTAAAATTTTAAAACTGTCATATATCCGCCTTTTCAAAATATTTTCAAAAATGTCACTAGACTTTTTTGTTGCCATTATGAAAAAGATATTTTTTTATTTTGAACAACTTTTTTGTCTGAACAACTTTTTTATACGTTATACTTAAACGGGTTTAGGGTGACTCGCGAAGACTAGCTGACTAAGCCGTAACGAATATACAATACAAATCCTCTTACAAAATATACTCAAAATATTAAACGGTTAATTCAGTCCGGGCTACTTAACAACTTTCTTAAAAATACATATCTTCCCTGGGGTCCACGAAGTAATTTCTCTGAATAACTATTATAGTTATTTTTTTGACTTTCATAAGTAGTTCTATAAATTTTATCATATTTAACCGACTTAAAATAAAAGGGTTTTGCTTATTTTACGATTAGTTTTTTTTTCAGGTTTTGTTATTTTGATTGATTGTTGGCTTGTTTATTAAATTTAACAATTTTGTTGAGCGAACTTTCGTTCAATCGCTATCGCTGCTTGTCTGTGCTTCTGTAGTAGTATTAGTAATTAAGCTACGAACTAACAAGAGATCAACAGCAATCAAAGCCCGCGAAGTAGCTTTACTAAGAAAGTAAGAAACCAATGAGCAGCGGCATAGAGCCATGGCAATACAAATAAACATTTAAACCTGGTTTTTCCAACAACGAGCTGACTTTGTCATTTGAAAAATGATGGGTCATTTTTCGGTGAAAGACTACTAATACAGAACTGAATTTCAGCATCACGGTAGACCTCATATCCATGGGATTGTATGGTTGGAAGGTGCTCCTGACATTTCAGAACTAGATCGAAAGTCATTTGAAGAAAGGGCTGTGATTGGCAACTATTTTGGAAATTTGGTCACAACCATGAATTCGCATATCGGTAAACCTGCACCGATAATAAAATTCATCCAAATCAGGTACATTATTCTGAAATAATAATCGCGAGGTCTAAGTTCGTGGCGAACTACTAGTTGAATGGGAGTCCCATTAAATATTTATTTTATTTTAAACTAGCTGGTGCCTGCTACTTCGTCTGTGCAGAATTATCACACAATAACTTTAAAAATTGTAGCCTATGTGTTATTCTGATGTATAAGCTATATTATTGTAAAGTTTCATTAAAATCCATTCAGTAGTTTTTACGTGAAAAAGTAACAAACATCCATTTATCCATACTTACAAA
The DNA here is from genome assembly GCA_963555685.1 of Acrobasis consociella. Taxonomy (NCBI): domain Eukaryota; kingdom Metazoa; phylum Arthropoda; class Insecta; order Lepidoptera; family Pyralidae; genus Acrobasis; species Acrobasis consociella. The sequence continues at coordinate 24,991,745 of OY743104.1, forward strand.
CTTTCGCGTTTATAATATTAGTTGGATTAACTAATTATTTATTTAACTGCCTCCGTGGTGTAGTGGTTAGAGCGTTCGGCTCATACCCGGAGGTCGCGGGTTCGATTCCCGGCGGGGGCAACGACTTTGTGTTGTTGTCCTAGTTTGGTAAGGACATTGTAGGCTGATCACCTGATTGTCTGATAAATAAGATGATCCGTGCTTCGGAGGGCACGTTAAGCCGTCGGTCCCGGTCACTGTCTTTGACATTGGTCGTTACCTAAAACCATGTCAGAGGCCTTTAAGGCGGTTTAAAAACTCTGACACTAGTGTTAGTCACTAACACACACGATAAGAAGAAGTTGGATTAATTATTAATTTGTAAATATACAACGAAATATTCTGTAGGTACATATTTTAAGCGTCTACCTGTGGCCGTTTTGATATCGGGCAAAAAACGGCAAAAAATCAGCTGTTTTTAGTATTTATTGTTATAGCGGCTATAAAAATAAATAAATCATCTTAGAAAATTCCAACTGTGAGCTAATACGGTTCATGAGATATAGCCTGATGACAGACAGACAGACAGACAGCAGAGTCTTAGTAACCGTGTTTACCCAGTGCATTCCAAATTTGATTCGGTGACATTTTTTTATTCAATGAATAAAATGTTGGTATGTCAGCACATATAAATCTGATTGAGTAAAGACAAAATTCCCCGAATATTTTCGTAAAACAGACGCTACGTAAATAAATCAACGCACAGCTGTAAAGAACAATTTTATTCTGTCTTCTTGCAATACTCTACGATATCTGCCAGTTAAACATCACCTCTATTATTACTATAATAAAGATTAAAATATAATAAACAATATTGTTGTATCAAATTCAGCACTAATGAAAAAATGACACTAATATCTGCAATATTTTTTTATTTCTCAATATAAAATCAACTATTTTCGTTCAAGTTCGTAAAACTTTAATAAAAGGTTGACACTCAATTAAATGACACATAATAGTGACACTATCGGGCAAAAATTCAAGCGAATTAAGAAATAAAAAGTTTACATCTCATATTGTCTCAGTCTATCTTAACTATTATCTAGAAAAGGATAGCATGAGGTCTAGAGACAAGGATAAAAAATCGATTGTATAATTTGGCCACAAGCTGATATAGGTCATTCACTGCAAACCCGCTTTCACATAACAAGCTTACCAGTTAGGGGTGGTCTCCACGTTCGAATTCGCCGTCTGGTTTTCCCAAGGAGGCTTAGATTGCTTCTGAAAGCCTGCGCCCCCTCCGGCGAACATTAAAGCAAGGTAGATCAACAGCAGCACCACAGACACGACACTATAACTGCACATATATCACATAATCCCGTTATCTATTACGTGATTTGGGTATAACACAGCATTGTTTATGGTATTATTGCGATGCGGTATTTTTGATCTGCGCGACGAACGCCGACGGATGCGCGCGCGCTCTCCGTTTTCTTAGAATATTTTCAACCAAAATATACCGCGTCTCGCTAGTTGTCTGCTCTCGCTTGCTTTATTTTTAAACCGGACGGTTTTTTTTAATTTGCGTAATTACGCCCAGTGCCCTCAGTTTTATGAGCAGTCAATTAACTCGCGTAAAGAGTTTCGCACGTTCTTCAGTAAATATAGAATTCGCGAGGGTCGCCGTGATTAGGTCAATGTCAGGATTAGTCAAGATGGTGTTTATGCACTGTTTTAGAGCTTGGCAGTTAATATAAGTGCTTAAGAAACTATTTTCGTTTAATTTGTATGCGTTTTGTTATTTATTTTATTTTATTTGCCATCACTGTGTAGAAATACAAGTACGATGTAATTATGTATTAAAAAAAATCTTTACCCCCTAATTCATAAAAAATACAAAAGTTAGCTAAATCTATTTTAGTTAAAAATTAGTTGTTTCTTTCAAAGTCAAAATTTGAAAAGAGGGAAGGAGACAAAACGCCTTTTAACTAAAATAGGTTTCGCAAACGGTAGTTATGAATATGAGAATTAATATTTTTATTTTTTATAATGTGCTAGCTTATTAAATTAAATTTTAGGCTAAACATGTTAACAGGTTTGTAAACTTCTTGCAATGTTGGGCCAAAGTTATAAGTAATATTGTATTCGAAAATGTTAACTTTCGAGACTACAATGTGTTGCAGGTTGCAATGAAAATGCGTGAAATTACAGTCCCCGTCAATTATATTCGCTTGATAGGATTTCCCCCGAAACTAGATATAGATTTCCAGAGGGAGCGTCATGATTCCAGGGAAATAATATTTGATAATGTAACAGCGCAAACTTACTCCAACATTAGAGGGTGACTTTATACGCAATAACAATTTTTTTGTAGCTAGTTCAGTCCATGATAACCTGATACGTACCTACTACGACAAAAATTCGTCTGCCAAAATCTATTTGGCCGAGCGCGAAATTTTTTTTTTTCGTTTTTCATTCATTTTTTCGAATATTGGTTCAGAATAGTTCCTATCATGGACAAAAATAGCTTGCTCCAAAAATTTGACTAGTTGCCTTGTATAGGTATGGCAATTTCTAAAAAGAAATTTTATTGTTCATGTATGTATTTTAAAGAATTTAAGCATTAAAGCATTTTTAAACATTATCTTATATTAAATTACCAGGTCGTACCAAAATGAAGAAAGGCAAGCCGACAAGACCGTCACATTTTAATTGACCGAGCGAGCGAAGCGAGCAAAGCGTCTCAGTTTCGAGATTAGCCAAAAATTCTTTTGTCCGTCTGTCTGTCTGTCTGTTCTCGCCTACAGGTCGCATTTCTTAACCGATTCGATTTTGTCGAGCCAGTTTTGCGAATTTTTACATAATGGCGGAGATATGGGGGTTTAAAATTTTAAAACTGTCATATATCCGCCATTTCAAAATATTTTCAAAAATGTCATTAGACTTTTTTGTTGCCATTATAAAAACAATTTTTTTTATTTGAACAACTTTTTTGTCTGTACAACTTTTTTATACGTTATACTTAAACGGGTTTAGGGTGGCTCGCGGAGTCTAGCTGACTAAGCCGTAACGGATATACAATACAAATCTTCTTACTTAATATACTGAAACTATTTAAGGGTGAATTCAGTCCAGGTTACTGAACAACTAACTTTCTTAAAATTACATATCTCCCCTGGGGTCCACGAAGTAATTGCTCTGAATAACTATTATGGTTATTATTTTAAGTTTCATAAGTAGTTCTATAAATTTTATCATATTTAACCGACTTTAAAATAAAAGGGTTTTGCTTATTTTACGATTAGTTTTATTTTCAGTTTTTGCTTATTTTGATTGATTGTTGGCTTGTTTATTAAATTTAGCAATTTTGTTGAGCGAACTTTCGTTCAATCGCTATCGCTGCTTGTCTGTGCTTCTGTAGTAGTATTAGTGATTATGCCACGAACTAACAAGAGATCAACAGCAAACAAAAACCAAAGTAGCTTTACGAAGAGAGTAAGAAACCAATGAGCAGCGGCATAGAGCAATGGCAATACAAATAAACATTTATACGAAAACCCATTAATAGATTTCTGGTTTGTTCAACAACGAGCCGACTTTGTCATTTGAAAAATGATGGGTCATTTTTCGGTGAAAGACTACTGGTACAGAACTGAATTTCAGCATCACGGTAGACCTCATATCCATGTGATGTATGGTAGGAAGGTGCTCCTGACATTTCAGAGCTAGATCTAAAGTCATTTGAAGAAAGGGCAGAAACCATGAATCCGCATATCGGTAAACCTGCACCGATTATTTATTCAAATCAGGTACATTATTCTGAAATAATAATCGCGAGGTCTAAGTTCGTAGCGAACTACTAGTTTAAAAGGGATAAATATGTAGGTACCCACCTACAAAACATTAGATTAAATATGTAAAGTAATACATTAATATAATATTTAAGTTAAAAAAGGGGTCACGAAATTACTTACCCAAGTAACATACTACCGAAGACTTAAAAAGTTAAAACAAATCTTTCTATGGCTTCTTTGAAGAAATCTTATTGTAAAGATTTTTTCGCAAGGTTGATTTTTTTTAGGTCAGTAGGTCTGGAGTGAACTTAAGGAGCATGCCATAAGGATAACTTTATAAAAATTGAGTTGCAGATTTGACCTAAACAAACATACCTACACGATACATTGCAAGATAAAAAAAACTTGTGAATTTTAATGGCCGAAAGTTTTCCATTTTGACAGGTTTACTAACATGACTCACCGGTGCAGATAGACTAATCGGAACTCTCGTAAAGCTTTTATAACAGTAAGCAATCCTGCAAGTTTATCAATAACCTTTCTTGAAAGACACTTGTTATGGACTTAATGGTAATCTGTGACTTGATCAACAATAACTGAGGTACATACTACGTACATTAATTTAAGTTCACGATCACCTTTTGAACTCGGTAACTATTTATTCTGTTTTCTCTTTTCTGATATATTATATTATATATTATATAGGTAGTCATTGTATGTAAGTATTTAGCTTTTTTAAGTATTTTAAAGAAAATGCTGCTACTACCTACTACTATTAGTTCTATTTTTACCAAAAGTAAATTTTTACAATGCAACAAATTAAAAAATACCTACATAATCCAAATCAAAGTGCATGTTATATTTGTAGCAGACGGCCGAGAAAAGGGAGCTGAGCAGGATCGGTATCTGACATCCCGGGTGATGTGAATAAGCCACTTGGTAACAGAATATCGGACAGAACAGCAAAGCGAACGGTTTTATGCTAAACAGTAACTTGGCCAAGGTTATTTTGGTCTATTATGTTTCGAGCTCACTAATATCAACTTACGGTCCCGTCACCTTTACTTTAAAGAATAGAATAAAAGATAACTATCTGGCTTCGTGAATTCACATTTCAATACATTTATACTTTCCATCATCAAATCAAATATAACGTCTTACAATATATACTATATTAACTAAATAAATACAACCTAAAATTAAAACTAACTAAAACTAATTAAAAATAATTAATATTAAATTATTTTTCCCCTAGATTATTTACAAGCACTCTCGAAGAAGTTTTTAGAAAGATGTCGACTCTGTGGGAAACCCAGGGGATATTGATGGGCTCCAAAAGGCTAACCAACTTACGATTCGCAGACGACATTGTGCTTTTTGCTTCAACCCCTCAAGGTTTACAAAAAATGCTTGAAGACCTAAGCAGGGCAAGTCTTGAGGTTGGGCTTTCTATGAATAAATCTAAAACGCAAGTTATGACCAACAGCACGAAACTAAAGGTCGAGGTTGATGGGCAAGAAATACAATATGTCGATGAGTACATATACTTGGGCCAGGTAGTCTCCTTCAGCAACCGGCAAGAAAAAGAAATAAACCGCCGCATTGACAATGCTTGGAGGAGCTACTGGTCCATGAAAGAGCTGATGAAGGGTGACCTTCCAATCTCACTAAAGCGCAAACTCATCGACATGTGTATCTTGCCCATCCTAACTTACGGTGCTCAGACCTGGTCATTTACCGAAGAGCAGAAGTCCAAGCTCAAGATTTGCCAAAGAGCGATGGAGCGAAGTATCTTAGGCGTCACTCGGCTGGATAAAGTGCCTAACACAGAACTCCGTTTAAAAACGGGAGTTGTAGATGTGGGGCACAAGGCCGCCAAGTTGAAGTGGGATTGGGCAGGCCACGTATGCCGGATGCACCCAGACAGGTGGACCAAACTAGTAACAGAATGGATTCCTGCAGATGGTCGTAGGAAACCGGGCAGGCCTAGAAAGCGTTGGAGTGATGACATCAGATGTTTTGAGAAGAATTGGTCGCAGGTCGCACAAAATCGGGATAAGTGGAAAGATATGGGGGAGACCTTTGCCCAGCAGTGGGACAATAAAGGTTAACAAAAAAAAATTAAATTATATAAAAAATTGAGGCCAAATCGCTGCCGTCACAGGGCAAAGTACCCAAGAGGCTGGCGGCATTTCCGCGTTGGATAGCAATACTTAAACGCTGTCCGAAATGCGCGCCCGCCCTTGGGTCCCCGGAGACATCGATCAGGCGTGCGGAAATTTCCTTAAAAATTTGACGAGCTTCCGCACCCCAGGGCCCTAAGGTCTCCACAGCAAAAGGCACAAATATATACGGCTCTCCCAGTGCCGCATATTTGCGCCTCTTGATGGCTTCTGCTGTCGTCGCTGCCGCGCCCGCCTTTCGGGCTGTCGCCCGTACATGGGATGCAGCTACAGTGTCTACGCATGTGGCATCCCACACAAGCGACCGCCCGTTCTTCCAAGGGATGAGCGTCATGCCGTCGGGCCTCTTGCCATCGTCTCGCGCGATACCATTCGGTTCGAGTATTGCTGGCACACCGGCACTGGCAAGAGCACGACGGATGACGTCATTCAAGGCGGCGTGACGTGAAACTCGCCCTGCGCTGCGACGACAAGCCAAACCATGGTGGCCCAGGGGATCGACATCTCCACCGCAGCGACAGCGATGTGGCTCATTCGTTCTAGCTCCCAATCGAAGACTGACCGCTAAACTAAAAGTGGTTCTCTCCTAAAACTATCTGGCTGATATTTAAAAATAATATGGATCTTATTAGAATAAGAATATTTATTAGAAATATTATTTTACTAGCTGATGCCCGCGACTTCGTTCGCGTGGACTTTAGGACTCCGGCATATAAATATGGTCATCAGGCTGAAAAACATTTGCTAATGCGTCATTAATGTATATTTCTAACAGTTTAGCTGGACCATTATATTTTTGCATCAGGTGTTCCAGTTCTTCGAGTTTTATACCTCAAAAATAAAAGTTCATCAGGCTGAATAACTTTTGCTAAGACGTCATTTTTATATTTCTTATTATAGTTTAGCTGGACCATTATGGTTCTGTATTATGTGTTCCATTTTCCGAAATCAATTATAGCCTATGTGGTATGGGGGGAAGACAGCGAAACAGCACGAGCAACTTATCAACGTTTATTGACATATTCACTACTAAACACAATAAATCTTGAAATAAAATCTTACAACGTGTACACCGTTTAACATCGTATAGTGCAATCTGCCATTAGTCCCCTCTCTCGCTCTAACATCCATCCTCTCACTCTCAGCGTTCGGTTACACACAATAAACTCATTCATTAAAATCTATCATACATTCGGATACATCCCATTCCCACATTCGGCCGTCCTGCTCTTAGTCTGTCCTAAGACTACTTACATGAAAAGAAACTTAAATATTATACAGACATATTTAGATCCTATAACAACGGCTTGAAAAAGAAAACTTAAATATTAAAAACAGATAGTTTAAATCTAATGAGACAGCTTTGAAAATGCATACATATTGAAACACTTAAAACATAATGCAGTATTTACACATTCTTACATTGTTGTTTACATATATCAAAATAAGTGAATGTTAAACTTACAAAAAAATTTAATAAAGTAAGTACATTACGGTTATCCACTCATCTCACTCATCCTTTCATACAATCAAATCATGATGCTTACCATTTACTCTGTGTCGCTCATATAGTCAGGCCATGGTTTCATATGGTCTGCTGATGTTGCAGTTCTATGAGGACCGTCTGCTTGGGAGTCAGCCTTCTCAACATTGTACCTGTCATGCCTCTTAACCTTCACTACCTTGTAGGGCCCCAAGAATTTTGGCTTGAGTTTGAGGCCAGGCCCAAACTGGGTTCTCTTCACAGCAACAAGTTCGCCTTCTTTATATTTTCTACATTCCTTTCTCTTCTTATTATAATTTCTTTTATTTTCTTCTTGAATTTTGAATATTTGTTTCTTAGCTTCTTTTCTAAGTTCTTCTCTTTCCTCCATAAAGCTATCTCTTTCTTCTTGCATTAATAAATTTATTATTTCAACGTCCTCCTTCCTCTTCATCTTTGTTCCAAGGAGTAACTGGAAAGGGGTATTATTTATACTTCTATGGTAGGTACTATTGAGTGCCCTTTGAACTCTACTCACCAGTTTGTACCACAACGTGGGTTGCTCCAGTGAAAGCTTAGTTAGAACTGAAATTATTGTTCGATGGACCCGTTCAACTTGCCCGTTGCCTCTTGGAACTCCTGTGGTTATTCTAATGTGCTCTTTTCCCTCTTGTTTACAATATTCAGCGAAATCATTACTTGTGAAGGCAGTACCCCTATCAGAAATTATTCTCGCAGGGTTACCAAACACCTGTTGATGTATGCCCAGCTTAGTCAACACTTCTTGAGTAGATGTACTCTTTGTAGGGAATAGCCACACAAACTTAGTAAATCCATCAACAATCGTGAGTATATAATTATACTGCTTGCGAGTTTCAGTAAGTGGTCCTATGTGATCTATATGCAGAGTGTGTAGTGGTGTATCGCCCTTCTCTATGGGGTTCAAAAACCCTTCTTGTTTACCCTCTTTGCGCGAAGCGAGTATACATGGAATGCACGTTGAAATGTATTCTTCAACCTTTTTATCTAATTTTGTTATTAAATAGTCCTTACTGATTAATTCAATGGTTTTTTTCTTCGAAAATTGACCATTGTCATGTGCTCGTTTAATTATTTCTAACTCCATCTTCTGTGGTATTACTAAACATCGTTCTTGTCCTTTACATAACAATCCATTGTGTAAATAAAAATCGTTGTATGGTTTTTCTTCTTTCAGGATGTCCATGATTGCTTTTAGTCCACTGTCAGTCTCTTGCGCGCGTCTTAAAGAGCTATGCAAATCTGAAAATACAGCTGCAACATACGGATTTCGACTTAGAGCATCTGTATGTTTCATTTTCAAACCCTCACGGTGCTCAATAGTAAAATCATAATCTTGCAGAAATAAAATCCACCTAGCCACTCTGGGAGACATAGCCAAATCCTTTTTATTGAGTATCATCTGAAATGCTTTGCAGTCTGTGACTATTTTAAAATGTTTTCCATAAAGATAGTGCCTAAACTTTTTTATTCCTTCAATGATAGCTAGTGCTTCCAGTTTATAGCTTGTATATCTGTTTTCAGCATCAGTTGTTCGTTTGCTCATTTAGTACACAGGATGCAGGTCACCTTTGTCATCTTTCTGTAGTAATATGGCCGCATATGCCGCGCTTGATGCATCAGTATGCAGTTCAGTATGCGCTTTTGCATCATAAATCTTCAAGACAGGTTTACTTGCCAGCTTCTCCTTCAGTACGTTTAATGCTAATCGTTGTTCTTCATGAAATTCAAATTTCTTATTTTTTCTCAACATATGTGTAAGAGGTTTTGCAATCTTCGCGAAATTTTGGATGTATTTTTTAAAGTAAGAACATAGCCCCAGGAAACTGAGCAGTTGCTTCTCATTTCTAGGCTCAGGGAATTTTAAAACCGCATCGGTCTTCCCTGGCGATGGCGAAACTGCCCCACCTTCGATAACATGGCCAAGATACTCCACTTTCCGCACCAGAAGCTGAGACTTCGTCCAATTTATTTGTAATCCATACTCCATAGCAACTTGTAGTACTTCTTGCAACCTCTCGACAGCTTGAGCCTCTGCCACAGCTGGAATTAACAAATCATCTATAAATATTATGACAACCCCCCTTGTAATCAAGTCTCTGAATATAATTGAGATAAAACGGGTAAAAACTTTAGGACAGATAGACAAACCAAACGGTGCCCTCAAAAATTCATACTGGCCCGTCATTGTTACAAAGGAAGTATACTTAATTGAGTCTTCACTGACTCTCAAATTAAAGAATCAAAGGGCACTAAACACCCTTGAAGCAGCCAGCTTGTCAATGTGTTCATCGATAATTGGTAACGGGTATTCATCTTTCACCATCTTCTTGTTAATCAACCTATAATCAACACATATACGTAAATTACCATCTTTTTTCCTCACAAGGACGAGCGGGCTTGCATATTCAGAAAAACTTACCCTAATTATTCCTTGGTCCAACCATTCTTTAATCTGCTTATCTACCTCTGCTTGTTCCTTGGGTGCAACGCGCCGGGGGCGTTGAGCCACAGGTATGTCGTCCTTGTTTGTTTGTTTGTAAATTCTTTATTGTACAAAAAGGACACTACAAAAATACAGTAGATAACAATACAAAGGCGGACTTATCCCTTTAAGGGATCTCTTCCAGTCAACTCAACGCCAGAGGAGATAATCCTATTAATTAGGGTGGAACACTGTACAATACTTACAAGCTAAAATACAAACGAAAACCTTGTAAATGTGTATAAAAATAAATAAATAAATAAAACATATACATGAATATATATATATATATAAAATAAATATAAATAAGGACACAATACATACATATAACTCAATCCAGGTCAGGAGTCTTTGTAAAAGTTTTTGACCCTAGCTTTAAAGGAATATAAAGAAGTTGAGGCTTTAATGGTGGGTGGTAGTTCATTCCATAAATGAGCAGCCATGATAGCAAAAGATTTAGCATAAGCTCGAGAGGAGAAAGTGGGGATGTCGAGAATGTTATTACGAGATCGAAGGCGGGGGTTAATGACTCTAAATTGGAATTTGTCTTTAAGGTATTTGGGAAAGATAGAATTGTGAAGGACATTGAAAAGAAAAGTAAGGATATGTAGAAGGCGACGGGTTCTTATAGTTAACCAACTCAGGCAAGAACGGAATTCAGATATATGATCGAACTTACGTAGTCCAAACACATACCGAACACACATATTCTGAAGTCGCTCTAGCTTGTCAGACAATTCTTCCGTGAGATCCAGAAAGGCCACATCTGCATAATCTAAGATAGAGAGCAATAACGAGCGAGCCAGAAGCGCTTTAGTGTCAGTCGGCAGAAAATTCTTTAAGCGTCTTAATGAATGCAGAGAAGCAAAAACTTTCCGACTAAGCTCATTGATTTGCGGAGACCAAGATAGAGTTTCGTCCATGACAATACCCAGGTTATTAACAACCGAAGAGAGAGGGATGACATCATTACCCAAGACAAGGTCAGGGAATGCCAAGGACTTAAATTTGGCGATGAAATGAGAACTTCCTATCACGATGGCTTGAGATTTTGCAGCGTTGACCATCAGCCCGAAGTTCTTAGACCATTCCGCGATAATCGCGAGGTCGGAGTTAATGGTTGTAATAGCCATATCGAAATTACTGAGAGGAGCGGCTGCATATATCTGGAGGTCATCAGCATACAAATGATAGCAGGAGGAGAGAGAGGCAGTAATGCCATTAATGAAGATAGAGAATAGGATAGGTTACAAAATTCCTCCCTGTGGGACAACTGCCCTGAGATCACACCAATCCGAGCGCCTATCATCCACCCTCACCAACTGTCTCCGTCCAGTCAGAGAGGATCGAAACCAAGCGATAGTGTCAAGGGAAAAGTTAAATGACTGCATTGTTGCCAGAAGCAACTCAAAATCCACTGTGTTGAACGCACTGGTGAAGTCCAGTAATACGAGGAGAGTAAGGGCTTTATTGTCTATATTCCAACGAATGTCGTCTGTGATTTCTAATAGGGCAGATGTCGTACTATGCCCCGCACGAAAACCAGACTGAAACGGACTTAAAAGGTTATATCTGTTGAGATATTTGGTGAGACATTGGTGAACATGGTGTTCTAATACTTTTGAAAGGAGAGGTAGGATGGATATAGGACGAAAGTGGGAAGGAGAAGACGGATTAGGACTTTTTGGTAAGGGAATAATATGCCCATATTTCCATGCACTAGGAAATACACCAGTGTCCAAAGAACAGTTAATGATGTCCGTGACAACAGGGGCTATCAAGGTTGAAATTGGTTTGATCATGTCCAGACATATGTTATCATTGCCAACTGCCTTCGTTTTAATAGAATTGATAATTTTTACTACATCATCCGAAGTAATCTTTTCAATATTAAATAAAGGACAATCAGGGGGAGCCCTATTCCTGAGACTATTAAGTGTCGCATGTTTAGCGTTAGAGGGAAGATTGACAGGAGAATCAGAGAAGTGCTTATTCAGGACATTTAGATCAAATTGCTGATCGAAACTTGCACTTTGCTTACCAACACCCAAACCCTTAAGAAATTTCCAAAGTTTATTGGGAGGGCAGTCATTTAAATTTTTATGAATGTGTTTACGCCTGGCTTCACGGCATTTCTTATTGCAAAGATTACGAAATGCTATATAAGAATCATGGTTGGCAGCAGAGAGATTATGGCGCAACTTTAGCTTCGCTTTATCTCTTTTAGCCATCAGCTTCTTTATCTCTTGTGTTAGCCACGGAGCAGGAAAGTGTTTCACCCTGACCGGTTGGAGAGGCGCATGTTTATCGAAGAGAGCCAAAAGAGTTGAATTAAAGGCAGCCACCTTCAAATCGACGTCGGACATCCTGAGAATATTTTCCCAATCTGCCTGTGCAAAATCAGATAAAAAAGAATGTTCATCAATATTTGAGTAGCTGCGCTACATCATAGTTTTATGTCTTAGTTTAGGTAGTCTAAGCTTAAAAGAAGCAAACACCAGATCATGTGCCGAAAAGCCAGGTGCTTTAAACTGTCCATGATTTGAAACATAGGCCGGAGAGGAAGTGATCATAAGGTCAAGTAAAGAAGGAGGGCCATTATGAGGAAAATGAGTTGCAGTGAGAGGAAGGATGTGTAAATCCAGAGAATGAAGAAGTGAAAGAAGAGAGTGAGCACGTGAATCCTCCTTGAGAAGGCAGGTGTTAAAGTCTCCCATTAAGATCACATGGTCAAAATCTGTGCGATATTGTGCTAATAAAGAGTCAAGAGAATTAAAGTAATTAATACGGGAGCATGGACTATAGTAAACTCCAAGCATGACTTTGGTTTGGTGAAGTGATATATCAAGAAAGAGATGCTCAGGTTTTTCAGGTTCAGGAGGGGACAGGGAAAGGATTTGACAAGGGATGTCACAGCGCAAATATATTGCAACCCCCCCACAACGCATCATCCTATGAGATCCATCTTGGCCAATTGTTTGACAGGTTCGGTCATTTCGAATCAATCTAAAACCTGGAAGTGGGTAAAGGGTAGATGGCAACGACGGTTTGAGAAAACTTTCAGAAATAAAAATGGCATGGATTTGAAGTGAAGAAAAGGTGGTAAGAAGTTCTGCGTAATGCTCAGGAACACTTTGGGCATTTATATGCACCACATTAAAATTTTTTGCAAAGGATTGAAAGGTAATCTTAAAATAATAAAAGGTAATAAAAAAGGTCTTCTCTTTTAAGATTGATGATGATTCATTTTATTCTGCGTATGGTGCTAGTGACTCGTCGAGTAGTGATGATGATGCGTCCTTTCATGATGCCGCTACTCTTGGCAAACTCGTTCGTAACGACTCCCGTGAAAAAATATTTTAATGTCTGTCACATAAATGCTCAAAGCTTTCCAGCCCACTACACAGATCTTCTGGAACTTGGCTCTGTTAATGCTCTTCAAGCTATCTTAATTTCAGAATCTTTTCTTAAGCCTAATTTGGACTCTTCGCTATTTGCTTTGCCTGGGTTTATTTTGATTAGGAATGACCGGACTGGTGTTGGTTGTGGGGGGGTAGCTATATATCTTCGCAGTAATATCCCATACAGAATTCTTTGCCAATCTCCTTCCGCCTATTCTGCGTCGGCCGAGTATCTTTTTATTGAGGTCGATGTGAAAAAGGTGAAAGCAGTACTAGGCGTTATGTATTGCCCGCCCGGGATAAACTATTACTCCAGTCTTGAGTCTGTACTTGACTCAGTTGCCTCAGTCTACTCACATCTACTTATCTTCGGCGATATCAACACTAATCTCCTACTAAATACATCCTCCTCTTCTAAACTACGCGATATTGTCAACTCTTTCAACCTCTCTCTACTTCCCCTCAATGCGACTCACTTCAACAAAGATTCTCCTGATACTTGGCTTGATCATATTATAACTTCCTCACCTAGCAATATTTTACTGCATGGTCAGCATCCTGCTCCAGCCTTCTCGCGCCATGACCTTATCTATCCCTTTAACTGTCGGACGCCCGGAGCGGGCGTCTGATGTATTGTTTTTCTATTGTGTCTGCTATATCGACATTTGAAGGGATAAGCCTCCTACAATATCCATACATCAAAACAAAAACCTAGGTATGTTTCAATGCGCAATCTTGCTCGGTTAGGTACAGAGGCCTTGCGTAAAGATGCCGCCAGCACTAATTGGGATGTTGTTGTCACTGCTGATTCTGTTGATGCCAAAGTCTCATTGCTTAATGACACAATAATCTCTTTGTTTGATCGCCACGCTCCTCTTCGACGTGTTAGACTCAAACGTCCACCATGCCCTTGGATTACTCGTGGAGTGCGCATGGCTATGAGAAAACGTAATCGAGCCTTCGGGAAGTTTAACCGTGATCGTAGTGACTCCAACTGGACCCTTTATAAACAGGCCAGAAATTGCTGCAACCGGATGGTAAGATCTGCTAAAAGGCGCTACTTTCATGATAATATTGTCAATTCATCTACGGCAGATGTATGGAAGTTTCTCAAGAGCCTTGGTTTAGGAAAATGCCAAAACAAATCCTACCAGTCTTCTTTTACTTTGGACGACCTTAATGGTCACTTTTCCTCGGCCACAAGTCTAGACCCTTCTATACGAACTCAAACTATCTCTCACATTAACTCTCTTCCTTATCTTCTTCCTAATGCATTTTCTTTCTCCAACGTGACTGTTGATGATGTTAAAAAAATCTTACTATCTATTAAGTCTAAAGCCGTTGGTGTTGATGATATAAGTCATCGTATGATCTCTCTTCTCTTTGAATTTATCTTTTCAGTTCTCACACATATAATCAACTTCTCTCTCAGCTCTGGGGTTTTTCCATCACTATGGCATAAGGCTTTTGTCATTCCACTTCCAAAAACAGATAGCCCTAGTAGCTTGAATCACTTTCGACCTATTTCTATTCTTCCGTATTTCTCCAAAATATTAGAGTCCGTCGTGAACTACCAACTATCTTCTTTTATTTTACGAAATAATCTCATTAGTGAAGTACAATCTGGCTTCCGTCCAGATCACAGCACAAGTACTGCCTTACTTAAGGTCACAGAAGACATAAGACTTGCCATGGAAGATGGCAAAGTAACAGTGGTAGTCCTTTTTGACTTCTCTAACGCCTTCAACACGGTCGATCACGACATCCTACTTGCTCTTCTGTCCCGCTTCAACCTCTCATCAACAGTCTTAAATTGGTTCTCATCATACCTTCGTGACCGACAACAGGCCGTTCATGGCGATCAATCACTCTCTAGCTGGCAAAATCTCAATTCCGGTGTGCCGCAAGGAGGAATTTTATCTCCTCTATTATTTTCAATCTTCATCAATTCTCTTACTTTCCTCCTTTCTTCTTCACACCATCTATACGCAGATGATCTGCAGCTCTATCACTCCTGTGATTACATTGACATCGACTCTTCGATTGCTATTCTCAACGACGACTTACAGCGTATCGCAGATTGGTCTGCAAAATACGGTGTTGCTGTAAACCCAAATAAATGCCAGGCAATAGTGATCGGCAGCTCTCGTCAAATTTCTAAATTAAATTTTGAATCTATCCCTTCTCTGCAATTCAATAATACTACCATACCATATAGTGAGAGTGTGAAGGATCTCGGTCTGCACATCGACTCTACCCTGAGCTGGACTACCCAAGTAGCCGAGGTTAGTCGAAAAGTAACTGCCACGCTGCGCTCTCTCTATCGTCTCAAGAACTTTCTTCCCCCTA
Organism: Acrobasis consociella; assembly: GCA_963555685.1. Classification (NCBI taxonomy): domain Eukaryota; kingdom Metazoa; phylum Arthropoda; class Insecta; order Lepidoptera; family Pyralidae; genus Acrobasis; species Acrobasis consociella. The sequence goes on from OY743104.1 coordinate 25,007,458, forward strand.
AAACTAAAGTAACGCTAGCTCAAACTTTAATTCTACCTATTATCGATTACGCGGATGTATGTTATTGTGACTTAACACAAGTTCTCCTAACCAAATTGGATCGGTTGGCCAATAACTGCATCAGGTTTATTTTCAACATTCGTAAATTTGATCACATTTCTTCTTTTCGCTCTCAGTTAGCATGGCTCCCTATCCCCTTACGTCGTAATGCTAAAATACTTTCCACACTTTTTTCTATCTTGAATAACCCGCAATCCCCTAGCTATCTTAAAGCTAAATTCAATCTGCTTAGTTCTACTCACTCTCGCACACTTCGCTCCTCTAGCACTCTTATCCTTGATATCCCTCCGCATCGCACATCATTCATGGGTAAGTCTTTCCAAGTCCAGGCTATCGAGCTATGGAATGCCCTTCCGGAGAGTATAAGAAGAGCCCCAAGTCGTTTGGCTTTCAAACGAGCAGTACATAAATTGTTCCTACTGCAGTCCTAGTCCCAGTCATCCTGATATCATGTTTTATTAGTATTTATGCTATTATATATATTCTATTTTATATATATTGTATGTTATGTATAGATATATATTATACCTATGTTTAATAGTTTATTCTTGTAATGTATATGTATTTTTGAGTATACATACTTATGTAGATAAATATATTTAGTATACTTTTCCACGATCTTTATCACGCCAACCACACATATTTTCCGCTTGATCCAATGGTTGACCGGGAGAGAATGCCATATGGCATTAGGTCCGCCACTTGTACGTTTTTTTACTGTGCAATAAAGTTTAAATAAATAAATAAATAAATAAATAAGTAATACTTAGATTATCATTTAAGGAAGAAAAAAACTCTGGGTCAGAAACCGGAGAAAGCACATCTGACATTGAATTGAGTAAACTATAAATATGTATATATGTATATAAACGAATAAACTAAATTATAACTAAAATATAAATTCGCAAGGCCGCAAACATTGCTTGCTCGCCAAGTACAAAACTGTTGACACCAGATATATCACACGAAAATAAGTTAAGCACTAAGATCTATTTCCATACTTACTGTATCATACAAATGTCTGTTTCCATCAAGATATACCTACTATGATTTGCTATAAACAATAATATTAAGCACTGCCAGCAACCTCTGCACCAAGCAATACAATACTATGCATTGTTCTACCTAGTGCAGAAGCAGCCGGCCCGAAATTTAAAAACGTGCTGCAAATCATATTAAATTAAATAAATAGAAAAATGGGTATGTAACTCAAACACCACTTCAACATGCTAAGCAGTAGGAAGACAGTGAAAACACAAACAAAATTATGTACCTACACTTACAAATAAATTAATCACAATTCACAACTTTAAATTTTGTGCTTTGATCGTCCTTCAGCGTGATCTTTTACTCGATGGGAGCTTCCTTAGTTTGTTGTGGCTGGTATGCATCTACCAACTTGACAACTTCTTCCTTCACATTCTGATCCATCACATGACCTACAACATCAACAGAACATGCACAACAATCCACATTACGCAACCAATCATTAGGTTTCATCCACACCGATCCACTTTTCATAACCGTAATGACATTTTGCAGGAATTCGTGACCAATTAACACTTTAAAAGGAATAGTGTCTCTAGGAATAATGTAAAATATTACATCACGGTACGTGTAGCCGTCGATTTCGACACTTGTTTTAAATTGTCCATTTGTTACAACTTTTGACAATCCCAACCCGGTGAGAGATATTTAACGTTCAGTGTCACACGCTGGAGACCCCATCTCCTCATATAAGTCCATTCTTAGTAAATTAACGTCACTGCCCGAGTCTATAAGCGCATCCGCCACATTTCCGCACAACAGTTTAACGCACTTGACCGGTTTCGTAAGGATTCCTGGTTTGTTTACATCTAAAACGTCAACGTCGTCGTGGTGACATTGACATTTCCCACCCACCATGTTACGCTCTGGACCAACCACCGCATGCGCAGAGACATGGATAATCGATCGCTGCGCCCCCTATCGCCGTCGTGACGAATGTTCGCTTCGATTGTTGCCGTTTCGTTTCCGCACTGGTTCCGGATGTTGCTGATGATGATGATGGCGCTGGTTACGATTTCATCGGGCAATTTGGAGAAATATGTCCGAATCCATTACAGCGAAAACACTTCTTTCCTTGACTCTTGTGCGGGCAGTCTTCATTCTTGTGGTTTTTCTCCCCACAATTGTAACATCTGTACGAAAACTCTTCCTTCTCTTTTCGAATATTATTGTCTTTTCCTTTTTCGTGACTTCGGCTTTTTTCTTTAATCATTTCATAAATTTTAAGTTTTTCTTTTAATTCTGAATAGGTTGTTACGCCGTACAGCATTGTTTTGTTAATTTCCGAGTCTCTGATACCAACTATAATGTACTTTATGGCTACATAATCCGCCATCTTCCCTCTTTTACCAAGCTCCTTCATAGCGAACATGAAATCGATGCACGACTCGTTGGGTTTCTTCTTCTTGGCGCTCATGATTTCATGAATGGTTTTCACATCGATTGTGTCTGGAAATTCTTTGCAAATGGCCTGCTTCAGAGACTCCCAGCACTTGAACGTCTTTTCAGAACTAAGTCACAAAGCCGCCGTGCCCGTCAAGGAACGAAGCGCCACTAACAATCTTTGTGTTTTCGACCTGTCAAAGATATCTCCGTTGTCGTCTATATCCTGAATCCACTTTGTGGCAGGATACGTCGTATCCCTGCCACTGAATTTTCTGATGACATCTTCTGCGTAGTGAAATGTACGGGTTGGCCGGTCGAGCACACCATCGTCCTCGTCAAATGATTGACTTCTTTTTCTAAGTATTAGCATTGTAGTAGTCGTCGTGATTTGTGCTCCCAGCAACGTACGTAACTTATCCACCGCTGCAGGCGCCGCCGCGCCTCGTCCCTTAGCTAGCTTTATTTTGTTTGTCCGCCAAACACGAGCAGCGAGCGAGCAGCACGTGTTTTCCGTCCGCTGATGCTGTTTACCGGTTTTCCGTACCCCGGACGAGCCCCCAAAACTGTGGTATGGGGGGAAGACAGCGAAACAGCACGAGCAACTTATCAACTTTTATTGAGATATTCACTACTAAACACAATCAATCTTGAAAAAACTCTTACAACGTGTACACCGTTTAACATCGTTTATTGCAATCTGCTATTCGTCCCCCCTCTCGCTCTAACATCCATCCTCTTATTCTCAGCGTTCGGTTACACATAATAAACTCATTCATTAAAATCTATCATACATTCGGATACATCCCGTTCCCACACCTATATATTGATAAAAAAGTTTCATTCAAATCTGTCCAATATTTTCGGAGATTAGCGTGTACAAACAGACAGATTTTTTATTTTATTTTTTACTATATTACAGTCTCCATCGCCCCAATTTATTTAAAATATATTCAATGTACAGATATCTTTTTTTACGGTTTTATTATACGTAGAGGCCATTATGTTTCTGGATCAAGTGTTCCAGACTTCGATTTTTATACCTCAACAAAAAATGCTCATCAGGCTGAACGACTTTGGCTAAGGCGTCATTTTATATTTCTTATAGTTTAGCTGAACCATTATGGTTCTACATCAGGTGATTCAGGTCTTCGATTTTTATAATTCAATAAAAAATGCTGAGCAGGCTAAACAACTTTTGCTAAGGCGGCATTTTATATTTCTTGTTGTTAAGCTGAACCATTAAGTTTTTGCATCAGGTGTTCTAGATCTTCGATTTTTATATCTCAACAAAAAATGTTCATCAGGCTGAACTACTTTTGCCAAGGCGTCATTTTTATATTTCTTGAAGTTAAGCTGAACCATTAAGTTTTTGCATCAGGTGTTCCAGATTTTCGATTTTTATATCTCAACAAAAAATGTTCATCAGGCTGAACTACTTTTGCTAAGGCGTCCTTTTTATATCTACACTAATATTATAAAGAGGAAAGATTTGTTTGTTTGATTGTATTGAATAGGCTCCGAAACTACGGGATCGATTTTAAAAATTCTTTCACTGTTGGATAGGTATGTTATCCCTGAGTGACATAGGCTATGTATGTACCACGGGCGAAGCCGGGATGGACTGCTAGTTTCTTATAATTTAGCTGGACCATTATGGTTCTACATCATGTGCTCCAGATCTTCGATTTTTATATCTCAACAAAAAATGTTCATCAGGCTAAACTACTTTGCTAAGGCGGCATTTTTATATTTCTTGAAGTTAAGCTGAACCATTAAATTTTTGCATCAGGTTTTCCAGATCTACGATTTTTATATCCCAAAAAAAAAATTTCATCAGGCTGAACTACTTTTGCTAAGGCGTCCTTTTTATATTTCTTATAATTAAGCTGGACTATTTTGGTCCTACATCATGTGTTCCAGATCTTCGATTTTTATATCTCAACAAAAAATGCTCATCAGGCTGAACTACTTTTGCTAAGGCGTCCTTTTTATATTTCTTATAATTTAGCTGGGCCATTATGGTCCTAAATCATGTGTTCCAGATCTTCGATTTTTATATCTCAACAAAAAATGCTCATCAGGCTGAACTACTTTGGCTATGGCGTTATTTTTTTTTTATAGTTTTGCTGGACCATTATGTTTCTGCATCAGGAGTTCCAGATCTTTGATTTTTATAACTGAACAAAAAATGCTCAGTAGGCTAAACAACTTTTGCAAAGGCGTCATTATCATATTTCTTGTCGTTAAGCTGGACCATTAAGTTTTTGCATCAGGTGTTCTAGATCTTCGATTTTTATATCTCAACAAAAAATGTTCATCAGGCTAAACTACTTTTGCTAAGGCGTCATTTATATATTTCATATAGTTTAACTGGACCATTAAGGCTCTGCATCAGGTGTTCCATTTTCCAAAATCAATTATAGCCTATATGTTGCTCAGGCTTAACAGCTACATAACAAAAAAAGTTTCATTCGAATCCGTCCAGTATTTCCTGAGATTGGCGTGTTCTAACAGACAAACAATCGCCAATAGAAAAATTATCTTTAAACTTTAAATGATGATAACTTTTTTATCTGACAACAGATTTCGATGAAACAAAGCCTATATGTTGCTCAGGGATGAGCTTAATCTTTTAGTAAAAACCGCGTAAAAAATCTGTTCAGTAGTTTTAAAGATTAGCGAGTACATACAGACAGACAGACAGACAAAAAAATCCAAAAAATCTTTTTTATGTTCTGTTATTTTTTTCTTATCGCCTACATTCATTTTTTGTAATTTTTATCCAATGTACAGACACGTGGTTCCTACTGTTTTATTATATGAATATCATCATCATCATTTCAGCCGCATAACGTCCACTGCTGGACATAGGCCTCTCATTATATGTATTGATGATTGATTAATCAATTATATGTATATAAGTTTATTATATTACTATTAGTATCTAGTCAACATACCTATATTTATTTATTTTTGGTATTGTAAAATATGAAGAGAAAATGTAGCGTCCTATGATAATGGAGACCAAGAAGATTTTTCCTTTTTTTGTTACATGTTCTTTTTTTACGGAGAGTTTTCGAGTATTTAAGGACTGAATTCGCCAGTATATTTTAGAAGTTCATCCTTTGGTTCACGACCGCCATAGCATCGCCGACGCCGTTGTATGTCTATCAATATCTTCACGAAAGCTCTATTGAACCACATGTCTGTAAGCGACTTGACGTTGGCATCGTATGAGATGTTCTCGTTTCGAGTTCTCTACACATTGTATTGTATACACTATGTGAGGTCAATGGGTGAGTTTAATGAAACATATACGTTTTTAATGTAACGTAACATAACACTTTTTACCCTTCCATTAAAAATAAAAAGTTAGAATGTAGTTACCTGCTGCTTCTGTTAATGTGCAGATCGTAAAAGCTGATTAAGTAAAACTATAAAAATTCAAATCATGTCAAACCTCTCAGTAGCGATCCAGCCCCATGGGGAAGATGTCAGGTGATCACGTCGCTCTTTTTTATTTGACAGGTGTGAAAATATGTATGCATATGTGTTTTTATATTATGGCGCCTGAAAAGTTGGTTATCGTGACCAAAAAAAATGATAACGTGGACGGCTGACTCTGGTTTCAAACAATAAAGACCACCTCTCTGATGCTAAATATGTCGGTCTGCCTGCGTCAAGTGGTTGCCTTCCTTAGATATGGCGCCTGAAAAGTTGGAAAACTAAAAAATATAAGGTAAATGGCTAATTCTTATTTCACATAATGAAGAGCACCTTTCTGATGCTAAATATGTTGGTCTGCCTGCGTCAAGTGGTTGCCGTACTTAGATATGACGCCTGAAAAGTTGGTAATCGTGACCAAAAAAAAATTATAACGTTTAATAGCTGTTTCTGGTTTCACATGATAAAGAGCACCTCTCTGATGCAAAATATGTCAGTCTGCTAGCGTGAAGTGGTTGCGTTACTTAGATATGACGCCTAAAAATTGGTCATCGTGACCAAAAACTGATAAGGTAAATGGCTGAATCTGGTTTCACAGAATGAAGAGCACCTCTTTTAAGCTAAATATGTCGGTCTGCCTGCGTTAAGTGGTTGCGTTACTTAGATATGGCGCCTGAAAAGTTAGTTGGTTATCTTTATTTAAAAAGTTAGTTGGTTATAAATATTCGATTGTCAACATAATGAGTTATAGTGCACAAATGTCGTAAATGGAGGGATTTAAATTTATTTTACCGTTTTTGAAATTAAATAACTGTAATAATATCCCATTTTTTAGATTAATGTAGTCAAAAGACTAGACTTTTAAATAGACGTAAAGTTATGTAATTATTCTATCTCATTTTTGTGCTGTTCATGGAACTTTAGAAAACTTTTAAATGCTGTCCTGCAAAGTAGACAACACTGTAGTTAGTACAATTGTGCACTTCTTCTTATCGAGTCGAAATGGTTTCAGTGTAGCTTCAATTGTGCACTACGGCATCGATACAATTTCGGATACTAACGAAAGATGTATTTTGCTTAATATGCAGCCGTTTAAAGCCGTCGTAATTTAGGTAAAATAAGTGCCTACCATGTCAAAAATATTTTTGCAGGTCACTGTTTAGCTTACCTTATCTTTTTTATCACGATAACCAACTTTTCAGGCGCCATATCTAAGTAACGCAACCACATCACGCAGGCAGACCGATATATTTAGCTTTAGAGAGGTGCTCTTCATTATGTGAAACCAGATTCTGCCATTTACCTTCTCATTTTTTTGGCATGATGACCAATTTTTAGGCGCCATATCTAAGTAACGCAACCACTTCACGCAGGCAGACCAACATATTTTGCATCAGAGAGGTGCTCTTTATCATGTTAAACTAGAATCAGCTATTAACGTTTTTTTTTTTTCTTTTTATCACGATTGCCAACTTTTCAGGCGCCATAACTAAGGAACGCAACCACTTCACGCAGGCAGACCGACATATTTAGCATCAGAGAGGTGCTCTTTATTCTATTAAACCAGAGTCAGCCGTCCACGTTATCGTTACCAAATTTGTAGTGACCTCCTAATCTATTATCTTTGTAAACAATTTAGTGAATATGCCCGTTTCGATAGATTTTTGTTACAAATACACAACAGCAGTAGACCTAAAATGCCACCGGGAACACGCTCCGATGAACGAGGTTACTTACGTGTTGTATTGTAGCATTTCCCCATTTCGAAAATGAAATAAAAATATTGAGTTTGCCTGATCGAGGAGAGAGCGAAATTTTAACACGATTCTTTATAATTAGTTTGCTCGTCCCCTCGATCGGCGTTTATTGGGTGCATTCGGTTTAATTATTAAACTTTACCCAACCGAGCAATGAAGATAATAAGGAAGACATTTTCTTGGTGTCAAAAAAATTAAGTAGTACTCCTTTTTATTTTTCACACCGACAATTTTAATTTTCACATAATTATAGCTTGAAAATAAAGTACTTACATGTGTTAGGTCACATGGCAAAATGAACGTTATTTTAATTATATAACGGAAACATTGTTTTTTTTAATATTACGAAATAGTAGAAAAGTAACCATTATTTTTTTATAAGGGCAACATTCGTTCATTCCTTGCGTATATAAGTTCTCGTTCTTGTCCCGTCACAGTCAGCTCGTTACGAACAGCCGACCAGTGAGGTTGTGTTTATACTACGTTTTAGGTTGTTATTATGGTGAAATATGTATCGTTGGATATAATGAATTAGATATTATATTGGAAATATAATTGTGAAGAAAATATCCTGGCGTTTCTTTTTATTACACGGTAACAAATTCAGAAGTGGTACGTACTCGTGCAAATCGGCACAGGTTTGTAAAAATAAATAGCAATTATAAGGTAAGCAAATCATTTATTTTTTTGTGCATGTCTCATTTAAATTGGCTATTTATTGACATAAATCAGTTATTTTCGCACCACGGTTTCATCCGCATTTTTATAATTTATAGCTTTAAATTATATCAAATAACTTTTTTTTTGTTTTTTACGCAAAGCAATTACTTAGCTGTGCTTGATGGTAACATTGTACCTCTAATTTTTTTTATTAATTTTTTTTCTATCCTATACACATTTTATTTTATTATATCACTATACAAATATATTGACAGATTGCATTGATATTTGTACTAAAGTTTGCCCTTCTTGCAGATTTTGTTAAGTCATTGTATTGTACAATGCTTCGTGAAAGACATTCACGAAAACACCGAAGGCGCAAGGCCTCAAAGCGGCAGCGCCGGTCCCGTTCAGCGACGAGGCGGAGGTCCCGCTCCAATGCAAGCCATCGGTCGCGTTCTCCTGTGAGGTGGCGGTCGAGTTCCAACGAGAGCATGCACCGGGCCTCGCGCACCCCGTCACGCAGCAGGCGACTGCATCGTCAGCGCACACCGGTATCGAAGCGAAGATCCCGTTCAAGGTCAGAATCAACGTTATCCAATAATAGGCGTCATCTTTATAGTAAATCTAGTGAACGCCAAAGGCAATGCAGTAATCATAAAAAACAGAATATCAGTTTAGAAAATAATTTACCGCAAGAGTGCAATATTAGAAGCCCTAATCTGAGTAGTTGCAATAAAAATAGTAATGAAGGTGTACTTAATAATCAGGTTAACAGTAGTGATAATATCAATCAAATAGATTTAAATCGACCACGTCTTTCAGTTCCTTACTCAGAGCAAATGAATCAGTCTGATAACAATAATTACTTAGATAAAAATATATTAGATAATCTTAGTCGAATGCTGTTTCAACTATAAATCCACATAACAGAGAAATATTTCTAAACACTAACGTCGTACCAGAATTTGATCCTAAAATTAAAAATCAAACAATAAATACCTGGTTAAATAAGGTCAATGAGTGTGCCGAGATTTATGGTTGGGACAGCAAACAAACTGCTCATTACGCTTTACCTTTTTTTTTTTTTTTTGACGCGGAGAAAATCCCTTCGGATACCTTACCGGTTACGGGACACCGGTAAGGTTATGTGGTGTTACCACTAAAAACTCCGCGGTGTCACCTCTCAGCCGCTATCGGCCGGGACCGTGTGCTTCTTCATGCTCCACAGCCCCGGCGCGGCCGGCCGCTCCTTAAGCGGCCCGGCTCGCCAACGGCCTCACGGCACCCTCTGCTGAATCAGAGGGGCCGAAGTAACCGCCGCCTTGGCCTCTTGGCCCAAGGACAGGCGCGCTGACACGCACACGCGCCTGCCTTCCACTCCGGAGGGCTGTCCGTTGGTCGATGGAATCCCGTTTCCACCGTCCAACCAGCCCTCATAATTTGGGGCCTGCGAAAGCAGGCCCTGCCCCAGTCCACCTGACGGCGACCGGGGCCCACACAGCCGGCCGCAGGGGATAGGGAGAGCGGCAACGTAACACCGACACTCCTCTTCCCCTGCGGCCCCACCGATGCCGTGCCAAGCGCCACGGCCGCGCTTGGTCGCGGAGGATAGGGCGAGCGGCAACGACACACCGACACTCCTCTTCCCCCGCGACCCCTACCACGGCTGTGATGGTAGGGGGGTCATCGTCACCCCCCTTCCCCCACAGCCAGGCCATTCCCTCCAGGAATGGCCTCCGCCGGGCCCGGGGTGGCCTAAGCCTCAACCCGGGCAATGGGTTCCTCTTAGCTTCTTTGCGGCCGAGGCAACCGCAGGTACTGAGCCCCCCCATCGCGACAAGATGGGAACCACATCGGGGGGGTCATTACGCTTTACCTAAGCTAATGGGTACAGCTAAGCGATGGTATGAGGGTCAACCATCAGTAATGCATACGTGGGAAGTGTGGCAACAAAAACTTAGGTCTGCTTTTCCCGTATATGAGAACTATGGACGTCTTCTTACTGATATGCTTAATATAAGAGCTAAATTTGGAGACGATTTGGAAGAATATTTTTACGAGAAATTAGTAGCTATAAATCGTTGCGGTATAAGTGGTAGAAATGCTATTGCCTGTATCGTTTTTGGAATAGAAGATAGGTCGATTCGGTATGGCGCCGAAGCTGTGGGCTTCGAGGATTCTGATAAATTGTTAGGATATCTTAGGAGTGTTAAGCATGAAAAGTTTGAGAAAAATAAAAAGTTTTTCCGACATAATATTGATTCTAACAAAAGGGTCGTAAAATTTGATCAAACTAATAGACAAATAAAATGTTTTAACTGTCATGAATTAGGGCATGCTTTCAACAGTTGCAAAAAACCAATAGTTAAGTGTCAAAAATGTTTAAGATTTGGCCATAATGACCGGAATTGTTCAAGGGAAGTTTGGAAAGATAAATCGGAAGTTAAATCTTTATGACTACTTGATGCTGGAAAGTCTATAGATGAGAAATTTAGAAAACAAGTTCTTATATCTGGTTTCTTTAATCAACTTAATGCTTACGTGGATTTAGGCAGCCAATGCTCTTTAATTAAAGAATCTGTGGCTAGAAAAATAATTAATGTTGAAACTTGGAGGGTTGACGATTTACCGAATTTGCGAGGTTTTGGTAATTCTATCATACAATAAATAGGTGCATTTACCACAGACTTAACAGTAAATCATGTAACAGTGAAAGTAGAGCTGATAGTAGTTCCAGATCGTTTTCTTAATTACGATGTCCTAATAGGTCAAACCTTGACAGAACAGCCCCACATTGAAATTCATAAAGATAATCAAGAATTAGTGATTAGTACTAAACTGCCAATATATAATAAACGCCTAATTTTAAGGATATATGAATCTGTGAGGCTCCATGGGGATGCTAGTGTCAAAGTAAAAACTGATGATGACATTACCGGATATGTTTTGCTTGAAGATAGTCGTAGACCTACTTACAAAATAAAAGGTAGTGAGATTTATTTAAAAAATGGCATTGGTTACATTGAAATAATCAATCACAAACGTATCCTAGTTTCATTTATAACTGATCAGGTTATATCACGGGGTAACTTATGCTTAGAAAGTTCGACGGTTAACGCATGCTTAAATATTAACAAAATATCTGAGACACGTAGTTTACTTACTTTTAAATCTCAATTATTAAATCTGGTAAATGAGTTCAGGGACTGTTTTGCCAAAGGTTTGCACGAATTAGGGTGCACTAATATAACTTTTATGGATATTGAATTAAAAGATTCTAATCCTGTTGTGCATCGACCCTATCGTCTTAGTCATACTGAAAGAGTGGAGGTTAGGTCAATGATAGAAGAACTTTTAGAAAATAATATAATAAGAGAATCTTCTTCTCCATACGCATCACCTATCATTGTTGTTAAAAAAAAGACTGGTGATAATCGCCTCTGTATCGATTATCGTGCGCTAAATAGAAAGACAGTCAAACAACACTATCCAATTTCTCGTATTGAAGATCAGATAGATAGGATAGCTGGTAATACTTACTTTAGTACTTTAGATCTGGCATCTGGTTATTACCAGATACCAATAAATGAAGGATCAAAAGCTTTTACGTCTTTTGTAACCCCAGACGGTCAGTTTGAATTTAACAGGATGCTGTTTGGTTTAGCCAATGCTCCCGCTGTCTTCCAAAGATCAATCAATTTGGTGTTAGGCAATGCCAGATTCGATTCAGCCTTGGCATATATGGATGATATTCTAGTTCCATCAAAATGTTTTGAGCAGGGTTTAGAGAGACTTCGCATTATTTTTCAAAAATTAAGACAAGCTGGACTAACTCTTAAGCCACAGAAGTGTTATTTTTTCAAGGTGCAAGTTGACTATTTGGGTTTTGAAATCTCGGGGGCAGGAATAAAACCAGGGACGCGGAAAATAGAATCAGTTAGAGACTTTCCTACTCCAAAGGATGTCCATAATGTGAGGCAAATCATAGAATTAGCTAGTTTTTTTAGAAGATTTATAAAAGGATTTGCACAGATTACAAAACCCCTAACAAAATTACTAAAAAAGAATTCTGTGTGGGAATGGGGTGCAGATCAAGATCGCGCTTTTTCCGAAATTAAAAACATTTTATGCTCTAGACCGGTTCTTGCTTTATTTAATCCAACTGCTGAGACACAGATTCATACTGACGCTAGTAAACATGGCGTAGGAGGCGTACTATTGCAAAAACAGGTAGATTCCAGTTTCAAGCCAGTTGCATATTACAGTAGGCAAACCTCTCCTAAGGAATCACATTTTTCATCCTACGAGTTAGAAACTTTGGCAGTTATAGCGTCGTTGATTAAGTTTCGCCCATATGTCCTGGGAATCAAATTTACAATAATAACTGACTGTAATTCGCTTAGAGCGACGTTCCAAAAGAAGGATATGATTCCACGTGTTGCTAGGTGGTGGAGTTTAATTCAGGAATATGATTGTGAAATTCTGTATAGGTCCGGTAGGAGTATGATGCATGTTGATGCTTTAAGTTGGAACCCGTTATCCAATGAGGTCGGCGTTATTGATTCTATTGAAATTTTTGATATCATGACTATTGACAATGATTGGTTAGAGACTGTTCAATCAACTGACCCAGAATTAAAGCGTATAAAAGATATATTATTAGATCCCCAATACGATAATGTAGTAGAAATAAAGAAAAATTTTGTATTGAAACGAGGTAGAATCTATAGGAATACTGAAGATGGGTTACGACGGGTAGTACCCAAGGGATGTCGTTGGCAAATTTTACAAAAAAAACATGATCAAATAGGGCATTTTGGGTTCGAAAAAACAATGGATAGAATTAGACAACACTATTGGTTTGCAAAAATGCGAAATTTTATTAAGAAATATGTAGATTCTTGTTTGGAATGCGCTCATAATAAAATTCCTGCAGGGAAAAAGGAAGGATACCTCCATCCTATTCCTAAAGTTTCTACCCCTTTTCATACTGTCCATATAGACCATGTAGGACCCTTTGTTAGCAGCAAACGTAAAAATGTTTATATTTTGGTTATCATAGACGCATTTACCAAGTTTATTGTTTTAAAAGCAGTTAAAAACACAAAATCGAACACTAGTATTGCGGTGCTTAGAGAATATTTCGGTACATTTGGACTTCCTACGCGTTTAATAAGTGATCGTGGAACTTCTTTCACAAGTGAAAAATTTAAGAAATTTATTGAGGAATTAGGAATAAGACATATTCAGAATGCTGTGGCCTCACCGCGAGCCAATGGTCAAGTAGAAAGGTACAACCGTACGATATTAGATTCGTTGGCCGCGCAAAATCATGGGCAGGATGAGAGACTATGGGAAGATAGGTTACTACATGTACAATGGGGGTTAAACAATACAATTAATAAAGGTACAGGAAAATCTCCTTCAGAGATTTTGTTTGGGTTACGGTTAACAAACACGAGTAAGGGACGTTTAGTATCTGAGATTGAGCCTGACATGATGGATGAAAAAAATAATAATATGAGTACTGAGATAACTTGTGAAGAAAACGTAAATATTTCCGATGAGGTACCCAGCTTAGACGTTACAGATGAATTTATTGAAATTCACCCTCAATGTACAGATAGTGATCAGCAAACAGACTGTCAAAAACCTATTTCTCCTAGAATAGACGTGGTAAAAGTTAGATCCGAAGTAGATAAGTATGTAGCAGAAAATCAAGAGAAACAAAAACATCGTTTTGATAAAAAAAGAAAACAAGCAAAAAAATATAAGGTAGGGGATTTGGTGAGAATTGAAAAAGTAATACATAGTGTAGGAAAAAGCAGGAAGTTATTGCCTAAGATATCAGGACCTTATAAAATTACAAAAATGTTGGATAACGATAGATATGAAGTTTGCGACACACCTATAACTAACTAAAAAGGGCCACAAATCTTACGTAGGCGTTTATGCGGTAGACAAAATCTTTCCGTGGTTATGTTTCAATGATAGAGAAAATTATTCTGATTCTGATTCTAGCTCTGATAACATTGATTATGATGAAAACGAATGTCTTAATAACTGTCTGATTGATGAATCTTTATAGTGTAATATACAAGAATTATTAAAAATACCTTTGATTCCAAATAATTGTTTAATTAGTATGATTAAGTTTTTACTTAAAATTAGTTTATTATATAAGATTATAAGAAGATTATATTTGCTCAACGCAAGTCAGTTGTATACACCCTCACTATTCACATTTGTAAATGTATCTAAGAACATAGATAATGTACATTTTAAGTCTATCAAATTAAGCACAAAACGGGTGCAAAACTCAAAGTGAGTATTATTATTTTGGTCTAGCACATAGTGTTCTAGGCACCAAGGGCGCATTACAAGATATACCTAGCACAACGTTTGCAAAGCGCAAAGTGCGTATTATTAGAAATAAATAGCACAACGTGTGCAAAAGCGCAAAGTGCGCATTAGAAGAAAAACATAGCACAACGTGTGCAAAGCGCAAAGTGCGCATTATTAAAAATATAGCACAACGTGTGCAAAGCGCAAAGTGCGCATTATTAAAAATATAGCACAACGTGGCCGAAGCGCAAAGTGCGCATTATTAAAATATAGCACAACGTGTGCAAAGCGCAAAGTGCGCAATTAATGAAAAGAAATATTATAAGAGTGCATGACTATAATAAAAGAAATAAAAATGATGAACGCAAAGTGCGTATGAAAATGTGATGTCATCAAATCAATACATTTTTTTGATTATCAAATAAATTAATCATTTATTATATTGTATGATTTATATATTGAAATTGATGTAAGAATTTCATAAAATCACTTTTGTTTATGATCATTTTGATTTATCAATCTTACCAAGGTAAACAATTTATTTTGTCGTAATCAATATCTACTACATTTTTTTGTGTTCACGGGGACGTGAACTTATATCAGGATGGACGAGCTGTTAGGTCACATGGCAAAATGAACGTTATTTTAATTATATAACGGAAACATTGTTTTTTTTAATATTACGAAATAGTAGAAAAGTAACCATTATTTTTTTATAAGGGCAACATTCGTTCATTCCTTGCGTATATAAGTTCTCGTTCTTGTCCCGTCACAGTCAGCTCGTTACGAACAGCCGACCAGTGAGGTTGTGTTTATACTACGTTTCAGGTTGTTATTATGGTGAAATATGTATCGTTGGATATAATGAATTAGATATTATATTGGAAATATAATTGTGAAGAAAATATCCTGGCGTTTCTATTTATTACACGGTAACACATGATAAGTTTACCGTCAGTAATCGAGTCTGGTAAATAACGTTACAAATCGGCTCAGCTGGCTTAGCGCCAACTTGAGAACAAAATCAGTTAAAGGGATATTGTAAAAATATTTCAGACTCAGGTTTATCAAAAAATATTATTCTGTTTAATTGATATACGGTTATTTTCAACCGACTTCCACAGTCCTACTTATATATTTATTTATATTTATTTACATAACAGACATATATCATCTGTGAAAATTTTAACTGTATAGTTATAACGGTTCATGAGATACGGACAAACAGGCAGACGAATAGAGAGCGGAGTCAGCAGTAATAGAGTCCTGTTTTTACCCTTTTGGTATTCAAATGGTGATCCCACTTCGGTAAAGAGTATAACTAGATACAGGATATGACAATATGGCATGACGTAACCGGTATCGTACGAATTTTAATAAACCACAACGCCGCTGGTTCAGCTGACGAAATGAATCTTGGCCTCTGAGACGAGAATGCACGCCACAATTTCAGTTAATTAAGCAGTTTCTGTGTAAATTTGAATAAACTTAAAAATAATGTTTTATCATTTTAAAATATATTTAATTCAAAGTGCTGGACACTCACCCACAAGGAAATCGTCAGACGACCAAAGTCGCTGGAAGGCGCTGGATTCAGGCCACTCTAGATCGGTCATTTCGAAAATCCTTGGAAGAGGCCAGTGTCCAGCTGTGGACGTTATGCGGCTGAAAGTCATTTAATGATTAAATATAAACTTTATTCTGGCTCATTCTACAACCCATATTTTTAGCAGATATTTGAAATTAGCGACTTAAGAATTTGAAAAATAAATGTCACAGCAGAGTTATCAACACATAAACAAAATTATAACGTATGAACTCGAGCTATTCAGTATTCTTTGTATGAAACTTCCTACAGCAATGCACACTATTCGGATTATGAGATCGTAACGTAACCGTCTCACCTCGGGACCAGCTCACGATCCGCTTTTATTTTATGGTCGGTTGTCTTGCGGTCTAAAGGGAGAAACTGATTGACCAGAGCGGGTGGCGAGCGGTAAGCATCGCCTAGGCGTAGCCGAATCGAAGTTCCGAAGCTACGGTGTCAGTCCGTTTACGAGTTGATAAGTCTGCTACGACGTAGTTTGTTACTTACACTTTCACATCTGTGTCGCATGAACAGGCAGAACTGGTCACAAGCAAAGCAGTGAAGCGGTAGTAAAAGTAGTAAGAGCACAACCTATAACCGGAAGGTCACAGTTGCTATCACCGCTAGGCCCAACTTCCTCTAATGTTTCAGAATAATCTGACTACTCTTTGCTCCCGGCGAAGGAATACATCAAGAGAGACGCTGTGTATTGTTTCACTAGGTGACTGTTGCCATTGAGCCATTTCAGATGCCTGTTAGGCAGCTCGTAAAATCTGATACAAACGTTACCTATATACTCGATAAAAATACATTATAAGGCTTAACTCACATCGGAACGGAAGCTGCGGCGGTCAACCCTCTTAACTTTTAAACCAAAGTAACATTTATTTCTATCTATGAAATGCATAGAATAGATTGAAAATAAACTCAGCCACTGGACACCGCTGCTGGAAGTCGCGAGCAGTCGCGAGGGTTTTGTTTTTTCAAGCTTTACTACATACTGTGTAATGTGCAAATGGAAATAAAGATTATTATGATTTGACAGTGAAAGTATGGTGTCAGCCGCTGCCATTCCGGTGTGAGTTCAGCCTTACTCGCATATCCTGCCTGTGTAATTGTACTTGACTTTGTCTTTATGAACTTTTAGTTTTGTGATACGACCTGGCCTAGCCACCATATGGAATTTGTATCGGAGTCAGCATAATAAAATGTCTGTGAAACGTACGTCATTGTACGTCGTAAGAAAAAAATGGTACTGGAAAGGTTTACGAGAAATTTAATAAAATCGGTGGCGTGGCCAGGAGGGACCTTACAACAGCGCCACCACGTACTCAGGTGTGGGGGACGTTTTCTTATACAAATTTTATTTAAAAAAAAATGTTCGTTTAGCTGATCTTTAAAAAAATATAATTATGTGCAGGTACGCGATAAAATTAAAAAATTAGTTTCGTAGCGTGGTGGTAGAGAGATTTACTAGCAACGCTATCTTGTATGCAGCAATGGAAAGTTTTTTGTTATTCAAATGTTTTTGTAAATAATAAACGTATAGTGCTTATAACTATACGTAAGAAAATAAAATAATTTTTCATCCGTCAGTATTTCCATTAGAAGCTGTGGTGCTGTTTCGGCCGCGCGCGCGGCACCCATTGTACGGTTTTATTTATAAGTTTTAATAAATTGAGCTAAGTTTATGATTTTTATCAATATGCACGGGTATTTAGTTCCCATTGAGAAGTTACTTAAAACCCTACGGGAAAAGTGGTGATACCTTATGCAAAGAAAACATATTTTGTTTGCGCAAAACTGCAAAGGAAGACACCGGGAGATACCGGCAGTAATCTCCCTAATATTTACAAAATACTTTATGAAAAAAATAACCGGCCTAGTGCAATTCGGACTTGCGCACGAAGGGTTTCGTACCATCATCTATAAAAAAATTACGTTCGTTGTATTTGAGACCCACATAAATATTTATTTTATTTTATTTAAATCGAACAAAATAGTGCCGCGGATGCCGCGCCCCGTCACAGCTCCTAATAATTGAATTTGCTAAATTTCTCGAGAACCTTTGTAGTACTTATTTTATTTTCTTACGTATAACTATAAGCACTATACGTATATTATTCACAAAAACATTTGAATAGCGAAATACTTTCCATTGCTGCGTACGAGATAGCGTTGCTAGTAAATCTCTCTACCACCACGCTACGAAACTAATTTGTTATTTTTCTCGCGAATCTGCACACAATTATATTTTTTTAAAGATGTACAAGAATGTTGGTTAAACGAACATTTTTTTAAAATAAATTTTGTCCCCCATACCCGAGTACGTGGTGGCGCTGCAGGAAGGTACCCTCCTGGCCACGCCACCGATTTTATTAAATTTCTCGTAAACCTTTCCAGTACCATTTTTTTGTTACAACGTACAATGACGTACGTTTCACGGACATTTTATTATGCTGACTCCGAAACAAATTCCATATGGTGGCGTGGCCAGGTCGTATCACACCTTTTAGTTTTAACTCCTCTCACGTTGAATTGTACATGTGATAACTGCAGCTCTGTTGATATTCCAACGGACGTAGACACACTGCGTCCTATGAGAATATATTATAATACTAGCCGAAGCCCGCAACTTCGTTCGCGTGGACTTTATGTCTCTGGAAAATGCTCATCAGGCTGAACAACTTTTTCTAAGGCGGCATTTTTATATCTCTTATAGTTTAGCTGGACCATTATGGTTCTGCATCAGGCGTTCCATTTTCCAAAATCATTTATACCCTATAAGTTGCCCAAGCTTAATAGCTATATAACAAAAAAAGTTTCATTCGAATCCGTCCAGTATTTCAAAGCGTGTACAAACAGACAAGCAGACAAACAGACATACAGATAAACAGACAGACATTTTTTTTAAAATTCTTACTCTATCTATTACTATATATGAAATATATTTAATGTAAAGACACACTTTTTTTACTGTTTTATTATATGTATAGATATAGATTACATTCCTTATAATCATCTAGTTTAGTTTAAAGGTCCAATTTCACTATTTCACTGTGTTTTTCTCGCGACTATTCCGCGACCAAAAACACGCTTACTTATTTTATCACTTCTTCAACTCAACTTTAAAACCTCTGTGGCTTGTAAATATCATGCCAGGCTGGTGATCCCGAGTTCGATCACCGGTCTGGTCAAGATGGAAAAGATTCAGATTGCCTTGGGTCTTGGATGTTCACGTTATATACCCATGTATTTGTCACATTATTACATATCTGTAGTATCGTCGACTTAGTAAATAGCCAACAAAACAAGCCTCTTACTTACTTTGGGGTTAGCACAAACCAAAATTACGATTTCAATTAGAGCCGTCGCTAACAATTCCAAATCATTTTGTTGCCCTATTAGGCATACAAAGTCACAATTTGAAGTGTAAGTTACATTTACGGTTTGTAACTTACACTTCAAATTGTGACTTTGTTGCATTATTGAAGATACAAATTTAATATAATAAAAATTACCAAAACATGATTTCAATTAATATAAATAGTTCTTTAGGTTAACTCTCAATTTAGGGGGTAAATATAAATAAATGTTCATAAGTTATGTACAACATTTTCCACAGTGGAATACTCAGCTGGTAAGATTATTTTAACTTTTTGAAAAAAAAAACTAATAGGGATGTGAAAATATGTTCTCTGATTAGCAAATAATGACGTAGATAAAGTGCATTCGAAGTGAATCTTCGAAGAGCTGTCTCTACTTTAAACTAACCGAAAAAATATTAGTTCTTTATTTTTGGAAAATCTAGTTGCCGGGCTTAATAATTTTTTTTTTCAGTCACATCCCTATTGTTTGTACAAGCTTTTCGAGAGAATTACATTACAGAATTACAAACATCGAGGGACCAAATTAGTCGTCAAATTATAATAAGTTAAAACATCTCTTAATCTAACACTATATGGCATCCTAATCAGTCCAACTCTATGACGTTATTACATTTTTTTACATTGCATGTAGCGTATAGAAATAAAATACTTTCTCTACTAAAATACTCTTAATAAAATACTCTTCTCTTTCAAACCGAACGTGTAAAAAAAATCCTGAAGAAATATAATTCTGTATGTATCACTTGATGTTTTTTTTTTCCAAATTACGTACTTTGCATCTACACGCTCATATATATTTTAGTGAAAATAAGTTTTCTACATTCCCGCCTTTTTTTCTTTATGGCCAGTATTTGTTTAGGCCAAGCAAGACACACGTCACTTCACACTCACTGTTCATGGTACGGCCGTCAGGTAGGCCAACCTTTTTTTGTGAAATGTGACACCTATTAAAGAGTGCAATAAAGAATTTCCATACATACATTTTCCCTGCTCTAGTGCAGCAAAGCTTTGTGCTGGATATATAACGTCCCTTTTAATTAACTACAAATACTTTAACTGCTGCTTTATTCAAGGCGGAGCAACAGATTTGGCGCATAAAATAAAAAATCCGCAGGTTAGTTTTCGAGATAACTTCCCTTACAAATTTTCCTTAAAGAGACGCATACAACATCCTGCAGACGACATTGCGTATTGCGTACTATTTGTTTACTATACTATTACGTTGTACACGCCCCTTTTACGCAAATATTCATTCATTAATTTAAAATATCACCTTCCAAAACCCATTCAATACCTACGGTCATCGAACTTTCAGCTGTCCGAAGTTACTGCCATAGAAAAGTTGAAATACAGATGGTTCGTTCCATAGCTTTGCTATTGTAGTACACACTCACAATATCATTCCGACTAGACACCTTAGTTAGTTTAGGTCAGTGCAATTAGACCTATTGTAAGATATATCACACTCTTAGCGATTAAGCACATAAGCTAGCGAAACCGGCTAAGTAAAATTTTAAATCTTAGCAAAAAATAAACTCTTGATTGAGTCACCTTTCAAACAATAAATAAATTAAAATCGGTGTATCCATTACCATACCAATTAACAATCCGTTTTATAAAAAAATTAAGTCATGAGATATTTACTATTCTTCATTATGGAAATTGAAAACTACCAAATCCCAGGTCAAAATCCTCTTCCCAATAATAGGTCCCAAAATAGGAGGTTGTGGCTTTAATGTACTGTGTAGTTCATCACATACTTAAAGACTAATACCATCGTATAAACTAAAAAACGTACTTCAAAGGTAAGTATGCCTAAGTAGATCTTAAATCGGAAACATGTTTTACAAGTTAAAATAAAAGATAAAAATATGTATGTATTCATTACAATATTCTCATTGAGGGTGTTAAAAAACAATTGTCACATCTGTACTGTAAGAACTCTTTGATACTGCGGCACTTCTTTGTACTTTTCTAATAGCCGTTTGCGGCAATCGTAAACGAAAGCGGTATCTTTTTAATTCTTTTACCATTCGCCGACACAGTGCCGACAAACACGTGCTCGACAGTTTTATCTCGCTCTTCCCTTGTGTCGCATCTCACTCTAGCCTCGTGTCGCCAAGACACTATGTACCTACCTAGCCTTGACTAGCCGGCTTTCCGTTTGTTTCGTTCAGTCTGTTTGAGTCCATAGGCCTATCTAGGTGGCATGTGATGTGATGTGATTAATTAATTACTAACAAAAGCGTTTTAACCATTTTTAATTGGAAATTCATGTCATGTGTCATGAAAATAGGTAAAATTTCTATTCGCGGCTTTGCAGAAGTTGATCGTAGTGTCGCCGATAAGTGCTAAGTATTTACCTATTTAGGATAATAGTACCTAACTATCTAAACTGTTTCAAAATTCAATATTCATTATTTCAATATTCGTAGATAGTGCAGTGTGTTAGTTAAATTTCGTCGTTTGAAGTATTTTTGAGTGCTTGAATGCCAACTCGTTTGGTCTTAAAGTGTCAGTGTGAATGTTTGTGTAAGTCCGGGTGGAAAGCGCAGTCGCATAAGACCTCATGGTCCATTTGGAGATTGACGGAATACTCTCCATGAGGCCATGACTCATGCACCTGCTTGAGGTTTTCTGAATTTGTAACAGGTATGTACCTTTGCTTATTTCATATTGATTTACTATTACTTACAAAGATGTATGTGTACTGTACGTAGGATTAATGATAATGACTGACATTAATGACTCTGTCTATCACACACAATCTGCTACAGTAAGAGGGAGATAGATGGCGATGGGCGGTGCCTATAAGTGTTGAGAAGTATGAATGAATTTTAGTAGACCACATACAGGAGGATGGCGAAAATAATTTAATATTTTTGTTAGAAGAAGTGAAAAAAAAAACTAACCTGCGGATTTTTTATTTTATGCGACTAAACTGTTTTTCCACCCTAAATGAAGCAGCAGTTAAAGTATTTGTAGTTAATTAAAAGGGACGTTGTATAGTGCAGTTATGATAGAATTGCAGCATAGTTGTAATAAAACCGTATTTAGCTTTTCAGCAGCTACAAAATGACCCTAAGTATTAAATCAATTTGTTTTCGGTTTCAGATTATGTTATACTTATTGATATGTATAATAAAATATATTGATTAAAATACTGTATTTAGCTTTTTAGTAGCTACAAAACGATTTATGTTTCGAACCCTATGTATTACCCTTAGACGGTATTTGTGACCCTAAGTAAATTCGACACACTCTCCTCCCTCTCCCGGAGATTTTTACCTGGGGGAAAAATCGCCGTCTCAGTGACATGTATCTAGATCCTTACTACGTTTATGGACAGTTAAACATATCAGTCTTAGTTGTGAAAGGAAATATTTACTTTATAGAGTAACTCAGCTAGGGTAAACTAGGGTTCTTGAAAAACTTCAACAAAAAAATGAATTAAACAATTTAACTAAGTTCTCGGAAAAATACTGAGTACACAAAACATTTATCGGACTTATTAAACTATTTTATGCTTTCATATTGCTATTAACTAATGGTACACATAAAATCATGTTCGGTTCTAAATTACTAGTAGCCCTCTCATTTTTTGCGGATATAAACTTATTCGAGCAACTACATGGCTGTGCCACACATAAAACACTACTAATAAATTATTATGAGCAAAAACAATCTTCACAACTTATCTTACTTATTTTTAATCACTTATATAACTTTTATCTACCGGTAGATTTACTATAGATGCTAACTAGCTAAGTACTATTTACAGTACTGTAAGTATATAACGGAACTTCAACAACGGAACAATTCGGTTACTAAAACTATTTTGAAAAAAAAAACACTTATTGCTT
Source organism: Acrobasis consociella (assembly GCA_963555685.1). NCBI lineage: Eukaryota > Metazoa > Arthropoda > Insecta > Lepidoptera > Pyralidae > Acrobasis > Acrobasis consociella. The sequence goes on from OY743104.1 coordinate 25,031,000, forward strand.
ATAATGGCCCACACTATAAAAATACTTGCTATGTACGATATCTAATACGGTATACTGAGAAAATTACACGAAATTGGCTTATATACTTATGTAATAAACAAAATAAAAACGATAACTAACACTTTAAAAAAACACTATGCCTTTCATGGCCAAAAGTCTATAAAATTAGCTAATATTAATTATGAAAATGTTACTGGCCTTATAATTATTTTCCGCCTGGCCCTGCTTGGCTCTGCTTGGCTCAACTTGGCTCTCCTTGGCTCAGCTTGGCTCTGCTTGGCTTCTCTTCTTGCCGCGTCTCTTGCGCGGCAAGGCGGAGCGGCTGCGATGGCGCAGCGCGTCGGGAATGGCGGCGGCGGTGGGTCAAGAAATGGCGACAGTGGCGTCTGTTGATGCATAAGCGGTGTTATGGACCGCGAATGCGACGGACGGGGCCGTGAATAACGGCTTGGCACGGTGTGCCACGGGTTTAACGAGTGGGGCGGCAGTATGCGCCGCGGCAGTGGGTTTTGCCGTGGGTATGGCAAACGAGGCGAACATATGTGTCGCAGGGGAGAATCTCGGATCGGCGATATACGCCCTGGTATTGATTTTCGGAGCGGCGGTATGTGCCTTGGAAAATTTGTTGGAGTCGGCGGCGTATGCCGCGGGGGTTTCAACGGTGTGCAGCACTGCGGGAGCGGTGCTCGGGATTGCGTTATATGCCGGGGGTTATTTCGGAGCGGCAGTATATGCCACGGAAACGGGTTTCGGAACGGCGAAATTTGCCGTGAAAGTTTTCTTCGGGGCGGGTTTATATGCCTCTTGGGTTTAGATGGTGTGTTCCGCCGGGGTGGCGGTCGGGGCGACAATGCACGCTGTGTGGGTGGCTGCTGAGACTGAAGTTGAATGTAGCTGCATGGTTGGTGCCGTGCCATTTGTTGCTGGCGTTTTGGTTTCCCAGTGGGATCTTTGTTGGTCATCCATGATGCTTCTTCCTTGACGTTTTTCGTTCTCTCCCAATTCAATGTGAAGCCGCAACGTTTTAGGATATCCATCCCCAATATTACGAATGGCGCGGAGGGCAAGAGATAGACTTCCTGCTTCATCTTGTTGCCGTTGATCTTCATGTCCACCAGTCTGCTTTTCTTCAACGGTACTCTGGAGCCATCTGCCAGTGTTACATTTGTTTTATGGCTTTTAAATTCCTTGGCTTGTTCTTTGCATTTTTCCCATGTTGTACTATTTAGGTAGGTACACGTAGAACCGGTGTCGACCAATGCCTTGTGTTCGGAGGTGTTTATTTTTACTGTCACGAACATTCTGTTGTCCCTTTTCATGTCTTGTTCTAACGTGCATGCTTCTTTTCTTGTATCTCTGCAGCAATTCCTGCTCAGAACACCTGATTTTCCGCAATCACTGCAAAATATTTCTTTTTGTGCGGTGCATTCTTTGGAAGCATGGTTTGGCTTTCCGCAGTTCCAACAATGGGTTTTCTCCTCATAACGGGGGTGTATTTTCCGGCTTAGATTTGTTTCCTTCCCTAGACGGTTTCTTCACAATTATTATTCGTACGGTTGTTTGGTTTCTGAATTTGGTGAGTCTTCTCTTCATGATATTTCTTTGATTTATTTTCTTCCTCTCTTATATTTTCATAGTCTCCCGCCATCGCAATTAATTCCCTTATGGTTGTAAAATCTTGCCTTTTCACATAGTATTTGTATTTAGGACCCATGTTGTTATATATCATCTCTATTGACTCTGGTTCGCTCATTTTCCCGTGTCTTCTTATAAGTGTTTGCATTTGAGTGAGATAATCTGTGAAGCGCTCATCTGGCCATTGTTTCCTTGCTGCTATGCGGCTCAAGAGGTTTGCTTCGTAGTTTCTAGGGAAAAAGAACAATTTGAAGTCATCTTCGAAGTCTCTCCATGTTTTAAGTATAAACTATTATTTCTGTGCCACAACAATGCCTTTCCTTTCAGTAGTTTGGGAACGAATGGTTGTAATTCGTCTTTAGTTTTCGAGATTGTATTTATTTGTTCGTCGACCCTTTCAAGAAACTCCACCGCATCTCCCGTCGTGTCAAAACTTATATTCCATTTAGCGAATATTTTCTCCATGTTTCTTAGCTCTTTTGTATTCTCCATCTTCACAGTTTCGGCTTCTCTGAAGACTTCTAGTAGTGAATCTTCTTTATTATTTTCTTCTTGTTCGGGATTGTTCTTTTCTATCTCTCTGATAATCTGTACTAGTTTTTTTTCTTAATTTTTGATTTTGATTAAATATTTATTTATTATATACAATCTAAATTAATATCTAAATTACAATCTAAATTAAAAAACTAAATTAAAAATCTAAATCTTGATCATGTGGCATGGTGCCAAGAACACTGGCTGCATTCCCGCGCTGAATAGCTACTGCAATCCTCTGCGCGAGATATGAGCCAGCCCTCTTGTCACCAGCGGCGTCGACAAGCCGAGGGGTTATTTTTTTAATAAATTTTTTAGTACTTGGACCCCACGGACCAAGAGTTTCGACGCCAAGCGGAACAAAAATATATTCATTAGATAAAGAGGAATATTTTCGCCGCTTGGCGTCTTCTGCTGCTTCAGCCGCGGCTCCAGCCCTTGACACCGTCGCCCCGAGGCGAGAAGGGGCAACCGTATCGACGCATGTCGCGTCCCACACGAGTGCCCTCCCCCGCTCCCAAGGGACAAGGGTTAAACCATCTGGACGCTTGCCATCATCGCGAGTTATTCCTACAGGTTCTAACACATTAGGGATATCGATGGTGGCAAGCGCCCTTTTAACTATATTGTTAATGGAGCCGTGGCGTGAAAATCTGCCGGCACTGCGTTGGCAGTGTAGCCCGTGTAGTCCGTTCCTGTTGACGACACTGCCACATAAACATAGATGGCGTTCGACAATGGCAGCACCCAATCTAAGTCCAACGATAATTCGAAAACTGCCATTGTCGAAAAGTGTTCCGAGGTTGGCGGAGGGGAGTGCGTGTAACCAGTGTCCTGATTCATGTTCAGAGACGGCAAGAAGCCTTGCGCGGTCTAAATCACTGATAGAATTTTGAACCAAATAGTTATAATCTCTCTGTACCAGAGGGACATCCCAGAGTTTTTGTTGGTTTGGTGCCTCTGGGATGTTTTCATTGGTACAGAGAGTCTTCCAGGCATCGATTGCATCCGTTGCACAGTGTATATCAGCTGAACACAAATGTGATACGCTTTTCTTAATTCTTCTACAGTTTTATCTGTTGCCGATATCCCTCTATTTTCGATTTGGTGGATCAATTCTTCTTTTTTCAAATTATATACCCAGGATGTCGGCATTTGTATTAATTTATTTCTTGATTTTATTTATCTTAGTATTTATTTACGCGGGATCGCGGATATGTATTTTTTTTGCCAGCGAATTTATTTGCAAATATATCAACGGGGTTGATACTGAAACTTATTTACGCGAGATTACGGATATGTGTTTAGAAAATGACTTTTTTTTTGACGCGGGTTACACACTGAAATTTATTTACGCGGGGTGACGGGGTCTGGATCCGGGTTTATTTAATCGATACTTTATTTACGCGGGTTAAAGGGTTTTTTTTATTTGGTTTTAATTTGATTTTTACCGGGCACGTTTTTTTATAATTTTTAGGAACAGGTCTATTTATTCGAAATTGTTTATTTACGCGGGATGACGGAGTCTTCAGGAACGGGTTATATTATTTATTTTAATTTTTGTATAAAAAGTAGCATGTGTATTGCCGATTTTTGACAGGCTGTTTAGTGTTGATATCTATGCTTCCTTTTTCATAACCAAGATTGCAAAAAATAATGACAGCTAAATGTCAAACTTAGAGATTTTGACAGATACCAGTCTCCCGCCAAAAAAATTGTTGTAACTACCTAAGTTCTAGCTCGGAGTTGAAAAAGTCCTAAAGTTTTTGTTTGATAAATGTATAAGAAAGAAGCTTCCTTATAAATGTATCTCAAATTTTATGAAAAACAGTGTAAATTGCTAAATACTAAGTTATGCAAGTAAAACTATTAGTTGAATGGCGTCGTTTAATTTCAACACAAATCTCTTCAGAGCCAACCAAAGAAGTGAACAATTTTATCCGAAGTTTCGAATTATTTATCGATTTATTTCATTTGTTATCTGTTTTTATTTTTGCGCGGAATATTTTATTTTAATTTACGGGTATACGGGCTTCGGGCTTTTATTTATGTTTATTAAGGGATTGGATTGGGAGAAATCGGAATTATTTGTTTATTGCGCGAGGGGAGCGGGGGGGAGTACGGGAGTACACCCTACAAACGGGACGCGCGGAGGGCGCGAGCGGGGGTTGTGCGGGAGTGCGCAACCAACAAACGGATACGCGGGACGCGTCGGTATTGCGACGTCCCACCTCACGGGGTGAGGGGGGAGGTCGCGGATCGGGCCGGTCGCACAAGGGTGCGCCGGGATTTACGGGACGTGCAGGAGCACGTGGCGTCGCGACGTCCCTTCGCAAGCGGTTGCGAGGGGGTGCCGCGATGGCCCAAAAGGGTTGGTGGTGGGGAGGATACTACGTCTCTGGGGTATCTGACCAAGCCAGCGACGCAGCGGGAGGAGGAGAAGGTACCTAAACCAGATCTCTGGGGTATCTGACCAAGCCAGCGACGTGGTTAGGTGGGCAGCCTGGGAAAGACTGACCGCCTGTATGAGGCCTGATCTCGCTTATATAGCCGACGGACGGCGGCGGCGGGCGGCGGTCGCGGTTCGGAGGGCGAAGGTATCATTGTAACTGCGCGTGCGCGGATATCGCTTATCGCTGTGTGTGTGTTACGGATGGTTCATTGAATGTTCTAGAATCGCGTATATGTGTGCGGTGACGTCGGCTCGGCGCGCCGCATCACAATGGCTCTTGGTTTATTATAATCTGTTTGTGAAAATTATCTCTTAAACATGTAAATAGGATAAAAGTTCACAATAATGCCATAGAGTTGGTGTAATCTCGAAGCCGCCGGTAGCCAAAGAAACTTGTGATGATTTACAATGATTATCGACGTTTCGTCGTAAAACACCTATGTTACTTTCTATTGAGACAATAAAAGCATAGTTGCAACATGTAGCCTATACCTAGTATCTGTGAGAAAATCGGCGTCGACAGACTAAAATTTTCGGCCGAAACTTTGTTAGAGCTTTAATAATGTATCAATTAAATCTGATTGGCCTCTTACATACATTCTTACTGCATTCTAATATGACTTAAGTATAGATAAAGTTGAAGATATACTATATTTTTATTATAAATTAACATTCGCGTTGTATTCACTTTTGCATTAGCATTTGCTGCATGTGAAATGCACCCATTCGCATTCGCATTCCTACAGAATTAAGATTATCCTAAGCCATCGAAATACTCGGACCATATAACAGCTTTGCATCTTTTCTAAATACAGGGTGATTATCAACCTACTAGCTATATACAATAATATAAAGTACTCTTCAAGTTCAAGTACCTTGTTCCATTATAAAAACCAAAGATATCAGCCGACAAAATTAAATCTAGTATAGGTACCTAAAATGTAACCCCCTAACGTCTGAGCATATAATAGGTTCGGATGTGGACAAAATTTTTTTTTTATCTCATTAGGTATGTTTTATCAAAAAGATTATCAAATGATGAAGATAAAAAGTATGGTACCAAAAATTATAAAAAATTACGAAGATACCTACAGCGAACGATTTTTACGAGATGGTGACATAATCAACCCCATCCCGAAAATTCGATGCGCTGTCTTTGTAAATTTTGTTAATTGAAAAAATATGGGTTACTTATATTTTTGAATAATCTAGTTGACAAAATAAATGAAATAGATTTGTAGAAATTCCGGAGAAAAAAATGTCTTAAACATTTTATTTTTTCTTTGGTTTGGTGTTTTGTTGGTAATTCTGATTCTATAATTAAATATAGCTAGTGGGAGCAAAATTATTCTGTATACTAGCTCGTCATCATTATTATAGCAGCCAGTTTACTGGTCATAGAAATTTTTAAGCATATCTCAATATTTTTAAGGATTTCTAAAGCGAACAATTTGTAGCAACCCATGGAAATCTATGGAATATAATTAAGAGTAAACACTAGTAGCCATTTTTACCTACAAAACATTCCCGACTGTTTTCTCTTTGGTTTATGACTCTAGATTTTTTAAACACCTTCGATCAATATCATCTCTCTCTGAGTCTGTGCGTTTAATATATTTTAATGTTTTTTAGTGCTAGCTTTACTTTAATTAAACGGCGCAATATATAAGGTCTAACAAAATATACTGAAACTATTTTAAGGCTAGGTTCAGTCCGTGATACTGAACAACTTTCCCCAAGGAACATATGGTGAAATATAAAATTTATTTTTAACAAACACTGACCTTTGACCGTACATGCTCCGCCGCTCGCCCGACTGACGCTCTGGATAAAGGCAGCCACAGACGCGTTCACATCAATTATTCCGTACCAGCGCTCACAAATTCACATCACAATCACTTTGTATCTCAGTCACATTAAATTTACAACACAGTCATAGTTACAGTTACAAAATCGTATTTTTCACTAAATAAATCAAGTGATTAATCATTTCCCATAACACTTACCTCAGGCTTTGGACTGTCTTATTAAAATAAGTACTTAATTATTTAAAAAAAAATTAAACTCATGAAATAACTCCTAATCAGAAATTGCTAAAATACTTATTTTAATAAGGCGTGTTTAAAATAATCAACTCTATTTACACACAATCAACAAATCCTTATTTGCAGCAATCAAATTTGTTTTAAACTAAATTTTGCACATATCCTCCTCTTTCTTCAATACATTTCGCAGCCTGTTTTATTATGTGCAGTTGCACGTTATGTACGGCACCGTTAGTGCAAGTACAAAAGGGGAAGGAGTTAGGTACCGACGAAATAACCAAACTCCACGAGTGCTGTTTGTGACTCGGTGCCAACGTATCGCGAGGTACGTACACGCCAACATACCTAGTATCGCTATTATACTGTACATCCCGAGTATTGGTGAATATCGTGCAAGCTTAGTGAGCCGTCAGACTGCGACTTCATATCCTCGATGCGTCTCTGTAAATCACGCCAGGTGTCTTCGTGGTTTTCTGATATGAAAGTCTCTGGTAAGGTTGAATTTACTATATCGTTTAGAACCGAGGTAGTAGGATCAACTGTTAACATGTTTCAAACCTCTACCTGGCTGAAGAAATTCCTGTGTCCGTAAAGCGAAAAGGATTCTCCTTTAATTACACAACCTTGACCTATATCAATCAGCCCATTGCCGGTCATGGTAATCAGTTGTAAAACTACTCTATCACTTCTCATACTTTCAAATGCATTCACAATACGTTGCTTTAGTTCTTCGTGGTTTGATATCGTGTACCCGTCTTGTCCATAAACTAGGGATTTTACTCGGCCCCACACATGAAAATCGAGTGTTGTCAAATCCGGAGATCTCGATGGCCATTCAATAGGCCCACACAAATCCTCAAACATTACACTAACATGTCTTAAGTTGTAATTACATACTTCGTAACACACTACCATATTCAGATATTGTTGTTGCGAATACCTATAATTAGGCATTGTTAAATCGCGCGCGGTACTAATTGCATCGCTTGCAACATGCAACTGACTAAAACTTTTCAATTTTTGCAAAACAATCCTTGTAGGTAATATTTTTTTGCTGTTTGTTTCTTTAGTTAGGCGTTCCCACGGTCACGGCCACACCACTTTTATGACCCCATTATGGATACTTTTGATGCACCGCCGATGGCACGAGACGGCTTTGAATATTTTTTGCCTATTTTGCACTGTATTTTTGTTAGTTAAATACCGACAAAGCAAACAACAAACATCATAAATGCCGACAAAAAATGAACGGCGAAACTCTACGGTTAAATCATTTGTTTTCCTATTTAAAGAAAGACCGCTCCGTGTGAATCACATGCTTTTATTATGCCGACAAATAACTCCAGTTGCATTTTGTTACCCTGAAGAAGAGGTACGATAACGGGAGCGCATGTCACATGTGTTAAGTTTTAGAAATACTTATTTATGTTGTATGAGTTTAGTATTAATTTTTTCTTGACGGTGCAAGTGACAAGTACACGTGCGTTGTGTGATTGTGGGTTGACAAGAACATGTTTCTATTTTTGACTGTATCAAATCAAGGCAGTTCACGTGCATTAACTTTGTGAAGGACATTTTTTTTGCAATTAATGCTAGTTGCCAAATTAATAAAAATACTTTTAATTCTTTATTTCAAAGCATACATTTGTTTGTTGTTATTAATTAAATCACATATGTAATTAGTTACTACATATCTAGTACAAGCAAATTAAAGTAACCCCTAATTGATATTGTGCGAGTGTGATCGGAGCATGTGTAGACGGCTTTAGCTGCGAACAGCTGAGCGCATGGTCCAGACGGCGAAAAAAAGGCAGGTATTATATGAAAATATATTTTTTATATTTAGCTATATGTTCCTTGGGGAAAGTTGTTCAGTATCTCGGACTGAAAATAGCCTTAAAATAGTTTCAGTATATTTTGTTAGACCTTATATACTTATAGGCCGCAAACAGACGCTTTTAAACACACAATAAAAACCCCAGAACAATACGCGTTAAAATCGAAACGGTACGAGAAATACCATTTCCTGATCATTCGGTTTCAATTCAAGTTTTGGAAGAGGAAACAGTCGAGAAAAAAACCTTGACTTGTAAGAATTTGATCTCCGAGTTATATTCAGTTCCACCCTCGCCATCACGAAATACACATGTAAGTACTTAACAATTCTTAAATAAAAAACGGATTGTTCTTAAAATATAATCGATAAAGGTTTGCAACACTGTTCGATTACATGTTTTATTTAAATAGAGTAGTACCACTAGTGCCTCGTTATCGCCATCGTTATATGTATATGAGTCTAATAAAAACTTACTGTTCCAAGGTCTTGTCCGCCACTGTCGCGGAACTTTGTTTTCGACGACGGTTGTGTACTAACCTGATAACTTTTCCCAACCATGGGTTCTTGTTGCTTCTTAACATCTTTTATTGGTTTCCTATACTCCAGGGAATGTTTGTGCATAGTTATGAATCGTGCTGGAGTGGGGCCTTTTTTCCTCTGGAGATTATTGTCTGTTTTAAATTTAAAAACAAAAAATAAAGATACTAATAACGCCGATAAGAAAAACGACACCACCAAGAATTTACACAGAAAATTTGTTAATTTCATCTTTTTAAATTGTTGGTGTTATCTTATGTTAGGAACTGTGAGGTTTTTTGCTGTAACCTCAAAAAATTTACTTAATCACAAAATTCTGTTTCGTTGGTCGTTACAATTGATAAGTGTAAGATTTACATATAACTCTCAACTTATAAAGTAGTCAGTAATTTATTATTTGTCTAAAATCTCACTTTTAAGTCTTTCACTTATAAACACACAGTACAAGCAGTAAGTCTCTACGAGTCCACGCTTTATAGTTATCCCCACTTTCTTCTTCTATTTCACAGCCTGGGTGTAAAACTGTCGTCCCAGTAGCATTCACTTATATTTAATGTATTTATATGTTAAGTTGTATAATGTAAAGTTAAAGAAACATGAACACAGCTATCACAATAATTATTAGAATGTGCTGCACGCTGAATATTTTTTTATTAAAAATAATTTCAGACTTTATCTCAGCAGTATTATGTATTCTTATAATATTATTGGATTAGGCAGTGATGAATATTGCGCGACTCCTCTGGTTCAGAACATCCCTTCATCCTGAAACAAAAAAAAAACACTATCTACTATTTTTGGTTCTAACAATACCACAATAATTAACTTACGTACTTCACTCTGAAAACACGGTTCATAGTTAAAAAACTTCCTTCTGAATTTTCTTACTATTTATACGGGGTTGGCACAGCGTGTGAGTTTTTTCCATTTTGTTCTATCTCCAGTCAACTCGTCCGTCACTCCCTTCCTACACATACCCTTCTTTACACCTTCCATTCAAAGTTTCTTTGGTTTCCTTCATTTCGATATCTATTGATATATTTGACATACATGTTCTGAACATGTTCTTAACATTCCATACCAGCCTAACCTATAATTCCTTAATTATTTTGTTATAAATATGTAGGTACTTTTAAAGTTTCTCTTTTATTACCAAGTCAAAAAGTAAAAAAAAAAAATCCCATCAAAAACAATACTTGTCAAAAAAACCAAGTCTCGCAACTCAGTTGTTCTGCGGTAAAAAGTTGTAAGATCCATGTAATACCAAGTCGGTTATTAATTTATTCAGTCTCTACTTAAGCGACTTTCTGTCTTAATACGTCCAGTCTCTAAGACCACGATCGTGGTCCATAACAATTGAAAATCAATTGTGTCTGGAATCTCCGTACTCGAAGCATTAAGTTGTTACGTAATAATTAACAGCATCTTATAGTGACGCATATCAATATTAAAATTCTTTAATGTTTTATATAAATATATCGAGACTTGGCCATCGCACTAAATAATTGAATTTACATGTGTTTTCAGGCGATTGAATTTACACGTGTTTTCAGGCGATGGCCAAGTCTCAATATATCTATATAAAACATTAAAGAATTTTAATATTGATATGCGTCACTATAAGATGCTGTTAATTATTACGTAACAACTTAATGCTTCGAGTACGGAGATTCCAGACACAATTGATTTTCAATTGTTATGGACCACGATCGTGGTCTTAGAGACTGGACGTATTAAGACAGAAAGTCGCTTAAGTAGAGACTGAATAAATTAATAACCGACTTGGTATTACATGGATCTTACAACTTTTTACCGCAGAACAACTGAGTTGCGAGACTTGGTTTTTTTGACAAGTATTGTTTTTGATGGGATCTCATTTCTTTTTGTATTTTGTAGACAGTTCTACTTTGTTCATTTTCGGTACCTTCTACTTATTGTATATATGTATATCGCACCGCGCAGCGCGTAGTAATGGCCCGCGCTCACTCGCTAGCACCGCAGCGCGTGGTATGATAATTAATTTACAACCTTACGCACTCGTAATAAGTACGAATACGCACGTAGGTACGTTTTTTGCATTAAATAATTTAATTTATTTAATTTACACGTGTTTTCATGACGGGAATACCCATTTTTTGCTCGATTTGGCAGGGGCACTACCATGCGCCTATATTTATATGGGACTAGCTTAAACCCGCGGCTTCGCACGCAATAATAATAACTGCCGTAAAACATCGTTACGAATAAAGCCAATATTGAAAAATTTTACTGAAGACTTGGCTGTATGGGCTTAATTTTCTTTGCGGTCTTTTCTAGATTTTTTAGTTTTTCCTTGATTCATACACCAAACACTACTTATATTCCAAATTTGAAGCTTCTAGGTCTGCTAGAAGTGCCTTAGAATTTTGATGATCGGTGAGTCAGTGAGTGACAAAATTAAGAAATTTGACCTGTTATAATTCTTAAAATACTGGTCCAAATTGAATGAAATTTGAAATATACCGTGTCTTTACAATGCCTGCATGGTTACTGAAAATTTTAGTCTTCTAGTTTTATCCACAACGAAGTTACAGGGGGTCGAAAATGGTCTGAATTGCTTCGAGAAAAGGATGGTACGGCCGTGACGCTTTTTTGCTCGACTTGGTGGGGGCACTGCCGTGCCCCCAGATTATTCAATGTAGGAATAAATTTATCTCTTATTGAAGGTCATTTCTTTAAATATTATTTTAATGCAAAAGCTAAAAACTACTAGCGTTTCGGAACGACCACTGCTGGGAAGATGACGCCGAAAGAAACCAAGTTCAGTATTGGTCCCTACCCAGCTTTTATAATTGTGTTACAATTACAATGCAGATTTACACTTAAGCTATACATTTAAATTATACAATTACAATTCGCAGTCAACTATTTCCAAGAATTTTGCTCAAATAATGATAAATAGTCATTTACATTATAATACGCATTTTTTAATAAAGATTCTTAACGGCTGTCTTAAACTTACATAATGGTAACGCTACTATATTATCTGGAATTTTATTATAGAGGCGCAAGCCGAGATCCACAAAAGATTTTTTTTGTTTTCTCTAACCGAAAAGCTGAGATAGCTAATTTGTTTTTATTTCTTAATACTATGAATACCTCCTGATCTTGTCTTTTGCCTTACACCACACACACACCTCAACATACGCATATCCGCAGCGTGCAACCTTCTTTCATCTGCTGCTTTGGTGGGCCAAGTCTCGAAGTCGTATATCAATAGTCTCGCCCGGTCCATAGCTACTCATTAAACAGTCACCAACTTGTACATTGATAAGCACGGTTTTAAGTATGTTTGTACCTACAATAAATATGCGTCGCACCTGATATAAGACACTGACTGGCTAACATATAATATGTATAGGTATATCCAATCAAAAACATTAACATGTACAAAAATGCACAAGTCTCGCAACGCAGTTCTTCTACCGTAAATAAATGTTAAATCGTATGTAAACTAAGTCGATTAATTTAGTACCTACCAATTTAATATATAGTTATCATATTACTTTGTCATAAATTGATACCTTCTTCACTAACATTTTATAGTAACTATAAAATACTACAATTTTAATGAATAGAGTGACTTTATCAATTGCACGCTGCAACATAATCTACAAAGAAATATAAATAGTCATCCATATGGATACTTTAAAACTAATAAAAGCATGAAGCGTACATAACTTTAGATTGTAGATTTTGTTTTATCTACATTTTTTTTGACCGACTTTCAAAAAGTAGGAGGTTATCAATTCATCGTGATCCTTGTTTTATGTATGTACACCGATTTTCGAAGACGCCTCTGAACCGATTTAGAAAATTCTTTTTATTTCAATAGGTTTACTTGAGATGTGGTCCAGAATTTTTTTATCAAAATCGGTTGGGTAGTTTGAGGGTGAAGTGAGTTTTTAGTTCTGTAAAATTATGCTTTTATTGCAAAGTCACTCTATTTATAAAAAAAATATGTAATCCAGTATACAATAGGGGTGTCGAAAGGGTCAGAAAAGTATGATTGTAATTAGTCCAATTTTTAGATTATCCAAAACTGACCCATATTTTTCAGTTTACCAAAAGAGTAATAATTTTCAGAGTTCCGGAGTAGGGGCTAGCGACGTCACCACTGAGTAAAAATCGTACCTGGCCGTGACGTCATGCGAAATTGAAATTCGCTGTATCTTTGTAATTTTTGGTTTGCCCAGAGGAAACAAAAAATAAGTGTACAATATTTTTTTAATAAATCTAACCGATTGGCTACAAACATTTTCCCTTCGACATGCCTATTATATTGTTTTCTGTGCGTACATAATAGAGCAAAGATTTAGGGCCTATCGCTTAGGAGGTTCTGGGATTGAGCCCCGGCCATGTCAAGTTGACGTCATTGGATCTTATACTCGTTTACATAATTGTTTATTAGGTAGGTACTTAAGGGCTTAATTAATGTATGTGATTAGAAAAAATTGCTCAGTACACATTGCCGGTATAAAACTCTGCTTGTTTTAACCAATGTACCTATATTTAATCAAAACTTTTTAAATAACCTTTGCTATAAAATGTATTTATATTTACCAACTCTGACAGAAAATAAGTCATTCACACAAGAAAACGATTACCACCAAACTTATAATATATACACTTTGACACTAAAGACATTCGCACCACACCTGCGGAATAATCAAACCCCCTAGACTTTAGAGTTCTTTTCTTGCCCTGTTAGAGAAAAATTCTTAGGAGATGGTATCGAACATTCAGCATGATGTGATGAGACCCTTAGACAGATTAGCAGGTACATAGAGCTAGCGAACTATAATATACTACGTTAGGCTCTAGACTGAAAGACCGCATTGATACAGTTCAAACTCAGATAGGAATCTCATTTCAACTGCTTTGCGACTGCCTAATTGCAGTTCAGATGCAGATTGATTGCCACTGACACTACTGCGATTTAACAGAATACCGAATGCAATCGGAATGAGGTTGTTGCATTCGGTGTGCAGCCAACTGCATTCAAACTGCATCTGTATTGCAATTAGGCAGACAAAATGCTGTCCGTCGTCTGTCTAGAGCCTTACAACAAAAAAATTAACATATTTTTACAGAAAGTTTTCTAACATAATAAATTACTTATAAAATAAGTCATAACTACTATAGTACTTAAAAGACTTTGAAAAATAGATGGCTGTTTTATTTCTTTAGATAGTATTACTATCCAGTGAAGGAATGCAGCCAGCATTCTTACTACTTAGACTTGATTTTATTTATTTTAAATTAGTGTTATTAATTTTTGGCAAGATTCTTTAGCTTTTCTAGATTCCGGGTGTTCGGATGTCAAGATTCCTTAACCGATTCTCGTGAAATTTTGTGCGCAGATTCGATAATTACAGAGACCATTTGTAGAAGCAGTTGTTCGAATTTTTATAGCTTAGAGCGGCACGTTTTGGGGGGCGGCAAATTTTAGATACCTGTTGCAAACGAGAAGGTAGAAGGTCGCTGTTGTAATTATATTTCAGTGAACGCAGCGCAAATGTGTAAATCCGCCACTATTCGGAAAGCACGTATAAACAGTGTGTTTGCTCAAACCTATCCACCTATCCATCACCTTCGTTTCGTTCCTTCGGTAGCGGACCCCGGGCTCTGAAGCGGTACCGCTAAGGAAGCAACCGAAATACGCTCGAATGATGACTCTTCCTCGCACAGTTTTTAATATAATATTATGTTACGAGGTCTACAGCCTACAGATCCACTAGTTATTGTTTTGCAATTCCCAACGGGAAAATATGAACTTTAAAGTAAGTCCTCTAATCACATTCGCCTTGCTGAAAGATCTCGGATGATATAGAAACATGTCAGTAGTGTAGTGACACTTAACGTGAGTAGCCCGTTTAATGCATACCAAAAAAATGGGTGTCTATTAGAATAGAGATTTTTTTGACATCGAATTTCATTTTCCAGAAAACTATTCCACGATTTTTAATATATTTTCTTAATAAAACGAATAGTTTATCATCGCAGTTTCATATTATAAAGACAAAATTTTTAAAAAAATACTTCAAAATGGTTTTCTTTTATAGATAATTCGCCAAGTGCGTGTCGGGCCACGCGCAGTGTAGGGTTCCGTAGTTCCGAATGCCAACTTTGAGTTTATGCCACTAAAAACGTTTAAAAACTAATTATCTTTTGTATTTGTATGAAATTTCTTTTTCCGAGTACATTTTATAAGTTGATCGCCTATAACTTTTTAATTTGTATACCCTACTTAGCTCTGATAGTTTTCCTTTACACTACATTATATATACTATAGCTGTGAATTTTTTCACGTGGCCATATATAACCGTTTAGCAGATAGAGGGGGGGGACACTTGCCTCCAACAAAATTTTTCACTTTAAACCCAAATATTTCAGAAATGGATCCCTAAATCCAAAAAATGGTGATAACAAGCTCACAATGTTTTTAAAAGACCTATTCAACGACACCCCACACAATGTGTTTGTCGAGAAAAAAAATATTGACTACCTCTTTACTTGTATGGCAGCTAACCTAAAAAATAATATTTTTCCAGATTTTATTTTACGACTTTTTCGCCATGATTAATATACATATCCATGCCAAATTACAGCTTTCTAGTACTTGTAGTTTCTGAGTAGGACCGCGGACAGACAGACAGACAGACAGACATGGCGAATCTATAAGGGTTCCTTGTTTACTACGGAACCCTAAAAAACGGTATATCGAACTAACATTTCATATTATTATAAAGTATTAAGTCATCGATAAAACTGTTCATAAAAACATGTTTCAATATGTAACGGTACACATAATAACTAACATATGTCCTGATATTGTTGGTCGCAGTTCTAACATAACCTAACCTATAGGTTTGCCCTGACCTAGGAAAATGGATAGAAGTTTCCTAGCACTCGTTTCAAATGTTCCAACTATAACGATAGACTGAGTTTGTAAATAACGAATAATCGAGTAAAACAATTTCGATGTCAACAGATTTTAGGATTTGTTAAATATTGTATTAAAAGATTTGCGAATAGTTTTATGGGCAAAAAAAGTTATGAATTCCCCAAAAAAATAATCTTATAAGGTACTCTTATAAGGTACTGACAAGGCCCACAGTTTTGCAAGGCCCAAGCGCAGAAAACCATTTAAAATACATTTGACTCGCGCCAACTTCATGGTACGTGTGAAACAGACCAATAGGAACGCAAGAATGCAGCAGCCGGCAGCGCGTGGCCATCGCGTGGCCACCATTTCGCCAATGACGGCCAGTTGTTCGCTGACTTTGGTCACGGCCACTCATTTAGCTAATTATTACTCTCACAAAACGTTAGTTTTCACTTGTTTATACTACGATTTGTAAGTAAATTTTTGTAGAGTGCGTTTATTTGATCATTATTCTTTTGATATTAACATAGCCATGTGCTATTATATATGTATTTATTTCTAAAATGATCAATCTGTGTTGCGAGGCCCACGCGTTTAGGAAGGCCCAACAAAATTGTTGCTTGGGGCCTTACAAAACTCGACTGGGCCTTCCAACCCTACTGCAGTCTAACAAGGCCCCTTAATGTTGTTATAATATGAGTGATAAATTTAAAAAAAATGTTTTTATTGATGTACAGTGCTTACTTATAGATACACACAACTTATGTTTTTTATTTATTTGTTCTTAGATCATTAAATGTTTTCCCCGAAGAAGAAGCGGGGGAGTTGGTGTGAAGGAAATTTAAAATCTGCTATTGAAGCAGTTCAAACAAATTATCTAACTCAACGCGCTGCAGCTAAAAAATACTACATTCCCAGACGAACTTTAAGAAATGATTTAAAATCACGCGTTATTTCAAAAGTAATAGGAAAACAGACTACCCTTAATAATACATACACACATAATATCACGCCTGTTTCCCACAGGGGTAGGCAGAGACTATATGGAACTCCTCGTGCTACGATCCTGACTAACTTAATTAATATTAAAAAATAAACTATTTTGCAGGGCCTTGTTACACACAATAGGGGCCTTCTTAACCATATATGTGTGATAAGGCCCAATTTATGAAAATTATAAATCAAAAATCTTTGACTATAATTACTTAATTCTAGCAGGAATAACATTATTTTTAAGTAAAATACTAACATTTATACACTTAACACCTAAAAATCAAATATCTGGGCTGATTTCTTACACAGTGTAAAAGAGTATTTTTCTAAAAAAATGTTGATAATTTTAGTAACTGATTGCTGTTATCAAGTTCATGAATATAACATTCTTCATTATTTATACTTTTTTGATGTCTTTAATACTTACTTTTGCGCCAAACGGCTTGAAAACGCCAAGGGCCTTATTAACCAGACCATGTTCAGTAAAGCCAAAATAGAGGTTTTTAAAATTGTTTAAAAAACGAACATATAGTCATCATAGCTTTAAAAACTACATTTGTTTGGATTTTGAAATAATCTTAGCTTTTATTGTAAACCTTTTATTCCTTTAGGGTGGTAAAATAAAGGTTTTATTTCAATTTGTAAAAAAGTGGGCCTTGTCACCCGGCAGTACCTTATTTCTAACCAATCCAAATTGTTTTTTTTTTACAAAACATGATTAAGCTTTTATGTAAGAGATCGGGGCAATTACCTTCATTTCTGGGAAACCACAAAATTGGACTAATTTTTATATCGTTCTTTTACGAAATTTACAAAATATTTTCTAACAAAGATGTTTTGATGTTTCTGTTTGTTGTTTTAGAAAGATTATATGGAACGAACGAGCAATTATCCGAGTTAGATAGGTTTGTATATAAGTACATATTAAGCAAATATTATGTAAGGAACTGTATCTTTAGCTTCAAGTTTATCATCAAAAATATTTTTTCAAGTTATTTTAAGCTCAAATTATATTTGGGTAAAAAATGTCCTTTTCTCTCTTTTAAATATTTTACATTGTAAGAACGACACAAATCATATTTTAAGTAAGTTTAGCAAACACTAGTTATTTTTTTGAATAATGGGTAAAATAAGTAACTAAAGCATTTCACGGAAAAAGTAATAAGAATAAGAATTGCGAAGTTTTTTTTAGCTTCAATAATAATAATTCACTTGTCAGGTTTTTCTTTACTGGGGAAATAGAATATACTTAACATTTTAGGTCTTTATAAGACGAGTAGATTTGATAAACATATTTTCACATTGGATTATGAGCCAATTCGTTTGAGAATTTACGGAAATTTGGGGTTGTAAGGGTACACGCGATCATCGCGAGATCTCACGAATTCGCGTAAATTCGCGCGAATTTTTTCGTACGAACGTGCTTATTATATTGATCTCGACTATGTGTCCTAATTGCCAATTGCGCGATTGCAAATTTTTTACTAGGCCACGCGATGGCGACATATCTACTTCCGACGCACGGAGAAGCTCGAGCAAATTATGAGCCAGTTACGGTTGCCAAGTTCAGATTACGCTCACGATTTCTTAACTTACGCGTATACCTTCGAGCCACCGAGCGCCTTATTGGAAATAGGTGATAACTAGAATGAACTGAGAAACATTTCCTGCACAACGAGGCGACAGGTAAAGTAGATCTTATCAATGGACTGAAAAACATTTTCTGCACCGCGAGGTGACATAGTACACGGTGATCGTTTAAATCGCGTGCTGAACGTCAAGATACGCCGTACTATGCGGCACTGTCTTCCTGTCGTCACTTTCAGGGCTGCCACATGCGAATGCAATTATATACTTAATCTTTTTTGTTTAAGAAATGTATATTTTTACTTTTTGTAACGCAAAGATGTGGAAGAATTTTATAAACATTAAATATAATTGATATTTACTTAGATAGGAATTATATTTTTTACCTACTTACTTTATTTTAAGCTCAACAAAATACAATACATTATTTATTTAAATATTAAAAGGATTCTGTTAGTTTTAAAGGTATAAGATGGCAATTACCAAGCTGTGTCAGGTGCTCTTAAAAATGTGGCACAAGTGGTACACCCAATAAACAAATTCAAAAAGAAGTTTTGAATCAACTCTAAAATTATTTAGCAACCCTAAGCTAACTCGAAGTCTCGCATAAATTTGGTGTAATTTATCAATGCAGGTCTCCTATGATTAACGGGGAGGCACTTTACTCGAGTGGCTTAGTGGCGGCATGATAGGGAACTGTGTAACGGACGTTACGGTTAATATTACTTGCAACACTATAGTTAAAAGGATGGTCGAACGAGGAAAAAATGCAAGATGACCATGAATGGATGTAACTGGCATGTAAGAAAAAAGTTGCGCGGTATTAATTACTGACAGTTTAAATTTAGAATGATTGTGTTTTTGTTTTCTGATTGAAGATTCAATACTAGACTAGCTTAGGACATAATCTGTATAATTTGTGGTACTAGCTATTATACAACGAGAGGTATAAGATATCACAATAATGTGAAGTGATTATTATGTACACACTTTAGTAAAGACAATAAAATTTATTAAAATATTAATAAGAAAAATTGACTTTAACTTGTAGAAAGTATATATATTTGTACAAAAAGGTCAATATGATTTAAATCGATTAGGATGGCGAGCGAGTCTGCCTTTTTAGTTTCACTAAAAGTTATGACAAAAGACCACGCGTATGAATGCAATCGTAATACACTCAATCTGTGTATTTTTTCTGCAAAAAAGCACTGGCAACACCGTTTGAAATATTTTTTGTTTTGGTTTGCGATTTCGCTTTATTTTACTGATTATTAAATCAACTACGCGTTGCGAACATTGAAATACAAAACAACAGGTAGGTATATAAAATTTCAAAAAATTATTCCAGTCCGATAGTTTTAAATTAATATGAAATAATTGACTTCAACTCTAAAATGGAATAAATATAGCTCGTCACATGAGGATAGTTACAATGTAAAAATAAAAGGGTGTTAGGGTCTTAAGATAATAGTTACAACGCGCAAAAAAGAAGGCGGACCCCTAACACAGAAAAGTATAAAATTATCTCAATAGTAATAAAGTTGTCTTTAAGAGGAAAGTTACAAAAAGTAAGTAGAAAGGAGAGTATGGTGGCCCCTTATTTAAAAAGCCCGCTTATACCCCTAATCCCCCTATTAAAAAATTACAACGAGCGTTTAGGGGTTAATAAGAAAATTATTAAAAGTTTTAGAGATATGGAAGTTGTAATTTTTTAACTACTTAAATATTTTCGTTATGAACTGTCTTTGAATTTATTACATTTAAATAAGTTTTAGATTTTTTAAATTAAATTGGTTTACAAATTTAGAATTCCACTGTAAGAAGGTACAAAAGTAGTTTATTTTGTGGAAATTACTCAAATTACATTTGCTAACCATTCTTTATTCTTGTACATATTTGAGAAGTCAATTTATTAAGTTTAATTAATTAAAAAACGAGACTATTGAAATGCTCTTTTTCAATCAACAAGAATCTCAACTCGGAATCTTTTATCCCAACGGTGAAGCTAAAGGGAGGTTTAGCTGCTATATGTAGGTATGAAAGTATATACCTACCTATGTATAGTCTAATATAATCATACCATGTTGAGTAACAAATGGAAGGGCTAAGTTAGCACATTAAAGAAATATATCTAATAAATTATTAGCTGTTTCTCCATTAACTGGATAGACATACTTTTCAGCAAAAAGATTCCCTTAATCGAGTGTTAAGTTTTTAAACAAAAATCTTTTAAAATTTTTCCTATGGGTGAAGCCAAGTTTAATTTAATAAATTTAGATTTTGCTGTTTTCTGGTCTACTAACATATTTGTTAACCTTTTAAGTACATTTAACATTTAAACATTCCTTAGTCATGCTTTACATGATATGTACTTACAGGGTCTAACAAAATGCATTGAAACTATCGAAAGCTGGAACTTATAACGAAACATGATTTTCCTTTTTTTTTGCTTTTGAGAAATTATTTTATATAAGTATTTAAGTAATATTTATATTTGGATATAAGTTCCTTAAGGAAAGTTGTTCAGAAGGTATCATGGACTGAATCGACAATTAAAAAAGTCTCAGTATATTTTGTTAGACGTTAGAATTATATGCCTAGCAGTTTAAAGATTTGGTACACTGGTTAGACAACAATAGAGATTAAAACTTCCAAAAAGATACTATTTCAGAAATAAATTCCGATAAAAGGTGTGTTAATAGGTATGTTAAACTTATTTTTTTTTTTATAATCTTATACGCTTTTTTTTAACTTTAAATAAGCGTAGTTTTTCAGGTCTTCCCAAAGACATTAAAAAATATAGAAAA
This sequence comes from Acrobasis consociella, assembly GCA_963555685.1. NCBI lineage: Eukaryota > Metazoa > Arthropoda > Insecta > Lepidoptera > Pyralidae > Acrobasis > Acrobasis consociella. Next base: position 25,052,358 of record OY743104.1, read on the forward strand.
TGTGAAGTTTTCATCTCTGGAACATAAAGGCTAACAACAAAGTCTCAGAAGGAAGGTACAGGAGAGGACGCAAACCAACAAAACAGAACCACAAACGCCACAACACACTCATGGCACCCAGGTAACAAGCTGCATCTCTCACTGATCGCCCCAAAATACGTTCACGGCAAAACTTGATCGAATTTATGATAGCCATGACTTTATAACTTCTTTTTTTTGCGTAATAGAACCACAAACTAGAAATGAAAATTCAAAAATATCACAAAATGGTAAATATATTTTTTTTGATTTTTAAATTTTGAAAACTCAAATCGATTATTAACTTTATTTCTTAATAATAAATTTTACACTCTTCTTCAAGTTTCTATCGACAAACCCGCGAAGATCGTACAAAGAAAATTCCGCGCGATATTTGAAATCATAGACAACAACATGCAGGTAAACGACGAACTTTGAAAAAATCACATCAAGGGAAGATATGGAAATACATAGTAGCACAGTCAAACAGCACAATACACAAAGATTTACAATTGTTTTAAACGCACCATGTTCGGAGCACGCAACCGACACGAAACTTAGCTCTTCAAAGCAAATCGCTCCCATTCGCAGTCGGCTGCAGGAGTGCTACTTGGATGCCGCGGTACCGCTGTTTATATAGGACTGGCCAGTCAAGTCCGCATTGCACTGTTGTCGATAAAACACTATCGATACGTGACCTAGTTTTGAAAAGTTCTAAAATGATAGGAAAAAAATAGTTATCGAACTTAAAACTTTCAGTAAATTTAAAAAATTGAAAAGAATAGAAATATGACTTCATTTAACTATATTACCCGAAAATAAAATGTTTTTAATTAGCGAGTCACTCGTCTACGCTTTACTTTTTTTAAACAAACGCAAATTTGATATAAAGTTTTTTTTCCAAAAGCTAAATAATCTTAATTTTAGGTTCAAAATAAAGAATTGCATTTCCGAAAAACTATTCCCATGTCGACACAGTCGTTTCCCTAAGGGGCGTCCCTTACGGCGCGCGCACGCTCCGCCCATCGCACTTCTGTTAACGAACAAGTTCACTAGTCACACATTTATTAATTCTCATTAACTTTTACCTGTATCACTGTATGTACAAATGATATTATTTTCTACTTGTAGGGAAGACATACAATTTTTATACAATTCAACAAGTATTCAGTAATCAGTGTCCAGTAGACCCACCGACGACATGAATTTTCCGGACAGTAAACTTATTTACTTATTTTTAAGTACAAATAATACTTTGAAATTCATATATTATATCTATATGATAATCGTCACTACTAGCATAAAAAATAATTAAAGCTAGGCAAAATTTTTTACTTACCTCGATTCTTAACCTTATATTTTGTTGTTATAATAGGCTATACCATGGTACCCATTTCATCGTTTTGAGATGCCCATATCATACTAACTTAAAGTACTTGGCCATGCAATGCACCCAACGAAATCCTCCATAAACAAAACTTTCTTACTGACTTTTAAGTAGAAAAAATATAAGACATTTTTTTGTTGTTCACTGTGTACTTATTTTATTAAATCATTATAAGCTAGTGGCTCTATGAGCTGTAGACTTTGCGAGTCACCCTGATCCGTTGAAGTTTATAGGACAAAACAAAAAAGTTGCGTAATAATAAGGGTAACAAAACCCATATTTCCGCAACTTTGAAATTTTTTTAAAAACTAAACGGGCCTAAAAATTTTGAGTAAGTAGGTACTTAGAAAGTGAAAATACGTTTTTTTAAAGTTAAAAAAATTTAAAAACGATGAAGTTGCTTAGGTTGTAGTTTACAAAAAAATCCACAGAAACACTGTGTACAGAAAATCACTTTCCCCTTTCATCATTTTACCTAAATAAATGTTAATAGCAAGAAAACACGTATCTTATTTCGCAGTTAAATTTAAAATATTTCCCGGCGGCAAAATTTCAGTGTCGCTATTTGCATGCGATGATGCATCCTACGGCAATCTTTCTGACTTCCCTTTACAATTTATGCCTTGCCTAAGTAAGCATGTCACTAAAACCATCACCTATGGTGCCATCATCATCACACATGTTCTGAAGCCCAAACTCAAATTTTGCCAAAGGGCAATGGAGCGAAGTATATCCGATTACGATTAAAAAATAACGATTAGTAAGTTAATCGTGATTAACGATTAAGATTAACATTTTCAATCGTTAATCTTAGATTAACTACTAATTTAATTAAATCGTTAATCGTTAATCCAGATTATGATTAAGTCAGTTCTCTTCAAAATCATTAAACGTTATTCCAGATAATTTTTCGTCTTTTTACCCAACTGCGCAAGAAAAAGGGTTATGTTTTTCGAGTGTATGTATGTAAGTATATTTATTTGGCACGGTCTGTAGCTTCAAATGCTTGATGGATTTTAGCTTGAGATGTGTCGTTAGATTCGTCTTGATTGTAAGATAGTGTTGATAGGAATTTTATATTTTGAAATTAGTTCACTTGTTCTTGTAATGAAAACCTTACTCTGATTCCTGTTTGTCCATCCTAAAGATAAGTGTAAATAAAACAGACATAATATTTTTTTAAGTCCACCTACATACCTATAACGGAAACAGGTAGAAAGAAAGTTCAATGGATAAGAAGGGGACAAGTTTATTATTTTTATGGTAGGTATTTACTTAATTATAATAATCCATCCATACCTCGGTTTTGATCTGTTAGAAGAAAAAATCAAACCTCCGTATTAAATTTATATTCCTTTTGATAATACATGATTGAGTAGGTCATTATATTTTATTTAAGGAAATAAGAAGGATAAAATCTTCTTCTTATATTTAAGAGCTGGGCTCTTGTCGGTGGAGTGCTTTCCATGTCTCTCTTGCTTCCGCTAAGTTCTTAACCTCTTTATATGTTTTCACTTTTAATTTTTCTTTTATTTGGTCTATAAATTTCCTTCTGGGTTTTCCTACTCCTCTCTTTTCTTTTATTTTTCTTTTCCACGTGCCTATAGTACAAGGTTTTCGCAGGATGACGACCTGGGTAGCCTTGTTCCTACCCCTGCAGGACTCGGACCGCCACGGCATTTTACTTCGTGGAAGCCCGTTGTCAAGAACTTCTTTACTTTTTTTACTTTTCTCCATTTTGACTCCATTTTAGGGATATAGTACGGTAATTTCCCCATTTGCCTTCCGTACCGCAGTATTTGATTCGACAGAAACCCTTCCAAATTCCGCATCTTCGGCCTTCTGCCAATACTGTCACTACTGCTGCCTAGTGACAGAGGAATGCCTATGTGGACCCCGTTAGTAGCCTACAGCTAAGCCCAAAATACATATTTACAAATATACATACAGAAAAAAGTTAACTACTAATTTAGTCTAAAAAATCTTGCCCATGTGTCATAGTGCCAAGAACGCTGGCCGCATTTCCGCGTTGGATCGCAATACTGATTCGTTGTGCGAAAAAACAGCCAGCCCTCTTGTCACCAGCGGCGCAGAACAGTCTTGGAGAGATCTCTTTAAGGAGACCCCTAGCACCGGGGCCCCAAGGTCCGAAAGTTTCCACGCCAAACGGCACAACAATATAGTCATCATTTAAAGAACTATATTTGCGCCGCTTGGCGATCTCAGCGTTTTCAGCAGCCGAACCGGCTCTCGAGACTGATCCCCTAAGATGGGAGGGTGCCAGTGTGTCAACGCATGTGGCATCCCACACTAACGCCCTGCCGCGTTCCCAGGGGATAAGCGACATTCCATCAGGCCTCTTGCCATCATCACGTACTATACCCCGAGGTTCGAGGGTGCAAGGTACGTGAATGGTGACCAGAGCCCTTCGGATAATGTCATTAAGAGAGCCGTGGCGCGAAATTCTACCAGCGCTGAGTTGGCAGTGGAGACCGTGAAGCCCAAACTGATCTACGTCGCTGCCACATGGGCAACGATGAGGAGTACAAACGGGTGTTCCCAGCCGGAGCCCGACAACTATTCTGAAACTATTGTTATCTAAAAATGTACCTATATTGTACGATGGGATCGCATGGAGCCAATGACTGGACTCTTTTGAAGAAACTGCTTGGAGCCGAGCGCTGTTGATGTCGCTAAGATTTAAGAGCCAAATTGAGAACAGTTCTCTGCACTAAAGGTGCATCCCAGAGTTTTTGTTGGTTTGATTCCACTGGGATACTTTCGTTAGGTTATTTTGAGTAGGTTAATTTTATTCGTTTGAACCACAAAATATTTTTAGCTTCATATATAAGTATATATACTGGCTGTAAACCGCGACTTAGTCCGCGTAAATGTCGAAAATGGTTCTAATAGGATTTTTATTTGCTTTTTGTTTGTTTGTTTGTAATAACTTTACTGTACCAAAAACCAAAACAAAGTATAAAAAATCCGAAAGAGCAAATATACAAAAGCGGGCTGTCCCATTCTTTTTTGTTATAAATTTTATATAACATATGAATTATTATGTTAATATGTTTGAATTTCCCTTTCCTTTTGCCGACGACTTGATTTGAACGACGGAACGCTTCAGCATGGCCAGGAGTACTCCTGCAATGTTTCGAATAAAATGGTCTAACTAATCTGCCACAATGCCACAAAGCATACCTGAACATGAACATTATGCAGAACTTTTAACCACCTTCTCTTCACTTCAAGTTCAGGCTATTCTCATCTCAGAAAGATTTCTTAAACCATCATTGCCATCAACTTTATATCCTCTTCCAGGGTTTAGACTGATCAGAAATGACCGCACATGTGATAGGATCGGGCAGGATGGTTCGCGGAGGATAATGCGTTGTGAGGGTGTGTGTCGTATCCTTTCTCATTCCTTCCTCCTGCTCGATGTTTCCCTTCACCAATCTAAAGTAATGCTTGGTGTTTATTATAGTCCCTGCTCACGTATCAATTACTTTGAGTCCCTTGAATCCTTATTGTCTGATTTTCGTTTGCAATTTGACCATGTGATCTTAATGGGGGATTTCAACACTTGTCTGTTAAAAATGACTCACGTTCTCATTATCTTCTTGCTCTTCTAAATTCTCTTGACCTACATGTCCTTCCTCTAACTGCTACTCATTTTTCCCATAATGGCCCCCCTACTCTACTTGATCTTATTATCACCTCCTCTCCTGACCTAGTGTCAAATCATGAGCAATTCAATGTACCTGGTTTTTCGGCTCATTATTTAGTGTTTGCATCTTTTAAACTTCGCCCACCTAAACGGAAAAACAAAATCATGATGTTGCGCAGCTATGCGAAAATTAATGAGGAGGCTTTTTTGACTGATTTTGCTCAAACGGACTGGGAAGCTATTTTGAGGATGTCCGACGTGGATTTGAAGGAAGCTGCCTTTAATCCTGCTCTCTTAGCTATTTTTGACAAACATGCACCTCTCCACCCAGTCAGAGTGAAACACTTTCCAGCCCCGTGGTTAACTCTTGAAATAAAACAGATAATGGTTAGAAGAGATAGGGCAAAGTTGAAATGGCGGCAAAATCCTTCAGCGTCCAACCGGGATAGCTATATTGCACTGCGTAACTTTTGTAATAAGAAATGTCGTAATGCCAGGCGTAAACACATACACGATAATGTAGACAATTGCCCACCTCATAAACTGTGGAAATTCCTCAAGGGTTTAGGTATCGGTAAACAGAATGTGATTAACAATTTGATCTTAATGCATTGAACCGGCACTTCTGCACTTCTCCAGTCAATCTATCTCCCAACACCAAATTGGCTTCTCTGACTCAATTATTGGGAAAGGCTCCTGATTGTCCTGTGTTTAGCATATATAAAATAACAAATGAGGAGGTTGTTTAAACCATTCGTTCCATTAAAACCAGGGCAGTTGGCAATGACAATATATCCCTAGAAATGATTAAACAAATAGCAACCATAATCGCCCCTGTTGTTGCTGACATTATTAATTGCTCCTTGGACACTGATGTTTTTCCTAGTGCGTGGAAGTTTGGGCATATTATTCCCCAACCTAAACTATACAATCCTTCTTCTCCTTCCCATTTTCGTCTCATATCTATCCTTCCGCTTCTTTCCAAAGTGTTAGAACACCATGTTCAGTAATATCTTTCCAAATACATCTCTAAACATAATCTTTTGAGTCCGTTCCAATCGGGATTTCGCGTAGGGCACAGTACGGCGTCGGCACTTTTAAAAATAACGGACGACGTTCGGTTTAATATTGACAATAAAACTCTCACTCTTCTGGTATTATTAGACTGTACCAGTGCATTTATTATTATTATTTAAAAACTTTATTGTACTAAGAAACAAACATTAATAACATAAAATTACAAACACAATGGTACTAATGGTGGAGTTATCCCAGAAGGGACCTCTTTCAGTCGACCAGAGAAACAAAGGACAGATTACTATTAATAGGAAGGCAGAAGTACAGAACAACGAAAAACAAAAAGTTTAAATAAGGCTTACTACTACAACTACTATAAGTATATAAATACAAATCATACACATATAAAATATATAGATATAGGTATATATACATATATACATATTGTGACGATAAGATTATTTTGAAAGAAACAATATTTAAAAAGACCAAAGTCTTTAATTTAATTTTTAACAATTATACAATGAGTGCCGAAAGTAGTCACAGGTAAGGGTCGTAGGTTCACAGCCACGAGATTCGTTGTTCCAGAAGAGATTTCCAAAAGTACTCAGCTTTGAAGCAGCCCGGCGTCCAGTGGTGGTCGAAAGAGGACGAGACTCCTCACGCCTCCGTATTTATATGGGCCGCGCGGGGTGGAGAGTGGGGTAAGGAGGAAAGCGCCAGTGCGGACCTCGTCACACACCCCCCTCGTTGGGACAGAATTTTCCTGCCGGAAAATTCGGCTTCATCTGCTCGCTAACTGAAGCTGGCAGGATACGACGAGGTTGCGGACTCTGCAGACCCAGGAGGAGCAGGACAGCTGAAATTTAGAGAAAAGGAATGAGTAACATTCTAGGTATTGCAGTTAGGTTACCTGAAAATTTAGAAATACTTTATACGAGCCGAGCCGAGTCACCTCACAGAGCAATTTTATTTTTTATTTTATTTTTAGCACCAGAAATAATAATTAAAATATAGCGCGAAACGTTAGATGCGATGCGATATGAAATAACAATGTAAAGCGATCATTATAGTTATCTAATAACAAGTGTGCGTAAACAGCTGTGATATGCAAAACCGGTCGTAGCTTGCAAGTGTCAATGCATTCAATAGCGAAAGAAATAGGTGAACACAATATCGCCAGTAAATGGAATTCAGTTAAGATGTTATAAAGACAATTCGAACCTGTATATTTGATTCAAGCGAGAGACTTTTTTACCACTAAACCATAGGGTATAAGAAAAAAGATGTTATACATTGGTTATAGAAGATAGTATTTCATTTGTTTAAATTTTGATTATATTTTGATAATTATTCTTTATAATTTAATTGTTTTATATCTTTAATATGCCATTCGCCCAGTGGCTTACCAGACATGTCTGAAAGTTTATACACCAAAGGAGATTTTTTTGATACTATTTTGCATTTTATAAATTTAGGGGCCAATTTTTTTGAAAAATATTTGTCTTTATCGCTTAAATAAAATGTTCGCTTCCAAACAATATCGCCAACATTGAATTCTGCCGGCTTACGGCGAAGATTATAAGACTGGCAGTTACGCTCGTGGGCCGATAACAAGGATGCATGTACTTTGTCGAAGATAGAAGACAAGTGACCAAGGGACTCCGCATAACAGTCACGTGGTTCGTGAATTAAGTTCGGATCAGAATCTAGATAGTGTGAACCGCAGGTTATCAATTCGCGACCGAAAACAAGAAAAGAGGGCGTGTAGCCTGTGACTTCACTTACCGCACAATTGATGGCGAATTGGATTTTAGGTACTAGTGTATCCCACACTCTGTGATCGTTCTCAATGAATGCAGAGATAGCTGTAGTTATAGTTTTGTTATAACGTTCAACCGTATTAACGTGAGGCGTATAAAATGGAGTATAGTGTGTGTTCGGAACTTTATATTTAGGTAATCTTATACCTTTAAACGAGCAATTCTTGTATGTATATATGTATATATATTTATTTATAAATTTCTGTGATCTCGAAAACGGCTCTAACGATTTCGCAGAAAATTTGTATATGGGGGTTTTCGGGGGTAAACAATCGATCTAGATTCGTTTTATGTTTGGGTTTATGCGTGTTTTCGTGTTTTCATGCGTTTTTCTTTCCACGCAGAATATGGCCGCTAATTTCGTCGCGCCGCGACTGCCTTGATTTAGCTCAGTGGAAGGATAGCGACCGCTAGAAAGAGTGTTACGGGTTCGAATCCCACTCGGTGACTTACTTTTGTTTTTTTTTATGTTTAAGTTTATATATTTTTTTTTTATTTTGCATTGTTTTTAGACAAGTTTAAAAAAAATTAGTTAATGTTTGAGATGTAACCAAGCAAAGCTCGGTCGCCCAGGTACTAAGTTTTTAAATTGGGCACTAATGAATTGTTTACCGTTATCTACTATGACAGTAGAAGGAATGCCGTGAACCAAGAAAACATTATCTTCGAGTATTTTTGTTATTATTTCTGCTGTGGCACGCTTTATAGGGAAAAGCAAACAATACTTGGAGAAACAACAACAGACAACGAAAATATAGTTATTTTTTTTTCTTGTAGGCGGGAGGGGTCCAATTAGATCGATACTTATCGTTTGAAACGGCCTAAGACAAGATTTTGGTCCGCCCATATGACCGAAAGTGGAGTGAGTTTGATGTTTATGAGCGATACAATCATCGCAAGAATTGACGGCCTTAACCACGTCCGCATACATACCTGGCCAATAGTAGTTAAGGGCCAAGCGCTTGTATGTTTTAGAGATGCCCATGTGACCAGCTGTAGGCAACGAATGGTTTTGCCTTATTAACTCCGATCTCTCTTCGGATGGAACAACCTCTTTCCATTGAAACTCTCTAGTAAGAGGGTTAAGACTTTTTTTAAAACGATATAATTTATTATTAAGGACCTGATAGTCGATAAAAGAGGCAGGAGACTGTAAACAACCCTTATAGATATTAAGATACCATGAATCATTAGTAGAAATGACATTCCCATCTATTGTGTTGCATTGCGTAGGCATGACATTAGGAGAACGGGAAAGGAAGTCTGGCACAACGTTATCGGTTCCTCGACGATGCTTTATTTCGAAATTATAGGAAGAAAGACGGACTCCCCATCTAGCCAGTCGACCCGTAGGATTGTTGAGTTTGATAAACCACTTGAGAGCAGCGTGATCAGTGTACACAATAAATTTCTTGCCATTTTCTACATAGCAACGCCAGTGTTCAATAGCTGACAGAACAGCAAGCGCCTCGCGCTCTGTAGCACTATAATTTCTTTCTTGGTCCGTAAGGGATTTGCTGTAGAAGGCTATAACTCTTTCTTTCCCCTCCAAGACCTGACATAGAACAGCTCCGATACCAAAGTCACTACTATCCGCGTGAATTTCGAATGGTTGTGTGTAATCTGGACAAGATAGTACCAGCGAAGAAGACAAACAATCCTTTAATTTATTGAAAGCTGCGTCAGCCTCTCGCGACCAATTGAACGCAGGAGAGTTTTTACCGTTAGAAGTTAGTTTATTCAAGGGAGATGCCAGCGCACTGAAGTTAGGTATAAACCTTCTATACCACGACGCAGCGCCTAGAAAGCGACGGACCTCCTTTTTGTTAGTAGGAGTGGGGTAGTTTTTTATCGATTCTACCTTTTCGGGATCGGCATGAAGGCCTTCCGAATCCACAACATGACCCAGGTATTTTAGTTTAGTGCTGAAAAAGTTACATTTGTCGAGATTTATAGTGAGGTTTGCATATTTTAATTTTTCTAGTATTTTTGACAATAGTGTAATATGGCTATCAAACGAATCTGAGACACAAATTACGTCGTCGATATAACAAAAAACCCTGTTTTCAAATTCTGGACCGTAAAACAAAATATCTGCAAGACGCTGCTGGATGGCTGGAGCGTTAGTTAATCCAAAAGCCATAGATTTAAAATTAAATTTACCACGCGTAGGAATATAAAATGACGTTTTGCAACGATCCTCTTTTTTTATCAAAGTTTGCCAAAAACATTTTGAAATGTCTAAACTAGATATGTATTTAGCATCTCTTAAGTTATCTAATATCTCAGCAATATAAGGTAAACTATAAGCATCTTTTTTTGTTATAGAATTTAATTTCCGACTATCCAGGCAAAAACGCAGTTCGCCATTTTTTTTAGGGGTCAAGATTACTGGATTAGACCAAGAGCTCTCGGAAGGTTCAATCACGTCTTCTTGAAGCATTTGATCGACATGTTTTACCAAAATGCGCTGTTTCTCTGGTGACATGCGATAGTAACGCTGCCGAATCGGTGGGAGATCACCTGTATCTATCGAATGAGTAATGAGAGAGGTACGGCCGAGACCGCGTTTCTGATAAGAAATATCGATAAATTGAGAAATAATGTTGTTGGCGGTAGTTCTTTGATCGTCAGTTAAATTATCAAATGAAATTAATTTACTAACGGTGTCCTTCTGTACTACCGAGGTTCCAGATTCGTGATTATTTTGAGGTGAGACGGTTTCCAAATTAGCTGGAAACAGACCAAAACTTCTCCAAAAATCCATACCCAGAATCAAGGGATTTTTGATGCCAGGAACGATATGGGTAACAAGAGAAACAGTTTTATTTTGAAATTGGAATGGAATTACCACTGAACCGAGTGAAGAATATTGCTCGCCACCAGCGGTGGTAAAAACCAAGGGCTTAGAACCACTTAATTCCAAATGTTTCAAGAAAAGAAGATGAGAATTATTACCAAGTATAGTTGCGCAAGACCCAGAATCAAGTAAGCCAATGGTGTTTTTTTCATTTACTACTACAGGGATATAGGGAGGTTGTGTGTTTGTATTTACGATTGAAGACAGTTTATGGCAATTAAAGAAATTGGATACGTGATGTAGCCACTCAGTTTTACTAGTTCGACTTTTTATTTTGGACTTTCCGCAATCGGAACTTACAAGTTTTTTGAAGGTTCATTGTTTTTATTACAGTTTGTACAATTAGAGACTTTAAAACCTTTCAAACCACATTTAAAGCAAATAAAAAAACGAGGCTGAGTGCAAGATGATGAATTGTGCGAGTCATTTCTACATCTAAGGCAGAATTGTTTATTATTAGTAGTATTAGCAACGGCATTAATTTGACGATCCTTAGAAAAATTGTTAGAAGAAGCCGGACTGGAATTTTTAAAATAATTTCGATTTCGGAAAAAGTTTTTATTATTATAAGTTTTATTTACGATGGCGGGATCGGAATCAATGTAAGCCAGTTCAGACGCCAAAGTACTAGAAGTAACCTTAGGTGGTTCAGAAAAATCATTACTACGACTTTGATATTGTTCGAACTTTCTGCAAATGCTAACCAACGAAGAAATATCAGAAAAAATTACAGTGTGTACATTCACAGTGGCGCCCGAACAGGGACGATAAGATTATTTTGAAAGAAACAATATTTAAAAAGACCAAACTCTTTAATTTAATTTTTAACAATTATACAATGAGTGCCTAAAGTAGTCACAGGTAAGGGTCGAGAGGTAGAGAAAGTCGTTCACAGCCACGAGATTCGTTGTTCCAGAAGAGATTTCCAAAAGTACTCAGCTTTGGTGTCCACTGGAAGAAAGTGTTGTAAGCGTCTCAATGAATGCATGGAAGCGTAAATTTTCCGGCTCAACTCTGCAATTTGAGGAGACCATGTATAACAATTCGCTAATACGCACTCGTTTTTTCCATCCTCAAACAATTTTCAGTTCACAAATTGCATTACTATCTTTTTGAAGTCGAGTAAAATATGTAATGTAAACAAAGGAGATTGAAACTTAGCTATTAAATAAAAAGAAGAAGACTTTGAACAGAAATGTCAGAAGGAAAATAATTTTGGTTTTGGGTTGGGAATACTGATGGAGATCTCAGATTTAGATTTCCTTGGAAATTTAAAAATTTGCTTTTCAGTATATAAATATAAAGAAGTTTTACTTGAGTGGGGGTCGTTTATCTATCTTTGATAGCATACACAAGTAAAAGGAAGTAGAAGGAAGTAGAAAGGAGTAAATGAGAAAAGTAAAGAGAATATCAGATTATAATAACATTTGAGGATTGGTAAGGTTTTTATTCTATTTAACTATGAGCAGCATTGCGCTGGATGATATGACTTCTAGTTTAAAATAAGATACGTATTCGTATGTATGAAATAAAGTATGTATGTTTGTTCAGAAGAATATCTTCTAAGAAGAGAGAGGCAGTTCATTTATTCAAGCCTTTGCCCTGCTTTGCATATGTTATTTTAATGTGTTTTCTCTAATATAAATCCTAATATAGCTTTGTAAATAAAAACTTCACAACGGGTTACAACGAGTAAATACATGAGTCATGTATTCTTCTTCTAATCTGTAAGTTATATTACTTATTTACCATCAAACATTATTTACACATCACGACTGGATGATGACCATTTGACTATCTATATCTACGTATATTCCAATGGACCTTGAACAACAATTAATCTGGAAATATTATATTTACTCATGCCATGCCATTGATTTGGAGATACTTCTACTCTACAGATACTCATGTACTATTGATATACTAGTTATTTTACATTTGCTAAACATGTTACCTCATGAATATTTATTCTTCCTCGAATATGGCTTTTAAAGCTGGAGTGCTAAAAACTGAATTAACTTCAGAAAGCAATAGCTTCAATTATGTGTTGGCCTACTCTGGTTGACTTGACTGGCTTGTTCAGTGGAATTGATTACTTGTCTTGGAGAAGTCGAGACTATGAAGATGGTTTGGTATTCTATTACCTATCTACATACTTAGTACATTTGGGCTATCTGGATGGGTTGTGGCAGCACTTTATTGAGTTCTCGCTCATAGGGTATATTCCTCTACTGCAATGCAAAGGAAGGCCCTCATCTTCGATAGTGTTATGTCACGCTCGTCTGGAGAAGTCTGTAATCGTCGTACGATTCCCTTTGGGCTTAGAAAAGTTGAGCCTGGAATCTAACCTCTTCACCATGTGTGCGTTACTCTACCTAGAAAGTAGCTCCTAGAGAGATATGAGTGGAATATATAATTAGTACCCAATATGCTGTAAATGTGCCCGGCATAAATAATTTGTGGGGGTTGTCGTTTTGGAAAAAAATGGAAAAAACGGTTCCTGCTAGGGTAACGTTGTTCCAGCAGGAAAATTCTAAACTACTGATCGAAAGGAGAAACAATGTGCATGGTCAGATAGCTTATATTTGTGGAAGTATGTGCGGCGAATATGGAATATGTGACGGTTCAGGTTTTTAAGATATCGAGTTTCCTGCTGGAGTAACGTTTAGCGAAATCGTTGTGCTCTAAAACTGTTATATGTGCGCATGTAGAATAATTTCACATGAGTAGCTCTTGATTTGTGCTAATGGCACACATAATTATATTTAAGAAAATATTTATAATTTTCGAGAAATCGCGCTTTTTTTTAAATACAAAAAAAATTCGCAGCGCCGTTAAGAGAAAACGTATAAGCTCATTAAAAACTGTATTCGATTCATCTCGACTCCTATTAAATCCATAAAAAAATTGGGAAGTGTAGGTACATCAGTTATCAAATAATATTACAAAAATCAAAATTATCATAATTTTGACGGTCAACATACAAGAAAACGGATCAACGCAAGACGTGCGGGTATGAACTAAAAATTAGTACCTATAGTCGAATAACGCATTGCGAATTTTCAGCTAGAAATGTTTCGTATGTAAAAAGATATAAACAAAAAACAAAACCTGGAAACAAGGGCCGATAACCCGACCAACTTCGAATGACTACAAAAAAGCGGCGGTTTCATACATATCGATGACCTTCTTAACTTAGTCACGAACCGGTCGAAACGTGTTGAGCCAAAGTACACTCAAGTAGAAAACAGAGAAGTCAACAATAAATAAACTTGTATGTATACTATACAATATGTAAAAAAAACCTGTACGATCCGTTGGGTAATAATTGCTATTTTTTTACAGGGGTTATTTTTATTAGAATCTTTCATCTATCATACATACTTACATATATACATGTTATCACGTCTTTATCCCTTACGTGGTAGACAGGACCACGTTTAGCATACTGGTGGGCGTATAGGTGGAAAATGTAATCAAAATAGTGATGAATTGCTAGCCCCATTTTTTGGATTTTTTTTTACATTGACTACTTTTGGTTCTCTACTCTAATATATGACCCAGACCCAGATTTCATTTCTGGCGAAAAAAAAAACAACGCGAAGAGGTTGCATTGGCTTTTTAACTGTTTAGCTATCACGGTTCATGAGATACAGCCTGGTCACAGAAAGACAGACGGACAAACGGACATTGGAGTCTTAGTAATAGGGCCCCGTTTTTATCCTTTGGGTACGGAATCCTAAAAGTAGTTAAAATCCACAAATAGAGTTGTAAATCACGCAAAAGTAGATGTACTTCGCGTTTATTTATTTAAGTAATACCTATTGCCGCCCGGTGCCGGGGGCGTTAGCGGTATCGATGCATTAAATCATCATCGGGCGAGTTGTCATGTCATGTCATGTTCGGACATGACATGTCATGAACGTTCATTCAGCGCGTCCGGCCGGGCGCACTCGAGTTTGCTTGCCAGCGGTTCACTTCATTCAGCAGTAGGCGGCCGGCCGGGCGCACGCGAGTTTGCTTGCCAGCGGTTCATTCAGCAGCGGGCGGCCAGCTGGGCGCCCGTAGGTAGATACTTGCAAGCATAGTTTACGCTCGACGATTTACGGTGAGGTGCCAAGTGGTAAGTATTTATGTTTTAATGTAGTTTGTATTTTCAAGTGTGTAAATTATATGCATAGTAATTATATATAAATATTATTTTCGTACCACTTGCTCAAAAAAGTCACATTCTATGGCACAAAAAGCGAACATAACAATAGTCATTTTTAATCTGTTAAAAACAGGGAAAGTAAAATGTACTGAATTTCATTCATCCTCTAGAGGGAGAATGTGGTTTAAGTTTGGAATACTTACAGAAATTTATACTGAACTGAAATCATTTCTATATCGTTAGGCGTTAAAAAATAACGATTTTGAATCGACAACATGTATCCACAAAATCCACAAAACTACTTAAATTTCATAAAATAAACAACTAAATCAAGTTATATCATTGTTTGTTTACACCAGCTGTTTAGTTTTCCAAAAAGAAAAAGCAAAGGGCCATTTGAGTCTCACACATACAGCCAAGTTTTCTGCGTAACTATATTTATTTACAACGTAAAACATGTTGGCGACCGTAGCTGTCATCGTGCTGGCAACACTACGCACCCGCTACGCACCCCGCCACAGCGATGGAAGGGGAAAATGACGTGCGACCGTTATGCGGACGACTGGGCTCTCTTACGGCCTGACTCTCAAGACGCTTGGTTGCATTCTTAATTTTATTTGCAATTTATCCTGATTTGGTTATTTTTCCATAATTATTATATTCTAAGTTTGATTATAAGTATTAATTTTGTAAAAATTAAAAGTAACTATTAGCCGGTACGTAAATCAGACAAATTATAGTGAAGATAATTAAATAGTGTCGAAAACAAGTGTCAAACATATTATATTCAGTTTTTAATTGCTATATGATTTATTGAAGTTCCTAATTAGTGAATTAAAACGTGTTACGCAACCGCTGTCGTGCAATTATTTCCGGTTATTAATATTTCCTATTATTTAGGTAGTTTACATCAGAAGTTGGATTGTCGCAATGGGAAGACGCGACCGTACCCCCGCTCGATCCCGGCGCAGACGCAGATCACCCAGTTCTTCGAGCTCTAGCAGCAGGAGTAGCAACAGCGACAGTTCCAGGAAAACGAGAACGCCATCACCACGAGTATCACGGAAAAAACGGAAGGTACCTGTTGAAGATACTGTGAGTACAACCCATACTTTGACCTTGAATAGTTTAATACCAGATTTTGACCCTCTCAAGGACAATGTTACAGCTTGGCTGAATATTATAAAGTCTTACTCTAACACGTTTGGCTGGTCTGATAGGATGGTTCGCTATCAGGCTCTCAATAAACTAAAGGGTCCGGCTAAAATTTGGTACGATTCGTTGTTACGTACAAACGAATCTTGGCCCACATGGCAGTGGAAGGATTGGCGTAGTAAGATATCTGACACATTTCAAATCCAACGGAATATGTTTGAACTTTTAAAAGATATAATAGATAGAAAACCAGAAGACAATCAATCTTTATATGAGTTTTTCTTCGATCAAAAGTGCAAAATAGATAGGTTGTCATTAAATTTTACTGAGGCCGATATCATCTCAATTATTTTGGGTAACATAAGTGAAGGCACAGTGAGCGCGTCCATCGATGTAGGTAGTTTTAAAACCTGTGACAGCCTGGCTAGCTTTTTACATAGTCGAACCTATAAGCCTAAACACTCTAAACAAATTAATTTGTCTCGCGAAAATAAACCTAAGCCAGTTGGAACTACCCAATCTAGTGTGACCCCATTTTCCACAGTTTCCTCAACAACGTTTCAAATGTCAGAGCCCAGTACTTCGACAGGCACAAATGACACTCAGTCACAAAATCGTAAACCGATAAAATGTTTCTCCTGTGGTGGTGCACATAAAAGGCATCAGTGCGATATTAAATGTGAATATTGTGGAAAGCGGGGACATACAGAGTCAGTTTGTTATAGTAAAAAGAATAGTAACGTGAAAATTGATAAGCAAGAAACAAAATGTGTGGTTTCATCTGACGTTAAAAATAGATTCTTTAAAAGGGTTATGATAAATAATTTTAATCATGAGGCATTTATAGACACAGGAAGTAGCTGTTCGTTAATAAGTGAAAGTGTAGTGAAACAATATTCCTTGTCAAAACAACCATTAGCTATCCCCGTAACATTACAAGGATTTTCAAAAGATAGTACTAAAATTGTAACCGAGTATGTAAGCATAAATCTACTAATGGATACCGTTAGTTTAGAAAACGTTGTTGTATACGTGATTGAGGATATATCTGGCTGCGAATTGCTGATTGGCCGCAATGTGACTGAGCGATCAGATTTAATGTACTCACGGGTAGGAGATAATTTAACGTTCGCGTATCAAAAATCTTTTGATGAATTTGTTAACTGTGTCAATAATTTAGAAATAGACACCCAATCACATCACAGCCAATTAATCGATTTATTTCAGAAATATAAAAGTTGTGTTGCATCATCTATCAAGGAATTAGGCAAAGTTAATGACCACGAAATGGTAATAAACTTGACTCAATCTAAACCTGTACAATATAGACCTTATCGTCACAGTCCTGCTGACCGTAAGATTATTAGGGATATGGTTGACGAACTACTGGAAAATGGAATAGTTAGGGAAAGCAATTCCTCATACGCTAGCCCTGTTTTATTAGTAAATAAGAAAAACGGCGAGAAAAGGTTATGCGTTGATTACAGGGCCCTTAATAAGATAACCGAAAAAGATAAATACCCCATGCCGCGTATTGAGGATCTGTTGGACAGGCTAAGAGGTTGCAGATATTTTACGAGTTTGGACATGAAATGTGGCTATTATCAGATTAAAATGAGTGAAAGCTCAATTAGCAGAACATCTTTTGTTACGGAAGACGGTCATTATGAATTTTTAAGATTACCTTTTGGTTTAGCGAATGCACCTTCCTGTTTCCAACAGATGATCAATAAAGTGATGGGTAACCTGCGTTTTGGCAGAGTGATATTGTACTTAGATGATATCCTATTAATTTCCGAAACGGTCGAAGAGAATTTAACATTATTAGAGACTGTATTAAAAATTCTTCAAAATCACGGTTTAACTCTGAACCTAAAAAAATGTCATTTTTTGAAAACTACAATAGATTTTCTTGGGCATAGAATTGAATACAATAAAATAATGCCAAATGAGTCTAAAGTAGAGGCGGTAATAAATTTTCCTATTCCAAAAAGTGTCCACCAACTGCGACAATTCCTGGGTCTCATTAGCTATTTTAGAAAATTCATTCTAAATTGCGCTCTATTATCCAGTCCTTTAACAAAACTGTTAAAAAAAGATTGTGTTTGGTCCTGGGACAATAGTCAACAGCAAGCTTTTCAAACCCTTAAAAATACACTAACATCAAACAATATTCTGACCATTTTTGACCCTGATAAAGAGTGCATACTTTACACAGACGCTAGCAGGGACGGTATTGCGGGCATATTAATGCAAAATACTTGTGAAGGTGAAAAACCTGTTCATTATTACAGTCGCCAGACGACAGAGGAGGAAAAACGTTATCATTCCTTTGAGCTGGAGCTTCTTGCTATAATAGCGTCTCTGCGAAAATTTCGTTTGTATCTGTTAGGGTCAACATTCAAAATTGTTACGGATTGTAACGCAGTTAAATATGCCATGACTAAAAAGGAGATCGTTCCACGTGTTGCGCGGTGGGTACTTTCCACACAGGAGTTTTCATTTGAGATTG
Organism: Acrobasis consociella; assembly: GCA_963555685.1. Lineage (NCBI taxonomy): Eukaryota > Metazoa > Arthropoda > Insecta > Lepidoptera > Pyralidae > Acrobasis > Acrobasis consociella. Next base: position 25,070,953 of record OY743104.1, read on the forward strand.
TGCACAGGGAAGGCTCTAAAATGCATCATGTCGATGCATTGAGTCGCAACCCCGTGCAACATGGGGAACGATCGGAAGCGGAGCTCATACTTTCAATAACTGAAGCAGATTGGTTATTATCTGTTCAGCTACAGGACTTAGAAATTGTAAAATTAAGAGAGGTTTTGGAATCAGGAGAGGCCGATGCTCATAGGGATATTTTTAATAATTATGAGCTTCTCGGTGGTAAAGTGTATCGACGTACCACTCAGGGTCGTCGATGGGTAGTGCCGAAACTATGCATTTGGCAAATAATAAAACTTAATCATGACGACAACGGTCATTTCTCTGTCGATAAGACGCTTGAACGCATAGAAAATAAATATTGGTTCCGAAAAATGCGACATCAAGTAAAAAAATATGTTAAAAACTGTCTGAATTGCATTTATTATAAAAATAAGGGAGGTCCAAAGGAAGGCGAATTGTATCCTTTGCCAAAATATGCCCAACCATTCCACACCCTTCACTTGGATCATTTAGGCCCGTTTATAAAAACTACATCTAATAATAAATACTTGCTTGTCATAGTTGATTCGTTTACAAAATTCGTCTTTATATCGGCTGTTAGTAAAACGGATAGCAATAATGTTATAAATGAACTGGAAAATATTTCAAAAATTTTTGGAAATCCTAGAAGACTTATTACTGACGCTGGGTCAGGTTTTACATCAAACGAATTTAAACAATATTGCATAGGGAAAAATATACGTTTGCACACAATTGCTACAGGTATGCCGCGTTCAAACGGACAGGTTGAGAGATTTAACAAAACTATTCTTGAGGCTATGAAAGCCATGGGAGCTAACTTAGCTGATGATAGATGGGATGAATGTGTCAAATCTTTACAACAAGCACTTAATTCTACTATTCATAAAACGATTAAGGCGGTGCCATGTGAGGTTTTGTTCGGGTACAGATTACGAGCAGATGCCGACTCTTTGGGTCCTGAAAATGATAGCGAATACTCCGTGGACGTTACAAACTTACGTAAGAGTGTAGACGAAAATATAAAAGCCAATGCTGTAGAACAGAAGGAGAGATTTGATAAAAGACGCATAAAGGCTAAGACTTACAATGAGGGTGACCTTGTTCTCGTTAAAATCCAAAGCCAAAATAACGACGGCCAGAGCAGAAAGCTGATGCCAATATTCAAAGGTCCGTTTCAAGTTATAAAAGTGTTGGGAAAAGACAGGTACCAAATCAAAGATCTGAGAGGAAGTGAGAGGAGCACTCGTCGGTACTGTGGTACAAGCGCGGCCGAAAATATGAAACCCTGGATTCGATTAGATCATTGTGACATTGACGATTAATCAGGAAAGTGGTGTTGGCGAGGTAAGAAAGAAATATTACTATTCTTTCACTGTTAGTATGTTCCTTTCAGAGTCTTGCTAAAATGTAGTTATTATTATTTCATGTAGCCCTTTATCATGATACTGCACTGTACAATAAACCAGTATACATATTTGCCAAATGTAACGAGCACAGGCAGAAAGTCCAGAAAACGGGACACGACCTACAACGTGCTAGATATATCGTTAAGCAAATATGTGTGGTTAATGTATTTGTGCTCCTAAACATGGAAAAATGATAGCTGTTTTAATTGTGCTGTAAAAAGAATAATTTATAATGTGACCATGTATTATCTTTTCAGCATTTTACCAAGACTCGTGATGTGCCCGAGGGCTGGCACAAATGCAGCATGGCCGTGTTGGCGACCGTAGCTGTCATCGTGCTGGCAACACTACGCACCCGCTACGCACCCCGCCACAGCGATGGAAGGGGAAAATGACGTGCGACCGTTATGCGGACGACTGGGCTCTCTTACGGCCTGACTCTCAAGACGCTTGGTTGCATTCTTAATTTTATTTGCAATTTATCCTGATTTGGTTATTTTTCCATAATTATTATATTCTAAGTTTGATTATAAGTATTAATTTTGTAAAAATTAAAAGTAACTATTAGCCGGTACGTAAATCAGACAAATTATAGTGAAGATAATTAAATAGTGTCGAAAACAAGTGTCAAACATATTATATTCAGTTTTTAATTGCTATATGATTTATTGAAGTTCCTAATTAGTGAATTAAAACGTGTTACGCAACCGCTGTCGTGCAATTATTTCCGGTTATTAATATTTCCTATTATTTAGGTAGTTTACAAACATTTTGTATTTTTTATATAACTGAATATAAATTGATTTAAGTCCGTAGTAAAGAAGGACCTTATAGTTTCGCCATGTCTGTCTGTCTGTCCGTCCGCGGTGAAGCTGCCATACAAGTAAAGAGGGAGTAACATTTTTTCTCGACAAACACATTTTGTGACATATCGTTGAATAGGTCTTTTAAAAATAATGTGAGTTAGTGAATACCATTTTTCGATTGATGAAATATTTAAATTACCATTAATTATTATTATAATTATATTAATATTAAGATTCATCATCATCCGAGCGTATTCCCTGTTGCATCCTTAACCGTAACGCTTCCGAGACCAGGGTCCGCTGCCTAATCTATGTCATTTCGACGAGGATACTGGTTTTTACATAGTTTTTATTCTTAGGAATAAGGTTATAAAATTGCCAACAAAAACGCTCGGGTGAAAAAAAAGAAATGCCAAAATACCTTTGAACGCGACTGTATGACAACGTTTTAGGTATAAGACGTCCAATAAAGAAGGTCATCGATATGTATGAAACCGCCGCTTTTTTGTAGTCATTCGAATTTGGTCGGGTTATCGGCCCTTGTTTCCAGGTTTTGTTTTTTGTTTATAACTTTTTACATACGAAGCATTTCTAGCTGAAAATTCGCAATGCGTTATTCGACTATAGGTACTAATTTTTAGTTCATACCCGCACGTCTTGCGTTGATCCGTTTTCTTGTATGTTGACCGTCAAAATTATGATAGGATAATTTTGATTTTTGAAATATTATTTGATAACTGATGTACCTACACTTCCCAATTTTTTTATGGATTTAATAGGAGTCGAGATGGATCGAATACAGTTTTTAATGAGCTTATACGTTTTCTCTTAACGGCGCAGCGAATTTTTTTTTGTATTTAAAAAAAAGCGCGATTTCTCGAAAATTATAAATATTTTCTTAAATATAATTATGTGTGCCATTAGCACAAATCAAGAGCTACTCATGTGAAATTATTCTACATGCGCACATATAACAGTTTTAGAGCACAACGATTTCGCTAAACGTTACTCCAGCAGGAAACTCGATATCTTAAAAACCTGAACCGTCACATATTCCATATTCGCCGCACATACTTCCACAAATATAAGCTATCTGACCATGCACATTGTTTCTCCTTTCGATCAGTACTTTAGAATTTTCCTGCTGGAACAACGTTACCCTAGCAGGAACCGTTTTTTCCATTTTTTTCCAAAACGACGACCCCCACAAATTATTTATGCCGGGCACATTTACAGCATATTGGGTACTAATTATATATTCCACTCATATCTCTCTAGGAGCTACTTTCTAGGTAGAGTAACGCACACCTTCACCATGGGGTTTTATTTTACTTCCAATGAATGGAATTTCTAAACCTACTCGTATTCTGGTTAAAACTGATCCATTGACTTTGATGTCATGCCTGCTAAACAAGCTAAGTCTTGAGTATCTACAATGTTCTATAAACATGGAGAAGTCATGTAGAACTGTTTACCTTCTGACAAAGAAGTATTACTTCAACAACAATATATTGTTTATATGGGAAAGGATCCCAATTACATCATTAACTTATTCAACCATAAGTTGAGGTTATAGTAACGTAATTTTTGTATTAAAGCTGCTATTGCTCTCTGAAATGATTGTACGTCTATGTTTATGATACTTTCTTCCTTATTAGACTAAGTTTTACCCTAATATAGAGAATGTGACAAACAAACGTGACTAAGACAAAAGGTGTGTAGTATACCCTTCAGGTAATTAAAGTTTCGGATGATTTGTAGAAAAGAGCTCGACCAGAACGTAAGTTCTGAAGCGTGATTCTGAAGTTACGTTACGTTATCTGAAGCAGACGAAACTTGCTTGGCGAGGCTTGACTCGTTCCTCTCATGAATGTATGAATGTCCCTAACCTGTAAAGGTTTATAAAATAAAGAAAAACAATTGAGCCATTGTTTATCTAAGGCCGGAAGGAGTTAGGTCCTAGTCTCTGGACGATTCTTACGGATCGGGGCGGGCCATCGGGGGCCTCGATCTTTAGCCTGAACAAAAAATTGCGGAATTCAAAAAAGTATTCATATAAAACTAGGAAGGAAGAATTATATTGAGGTTATACTCTGTAGTTTAAAACTGTTATTTGATTTCTATAATCGTTTTAAATTAACATTCTGATTTCTTTTATAAATAATTTATTTCTTATACTAACAGATAGTAGAACGAGATGTGCTGCGCCAGTGTCTGAGTTACTGCTCTATACAACTTGGGTTCACTACTAAGATGATCATAGCCAATTCACATGTTTAAGACGTACAGCAAGTTTAACATAATAAATTATAGTTAGATAGATAATATTTATCTTTTATTTCTTAGGACATATAGATATTTAAAATAGGTAGTTTAGGATTGTTACAATGGTAAAGTCTGGTCAAACAGAATACCCAAGTTCTTAACTGTTTCTGATAAAGGAATAATTTGATTATCAAGCATAACATTGGGTAACTGTATGTCCTTAAGTCTAGAAATATAGTACTGACTACCGATTACAATGGCTTGAGATTTAGACGCATTTACCAAAAGCCCAAAATTTTTGGACCATTGCGCTATTGCAGCAAGGGGTGATTGTGCTAATGGCGTTCGTTGAAATCTTCGAGTGGGGCGGCGGTATATATCTGAAGATCGTCAGCGTATATATGAAAAGAAGAGGATAGAAATGTCGTTACCCCATCAATAAAAATGGCAAAAAGAAACGGGGACAGAATGCCTCCCTGGGGAACACCAGCAGTTAAGTCACACCAATCGGATCGCTTATCATAAATCCTGACTAGTTGGCGTCGAGATAAGAACGAAACCAAGACAAAGAAGCCACGGAGAAATTGAGTGTACGCATAATATCGAGAAGAACATCATGATCCACAGTGTTAGACGCACTAGTACTAGTATAATCTATCAAAACGAGGAGTGTCAGCTTTCTGTTTTCAATATTAAGTCGTATGTCATCCCTAATTTTGGTAAGCGCGGAGGTGGTGCTGTGACCCACTTGATGCTCTATGATTTTAGAAAGTAGAGGAAGGATGGAGATAGGACGAAAGTCAAAGAGAGAAGAAATTAATCGATTGATGCAAACACTGGCTCATGCACTATACTTCGCTCTAAGAATGTAAGAATGGTATATCTCATAAATACATAGTGATGTAGAGAAAATGACCTGTTTTGAATAAAAGTACTTATTATTAGGAGACTAGCGCCATTTGCGTGTGGTCTCCACAAACGGGCAAGATTTATCGATTTAGCGATAAATCTATCGGTAAGCGCGCGGTGTCACATCACTGGTCGCCGCATCGCATCTCTAGTCCAGGGCGCGGCCTCTCAGTCAGTTCCTGTTCTCCAAGCGCTCGGAACGCGGCGGCCGCGTATAGCTTGTGTAGAAAGCGTATTTCGTGGAGAATTATCGCTAATCAAATAATTATCATTTGTTTGATGTGCCCAATTCGTTTGTCCAGCGTTTGTAAGGCATGGTGCCAGAAATAACTCGTCGTATGCGTAAAAACAGTGTATGGGTCAAGTGCTGAACAACGTGTTCTTGTATAATCATAAACTTATTGGTTTTGACTTATCGGCCGTTTGAAACGGATGTACCTATGTTAACTAATTCTAAAATAGACTGTTTGTTGGTGTTGTGAATAGAACAAGATGTATAAATAGTGATAAACGCTTATATCGGAATGAAAAATGTCACATTGTGTCACGTCATAGTTCGCTTGTTAGGTTATGTCTACTCGAAGTAAAATTACGATGAAGACGGTGAAATCTGTTGTGCAGTAGTGATATATTCGACATATTCGTCTGGGGCGTCATAAATGAGCCCAGGGTGGGGCATAGGGACCCAATCTTTATGCACCGCTGGCTTGGGACCCGTGGAGGGACCCAAAACCGTCGCCAAACCCCGAAGAGGACGAGTTCGAGATCGACGAGGAAGCTGGACGAGGTCGTCCGAAGGCCGTCCGACCAATATATGTACAGTAAGTCATAGATATTAAGTTTGTAATAGTATGTAATTTAAAGTAATTCGCTTAGATATTTAAGCTTAGGTTATAATTAGGTTAGGAGGTTCACTAGACCTTATCTAGGGTGGTAGCAGACTGCGTAGGTTTGTTTGTGTGTTTGTTTGTTGCCGGTGGCATTGCCGGACTAATGCAACATACCGTAATCTCAGTTTACTGCCTACATGACCACAAGCGTAGCAAAATTACGCTTCTTTTTTGATAGTCTGTTGGCGTCGGCGTCTCTTGGAAAAATTACAGTTTTGTTGCCAATGACATAGCGGAGTGGTTTGTTTAAAAAACGTAAATTTTTGTTTTCTTTGAACAAACTATATTGGAATTAGTTAATCAAAGAGTGAAGTTTTTGTGATAAATTAACTTTATTTAATACAATTTTTAAATAAAATTAATTATATACTCGGCCAGTTACTGTATTTTTTTACGTGTAATTAATTTTGTTACAGTTGTTAAAATATAGCTTGATAAAAATGACAGGTGTCATTAAAACTAACGATGTAAATTTTTACGAGCGGCTACCAGATAATATATTTTGAAATAAGAAAAATTATGAGCATTTTTATAATTTAGAGTTTTTATAATTTAGTATTGTATTCATAAAGTATATAAAAAAGTAATTTTATTCGCATAAAACGTAACGTTCATTTGATTAATACTAAATGTTCGTACGCTTTTACAAAGTCACATCATCTTGAAATAAAGTTAGGGATGGGTCAAGTCGATATATTTAAGTCAATAGTTTTTCATAATCATTATCACAATACAATTAAAAATTGTAATTTTAATTTGAGCAATTATTTTCGCGTTTCGTAGTTTTGGTAGATTTATTTAATCGTTTTTGTTTTAATGGTGATAATATTTGTGACCAGGAGTTCATTATAAATTTAGAAGATTGCTTTCGAATGGCTCGGATGATTCAGACACTGGAAGCGAAGATAATTTGGACTGTGCACCCGTACACATAGAGGAAATACCTACTTCTTCTTTGCACTCACAATAAAAATATTGTACTTTAACTAAATATGTAGAACACCTAGATTAATATCCATGATCTAGCTCGCCTCGCATATCTTATGGGAATAATGAACCTACCAATTCTACACTTCACATAAACCCATGTTCTTTACAAATAAGCACTCATTCATTTAGTATACAGTACCTGGGTGACCGAGCTTTGCTCGGTTACATCTCAAACATTAGCTACATTTTTTTAAACTTGTTTAAAAACAATACAAAATAAAAAAATATTTATAAACTTGAACACAAACAAAAGTAAGTCACCAAGTGGGATTCGAACCCGTAACACTCTTTCTAGCGGTCCACATTCTTAACCGCTGAGCCAAACCAGATGGCGGCCGGCACGACGAAATTAGCGACCATATTCTGCGTGAAAAGAAATACGCAAGAAAACTCGGAAAACACGCGTTTTCCCAATCATAAGACTAATCTAGATCGATTTCTTACCCCCGAAAACCCCCATATACCAATTTTCAGCGAAATCGTTAGAGCCGTTTTCGAGATCACAGAAATTTATAAATATATAAATATACAAGAATTGCTCATTTAAAGGTATAAGATTTAGCTTCGAACCTACAACCGTGTTTTTCTTGAACATCTCCTCTCTCATTTATTTCATTAGCCTCCTTAAAATCATTAATTAGTAGCTTATTTATATTTCTAACATAAAATACTATAAGCGTCAGAATTTATGAAAAAAAAATGAGGTTAAAAACATTGTCAAAAGATGGCGCTTAAGAGTTTGAAATCGTTCTGTCAAAAATGAACGAGGCCGTTTGGTTCAATACTTGTAATGAATTAACCAATCTTGTATTTTGCTATTATATAAGTAAAAAAATATATATTCACAAATAATAATAATTTTTAACTAAATTTAATAAAATAAAAATATTAAATATTCCAAAACGTAGTGATTATATTCTCTTTGATTCCAAAGACAAACTCTCACTATGAAAATTTTATATGAATAAGACATTGACAGGTCTATTTATGTGATTGCTGGCGGCATCTATGTCACGTGAAGGAACTAATTTTTTTTTTAAAGAAAACGCCTCTTTTCAATTTGATATTTTCGCCCCATCACTACTAGGCATAGTTTGACAACTGTCATTTTTATCAAGCTATATTTTAAACACTGTAGTATTTTTTTTTTCTAAACCGACTTCACCCCAAAACTAGTACGGAAAGTAGTGTCATAAGGTGCAAACTTTGGTATCGGAAGAATTCACTTGGCACAGATGTAATTTACGTAAAGTTAAGCTAATTTAGCCCGGTAGCCATCCCCCATCCCCTGGGGGGTAGGCAGAGGGGGCATTCAAAGGTACTCGCCGCCGCGCTTCAGAAAAAAATCATATCAGCTTCTATTTACCTAACACCTCAAGTGTGGTATCATTTTCTGATAAATCAGGCTTGAGGAATTCATTTTTGAGTACAATTTTACATTGAATGTAAAGATTAATAGTAAAAAAGCGAAAATATTGACGAAAATATCAAAATCGGATCGCATTTTTTTTTAGTTTAGCATTTTACCAGAAATCCTGTATTTTGTGCAACAAAAAATACTAGATATTGTAAAGAATATTTATCTAGATTTTAAAAAATATATACTTTGTTATAACAAAGTATATATTTTTTCTGTCATAGCTGTCATACATCTATCTAAAAAAAATCGGACATGGCACGCGGCGGTGCCTAGGAACTATTCCAACCGTCTCATCTCACATAATTTGTTGCAAGTATTAAGTTGTTTTTTAATTCAAAATATATAGGATACATACTTTACTTAAGAGGCGCGTCCTTAGTAAAAGCGCGAATGGGCTCCTACAGTTTTAAAAATATATATAGTATTCGTTTGATTTAAAAACACTACAAAAAAATTTCAATTGCCTAAAAGATCAGTCTACAGCTTCGCCAGACGATATTTCTAAAAATATTCTTAATTTTTGAGAAAAAAAAATCGTCAACTTTGATCAAAAACATCGAAATCGACCTTTTCTGTTTAAAATATCTGTGCTATTTCGTTGTCATATTTAACAATATTTTAGGTGGAATTGTGAGACGAAAGTATAAACAACACATTCACCGTTAAAGATTTTTACTAATTCAAACAAAAAAATGATAAATCTAAGCCTAAACATCAATATTTTTTTTGGCAGAAATCATCCCCGGGCCCCATACATTTTAGTACGAAGCGGTAATCCTACTAATCCTACTAATATTATAAATGCGAAAGTGAGTTTGTATATTTGTTTGTTTGTTTGTTTGTTTGTTACCTCTTCACGCTTAAACTACTGAACCGATTAGGATGAAATTTGGTATGGATATAGTTTGAGACTCGGGGAAGGACATAGGGTATAATTTATCCCGAATTCCCACGGGGAGCGAAGCCCACGGGTACAGCTAGTTCGTTATAAATTAGTGTCACTGTCACTGAAAAATTCAGTGCCCGCCTAGTTTTCAAGGAGACCGCACGTCCGTTCGTACTCCGCGTCTAACGTCATTGCGTATGTTTTGTTTAGCATAAGGGTGGGTCGCCAGTGTCGGTGACGACATTTCAGCGAAATCATTGGAGCCATTTCCGAGATTACAGAAATAAATTTATATATAAATATACAAGAATTGCTCGTTTAAGGTATAAGATAAATATGGAAGAAAAATTAAAAATGTTTTATTTAGTTTGCTTATGCTCCCGGAATTAATCGATTCCAGATTAGATAGAATAAGCGGCCAAGTGCGAGTCGGACTCGCCCATGAAGGGTTCCGTAGTAATATATATTTTTTTATTTTTATGTTTGAGTTAACTGAATAAAAGGTAAATTGCAGTTTATGACATATTAAAAAAAAACTTCTTACTAGATTTTGTTCAAACCAATTTTCGCTGGTAGTTTTCATGGTAATGAACATCATATATTTTTTTTAGTTTTATCATTCTCTTATTTTAGAAGTTACGGGGGGGGGGGGACACACTTTTTTCCACTTTGGAAGTGTCTCTCGCGCAAAGTATTCGGTTTAGAATAAAATGATATTAGAAACCTCAATATCATTTTTGAAGACCTATCATTAGATACCCCACACGTATGGGTTTGATGAAAAATATTTTTTTGAGTTTCAGTCCTAAGTATGGGGAACCCCCAAAATTTATTGTTTTTTTTCTATTTTTGTGTCAAAACCTTAATGCGGTTCACATAATACATCTACTTACTAAGTTTCAACAGTATAGGTCTTATAGTTTCGGAAAAAAGTGGCTGTGACATACGGACGGACAGACAGACAGACAGACATGACGAATCTATAAGGGTTCCGTTTTTGCCATTTGGCTACGGAACCCTAAAAATGACAGTGATGGGAGCCTATTTATTTAATAGAGGCGATTAAAAAAAGAGAAACCAAGAGAAGACCAAGCGCTAGTTGAACTCGAGAAGGTTCCGTAGTATTGATAGAATTTTTATGCATATTTCCTGTATGATTCAAATCAATTAAATATGTTTTATATGGTCAAGAGTAACCCATAGTAAAATAATTTGCCAAGTGCGTGTCGGGCCACGCGCCGTTAAGGGTTCCGTAGTTACAAATGCCAACTTTGAGTTCATGCCACTAAAAACGTCTAAAAACTAATTTTCTATTGAATTTGTATGATATTTTCCATTTCCCAGTACATTTTATAAGTTGATCGCCTATAACTTTTTCATTTGTAAACCCTACTTAGCCAAGCCTCCGTCACTCGATCAAAGTCGCGCTATATTTACCTACCGGCTAGAAGTGTGTTCAAACGCAAAAGTGGCAGAGGGACGCCCCACGCGTGAAACCTTATTGCGTATTGTTTCTTTACAATATAAACAAGCTTTTTAACAATGTCAAATTCAAGACATTATTGTGCGGTATTTGAATGTCAAAATCAAAGAATCAATAAAAAAATTGACGTTTTTCACATTGCCAAAAAACGAGGAAAGATGTTTCTGTTTTGGGATAATTTTCACTAGAATTTACTGTTTTGTTATAAAAAGTAGTCGTATAGAATAGGGTTTGGTACTGTCTCGTCTAATCAGATTATTTTGTAGGTAACAAGTTGGACTGTCCTACTGAACGTCGAAAGTCAAAACATCGATGTACTGTAGAAAGTATATGTTGTTGTTTTTCGTGTGTGTAAGTGGCCAACACTAGTTTCAGATTTTTCAAGCTGCTTAAATGCATCTGACATAGCTTAACGACTGCCATACAATATGATAGCAGAGAGCAATGGCTTATACGTGCCTTAGGAAGCACAGAGGAGCTCAATTTTTATGCCACTTGTGGTCACCCATCCAAGTGCGGACCACGCCCGGTGCCGCTTTATATGCGAAAGCGTTAGTGCGGACTCCCGCTGGGCCACCGAGCTCCTCAAGTAAAGTATATAAAAACTATTTACGTGAACTAGAAAGTATGCTATAACGAATTTCTCAATATCGTATGTTTCTCATTGCGATGTTCTTTACTTCGTTCGACAGATTATTAAATCGAATTACTCAATAGTTCAATACCGTATGTTCCTCATTGCGATATTTGCGATGTACGGTACATCCACAGTTTATGATGTTTCTATGATAATTACACGTTCTTATTACATCACAACTTTTCAAGTCAAATCGTCTATAGATCCTTTTTATTAAAATTTCATTTAATAAATATGTGTCACGTTTTTGTCACTTGTTAAACATTTTTGTATTTATAACATTGGGTCAACCCGTGGGTGACGTCGGCCGCTGTGCACTTAAAACGCTCCGTTGAGTCAGAGCAATTGAGCTCATATTTCCTCGCGTCGCTTGACAGCTAGAAAATTTAGTTAAATAAAGCGTAGGTATTTGTCGTTTGTGGGGAAGCGATGTATCTATTACGTAGTAACTTATTAGTAATCTGTGACATAGCTTTGATAGTTTTCCTTTAAATTTCGTTATATCCACGGTGATTTTTCATTGGTTTTGAAGCCGAAGGCCACTTCATAGGCATCCTTTGTAAGACCTTACTAGCTAGTCAAAATAAAAATTCAAAAACAAAAAATGTTGTCTAAAACTCGAAAGTAAAATTGTGAGATCAATTAGTAGTACCGCCGCCATACATCGCTCGCCGGCCGGCCGGGGTCATCGACATTACGCAGCTGTTCGGCCGGCATATAACTACGTGGTCTCGATCGGAAATCATTTACGCTACTTTTTTATCTTATGACATACAGAAATTTGGATTACGTAGGTATATGGATAGAGGAATTAATTTACTATACGACATTTTTTTTTCCAAAACCAATGAAAATTCAGCGTGTATACTATAGCTTTGATTTTTTTACGTGTTCATTTATAATCGTTTAACAGATATAGGCGGGGACACTTGATTCTAACAAAAAATTTACTTTAAAACCAAATATTTCAGAAATAGATCCCTAAATCGAAAAACGGTGTTGACAAGCTCATAATATTTTTTAAAGAACTATTTAACGATACCCCACAACATTGGTTAATCGAGGAAAAAAATTACTTTTCACTTTACTAGTATGGGAGCTACCCTAAAAAAAATTATTTTACCACTTTTTCCGCACAATTAATATACATACCCATGCCAAATGACAGCTTTCTGGTACTTATAGTCACTGAGTAAAACCGCAGACGGACGGACAGACAGACATGGCGAAACTACATATTGAATTTTCATTGGTTTTGGAAAAAGAAAATGTCGTGTAGTAAATTAATTCCTCTATCGATATACGTAATTCAAATTTGTGTATGACATAAGATAAAAAAGTTGCGAAAATGATTTTCGATCGAAACCACGTAGTTAAGTCCGTCCAAAACAGCCACGTGAGTTCGATGAATTTCGCCGGCCGGCCGGCGGCCGTACTACTAATTGATCTCACTATTTTACTTTCGAGTTTTAGTCAATTTTTTGACGTGATAACGTCTTTAAAATCGTTTTAGTCGGGTGACATGTTCAGAAACTTGTGTCACACCAAAACCTCACGAGCGCGATCGCAGGTATAACGAGAGAGAGACGGACCGATCTCCCGTCTCATCTCGAGCGCTGCCAGAAGACGTTATCACGTAAACATCTCGATCGTAAACCTACTTTACAAACAACCAATTTTTTTTGTTACTGTTTTTTTATTTTGACTAGCTGATTAGGTCTTACTATCCTTATGGTCCCTTCTCTTATCGGCTCCAAAACCAATAAAAAAACGACGGGTTGCACTCTGGGAGTGCCCGCAGAAGTGAAAACTTGAATATTAACGTTGTGCATTTTTGATATTTTGGAATGGTTGGGGAATAATTTTGCACGAATTGCTTTAATTATCAGTATAAAATATTTCAAATCTTTTCTGAACCACAGTCTGTCACAAATGTCACAAGCATGACCAAATTCATTTTCAACAAAATCATTTTCAAATACACAGCAGTATGGCCACTACACAGACGGTCGAGCCATCAGCTGTCACCATCCATGGATGCGCGTAGCACGCTGTAACATAAACACACACGAACATTCGCGCAAGCGCCCTGCGCCGTCTTACGAATTTTCGATCAGGCCACGTGTCCTGACGCGAGTTTAATATTTTTTACCCATTCCAAAAAAAGTGCACAACGCCGCTAAAGAAGTTTTCACTTCAAAAATCACCGTGTATAAGGGTTCCTTGTGTACTACGGGACCCTAAAAAAGAGCGGTTTATGGTATATATATATCCTTTATTTCCCATAAGACAATAAATTAAAAATATATAAGTATATATATGTAGTAACAACCTAACGCCCGAATACTCAAACGTTTCTCAAATTGCATCTTACCTGAGATTCATTTTAGTTAAAATTCCTTGCTTAGTTAACTGGAATACTCAAACGTTACATAACACGCAATTTCGTCTCCTCAGCTAAGGTCTTCTTAAACCTTTGCTATATGGCAATACAGAGCTACTTTAACTATAGACAAATAGAGGAAAGTCTGTTTTATTTGGCCTTTTGAATCGGTAAAGATAAATTTCGTTACACGCATAATGGTATAGCATTGTATAACATATATTTCTAGTTAACAATTATATTATCATTACGAACTAGTAAATTTTAGTCAAAATATAAATAAATCTTATTTGTTTTTTAGAAGACGGTCGTATTTTCATTACATTATAAACTATGAGATTGAATTATAAACTAAGAACGGAACGTATTCTTCGATGATCTATAACAAATTTACAACTGTCTGACTGACAAATCCGATATCTAGCTGAATTTGTGTTTAGTTTATTTATTTCATTATTAAATAAAATTGTGATTGTTTATTTGGGTGCTGGAAATATTGTTATATAATATTGTATAAAAGAAATAAGAAGAAATAAGTTACATTATTGACAAATTTATTATGTTATGTAAAATAAGCTTTAATACTCAACAATATAAAATATATTACACCAAAGTTAGAATTGGATATTATTTCTCCATGATCAATGTCATCTGTTGCTTGCTGTTTGCATTTGCTCCAGCTCTGTCTTAGGCATATATATTATATCTGCCATCAACCCTGCTATGGCGGCTGCAGCTCTGTGTACATTCTGTGTACAGTGGGCTGCTGTACATAAAATATACCGTCAATAGTTTCTGGAAAACGGCCGTTGCGAAAAAATTTGACGTGATGAGAATTTGGTCAGTGCGCTTTATAGCCCTGTTCCTGTCCGGACAGCCGGCTTTAATTTTCCATTTAGAACACCAGCTAATCACAGTTTGTTTGTTTAGGCGGAATATGTCCGAAAACTACATTATTATACTCCGCAAATGCATCAAACTACGGTTATTTCTCCTTGGCCTTGGGGTATCATCGTCAGGGAACGATGATCATGATGTCAGCGCCAATAAAACAATTTTGAAATTCCGCTAAGCAGACAATTTGCTTCTTTAGTTATGAAAGATTTTAATCAACGATTTGACAGCTGTCAAACGTTAATTCAGCTTTGAGTATTCGAATTTCTGGTATTTTTTTAGCTAAGAAGCTCTTTGTTGATTACAGAATCTTAACTAAGTAGACAACTAATAAAATACGTTTGAGTATGAGTTGACAGTTGATTAACTGTTAAGAAGAGATTAACTATTTAAGAAGCCTTTGAGTATTCGGGCGTAAAAAAGCGTTCACTGTGACCCCACCCTTTGTCGCCGGCTACTCGCTGCACTGTAAATACATTGCGTATTGTCTATGAAAATTGTAAATATGCTTCGAGGCGAACGCGTGATGAATATGAAACTTGCTTGGTGCTTATACTATACTGCGCAATGTGTGTGTGCGTAGAAAATTTGAATGTGAGTGTTCGATCACAAGTTCACACGCTCAAGGACCGCAGTCTTAATTGTTGACTGTCGCTTATGGTCTAATGTATCAATAGTAGTATTTTTATATTTATATTAGTTAATTTTTTCATAATATTTTCCACAACATTGTAGTGATTTACAGGGCTCGAGGCCTCCGAGTCGTTTTGTCTAGAGCTCGGAGTTGCTTACAGGGCTCGCCTCGTTTGTGTGAAGCTCGACGACTTGGAAGTATTTTTAAGAGTTCGAGCCTTTTCGAGAGCTCGATCGATCTGGAGGCTTTTTCACGGCACGAGTCTTTTTCTATGTGCTCTGTGAGCTCAATAGGCTTGGCTTGCGAGCTCTCTTGACTCTCGACACTTGACTCGAACAAAAATTTGAACTTTAAACCCAAATATTTCAGAAACGGATTCCTAAATCGAAAAATGTGTTCACAAGCTAACAATATTTTTGAAAGATCTATTCAACGATATCCCACTCAATGTGTTTGTCGAGAAAAAAAAATATTGACTACGTCTTTACTTGTATGGCAGCTACAATGAAAAAAAATTTTTTCAATATTTTATTTTACGACTTTTTCGCCATAATTAATATACATATCCATGCCAAATTACAGCTTTCTAGTACTTATAGTTTCTCTGTAGGACCGTGGACAGACAGACAGACAGACAGACATGGCGAAACTATAAGGGTTCCTTGTTTACTACGGAACCCTAAAAAGAGTACATATCGTAGATTAACTTTTATTTGTAATTATGTAGTATCGATAACATAATAACATCGAGCGCAGTCAAATGAATGGTTCAGTCTCACTAGTAACTATTGAAATTTGTCCAATGGCACAGGTATGGCTCTTCATACAAACGGAGCAGCATATATACCTATTACTACTACAAACGAAACAATCCGTCCGTGCACACGTCAAATGTGTGAGTTAAACAATCAAGGTTGCCACTACAGACTTTGTTGCTTTGCTTACCTGTTTTTATCACTCGGAAATCTATAAAATTTTCGTTATTTATTGTTTTCCGTCGATAAACAATGCTAATGTGCGCAGTTTCTCACCATTACAATTCAATAATCCTAAGTGACTCGCATAATGTCAACGTGCAACTACCAATAACCCTGTTTTACTGCCACTTACACCTCACAATAACGGGGGAAGGGTTGCGGGGACACCAGATTGCGGGGGACGGTGCAAGTTTCCGTTCTGTATGTAATACTATTATTAATTCTGTGCCAATGGTACTATTAGTTTCATTATAAATATGTCGCAGTTGGATTGCATAATCCGCTGTTATTCAAAAACTCTAGCTGTTTGGCATTACAGCTCGGCTTTGTAATATAGCTGAAAATCATTCAGCTAGATCGTCTAATGTGTTACGTTTAACAAACTAGCTAACGCAAGATTGTAGAACTATTAGTTCGGAATTCTGCCACTTGTGGCTTGTGAAGTGTCAGTGTCATAGCAACAAATATGGCCTCCCATCCCATAAAGTAAATTCTTCGCCGCGTTCCGTGACTAAGCTGTTTTTATCGAGAGACACGGGGGCATCGTTTGTGATTTCGGACTGCAAAAAATTGAAAAGAAAAAAGCAGACCTTTAGCTTGGATCCCATATTGTTATTTTGACGCCCGCCTTCCGGCAAGATGGAAAATTCACGTGGATCAGTTGGCCCTAAGAAATCGCTGCGCCATTGAGTTGTCGGGTTTACCAAATTTCTATACTTCTAATCCAATACACTTGCATCGAGCTGATTATCATTGTTCATTGGTGTTTTATGATGTTGGAGACTGAATTATTTAGTAAGGAGTTAAATTGAGGTTTTATTTCCATCCCGCGAGTAATATATAAATAATAAAGAACAACTATTGAGCCCTCATGTATTATTTTGTTTGATAACACAGTTTTATTCAATAATGGTAATCCTATATGCCATCTCAACGCTAGCTGTTTTGTCAAACGTAATTACGTAACTCATTATTGACAGTCGAGCTCAACTATTTTAAGCTGTATTACAAAACCGAGCTGTATTGCGAAACAGCTAGTTTTTGAATAACAACGGATTATACAATTCAATTGCGACATATATATTGATGGAACAATGCGACTAGAACAAAATTTAAGTCTAAATAGTTTCATTATCAATATTTCTCATGGTCTTGGGATATTTTTGTGGTTATTTTAAGTTTGAACTAAGTAATACGTCTAGTGCAAAAAATCCCCTTTCGCCGTTTGTCGTGTTTACTGGGCATAAAAATTAAAAACTTCAAATGAACTTCAACAAAATATAGATCGTATAGTGTCATCAACATCGACGGCTTCTTCCGCCCACTGCTGAGCATAGGCGTCTCTTCATCTACACCACGATCTCGGTCCTGTGCTGCTCTCATCCAGGTGCTTACAATATAGAAAGAAAACAAAATTTAACTGAAATTATTTCTTTTACTTTTTTTTAAATTATTTACATTGCATATTTAGAACAGTAACACGAAATAATATTGAACATTTGCATTGAGTTTACCACAAATGTTGGCGCGGTAGACAGAGCCTATGGCCGTAAGACCTAAAGGCGGAAAAAAGGAAATAATGGGTTGATAGCTGCTCCGCCTATTAACATAATTTATATTCTAGCCCATTTCCTCAATCGGCTCGCACGATCTGCGCGGGAAAATGCAGCTGGCTTCCGCTTTTTTTTTTCTTTCAAATAGACCAGATAGCAGAAAATCAATAATATTTTTCATGGTAAAAAAGATTTGTCACAGATTTTTTTAAAATACAATTTCAACAGGCGTGTCTTAGTTGTGTATATCAAAACTAATTAAATAATTTACAATGCATTATTTTAGTTACGAAATAAAGTCGGTAAGGACAACTTAGACGATCATCAGGGCGAGTTAGGAGGCGAAGCCTCGCTTCATGTTGCGCATTATATTATGTGAATACACAGTTTAAATATTCATGTAGAATTTTTCCCATTTTAGTTTTAATAAAATAAATAATTTACCACACTACCAAAAAGAGATGACCCTGACAGCACAAGATAAACGTCGTTAAAGTTAATCACGCAAGATGCATACGAAGTTTGATATTTAATTTATTATTAAACAGTTTCATTAATAAGTAGGTACTTAAAACAATATCAATAAAATTATGAATCACCAGTAACGATCAACCTAGTTAAAATTTATGAAAAATAAAGAATTACCAATTTCTACCCAAAGACTTTTTAAATTTAGATAGTCGTAACCATGTCGCAACAAAACATAAAAATAAAGCGGCCAAGTGCGAGTCGGACTCGCCCCTGAAGGGTTCCGTAGTAGCAAATAACATAATATAAAAGTCTTGTAGTATGTTTTTTTTTAATTTTTATATTTGAGTTGATTGAATGAAAGGTAAATTGCCGTTTATGATTAATGACGGATTAAAAAAAAACTACTAACTAGATA
Organism: Acrobasis consociella; assembly: GCA_963555685.1. NCBI lineage: Eukaryota > Metazoa > Arthropoda > Insecta > Lepidoptera > Pyralidae > Acrobasis > Acrobasis consociella. The sequence continues at coordinate 25,089,999 of OY743104.1, forward strand.
TCGTTCAAACCAATTTTCACTGATAGTTTTCATAGTAATGAACATCATATATTTTTTTTAGTTTTATAATTCCCTTATTTTAGAAGTTACGGGGGGGGGGGACACACTTTTTTCCACTTTGGAAATGTCTCCCGCGCAAAGTATTCGGTAAAGAAAAAAATGATATTAGAAACCTCAATATCATTTTTGAAGACCTATCTATAGATACCCCACACGTATGGGTTTGATGAAAAATAAATTTTTGAGTTTCAGTTCTAAGTATGGGGAACCCCCAAAATTTATTGTTTTTTTCTATTTTTGTGTCAAAACCTTAATGCGGTTCACATAATACATCTACTTACCAAGTTTCAACAGTATAGGTCTTATAGTTTCGGAAAAAAGTGGCTGTGACATACGGACGGACAGACAGACAGACATGACGAATCTATAAGGGTTCCGTTTTTGCCATTTGGCTACGGAACCCTAAAAATAAAAACAATCACTTTTAACGTCAATTTAACAGACAAGAAGTTGTTCATAGTAAACAAAGAGAAATAACAATATACTTGATAACCTTCTCCGCTAAGAGATTTTCGCAGTCACCGGTTGCAAATAAATTACATATTAACAAAAAATATGACAGTAACAATGTATTTTTAAAGCCAATTCAAATCGTAGCGGTATCCGCCACCACAGTAATTAGCAGTATCTTTGGGTATGCGTATAACACGCTGTCAAGCCACGGCGGTATGTGCTACCGCCATGGGTAGCGGTATTCCGACACACGCAAACTGTAGTGTGTAACGCAATCTTGTTTGCTGCACGTAGATTTTCAGTGTGTAAAAGACGCGAGCGCTGGCTGCTAGCGCGCATGCGCCCTCGGGTAAGGACCATGTATCGCTGAACACGCGGTCCGTACCGCGTACTGCTTCGGTATGCGGTTTCGGTTATGCGACAGCTGCTTTAAAGCCATACTAGACAAATACCTGACGAGACATCGCTCGGGTGTTACCGTTATCCACAGTGGTAGCGGATATCGCAAAAGTTTGAACAACAGATTACGCTTCGCCGTTTCCAAACGAAAAAACTTTCAAAATCTCTTTAAATACATACGTTGCGTTATGTTGTATTACACATCAATATTTAAAACATATATATTACAATTCTGTACATGATTTATAAATCAAAGTGGGCGACTAGTCACTGCGGACCATAACCCCACAATACTATTACTATTAGTTTTGTTGTTAAATATCATCAGTAAACATTACAAATAGGTTTAATTTGAAGTTAAATCGTCTTTACCTGATACCAGCTATTGTTTATAACGTCTAACAAATTATACTGAAGTTATTCAGTAGCAGGAAAGTTACTCAGTATCATAGAATGAATTCTGCCTTAAAATATATTTTGTCAGGCGGTCCAATGGTGCAAGGCTGCATTCAAAGCTCTTTGTATGTTTCGTACACACCCTCATGCCTAATAGATAGTCCCGCAAACATGAGAGTTTTTTAAAAATATGGGACGTCACGTTCAATCTACTGTTGTGATTGGACTATCAGTAGACAGGTTCTTTAATTCCGTCAAATGCAGATAAACAAAAGCTTAATAACAGCAACTTATTGGGCCTGCCTTCCCTGTGCTGCGATCTGGGGTCCCATATTTTTGAAAACCCTCATTAGTTTAAAGAGCACAGCACAAAACTGTGGTACCATTTTTGAAACGCTAAGTCACTAAACGAACGGGTTTTACAATATTTTTTTAAAACTAAAAACCGACTTCAATTTACAAACTATATACCGATTTTGATAAAATGTCTATCGGTCCAACTAACAGAAACATATGTACATTCGAACTGATAACCTCCTCCGTTTATAAATTAGTTTAAAAATGGTACTTCAGTACGGACAAACTCGCAGTGCTGACGTACACACACGCATTTTTCTAAAGTTTTTCTAAACTCATTGGATGTGACTGGGTAGATCGTATGACACGCGTACGCGACGCTCGCTTAGTGCAGGTTTTCGAAATATATTTACAATACGTAGCGCGTGCGAGCTACTTCAGTCCATCACAGCCACAGCCGACGGTCTGTGCGCTTAAACACATAACCGCAAATTCCTGCGTCGCGGTAGGCGGCGCCGGCAATTTCGGCGTTGCGACGGCGGAGAGTGGTTATGTGCCCGCGACGACCGTCACCAGTGGCCGTGGAACCACGGACCGATCCACTGCTATCCACTGGGAGCCTTGATCTCGAATAGCGCGGCGAGTGCGAGGTGGTCGGACGCGTATACGTCGTTGGGCAAGTGGCCGAGCATGTTGCATTCGGCGACCGTCGGCAGGCGGAGGCGCTGCACCAGGTTCAGGTTGGCGAAGGAACTGTCAACAAGAGGATAATTCTTTGCATGTCATAAAACTCGCTTGCCGTTCCACTTTTGGGATACCCGACAGGTTTATAGTATACCTATAATAATACAGGGTCTTTTAGTAGTCAGAACTGAATTTAATGAGGGTCTCCAAATATATGTGACGCCGCAGTATGCGGTGGGAACACAGTGATCTCTGGTCATTACTACGCCACCTGGTCAGAGGTTTTTGCGGCGGCGTTATGTCTAAACGGGCTTATTGTTCAGTTTCGACTGGCGTATACCTACGCCAGTCGAGATACTATCGTCAAGCACTGACTGCCATTCTTGTTTACAAAACGTGTTAGCGAAGTGTGTATAGAATTAAATGCTCAATTAAAAAAAATAAGTCTTTTATTTTCTTGATCAGACATTAGGTGCCATTTAAGCGAGAGCAACACGCTACTCGAGTCTCAAGTGGTGATATAGGCAAATAACACATTCTAAAAACTGAAGAAGAGATTACCTGTAATACATGTAGTCCACGGTGACCCATCGGTTTTGGAAGGTGGTGCCCTCTTCGCTACCGTCCTCTTTCCGCCGCCCGTATACCGACGTGAGTTTCAGAGAATGCGACAGAGCTCCACTGTTGAACATGACGTCATCTTCTGGGCTCATAACATTGCCTTCAAGGCAAACATTCGATTGACTCGGCACACGTGATGGTCTTACAGGTCTGGCATCGTTGCCGGTGTATTCAGGGCTTCTAAATGTCTGGGCGCGCCAACTGCCTTCTTCGACTTCAAGTTTCGGCCTGTTGTCTTGTTTGACATTGTTGTACTCAGAGTGATGAATCTGAAGAAAAGCGATAACTTATTTATCAATTCAATTGATGTTCGACTGGTATTGGATTTGAAACCGTCAGTAAAAAGGTTGACAAGCCTCTTGTATCCTCCACAAGCGGTCCACCGCGACGTGTTTAGCGAGTCATAGTCCTGAAGAGATTTGCTCACCTGTATCTTGCTGCAGGCGTAAGGCTGGCCCCCCATGCGGCCCTGTATCACTGACAAGTGTTGACAGTTGTCTGTCACGCCGATCCGCTTCCAATCCAACGGGTTTCGGAGCCCTTCTGCACTGAAAACAATACATTCCAGTTGCTGAAAGCTACAAATCATACTTCACACAGCTAAAATTAAATTTAGCAAATTGACTACAGCAGTTGCATATACAACGTTTATGCGAAAAGGGAGTATTAACCCCAAGGGACATAAATGTACTAGACAATGCGAACAACTTTTACTACGGAACCAATTCTGAAATCGCAAAAAAAACCTGTTATTATAAAAATGGATGGATGTGGAATACAATTACCGTACATATCCTTCATCTAGCAGCCGAATCACAGCACTGTCGGGCGCCGAGTTTAAGTCTCCAGTTAAAATTATTGGTAGATGCTGCAGCCTGAAATAGGATAAAATGAAATGTACACTTCGTTTGGGATAAATTACGGCTACAAACGGGGTAGAGAGAGTGCATTGCCATAAAGCCAAAAACCACTATTAGAGTTATGGTGGACGTGTGGTGTTCTAGTATAGGATCCCGATATAGAACGACCTTTACCGTCTTGCTTGTTTGATGAAACGTATTTTATGCTTAATTTAATATGTCAATAAAGATATTATATATGGGTTTCCTAACAAATTTTAGTCCACAGATCCAACATTTAGAAGCTTAATGGAGAAGTTGATGTAAAGTGGTACTTCCGGCAAAACCCATTCCTAAATATACTAATGCAAGATATATCTTTGACCAGGTTTCGGGAGAAGGAGAATCTATTGCATATTATAAAAGAAAGTAAGGGTTTTAAGGGGTAATTAGATGGATTAACGCTAGATTATTGCAATAGACATTTTGGCGCCTGCCATTATCATCGATGAACGTATAATGTTATCATTAATCGACTAACTTGTTAATACCGGCTGCGGGGGAATACCTTCGTATTTTATTCGATTGTTATATTAATGATGACATTTATCAAACAATATCTCGAATCTGGGGACTCCCCATACTCGAGATAAACACCAATCTATCGACTAATTAAATGAGCCTATCCTCTGACGACAATGAAACTAACACAGTTGTCGTAAAGAGCAACTAAGAGATATATAAGTAGTAGTAAGCAGGTAGTAGCTTCCTATGAGCAATAACTTCTGCTAACTATTTACTGCGATCACCAGCCTGCCTGTCCAAAATTGTCTATACCCTTGGGATCTATTGGGAGAAGACTTTAGTCCAGCAGTGAAATAAAGACTGGAAAAAACCATAAAACTAACACAACAAAAACCTCTTCAAGTAAAGAAAAGAAAAATAAACATATTTTCACATTTACAATAGTTCGTGGGCAAACAAAGAAACACTTAATCGAATTATTTGTAAATAGCTGCAAGCATTTAACAGCAGTTTATCAAGATTTTATCAGATATCATAATCTCTTTAATAATAAAGATAACACAATAGTAGCTTGTGCTACAAGGGGTAAAGGCAATATTAAGACGAGGGCGCTACTTTGAATTTTAATTGAAGCTAGTAATTCATGGATATCCTCCTGTGTCTAACAAAGGACTGGCAGATGAAAAGGGCTTCGTTAAAGTGGAGCGAAGAAAAAAGAATCTTTTTTGTCAGAATCATTACGAAACTGCACTAACAAACTACCTGCTGCGTCCCGCCATCCCAACGACGCAGCTGTACGTGTCCCGGCTCTTTTAGCCTACAAATACAGAAGAAGTGATGGAGTACGTCCGCGTGAAGACCAACATCACGCTGAGGGTCGTGAAGCTGGAGTCGCGCCAAAGTGTGAACTTCACGTCTTTCGTGGTGCGAGTCCCGACGGAGAAGCTGGCGACCTTCATGGAAGCTAACTTTTGGGCGAAGGGTGTTGTGTATCGTCGCTTTCGCGGAACGTAACCTGACACTTAAGGCTGTATATAAGGTAAACTGACAATTTTTGTACACCTGTATCTCAAAGAAGTATGTTATATTACGGCAACGAAAAATATATGTTTATTTTGAACTATCGTCTAATACTTTTACCAGGTCATTTACATAATTATGTTTACTTCACTCGATGAAAAAAAATCACAAACATACCTCTGACTAACACCTAAAACACTTTTATCTGGATATATACTATTATAATTCAATTTGCAAATAGTACGCACTATTTAGTAAGTCAAAACGCTTCAGTACGCAAGCTCAAAAATTTATTAGGCCATCTTATTAATATTTTACAATTATTTTACCAATATTGACCCCCACCAGCCATTTTAACAAAGACCTACCTCGACGCCCCTGTCCCCGCAGTGTCCGTCAGGAGTCAGGACTAGTGATGTGCCGTTCTTGAAAATTTCGAGTAATTTCCGAAACGGTCTGGAAACGTTCTCGGAAACGTTCTCTGGAGCGGAAAAAGTTGAGAAAGTACCCTAGTTTACAAAGAAAACTTTATTTTCTTTTTGCATGTGTTTTCGTAATAACAAGAGCGATGTTCAATCAAATTTTCATGAAAATTTGTGAAAGGATATACAAAGTTTTCTTAAGTTTTCCATTCTGCTGAAATTTGTCCGGAAAAATTCCGAGAAATTTCTCGCAAGAAATTTCTTCAGGAAATTTCCGTGACCTTTTCCAACGAAATTTCAGAGGAATTTCGTAAAACGTTTTCTTAAATATTCTTTATGTGGCGAGATTTGGTATACATTTAATGAAACAAACCTTTAATGTGATAAAACTATGTATTTAAATAATATTTTAAAGGAATTGCTATATTTTTTGGAACTCATTTAGAATTAAAACAACTAGTGAAATAGTTATACTATTACAGCTTTATATTATAAGTATATATTAGTACAGCTTTTAGTATATATGTTACAGCTAAAACCCAATACGCAACTACGCCTAGGTTTAGCCGGCTAGAACTAGGTGCAGCTGGTTTTAGATGGCTATATTTAGATGTATCCTACTTATATTCGTCTAGAACTAGGTGCAGCCGACCGCAGGTGGTTAAACTTAGATTAGAATGGAAACTAGCACCGTCCCCTGCAATCTGGCGTCCCCGCAACCCCTCCCCCGCTTTTGGGCCTTGTAAGCGCCTGTAAAACAGGGTTGTCGCTAGTCGCACGTTGACGTTCCGCAAGTAGAAATGCAAAAACTATTTTAAACGTTTAAAACCATTTGGTATTAAACGGTTTTTTTTGTTTAAAACGTTTTAAACCAATTTTTGATGTTTAATATGGGTTTAGAACGATTTTCTATTAGAATTTACTTACCTTCACAAAATGCAATTCAGAATATGCTTGTTGCATTATAGATATATTTGGGTTGGGCAAAATATAATCAGATTAATGATTAGGGATTACGATCATCGAAGTTATTGAGGTCATCAAGGTTGATGTCGAGGTCTTCAAGGTCATCCAGGTCTCTGAGGTTGTCAAGGTCATTGAGGTCGTCAAGGTCGATGTCATCGAGGTGGTCCAGGTCGTCTAGGTCGTTTAGGTCGTTGAGGTTGTCGAAGTTATTAAGGTATTGAGGTCGTCAAGGTTGATGTCGAGGTTTTCGAGGTGGCCTAGTTCGTCGAGTTCATCAAGGTTTTCGAGGTGATTGAGGTCGTCAAGGTCAATGTCGTCGAGGTGTTCTAGGTCGTTGAGGTCGTCCAGGTCATTGAGGTTGTTGAGGTCGATTTCGAGGTCGTCGAGGTAGTCCAGGTCGTCGAGTTCGTCAAGGTTATCTAGGTCTTGTAGGTTTTCGAGCTCATTGAGGTCATAAAGGTCAATGTCGAGGTCTTCGAGGTTGTCGTTGTCGTCAAGGTTGTTCAGGTCGTCGAGTTCATCGGAGGTTGGCAAGGTTGATAACCTCGTATCAAGGTCATTGAGGTCGTCAAGGTCGTTGCCACTCCGTAACTTATAATATTGTTAATATTGTACAACCAAATACACTATGAAATAAGAAAAAGCATACCTACTTACAGCTTATTATGAAAAAATAAATAAATAAGTATGCATATTAAGTTTTTTAATCTATCTAAATTCTAAAAATATTCTTAAATGTCATTTAAAATAACAAAAATAAAAAGTTTTCAATTAATATCTTTTATTTTTACTTTCAAAATAATAAGTTAATAAACTAGTAATGACGTAATCACGGTTTTAAACAGTTTTAAATTTATTTAAAACGGGTTTTAAACCACGGATTTCTGTTTAAAACGGTTTATTTGCAACTTAACGCGAGTCACTTGGGATTATTGAACCAGATGCAATCGTAAATGTGCATCGTTAGTAGGTATTATATTTATTTTGTGGTGACGACCCTGATTGTTAAACTCACACATTTGACGTGTGCACAGATATATTGTTTCATTAGTAGTAGTACAAGGTATATATGTTATTCCGTTTTTATGTAGTCTAGCTAGTATGTTGTCTATATTTTAGGTTATAACGGTGATACAATAAAAGACCAAAATGTTAAAGTGACGTTTATATTGTTTTTTTGATACAACATATCTTAAGTAATAAGTGTTGAGTGACGGAACTATATATTCTGATGTTAAAGGAATTGATAGCCGAAGCGCCATCTATCATTTGCCAGGTAAATTAAAAAAACCTGACTTTTAAGCGTTAACTCCCAATAACTTTTAAACAGCTGAATCGATTCTCATTGAACAGCTAAGAAAAAGCCGCATCAGATCGGTCCATCCGTTTGAGAGCTACGATGCCACAAACATACAGACATTATAGCGTCAATCTTATAACACCCTTCTTTTTCTGGGGGTTAAAAATTTGACGAGGATCGCCATGATTTGTATTCAAACGATGATCACGTAATTTGAATTGATCGGGAAATACAACACAAGTATTTCTACCTAAAACAAAATGCTTAACTGAAATAAAAACCTAATTCCAACCAAATATAAATAGGAAACACCTAAGTTTAACCATCTGCGATCAGCACCTAGTTATAGCCGGAATGACAAAGACTAAACCTAGTTTTAGCCGAAGATAAGCAGGATACACATAAGTGTAACCATCTGAGACCGGCTGCAACTAGGTTTAGCCGGCTAAACCTAGGCGTAGCCGCATTTCGGGTTTTAGCCGTAACATAAACATTTCAGAAGAAAATAGGAACATAAATTAAAAGAAAAGCCATATACTAAAGATAGATATTAAATTTCAGATCGAGTAACTATTCGGGATTTTAACGTACATACTACGTATACTTCTCCATACTATGAATATATACTTAATTAAACACGTTTCACATATACTTATGTGCCTTATCTAGCACATACAATACTAACGAAAAAATGAACGAGAACGTTCTCGAGAAATATTGAAAATTTCCGGAAATTTTCAAGGAAAGAAATTTCCGAGAACAGAGATATTCCCAGCGGCACATCACTAAGACGTGTTCAAGGTTGGACCTGTAACACTCGATTTCCTGCAGATTTCGCACAAAACATTGAGAGTGACTGAAAAGTCAAATATTTTAGAAACCAAGTGTCTAAAATATTTAAGAAGTGCTCAAGGAAGCCCACGTTTTTGACGAATACACTCATATTTTAAATAATTACGCATAAATATGTATTTTTCAAAGTGATAATAACTTTTATGTTATCAATAGGAACAATGACGTTGTCAACATAGCAGAACTAGTGATGTGACGCCTGAGACATATTCATTTGAAATGTTTTTGCAACTTTCCGAAAATATTCTCGCGAGTAGAAATTTGAGTAATATGTTTGTTTAGGTTTTATATATTTTTTTATATCTATTACGATGTATGTTTATATGAAAGTGTGTATGCACTTTGTATACGAGTCTGTAAGTTAGCGCGCAAGTTTGTATGCGTGTCAATGATATCTTAAATGCCGAATCAAACATACAGAATGATCTCTTACCATCAGCCAACATTTTGGAGCAAGTTGAATTTATGATACTGACCTACTTGTATAGCATAGAAAGTATTCTATGCTATACACATAGGAATAGGATATTTATATATACGTGTAGAATATCAGTTGGGATGCATGGGATAGATGATAAATGACTAAATATTTTTAACTAGGTTTTTAGGTACTTATACCCGGGTCATCATCTGCTTCAAATTGGTACTTCCTCTAATTGACTTTTCATCCTTATTCCTAAAAATAAAGTTTTCTTTTGTATGGCAAAATGGGATTTCCGATGACGGTTTAACGTTTCGGCGATTCGGCAAGAGAGTAGTATACATACCAAATTTCATTCAAATGGATTCACTGGTTTAAGCGTATAAATTTAGCCGACAGACAGACATAAAGGCACACAGTTGTTAGTACTAATAAGTAAAACAAGTGCAATTATAATAAAAATCTTTTTTTTATTTCACTTCATCTATATACCTATATGTCGCAGTTGGATTGTATGATATATATAGGAAATTATGTCCTAGGTACCTCAGTGTGTATAGTAGTAGGACATTGTTTTTTTTTTTCAAGAGATTTTGCATATCTCAGATTTTTGTGGGTAATATCAACAGTGTTTAACAACAATACAATATCGATTAGCGCAGTGACAAATGTGACAATACCATTTGATAGCTGTCACTGTCAATGTCAAACTTTTTCTTTTTTATTTTAAGTGCATTTGTATTGTTTCTTTTTCATTAGGTAGTTGTGTTGTGTGTGTAATAAATGTATTTTTATTTTTTTTGTATAGTCATGCGAATGTCCATGAAAGCACCCATTATGGCTCCAACGGAAGATCATCGCTGGGATTTCGCTAATGCAAATCCTAGCATATGCTGAGTTGGAGACCATTTTGGAGAACAAGGAACTTTATTTTTATGTGTACTTTTAGAATTTGTTGATGTAATTTTATTGTGTTGCTTTTGTCCTTCGAATAAATGTTATATCTATCTATCTATCTATGATCCGCTGTTCGACAAAAACTATATAATAGTATAAGTAGATGTGTATGAATATGTATGTATTGTATATGTAAGTAAATATTCATTCTGATATGTTTATATAATAGGTTCTTAAATAATGTAATTTTATATTATATATTAATATTTTATAATATAGGTATATTGTATTGCTTTTTTGTGCCGCACAATTTTCTCTGTTTATCCCTATGGTTGACTGGGAGAAAATGCTCTTAGTATTAATTTTTTGCCATTCTGCCATTTGTTAAAAGTCTAGTTGTACTTGGGAACAATAAAGTTTAATAAAATAAAAACTCTAGCTGTTTGGCCCTTTAGCTCGGTTTTGTAAAACAGCTGAAAATCGTTCAGCTAGATCGTCCAATGTGTTACGTTTACCAAAATAGGTAGAATTTAGTTCAGAATTCTGCCAATAGTGGTTTGTAGTTGTCAATGTCATAACAACAAATATGGCCTCCGATAACGTAAATTATTTACCGCGTTTCGAGAGTAAGACGTTTTTATCAAGAGACATCGGGGACATCGTTTGTGATTTCGGACCGCAAAAGGTTGAAAAGAATAGAGCAGAACTTTATGTTGGTTTCCATAGTGTTATGTCGACGCCCGCCTTCCGGCAAGATTAAAAATTCACGTAGATCAAATGAAGGCCGTAAGAAACCGCTACGCCATTAAGTTGATGAGTTTACAAAAATTCGATATCCAGTTGCATCGAGCTGATTATCATTCTTCATTGGTGTTTTATGTTGTTTAAGACTGGATTAGATAGTAAAGAGTTGATTTGAGGTTTTATTTCTATGCCACGAGTAATAAAAAAATAATAAATAACAACTATTGCCCCCGCATATTCTATTTTGTTTGGTAACACAGTTTTATTTAATATTGGTAACCCTACATGTGATCTAAACGCTAGCTGTTTTTGTTGAAGGAAATTACCTACGTAATTCATTAACAATCCAGCTTAACGATTTTCAGCTGTTTTATAAAACCGAGCTGTATTGCCAAACAAGTAGAAGTTTTGTCAAAAAACGGATTATGCAATACAACTGCGACATATATATTATATATAACCCGCCAAGTGCGAATCGGATTCGCGCACTATGGGTTCCGTACCATTATCTATAAAAAAATCGCGTTTTTTGTATGGGCCTTCCTTAAATATTTATTTTATTTTATTTTTTAGTATTTGTTGTTATAGCGGCAACAGAAATACATAAATTGTGAAATTTTCAACTGTCTAACTATCGCGGTTCTTGAGATACAGCCTGGTGACAGACAGATGGACAGACGGAGAGACAGCGAAGTCTTAGTAATGGAGTCCCGTTTTTATCCTATGGGTACGGAACCGTAAAAAGGAGAAGTTCCCACTGACTGACATATAAAGCACGCACAGTCGTAACCGCTTATTATAGAAACGGGCAAATTGTAAAGTTGTTTTAATTCAAAATGTAGATGCACACTAAGGAGTTGAAAATTAACTCTAAAGGGGTGAAGTGGGGGGTTTAAAGTTTGTATGAAAGAATTAAATTTGCATCGATTTTAATAAAAAATTAAATTCATACTCTTAAAAACATTTCATTGAACACATGTTTCATGGTTTATTAGAATTCCCCCCTGAAAGCCGCATAATAGGGGTTGAAAGTTTGTATGAAAAATCTTTAAATCTTTATTGATTTGGATAAAAAAATGATTCATGCTCTTGAAAAAATTCAATAAATACGTATTTCATGGTTTATTAGAATTAATTTAAAATGGAAATTGAAAGTTTTAAACCTTCTCCAATTTCCTCCATTTTCCATGGAAAATATTTAAATTTTTTACTGATTTACTTGAAACTACTGTAACACCTAGGCCATACTGAAGGGAACCGTCGCTCTCTCTCTCTCGCTCTAGCAAATGACGGGAACGGAAACGAGATTTAAAAGACCGCGTCCGTTCAAGGAAAAAGAAGACATGACAACGTGAAAAGTAGTCATTTTTTATAACACTATGTCAGTTTGATTTTTTTTTTCTCTTTGGACAGAGTCAAAAAGTCTGTATAAGTCTCTCTATAATTTTTCATAACTAAAAAAATATATATGGAACCACTTGACCAAATAACCTATGCCTTTTCAAAGAAAAAACGAATTTCCAAATCGATCCAGGCGTCTTCAGATAACGGTGAACATACATAAAAAGTTATCGGCGAATTGATAACCTCCTCCTTTTTTGAAGTGGGTTAAAAACCGACTTCAACGCCAAACTATTCTACTGATTTTGATAAAATTTCTATAAGACCGCAAGTAAGCTCTTTGTTTACAGTTTAAACCTAAAAAAAAGAAGAAGAATTTTTCACATATACACTCGAATTAACAACCGCCTTCTTTTTTAAAGTCGATCATAAAGTAAGCTGAACTTCCCAACAATTATTTTTTCTAGGACAGGAATGTGAAGAGTATGTGGCGCAGGTCTTTGCGTCCGCGGAAGTCGGCCGGCGCAAGCAAAATAAATTCAGATTATTATGTGCTAGGCCAATCCTTTATAGAAAATAATAATTTAAAGACGCCATCAAAATTATAACTAGCTATAGGTTTCTTCATAAAATTATTGTGTGTCCTTATACACAATCGATTTGGTTCCAATTTTCTTTCTCCGGTTTTCTTGATGATCAATATTTATAGTCGACACAACACTATTTGAAAGTGTCAAGATAATAAGAGACAGGCATATTATGCCATTGTATGGTCACAGATTACTAATAAGTTACTACGTAACAGATACATCACTTCCCTACAAACGCCAAATACCTACGCTTTATTTAACTAAACTTTCTAGCTGTCAAGCGACGCGAGGAAATATGAGCTTGACTGCTATGACTACGTTTTAAGTGCACAGCGGGCGATGACGTCGGCCGTTGTGAGATTACCTTAGGGTTGACTCATTGTTGTAAAATACAAAAACGAACGTGACACATATTTATGAAATGAAACTTTATTAAAAAGGATCTATAGATGATTTGACTTTAAAAGTTGTGACGTAATAAGAGCGTGTGATTTTCATAGAAACTTCATAGACTTTGGATGTACCGTACATCACAATGAGAAACATACGATATTGAGTAATTCGTTATAGCATAGTTTCTAGTTCACGTAAATCGTTGTTATATACTTTACTAGAGGAGCTCGGTGGCCCGCACTAGCACTTTCGCATGTAAAGCGGCATCGGGCGTGGTCCGCACTTGGATGGGTGACCACAAGTGGCATAAAAATTGAGCTCCTCTGTGCTTCGGAAGGCACGTATAAGCCATTGGTCCAGGCTGTCATATTGTATGGCAGTCGTTAAGCTATGTCAGATGCCTTTAGGCAGCCTGAAAAATCTGAAACCAGTTTTGGCCACTCACACACGAAAAACAACAACATATACTATCTGGATACAGTACATTAATGTTAAACTTTCGACGTTCAGTAGGACAGTCAAACTTCATACCTACAAAATAATCTGATTGGACTAGACAGTACCAAATCCTATTCTATACGATACGACTACCTACTTCTTAACGAAAAAAAAAAACACTTGCTTTCCTCGTCTTTTGGCAATGTGAAAAACGACAATTCTTTATTGGTTCTTTGATTTTGACATTGAAATACCGCACAATAATGTCTTGAAATTGTTATATAAAACGCTTGTTTATATTGTAAACAAACAATACGCAGTAAGCAAGTCTCATGCACGCGACTACACAGGCCGGAGTGCGGCGCCCCTTTGCCACTTGGGCGTTAGAAAACACGGCTAGCCGGTAGGTACATTTTGAGCGATCTTGATCGAGTGACGGAGGCCTGGTATGGTGCTGTATTGCTCATACATACTTTGAGCGCACGTTATGTAGCCCCTTAAATGACGCGCTACACGTAGCCTTAACGAGTGCTATAGTTCAAGTTTTATATTATACTAGCCGAAGCCCGCAACTTCGCTCGCGTGGACTTTATGTCTCTGGAAAACGCTCATCAGGCTGAACAATTTTTACTAAGGCGGCATTTTTATATTTATATCTCTTATAGTTTAGCTGCACCATTATGGTTCTGCATCAGGAGTTCCATTTTCCAAAATCACTTATACCCTATATGTTGCCCAGGCTTAATAGCTATATATCAAAAAAAGATTCATTCGAATCCGTCCAGTATTACCGGAGATTAGCGTGTACAAACAGACAAACAGACATACAGACAAACAGACAAACTGACAAACATACAGACATTTTTTTTTTAATTCTTACTCTATTACTACGTCTCCATCGCCCCCAATATTTTTTTTGGAAATATATTTAATGTACAGACACACTTTTTTTACTGTTTTATTATATGTATAGATATGTATGTTCGTCTATAAGTATTTAAAAATATGGGCCTACAATATAAATGTTCATTTCGTTGACTGAAATAAATGATTATTATATTGTTTTGGCTAAATATTTGCATAGTTGGTTATTTCTTTCATTATTTTCTCACATTTATTGAGAAAAGCATATATGCATTGGCGGAAATAGGATTGCCGGACTCGCAATTATTGTCAACTACTCGTCCGCCGATACCCTACTTCCCGCTCTCTGCAGTAATCTATACATATAAAACAGCAAAAATAATTTGTCTGTACATTTGGATAGAGGGACACTTAAAAAGAATAATAGAAAGCATTTTTTTTTATGTTTTTGTATGTCTGTATGTATGATCACGCCTATCTCCAAAAATACTGGACGGATTCGAATGGAACTTTTTTTGATATAAAGGTGTTAATCCTGGGCAATAATGAGGGTATAATTGATTGTGGAAAGTAGAACACCTGATGCAGAACCATAATGGTCCAACTAAACTATAGGAAATATAAAAATGACTCCTTAGCAAAAGTTGTTCAGCCTGATGAGCATTTTCAGTACTCATAAAGTCAACACGAACGAAGTCGCGCGCTCTGGCTAGTGAACAAATATAATATCGTTAGTTAACCCCACTTATAATGGAATAAGAAAAGGACAAAATATATATGTCTACAAGAATATTAAGAACAAAATATGTTAAACTGTAGTTAAGACCAGAAAAGTTATAACAATAATGCCCTTATGAGAAATATTTTTATGAAAAAATCCAGTATTATAATCATTCATTATGGCTACAGAACCAATGACACAATGATTGTGATAAAAAGTAATGACAAAGTCCATATAGCAAATCATATTATGATTTATATCCTTAGTAGAAAAGAGAAGATTCCAAATAAACTCTGAACGCGTATTTCGACTGGAATAATGTAGCCTGAGAAAAACTCTTACCGCATATGGACTTTTACCGCTTATGGCTATACCAATATTATAAATGCGAAAGTAAGTTTGTACATTTGTTTGTTTATTACCTCTTCACGCTTAAACTACTAAACCGATTTGGACGAAATTTGGTATGAATATAGTTTGAGACTCGGGGAAGGACATAGGGTACTCTTTATCCCAAAATTCCCACGGGGAGCGAAGCCCACGGGTACAGCTAAGCTAGCATATATTAGCACTCACTTGCTCCGGTTGTAAGCGAATCTGTCAATCTCGGCCAGCAGCAGCTGCGTCTGCGCAAGTCGCACGTCCTCCCGCTTGGGGTTGTACAGCAGGTGGGTGGTGGCCACGACGATGGGCTGCGACGGCATGCAGCGCGGCACCAGCTTCACCATGATGCCGATGTTGTCGCGCGACAGCACCGATATTTTCGGCTGGTAGTATTCTACCTGGAAATAAATATTGTTTCTGTTATTAGAAAACCCGCAACTTTCCAAAAGTTCAAATCAGATACTTTGTTCGCAACGTTGAAATAACCATTTGTATTGAGATGTATGAAATTAAAAAGCGTGACTCCATAGTTTCAAATAGCGCTTTTAATATAGTTTTTCAGCATTCATAAATTTAACACGTGACATGTAACGTTTTAAAAGAGAATAAATCGTTACAGTATATAATCATTTATTTTTAACCAAAGATTTTACTACCCTATCACGTCTATAGATCGAAGGTAACCTTGCAACAGCTTTTAAAAGAAATACAGATTGGAAGAACAGTACAAAAAGAATATGTATTGTTAAGTAGCATAATACATCGCTAGCTATTGTGATTTGGAATAATGAAAAAAAAATATGTATATAAGATGCTTCTAAAGATAAAGATAATAATAGATAGTAAGATTCCTATCGAAGTAACTGAGTTAGACAGCCTTATCGCAATTGCAATCTCTTCCAGGCGGCCGATGTACCTAATTAGACATATTTTGATAAAAAATTGATACTAGTGGCTCTTGACTTCGCGAGTCAACCCCAACCAGTTGAAGTTTACCGGATAAAAAAGTTGTTCGGCAAACAAGTTGCGTCTAAGTAAGGGTAACAAAAAAGTTCTATGACATTTTTGAAAAATGGCTTATATATAACTTTTTTTAAATTATATTTCACAAAATATATATATATATATATATATATACCTCTCGCCTACAGGTCTCAACCGGTAATTATATATATATATAATTACCGGTTGAGACCTGTAGGCGAGAACTTACTGACAAACGGATGAAAGCATTTTTTACCAATCTCGAAACTGAGATGCTTCGCTCGGTCAAATTTAATTTAGTTCAAAAGATATTCGCTTACGCGCATTCTAATAAGCTTGCAATAAATAAACAAACAAACACAGCAGTTCAGATCAGTTCAAAGTCTGTCTGCGACCACCAAGGATGTAACTCCTATTCGAAACGTTAGACGTAACAAAAAAAGTTTGTGCTAATACATTAATAATGTGTTTAAAGCGCGATAATTAAAAATTAAATCAGACTAAAATAGATAACCGTTCGTCGCGCAGCGGTGAACAAAAGGTATCTTATACCTTTAAACGAGCAATTCTTGTATGTATGTATGTATATATATATATTTATTTATAAATTTCTGTGATCTCGAAAACGGCTCTAACGATTTCGCTGAAAATTTGTATATGGGGGTTTTCTTAGGTAAACAATCGATCTAGATTAGTTTTATGTTTGGGAAAATGCGTGTTTTCGAGTTTTCATGCGTTTTTCTTTCCACGCAGAATATGGTCGCTAATTTCGTCGCGCCGCGACCGCCTTGATTTAGCTCAGCGGTTAAGGATAGCGACCGATAGAAAGATTGTTACGGGTTCGAATCCCACCCGGTGACTTAGTTTTTTTTTTTTATGTTTAAGTTTATATTTTTTTATTATTTTGCATTGTTTCTAGACAAGTTTAAAAAAAATTTGTTAATGTTTGAGATGTAACCGAGCAAAGCTCGGTCGCCCAGGTACTATTCATTGTTATCTGTCATAATACTATTTTAGGAGCTCGGTGGTATAGCGCTTTCGCAAGTAAAGAAACACTGGGCGTAGTCCACTCTTGGTTGGGTAACCTCCTGCGGCATTAAAAATTCTTGAGCTCCTTCATGCTTCGGAAGGCACGTATAAGCCGCTGGTCTCTGCTATTATCATTTTATTGCATTCGTCAAGCTATGCCAGATGATTTCAGGGAGCCTGAAAAATCTGACAATAGTATTGGCCACTTACACACACGGAAAACCAATAAACATTGTTATCAACATGCATTTATAAATTGGACCATAACGATAAGATTCGGAATTTATTAATGTGGCGTACTATGACCTTAGTATTGCAGTTTGAGGCTCGGTGGCGGTTCAGTTATTCTTTCTAAGATGCATAGTTTGATCACATAGTAGTGGTGGAGTTGCATTTACAAGGCTGTTAGTCGGGGCTGTCGGCAGTGTTGGCCACTTACACAAATAAAAAACAAACAGCAGTGAGGACATGTAGAGACTTAGAATGTGTAATGCATGCAAAAAAAATGCATCAGTCCGTTGCTTAATCGTTAAATCGCGTGACAAACCAACACACTAATACTACATTATTAAGGATAACAGTTTCTTGTACACTACTTTATTTTTCTTACTTTCCTTATAATAATTACCCTCTTTATTACTCACGCGTGTATTATGTGCATACCATGTAGGTTTAATTTCTATGTCACTGGCAACTTATAAAAAAAAAAGAAGAAAAATGTTATGTTCGATTTTGGATTTCGCGGCCGTAAAAACAGCTAGACGGCCTTTTGTTTTTTTGCAATTACTAGCAAAATTTTATGTAAAATTCTATTTTGGTTGTGTTTATTAAACCCAGGCTTACAAACGTCTTGTTTACTTATCATTTTAATACGCGCACGGTTAACACTCTTATTCATAAATAACACCCGTTTGCTAAAATTATTTTAGTTACATATTTTGTCCCTTTCTTCTTTTCAGTATGTGACATAGTAGACTGACACAAAATATATTTTAACCAAAACAGGTTTATAGCAAACGTTAGTTAATTTTTAGCAGCGGCTCAGCATGTTTAACAGTTTGACATATTTTCCATACTTTCGCAATAAGCATAAAGTCTAATTTTTAATTCCGTAGAATTCTGACATTTCGTAAGTGTAGCAACACTTATGAAATGTCAGAATTCTACGGAATTAAAAATACACGGAATTATACGGAATTAAAAACTAAAAAAGTTCTCCAGCTAAAAAGGGAACGCGTATAAAGGCGATAAAAAATTTTAATTCTTGATTAATTTTAATGTTTTACCAAGATAATGATACACTTTAAACTTTCTGGTATATTTAAAATGTTAAACCATTTTTTAATACCGAATTATCAAAGTTATATTTTTAAGTAATTTTAAGTCAGCAGGTTATTTTTCTTTTCCTGGCATCACTCCCTACTAACTCATGTATCATCAACCTTTTTAGCCAAAAGCTAATTAAATATTTTTTTTCGTAATCCATTAAGCACAAAAATTAAAAAATAAAGTATGCGGCCATCAGCTGTCACGTCATGACTGTCACATTGATTGTTATATTTTTTATGTTTCTGTTAAGTTTTTTCTTGTTGAAAAAAACTTTTTTCTTAACTGATTTAGATTAAATTTGATATGGAGATAGTTTAAGAACCTGGAAAGGACGTATAAGCCATTTACCCACAAATTGACCGCGGTGGAAAGCTATATGGATTTATTTGTATGTATGTTTGTTAAATCAAATAATTTTCACAGTTGTTCGTATTTTATGTCGGTTATTAAACTGTTCCTGATGAAAATATTACTCGCTGTAAATCCCCTTTTGATTTGGAGTACCGCACTTAAATAAATCGTTACATTCACTAACAAATAAAATGTGTAGACTCAGATGTTCACGCTCTTATTGAAATCTGGAATTTAATAAAAAATGTGCCCGGCCAAAAAGGTTTATGATCTCTGATATGTCAAAAAATGACAGCTGTCAGAATTCTACGGAATTAAAAATCAGACTTTAGTTAACCTAATAAATTACAACTTACTATCTATGTTTTCGCAAAAAGCACAGTTTACTTAATAAACGACTACTAAAACCGGGAGCAACAGCTAATAATGTATGTTATAAATGTATGTGTATATATTTTTCTAATGTGCTTTTTCATTTGATACCCCACACGGTATGATTCGATTTATTTTCTTTTTTAATAACTTACTTTTTGTCATATAGTCACATATAGTCTATAACCAGCGCGTAGCCAAGATACTTCCAACGTTACCTCATTTGTTAAGATACCATGTATATCATAGAAGTTACAAGGGAACAAGATGAACATACATACATATTACATAGCGGCGAATCACAAAACCCTCCTTTTGGCTTCACCGTAGTCGGCTAAAAATAGCGCATTTATCTCAGAGGCCATGGAAACGTAATGTACATGATGAGGTCACGTATAAACAAATATTGAATCAAATCATTTATAAGTCATAAAGTATCTCGCTGAGCCAATATTAAACTCGTTGTCTATATGCAAGGTATAATTGGTATTAATATGGTACTAAATTATAGAAAATTGACTTAGTCAATATAACGTTCTTGATTGGCGGGCGACGCCGCATATATGGCGGAATACAAAACCATGGGCGACTTATGCAGTACTGCGCTCCACCGCCCTTGCGGTGCCGTGTGTAAACGCTTTTATAAGTAAGAAAAAATTAAAATTGAAAGCGTGCTCAAATAAAAAATACAGCTATTAAAAATGCACGAAATAAACGAACATTGCACGAAATGAAAGGTTATAGAAACTTACACTACACTGGTCCGCCTTTTCGAAGAGGTCCTGCCTGTAATATATGGCACAGCCATCCGTCCTGTGGCCAGTTCTTTGTTTGAATACACCGGCGTACCCGTTTTCTTCGAATTTTGCGTAAAAACTCTCCAGATGTGACGCTTGTACTTCTTGCAGGCATATTATCTGGGAAATATCACAGACGATGAATAAACAACGCTATTTTATTATCAGAAAACCCAATGCTGTAAGACTGTGATTTCCCAAGGTCAAGGTTTAATTGTCTCACCCTAAACATTTTTGATTTTCAGTAACAAAAGTGAAATAAAAAAGTTTACTGCTCTTAGAGCGTTTATATATTAACCCGCCGTGGCAGGATTTCCGCTGCTGCGGCGTCGCGAGCTTTTATTTTGTGTGTATATGTTCTGATCCTTGTACATACACGACGCTGCCGTACTAGCAAATGCATGTACATATCAATATTACGCTATACTATGCTGCAAATTAGCGTCCAAACCGTTTTATTATCATTTTTTTATACGTCGTTTACAGCCCCATATCCTGGGGTGCAAGAGAGAAACCTCCCCGCGGGTATAGAATTATACTTATATATCCGACGCCTATACTTCCGACGCACTCTGAGCAATTTGCGAGGACAGTCTACTGGTAAAGCTTGATAGATTGGCTGATCCTTTCGCTACGAAATGGCTATAAAAACCTTGGAGCCAACACTCCCACCCCACCTATACACCTTGGCTGGAATAGCCCCTCCTAGCCTGCGCCGAAACGTTGCGTACGCTGTAGAGATACAAGCAAACACACGAAACCAGTCATCCAGCCTACGGACATGTTCCACCAACCATACGCAGGAATAGTTTCCTCAGGCAGCCTGCCATCGATACTAAAGAACCCGAGAATACCAGACTGGAGCAATAGTGTCTCACTCCCTCTCAACTTCCGCTGTCTTTCAAACTACTACCAGGTGCCGATCTCCCATGGGCAGTCTGGAAATCTTTTAATAGACTCCGGACTGGTGTCGGGAGATGTCAGAAAAACTGAGTTAAGTGGCATTACTTAAAAAATGACAGGTGCGACTGCGGTGCTGTCCAATCAATGATCCATCTATGATCCCAAATGCCCCACATACTGCACAATGCATTATCTCAACTAGTCAAATGATCGGGCAGTCGCCGTAGCCCCAAGTATTAGTAATGGTGATGTAATATATGAATGAATTAAATGATCAAAAAAAATGTCAATATCTTACAGCTGGTTCTAATTTAATTATTTCGTCAAAAATTCTCGGGGCCCTCACTTCCCATCTCAGATTATCTCGGGCACATCCTCTGTACAGGTATGGGTGACCTTCTAATAAAGATTGGGCTAACACATTGTATGACAGCACTCGGAACTTGAAGGTAGGCCCTGAAATTTAAGTTAATTTTTCACAACGATTAGGATGGTGCCTCATTCATTAGTGCGTTGCTTTGCGTCGTCGCTTTGAATATATTTTTTGTAATATGACCCATTAATGCGTTGCATCGTCACACGCATGCGACGTTTTAACGTATCGACGGACGAGACGAAGCGGGGGATAGGTGATGTGATACGCTGTCGGAGCGTCGGTCATTTTTCAAATGCCACATCCTGCGTCGTCGCAGCGCAGGTTGCTGTATGCCACATACAATGCTTAAATCCGTCGATGCAACGAAACGCACTAATGAGGCACCACACCTTTGAGAAGTGACAATGACTTCATGTCCCATTTACATCCACTACACATATGAAAATCCAAATAAGGCATTGGAAATTAGGATTGTGTTGCGATATTTTTTTTAAATTGGTTTACAGCTCTGGGTACTACTCCTTTAGAGCCCGTCTTTATTTTTTCACTTCATTATTTCTAACCCTGTGTCCACGTCAATCAAAGTATTGAATACGCTGGTCTTGGACGTAAATATCAACCGGTCAAGACCCGGACGACATTAATAAATGTCCAAGTCCATTGTCTTACTATTGTGTCTGGTATTGGCGGTAAAGAAACGGTTAAGACAAAAAGTCTTACGAAAATACATCATTTTGGGAATTTCAAAGATCTAAATGTTTTATTTTTTTTAAATAAGGTTTCACACTTAAGTCTCGCCTTTGACACAAACATTACTTGGGTACAGCTATCATAATACTATAGAAGACAAACATTATCACTGCGTAAAACGACTCCACAAAATTTATACAAAATGAAAAATGAAATGATTGTTGCATACAGCAGCGTCAACTTAATTTTGTTGGAGACATTTTTGGCTCTTGATTATATGCTGCAATAGTATTATAAGTTCGCTGCTGGCGACAGATACAGGCGACCCGTGACTAGTTTATTGCTTTTGCCCTATATATTATAAAAATACATAGTCCTGTGGCTATGATAGTAAAGAGTAAAAGATGACTTACAATGATGGGAGCCACTACTCGAGCAAACATCTTCCCAAATTCGGAAGTTGGGGGGTAATCTGTATGTGGATTTTACGCCTGAAGAGTACGAAGAGCCAGACGCGAACTGCGCTTCCCAGTCATTGGCAATGTTTTCAGACCTATAATGGAAAATGTTAAGATAAAATATTTTTATGTGAGCGTGTGAAATTAGTACTTCCAGGGAAAGACTAATTTAAGTAGACTAGATATTTAGTCTCCCAGTGATAATATATATTTTGGATAACAATTCTTGACATCTTTATTTTTCTGCCCTCTGTTTATAATCCTACTATAAAATTATAAATGGTATGGATTGAAAAGTATGGATATTAGTTCCACTAAATTATGAAATTGGCATGTCGGTCTTGCGAAAATATTGGATTACTGAATAAAAATCGTTATGTTACTGATTTTGTCGCCTCAAGACTAGTTTGAGAGTGAGTAACAACTAATCTTCTATAAAAGCATCTACAGATAATAAGTAAAAAAAGAATAGTACTGCAAAAGAACAGCACTACTGATTCACAAGACCACTCAAAAATACTTACACTTCAAAGTTGCCTCCATAGAAAGAGGTATTTAAACTGGGCTGAAAGTCACTCATTGATTTGGATTTCTTCTCCTTGGACTTAAGAGGTTTGATCGGGACCTTAATGTTTCTTTTGGTAGCTAGCAGCCTCAGCTGTTGACCGGTGACCACGTTTGTGAATGATGTGGTCAGAACGGACTCTCTACTGCATGTCTTTCCTCTACTACTTAATTGTGCGAAGTTTCTTGCTTGTGTTCTGTAACTTACATTCTTACAAGTGACTACGTATCTGGAAAAACTGTTTGTCAGTTTCAGCATATCTCAGGAATTTGGGTTAGCGAATAATAAGTTTATTTATTATTAAAACATGACTCGCCTATAAAATATAGTCCATACAGACATGCATTACCATGTTCCACATTTTGAATAGTATTTTTTGGATTAGTCATGGAATTTGCTCTGTGTCAATGTGTTTGAACCTGGAAAGAAATATACTGTTTGGTAACTAAAATTTTTATAACTATAATTTAAATTTATGTTCTTAATTATAATGTCCAAATCTAAAATAATGGCAATCCAGCAAGTGTGCCTTGAACTGCAAGAAAAATACATCACCTGTGAAAATTTCAACTGTCTAGCTATCACAGTTCATGAGAGACAGCCCTGGTGACAGACAGACACATGGACAGTGGAGCCTTAATAATAGGGTCCTATTTTACTCTTTGGGTATGGAACCCTAAAAAAGTTACAAGCTTGGGATAAGTAGTAGCACTGGACTGTGATGGTTACCATTGGCACAGATTAAATGGCTAAGCCAAAGATTATAAAGCTGCTAAAATGAGCTTAAAAAATTATGTTCTTTTATAATTTTGCATGAAACTAAATGCAGCAGAAATTCTGTGACTTATTTTGTGCAGTAGAAATATTGCTAGTTTGGTTGGTTTCACCCTTATAAAATACATGTTTTCCAAGTATCTTTTTAAGTTTTTATTTAGTTGCCAATACTTATCATATTTTAATATGTCAGATTTTCCGGTCCGTGAAGACATCTGACATGGGTTTTCGAATGCCATCTAATAATAGCAGCAGGGTCAGACAGCTAACGTGCCGTCGGAAGCACAGAATGAATGTAAAGCATGGACTAAGAACTAATTTCAAATTCAGTAATGGAAACTGTACTGTGCAAAATCAACTCAATAATCTATATGTCGCAGTTGGATTGTATATTCCGCTGTTATTCAAAAACTCTAGCTATTTGGCATTACAGCTCGGTTTTGTAATACAGCTAAAAATCGGTCAGCTAGATCATCCAATGTGTTACGTTTAACAAACTAGCTAACGTAAGATTATAGAACGATTAGTTCAGAATTCTGCCACTTGTAGCTTGTGAAGTATCAGTGTAATAACAACAAATATGGCCTCCCATAAATCCCTTCTTTGCTGCGTTCCAGGACTAAGCTGTTTTTATCGAGAGACATCGGGGGCATCGTTTGTGATTTCAAAAGATTGAAAAGACTAAACCAGACCTTTAGCTTGGATCCCATATTGTTATTTTAACGCCCGCCTTCTGGCAAGATGTAAAATTCACGTGGATCAATTGGCCGTAAGAAATCGCTGCGCCATTGAGTTGTCGGGTATACCAAATTTCTATATTTCTAATCTAGCTGAGCTGATTATCATTCTTCATTGGTATTTTATGATGTTGGAGACTGAATTATTTAGTAAGGAGTTGAATTGAGGTTTTGTTTCCATACCACGAGTAATATAAAAATAATAAAGAACAACTATTGTCCCCTCATACATTATCTTGTTTGGTAACACAGTTTTATTCAATAATGGTAACCCTATATGCTATCTCAACGCTAGCTGTTTTGTTAAACGTAATTACGTAACTCATTGACAATCGAGCTGAACTATTTTCAGCTGTTTTACAAAACTCTAGCTGTATTGCCAAACAGCTAGAGTTTTTGGATAACAACGGATTATACAATTCAACTGTGACATATCTACACTAATATTAAAAAGAGGAAAGATTTGTTTGTTTGTTTGTTTGATTGTATTGAATAGGCTCCGAAACTACTGGATCGATTTTAAAAATTCTTTCACTGTTGGATAGGTATGTTATCCCTGAGTGACATAGGCTATGTATGTACCACGGGCGAAGCCGGGATGGACTGCTAGTCTACACTAATATTATAAAGAGGAAAGATTTGTTTGTTTGTTTGTTTGATTGTATTGAATAGGCTCCGAAACTACTGGATCGATTTTAAAAATTCTTTCACTGTTGGATAGGTATGTTATCCCTGAGTGACATAGGCTATGTATGTACCACGGGCGAAGCCGGGATGGACTGCTAGTATATGATAAAGTATGTCCTCCTAAAATACAATCTAAAAGCGGCAAAAAACATTCGACTAATTTTGTCGATAAGTTGTACATTTCCACCGTATACCTAGTTCTACACAGACCTTTGTAGGTAAAAAGAACATAGTACCTAAGTTACTTAGTAAATAAAGCCATATAAGTATACTACAAAGTTCGATACCTATTTCAAAAAACTCGAGAAAAGCGCTGCAAATATAAAAACATAACATGTTATTCTATTATATAACGTTTTCCGTCGATAAGAGTCGAAAACAACCTGAGAACCATATGATGAGAATTGCAAAATAACTACTAGGTACATGACAACAAAACTCAGAGTATGTAACCTCTAAAAGTAGTAACAAACTTAACAAACCCACATTGCACAATGATAATGTTACACTTACATGCTTTGTGTTAAGCCGTGTTAATTAATTTATAAAGAAAAAGAGCAAAAACCATTTCCTAACATTACAAATAAATATTTTTTTTATTGACCCACCGACCTCTCGTCCTCTGCACGTCACAAAATCACAAGAAATGTCAAAGAGAGAGAATATAATCACTCATGGTATATTATAGGGCCTGCTAGACGGTTGCCAACAAGCACCACCGACCAGGTGACCTTGGTCGGGTCCGACCGTGTAGACGGCTGTTGGCGACAAAATTTCGTTTGACATTCCAACGCCCTTGGTCGTCGGGCGTGCGCTCCCGACCGCTGTCGGGACTGCCTGTTGGCAACCGTGTAGCCGCCTGTTGTCGACCGCGCTAGGCCATTCGCGAGAAGGAGTCGACGCGTGCGGTTGTGCATGCATTAATGATAGCGGCGTCCCAATCCCAAAGCAAACGCTTTAATTTTATATCTCCCTAAAATGAAGGATATTGACATGCAGTTTTCTTTATAAAATACTGTATTTAATAGGCCACAATATGAATATCCCATTGATATTTTTTTTAAATAGAATTAAGGAAAAAGCTAGTAGAGCTCATTTTTTTCCAAAATAATAAATATCTAATTTTGGGGCATGATTTTACAATATTTTTTAATGATAGATTATGTAATTATTTTTTATTTGACATATATTTTATCAAAATCGGTGCGGTGGTTGATGCTTGAAGAAATTTTTAATATCTTTTTTAGATTAGTGGCGCCATGTGCCACTAACTTGAAAAAAATATTAAAAATTCTGTTTTCCTAAGGGATGAAACTTTCGCATATCCTTATCCGACGTTTCGTTTTTTTTATTCTATTGAGCTCAATAGGACTTAAACCACGCCAACACGTTGAAATTTCGATAGGTTGGTAGTCATTTTACGAGATATTGTCAGTCTGCGAGTTCTAAACACACTGACGGCAAAGCGCGGTCGGCCGGCCGACCCGACCGTGTAGCCGCAACACTCCGACGGTCGGCGCCGACGAGGCACTGACCAAGGTCAACACGTCGGAAGGCTTGTTGGCAACCGTGTAGCAGGCCCTTAAGGCCGGCCACATACATACGGAATTCCGTTTCTAAATCCTGATTCGGAATTCCGAATCAGGATTCCGAACGCAGCAAATCCATACAAATCAATGACTGTACCACACACATACGGTAGCATTCCATTCGGTTTTTATTTCCGTCAGGAATTCCGAATGAAGGCCTGTGCGTTCGGAATCCCGCACGGAAAAAAACCGTTCCGAATGCACGTCTTCCATACATTTTGTTTGGGTCGCACCACACATTCGGAAATTCCGTACGGAATGCGCTCAGTGTGCGCCGCACGACCGTAGCGAGCAGACGTGTTGTAGATTGAAACTTCCGTGTACGTTTAATTTCCCGCGCAATGTCTGACATACAATATCTTATCTAATCCGTATAAGCTTACACATGTTTATAGAACACTAATAATCAAGGTTACCACGACAGAAACCTTAAGGAAATGGCGTGGCAGGCCATTGCAGGCCGTGGCAGGACATTTAACTAGGTATCCAAATATTTGCCATTAAAAAAATTAATCATTTAGACCTGTCAATTCATGTGTTCCCATCTTCGCATACATTAAATACTCAGCATACTATTTTGTGAGAAATGTTATTATAAATTGATGGGGGTTCGAAAACCTCGTCAATACGAAGAGAAGGATATTTTTTTAAACAATATTTAGCAAAAATGCAATCGCTATTAAAAAATCATAGTCAAATTTCATTCAAATTTCATATTTCTGCACGCTACTAGAACGTCTGCGCTCGATAGCTGGCGGCTCTCGACTGAGACGCGTCATTCCGTACGGAAAAAACCGTATGTGTGTGGTAGACGAACGGAATTCCGAGTCGATTCCGTACGGAATGGATTCCGTACGGAATTCCGTATGTATGTGGCCGCTCTTAAAAGGTATTCTCTTCCCGAGATGGAACTTGGCTACGTCACAAAGTGTTGCCACGTATTGTTCTTTTCAGTAAATTTAAGGACTTTCTCAATACGTTCATGAATATTAAAAAAAATATTTAGTAACTTAGCTATTTAGTATGTCGCGATTCTCGCGTGATTTATCAATTCAATATTTTATAAATTGATATAATGGATTATTAATTCAAAATTGGTATATAAAGTTCAAAAATGCATTGAGCTCGGGTAATTCAATTTCACACAGTGGCAACATATCAAACTTATGACGTACTCAAGTTCCACCTACGTCATCAGCTGTCACGGGAAGAGAATACCTTATTAAGGCGGGTCTCCTGCAGCTTTTTCGAAACATTACACAAAAACATGCAAACAAAGGGGCGTGGCTATACACAATTGTCTATGGCATACACATGTTTCTGCTTTCCAAAGAAGGTGGAAAACATGCGCTGCGCGGGGCGAGAGGGGAAGGGTTTCTTTTTTAATTATTTTACGGTTTTGGTTACGTACGAGTCCTTTGGAGCCTATCTCTATTTGACCGAGCGAGCGAAGCGAGCAAGGTCTCTAAATCGAGTTGGGGCGAAAACACATTGTATGTATGTATGTATGTATGTTTGTACCGCGATAAATGCCGAACCGATGATCCAATTTCAATGAAATTGGGAAGGCATGTAGGAAATATCAATAGAATTTTCAAGTTCGTTGGGCATCAAAATCGGTTCAGTAGTTTTTGGAATATTAATAAAAATGTCCACGATTATGTAGCGAACGAAACCAAATCGCGTTCTAACTTTGGATAGCGCCATCTAGGGGTTAATAAGGAAACCGAATTGCGAATAATTATCGCGAGGTCTAAGTTCGCGGCGAACTACTAGTATCTGCAATTGGTAAAACGCAGAACACATCTTCTAGTTCTTCGTCAGGCAGAAATGATGATAACAGTAACTAGTAGTTCGCCGCGAACTTAGACCTCGCGATTATTTTTCGCAATTCAGTTTCCTAAATAATCCCTAAATAACCGGTATCCAAAGTCAGAACGCGCTATGGTTTCGTTTGGTACACAATCGCGGACATTTTTATTAATATTTCAAAAACTACTGAACCGATTTTGATGCCCAACGAACTTGAAAATTCTATTGATGTTTTCTACATGCCTACCAAGTTTCATCAAAATCAAACCATCGGTTCGGCTGCTATCGCGGTACAAACATACATACATACATACAATGTGTTTTCGCCCCCAACTCGATTTAGAGACCTCACTCGCTTCGCTCGCTCGGTCAATCAGAAATAAATATTATTAGGTATCTTAAGTGTCATTTTTGAAACGCGGAGTCACTTAAACGAATGGTTTTTCCATACAAAAAACCGTTCGTTTAGTTACTCCGCGTTTGAAAAGTAGCACCTCATGATGAAGTTAACCATAAAGAATATAAACACTAACGTTAAAAAAAATTCATTCAAAACAGATTCGCAGGAGACGGTTTGTGTATGAAAAATAATATTTTTGTTTTGTTTTTGTTTCATGTATTTTGTGTAATGTTTCGAAAATTCTGGCGCAGGAGACCCGCCTTTATAATGTACCATGTAATCACTATCAGTCTATCACTACCATATCACTACGTTTTAAGAGACGGGACTTCAAAGTAAAAAAAATAAGTCCATGGAAAAGTCGATTTGTATGAAACGTGCGTAATGCTCATAAACCAACCTACGTAGAAAATGATAGATGTCATGCTGCCCGTGCAGCCAACATAAAAGAGAAAATAGGGATGTACATAAAGTAGATTTAATCTAGAATACCAAGATTATCGAAAATCGATAATCGAGACGATCAATTTTAAATTGATAAAAAATATTTAAAAAAAGACAATAAAAAAAAGCTTTATTTAAAAAGAAGTATCCAGGTTCAAAAACAAATTATTTTGTACTGATAAGAGAATAAAACGTCACAAAGCAAAAACAACCACGCGGGATTCTGGAGTTTATTCTTCTCAAATTAACTGGTACAGTTTCCTTAAGCCTGAGCAGTGCGATCTATATCTTCTCAACAAAACAAATGCAGTTTCCTGACTCGATGTTGAAGGTTCTGTAACAATTAGAAAGCAAAGTAATTACTGCATGGCAGAAATACAGAAACTTTCTGTATTTCTGCCGTGTGCCAAGAGAAAAACAGTTTCTTTCTGACAGAAAGAAACTGTTTTTCTCTTGGCACATAAGCCAAGTTTTCTCTGCCCTTTACCCTGCCTGAGCCTCTGTTTACATCTAAAAAGTGAGAAAATAATAGTAGTAACTTAGTAAGAGATGTGTGGGATGTTGCTAGCTCGAGAATATATAAAAATAAATTATCAATACATATAATAAAACAGTAGGAACCGCGTGTCTGTACATTTGATAAAATTAACAAAAAATGGGTGTGGGCGATAAAAAAAGAGTAACAGAACACAAAAAAGATTTTTTTGATTTTTTTGTCTGTCTGTATGTACTCGCTAATCTTTAACTAAACTATTGCACAGATTTTTACACGGTTTTCACTAAAAGATTAAGCTCATCCCTGAGCAACATATAGGCTTTGTTTCATCAAAATCTGATGTCAGATAAAAAAGTTATCATCATTTAAAGTTTAAAGATTTTTCTATAGGCGATTGTTTGTCTGTTTGTACACGCTAATCTCCAGAAATACTGGACGGATTCAAATGAAACTTTTTTTGTTATATAGCTATTAAGCCTGAGCAAAATATAAGCTGTAATTGATTTTGGAAAATGGAACACCTGATACAGAACAGTTGAACTACAAGAAATATTAAAATGACGCCTTAGCAAAAGTTGTTTAGCCTGCTGAGTATTTTTTGTTGAATTATAAAATCGAAGACGAACACCTATTCAGTTTTTGATACCTACTGCATACGTTTTCAGTTTTTGAGAGATCCACGGTGTAGCAGTAACATTAGGTAACAGTGTAAGTTTACATATAGTTTACAATGTCAAAATTCCGATCGACTTAGACTGTGACTAGAGATAATGTGTTTACTACGAAACGAGGAACCCTTATAGTTTCGCCATTTCTGTCTGTCTCTTTGTCCGTGGTTTTACTTAGAGACAATTAGTATCAAAAAGCTGTAATTTGGCAACGGTCATGAACTTAAAGCAAAACTGGGCAGGGCAACTGACCCGACAGAGCCCATACGATGAGTTGACGAAATAACCAAAGTCGCGCGTTACACCTGGATGTGAGCAGCACAGGACCGAGATGTGTCGACGAAGATAGGTCCAGGCTCAGCAGTGGTCGGAAGAAGGGATGACATGATGATATACTATTTAGTTTTAATTGTAAGTCGGCATTCACAACTACGGAACCCTTCACTGCGCGTGACCTGATATGCACTTGACCGGTTTTATTGAAAATATCAAAATAACGATTCTTATAAACTAAAGCCTGACGAAGTCGCGGGCAACAGCTAGTATTTAATAAATTGATATTGGATCATTTATTCGATACATCAAAAAGCAACACATCATTCATTACAACAAATGTCACACTGACAGCCCACTTTTTTATCGTTATTATCGTCTCGCTTACACATACCTATTGAGCTATTTCCTGGCTATTTCGTTCGGTAAAGAAATTCCTGTGGTTTCCAAACTTACACAAGAAAATTGTTAATGGTTGCCTAATAAAATATTGGAAATAGTGAACTGAATTTTTTTATTGTATTTTTACTGTAAATTATAATGTATAGTATAGATGTTAATCTGTATTGTAATTTTTATAACTTAGCCCGTCTGGCTGGGTACTGACTACTGACCAAGACTGAGCTGGGTATTTGCCATCGTTATCTTCCCAGCAGTGGTCATTTCGAAACGACAAACAAGACAAATTAAATAAAAGCTTGTAATAATAAAATTTACCAGACTGTATTGTTTTTTGGCCGAGCGAGCGAAGCGAGTGAGGTCTCTAAATCGAGTTGGGGGCGAAAACACATTGTATGTATGTATGTATGTTTGTACCGCGATAGCAGCCGAACCGATGGTTTGATTTTGATGAAACTTGGTAGGCATGTAGGAAACATCAAAAGAATTTTCAAGTTCGTTGGGCATCAAAATCGGTTCAGTAGTTCTTGAAATATTAATAAAAATGTCCGCGATTATGTAGCAAACGATACCATAGCGCGTTCTAACTTTGGATACCGCCATCTAGGGATTATTTAGGAAACTGAATTGCGAAAAATAATCGCGAGGTCTAAGTTCGCGGCGAACTACTAGTATCTATCATCTTTTTCCCCACTGAAGAGGTTTGAAAACCGCTTTCGCTTTGCAACTCGCAACTGTTGACGTATTCTTGTTCCAGTTACGTCACCAGCTGTCACGGGAAGAGAACACCAATTATACCATAGAGTTAGGATAGTAATTTGTAGGTACCTAAAAAGCATGGTACAAATAAAATAAGGTATTCTCTTCCCGTGACAGCTGATGACGTAGGTGGAACTTGACTACGTCATCAGTTTGACATGTTGCCACTGTGTGAAATTGAATTACCTGAGCGTAATGCATTTTTGAACTTTATATACCAATTTCGAATTAATAATCCATTATATCAATTTATAAAATATTGAATTGATAAATCACGCGAGAATCGCGAGATACTAAATAGCTAAGTTACTTAATATTTTTTTAAATATTCATGAACTAATTGAGAACGTCCTTAAATTTACCGAAAAGAACAATCAGTGGCAACATTTTGTGACGTAGACAAGTTCCATCTCGGGAAGAGAATACCTGTTTTATTATACCATGCTAAAAAGGTAATACACAGACAGATCCACAATCCACACGCACACACCATAGATAAAAAATTATCGCCGGTGATTGTGATGTTTAGAAACTTATAATATTTATTTTAAATTCTTTCTCATTTTCTGATTTGTTTAGACGGAAACTGTAAATTACTGCAATACTCAGGTGAAATTAAATCATATCATAGATGAACAGCACCATTTGCAACAGGTATGAAATGAACGAATCATATCCAGATAACATTACCTATTTACATACATTTTACTTCTCAATAATAATTTCCTAACAAAATTGTAGTAAATTCCCTACAGAATATCTCAGAGACAGGGTTTGGCTCCTTCTTCTTCTTATATTTAAGAGCTGGGCTCTTGTCTTGGCTCCTAAATTCCTAATATATTCAGTGTTGGTAAGTACCTACTGATTGAGCACTTATGTCCAGCTTAGTACTAACTTGGAACCTAGTAGTAAATTCGCTTGCCAATGATGTCTTTACTTTTCACAAAATTTACAACAAAAAGTAAGATATTATTATGTTCAGTCGGTTTAGGGCGCTTCATATAGCCTTTATATAAAAAAAAGAGGGAAAGAAAATTTGTTAATTTGGTAGAAAACATAAAAACGAATATAAAAAATATAAACAAATTAACATAACAAGCCAAAAATACTTCCAGCACCTGTCCTGTCTTATCTGCTGGCAAATAAATGTGGCCCTCGTTATATGTATTAAATCCATAAGGTAAATCCACAATGTATCTACATCTTTCTTGTTGTTATCTTAGTTGCCCTTTAGTGGTAACATTCCAGGTTTTTATAGGTGAAGTGGAAAGTATAAAACGTGAACAATTATAATGATTTAAATAAATGCTTGTATATGCATGTTTATAGACGCATGATTAATGTAGGTATAACATAGCACATCAGTTACATAGGATGTATCTTCTATTCAAACTAATATACTAGCTAAATAATAAAATAATATACTGAAGCTTGATAAGTACCCTAGCTAGGACAACCTGTGTAATTTGTGTTTTATCTATTTATTTATCTTCCTGACACTATCTTTGTAGATATCCCTTAGTATAATGTTCACTTTGCATGAGTCATCCATTTACACATTTTCCTTTTATTGAAAACCACATTTCTATGAAATCTCACAATAAGGCTTATGTTGTTTTGAGTATTACTGATGATTTTCATACCATATATTCTGATTTTATACAACAAGCAAACATTTTATAAAATCTGTTACCAATTATAAGTGCTCCTTTGGACCAAAATGAAGCTTGTGTTGTGTTGCTAGTGTAAGTAGTTATTGAAACTGTATTATCATAACACTAAAGCAAAAAAACAAAGTTGTTGTATACATCTATAATGTAACAAAGTATTTCTAAACCATTACTTCTTAGTGGTACAATTTTATCATTCAAGTAAGTGGGGCATTTGGGGAATGGACATTCAGGGAAAAAGACCTAATAAAATGACTAGACATTCCAGTATGACTTAACATGGCGAAAGAATTTCAAACTGTTGTTCTCACTTTTAGATTTTAAAAATATTACACCTATGTTGGAGTATAGAAGCATTGGTAAACTTGCAGTAGGATGTATAAAGCGCTCTATGGCACTGTAGACCGCATAAAATGGAAGAGAGTATGCTCAGATCTGTTCTTTTATAATATTCTACTTCTGAATAGTATATTATTCAATTTGCGAATAAAAGACGGATTCAAATCGCACATATTTACTCGCAGGAATATTTCAATTTTCAAAGTTCGACAACCGGAATTCGGGACTGATTTTCGCAGGCAACCCTATACCACCGTGTTTATAATAATAACAAATATATAAACTATATTTTCATTTAATTTTAATAATCAGACCGGTGCAAAATGCTATATCTGTCGATTTACCTGTTTGTACCTGGCAACCCAAAAGTTGTGACCAGAAAAGAATAGGCAACCTAACGTTTTCATATTCTATGAGCTTCATACTTTCGATTGGTATAGAATTTGTCTAATAAGCAAACTGGTGAAATATTTTTAAATTTTTTATTATTATTATTAAATAATCATATTCTGGACTGAAATTTGTTAGGCAATCCATATGCAATATCTTTATTGACATATCAAATTAAACATAAAATACGTTTCATCAAATAAGCATGACGGTGAAGGTCGTTCTATATCGGGATCTTACGCCCGAATACTCAAACGTTTCTCAAATTGCATCTTAGCTGAGATTCATTTTAGTTAAAATTCCTTGCTTAGTTAACTGGAATACTCAAACGTTACTTAACACGCAAACTGGTCTCCTCAGCTAAGGTCTTCTTAAACCTTTGCTGTATGGCAATACAGAGCTACTTTAACTATAGACAAATAGAGGAAAGTCTGTTTTATTTGGCCTTTTGAATCGGTAATGATAAATTTCGTTACACGCATAATGGCGTAGCATTGTATCCATACTTATATATAAAGCTGAAGAGTTTGTTTGTTTGTTAGTTTGTTTGTTTGTATGTGCCTAATTGCGGTGACCGTAGAGCCACTTTATGAGCAAGTGTTTTGAAAAACATGTTTTTTTTGTTGTTATAGATCGTCCTGTATCACAATGTTCGAGAGAAATATACTTTAATAAAAGATGTTTAAGATCGAATCATATGTGACTCCAATTTTATTGAGTTATGTTGACAAATATGTACGAGATTTCAAGCCTGCCGATGCTCAGGTGAATTTCTTAAATTATTTTAAAAAATTTAATGTAAATGAGCCTTACATACTTTGAATACTTTGTAGATCCTTATATTAAAATCCTTGTTAAGAACTTAAACTTTCGATTTATTTTCAAGAAGAACTCCATTTTTTTCAGAATTTCAACTAAATCAGGATATGAAAAAATTTAATCATGATTTCAGGGCAAGTCTCATTTCGAAGAGATTACTGCAGTTTTGCAGTAACCAGCAGAGATTTGGCTGTTTTCTATCAAACTACTATTGTGTATGAGAAATTTCAGGTATCACTATGGGGTGGCGGAGTGGCCCTGCACAACTTGGTGCTCAAAGCCGATGTGCTCCAGCAGGAGGTATCCCTGCCGTTTACGCTGGTGTCCAGCAGGATCCACGAGCTCCTCATCCAGGTGCCATGGACGAAGATTATGTCAGAACCTATTGTAGTTACTATTGATACTATTGGTGAGTTTTATTGAATATATATTATTGACTGCAAGCGAAGCGTCTTCGGCTCAGCTTGGACAAAAAATACTTTAGTATGTCGGTTTTACTGTCCTGATGTTGTCATAAGATGTGATTTTGTTATAAGATTCGATAATTATTTTTTTATAAACGCCGGCGTCATGGAGGTTTAAGGGTGCGCGAGGAACATTTATTTAGTTTTATGCGATGCGAAAAAAGACTAGCGATCTCGCGGAGTCTACATCTCACAGTACTAGTAAATAAAATTCTACCCGACTGTTTCCAAAAATGTTTGTAATATGTAGTAGATATGAATAGAAAAGAAAAGAGAAATAAGTTTGTCAGGATTGTAGCAAGTGAAGGACCATAGTTTCTGACTATCCCTGTGGGAAACAGGCGTGATATTATGTACCTATTTAGATGTCGCAGTAAAATTGTATAATCCGTTGTTATTCAAAAACTCTAGCCATTTGACATTACAGCTCGGTTTTGTAAAACAGCTGAAAATAGTTCAGCTCGATTGTTTTCGTAATTACGTTTAACAAAACAGCCAGCGTTGAGATGCCATATAGTGTCACCATTATTGAATAAAACTGTGTTACCAACCAAAATAATGTATGAAGGGAAAAAAGTAGTTTCTTTATTATTTTTATATTGCTCGTGGGATGGAAATAAAACCTCAATTCAACTCCTTTCTAAATAATTCCGTCTCTAACGTCATAAATGCTCTGTCTGCCCCATTAGGGATAAAGACGTGATAGTATGTATGTATGTATGTAACGTCATAAATAAAACACCAATGTATGATAATCAGCTCGATGCAATTTGATATTGAAATTTTATATATTTGTGTATAAGTGTTACCGGGCTGACGGTCGGACACAGACTGCCCCCACTCCGGTCGGCACTTGTGACGTATGCGCTCGAGACAAACAACTAGATATTTACATACACTACAGCGGGCGTCGAAATAATAATATGGGAACACCAAGCTAAAGGTCTGCTTTATATTTTTCAATTGCAGTCCGAAATTACAAACGATGTTATGACACTGACACTTCACAAGCCAAAGGTGGCAGAATACCGAACTAATCAATCTTTAATTTTACTGATCTAGCTGAACGTTTTTCAGCTGTATTACAAAACCGAGCTGAAATGCCAAACAGCTAGAGTTTTTGAATAACAGCGGATTATACAATCCAACTTCGACATAGACATAAGTTGGACCACTAGCTAGGTGACTAAGTGTCATTCTCATTATCATTATTTTTTACAGAATGTGTACTCAGCCCTAATCCGCCAGGTGCTACAGATGGAAGCCCAGAACCAGAATCACCAAGGTATAGTCTACTTAGTTATTTTTATCATGTTGGTACGCTTTTCATCCACGTGTCCATAGGGACCCGGTCCTTTGAGGCGTTTATGGGGCCAAAGCCAACATGAAGAGGCCTTTTAGTACCTTTTTATCTAAAATGTGAGATGGCTGCATCTACGGAGGTCTATCCCTTAATTTACCATTGAGATGCACTAACGGACAGTCCTCCATAGCTGCCGAACTATTGCCAGGGAGGGATTGACTTGGTTTGGGCTATGTGGATGGGATGTTAGTGGGCCTGATATCTGGATTATGGAGTGAGATACGGACATCTACCTAAAAATCTCACATTAATTTTAACCTGGTAGATGGTGACTTGCTGCTCGTTGGCCACACTGCCTGTGGAAATCTGAGAGTGTCGAGAGGTGCGGCTCCAGTTTCACCATCACG
This sequence comes from Acrobasis consociella, assembly GCA_963555685.1. Classification (NCBI taxonomy): domain Eukaryota; kingdom Metazoa; phylum Arthropoda; class Insecta; order Lepidoptera; family Pyralidae; genus Acrobasis; species Acrobasis consociella. The sequence continues at coordinate 25,127,910 of OY743104.1, forward strand.
GGGCTTACCCCCGAGAGCGGGTTTCCCCATTATTACGCCATTACGTGCAATACATTTCTACCCTGGAGCGTATGTCCTGTTCTTGCGACTCCACTCTGGCCGGCCGGTTAAGGCAAGACAGAGGCGGGGGGTGTGTAACTGTGTGTATATGTGGGTGTAAGCGCATGTGTGTATGGTCTCCCTGGAGGTAGGGTACGTGGTGTCGCCATTCACCATCAGCTCGCCACAAGCTGCCTGCACTGGGAATCCAGTGGGCGATGGGGTCGTCACGTCCCGGCGCCGATTTATTTATTTTTGTTTTTCAAATTGTTAGGAACCATTCATGCGCGAGTCAAAAAAGTAATAATCAAAATGTAATTTTTTAATCAATATAGGATAAATTTATCTCTTATTGAAGGTCATTTTTAGGGTTCCGTAGTAAACAAGGAACCCTTATAGTTTCGCCATGTCTGTTTGTCTGTCTGTCTGTCCACGGTCCTACAGAGAAACTATAAGTACTAGAAAACTGTAATTTGGCATGGATATGTATATTAATTATGGCAAAAAAGTCGTAAAATAAAATATGGAAAAAAAAAATTATTCAGGGTAGCTGCCATACAAGTAAAGACGTAGTCAATATGTTTTTTCTCGACAAACACATTGAGTGGGGTATCGTTGAATAGGTCTTTCAAAAATATTGTTAGCTTGTGAACACCATTTTTCGATTTAGGGATTCGTATCTGAAATATTTGGGTTTAAAGTTCAAATTTTTGTTCGAGTCAAGTGTCCCCCCCCCTCTATTTACTAAACGGTTATATATGGCGACGTGAAAAAAATCACAGCCATAGTATATATAATCTAGTTTAAAGGAAATCTATCAGAGCTAACCCCCTGGCCACAGCCCACGGAGGCGCGGATTGCGGCGCGGATTGCGGCGCGACAGGCGGTGACCGGCGAAAACAAATGGTAGGGAATGTATGGAGTATGCCACAGCTGCCGGCGACGCGTATTGCGGCGCGGCGTGCGGCGCGGGGTGAGTCGCGCGGCACGCGGCCGCGGCCGCGGGCGGATGAAACAAATGTATGCGCGAGTATCGAGGTGGCCACAGCTCGGCGCGGCGTCAGCGGCGGCAGCGGTGGACGTAATCAGCGTCGCGCGACCGAAACAAATCATTTTGTTTTTACCGCGCGTTGAGCTCATATAAATACCGAATGCGGAACAATTTATAAGTGAAATACTGATTAGACCAGCATCATGGATGTCAAAAAATTCACATCATAAATATAGGCAAGTTAAAAAAAAATTATGGATCGAAAAAAAAACAATTCCCTTCTTTTTTAATAGTTAGCTGTTCTCTAAATACGTCCACCGCTGCCGCCGCCGCTGTCGCAACATGTGAGCTGTGGCATACCACCGCGAACCGCGCCGCACGTCGCGCCTCCTGCCGCACCGCGATCCGCACCGCCAGTGGCTGTGGCCAGGCCGTAAGTAGGGTTAACAAATTAAAAAGTTATAGGCAACTTATAAAATGTACTCGAAAAGGAAAATTTCATACAAATTCAATAGATACTTAGACGTTTAAGACGTTTTTAGTGGCATGAACTCAAAGTTGGCATTTACAATTACGGAATCCTACACTGCGCGTGGCCCGACACGCACTTGGTCAATTATTGATTTCCTAGATGAGGACCTTAGTGGGGCAGTTGTATTTAGGGGAATGTTTGTGAAAAAGTTCTCAAAGTACATATTGTGCAACATATTCACTAGTGTCTAACTCTAGAACCTTATTGTTAATGTTTAACTCAATTTTATTATCTCGTTGCTTGTTTTTCCCGGTTTTAGAGTCCGTCTCTCATTTGGCCCGTTATTATATAGGTCTAACAATACATACTGAAACTATTTAAAGGGTGAATTCAGTCCGACATATTGAACCATTTGCCCTAAGAAACATATGTCGAAAAAAAAATTTTTTTGGCTTACCATACAAACTTGGATCAGCTAATCGGTCAACTTGTATGGGAGGCCAATAATTACTTTTCATATTTCGATAAGTATTCCTTGGGGAAAGGTTTTCAGTATCATGGACTGAATTAACTCTTAAAATAGTTTCAGTATATTTTGTTAGACCTTATATAATTGCTTGATTATATTTTTATAGTCGCAAGGCTCAAGTGGTGGAAGCGCCGCCAGGGTACATGCAGGCGCTCGTGCGCCGCATCGTCAGCAACATCGCGCTGCGCGTGCACCACCTCATCGTGAAGTACGTGCAGGACGACATCGTGTTGTCGTTGAACGTCAAGCACGTGGGCGTGGACAGCGCCGGCATCAACTGGGAGCCTTCCTTTGCGGGTAATGTCCATTTTTAAACGACTTCAAACAAACAGGAGGTTATTTCAAGTTCAAAAAACAACGTTCAAGGTCAAAAAATATACCCTCTCAAAAGTATACTCAAAAAAGCGGTACTTACATTACAAACTATATGTCGTTTTCCGTCAATACCGTTACTCATGTTTTTTCACGGCAATTGCTGGCCTGCAGCGCAAAAGGCTCCCACCTGGTGGGAACGGACCTTGGCTTTGGGCGTCACTGACTTAGTGTCAAGCGCCTGATCCGCTTCTTTACTAGTGAACAAACAAATGCACTTGTCCCGACAAACAAACGGCACTTGGTGTTTTTCTTCTACATCCCTTTAAATGTCGGACGCCCGCTGCGGGCGTCTGATGTATTGTTTTACTATTGTGTCTGCTATGCCGACATTTGAAGGGATATGTCTATTTATGTTGATTTAAACTTTATGTATTTATATTTAGGTAAAAATACATTTATATTTCACACTGAGTTCCACATATATCTTATACCTTTAAACGAGCAATTCTTGTATATTTATTTATATATTTCTGTGATCCCGGAAACGGCTCTAACAATTTCGCTGAAAATCGGTATATGGAGGTTTTCGGGGGTAAACAATCGATCTAGATTAGTCATAAGTTTGGGAAAACGCGTGTTTTTGAGTTTTCATGCGTTTTTCTTTCCACGGAGAATATGGTCGCTAATTTCGTCCCGCCAAGTGCTATCCGTATGGCTCAGTGGATAAAGACGCGGACTGCTAGAAAGAGTGTTACGGGTTCGAATCCCACTCAGTGACTTACTTTTGTATTTTGTTATGTTCAAGTTTACATATATTTTTTAATTTTTATTGTTTTTAGATAAGTTTAAAAAAATGTAAATAATGTTTGTGATGTAACCGAGCAAAGCTCGGTCGCCCAGGTACTATTAATTTAATCAGCACATACTCTTCATATTTTGGCGCTCACTGAGCCCAACGGTGGCTTTGCCGAGCAATCATGAAGCTCTTGAGTTCGATTAAGTGAGTTCGCCAGCTAGGTTAACTCTTACTTGTGGAGCTACTCACCTTTGTTTAGTTTCCACTAGTTGTTCACTTTTCGACCTGACATTCACCTCAATATGACTTGTTAACAGACATAGACCCCGCGTGCCCTGTGATCAGGCGGCTGGTCCAGCTGGACGACCTGACGCTGTGCCTCGACCGCGCGGATTCGGACGGCAAAATACGACACTATCAGGAGCCGCTGCTGTACCGGTGCCAACTCAACTTTAGGTAAATAAACGATTTTTTTTTGTTTCGTATCTAGCTGTTTACAATAAGGGAGTTAACAAAAGGGCAATGGCCTTAAGTATTGAGTTCTTCCACGGAATTTTCTCATCAAAAGGGTTCCGTATCTCAAAAAAAATAATGTTGCTTTTATAGGCTGCAGTCATAGGTTATCTTGTTCATTACCTCGTATGATCGCTTATAGAGGCCTTGCGGCCCTGGGCTCTGTCTGCTTAGAGCCGCAATATCCAAAATGCTGTGTGTGCACGTTCAGGGATAAAGACGTGATGTACAGTTCATTGAATTGGTATTTACGCCGTCGCGTCGGTGTGCCTCAAAGACCGCACTTTTGAAAAAGAATACCATTCAACCGAATGGATTATATGTATTTTCATCTCATCTATTTGAAAAATGGTGTTTTCATCGAAATATAATATATATATATATATATAGGGACAAATTACACTGAGCCCCAAAGTAAGTTCGAGACTTGTGTTATAGAATACTAACTCAACGATACTATATTTTATAACAAATACATATATAGATAAACATCAAAGACCCAGGACAATTCGAAAAAGGGCTTTTTCCAACTTGCCCTGACCGGGTATCGAACCCGGGACCTCTGGGTGGCGGACTAACATGATGACCACTACGCCATGGAGGTTGTCAAACAACACTTGAAGCTAAAGTTACTGGTTATTCCCGCGGGATTAAAACGTGAAAACGAAAATCTTACGGGAATAAAACACGATTTGAAAACGGTATATGTATTTTATTGTCGCCAGGGTAGCAACGAAACTAGTATCAGCCAATGTTCGTCGCGCAAGCAGCCTGGCCGTCCAGCTTCGGTCATCGCGGCTGGCGTTCGGCGTCACCAACGACCAACTAGTCCTACTAATACAGTTGTCACGCGAGCGAAGCGCGGCCCAAGCGAAGCAGCCGCCGCCGCCGATGAAAAAGACCAACGCAGCGAGAGATACTCCAATTAGTTAGTTTATGTTATTTTAAAGTACAAAGCATAACATGTTAATAAATTATAAAACTTGAGGTTTTTCAAAATTATGGGACGCCAGATAACGGCGTAGTGACGTCAGGTCCAATAAGCTGCTGTTAACGGATACTTTTTTTTTTTTTGCAAAATAACCTTTTATCTGATGTTCCAATGAAACCAGTCGATTTAACCTTACGGCAGTGTGCTAGCTGCCACCGTGTCCCATATTTTAAAATTCTTTATTTGGGTGAATATTCGCTATATGAACCCCTCGATTGTCTTCAGATATAAAGTAGACTCAATTTTTTTTTAAGGAAGTTTCTATCAACTCAAATCAGAGACGTTATTCTAAACGTCAAAACATGTTCTTTTATGTGATTAGTATGAAATAAAGACGGAAAAAACTGATATTAAGGGCGCTATTAAGCGCTCTTAATATCAGTTTTTCCGCAATAATAAATCTAATTCACGTTGAAAATACTGGGGTGTCCCAGAAGTGAAGAGACAAAATTGTCATAGCAATATTTAATTAAAAATAATCACATAGAATATGCATTTGATAAGTAAATGAAAGTGGATCTAATTTATTTTTAATATCTATATCAAATTTGCTCCAGCGATACCTTTGTATCCAATTTTTCTCAAATTTATAGCAGCACGCTTCATGACCGCATTTCCAGATGTAGCTGCTACTCTTTTGGCCAATCTAGTCCATCTGTTTTTAAAAGATGTCAAAGTTTATGGTCTATCAGTGTACTTTTTATACTCTTTTTTACACAGGGCCCAAAACATTTCAATACCACGAGCTTGAGGAACATTTGGGGCATTGTTTTGTCGAGTTATGAACTCCACACCTGCAGTCTGTAAATACTGAGTAACTTGTAACTCGTAATGGCATGAAGCCACATCCGGCCAAAACAAAACATCTTCTCTCTGATAATTCTTGTCTATAAAAGGTATTAGTCGTTTGATAATGCACTCTTTTAAATAAATCTGAGAATTCATAGACCCTGTACGATAATAGGGCTCGGAAACATTACCGTTTTCATCCATAGCTTGCCAAACAAGGTATTTTTTGAAAAACTTAGCCTTTGGTATAATTTTTATGTTATAATCAACAACGTCACGACATGTTGCATGGAAATATTGTTTCCCAGGAGCGTCACTTAGGTCAACCGGTACGTATGTCTCATCAGCAATTATAAGATTTTTTTTCAAAGTTTTTATAATATTTTATATAAACTTTGCGGCACCCTCGCTTGGCACGCGCCTCCTGGTCTTTGATATATTTGGGAGCGGCTAATTTTACGTAAGCTTTCAACCCTATATCTTTACATTTAATTCTAGATACACTGGATTTAGAAATATTTAGTTTATCCGCCGCAACTCTCACCGATGTTGAACATGCCTGTTCAACTCGGTTTATATTCCTACTTGTAGACACTGTACGTGGTCTTCCCGGAATCTTTTTGAAATCGGTGTCATCTGTTTCTTCGTAACGTTTTATTATTCTGTACAGACTAGTTCTTCTTGCTCCCTCTTGAGAAAATGGCGTACTGTCTCAGATTTCCCATGACACAAATAGTATTGAATAGCTCTCTTTGCAAACAATTCTTGTTCAGCTCGTTTCATTTTTAAAATATGCAAGCCGACAATAAAACCCGCCTATTTTGACAGATATGTTATCTATGGTTATCATGACATCCATTTTTTTTTTGTTTTTGATAACTTTTTTCGTGGCCAGTTCAATTTTGAAAATTGTCTCCTTACTTATGGGACACCCTTTAGATATGATTAATGACAAGTGACATTATTTTGTGAAGTTTATTTTATGAAAAGTACCAAATAATCTATTTTGACCCAGGTAACTTCCTAATCATTGTGCAATTATTTAAATGGCATAAACAGGTCCTATAAAACTGCTTGGCAGGTTCAGGAATAAGAATTTTTTTAAGTTTTGATAATCTGCCTGGCAAATACACTTGTGGTAGATATTATATGGGCCGTGTGGTTTTCGGCAAAGTAGAATAGGGCCACTCCAAGTCCTCCCGTGGATGTCGTAGAAGGTGACTCAAGAAATACAAGCTAAACAAAGCTTATAAACATCAATGAGACCTCTCCAACCCATCTGGCCAAGTATGACTGGTAGTACAGATAGGGTCGTGCGTGCGAGTGGAGACCAAAAGACCTAATGATGATGAGACGTTATATAAGGGTTATTTGCCACAGACTCGCCATCGTCAAACTCAGCCGAGCCAGCTCGTCAGGAAAGCTGGTCGGAGTGGGCGTGGTCATGGCTGCCCTCGTGGAAGGACCGCGAGGGTGGCGTCGAGGAGGCGCCCGCGCCCCCTACACCCGTCATGGTGAACTTCACCGCCTTTCTGGACGATATCTCGCTAGTCTACAAGGTAACCTGATGCCGTGTGGTGACGGTAGACTAGAACACTCATTTGTCATAACCGTTCCCTTTCGCTCCCACGGCCGTCGTCACAGGCAAGGTAGGTATAGGATTTGATTAGTGGATCGGTCTGAACTCTTTTACACGTCAAGTTACGCGACTTTGGAATGCTTTACCTAAAGACAAAAGTATATCAGACAGATACCTATCTATTTAATAAAAAGTTCACGCCGCCCGTTCCGTTAATTTGTTGCAGCAGAACTAGTTTAACATTATCTCTAACATTTGTAAATAATAATATTTACATAAGTGTATAGTACAAATGTGTATCTAAGTAAACTCGGAAATAGAGTTTTTTTAAGTAAGTACATTTGTAGTAAGCGCGTACTAGATTAGCATTAAGTTCACCTTTTGTATCATTGTGTGTGGTCAATAAAGAATAAATAAATAAAATAGGCTCGAAAGAAAAAATATGTAGATACTTAAAAATGATTTTTTAATGCCATTCAGGTCATGGAAATGGAGGCCAGCAACAGAAAGCGCGCCCGCAGTATACTGGAGTTCTCGGCTACGCACGCCGCTGTAAAGAGTATGATATGCGCGCCGACGACGTTGCGTGTGCGCTTCGGGGCGCGGCTGCTCACGCTGAGCTCGCACGGAAAGTGCGTCTGCGGCCACACGAATATCGAAGCAGTAAGTCGTCTTATATCAAGATTGTATACTTATCATATTAACTTACCGTTTATTACTTACTATAAAAAGTTATCAAAATCAAAAATCAAAAATGTATATTTCGGTAAGTAGCATAGTTACAAAATTATAGATAGTAGTTGGAGCCTACCTTTAAGTAAAAAAATACTTGTGCCAGTAGGCTCCGCTCCTTCATAACGCTAACATATTGTACCTACTAGGTAAAAAATAAATTTATTTAATTTAACAATTTAAACAAAAATTGAAACCGGTGAAAACAATTGAAACCGGTCGCGGCGGAGACTGCGCAGTGAGTGAGACAAGGACGACGCGATTGACAACGAATGTGGAGGCTCCGGTGTGCGAAACCGCAGTGCAGGCCGAGGGGCCGCGCGCTGTTACCGACAGCGGCGGGTGCGCAGAGGTCAGCGAACCGGCTCCAGTAAATAATCGATCAGCTGTGTCTATTGTGTGTACGGATCTGCGTAGTTGCAGTGATGTAGGGAATAGCTTTAAGGTAAAAAATTGCGCGCAAGTGCAGGAGGTGAATAATGAATGGCAGGTGGTGCAGTCTAAATCTGCTAAAAGATATAAGCTAATTGGACAAAAAGGAAGTGCAACGACGTCTCCAGGCGGGAAATTTAAAGCCGCGGATGTCAAAGTTCCTTTGTTTATCTCCAATGTAAGCAAGGAGACCTGTGAGGAGGACATTATTAGCTATATTAAAGAGAAGACAAATGAGTGTGTGTCGTTAAAAATGATTAAAATGAAGTCATCAAAAAAATATAATGCATACAAATTGTTTGTACCTAAGAATAGGGTTGATATTTTCTTAGATGCTGGTATTTGGCCAGATGGCATTACTTTTAGGCGGTTTGTTAAATTTATGTACAGTCCAAAACAAACAAAGCGCAATGTAATAGACAGTAATATAGTATAATTATGGATGGTAAAACAAAAAATAATGTTATTTTAACCAGTTTTAATTGTAAATCTTTTAAACGATCGATCGAGGATGTTAGAACTGTAAGCTCAGTGTCTAGTATAGTGTGCTTACAGGAGACCTGGCTCTTGGATCACGATATCCCAATGTTTGGTTTAGTCAGTAATGATTTTGAGTACATTGGTAATGCTGCTGTGGATTCGTCTGCGGGTGTACTGAGGGGGAGGCCGTATGGTGGCCTAGCCATACTATATAGGAAGGGAATTTTCGACTCAGTTTCTGTCATTGACTGTAGAAGCCCAAGACTTGCCGCTATAAAAGTTTCTGTTGGAGGACGTAATTTACTAGTCTTTTCAGTATACATGCCAACTAGATCTCATAGTAACTTGCCAATTTTTACTGAAGTACTAGGGGAAATCAGTGCCATTGAGGCGAGCTGCGATATCGAAACCGTATACATGTTAGGAGATTTTAATGCTGATCCCAGTGAATTCTTCTATACAGAACTGTCTACTTTCTGCTCGGATAAGTCTTGGATATGCGCAGACGTAAATATACTGGAAATTGACTCAGGAACATATACATTCATTGACTCTTATCACGGAACGAGGAGTTGGCTGGACCACTGTGTGGTCTCTCAGTCAGGCATGATGTCCATTGTGAATGTGGAGGTGCTAGAGGATGTGTTTATATCAGACCATTTGCCTTTGTGTATTGAATGCAATCTGGCTATAGTGAGGCCTAAAATTATGACCAGTGGTGTAAGGTATTCCGCAGTTATATGGGGGGAGAGGGACGAAGCGCAAATAAATACCACGACCTGTGTCATGCAGGGTTGCGAGAGATTGACTTTCCCAAGGAATTTGCGGAATGCAGCAGAGGGGCGTGTACTTTGGACAGGCATAAACGTATCTTAGATGGGATGTATGATCAAATGGTGAGTGTACTGAGGGACGCGGCTGTACTAACCAAAAATGTATCTAAGTGTAACTCAAGTAGGCGAAACAGACCTTTGTGTGGGTGAAATAGCCACGCGAGGAACGCGTACAGGGAGGCCAGGTTTAGGTTTAACCAATGGAAACTTCATAATAGACCGCGTGCAGGCCTAATTTATGACCAAATGTGTGAAACGCGTAGAATTTACAGGGGCAAACTAAAATGGTGCCTAAACAACCAAGATCAAATTAAAATGGACAAAATTGCAAAATTAAGGGCGGATAAAAACTTTGGGAAATTTTGGAAAGCCACAAGTGATCTTAATAAGGGACCGGGTCTGCCTGTAAGCGTAGATGGCAAGAGTGATACTGAAGAGATCGCAAATATGTTTAGGGAGCACTTTCAGGTACGATCTCCTCTAGGTCCATGCACTGAAATGTCGGGTTCTGGTCAGAGTGACTGCGAGAGTGAGCCTCTGCCTATATTTACTGCGGGTCAGATAAGTGACATAATTATGGGTATGAGTAGGGGCAAGTCACCTGGTCATGACGGGCTCAGTATTGAGCATTTGAAATATGCTGGGACTCATCTTCCGAGGGTCCTGTCCTTGTTTTTAACAATGTGCATAAGTCATGCATACTTACCAGCTAATCTTATAAAAACAACTGTTGTGCCTATTGTTAAGAACAGGACAGGAGATATCTCGGACAAAACCAATTATCGTCCTATCTCCCTCGCGACAATTGCGGCTAAAATATTGGACAGTCTGCTTGATTCTTGCCTACAAAAATATCTAAATCTGCATGACGCTAAGTTCGGGTTTCGGCCACGGCTATCTACGGAAAGCGCGATATTGGCTCTTAAGCACACTGTCCAGTATTACACCGAACGTAGAACGCCGGTGTACGCCTGTTTTCTGGACCTCTCTAAGGCATATGATCTCGTTTCATACGATGTGCTTTGGAGAAAAATGAGGAACAGGGGCATACCGACGCATTTAGTTAATTTATTTGAATATTGGTATGCAAACCAGACCAATTTTGTAAAATGGTCAAATAGTGTCTCTGAAGCGTACAGGTTGGAGTGTGGAGTGAGACAGGGGGGGATTTCGTCTCCTACACTCTTCAACCTGTATGTTAATGACCTCATAGTCGAGCTCAGCAGCAGGCGTGTCGGATGCCGGGTGGGGGGAGTTAATGTAAATAACATTAGCTACGCAGATGATATGGTGCTGTTGGGGCCGACCAGGAAGTCAGTCACGGAGCTATTAGGGGTATGCGAGACATGTGCAACGTCGCATGGTCTCGTATACAACGTCAATAAAAGCGAATACATGGTCTTTAAGGCCGCCGGTAGATGTCCTGAACATATCGCCCCCATGCTAAATGGTGTAAACTTAACACGGGTGTATCAATTTCGATACTTAGGACATATATTGACTGACGACCTTAAGGACGATGCAGATATAGAGAGGGAGCGTAGGTCATTGGCGATTCGCGGCAACATGCTGATCCGTAGGTTTGCCCGATGTTCTGACCAAGTTAAAATTACCTTGTTTAAGGCTTATTGTCAAGGTATGTACACGGGCGGCCTATGGTTTCGGTTTGCCAAAAAGTCGCTTGATACACTACGCATCCAGTATAATGACATTTTTAGGATGATGTTTAAACTCCCTCGTTTTTGCAGCGCCTCCGGAATGTTTGCTCATGCCCAAACATACGGGTTTCACGCAATCTTGCGAAAGAAAGCAGCATCTTTGGTAAGGAGGGTGCGAGGGAGTGACAACAGCATCATGAAAATGATAGCTGAGGACGTACACGCACCTCTGATGAGACACTTCGTCCGGACGATGACGGAAAGACAAGATTGTCGTCTTGAAGTACGGTCTCGTCCGCACGGAGTGCCTCAGAGGTATATGATATATTAATTATTATAGATTATTGTTTAAAAAAAAAACCTTGTAGTGTAGTTTTTAAATTATGTATTGTAAAAAATGGATCTTGTTATCCGATAATAAAGATATTTGATTTGATTTGATTTGAAAAAGAAAAAAAGTTATCGCTTTAATAACAGCTGTTATACACGGTGATTCTTCGTGGGGGTTTGGAGCCGAAGGCCACTTCATAAGGATCGTTAGTAAAACCTAATTAGCTAGTCAAATAAAAATTCAGCATCCAACATTTTTGAGTAAATCTCGAAAGAAAAAACGCGCGATTAATTAGTTTCCGCCTGGAGTTTATGGGGTCGTTTTGGAGGGGCGTAACTACGTAAACTCGATCGAAAATCTTTTGTCATAAACAAATTCGGATTACGTATAAGGATAGAGGAATTTATTTACTGTACGACATTTTTTTTTCTAAAACCAACGAAAGCTTGTATATACTAGTAGTTCGCCACGAACTTAGACCTCGCGATTATTATATATTTTCTACTACCAAGCAAAGCAAGTCTCAGTCAGCTAGACTTCGCGAGTCACCCTAAACCCTTTTAAGTATAACGTATGAAAAAGTTGTCCAGACAAAAAAGTTGTTCAAATAAAAAAATTGCGTTTTTATAATGGCAACAAAAAAGTCTAATGACATTTTTAAAAATATTTAGAAATGGCGGATGTATGACAGTTTTAAAATTTTAAACCCCCATATTTCCGCCATTTTGAAAAATTTCGAAAAACTGGCTCGACAAAAAAATTCTATTTAGTTTCTCAACCTGCTTACAAAATTTCATGAGAATCGGTTAAGAAATGCGACCTGTAGGCGAGAACAGCCAGACAGACAGACAGACAGACAGACAGACAGACAGACAGACGGACAAAAGAATTTTTGGCTAATCTCGAAACTGAGACGCTTCGCTCGCTCGGTCAACTACCAACTTGCAATATTTTTTTTATTTTTTTTATTTTTATAAAAAAATACTTTCTTTTTGAAAAAAGAGGAGGCCTACGAGTATGCTACCAATAAATAAAAGGGAGACTTTTGACTAATGTATAGAAATCCACCGACCAATGACTGTTTTCAAAAATATTTGACACCAGACCGTAGCACAGTGACGTTAGGTCTAATCGACTGTTGTCATTGGAGCATATCAGTTTAAAGGTTATTTTGCTCCTTTAAATGTATCCAACAATAACAGCAGCTTATTGGACCTGACGTCACTGTGCTGCTATCTGCTGTCCTATATTTTTGAAAACCCTCATTGAACAACATGCATTCAACGAGTCTCTGCGATCACATATCTGTAAATCTCGCGACCTTCTTTTGTCTTCTGACCACTTAGTAGGTAATATCCCACGGTCTACGAATAATAATTCTCTAGAAATGTAACGCTCCTACATTCACCGCTTCGATTCTGATTCCATTTACGCAAACAAACTTACAGTAATGACAACGAAACACTCAAACACACGCAGAGACAAAGATGCATGCGATTGGTTGCGACAAGGTCACATGTCGTCGTCGATGGGGGGCGGTCAGCGCAACGAGCGGTATGGTACAACGCGTGGATATTATTTTGCAGTACGCTAAAATAAATTAGCTTGTTTAAGTGTTAATTTTTTTATAACTACAATGAAAATAATTATTTGAAGTATAATATTTATTGATATACCATACATACAAGTTTTAATTCAGGTTATATTGAAATAAAGAGTTAAACATATTTTAAAGTATGTATAAATAGTAAGGTACACTGGTACACTGCGGCAAAAATATAATGAAAACGCCCAATTGCCCTGTCGACTATCTTATAGTTCTCACTGCAAAAGTGTACGTTGTATAGTTTAAAATTTTTAAGAGGCATCCGATCAAATTCATTTCTCTCTAGACGAACCGCGTTTATCCACTTATCATAACAAAAATCTTTTTTCCGAGCACGCGACGTGAGAGGTACATCCTCCTCCTTGCGTCGTAATCCTCATTGCTGAGGGTCGTGATCTCTATGGAACACCTTTTTGTGTACTATGTCCCGCCATTTAGTTCTGTGCTCTGCAGCTCGGATAGCGTCGCTGACTTTGATCTCGAGTGTCGAGCGAATCTGGTCGGACCAACGCATGGGACTGCGTCCTCTGGATCTTTTTCCTTCTATTTTGCCCGTGAACAGAAGTTTCTCGAGATTGTCTCCACTTTTCCTGGAGATATGTCCGAAGAACTCAAGTATTCTGCGTAAACATATTGTGGATAGTCTGGTCTTTATTCCTAGGTGTTCGAGGATAGATGCGTTAGTCCGACGTGCTGTCCATGGGATCCGGAGCATTTTTCTCCAGCACCACATTTCAAAAGCGTCGATTTTGGTGCGGTCTACTTTTTTTAACGTCCAAGTCTCAGCGCCATACAAAAATATTGAAAATATTAGGGTAGTGACTAGCTTCTTTTTCAGTTTAATGGAGATGTTTCTATTGGTCCAGATCCGATCCAGTTGTGACATAGCATTTTTTGGCCATACCTATTCGCCTGCGCACGTCATCTTCACACGAACCGGTATTTGAGATCTGTGCACCCAGGTAAATAAAATTCGTTACAGTGTCCAAATTCAGAGCGCCAGTTAGTTCCATTTCGCCTTTGCGATCTATCACCATGATTTTGGTTTTACTCTGGTTGATAGATAGTCCATGTTCCTTGCTTATGGATTCCATACTGTCCAATAAAGAGACAATCTCAGCTTCACTGCCAGCTAAAAGGGTAGTGTCATCTGCGTATTGAAGATTGGTGATCTTATGACCTCCGATATTAACTCCGCCTTTCCAACCATCGCAGGTGCGTCTCATAATGTATTCTCCATAGATGTTAAATAGGACAGGCGAAAGTATGCAGCCTTGTCTCACACCTTTTTTAAATTTGAAGGCTTCTGTGTGTATGTCTTCGACTCTAACAACTCCTTCGTTGTTCACGTATAGGGACTGTAGCAATGCTATGAGATGATTAGGCACTCCCAGCTCAGCGAGTATGGTCCATAGAGTGTCCCAATCGACACAATCAAACGCTTTGCTGTAATCGATGAAGCACATGATCACCGGGACATTAAATTCATATGCTTTTTCAATAACTTGCCTGATGTTGAAGATCTGCTCTCTTGTGCCTTTGCCTTTGACAAATCCAGCCTGTTCTTGTGGAATTTGCCAGTCCAGGTAGTAGCGGATACGGCTATTTAATACGTGTAGCAGAATTTTGCTGCAGTGTGTGATCAGAGCAAGGGTGCGATAGTTGCTACAGTTTTTGGTAGACCCTTTTTTGTGTAGTGGTAATATTATGGACTTACACCAATCCTCAGGCCATTCGCCGTGGTTCCAGATATGGTTGCAGATGTTATGCAAAATGTCAATACCTCGCTTTAATTATTTCTGCCGTTATGTTGTCTGGTCCAGGGGCCTTTTTATCTTTTAGACGCGCTATTGCTGCTGTGATCTCCGAACATAGTATGGGTGGCTCCTTTTCTATGTTTGACCAGTTTCCAACTTGCATGTTCAGGGCGCTATAATTATTGTGGTCATACAGTTTTTGACAATACCTCCGCCACGCCTCAGCGACATCTTTCAAGTCGTTGATTAATGTGCCATTTTGGTCTTCAATTACCCACGATCTGGGTTTAGATTTCTTGGTTAGTAGACGCACTTTCTTGAAGAGATCGGATGTCTGATATCTCATAGCGTGTTTTTGTATGTCCTGGCATATATTGTCAATAAACGTGTTTTTATCTCTGCGGCATCCCTTTTTAATGGATTGACTAAGGTCAGAGTATTCTTTTCTCGTGCTGTCGTTTTGTAGGCCTAGTGTTTTTAGTGCCTTTCTTTTCTAGATCAGTTCCCACGTGTTCTCAGTTATCCATGCCTTTGTCTTGGATTCTCCTTTATTTCGATTGTTTTGCTTGGAGATATCATCAAGTGTTCTGCAAATTTGGCTTTTGAATTGAGACCATAGTGTGTTAGCGTCACTTAAAGAATATTTGGCGAATTCAGGCTCCGTCGTTTCACGTAGAATCTTAATCCATGTTCTTTTAGAGATCTCAGCTTATAGTCCAAGAGCCCAGGGCCGCCAGACGTTACTTATTTTCAAAGTAAAAGAATGTATCGTACAGAATAGTGTTAGTGTATACTCTGAAGGTATACATACCTGCTAGCTTGGACCGGCGGCCAATTTACCGGTATCAGGTACTAAAGGTAAATAAAAAAATCTCTCACTTTTTTAAAAGTCTGAGTGATAATTTTTGCATATATTTTACACAATTTTATTAGAAATTTCAAATCAATGTTGCCAGACAGTTTTCGTCGGCGGCAATTTCCGCCCGACGCTTTAAAGTTTGCGAAAAAATATCGTAAGTTTACTTAAAGTCTGAGTCTTGATTTTTAAATATGATATTTCGGAAACTATTTCAACACAATTCGCAAACAGCCAGACAAATTGTAGCGACCAAATATCCCCCAGACATATCTAAAATATCGCCTTGAGTATGAGAGTGAGATCATTATTCGTACGCTCAAGCGTGAGATAGATATATATGTGTGTCGATTTCCCCCTCTGTCAGTATACTCTATTTAATATTTAGTCGTATTTAGAGATGGGCGGTGGGTATATACCCAATCTACCCATTTGGGAATATACCCGGTAGATTGGGTAAATACCCGGTAAATACCCGTATCTACCCATTTGGTGGGTAGATTGAATTTTATGAGTAATTACTTCGCAATTCGTGTCCGAAAGAGTGTGCAAGGGCTCTAAAATGCTTAAAATGCAGGTAGACATCAAATCTGACATTAAAGTATATGAAACCACCATACTAATCATACTTTGAAAGTAGGCTTCTTTGATTTATTATCATTTTTTTGCTGGGAGGTGCGCAAACACATACTTATAAGTGTTTCAATGAGCAATCAGACATCAAATGCGATGTAAATATATGAGCACCCTCATACATATATAGAGAGTAGGTATCTTTGAATGCTCACAAAAAAGGAAAAACTACTGATTTCGGGGTTGGTCTCGGAACAATAGATATTCATATCAATGAGTTCTTTGATCTTCCATCAAATTATTATAACACTAGCCGGAGCCCGCGACTTCGTTCGCGTGGACTTTATGTCTCTGGAAAATGCTCATCAGGCTGAACAACTTTTACTAAGGCGGCATTTTTATATCTCTTATAGTTTAGCTGGACCATTATGGTTCTGCATCAGGCGTTCCATTTTCCAAAATCATTTATACCCTATATGTTGCCCAGGCTTAATAGCTATATAACAAAAAAGTTTCATTCGAATCCGTCCAGTATTTCCGGAGATTAGCGTGTACAAACAGACAAACAGACAAACAGACAGACATTTTTTTAAAATTCTTACTCTATTACTACGTCTCCATCGCCCCCAATATTTTTTTGAAAATATATTTAATGTACAGTCACACTTTTTTTACTGTTTTATTATATGTATAGATTTCCCGCAAAATAGTATGCCGGGTATTTATCAAATATCAACGATGACGATGACGAAAATTAAAAATTACAATATACTTATTAATAAGGAAATAATTAGAAATATTTTTTCTACCTATTTCTTTACATCTTGTAAAAGAACGCGAATAAATATTTTTTTATAGAATTAAATGCTAGTAACAAAATTAATTTTCTAATTACTTTTAGTATGGACCTTTCGCCTATAAGTTAACAATTTCTGTCATACTGAAATTTATAATTTGTAATGGAGCACTAAAATATAGTTTAATCATTATTCAAAAATTTTACAAGATTGAAATAAAACATAAATTTAATTGGCCTGTGATATAAAATCGTCAAAACATTATGTGTTCGCTCATACTCAAGGCAAGATTTTAAATATGTCTGGGGGATATTTGGTCGCTACAATTTGTCTGGCTGTTTGCGAATTGTGTTGAAATAGTTTCCGAAATATCATATTTAAAAATCAAGACTCAGACTTTAAGTTAACTTACGTTATTTTTTCGCAAACTTTAAAGCTTCGGGCGGAAATTACAGCCGACGAAAACTGTCTGGCAACATTGATTTGAAATTTCTAATAAAATTGTGTAAAATATATACAAAAATTATCACTCAGACTTTAAAAAAAGTGAGAGATTTTTTTATTTACCTTTAGTACCTGATACCGGTAAATTGGCCGCCGGTCCAAGCTAGCAGGTATGTATACCTTCAGAGTATACACTATCACTATTCTGTACGATACATTCTGTTGCTTTGAAAATAAGTAACGTCTGGCGGCCCTGGGCGCTTGCTCCATTAGATGTTAGACTTTTTGTGGGAGTTTTTAGTCGCAGTGCAAATTTAGCAACCAGTAAATTGTGATCCGAGCCGCAGTCCGCACCTGGGTATGTTTTGACGTTCTTAATAGAAGATTTCCATCGTGAGCTAATGAGAATGTAGTCAATTTGGTTACGATACTTCCCATCTGGTGAAGTCCACGTATATAGTCGCCGAGGATGATGTTTAAAGCAGGTGTTAGTGATACAAAAGCCTTTTTCTATACAGAAGTCTAGGAATCTTAAACCACGCTCATTCCTTTTTCCCAAACCATGTTTGCCTACTGTTGATCTGATATGGTCATCGTTTGTAGTGCTACCGATTTTCGCGTTCATATCCGCTACGATAATCGTCAGTTCAAGATTAGGTATTTTATTTACAGTGGAGTTGAGGCTCTCGTAGAACAGGTCCACTTCTTCCTCTGGAGCTTTTTTAGTCGGAGCATATATCTGAACAATGTTTAGAGTTGTAGATTGTGCATTTATCCTGAGTGTTATAATTCGGTCAGATACAGGATTGTAGCCGAGTACATGTTTATTAAGATGTTTCGAAACCAGTACACCAACAAACAAACAAACCGTAATAACTGTTGTTGTCACTTCCAGAGAAATATATGGTGTTTCCTGCATCGGTCATAAAATGACCATTCCCTCTCATGTGAGTTTCACTAAGACCTAGTATTGAGATATTATGTGTCTTTGCTTCCTTTTCCACAATGGCGAGCTTTCCTGTTTCTATTATTCCACGGGTATTCCATGTGCCAATACAATGTTCTTTCCTTACAGGAAGTTTAGTGTTTTCGATGTTCGTATTGTTGCCAGTAGCATTTCTTCTTTCTAAGGCCTGGCTTGGAACCTTATTGGAAGCTTCGGTAGCATATTTCACACCAGCCGGCCCGGGTACCGACTGGCGCCGAGTATTAGTCGGGTCGTCAGATATCGTCGCATCTATAGTGTCCATTTCTTCGCATAGAGATTTTCATGGGAAGATACTCGTGGTGGGTTCCCGCGTCCTTCCACGGCAGAGCTTTTAGAGGGTCATTTACTCACTCTCGGCCACTGTAGCCATTATCTGCTCAGGTTACTTAACCGCCGCCTGATACTCGGCGTTTACCATTTTACAACAGGATGATGGTTTTCATGTCAACCCTCCTGTTTTCTCATCCGGGCTTGGGACCGGCAACGGCAGAGTTTATACATAGAGAGAGGTACATACTGTAGGAAAAAACAATCTTAGGTACATTTTGCATAACACTTTCCACAGATGTCGAGTATGGATAATCGAAATGTTTATTTCCTTGTTTATTAAAGGTGTCCTGTGTTTTTCATGTTTTGTATGGCTTCTACACCACTTCACGGCTCATGACGGCATTTTTAATGAATCGATTATCGCTAAAATATAGCAATATTTTCAAGGGAAACTTCTTGCGACGCAGCCGCACGGCTCGAGTGTCACGGCGAACTGTCGCGCCGCGCGGCTCTTATTTTAAGCCCCGCCCGCCGCGGTACATATCGCGTGGAAATATATTTCGGGATTAGTTACGCTTCTAGAGAATTATTATTTGTAGCCCACGGTGCTCGTCATCATTGAAAAGTCTTATGCTCCGAAGGATATCTGGTCATTGCGATATATGCCTTGCCCACTGTCTTTCGCTGGGATAAGTCAGTGACCTTCTAACAAGTTCCTGTTAATGTCATCATGTATTTGATACTTTGATACTAACTGCTATAAAAAAAAGGAATGTTTGAGAAAGGAAACGTTACTAAAAGGGTTCATTCTCACTAGTACCATTAAATATCCCATACTACTTGCAACTATTTAGATCGCAGTAACTGTAGCACCATTGATCTATTGATGGTACTAGTGCGTCGAGAACATAAAACAAAATATATTTTCTAATAGTAGTATATGATACAAGTGTGGTAAATTGTTTATTACAACAGTCGAGGCGGGTTGACAAACTAGCGTGCGTTTGTCTATGGAGCCGAGACTTGTAATGGACAATACCACACGTGTGCCATACTACGCTTTTCAACACATTAGTGAGGAAAAAATAACTTCAATTATAAAACTATTTTAAATCTCTTTTTTCTAGGTGCATTTCGCGCATGCGCGAATATGCAGTGATACGAGATAAATTCATTTTAGTGTTGTTACAAGAATTTTACTCTCCTATTAGGATATAAAATGGAATAATTTGAGTAAAACAAGGTTTCGATTTGAGTCTAGGCAGGCTGCATGCAAAGATTTTCTTTCAAAAATAATATACGAGATTTTGGATTTATAGAATCTTATTCCTAAAACATAAAAAAAAAAACACTTTACTGCACTTGTGTGGTAAGTAATATTTACAGCACCATTTTGAATGTGTGCGTGATGAATGGTATTACATACGTAAAATCAGTGTGGTAAATAGCACTTTCCGAGCTAATGTGTTGAAAATGGATTTACGATGCAAATTTAAATGGAATAGTGTGTCAGAGTCGCCCTCGAAGAACGTACTGCGACATTTAGATGCAGAAATTCTTAAATAATAACCCGACAAATGCGTGTTGGGCCACGCGTAGTGTAGGGTTCCGTATTTGCGAATGCCGACTTTGAGTTGTTCCAAAAACGCCTAAAAGACTAATGTTCTAATTTGTATGAAATTTTCATTTCAAAGTATATTTTGTAAACTGGTCGCTTATACACACTTGATTCTTTTTTTCATGATTTTATTTTACCACTTTTTCGGCATTAATATACATCATACCCATGCCAAATTACAGTTTTCTAGTACTTCAGACAGACTAACAGACAGACAGACAGACAGACAAACATAGCGAAACTATAAGGGTTGCTTGTTTACTAGGAAACCCTAAAAAGGAGAGTTCTGAAGTATCCATAACCAGGGCGCATGCACGAAGAGTGTGATGAGTGTAGGTGAAGCGAGAGAGGTTGTCAGGATCGTAGCTAGAGGAAGACTATAGTCTTTGCCTACCTTTGTAGGAAACAGGCGTGATAATATGTATGTGTTCTTTGCAGAGTCTAAACCAACCTACCATGTACCTCACGAGGCTAGCATTGAAAGAGGAGCAAACGGTGTGGGAGTGGCCCGAAGACAATATGGGCGAGCAAAAAGTTGAAAGCGCTCAAGTGGCCGACGAGGAGTTCCGGGATTCACCTGTATCCCAGGCCGTCATGATAGAGAGAGAGCAGGTCTGAATCTTGAAAGAAAACATAATATAAAAATATAATGATAGTTTTAGTATAATATTGAAAATAGTTAAATATACATTTAACTATTTTATATATATACCTAATAGAGTCGCATGGAACGGTTAATCTTCGAACGACTATATGAAACTTTTCATTTGTCCTTCCTGGCTATCACGACTAGTATCGTTGAATTCCTTGTAACGCCCAAAAGCAAACGGCGGAGGGGGGAGGGGGAGGCAATTAAAGATGGCGGAAGATCAGTTTGGTTTTCACGCCATAATTCGATAAGTACTGGATTGATGTGGTTGGATGTGGTGGCTGACTGGTGATGGCTTGACCAAGGGAAATTGAGATTTTTGTATACATATATAGATTTTCTCCACAATAACATAATTCAGTGCATTTAAACTAGCGTTTGGAGCAATTAAATTTGGTACTGCAAGATTTCAAGCACCTACATCTAATCAATTCTAAGCATGCTTGAGCAGCCATAGGACTTTGGCTCCATAGTGGCACTCAAACTTCTCCTTTTTTCTGCCAACCCCATTTAGGTGGGCAAGGAATATTCAGATTTTTATTAAGCACTGCTCTCAAACATAAACAGCTTGTAAAACTGCCCTTATGGTATGTTGTTTGAGGGCAGCCTCTGTAAGAGGCAAATTTTCAACTGTCTTTTTTTCAATTTACATTGTCCAACAGCTCCCATAGTAACAGCTAAAATACTAGATGGTTCGGCTTTAGCTCATATGTTGAGTCCAGGACTCTCATAAACATTTGGGGATTATGTTACCAATGTGTTTTCATCCTTTCTGATTAGAGAACTCTGTCTGATGTCAAAAGACTGGACGTGATTTAGGATAAATATAAAAAAAGACAGTTTCAAGAATGCCAGCTCGAGAGAAACGAGGTTCTGGTCAAAACTTATTAGATAGCGAACATACAAAGATTCCAAAAGGATCTTTTGTCGTCACATTGTCACTCGAACATGACTTACCAATGGGTAAATAATTCATCATTACTGTTGATAATGCTTTATCTTTAAGGGGAGAAGTTTGGGTGCCACTGTGGACCCAAAGTCCTAAGGCTGCTCAAGCATGCGTAGAATTAATTACAGATTAGATGTAAGTGCTTGAAATCTTGCAGTACCAAATGTAATAGTTCAAATGCACTGAATTATGTTATTGTAGAGGAAATTGTAAATAAAATTCTATTAACTTTAATATTTTATTTTACATAACTCATCAACTGTAATAAATACATCTAAGATGTATATGGACAATACATGGAGCATATAATTACCTATAAGAAATCATTTAAGTTTTGTAAATCGGTCCAGGATTTATCGAATTGTGGCGTAAAAACCAAACTGCTCTTCCGCCATCCTTGATTGCCTCCCCCTCCCCCCTCCACTACGTTAGCACTCTAGGATTGAGAGTTTAGTGTTTTCGGCGTTACAAGAAATCCAATGATACCAGTCGTGATAGACAGAAAGGACAAATGAAAAGTTCCATAGTAGTTCGAAGATAAACCGTTCTCCGTTCCGTATTAAGTATATGCAATAATTATTTTATTTAATATTGAAAATAGTTAAATGTATATTTATTGTTTATATTTTTATAGTCTGCATGGAACGGGCTTTCGGATAGTTTTTTTTTAACTAAGTTTCATACAAAAATATAAGAGTTTGTTTACATTACGTTACTACAAAAAGTTTAGTTTTTTAAGTATTGCGTCATATTTTGCTATGGAAACCTAAAAGAACTGGTATGATGAATAAACAGGGCATCATCTAATTATCTGAAAACGATACCAAACGTGACTCAAAAGTCCAAACAAATCCGCCAGAATGTTTTTTCTGAGCGCCGGAAGCTCTGTACTTTGAGCCCCCCTCCCCCCTCCTGACGCGAAGTTCAATCTGGCTCCTAGGCGTTTTGGGCTTGGGTGGACGTGTATAACATTCGTACCAAGTGGCATTGCTGAACACAGAAAGGTATACCTCTCCTTATAAAAATTCCCCTTAAAAAACGGACTACATTGGTGGAAATCTGTATCATGTCAACAGATGGGTGGCTGACTTGTTAGCCGTTTCGCTATGCAGCTATATTTATTTAGACGCTATCCCCATGGCGATGCGGCTAGCACCCTGTCATTATTATGATTCATTTTTCTTTCACACGTTCACACGCCACTAATTCGTTGAATAATGTCTGTTGATGTGATACTATATCATTCTCTTTCAGTCTGCTCGCTTAGCTAAATCTCGCTCGATGATAGACCAGTCAGAGACGAACCCAGGGCAGCCGGAGCAGCCTAAGCCGCCCCCGGAGGTCGCAGATGATGTAGACGACTTGTGGGACAAGATGGCGCCGGTGTTGTTCGTAGAGTTCACGCACGAGCGAACGCCGCCCGACAGACAAGCCAGCCCCTATGAAAGCCCGCCGCAGGACTTTGAGTACAGGTGTGTTCATTCATTCATTCTACTCGTCACTTCATTCACTCGTTTACGTGTACTCACAAGCACGTGTATGACGCGGCTTGGGTGTATATGTCGCAGTTGGATTGTATAATCTCTTAACTCTAAGTGTTTAGTATTACAGCTCGGTTTTGTAAAACAGCTGAAAGTAGTGTCAGCTTGATTGTCGAATGTGTAAGATTTAACAAAATAGCTAACGTAAGATTGTAGATTTTAGTTCCGAATTCTGCCACTTGTGTTTTGTGGTTGTCAGTTTCATAACAACAAATATAGCCTCCGAAAATCTAAATGCTTTACCGCGTTCCTAGAGTAAGCTGTTTTCATCGAAAGACATCGCGGACATCGTTTGTGATTTCGGACTGCAAATGGTTAAGACGAATAAAGCATACCTTCTCTCGGCTAAATGGAAAATTTACGTGGTTCAAATGAAGGCCGTAAGAAACCGCTACGCCATTGAGTTGACAGGTTTACAAAATTCGATATCCAATTGCATTGAGCTTCATTGGTGTTTTATGATGTTGGAGACTGGATTAGATCGTTAGGTGCTGAATTAAGGTTTTATTTCTATGCCGCGAGAAATAAAAAAATAATAAAGAACAACTATTGCTTCCTCATATATTAATTTATTTGGTAACACAGTTTTATTTAATAATGGTAACCCTACATGTGATCTGCATAAAACATTAGCTGTTTTGTTAAAAGTAATTACGCAACTTATTGACCATCCAGCTGAACGATTTTCAGCTGTTTTACAAAACCGAGCTGTAATACCAATACTAAAAGCGTTCCTTTTTTAAGCTATTTTATTCTATATAAGTACCAAGTCGTCAAAAAAATATAGTATTTATCACATATATTTTTTTAAAAACAGCTAAGATTTAAATTATTTAAAGTAAATCTCATTTACGGTAGGTACCTACGTAAGTTTTTGTTAGTTAATGTCTAGATAAAAATACTAAGATTATATTATCTTCTTTTTAATTAATCTTTTTGTAATTGATAATATTATCGATATCTTACTGCTTCAAAACACGACTCTATACATGTATGTAAAAGTTTTATTTTTTTTAATTATAAAGTATGGCAAAGATCTGAACTCATGAAGTCCTAACTCTTGTACTTATGCTCATTTAGAATGGAGAGATTTCAAATAATTTATTTTTCAACACACTTGCTCATAAAGTGGCTCTATGGTCACCGCAATTAGGCACATAATGACACCCATAATCAAACTGTGACTTTTTCATTGCTATAACTCGCTAGTGAGTTATAGATTATTATTTTTTTAATTTTATTGGTTGAGTTCATGGAATTGTATGTACTTGCGTTGAGTTGCTTTGTTCTTATTAAAAAAGTTTTTATTAAAAAAAAGATCGTGTTCAATAGAACAAACAAATTAATGTTGCTATTGCTTGCTCATTTCATGCAACTTCTTATTTAAATAGATAATTTTAACTCATACGTGTTTAATAAATAAAACTTTCACTCAAATATAACTTTTGTTTTCTCTGTAATAAAAGAAAACTTTAAATTCCCCATTTTGTACGTGGCAGGATAGGCGCAAATCTTATGGGCGAAAAAAAAAATCTCATCTCTTTAGTCTGTGGCCGATCGCAATGCGCGCGCATAGGAAAACTGATTATTTTTCCCGCCATAGCGAAACATTTTTTACAACTCGTTTTCACTGTTGAAATTATAGTTATTTATTAATTAAAATGTCTACAAGTACTAGTTACGAAGAAAATGATTTATGTTGTACACCGCCCGATATAAGATGTGAAGCCCTTAACGTTGTAGAAAGTTTACTACCTGAAAACTCCAAGGAAAAATATCTATTAGCGTACCAAAATTTCATAAAATGGCAAAACAGCAAGAATACGCATTCTTTTTCAGAAAATGTGTTCATGGCGTACTTTAAAGAATTATCATCTAAGTACAAACCTAGCTCTTTGTGGTGTTTATACTCAATGTTAAAAAGTACAGTCCGAACAAAGAATGGAGTGGACTTAAAAACATACTCTCATTTGTAAGCTTATCTAAAGAGACTATCCGATGGATTTAGAAGCAAGAAATTACAAGTTTTATTGTCTGACGATATTGAACAATTTATAAAAGATTCCTACTGACGAAACACCAAGTACATCCAATGATTGGATTTCACCTACCTACACGAATAATGAGCCATTTCAAATTACAATAGAACATGAAGTATTTCAATAAATTATCTATCTGTTGAGACCGCTATGTCATCAAAAACAGTTAATTATAATTTTACTCATTGCACATTTACTAGTTGTTTCTCTAAATAAACTTTTTATCTACTAAATAAAATGAGTTTTTATTGTTAATTTATTCACAAGTGTGTTGAAAAACGTCGTATGATACACGTGTGTATTGATGATTACCGTCCTTGGCTCTCTTAAGACCCTCGCCTACGGCTCGGGTCTCAATGGCGCCGCGGCGGTAATCACCAATGTTACACACTAGTACCATAATGTACTATTTAGGGGAAAAAGTGAAAAAAAAATGAAAAAGAAAATATACGTATATCCTATTTTTTGAAGTACTTTAAGGTAAAAAATTAAAAAGGCACATAATTTTTTTAAAATGTTGTCAATTGTTAACTAGTAAAATATGTTATACAATGCGTGTAACGAAATTTATCTTTACCGATTCAAAAGGCTAAATAAAACAGACTTTCCTCTATTTGTCTATAGTTAAAGTAGCTCTGTATTGCCATACAGCAAAGGTTTAAGAAGACCTTAGCTGAGGAGACGAATTTGCGTGTTAAGTAACGTTTGAGTATTTCAGTAAACTAAGCAAGAAATTTTAACTAAAATGAATCTCAGCTAAGATGCAATTTGAGAAACGTGTGAGTATTCGGGCGATAGACAGCTTAATAATGGTTTTGATTAATAAGCTAGTTGATTGTAGATCAAATATGGCCGATGCGGTAGAAGCGTTCTCGAATGGTTGCAAGCGCAGCGTAGACACCCACCTGCTAGGTGGTCGGACGTCCTGAGCATGGTTGCAGGAAGGCGCTGGACGCAGGCCGCTTCCGATCGTTCGTTTAGGAAATTCTTTGAGAGGCATAGGCCTCTCCAAGAATTTCCTAACATCAACCACACGAAGTCTACTGCTGGACATAGGCAGTAGACTTCGTGTGGTTGTTGTGATAATCGAAGATCAGCCGATATTATGATTGAAAATCATATTTTCTTTCACAGCGACTGGGTGGAGTTGTGCAATATAAACGTGAAGCTAGAGCCGATTCAGTTGAGCATTTGCATTGGGCTCGTGCACAGACTGCAGGTTCTGAAGGAAGTGCTGCAGCACCTGCCGCCTCACCAGGAGCAGGGTGAGATGAATAGTCGCTTTCTAAGGTTCACCCGGCTGCAAAAGCATGGTTATGGTTTTCGCTCGTATACAGGGTTCAACAAAAAATACTGAAACTGTTTTAAGGGTTAATCCTGTCTAAGATACTGGAGAACGTTTCGAGGCGCGACCCGTCCCGTGGAACCATATATTGAGGTATGAAAAACATTGTTGCTTTCTGTGCAGTGGTGCAGTGGTTTTTTCCTTAACAAAAAAGTGGCCAAGTGCGAGTCGGACTCGCCCATGAAGGGTTCCGTAGTAGCAAATAACATAATATAAAAGTCTTGTAGTATGTTTTTATTAATTTTTATATTTGAGTTGATTGAATGAAAGGTAAATTGCCGTTTATGATTTATGACGTATTAAAAAAAAAACTACTTACTAGATCTCGTTCAAACCAATTTTCGCTGGTAGTTTTTATGGTAATGAACATCATAATTTTTTTTTAGTTTTATCATTCTCTTATTTTAGAAGTTACGGGGGGGGGACACACTTTTTTCCACTTTGAAAGTGTCTCCCGCGCAAAGTATTCGGTTCAGAAGAAAATGATATTAGAAACCTCAATATCATTTTTGAAGACCTATGCATAGATACCCCACACGTATGGGTTTGATGAAAAATAAATTTTTGAGTTTCAGTTCTTAGTATGGGGAACCCCCAAAATTTATTGTTTTTTTTCTATTTTTGTGTCAAAACCTTAATGCGGTTTACATAATACATCTACTTACCAAGTTTCAACAGTATAGGTCTTATAGTTTCGGAAAAAAGTGGCTGTGACATACAGGCGGACAGACAGACAGACAGACTTGACGAATCTATAAGGGTTCCGTTTTTGCCATTTGGCTACGGAACCCTAAAAACCGTTCGTTTAGTGACTCAGCATTTTAAAAATGGCGCCCATTTGGTCGAACAAATTGTATGGGAGGTCAAAAGTAATTTCTCTTATTTCGATATTATGTTAGATGGGGAAAGTGTTTAGAATCATGGACTAAATAAAGCCTTTAAATAGTTTCAGTATGTTTTGCTAAACCCTGTATATGTATGTGTCATATTCTTTATTACTTCGTGCCAGCCTAAACGGATTTTGCAAAAGCAAATTAAAATACCTTGGCATTACTCAAATATATTTTTACCGAGGCTGGCGACAGTTCTTTACGCAAAACGGCAAAGACGAGCCCAATTGCGGAAAACTGTACACGAGTAAAGTAAGAAGTAAGTAATTACACAGAGATTTCTAAAATATTTTAAGAACGTTGTTCTTACTTAATAGTGAAGGGGAGCCTAATGTCTATTTTACTTAATAGTGAAGGGAAGCCTAATGTCTATTTCGCGATTTGACGTCATAAATAAAATACTTTTTCCATTACAGAAGTTACGATGCGCACTCTGACTGTAGAAGAAAACGAAGCCCTTACAGAGAACCTACCTCAGCGGAGAATGACGATAACGGTAAGAGAAGCATGCTATTTGAACTGGATTACTAATGTTTGACGGATAAACTGGTTCGATAACACATATTTTTTTCGTGCATATTCCCTATTATGTTTTCTTTTAGAATGTACCAGCTGCTTCTCTTCCCACGCAGATCGTATAAGCCGATCGAGGGAATGGGCAAAAATGCAAATCATGTTAACAGGCGATGCGGCTAGCAACCCATCACTGTATTGATTGCTTTTTCATCTTCTCGCCCACCATGACGCTAAAAGTGGCTTTTGGGTCTTGCGGCCCTGGGCTCTGCATAGAACCGCAAGACCCAAAATGCTCTGTCTGCCCCATTAGGGATAAAGACGTGATAGTATGTATGTATGTATGTATGTTTTCTCTCCTTTTTTTTAAAAAATTTTCTCTCCGCTACAACGTCAAAAACAAAGAGGCAACCCAATCGAGGCCTACAAAAGTCTAATAGGATATTATGATTTACCCTATTTGCAAGACCTATTACAATTTTCTTACAATAACGATTGTGAGGACATTAGCTGAAATTGTATCGTGTAAAATCAAAAGAAATATTAATTCATAATTTTCTCTCTAATCATGTAGTTGCAGACTGGAACCAAAGAATGTAGTTAACTGCATCTTTAGTGAACAGCTTTAAAAATACACTGTATAGAAACCAGATCAGCTTAATAAACTGCTAGTATGTTTTAAAGCAAATAAAAATAATAACCCTCATCAGGTAAATCACAGCCGACTCACAGAGTGTGAGCCTCCCGGCCCTGACAGAAAGCACACACAACTTATACTCATTGACTCCAGCGATTGGCGACCTTTCCTCGCAGCATTGCACTCCGGATCTGATGCAACTATCCTCCAGCATGACACTTAGGTTTAAAAGTGATGCCTGTCTAGGAGTAGAATAAAATACCTAATAAAAGAGTCTTCTTATCGTGTGTGTTAGTGACTAACACTAGTGTCAGAGTTTTTAAACCGCCTTAAAGGCCTCTGACATGGTTTTAGGTAATGACCAATGTCAAAGACAGTGACCGGGACCGACGGCTTAACGTGCCCTCCGAAGCAAGGATCATCTTATTTATCGGACAATGAGGTGATCAGCCTACAATGTCCTAAGCCTAACCAAACTAGGACATCAACACAAAGTCGTTGCCCCCGCCGGGAATCGAACCCGCGACCTCCGGGTATGAGCCGAACGCTCTAACCACTACACCACGGAGGCAGTCTAATAAAGGAGTTTCACCACAACTATAATGATAATGAAGCAACTTCATACTCTACCTTTCTTCCGTAAATTCAGCACCTCTCATTTCATACGGAAAAATAATATAATCCCCTATTTATTTCACTTAATCCATGTACATCGGAAAACTATAGCTATTTGAATAATATATTTTAATAGTAATCTCGTAATAATTAACGTCATATACGACTAGTCAATTTTTCCGTTACGTATTTCCTCTGAAATTGATTAATTATATTACCCCTATTAAAAGATAAGTTCCTTATTTCTTTCGCAAAAACACTAGGTAATCAACAAAGTAAAGATATATGTTTTTTATTTTGACTTAACTTTTTTTTTAATTACTCTGACACTTGTGAAAGAATGGTGCCCAAGCTACGCATAAAGCCTTTATTTTAGGTTACCAAGTCTCCCTAAGGTATTAATCTTAAAAAATATATAGTCTGAGAATTGTCAATATTTTAAGTCAATATTAATTATATACTTTTGATATCGTATGATTAACTAACAATTATAATTTCCAGCTCATTAATGTGATGGACAAAGCACAGTAGTCCATTATCTTACTAAACGAACTTTTATTTTGCGATAAAGTATAGCCATTACCTAATATAGTAAATGCTAACTGACACTTCCTCTTTCCTTGTTATTTTTTTTTCTCTTACAAATATATTTTTTAACATTCAGTATGCAGCATTTACTTTTGATTTAAAATTCTATATGCTTTTGAGCATTTACATTAAATACTCCAGCTCATAAAATGGAAAAATAACTCACCGCGTGGCTTCGCATCATTTTCTCGTCGCCATTATGTAGTGTACCTCTAACACATTCATTATCACTATGACACTGGCTCACCTTTACACCAAGACACGTCCGCTCTGTACGACATCTACTGTTAGACTGCGCGATCCGACTGCCGCACAACGTACTTATATAACGTACAACTGACGTTCTACCCTCGCTGCTTTTGTGAGTGGGACAGCATGTATCTATTTATAGACACAGAACACTACAATAAGAATTATACTGTTGAAACTTGGTAAGTAGATGTATTCTGTGAACCGCATTAAGATTTTTACACAAACAAAGAAAAAAAAAATTTTGGGCGTTCCCCATACTTAAAACTGAAATGAAAAAAAATATTTTTCATCAAACCCAATACGTGTGGGGTATCTATGGATCGGTCTTCAAAATGATATTAAGGTTTCTAATATAATTTTTTTCTAAACTGAATAGTTTGCGCGGGAGACACTTCCAAAGTGGAAAAATGTGTGTTCCCCTGTAACTTCCAAAATAAGAGAATGATGAAACTAAAAAAAATATATGATGTTCATTACCATGCAAACTACCGAATGCGTAACCCCAGCAAAATGTTGCGCCGTAGAGAAATAAGAGTATTACAGATAGTTGGTTCATAGTAAGCCTCATTTTGTTCAAATATAGCAAAATGTGTTCATGTTGTATTTTCGAAGTTATTCGAGAAAAACTGATTTTGCTGGAGTAACGTTACCCCAGCCAGATGTTTTTTAAAAAAGGCGTTTAGCCTAGAGTCAAGTATATAAAAAGAAAGCTCTTAATGAGTTGTAAATGTATACCGATAGCAAGATGTGTTCATCTTATACTTTTTGAGATATTCAAGATTTTGCTGGGGTAACGTTTTGCAATTTTCCATATCTCGAAAACTGAAAGTAGCAGAAATTTGAAAAAAATACTGTTTATAGGCCTTACTATGTTCAAATTTGTTTGAACATAAGTATTTCGATTTATCTACAAATATCGAAGTAATTTATTATTTTCAAAAATCGGAAAATTCCGGTTTACTCGTAAACTAGTACATTTACTAACAAATAAAAAGCAGTTACATATACGTGTATATCATACCTTCTAACGTGTACAAATTCGGATACACAAACATTACGCGATATGAAGATATAAAGGAATTTCATCGAATTCCTAGTGGTGTGACTTTGGCAATCGAATACGCAGCTCTCTCTGAACACAAATAGATAAACTATAGTGAACATGTGTGTTCATTTTGTTACAAAACATGCCTGAAACTTTCGGCTTCAAATCTCGCATGGAATAGAAGTTATTAAAAAAACAAGAAAATATCATCAATTCTCCTATAAACCGACTAAATAACGGAGGCTACGAAAAAGCGGCCGTTTCATACTTGAGCGTAACCATCTCAAATAAATGGTATAATAGTCTTTTTTTGGTAGTACAGTTGCATACAAAAAGGTTCTTGCAGTTTGTGGATAAAGAAAATACATGAGCATGATTATTTTTTTATTCAAATTACTGTTTTACAATAATTATTTGCTATATAACTTAAACTAGGAAAATAAATTGAGTATTATTTAACAAGTGTACTTTAATCACTAATTTCTCATATCACCTTTTAATCTTTTACATGTGAGATTGATAAATACTTTACGAGTTATCAAAAAATGAAAGAGCGCGGCAGTTCTCACACTCACACTGATGGCGCTTGATTCGATCTCCGATCTACATACCTGTGCGCAGCCTGGGTATATGTTATGCATATTAGATCAAAAATGAGTTTAAGCAATTAAACATTCTTTATAAAATATAAAATACTGCGGCGACGAGATTTTTTATCCTTTTATACGAGTGTCGGTTTTGCAATGATTACTACAGAAACTTAAAATTTTAAAATACTTAATTTTTTTAGCGAAACTGAGTACCTACAAGTTTTATACATTTTGATAAAAAGAAATTTTATATTGACATTTACGCTTTTACGTTTATATTCTTAGCAACAGTATGCTCACATTTACAACAGGTAATTAACATTTCTTAGTAAAAAATACTTAGTATACAACATTTCAAATATTATAATTAGTAATTAAGTTAAACTATAAACAAGTAAATAAAAAAATAAAATTACTTACCATTTTTAAATACACTAGCCCAGCACAAAACAGCAACGTCTCGGGTCTCACAATGGCATGGCTTAACTAATATGACTCATGGTAAAAAAATGTATGCCTGGGCTTCGCGGCGTTGTAAGAAAGAGACGCCTACATAGTGGCAAGCGGGACAGAACTGTAAAACAAACTTCTTGTGTTGGACACCGTGACATGTGATCAAATTATATGCATTTCTATATTGATATACCTATTTTTGTTCTTTTACAAAAGGACTCGTGCATCGCAATCATCTATTAATTTACAACTTTTATTATTAAAGACTTAGTTTTAACTATGTTTCTGGTTACCTCATATTATTGACGACAAGGAATTTAAAATCTGTCTCGTAGGTAATAATAAAATATAAAACTCGTGTTTATTGCTTTGTTTGAGTGGGGGATGCGACATTTATTAATCTATCCGACATACACTTCCATAGAGTTGTCAACCCTATTGCCAAAAACTAATAAGTATGAATTCACACCTAAAAACATTTTAAATATCGGCTACATGAATATAATTCTGCTCGACTGTACTTTTTATCGGTTATTAGGTTGCTAATATGCGTAGGAAACCCGCAAGTATGAAACGGCCGCTTTTTCCTAGCCTCCGTTATTTAGTCGGTTTATAGGAGAATTGATGATATTTTCTTGTTTTTCTAGTAACTTCTATTCCATGCAAGATTTGAAGCCGAAAGTTTCAGGCGTGTTTTGTAACAAAATGAACACACATGTTCACTATAGTTTATTTATTTGTGTTCAGAAAGAGCTGCGTATTCGATTGCCAAAGTCACACCACTAGGAATTTGATGAAATTCCTTTATATCTTCATATCGCGTAATGTTTGTGTTTCCGAATTTGTACACGTTAGAAGGTATGATATACACGTATATGTAACTGCTTTTTATTTGTTAGTAAATGTACTAGTTTACGAGTAAACCGGAATTTTCAGATTTTTGGAAATAATAAATTACTTCGATATTTGTAGATAAATCGAAATACTTATATTCAAACAAATTTGAACATAGTTAAGCCTATAAACAGTATTTTTTTCAAATTTCTGCTACTTACAGTTTTCGAGATATGGAAAATTGCGAAACGTTACCCCAGCAAAATCTTGAATATCTCAAAAAGTATAAGATGAACACATCTTGCTATCGGTATACATTTACAACTCATTAAGAGCTTTCTTTTCATATACTTGACTCTAGGCTAAACGCCTTTTTTTAAAAACATCTGGCTGGGGTAACGTTACTCCAGCAAAATCAGTTTTTCTCGAATAACTTCGAAAATACAACATGAACACATTTTGCTATATTTGAACAAAATGAGGCTTACTATGAACCAACTATCTGTAATACTCTTATTTCTCTACGGCGCAACATTTTGCTGGGGTTACGCATTCCAAACTACCAGCGAAAATTGGTTTGAACGAGATCTAGGTATCACTATTTATATGCATACAAATTTAAGCTATAATATCACATAGCATACTGGTTTAATGCACAATCGTTTTTAAGCATAACGTCCTTTCGCATAATGGAGTATGCATAATAATTTTAAGCATAATGTACCTAAGCATACTCATTATTTAGCCCTAACATTTTAAAGCATAAAAGGATGTAAGTAGGATGTAAGTTGTTTTTGTGTATGTATTAGTTTCGCCCTAAGCTAGAGTCGCTCGCTCGTGTTTTGGTCACAGGAAACCTAACTAACCTAACCTATACTCTGTGGCAAAGATTTTTTTGTTGTCTGTGTTATTTTCGCACTAAGCTTAAGTCGCTCGCTCCCGTTTTACTCATTTTATTCGTAGAAATACATTTCCTTATTATTAAACTTATAGTTACTATGCCTATGGAGATTATGCCAATTAACATTATGCCGTAACAAATTAGCCTAAAATATAATTATGCCCAACTACCAGTATGCCAAAAAACAACTTATGCCTAAAAACTATTATGACAAAATATTTTATGCCAAACCCAGTATGCCAAAGCATATTAGGACAAAATAATTATGCAAAAAAAAGGGTCCCAAGATCTAGTCAGTAGTTTTTTTTAATACATGTCATAAATCATAAACCGCAAATTTCTTTCATTCAACCAACTCAAATAGAAAAATAAAAAATAAAACATACAACAAGACTTATGTTACTTGCTGCTACGGAACCCATCATGGGCGAGTCCGACTCGCACTTGGCCGCTTTTATTTTATTTTCTCCCAGACCAGCATCGAAGCCCAATACACTAAGTTTATAATACTTATTCGAAAAAATATATAAGTAGATCATGTTAAGACTGCCTTTTTTATAGGTACGCGGTTTCAACATCCAAGTGCACCCGGTCGACCACACCTACCACCACCACCACGACAGGCTGTTGCATTCGCCGCTCATATTAGACATCGAGCTACCGAACGCTACGGTCATCATCACCGGGCCTTTATACCCACAGAGGTAACATTCTTATTTTCTTTTTAACTCTTTCTCTACTTCTTTTATTTTAACTTTAGTATAGGTTTTATTAAGTTGTACATATACGCAGTATTGTTGTTAGTTTGGTCAATGATACTGAATAAGTTTGCCGTAAATTGGGTACTTTCCTAAGTCAAAAATAAATTATTTTGTACTAATAAAAAAATAAAGCGTCGCAAAATAATATCACTTGTCTTTGAACATACCCATTTTAACGTTATTTTAAATTTATTATTGTAGAAAAACTGATAATAAGAGCGCTATTTGACTCCAAAAATCTATGACGTCATCTGCCTGTATTTTATACAAAATCCCAAAGAAACTGTTTGTTTTGACGTTTAGAAAAAAGTTGCTGATTTGACTTGTTGGAAAATAGCGTATTCAGAGAAGACCTACCTGTGGGATATATGAGTCTCAGTCGCAGTCGCAAAATGACATAGGAACTTTCTAAAAAGGGTGATACTCACTGCAAAGGGTCATATACACTCTATATGTCATTTCAGCGTATTCCCAATTGCATCCTCAGCTGTATTGCTGTAAAGAACCATAGTAATAGGCTTTATCTGCCAATTACTGGTGATACCGAGAAAAGAAGACTATAAAGGAGATTCCAATGATGTGTATTACATAAAAAACTGACTCTTACCTCTCCACAGGGTATGCGCGGCCGCATGTCAGCTTCCAGAAGAGAGCGGCCCGCTGTACTACGCCGCGCACCAGAACATAACGGTAGCTGTCCCAGCGCTCCAGTTCAGGATCCAGTCTCACAAAGACCCTCAGCCACGGCAGTGCGCTAGGACCGACTTGCGGCTGGTCATGCACATACTACTTCATAAAGAATACTTCAAGACGCGGCAGAGCGTTGACTTCTCCTACTCTATGAAGATTCGTAAGTATTCAACCATTGGTTCACGGTCTCGCGCAACTTTGTCGCTTGACTACTATAAACCCAGATTTTTTTACTGTGTAAAAATACCATCATAGCGAAGTGCGCTAAACAAATAATGCTCTTGTGCGGGTGAACAAGAGCAAACAATATAGCGATCAAGGTGACAAGTGGCAAGTCTTGGTAGGTACGTAACCGTTAGCAGCCTGACTCATATATCATTACACAAATATAAGACCTTCCCTTAGAAAGATGATATCGTGCTGCATTGCCGATTGTTCGTGTACAAATACAACCCTTTTAAAGTAACTCATAAACATTTCATTTCTGGTTACTATTTCAAGAGGGAAGGAAGGGGTTTCTTTTTCTCTTTGCCTCGAAGAGGGTTAATATAGCCTGAAGATTAGAAGAAAGAAGTAGAGAGGCCAGCTAGCAAGGGCGTCGCGAAGGCGGCACAGCTGTCCCATCCTGCTCCGCTTTCGCGACGCTCGCGCTTGTTGTCCACCAACTTCAGTTTGAACTCGGTTCCCAAAGGACAGCCGTAGACGTGAGCAGGTATCGACTTGCAGATGGACTTGCATGTGCTATGCTATGATCGTTTATTAGTGTAAAGCAGTCTTTCCCAAAGTGGGCGATAACGCCCCCTTGTGGGCGCTGCAGGTCTCAAGGGGGGCGGTAAGAGACCCAGAAAGAAAATGTTTTTTTTTTTTTTGCTAGGAGCTTTATTTAGCTAGGAGGCCTCTTAAACAACGACTGCAAGAGCTCTCGACTCTCAACAACAACTTGTGAACATCAACTAATATGAATTAAAAGATTGCTCAAACTCGGTTCTATATTTCTCTCTGCGTAGTTCATATATCTGTCCTATTTTATTGAATATAGAAAAAATTAAAATCATGTCAATCGGTCGCTCCGTTTCGTAATGAAAGTAGACACAAACAAACAAATAAAAAGGCAACAGACACACTTTCGCATTTTAATAGTTATTAGTACTCGTAGATATCTATCATGTTTTAACAAGTTTTTGTTAAATAACCCGAATTGTGCATTCCTGTATCAGTTGGCTGGTTCATTGAATACTTGTTCGGACTTGTTGAGTACGATTAAGCGTCGAATGAGATAAACGAGTTTATGCATGTTTGTTTTATTCCTGTCGGTGCGTGCTGTTTAAGCATTCCTATATAAACAATGTAATATTTATTTTATTTTCATTTGTGGTTTCGCGCGCAATAGATGAGCAGTACTTACGCCTCCTCTACACTACTCGCGAAGTTGAACGTATTTCTCAAAGCAAAACAATGTCGGAAGTAAAAAAGAAGAGACGGCAATACTGTGCGGAATATATTAAATTCGGATTTATTGAAAATCCCACAAACCCATCGTCGCCTTTGTGTCTTCTATGTCTAAAAACATTTTCGAATGAAGCAATGAAGCTTTCAAGGCTGCAAGATCATTTGAATAAAATGCATCCAAATAAGAAAGATAAGAATGTAGCATATTTTCAAGACCTAGAGAAGAAGCATAATACTCAGCCAAGTGTAGCAAAACTATTTTCGGCGGCTGCTAAGCAAGATGACGACGGACTTCGAGCTTCGTACAATATCACTTTGTTAATTGCTCAAAAAGGCAAACCACATAACATCGGAGAAGAGTTAATATTGCCAGCAATAAATGAAGTAATAACTACTGTGCTTCATAAACCGACCGCAGATATTATCCGAAAAATTCCTTTGAGTAATAATTCTGTGCAAAGACGAATTGATGAAATGGCTGAAAACATTGAAGAATCATTGTGCGATCACCTGAGGACAAGTCAATTCTCAATTCAGCTCGATGAGTCCACTTTACCAACTAATGAAGCATTGTTGTTGTCTTACGTGAGGTTTATTAAAGATGAGAAAATATGTGAAGAACTATTATTTGCTAGAAATTTAGAGACCGATACAAAAGGGGAAACCATATTCAATACATTGGAAAAGTTTTGCGATGAGAAAGAGATTCCTTTGAAAAATATTATTTCAGTTGCTACAGATGGCGCTCCGGCTATGACAGGGTGCCATAAAGGCTTCATAGCGCACTTAAAAAATAAAATTCCAGATGTCCTTGGTGTACATTGCGTTATTCATAGACAACATTTAGTTGCTAGAAACTTAAGTGAAAAACTATTTCAATCACTGCAATATGTTATCAAAGCAGTCAATAAAATCCGCAACAGCTCTTTGAATGATAGAGTATTTCATCAGCTTTGTGTTACTAATGACGAGGATTTCAACCGTTTGTTGTTTCATACCGAAGTTCGTTGGCTATCAAGAGGCAATTGTCTGACTCGATTTTACAACCTGTTTGACTCTGTTATAGAGTTCTTGGAAACTAAAGATACAGAATTGCACGACAAGCTCATAACATCAAAGAATGATATAGCTTACATGACAGACCTGTATAAATTGTTCAACGACATGAATCTCCAACTGCAAGGCGATAAACTAAATTTAATAAAAACAAAAAACGTCGTTGCTGCTTTCGCAGCCAAACTGCTTATACACAAAAAGAATCTGGGCAGACGTGAGTTTCACAATTTTCCAAATTTATCAGTATCATGCATCAACGACGAATTGTTTGCCTACTGCCAACATTTGGAAAACCTCCACATTGACTTCACCGAACGATACCAGGACATTTTGAACTTGGAAATACCAGACTGGGTGTTGGATCCGTTTTCAAATGTCAACACAGCAATGTCACCTCAGCTGGAAGAAGAACTTATAGAATTGACAACAAACGAGGAAATAAAAATCAAGTTCAAAAATGGTTACCAAGAATTTTGGCTACAAAAACCGATCCCGCAATTGTACCCTGGATTGTGGTCAATCGTTCAACGATTCTTGATAGCATTCCCATCGTCATATTTGTGTGAACGTGGATTTAGTGCTGTGACAACACTGCTTATTAAAAAGAGAAATCGTTTGCTTGTTACCGAACGTGGCGACTTGCGACTGTTCTTGAGTAAATTGGAACCTGATATCAACAAACTTATTAAACAGCATCAGATTCATCCTTCACATTAGTTTTTATATAAGGATTGATTATTTTAGTTATATTTTTAAAGATACTCTGTTTTAGTACTATAAAGTTGCGTTTCAATAATCATTCTTATTGGCAGGTGGAGCCCGTAAGAGTTAACTTGAGACCTAAGCGCCGTTGTATGTTACCTACTGCGCTCAGGTTTCAAGTTGCGGGTTATAGTAAAAGTTTCGTTTAGAATTCTCCGTTAATATACATATATAGGTCACAATAATTAATTAATTTAATTTGAAGTTATAGTGGTTTTTAAATAGGTGAAAAAATGGGGGCGCTAAAAAAATATTTATTCTCAAAGTGGGCAGTAGACAAAATAAGTTTGGGAACCACTGGTGTAAAGATTAATACAAATGTTTGCTTTTTAAAATACTTTCATGATTTATTACTAGTGACCCCCATTACAGATAGAGAATTGATGATTTTGTACTGGTTTTTACAAATGAAATTAAACATACTTTGGATTTGCGTTTCCAATATTAATTTTTTCGCTTTTTCTTTTTGCATAGAAGAAACCATTAGTTTTTTGCCATTTCTATTATAATATAACCGGCCAAGTGCGTATCGGGCCTCGCACAGTGTAGCATTCCATAGTTGCGAATACCGACTTTGAGTTTCCAGGTGTCAAAAATGTCTAAAAAACTAATTTTGTATTGAATTTGTATGAAATTTAATTTTTCTGACTACTTAGCTCTGTCAGTTTTCCTTTAAACTTCGTTTCTACCACCGTGTAATACTTACACTTAATTTTTACTACATAATTTTTTCACGTGTTCATACACAACCGTGTAATAAAAAGACACATCTCTTAACAAAAAATTGCAATGCAATATTCCAGAAACAGATCCCAAAATCGAAAAATGGCGTTTACAAGCACACAATATTTTTGAAAGACCTATTTAACGATATCCCACACGATAGGTTATTAGAGACTCCCACATGACAAGTACAATTATGGGAGCTACCCAAAAAAATTATTTTTTTTTGTTGTTATTTTATTTTACTATGTACTTTGTCGGCATGATTAATATATACTCATCCATGCCAAATCACCGCTTTCCAGTACTTATAGTCTCTGAGTAGAACCGTGACATGTGAGACAAACAGACATGGCGAAACTATAAGGGTTCCTGTTTACTACGAAACCCATTTTTTATGCCTGCCTATGTATCCTCTTTTTTCCAATTTTTTATCAGTCCTTGTTACTTACCTTTCAGCGACCATTTGGGATCTACAGTTGCCGTCCTTGGCTATCTATCTTGTCGCATGCAGCGCACAAAAAGTTACATTCTAATGATTGTTTAGGTGAATCCAACATCAGCGGCTCGGCCGCTCGGCTCCAGGCAGCGTACCAAGTGTTAGTGTCGCTGGTGTCGCAGCGCGTGTCTGCGCCGCTGCGGTACACCTCGCTGGCCAGCGACGCCGTGCACGACGAAGGTATGTCATCATCTTCATATCGGCCACAGAAAGTGTTGTACATAGGCCTCCCCTAAGGATTGAAGGTAAATCCAATCTCAACGGCCGCTGGCTCTAGGGATTCTTTTACGCAGAAAACTTAGAAAAATTGGCAATGTTTTTCGAAAACTGTTTGAATGAATTAAAAAATCTACGTGAAACGGAACGAACGAACAAAACGAAGTTTTCTTTGTAATTTTTAGTAGTAATTAAGAGATTATTCCTGCCAATCTTTTGCGGAAAATTATTCGTTGTCTGGTGTATGCTTAATTATGACTCCCACTTTCAAAAATGAGTCTCCAGGCCGCGTACCAAGTGTTCGTGACCCTGACGTCACAATGCGTCACAATGCAACCAGGAACGGCTTTGCTGAGGGTGTTAAATGCAATGATTTACTTTTGACATTAACACTGTTGAGCTCCGAAACACACTTTAGCAAACCATACGTTACGTTTTACAGATGCTGTCGCAGTCGACGTTACTGTGGAAGAAGTGTCCATTCGAGGTTTTATCACACGGGACATCAACACTCACATCATCTCGGTGCAGTCGGCTAGAGCCACAGCCTTCCACGCCCCTAGTAAGTCAAATATGTTTGTTTCTTGAAAATGTATGGTCAGTCTAGAATATGACTACTTCACCTCTTACTGTGGATTTCGTAAGTTGACTAAAGAACAAGTACCTACATCTCGTGCTCATGCAACACTTGCAATCCCTAAGCAGATGCAGATTTAGCCTTCAAACGGTTGTGGTCACAGCCACCCGAATATCGGTCAGTGAATGTGTGTGTCAGAGAATGTACTCGTTCATGATGAGATATAAACAAAATGTATCACGCCCTGACCAATAATTTTTTGTACACATTATCAGCTTATCGACAACCTCAATAGACCATAAAAGTGTGACGTCTCAAGTCTGATAAGATTGTGGGATTGACCATCGTGCCTACAAAGATGTATTTGCAGTTGTCCCAAGGAGGGTTAACTTAACAGAGGCAGTGGATGATCGTAAAACAGCCTGCCACTTAAGTAAACCCATTGTTGTTGCTGTGGACAGCCACTTACGTAAAATTGTGCTGTATGACTCAGCCCAGATTAGTACTTACTACTTATATGATAATACTATTGGATGATATTCTGAAATGTATTAGACCAAAGCGTAGAAATAGATTTTTTTTTACTACGTAAGAAGACGGAACATGCCGAGTGCAACAAAAAATTCGTTAATGTCGCTAGCACAAGAGCAAAAGTGATAGCGATTACATTGACATGAGCCAACTTTTGGATGAGACTCAGCCGCGGTAATCCGAGCTGATAAAGTGTCAAACGAAAATTAGATTTTTCTTATAGTAAACTGTCATCTTGCAGCTTTACCGACTGTGATACAACAACAAACAATAATCCCAGTAAAAACACATTTCACAGCTAATTTGGCCAGAAACGTATTTCTCCAGTTAGTCACTATTTCCTTCGCAACTTCACCAAAAAAACATTTAAAATCATGCGTTTTATA
The DNA here is from genome assembly GCA_963555685.1 of Acrobasis consociella. Taxonomy (NCBI): domain Eukaryota; kingdom Metazoa; phylum Arthropoda; class Insecta; order Lepidoptera; family Pyralidae; genus Acrobasis; species Acrobasis consociella. The sequence goes on from OY743104.1 coordinate 25,169,790, forward strand.
TTTTCATTTTAAAGGTAACACAATATTCATTAGTTATTTAAGGAATTCAGTAATATATTGCATAAAATAAAAAGTATCTGATTCCGCTAGGGCTTGACTCATTTTATGTTATGAATATATTGTTACAAAACTGGGTTCGAGATTTGGAGTAAAACGCCAAAGTTCGTATGAGGGTTTTTATTCACAACGGAACCCAAAGGTTGACACGTGAAGATGGTCTTCCTGATGTCCAAGTCCAAGTCGCGTAGCAGCTGAGGTCCAGGTATCTCGCCAAAGTCGTCGCAGGTACTTCCACTTGTCGCACTTAGGTAGGTTTCCATCGCTCCGGTTCGCTTCGAAGTTATCGCTTTCGTAGCTCGTACTCGTACTGAACTGGCAGCACACGCACTCGATCGCCTTTTTATATGCGCCGATACAGAGGTCCACACTTTTCTCGAATATTCTCATAACTTGACGAATGTATTTCGATCGACGGGAAACATTGAGACGCCGGTATGTATGTGTGAGTGCGACCAAGCCGACGACCATTCAAAGAACTCTAGCCTTTATGCTGTAAGAATATAAGGCCTAGTTTCGCTTGCATTATCCTGACGTCTTTCTATACGATTCCACTCGCGAACATTCCGAGTCTATCTCTTCAGCAGAGTTCTTACTCGCGAACATTCTACATTTATCTCGTTCGCGACAATATATATCGATAAAAAGTCAATAGTTTTTGTATTTCGTCCAAGATAAAAAAGGTAAAATATTTCATTTTCTGTTATTATTTTATGTTTATTTGCATATATATATAATGACATTACTATCGTTCAGGATGAAGAAGATTAGGAGATACCTTAGTTCCACTTGGTATGTTGTATACTAATAAATTCGGTGGATTGCATTCAGTATTTGTTTAATAAAATATTAATTCTCAGTACTTACTGGTAAATTATTGTTCATATATCTTATACCTTTAAACGAGCAATTCTTGTATGTATGTATGTATGTATGTATGTATATATATATATATATTTATTTATAAATTTCTGTGATCTCGAAAACGGCTCTAACGATTTCGCAGAAAATTTGTATATGGGGGTTTTCGGGGGTAAACAATCGATCTAGATTAGTTTTACGCGTGTTTTCGAGTTTTCATGCGTTTTTCTTTCCTTGCAGAATATGGTCGCTAATTTCGTCGCGCCGCGACTGCCTTGATTTAGCTCAGTGGTTAAGGATAGCGACCGCTAGAAAGAGTGTTACGGGTTCGAATCCCACTCGGTGACTTACTTTTGTTTTTTTTATGTTTAAGTTTATATATTTTTTTTTATTTTGCATTGTTTTTAGACAAGTTTAAAAAAAATTAGTTAATGTTTGAGATGTAACCGAGCAAAGCTCGGTCGCCCAGGTACTATTACTTAAGTATTGTAAGGCAAATGTTAACGACAAATATATTTATATATAATGTAATATTTATCTTCTTTTCTCGCAGATTGTCGGCATAGGAAAAAACACTTTGATCATTTTAATATATCACATAATATACTGCAACAATTTTAAGGTATACATTCGTTTCATGATAATGAACATCTCTCTCCTAATATATATATCAAAATATGAAAAAAAAAATATTTTCCGTAGAAAAAAAAACTCACATCAGCTGATAAGTCAACTTGCATGGGAGGATTTTTTTTTTCTTATTTCAATATGTTCCTTCAGAAAGTTGTTTGCTATCATGACCTGAATTTAGCCTGATAACAGTTTCAGTGTATATTTTCTAGACCCTGTGTAATGTATTTTTATCTGTTTATTCCATTTTCCACTAACGCAACTACTAATATAGCTACTGAAGTGACTTTTGGACTTGGGCGACATCTACACCGCTAGGGATAAAGAGATTAAAATGTTTTAAGTATATATTTATTGTCATAATCATAACATTAACAAGAATATAATTCATAATCACAATACATTATTTTATCGATATCGACGAAGTACTTGGCGTGTAGTAGGTACAACCATTTTAAAGTCAGACATGACATTTCATTTCTGGTCTCATTTTACAATAAGGTAGTTCTATCTTGTTATATCTTAAATCTATGGACAAAAGTATATCGCTTATATTTTTAGGGTTCCGTAGTAAACAAGGAACCCTTATAGTTTCGCCATGTCTGTCTGTCTGTCTGTCTTTCTGTTTGTCTGTCCGTCCGCGGTCCCACTCAGAAACTTTAAGTACTAGAAGGCTGTAATTTGGCATGAATATGTAAATTAATCATGGCAAAAAAGTCGTAAAATAAAATTTTGAAAAATATTTTTTTTTACGTTAGCTGCCATACAAGTAAAGAGGTAGTCAATATTTTTTTTTGTTGAATAGATCTTTAAAAAACATTGTGAGCTTCTTAACACCATTTTTCGATTTAGGGATCCGTTTCTGAAATATTTGGGTTTAAAGCAAATTTTTGTTGGAGGCAAGTGTCCGTGAAAAAAATCACAGCTATAGTATATATAATGTAGTTTAAAAGAAAACTATCAGAGCTAAGTAGGGTATACAAATTAAAAAGTTATAGGCGATCAACTTATAAAATGTACTCGAAAAAAGTAATTTCATACAAATTCAATAGATAATTAGTTTTAAAACGTTTTAGTGGCATAAACTCAAAGTTGGCATTCGGAACTACGGAACCCTACACTGCGCGTGGCCCGACACGCACTTTGCCAATTATTTATCTCTTGCAGATTAACTTAAAGTCGACCTTAGCGCAATAACTATAGATTTCTATATCATAACCAAAGAGACGAAGTCAAAACCCTGAGCTCCGACATCGTCTCGAAGTTGTCGCAAAAATTGATCGTATTAAGTTTTTTGAAAAAAAAAATCATTGTTTGTTCAAGTTTTTATTGTGTGGTCGAAGTACTTATTAAGACCAATGAAATAAGCTCAAACTCAGGGAGTTGCGTCGTTTTATTACTAAGTTCCTTAGACCACCTTCTGTGTCCGTGATCAGACCCTAGGCATCGTCTACCATAAAGAGCTCGTCTAGAAAAATCAAACAAGTCCTACTCAATGAGGTTATGCTGTTTTATGACTGAGTTCCATCGAATATCTACCGGCTCCATCATCGGAACAGCTGATTGACTTCATAATATTGTATTGTCATACTTACACGAGTATGCAAAATTTCAGCTAAATCGGTTGAGGATAACATGCAAGATTTGACCTAAACAGACATTCATACATACAAAATACATAGCAAGTTTAATAAAAGCTTGTAAAATAATCGCGTTTTCATTGCAGACAATGAAAATATGAAACAAGCTTGGATATTTTCCGCACCGGATGCGCCATCTACTACGTGAGTATAGTTAGTGTTATGTTTAGTCATTTCATTCCAGTCGTGTCGTTTTATTACAAGTTTCTTTAAATTTAAATAGTAGATTATTAACCAAGGGGATAAAGCAGTGTCTTCTGTCGCGGGTGACGACTTAAATCGTGAGCGCAACGAAGGACTCGAAGGTTTACTCCCGAGTGAAGCGAGGGAGTTAAATATTTAAATCATGAGCGAAGCGAGGGATTTAGGACGAGTCCTGAGTGTAGCGACGGATTTAAGTTCACCCAAGACTAAGACAGCTTTATCACCGAGGAAAATACTCTACTTTTCGTACCATTTGCGAAAAAAATAAAGACAATAATAACAAGAGATAAGCATTAATTAATCAATTAATTGTGAATAAATATAGGTACGCAGAAAACTTAGCCCTTTGCTTTTTCTTTCTGGAAACCTAAACAACTGGTGTAAACAAACAATAGGTAACGGGCTAACGGGAGTTTTTGGCGGGAAGTCAAGGGGTTCAGTTGAAGTTTGCTTTAAATTGTTCTGCAAATTGGTTCCAGTTTACTTTATAATATGAAATTGATGTAGTTTGGTGTTATAAATGCTTATTCGCACGGACAATATGTGAAATGTTTGAAGTGGACAGGCATAGTGCGGCTGTACATAGTAATATTTATTTGCGGACTGCGGTGGGCGTCTTTGGGCGCCATCCACTACTCAATCGGCTATGAAAACCAGTGGACTCGTATAGATTTGTCGCCAGAAGCTCCCTTGAAGCAATCAAAAGACTTATACAAACCTTCGATTGTGTTGTGTAGTTAGGGTTAGGATTAGGAATAAAGAAGAGATAAATGAAGACTACTCTAAAGGATCAGTATCCAGAGCCGTACATTTATTATAAAAAAAAACAAACAATAACATGACTTGATTAAGTTGTTTTTATTAAATTTAGGTGGTTTTGTGGATTTTGCGGATACATGTTGTCGATTCAAAATCGTTATTTTTTTATTATATATATAATAAAGAATTGATTTCAGTTCAGTATACATTTCGGTGAGTATTCCAAACTTAAATCACATTCTCCCCCTGGAGAATGAATGAAATTCAGTACAATTTTCTTTCCCTGTTTTCATTCTTGGTCTAGAGGCTGAATGAAATTCAGTACATTTTTCTTTCCCTGTTTTTAACAGATTGAAAATGACTATTGTTATGTTCGCTTTTTGTGCCATAGAATGTGACTTTTTTGAGCAAGTGGTACGAAAAAGTTATTAAAGCAACTGTTACGTAATGAGGGGCATTAACACACGAATGTGGCTTTATCACGCGAGGCGAAGCCGAGTATGATAATAGTATCACATGAGTGTTTTAATACCTCGTACAAGACTATCTACACCCATGATTTGAATCCTCTATAAAAGGTTCTGACTATAGGGTAGGTAACTAGGTATGGTGTTGTAAGAACTCTACGAAAATGTATGGTAAGTTTGCTGAGTATCTAATGCAAACACACTGTGTATAGGTAATAATAGAATTATTGGCGTGATACTATGAGAATTAGAATAACCTATAAAATCTTTTTTTTTTAAATTACTGTGCTGTGGTAGTGAAACGCGTGAGCAGGACAAAGTATTTTTTTTAATTTAGAAAGATACTATGAGATACAGTAGTTTACAATTACTTTCATACAAGCTATCTGGATGATCTTAACGAAATCCAACTTATATTTTTAAGTATAATACCTCGTCCCTATCCATCGCGGGGCAAACAGAGTCCAGGTATATTACCTTAAGGCCACGTTGAATGATACCTTTGGATGATAATATAGTTACTATGACGCTGGTTGTTCTAATGCTGGCAATACGCTAACTGTTTCACAAACTTTTAAAGGATTTATAGCATAGATGTAGATAAAAATAAATAATAAACAAAATAATGCTTATTAGATTACATTTTAGAAAGACTTACAGCCAAAAATACAAATTGTATAGAAACAAATAAGAAATATAAGGCCATTTAAAAGTCTACGAGTAGAAGTAAAATAGAAAAGAGAAGATCAAGGATATTTTACAAGAACACAGTAACCAGTGATATACAATTTTTATATTATTAACAAGTACCATAAGTAAATTGTGTTAACAGATGTAAAAAACGGAACCAACTTTTGCTATTATAATATTAGTTAGATTTTAGAAATTAGAAATCTTGAGAATTTAATGATTTCGATAAATTAAATAAAACCATTTGCAAAACAATTTTGTATTTTCAATAAATGTTTCAAGTAATCTTTTGTTACAGACCCTACCTAAGATTAGCGGTGCAATGGTGCACCCAGCCGATCCCCAACTCTCTGGACTACTTGGGCGTGTGGACGGAACCCATAGCCTTTGCGGTCGACCCGCTCTTCGTCACGTTCCTGGCTTACAAGCCACAATTCAAACATTTGGGTAACAAAATACTCCTTTAGAGGTTATATAAAAGTGGTTTGATGGACTAACTCAGAGGTTGTTAACAAAGACCTCATATCGATCCCAATCTGCACATTCCTGGTTTTGACCTCCCGCGAAAATGCTAGACCCAGAATAATAGATGCCGAACTTCACAAGGAAAATGTGCCGAACTAATATGTGCAGTTGAAAATATGTTTTAAATCCCAAGGGATGTGCAGTCTATGTCAACCTTATTGACTCTTGCCCCATTTTGTCCATTGAAGGTGGCATTCGGAAAGTACACGAAACCGACAGCGACCTTTCTTAATGTTCTGCCTGCCTTCCATTGACCCAATAACTATACTGCATATTTTTTTACACAGTTCGTAGATAACAATAATTATCACTCTTCTGTAGAACTAAAGACCTCCCCAAATAATAGGAAGATTGAGCAGATGCTGGGCAAAGTTTGTGATTCCATAAGATGTAAATCTTTAATGCTGGTGCCCGTTCTGTGTTACATATACCTGTATTTAATTTAATTATTTATAAAATCTTTATTGACCATAATGGTACAAAAGGTGGACTTTAATGCTTATGCATTCTCTACCAGTCAGCCTTTAGGAAAACCAGAAATAAATTTATTAGCGATAGGCATAGGACTGTATATACACCACGATGGCTCAAAATCTTCATGTACCTATAAAGTGTGTTTTCATTAATATGGTTTATTTTTTCAGAGGTATCGTCTAGTTCTTTTTCTACTCTAAACGTGAAAAGCGTCCCGTACTTTCAAAGACGACGCACTACGCCGCCTGTAAGTTGATCAATTTACTATATATTTCTACCTGTTATTGTTTTCTATTCCCTATAACTAAAATGGGAAACAGTGGCGTCTCTACGGATGCCGAAATCCACTTTGGGTCGCTGAATCAGCGCACAATTGTATTTTTAAGAGATAGTGATAATATTATTGTTTGGTAACAGTCGTCAAGCGGACGCAGCGGACGCGGTGGCGCCGAGGGGGTCCACGTGCGCCCGCGCAGCTTGGAGTCCGGCAGCGAGCCGAGCGAGGTGAAGCAGCAGAAACCGCTACTTGCTGTGAGTCGCTTTGCCTGCTCGACTCTTTGTCAGCTAAATAAATGCTAACAAAAATGTTAGTAGGGTCACACGCCTTCGTTCCCCCGGCTTATAGGAGCATACATCAAATCAGTAACAGTTCCAACAAAACCATATACTACTTAACCCTTTCTTACCCACAACGCAGAAATACAGTTTTCTCTAAACCTTGTACTTGTTGATCGGCACGTGCCTCTGCAGCCTCTTTGTTGTTATGGTCAGCCGACACCTTAGCCGTAGCATGTGAAGATCCTTTGGTTTAGAAAAGTTATATAAACTAAAATTTCTGTTTTCTGGATACAGCCTCCTTGCATCGATAAAAAGCCAGTGGTTGCTCTTTGTCACCTAACCTACTTTGTTCACGCGTCATAATTTTTTCCAATCACTTTTGGTTGAGCTACCGATGCTCAAACGATTAAGATTGTCTCTGAAATGTAAATATATACTTAACTAGTAGTTCGCCGCGACCTTAGACCTCGCGATTATTTTTCGCAATTCAGTTTCCTAAATAATCCCTAGATGGCGGTATCCAAAGTTAGAACGCGCTATGGTATCGTTTGCTACATAATCGCGGACATTTTTATTAATATTTCAAGAACTACTGAACCGATTTTGATGCCCAACGAACTTGAAAATTCTTTTGATGTTTCCTACATGCCTACCAAGTTTCATCAAAATCAAACCATCGGTTCGGCTGCTATCGCGGTACAAACAATCATACATACATACATACATACATACAATGTGTTTTCGCCCCCAACTCGATTTAGAGACCTCACTCGCTTCGCTCGTTCGGTCAAAAAAATTGAAAACTAAACTTTAAATACCAGTCGTGAAATAAAAATAAATACATCGCACTAAAAAGAGAACACCTTCTGGTGGGATTCGAACTCTAGACGCTCAAGTCAATCAGATCTCCATAAAAACGAATTGAACTATTTATCCTTTGACAATGCTGGTGAAAAAATCTGTCTATTGTATGTCATAATAGAAAATAAAATTCCTTTGTTATTTCGTTGACACTACAAGCACAAAATGGTCGTAAGAGCCATGTAATCCAAAGGCGCTTAAGGCCTTTGTGCCAATTCCGCCATATTCAAAAATCTAAAAAAAATGGCTCTACTGTCGATTTTCATATGTTTATTGAACCTGCTTCCAAAATTTCACGGGAATCGGTTAAGAAATGAGACCTCTACAGGAGAACACAGACATACGAAAGCATTTTTGACCAAGCTAAAACGGAGACCTCTCTCGCTTCGCTCGCTCGGTCAATAAAACAGTAAATTAAATGCACTTTTTATCACTATTTTTGTGTTTGAATTCAGAACAATGAGATATTCCGATTTGCGCTGTGACACGTCAACACCTCCTAGAGGCTTCATACATGACATGACTGACCGAACGGACCCCGGTACGGCGCACACCGGATACGTGGACACGAGGCCTCACTTTTAACTATAGCAATTGTTTCAATTTTCATGTAGATTTTAATTAATTTAACCTTCCTTTTTCTTCACTAAATTTCTATTTTCACTTTAATCTTTCTTTATCTCGTAGTCATGGTATAAAGTATAGTATGCAACACTTGAATAAAACGGATTTATATCGAAGGCCATGAATCACTCACCTCGCTCAGGATTCTCTCTGCGGTCGTGATTCAAGCGTTAGATCCCTTCACTTGTTCTTGATTCATCTATGGCCCTCGAATTGAATCCGTCTTTTATTCACTAGTTGCATAATATACTATTGTTTCCAGGCAAAATCATTAGAAAAAGTGACTAGCAGCGAAAAAGTAGTCGATCTGTACGAGCGATTACGACACATGCTGATAAACATCGAGCTGGGGATGGTGCTTGTTTACGTGACCGCGAGCACGGCGTCGGCCCTTGACTGCGCGACCGTGCGCGACGCTCTGGAGCGCCACGCGCACTCCTGCAGCGTGCTCAGCCTGGGGTGAGTGTCTCCCTTGAGCTGCCTGCGTGGGGTATAGTTGAATTGGTCTTTCATAGTATTTTATGCAACAGTTGTATAAGAACTGTCAAAAAATGCGAGTGCCGCAGGTTACGATGCGAACCTTGGCGAGCATCGTAAGGAGACGCCATCGAGCATTTTTTGCGGTACTTATACAACGTTGCATACAATATTTTTTTTTACGACTATATTTACTACAAAAAATATGTACAAAAACAAACAAAGAAAAATACGAAAATGTTTGACGTATGTTTGGTAAATTAGATTTTTTAGAATATACAAGTAGAGTCTGTACGGAAAGAGAACCGTCGTAGGATTTGAGGGCGCAGTTGTGTTTAATATCCGTATTTGTTATGTTGACAACACTGTTGTGTCATTATAGTGCGACTATAAAGTTTTTGATATTTTGAAACTATGACGGCTATTGGATGCTAATGGATAAATTATATTTTCATATATTATTTACATTACATGTAATGGCTGTAAATGAAAATATATTTTTATATGTTTTCAGATGCTATCTTCATCGTTAGCCTTTAGGTTAGGTAGGCATAAAAAATAAATTTAAAATAATAATATATTTATTAATTTATTGGTCAGAACCATAATCACAGTCTTATTCTAAATATTCAATGCCGGACATGTTTGAACTATCATCGGATAGGCTATAGAGATCCAAAGAATTTTCTTCTTCTAAACTTGATTTGCTTGAATCTGTTACAGTTATTTATAATAAATTCTTGCACCACACGCCGTTATTTAAGGAACCTTCTTTTTTATTTTAGATACTGTATCTTTACTTAAACCTGAAAAAAATAGGGCAAGTTTATCTAAACGCATAATAAATTAAAAGTATCAACACTCTTTATACCTGCTATCAAAAACTTTGACTGAAACAAAATAAACAAATATTTTTATATATTTATGCGAATTCTCTTTAATTTATACATACTCGTAATATAAAATGTCGGTGTCTGGGGGTTACCTAGGAAATCTAAAACATTTAAAATAACTTTCTACATACCGCATATCGCCGCCACACGTTCCATGACTTTGTTTAAGTCGATAATTGTGTTTAGCCGCTTTTTCTTTTTGGCAAAACCTATAATAATATTAAATATTATTTCCCTTGTAGGACTAGGTAAAGGATTTCCCCTTTTTGAAATGATTTAAAATAAAAATCACGTTAAAACAACGCGGTAAACAAAGATGACGTAGAGTTTGTCATTTGACAGATGGGTATTGGGTTGTCATATAAAAAAGATTTTGTTAGTTTGATTTTACGCCACGACGGTTCTCTTTCCGCACAGACTCTACTGATCTATATTTGATATCTATTGTAAACTTTTTTTTAAATTGACGTCTTTTTAGTGACAATGTTGAAAAAAATCTTATGATGGTAGTATGGTAAATCTATAGAAAAAAAGTTCTAGGTCTATGGCTAGGCGTATCTTTTTAGCGAAATAACGAAACATGTGCTATTATGAGGAATAGAGTATACACTTTTTTCTGCAATCATTTTATAAATGTTCTTATAATAGTGTTTAGAACCATTTAAAAGACAGATAACAGTACAGGAGTAGAAAAAAAATAGTATAAGCTTGTAAACACCATTTTTTGATTTAGGGATCCGTTTTTGAAATATTTGGTTCTGTAGCGTACATTTTTGTTAGAGTCAAGTGTCCCCCCCCCCCTAAATCTTCTAAACGGTTATATACACGACATGTGAAATTTCAAAGCTGTAGTGTACTTATATATAACGAAATTTAAAGGAAAACTATCAAAACTAAGTCGGACTTACAAATTACAATGTTATAGGCGACCAACTTATAAAATGTACTCGGAAAAGGAAAAATTCATACAAATTTTATGCAATTATGAATAATATCAGATTGTGCTATAAGGCGTTAAGGTAATACTTTTAACGCGAGGGCGCTACTTTGAATCCAGAGCGAAACGAAGGATTCCACAGTTGAATCACGAGCGTAGCTAGTGATTCTACGGTGGAATCCTAAGTGAAGCGAGGGATTCAAGTATTTTGCCCGAAGTAAAAATATTACAATTACAATAAACTTGATATTCACTATTGGCTTAAACTCACGAAAAAGTATTCAAATTTACACAAATAATTACAAATATAACCTACAACTTCTGTATTGCTTTAAATCAAAGACAAAAATTAGCTTTTTAATTATATATTTTTTTCTAAGTTAAGATCATTAAAATGTTTACCCATGTTGACGACGATAAGTATTCCAAATTTAAAAAAATTACGACTCCTGTGCCCATTATTTGTTTTTTTTTATTTTCTTGATTATGGCGGTCAAACTTCGTTGAAGCTTATTTTGCCAGTGTCTAGTAATATCTCTTCTTTATTCCTAATCCTAAACCCTTAACTATACAGTCAAAGGTTGGTATAGGTCCTTTGATTGCTTCACGGGAGCTTCTGGCGACAAATCTATACGAGTCCACTGGTTTTCATAGCCGAATGAGTGGCGGACGGCGCCCAAAGATGCCCACCGCAGTCCGCAAATAAATATCACTACAACCGCACTATGACTGTCCACTTTCAAACATTTCACATATTGTCCATGAAAATGAGCATTTATAACACCAAACTACACCAATTTCATATTATAAAGTCCACTAGAATCAATTTGCAAAACAATTTAAAGCAAACTCCAACTGGACCCCTTGACTTCCCGCCAAAAACTCCCCATTATTTGTTGCTTTAAAACTAAATTTCATTTATTTTTGCTCGACTGCCAGCATTATTGTTGATTCTACATAGATTATGTTCGTATTCATTTCTCAAATTGAGTTTTAATCCCTAGAGATTTTCTTTTTCAATTTTTAATTCCGAGAGAATCAGCAGTAACTTTAGCTCCAAATGTTTTGGGATGAAAACATCGTTTTTCGAGAAGATGAGATGAAAAATACATTACAATAACAAATTTAATAAAATTAGCTTTTAAACGGTCCATGCCATTAAAAAAAACGTTTAATGGCATGAACCGTTGAAGCCATTAAAAACATCTAAAGGCTAATATGCCGACTTTGAGTTCAAGCCATGAAGTCAAAGTTGGCATTCGTGACTACCGAGTCCTGCACTGCGCCTGACCCGGCACGCACTTTGCCAATTTTTTACATTCTTAGTAGTATTACATTCTATCATTATTGCCGCGAACGAGATACAGGCAGGATTTTCCCGAGTAAAAACCGTATAGAAATATGTCACTGTCAAAATGGTGAAACTAGGCCTTATGTCCTTATGGCATAATGCCTGAAGTTGTTTGACTTTGTTGCACTGTCACACATATCAACATCTCAACGTATATCGTCGTCGAAACATTCGTCAAGTATGGAAAACATTCGAGAATAATTTAGACCTCCTATATAAAAAGGAGATCGAGTGCATGGCACGTAAGTAAGTTTAATACGAGCTATCAAAGTGATCACTTGAGAGAGAACCGAAGCGAAGGAAACCTACCTACATAATTACCTGCGACAACTTGGGCGAGATATCTGAACCTCTGACCCTGTACATTAGGACGACCATCTTGATGTGTTAACCTGTGGCTCTAAAAAATAAAAACCATCACACGAACTTTGGCGTTTTTCTCCAAATCACAAACTCTAGTTTCGTAACACTACTAAAGAATAAGATAGTTGTACGCATGTGCAATGAATTTGACTTTGACTTTGACTTTGACTACAGGCTTGGTCGTCTCTCCATGCACTCGAGCTCAGTGAAAAAACACTTATGGTCTGTGATCCGTCATGACGGCCCTACATTTGTCGAGAAGAAACAAGCTCCTGGTGTTAAAACTGGTAAGTATGATTTAACTCGTTTTTTAAACGACTTCAATCATGGAGGAAGTAGTAAACCAGTATATCTATCTGGGTCAATTGATCCAGCAGGAAGAAGGAGATCACCCAGGAAGTGGTCTTTCGACGAATCTGACTCGGCTGGGAAGCGTTAGGGAAGTTACGCAGTGTCTTCTAGTCTAAACCAACTTTGTGTCTTAAGACTAAAGTCTACAACCAAACCAGTGATGACTTATGCCTCTGAAACGTGGTCCCTTACAATACGAGTAGATCTTGTAAGAAGTCTCAAGGTCTACGCTCGGAGAGGGCTATGCTCGGTGTTTCTCTACGTGATCGAATCAGAAATAAGGAAATTCGTTAAAAAGACAGTGGGTAGGACACATAGTGCGACAAACCGATGGCCGATGGGGCAAAAAAGTTAAAGAAAGGCGACCACGTACTTGCAAGCGAAGCGTAGGACGAGGAGGTCTGACGACCCATGGTCGCTGGAAAGCGCTGGATGCAGGCCGCTTTAGACCGGTCATTTTGGAAATCCTTGTGCCTATGTCTAGCAGTGGACGTTATGCGGCTGAAACCGTATAATAGATATACATAGAAAGATCATTTTAGGGTTAGATCTCTCTCGCTCTGAAATGACCGTCGATTACCAGAAAAATATAACAGCATAGAAAAGTGCTGTTCCATGCTGACAAGTAAGATTAAATTTAGCGTGAGATAAATGTCAAATACAAAGGTTTCACCTCATCAGTTGATAACAGTTGGCCATTAAAATACTTTTAGATAACTTTACTATTTCTAGAAAATTGGCGGTATAAATAGCTTAAACTGGAATAATCATCTTATTCTTGAATTAGTTATTAATAAAACGCAAAATCTAGAGTATTTTGCCATTTTTTCTCGGAATAAATTTTAAACCAGTTTCGATTGAATCTGTTCTTATAAACATGTATTTTTTACTGTAGAAGAAGAAGATTCGTTCCCATGGAAGATGCGGATCGCGGACATGTCGTGCTACACTCTAGAGGCATCCCCCAACGTGAGCGAGCGCCACGGCGTGGACCGCTCGGCCAGTGGCCTCCGCTCGGCTAGTGGCCTCCGCTCGCATATAAGGGTCACAGGTTGGTTCCGGCGCTATTCTGGACACATTCAACTGTAGTGAAACAATTATTGTGTCCGGTTGAGTGTCTCGGAAGGTGTTAACCCTTTCACCGCAAGACTTTATGTCAGTTGTCGTGCCCCGAACGCGAGGAAAATTTAGGCATAGTGAATCGAATTTAACAACCAAAAAAGGAATGAATATGAGTATAACAGGACGAAATCTCCTAAGGTCCTCCTGGAGGGCGTTGAGTGGTCGGCTGCGGGCGCCTGGGCATCTCGACAAGGCAAGAAGCAGGGAGAGGTGCATTGACGGGGAATGGGGACGCATGTGTCGCGGGACCTTGGGAGGTTCCGTTCTGATAATAATTTTGTGGTCATGTGCAATACCAGCAGTGGTTTTTTGTCGGAAATATCCGACGCTCGCAAAATGGGCACATCAAATGTTTGTCGGATAAATCCGAAGTTCGCGGTAAAATAATAATTTTAGTTGTAAGTGTTAATAATTGTAGTCGTGAAAGATATACCATGAAAAAAGAATTTATATACTCATGATCAAGGAGCTTGCTGGCGTGGTGCGAGTACGCATTACTAGCGCTTCTGCAAGATAAGCAACTCCAGGCGTAATCTACACTTGGATCGGTGACTTTTTCGGTTTATTTCGGCAAGTAGACGTGAAAATGGCTAAAATTCTGGATTTTTTCAAAGAGTAAACTAAGGCGTTTTATAACGTTTCCGTTGTTCATTGAGTGTAGGTTATATATGTACATATTAAGTATAATTTAATTTTTAGACATGTTTATTATATTATATATTTAGGTATATGTACTACCTACGTTTTATTGTTATTTATATATATTTTTTTAGATTAATTATATCGTCTCTGTTGGACTATTCAACTCCACCCTTTTTTCTGACATCTCATTTCTGATACTCGATTCGACGGAAAAGATCCCTTCTTGGGATAAGCCCGCCCTTGTTCAAATTATATCCTATATGATATTATGTTTGATAAACAGTTTACCAAAAAAACAAAAAAAAAACGACGGGTTGCACTCTGGGAGTGCCGGCAGAAGTGAAAACTTGAATATTAACGTTGTGCATTTTTGATATTTTGGAATGGTTAGGGAATAATTTTGCACGAATTGCTTTAATTATCAGTATAAAATATTTCAAATCTTTTCTGAACCACAGTCTGTCACAAATGTCACAAGCATGACACATTACACACACGAACGTAACGTAACATAAACACACACGAACATTCGCGCAAGCGCCCTGCGCCGTCTTACGAATTTTCGATCAGGACACGTGGTCCTGACGCGAGTTTAAGATTTTTTAACCATTCCAAAAAAAGTGCACAACGCCGCTAAAGAAGTTTTCACTTCAAAAAATGTCTCTAGTGGTTATCCGTCCAAGTGCGAAGCTTGTGTCGCTTTACTTGCAAAAGCGCTAATAACGCCCTCCCATCAGGCCACCGAGCTCATGCCTCACAGACGGCCATGGCCTAAACCGCTACGTCTCCATTTAACAGGAGTAAATCCAAGAACCGTGCTCGAGTTGACCACCACCACGGTGACGCTGTCCGTGGTCACCAAAAAAATGACCATTAAGATGCCCCTTAGGCAGGACAAGAAGAAAGGGCAAGATAGGCCGGAGGATGAGGTTAGTCTTTTACTATCACTTTTTCTGATGGTAGCCTTGACACGCATATATCTTTCTATTTCAATCAAAAGTCTAGTTGATCATAAGCTTTTTGTTGTTGATTGTACTAAAAAGAATGCCATTTTTTTACCGACTACAAAACAGAAAAGGTTGTCAATTCGACTGTCTTTTTGTATGTATGTATATTACGCGATACTTTCGCCAATCGTTAACCGAATTTGGTAAAGATATCTTTACCGTGATAAAGAACTTTGGAGATATGGAACTCCCTTACATCCTATACCATTTTCACTTTTGTTACACGATATCTTCGCCAAATGTAAACGAAATGATATTGTACCATTTGTTTGGTTAATGTTAGCCTCATGCATGATACAGGTAAAGTTATACGAAAAGTATTCATTGGGTTGTATTTTTTTTTAAAGAAGGTCTTAAATTTTACCACAGAATTAATAATAGTATTACATACAGAACGGAAACTCGCACCGTCCCCCGCAGTCTGGTGTCCCCGCAACCCTTCCCCCGTTATTGTGAGGTGTAAGCGGCAATAAAACAGGGTTATTGATAGTCGCACGTTGACATTACGCGAGTCACTTAGGATTATTGAATTATAATGGTGAGAAACTGCGAACATTATCATTGTTTATCCACGGAAAACAATAAATAACGAAAATTTTATAGATTTCCGAGTGATAAAAACAGGTAAGCAAAGCAACAAATTCTGTGGTGGCGACCCTGATTGTTTAACTCACACATTTGACGTGTGCACGGACGGATTGTTTCGTTTGTAGTAGTACTAGGTATATATGCTGCTTCGTTTGTATGAAGTGCCATACCTGTGATTTTACACTCCCTAAATTTCTTTATAGCAAAATAAAGTCCATAACATTGTCCATATATTCAAAGTTTTTTTATTATCTCACAGACTAGTATAGAAAAGACAAAATAAAAGAAGAGAAAATTATCAATACATAGTGTAAAACAAAGTCCCTTCCTGCTCCTTCTGTCCGCCCCGCCGCTTAAAGTACGATTCACACTTGCGGCAACGCGTCGGGCCGCGTCGGAGCGTATTTTACAATTTGTCAAAGGAAATTGAAACAATCAAGAAGTAGTTAAGTGCCATATTAGCATGCAATTTACGCAGTTTTGAAGCCGACCGGCAGCGCCCGGACTCCGCGGTATACTCGCGTACGTGATCGGCTGCTCGGGCACGCGGTCGGCTGCTCTGGTACGTAGTCGGCTATTCGACGCGGCTCGCGGCTACTGCCGGCGTCTGATGATTAGCTCCATCCGTTTCTTTTAAGATTATTTTCTTCTTTAGGTTCCATTCACTCATTATATATAATTAAATTACGCAACATTAACACAATAGCACTGAAACAGACAGTGATGTGGTACTAGTCAGATCGTGCCGTTGGATGCGCGCGCATGCCGTCGGAAATAGCCGTCAGGCGGCTCCGTTCGGCTGCCGGCGCATGCGCGAGCATCCGAGGCGACGCGCTCCGACGCCACTCCGCCAGTGTGAATCGTACTTAAATCTTTAAACTACGCAACGGATTTTAACGCAGTTCAGATGGAGTGATTCAAGTGGAAGCTTTAAGTGTATAATGCATGCCCACGTGAAGCCACAATCAATATGATCATGATAATAATGCACTTTTTTCAGAGAATGAAGTATTTCAAGGGGGGTTTGGATTTTAAGCCTTCAACGCTGAAGGAATTCGTCCGAGGACCTTCCAAGTAAGTTTACTTTTATTTTACCACTTTATACTATGAGTAATTTGAATAAATTAAGAAATATGCAATAAAATTATGACTTTTAAAGCAGCGAATTATACTATCGTACTATATTATGGAAGCATAAATCAAGCGCCAAAGCCATGGCGACCCAATCGACTCATTTTATAGGTATAAATATGGTTTGTAAACTTAGCTGTAAGTAAATAATCTGACGTCAACATTTACCCTTTAAGAAATCGAAAGAAAAAAGAAAAAATATGGAAATTATCAAGGTAAATAAAGGATTTTTGACTTTTTGTCGCTGCGTCATGCGACAATCATTTTATAGGTATAAATATCGTGGTAGAATGTTTAAGTTATTGAGAGATATAAAATTATGCTTCTTATTAATAACGACTACAATGTTTTGTGTTAAAACGAATTTCGTCATTTTCGATATTTTTTTTACAGGCGCAAAAAAACTCCAGAGGTAAGTTTTATCACTTAATCATTTTAACTAGGTACGTATTCTTTGTTACTTTTTAGTATATTACGTGCACATGTTGAAATTGCGTGCATGTAAGAAATGAGGACCGTTGGCAAATGCCCATTTACACAGTGGTTAATGATTTTTGTTTAGACCATGCATGAAATCTGTTGCTTGAATGTGATAGAATGCAACTTGCAGTGTGTAAACGGGCTTTTAAAGAACCGTTGAACTAATATTATACTAACGGTCTTCATTCAACGAACTACTAGCAATTTTTTCGGATCAATTGATTGATAGATTTGTTTTCGCCAAGTTCTATGGTGACATAGCGAAACCCTAAAATAGTTGCACACGGCGTATTTTCAAGAGTATAGAGCCTTCAAAGTGGCCGGTACTGGGCCGATCAAATATGATATGACAAAGAAATCCATCGACACGCAAAGAAGAAGAAAGTGCCTTTGTGCCGCGATTGTTTATAAATTGTCTTAGAAAGGCTTTCGCAAAGATTTCGTAATTACAATACAATATACTTACGCGCGACTGCAGCGCGTCTGTACCGCCGTATCAGCGCGTTTGGATCACAAAGTTTTTGAAATTCTGCCCAGTATTTCCGTATGCGTACGAATCGCGATTACGACTCGTAAGCGCGAGTCATCGGCGCGTAAAAAATACGCCGTGAGCGTGCGTACAGTCTTAGTGCTTTAGGTGGAGAAGGAGCCGGAAGTCGAAACATCGACGCAGACCATGATGGGCCCGGTACTGTCGCTAGGCGTACATCTCCATGCCGACACGCCACCGGTCGTTCTAAGGATTGATCATGACCAGGTATGTCTGTAATAAAGTTTCACTGGGCTACAATGTAGCCAATTTAAATTTGACCTGGACGGCCTTGACGTCAGACGGTAGTGTGCGCTCTGTGTAGAAACCAGTAACCTCGTCAAATCACCTAGGTAGGTAGTGGACCCTGGGCTCTCAAGCATTACCGCTGAAGATGCAACCAGGGAATAAGCTTGGATAATAATGAATTTCTATGGGTGTGCGTTCTTTTACAGACAAAAGTTTTATAGATTCTCGTTATACAGATTTTTTCTAAGATTATCATTTCATTGAATATTCAATACGTAGAATACTCAGTAAGAAGAATATTTAAAAATAGTTAATTTTTGTTACACAGATAAGCAATACTCAGAATATTTATTATGAAGAATTCTATAATAAAAAAAGGAATTGTTCCAATATTTTTACGTGCATGCTTCCTTACTTCCTACTTTCGTTTAAATCTTTATTTTTTCTGGTAGTTATGGTATAAAGTAGTATGCAACTCTTTAATAAAACGGATTTATATCGAGGGCTATGAATCTCTCGTGTCGCTTCGGTCGTGAATTAGTTAGAATCCTTCTCTTGCTCTTGATTTATCTATGGCCTAAGCCCGTTCTTTATTCACTTATATTTTTGTATAATATACTATTATATATTTGTTGCCAGGTGCAAGTGATGGCGGCTGCGATCCACTGCTTCCGGCACATCATCATGCTGTTGCAGAGGCCGCCCATCGTCGTCTCCAAGCACCACATCGCTTCCAGTCGCTCGCTCATGAAGACCAACGCATCTGTTCATCGGTACTTTGTTTCTGTATTAACCCTCGACAAAAAACGGGGGTGTTATAAGTTCGCTAATGTCTCTCTGCCTGCCGTCTTTTCTGCTTGTATATTACTCGTAGCATTGTAGCTCTTGAACGGATGGACCGATTTTGATGCGGTTTTTACACAAGTTTCCTTGCTGTGGTTTTTGCTGTGTTTGATAGAAAGTGATTGAGTGAGTGATTTTGGAATAGATATCATCTATTCTACGCCCAAAGAACGTCCTTCCCTTTCCACTGTTCGCGTTATATAAATAGGAGAATAATGCTATTGAATTTATTTATTTTCAAATGAACTTATTCTACTTTTACAGGTTTATACCCAACGCAAGATACCATAACACGTTATATAAATTATAACCTTTGTAAATTTACTTAGAGAACACCATTTAATGAGCGGGAACTGTTCTGAAACATTGCAATTCCATGGGCATGTTTGAACTGTCCCAAGTTATTTGAAAGCCTAAAAATATTTTTTTTTAAACATGCTCGGAAATGTATGTTGAAATGACTCCTCCAGCAATACCCCACTTCCCGCTCTCTGCATTGTAATATTGTTTTAATTTTGAACAGATCTGTGGAAGAGGTGCGTGACAGCCAGTCAGACAGCACACTCAGTGAAAATCCCTCCGAGCTGATATCCATTTACGAGGCCAAATCGCTTGACCAATGTAAGTGCATTTCCGTTTGAATTCTCTGTTAGTTTTTAATATCTTTTTCATAACATGCTCGGAAATGTAGATATTTTTTTTGTAATAATCGGCCAATTGCGAATCGGATTCGCGCACTAAGGGTTCCGTACCATTATCTATAAAAAAATGCGTTTGTTCTATGGGAGCCCCCTTAAAATATTTATTTTATTTTGTTTTTAGTATTTGTTGTTATAGCGGCAACATAAATACATACTTTGTAAAAATTTCACCTGCCTAGCTATCGCGGTTATTGAGATACAGCCTGGTGACAGACAGACGGACAGACAGCGAAGTCTTAGTAATAGGGTCCCGTTTTTAGGGTTCCGTAGTAAACAAGGAACCCTTATAGTTTCGCCATGTCTGTCTGTCTGTCTGTCCGTCCGCGGTCCCACTCAGAAACTATAAGTACTAGAAGGCTGTAATTCGGCATGAATATGTAAATCATTCATGGCAAAAAAGTCGTAAAATAAAATTTGGAAAAATATTTTTTTTACGTTAGCTGCCAAACAAGTAAAGAGGTAGTCAATATTTTTTTTCTCGACAAATACATTGTGTGGGGTGTCGTTGAATAGGTCTTTCAAAAACATTGTGAGCTTCTTAACACCATTTTTAGATTTAGGGATCCGTTTCTGAAATATTTGGGTTTAAAGTGCAAATTTTTGTTGGAGGCAAGTGTCGTGTAGCCTCTATCTGCTAAACGTTTATATATAGCCACGTGAAAAAATTCACAACTATAGTATATATAATGTAGTTTAAAAGAAAACTATCAGAGCTAAGTAGGGTATACAAATTAAAAAGTTAAAGGCGATCAACTTATAAAATGTACTCGAAAAAAGTAATTTCATACAAATTCAATAGATAATTAGTTTTAAAACGTTTTAGTGGCATAAACTCAAAGTTGGCATTCGGAACTACGGAACCCTAAACTGCGCGTGGCCCGACACGCACTTGGCCAATTATTACCCCCTAGGTACGGAACCCTAAAAAAAGAGGCAAAGTTTGTAATTCTTGGCCTAGGCCAGGAAAGTAAGTATGGAAACTCTTAAAGTATTGGGTTTCATACAATAAACGTGATTTTTTATAGATAATGGTTCGAAACCTTGCGTGCACGAGTCCGACGCAAACATGGCCGGCAATTTTTTTTTGAGAGAAATATCTTTGTGTAAAATATGACTGGGTTGTACGAGCTATGTTTCCTTTGCACTACGCAAAAAAAACGGGAAAATAAAAATATTTACTTTGCAGTAAGCACTTATTGCTTTTGACGAATATTTGCATACTTGGATTTAAAAAAAAAAATATATTTTCTCAGATTTATTGAAAAAGCACTATACATGCCTCGGATGGAATGGGATTGCCGGACTCGTAATTATTGTTACAACCGTAAAATCACTCGTCCGGTAATGCTTTATTTCCCGCCCTCTGAATTAATGTACTATTTCTATTTGCAGTTAGTTTACGTATCTCTGAAACAAAAAGTTGTGTTTTGTTGGAACAAAGAATGGTACAAATGCGACTTTTACGGTCGCAGTAGTACCTTGTGATAAAATGGTACCTGTTTTTCCTCAGCGACAGTAAAATTGAAGAAGTTGCTCTGGTTCCAATGGGTGTTGGGGCGCGTGACGTTGGTGATGTCCACGCCCCAGGTGAAGTTCGCCGTGGACATAGACGACATCATCTCCACCGTGGACCTGCAGGAGCACTACAACCAGTTCAAGCTGAAGCTGGCCTCCGCCTCCATGCGGCACTACGAACGGTGAGCATAGCAAATCTCTTATAAATACTTTAGCTAGGTATAGCCTGCGTGGCAAAAGATTTGACAAACTATAGCAGGGCTTGCTGATGATGAGGCTTGAAGACTATGAAGTTGACAGCGCGCCGCTTCATTGTCTACGAAAAAGCTGCGTTCAGGAATCGTGGCGAAGACAAGCAAAGGAAAACCCATACTATGTGTAATGATTATCTATACATCTATACATATAATAAAACAGTAAAAAAAGTGTGTCTGTACATTAAATATACTTCCAAAAAAAATATTGGGGGCGATGGAGACGTAGTAATAGAGTAAGAATTTAAAAAAAAATGTCTGTCTGTTTGTCTGTTTGTCTGTATGTCTGTTTGTCTGTTTGTACACGCTAATCTCCGGAAATACTGGACGGATTTGAATGAAACTTTTTTTGTTATATAGCTATTAAGCCTGGGCAACATATAGGGTATAAATGATTTTGGAAAATGGAACGCCTGATGCAGAACTACAATGGTCCAACTAAACTATAAGAGATATAAAAATGCTGCCTTAGTAAAAGTTGTTCAGCCTGATGAGCATTTTCCAGAGACATAAAGTCCACGCGAACGAAGTCGCGGGCTTCGGCTAGTCTGGAATAAAGGTAAAATCATACAATCGTTTCTTCAATACTACTTTGTGTTTTAGGGCGCACATAATATCTGTTTTGTTGCAATGCAATAAAGTTACATTTTAAATCATGTAAAATGGTCTTCATACAGCCTGTCGTCACCATTTCTTTGAGCATTGACATCAGACCGGTCTTCTGACGTATAAAAAAAGTCATGCCATCGAAGTGTCATCATCAGGTCCCCTTAGTCGTCACTGCAGGACCATGACTCTCGCTGTACTACTAGAGCCATACTTAGCAAGCAGTCAGAGGATTTGGCCTTCACTCTTCACGTTGGCCAGATGTGTTGGAGAGGTCCTATTGATGTTTATGTGCTAAGTCGCCTTCTACGACATCCACGGGAGGTCTTGGGGTGGTTCGCCGTGTTGTTTCCGGCAGAGTAGAATAGGACCACACATGACAAGTGCATAGTACTGGGATTCAAATCTCGCTAGAGTAAAATAAAAAATATTTTACAGAAATAGAACAGGGGAAATGTTTGAGATATTTGGTCTGTTTATTCTATGTCAATTTTTAGAAGTCCCAGCTCGGACTGGACGCCGGGCGTGCTCGGCGGCCGCGTGTTGGAAGCACGCGAGCCCACCAACCAGAAGGAAGACAACCATTTTCTCTCCATCACCATCACGCAAGCACAGTAAGTTATTCTTCTCATTTTATGTAACTTGTGCAGTTTTTCGCAAATTACCATCCATTTATAGTTAAAATAATAATAAAAATTTAAAGCGAAGTATGTTTATAGTTCACAATATTATAAGTGCTTTTTCATTTCAGGATTTCAAACCTACCACCCAGTTGGAAAAATGAATTGCATCCGAAAATGTTAGAGCGTAGATCGGTAAGGAAAATTATCATTTTAGTATAGACTGCGCTACTCGCTGCGCAGCTAGTTTATGCGACTGTACATAATGAAAAATGAAGGGCATTACAACACGAATGTGGGTGGGAATAATAACATCACATGAGTGTTGTAATGCCTAATTATGTATAGTTGCATACACTACTTTATGTACACACATAATTATCATAGTGAACATAATTCGTTTCAACTTTTCACAAACACTCGTAAACAGTAAAAACATCAACAAACAAATGACAACTCTGAATAGCGGCTTTTAGAAATTTGAATCTGTATTTTTTTAAAATTATAGACAAACGAATGAACTATTCTTGTGTCGATTTATATTAAAAAATATATTGAATTTGGCATTCGTCTTGATAACTGTTTTAATATCTATAGATACTAGAATAGACACCCATTTGAATTTGTGACCTGTTCCAAATTTAAACTCATTACCTACTGATTTCAGTAGGTAATGTTATCATTACATCTCCGTTAATTCCTACTGGTTGGTAATGCTGGTCATTATTACCTATGGTTTCTGAACGCATTTTACAGCACTTGTGCACATGATATGTGCGTAGATAAAGATATTTACACACAAACATATAAGATACGCGTGAAACACATTACCATCTTGTCTGTCGGGTAATTAAAGAAACACAAAGATGATATTTCAAATAAATTAGCTAAGTTTATTTTTAATCAACGTTAATTATAGATAATTTAAAAAAAAATTGTTTTAACGGGTGAACCTTCGGATTGGTCGCATAATATTTTTTATCAAAATTAAACCAATTTAATTTAACTGAAAAAGAAAGTCATGTTGTATATTTCCTTTTCTGAGACTTAAGTAGTATTTACGTACACACAATAAAGTCGCTTTTTTTACCGACTTCCAAAAGGAGTAGGCTATCAAATCGAATTTATTAATGTTATTTTTAAGTATGTTCCTCGAGTACGCGAACACCCCTGGACCAATTTGAAAAATCCTTTTTCATATATGAAGGAGCATACTTTTTGTCGGGTGGTCTTATAGAAATTTTATCAAAATGCGTTGTGCACTTGGGTGTTGAAGTCGGTTTTTAGTTTTGAATTGAATATTCTATTAATTTTTAGAGCTCGGACACAATGTGGGAGGTGTACGCGACGCTGGCGCCACTAGAAGCAGTTCTGCAGCCCATCATGTTGGAGCATATGGTGTTGATAGTGCAGCAGTTGTCGCCACGGTCATTCTGTCCGTTGCAAATGGAGCCAGAAACCAGGTGAGCTCAAGTCTAAAACAACATTTGACATTACATTATTTTTTTCTGGTTAGCTGTATATTCTTAAAAGTTCTATGTGGTTACCGGCCTACAATATGACCACTCCATCTCTTCCTGTAGATGTTGTAAGAGGCGACTAAGGCATGCGTTTCGTCAAGCGAGACTACGGGACGTGTTCTGTCTATCTCTGTCACAAACTCTACGTGCGTCACGACACGGCAAGCCGGTACACTTGCGTTCCCAAGGATCAATGACGTCAGGCTGTAGACCGTTGCAAAACTATTTGGATTTTGTTAGTATTTGTTACGACGCCGTGGCACCATGTTTGTCCACATGTACCATGTCAATCTAAGTTGGTGACGCAGAAGTGGCGAAAAAGGCGCGGCGTACGCTCTTGCCGAGGGGTATGTATGAGCAGTGTGATGAGTGTAGATGAAGCGAAAGAGGTCTATAAAATCGGAATGTGAAGGAGCATATTCTTTGCCTGCCTCTAAGGATAACAAAAGTGATGAATGGTAGCTGCCCAAAGTAGCCATAACCATCAGACATCTTTTTCTCCTTAGGTCAGCTGGTAGCTGTCAGTTGCCGTTCTGCTTCGTGACCGCCGGCGGTCTTCGGCTGTTGGTCACTGGTGATATAGAAACTAAAGATGCGGATGACACATTTGTCTTCTCAGTGAGTAAAATGAGAGCTTGACCACCATGTTGAAAGTGTCTGAAGATTGGCGTCGTTAGTGGGCCGTTTTGGAGTCAATGAACTCAAATGATAATGTTAATATGGATAAGGCGGCGGAGTTCTTGGCTACACCGCCACTTTTGTTGCGATTATTAAATCAGATATATAATAAAACAATAGATATCGCGTGTTATAATAATAGGCGAAAAAAGAAAGAGTTGTAAAACACAAGAGATATTTTTATTTCTTTTTGTATGTCTGTTTCTACTTGATAATCTCCAAACCTACTTAACGGGTTTTTACACATTTCTAACAATGTATTAAGCACCGTTTCATTGAAATCTGATCTTAGCGAAATTATTGATTCGATACTCGCATGTTAAAAGACGTGTAAAAATAATCATTTTCATCACATCTATTCGAAAAACGATGTTTTCATCTCAAAAAATTTGAAGCTAACGTTTGTGTTTAATCTCTTGAAACTGCAAAATAAGAAAATCTCTAGGGCTCAATTAAAATTAAAAATAAAACAATGTTTGAATTAGTCCGCGTAGAAGAATAATCACTTTTTTGCTGACTGTACAAAATGCTCCAGGTTAGGCCCAGGCAACCCTGTACATTAAGACATATTTTTTCAATATGCAACACCCTACATATATATGTCACATTTTGCTACTCGATGCATACGGCCCCCTCTTAGTCTAATACTATTGAAGCGCTTATTTCACTCGGATGAACTCGCGGCCATCAGCTAGAATCGAAATATAATAAATAGTTCCTAAAATTTAACTGCTTACGTTCGACTTCGAAAAGGACTAGATTATCAATTTGATCTTTTTTTGTATGTATGTTACGCGATATTTCCGTCATTTGTAAACAGATTCTATTAATTCTTATTTTTTATTTGAAAGCCTTTAGTACTTAGTTGGTCCCATACTAATTTGGTAAAATTATGATGAAGAACTTTAGAGATATGAAAGAATCTCCTGAATTAAATTAAGTTAGTTGTTTATTTTATCTTCCAGATTGGCAAAACTTCCATAAATCCACATCCTGACAATCCAATCCACAGGTAAATACATACAAAATTAGTTATTCGTCCAATTTCATACATAGCATCCGTTTTTTAATTGCTTTACTTAAAATATATAAAGTATCGATGAGTTAGTATCCCATAATACAGTTTAAAACTTAGGTTGGGGTTAGCTCAAACAGTGTGATTTTCCCTTGTTTATTTGAACAAGCGAGCGAAGCTCTCCTAGTCTACTTGCACAATGAAGTTGTGTGTATATATTAATGTTTGTTAGTTCGACGGTACTACTTGACTATCGTTGATCCAAGCCAAAAAAATTTTTAAGTTCGAACGTGAGCCAAATCGGTCAAGGGGTTACCCAGATTTTTTCGTAGATTTTGCAATAAAGCGGATTATGAAAACTCTAATCGCGCAATATTGCGAATGTCTTGTATTCCAGACGACCTGTAAACTGCAACGACCCGTCCTGGGCGTCCGGCAACGTCACGTACGAAGGCCGGCAGTACGAGGTGCTCGTCAAGGACGTGTGTGTCAGTTCTGCGCGGTTCGATCAGATCATTAAGGAGGAGGTAATTTATTAGCTGCTGTTACTCTACTGCGCCAGAATGAGAGTCATGTGTTGCCAATGAGTTCTCTTGCTCTGCAGCCTAAATGGCTTGATGTATTTTAGCGTGAGAGGTCTCGTTAGATTATTCTTTATTATTGTGAAAATCACACATAAACAAATAATATCAAAATAAAATAAATCTATGATAATAATGTTAATTTATTCATATGATAAAACAGCAAAAAAAATCGTCTGCTTGATGCTTACATCGTCCTAAAAATATTTAAAAAATATATTTAGGACGATGTAAGCATTAAAAAAAAGATGTCTGTTTGTACGCGCTTGTCTCCGGAAATACTGAACGGATTCGAATCAAACTTTTCTTGTTATATAGCTGTTAAGCCTGGGCAACACATAGGGTATAATTGACTTTGGCACTTAATAAGAAATTTTAAAATGACGCCTTATTAAAAGTTGTTCAGGCTGATGAGCACTTTTTTTTTTTTAATTTTGGCTCGACGCTGTTGCGTATTTAGCCAGGCTCAAGTTAATAAAACGTGGGAACAATCGATGTGAAGTAAATATATATACGATCAAAGGACATATACCAATATGTCCTTTGATTGCTTTAAGGGAGCTTCTGGCGACAAATCTATACGAGAACACTGGTTTTCATAGCCGATTGAGTGGCGGACGGCGCCTACAGACGCCCATAGCAGTCCGCAAATTATTATCACTACAGCCTGATGAGCATTTTCCGGAGTCATAAATTCCACGCGAACGAAGTCGCGGGCTTCAGCTAGTAAAGAATAAAAACAAAATGGTAGATTTATGGCGCCAAATTGTTTTGATGTTTTTTTAATTCATAACGTTTTTTTATTTGGTCTGAGTTCATGATGACCTATCGAGAGCTGAGTCTGAGAACCTATCGAGTTGGGTTGCAAAATAAAAAGGCGCAACAATATACACAATTGCGTTGCGTGTATTTTTGTGTTACTGTTAAAATCTATCTTGTTTATTTTTAAGTCTAGTGTGTTTTCCGGCATTGTTTCCTCGATATGGTCTACGCTTGTAACAGCTTTTAAATGTTCTACATTTTAAAACCAGGCAAAGTCAATGTATGGACAGAGACGCTCACAATGAATATTTAAATTTTTTTTTCAGTCCGCCGAAACTTTAAAAGCGCAAGAAAACCCTGCAGTGAAGTGGACGCTACAGCAAAAGCAAACTAACTTCACGCCAATGTTACACTCGTAAGTAGATAAACGCGATAGATGCGATAAACGAGTTACTCTCATAGAGAGTCAGCTACGGCTCGACATCATCCCAGAGGGCTTCCTTAGTGCGGATGTGACTAGAGACACGCACATGATGTCGTCCCTAGCCGCACTGATAGTCCGTTTTTTAAAAGGAAAAATTACGCCAATTTTTAGCAATGTCACTTGGTACAAATGTTACACACGTTCACCCAAGCCCAAAACGCCCGGGAGCCAGACTGAACTCCGCATCGGGAGGGGGAGAGGGGGGCTCAAAGTACAGAGCTGCCGGCGCTCAGAAAAAAATCTAGCTGATTTGTTTGGACTTTTGAGTCACGTTTGGTGTCGTTTTCAGATAACCAGATGATGTCTAGTTCATTCCTCATACCAGTTATTTTAGGGTTCCATAGCAAAATATGACGCAATACTTAAAATACTACACTTTTTGTAGTAACGTAATGTAAACAAACCCTTATATTTTTATATGTTTGTATGAAACTTAGTTTAAAAAAATACTATTCGAAAGTCCGTTTTATGCAGATTATAAAAATATAAACAATAAATATAAATTTAACTATTTTTAATGTAAAATAAAATAATTATTGCATATACATAATAGAGCCGCATAGAACGATTTATCTTTGAACTACTATGGCACTTTTCATTTGTTATTTCTGGTTATCACGACTGGTATTGTTGGATTCCTTTTAACGCCCAAAACACGAAACTCTCGATAGTAGAGTGCTAACGTGGTGGAGGGGGAGGGGAAGGCAATCAAAGATGGCTGAAGAGCCGTTTGGTTTTCACGCCATAATTCGATAAATCCAGGACCGATTTACAAAATTTTAATGATTTCTTAAAGGTTTATATGCTCCATGTATTGTCCATATACATCTTAGATGTATTTATTACAGTTTATGAGTTATGTTAAATCATAGATGAATGATTACTACGTATAGATTGTCATCCTCCATATGTCAAAGTGTACCAAAAAGGATCCTTTTTCCTTGACTAACTAGATGTCGCTACCGGTATCAGTCTTAATTATTTTGTCAATATTTATCGTAAAAATTAGAACCATCAAAGCAAACCTCGCGTAACCACGAAATAGTACCACACATGTCACTAGATGGCGCAATTCCTGTAATTGTTATTCTGTGATTCATTTCATGCATACATATAACTAGTAGTTCGCCGCGAACTTAGACCTCGCGATTATTTTTCGCAATTCAGTTTCCTAAATAACCCCACTCCGGCGCACTCCCGCGGAAAGACGCCCTCGGTCTTTATTTGAATTGGATTTGCTTTACGATTTGGATTGAACAGTCCTTTTGGTGTAGTAGGAAAAAAGGTTTTGCTGTGTTAATCTATTTATTGTAACCTACAGCATTAATAATTAAATTAACAATGTTTACTCTCTGCTTCAGCTTCATTTTATAATCAAGTAAAAATTTTTGGCGGAAAAATGGGGATTGAAAACTTAAAAAAAAATATTTCAATTATTTCTAAAAATATTCAAAAGTGTCATAAGATTTTTTAGTGACGCAGCTTTTTTATCTGAAAACTTATAACCGATAAACTTCAAAGGGTCAGGAGTTGGAGGGGCTATGCAAAGTCAGCCTCGAGAGGTCTACCAGCTCACAGAGCAGAGCCACTAGATAAAGATGTTTTTTTAGTGGTCTATTAGATATTCTATTTTGTCTCGAACGCTATGGCCATACAGAACTATAATATAACCAGAGATATGGGATATAACTGAAATAGAGAGCCATCTCGTGTGCAATACTTGGAAATATAGTGTCATATAATGTTATTCCAAAATAAAATTAAATAATAAACATTTATATATTTAATTTTTTCGCAATGAAGTGGGACTTGTTGACTTGGGAAGTTGAACCTGCGATTCCAAAATCATCGATTGAACTATTTCGACTGCGTTAACCGCCTTGCCAATCCGGCTTAGTACCAAGTGTGCGAAATTTCTATTTATACTTTGACACTAAAATTTATAGAAAAACGTATAAAATTTTCAATTTTTAGCCATTGAGGGGATTTGAACTTGCGGACTTTTGATTAGTTTTAAACACGTAATAGCTATTGCTAAATGTGTTCTTTTGTACTTGCCTACAAATAGCGGAACGTAAGTTTAGCGCCGAGTGAAATGTATAGGGGATACTGCGCACGGGTACAGGAGTGCTATTTTTCATTGATTGAGGGACTCAGCAAAACACAAAACGTGTAGTTTTTCAACTCACCGCTGGCGTAAAATATAAATTGATCGTATTTTTGAAACCGTCGTCGTGTCAGCAAAAAAAAATATTGTTTTACGCAGAAAACATCGATAATTTGTCTATGCTTTGCAAAAAATTCGAACATGAATAAAAAAGCTACGTGAAATGGAACGGATTTCCCATGATTAGTTTCGATGACATATCTACGCTACAAATGCCAAAATTACGAGTGGTCAAGACCACTCGTTGCAAATCCTTCGCAAACTACCAATTCAAAAATGCGCCCGTTTGGAAACGCTCGCGCAAACCCTTGGTAATGTGACAAGTGATTTCAAAAATACGTCTCCAGTACAAATTTTTGACTACTGCGCAATTTCGGTCAACGCTAGAGATTAGTCGGTGCGTGTCTGTAGACGTCTACGAATATTATTCGTATGTAGTGTGGAGGAAGTGGTGCCATCTATTGCAGCTGGATATAAACTAACTCGTATGGTATTCAAGTTACGACTGCAGCGACACTTTATTGTTACGGATTTTTTATGGAAACCTATAACAAACAATTCTCAGTAGCGCCATCTAGATATAAGCCAAATTTGTTGAGGTACAGATTCAATGTATGTGAGTAGCAATCTGTGCGTAGTAATATATTGTCTTTGGTTAAATGAAATATTGAAGTTAACAGTATTTTTATTTACAATTTCCTCCACGATAACAGAATTCAGTACATTTGAGCTATTACATTTGGTACTGCAAGATTTCAAGTACTTACATCTCATCTATAATTAATTCTAAGCATGCTTGAGCAGCCTTAGGACTTTGGGTCCACAGTGGCACCCAAACTTTTCCTTCTTTCTGCCAACCCCATTCAAATGGGTGCCTAAGGAATATTTAGATTTTTTATAAAGAAGATAAAGCATTATCTATAGTTAAGATGAATTCTTTACCCATTGGTAAGTCCATGTTTGAGTAACAATGTGAAAACCAAACTACTCTTCCGCCATCTTTGATTGCCTCCCCCTCCCCCCTCCGCCACTTTAGCACTCTAGGACCAGGCGATTCGGGTTTCGGGCGTTAAAAGGAATTCAACGATATCAGTCGAGATAGCCAGATGGAACAAATGAAAAGTTTAATATAGTAGTTCGAAGATAAACCGTTCTATGCGGCTCTATTAGGTATATGCAATAATTATTTTATTTTACATTAAAAATAGTTAAATGTATATTTATTGTTTATATTTTTATAATCTGCATTAAACAGACTTTCGAATAGTTTTTTTAAACCAAGTTTTATACAAAAATGTAAGGGATTGTTTACATTACGTTACTACAAAAAGTTTAGTATTTTAAGTATTGAGTCATATTTTGCTATGGAACCCTAAAAGAACTGGTATGAGGAATGAACTGGGCATCATCTGATTATCTGAAAATGACACTAAACGTGACTCAAAAGTCCAAACAAATCCGCCAGATTTTTTTTTTGAGCGCCGGGAGCTCTGTACTTTGAGCCTAGACGCGGAGTTCAGTCTGGCTCCCGGGCGTTTTTGGTTTTTTGGGCGCTTGGGTAGACGTGTATAACATTCGTACCAAGTGGCATTGCTGAACTCAGAAAAGTATACCTCTCCTTATAAGGATTCCCCTTAAAAAACGGACTATGAGTGCGGATATCATTCAAAAGCTGACTCTTTAAGTGAGTTTCATTTATAACAATGCTAACGATGTCATAGTTTGATGATTAGATGGAGCCGGGAAATAGCCATACAACGGTTATTAGCCCTACACAGTTGTAAGGCCCACTTACCTTCACATAGTTTCTTGTCTGTTGCAACAAATAATTTGTATGGTTGACTTTTTGTTTAGAGTAATTCATCTATTGAGGCTTTTATTGTTTTTTGCTAAAGAATAAATTTACTATGGACTTTTCTCATCTTATCGCGTCATTTTTATCGTCATATTGCATCCTTGGCTTTGCTGCTTCTGTGCTTTTCTCCAATAATATGAATGCATGTCGACGGCCCAAGGGTGCCAAAGACCTTGCTAAGTAGAGAAGTAATAGCCGAAACAGATTGTGAGTTTTACAACCGACCGCCTGCCTTACGTCAACGAAAAGTTTTAAAACGGGTCAGCGCCCGACACCCTTGAGTGCAATTGTAGCACGAGATCTTTGTGACACGACGAAACGACACTATCGTTGAGTTAGTATCTCATAACAGTCTCGAATAACTTTGGGGCTAGATTAATCAGTGTAGTCCCTATATATTTATTTACTATTAAATTGCGGCAGTGTTGACTTGAGCTGCGTTTTCGCGCCCGCGCTCTACCTAAACGGCGTACTGGCGTGCGGGTCGGCGTTGGAGCTGAACCTGGTGTCCGACTGCGCCTTCGAGCTCAGCATCGAGCAGCTGGAGCTTATACACTACATCGCAGAGGACATGCGGCGAGCACTCAGCGAAACAGCGTAAGTTGGCGTAGCACTTTTTAATCCGGTTTTGGATGACAAGATATCATCATTATCAGGTCTTTTTAGTCTTTACTGCAGAAGCATGACACTCTCTGTAAGACTAGTGCCGTATTTGGCCAGAGCAGCCAACACCTACGTACATTCTCCAACCTGGCCAAACAAGTTGGAAAGGTCTTATTGATGTATATAAGTTTTTTTAGCTTTTATTTTCTAAGTCGCCTTCTACGAACACACAGTGACAAGAAACATACTATTATTTTTAAGCAGCTTCCTGGCTAGAACATGCACTTGTACTGATGAAAGTTGCTTTTAATTCTTTAATGAACAACGGAAAATACTACTAAATTCAAGATAAACATATAATTTATTTGCCCATATTTTTAACAGTTTCAAGACCCACGGCCTGTGCAATTGCCTACGGTCTGGCAACACTGGTTTAATTTAGTCAGAGTATATTTTAACACAGTGACAGTTAAGTTGTCAAATGTTAAGTGACAGCAGTAGTTATTTTTAAGACGTCTGACGATTTGGCAAAAAAAATGGCGATTGCGTCTGATGTGTAGAAAGAATTACGATCTAAAATATTTTAATTTTTTATAATTAATTGACTGACCGGAAAATCTGATTTTTTTTTATGGAAATGAGGAATGTTATTCCTAACCGTAGAAAAATATTCAAGCGTTTTCAAAATTTTCATCCTTTCCCCATTCTGCATGCCAGTATGACAATAGTTTACAAACGTAACCTAAATTAAATTATTTGTATGTTTTGTGGTTTAAAATTAAATTTTTCGCAGGTCTGAAATAGGATCAATAAAAGAAGATAAGTATGGCATGTGTCCGTACGCGAATATAATCACTTGCCAAGAGTACCCAGAGCAATCGACGTCGGCGTTCAGTGCGGCCTCTTTTGAAGACGCAGGTAACACTTTCTTCTTCTTCCTGCCCTCAGATTGTGGATCTGAAGTGCGAATTACCTAAACGCACGATTTTTCCATACAAAAGACAGTTCGTTTTGTAAATCTGCGTTTAAAAATTGGCACCACTGACGTGTGCGCAGAGACATGGCACGGATGCCTTTCCTTCATTCGAATTTAGTACTCTTGGAAATAATAACTCGTATCTAATTCATCATTATCATTCCAGCCGCATGGCGTCCACATAATAAATCGAACCATGGGCTAAACAAGATCATTATAGTATAATGATGATAAAATTACATTCCTGAAACAAAAATTCTACACACGAATTTCCCGAGCGGCTGCGCACTTTTCTATGGAAATCTCGATTTTTTTAGCGTGTGGTTCGATTTATTACACACTAGCTGCGCCCCGCGGTGTTACCCGCGCCTAAAGTAGCCTTTCTTGCGTACCAAATTTTATCAATATTGGTCCAGGAAACATACATCCATCCATACTTACAAACTTTCACGTTTATAATATTAGTAGGATAATTGTCCCTTAAACGTTTTTGTAGATGAAAAATTTTCTGTAGATATGCTGAGGGGCGACTCTGGAATCGAGACGGGGACCTCCCAGCACTCCACCTACAAATCAACCCGACTTTTGGAGGACCAACCGTCTGTAAAGAAGTCCGTCTCCGTGGCTTTCTTGGAAACCCCCTGGTATCGCACTATTACTTTTTATATCGCAGGGCGTACGCTGCGTTGGAAGTGTTCGACGTGTTCAGTCTTTCTCTGTCACAAACTGTATGTTCGAAAGAGATAGCAACATACGTCGCGTATACGCGTCTATATTCCATGCAGAGTTTGTGATAAAGATAGACTGAAATATACGTCGCGTGAGCACGCTTGACGCAGCGTATTCCATCACTCTATGTCACTAGACGTCCTTTGGATTTCATAATGGCTAATTTTCTTTCTGATACTGGTCAAATGGTCTAGCCCCAATGACCTTCAGGCAACTGTTTCTGATATGTAATTCTGATAGACACATTACCGCAGCGATTTAAACACAACATAATGATATACATTGAAGGTTCTTAATAATAATAAAGGCTACAGTGAACAACGAAGTACAAATCAAAATAAGCCATAAATTGCCGTCAATAAGGTCGAATTTAATCTGGGCCCATAGGACGGACTCGTCCGATAACATGGAAGTGTTCGTGACCATGGGCATGATCGAGCTGTCGTTGTACGTGGCGGACGACGACAGTCCCGAGGTGGCGGCGTTGCGCGTGCCCAGCGACCAGGCGACCAGTGCTCCTGAGGTTGCACCGCAGGTATGCCCATATTGGTAACAGTATTTATTTAAGGCGAGGTACACAATTGTTTTGCTAGATCAATTATTTATAGATTTTTACTATTAGTAAACAGTTAAAAAAAATACACGATATACCCATAAATATTGTCCAAGGAATGTGCTACTGTGTTACACAATGGGTTGTTCTCTAGTCGATCAAATTAAATACTAAAAATAAGCTATATAAATGAAAAGCTTAAAATTTATTTAGTAGTAAACATTATGATTTTGTACTTTTTTCCCTCTCAAGTTTGGAAAAATCACGCGTTAGTTAAATTTTATTTATATGGCGTCCGTCAAATTCCAGCGTCGCGGCTTACACCTATACTGAGTGGAGAATCTTGATAACGAAGTAATATATAATAAAATATTTATTTTGAGGTTTAGATAAAAGGAAAAAGGATCTGCTTTTGACTTGTTAAATTCTAGCTGATTTACAGGTATTTTCATAAACTTACAAAAAGTTTTCGGGCAAAATTTTTAGGCAACTTGTACTTTGATATTTTTGTATTTAGCCGACTGCGTCAGAAAAAGGGTTATGATTTTCGAGTGTATGTATGTATATTTCTACAGGATGCTCTGCAGCCTAAATGGCTTGATGAATATATGCTTGTGAGGTGTCGTTAGATTCGTCTTAATTCTGATAGTGCTGGATATATAGTAGAAGATTATGCTACATGACAGGTGGAGATGAAAAGTAGAGTGTGCTACTCGGGTACGGTAATATTATTATCTCGGGCGATATACATGAATCTCTCGCTTCACTCAGGATTCCACAGTAGAATCACTCGCAACGCTTAG
Organism: Acrobasis consociella; assembly: GCA_963555685.1. Taxonomy (NCBI): domain Eukaryota; kingdom Metazoa; phylum Arthropoda; class Insecta; order Lepidoptera; family Pyralidae; genus Acrobasis; species Acrobasis consociella. The sequence goes on from OY743104.1 coordinate 25,205,525, forward strand.
AATTCTTAGTTTTGCTCTGGATTCAAAGTAGCGCCCAAAAATTAAAATTATTCCACTTTACCTTGTAGCACAATCTACTATTTTTGAAGGGCACCAAATTCCGATAACATTTTCACTCATAACTTTGTTTGCGTGTTCCTTCATATCTTTTTATTTTTATAAATAAACTTGTTATTCACTATTGGCTTAAAACTAAATTCTTTTTTTTTTTTGCTAGTCTGCCAACATTACTTTTGATTCTACATAGATTACGTTCGTGTTCTGTTTTCAAATTGTTTTAATCGGTAGAGATATTATTTTTTATTTTTCAGTCTCGAGAGAATCAGCAGTAATTTTAGATTCAAATGTTTTGGAATGAAAACATCATTTTTTGCGTAGATGAGATGAAAAAAATAAACAAAAATAAAAAACAGATTTTCGGAAAATTTCTACGCATTCGGGTTTGATTTTTGATAAATACTTGTTTTAGACTGTGCCACAAGCAGAGACGGAAGCAGAAACGGTACAGCCAAAAAGAAGCTCTCAGCGGCGGCGGTCGGTGATTCCGACTCGCACCAGCGGGAGCACTCAGAGTATCACCGACAACATTCGGCGAGATGACATCGCGCGCAGCAAAATCGACATAGTGGTTAGTGTATATACTTTTACTACTATTCTTCTAATACTATTTAGCTAAGCAGAAGTTAATGAGACGTTGGAAACTATAACGCGAAAAAAGAAAAGCCAAAGGAGTAGGAAAACAGGAGTATGTAAAAGCATACATACTTCTCGTAAAACATACAGAAGAGACGTGGCGGATGATCTAAGCAACATTATACAATCCTTAATAATATTAAGCATGTAAGTAGTTTTTTCCGTAAGGCGAAATGCGCCCACGCCTCCAGGCGCTGCCCCGCCTGCCGATTGAGTTGCTTTGATCAACCCACTACGCCACACGTCCCCACAATGTCTCTTCTGTATGTCTTACACCACAGGGCTAAAAGACGAGTGATAGTACGTGCGCTAACTAGTTTTTTGCTCTCTAATAAAAAAAGGAATTAGAACGTGCTGTCACGTCTTTATTCCTAATGGAGCAAATAGAGCCCTTTGTGTTTTGCCACCCTGGGCAGATGTCGACCCAAAGGCCACTTTTACGTGATAAGCGAGAAGGTGGAAAAAAGGAATGAAAATTGTGATGAGTTGCCAGCCACAACCCCTAGCTATTAACTATGATTCGCACTTTCGCCCACTCCTCCGAACGGCTTTTACGATCTGCTTGGAAAGAAAAGCAACTAGCGCATTCTACGTCTTTTTGATCTTCTTCCAGACCACCATGGAATAGACCTCGGAACTTATGCATATATATTTAAATTTACAGAATTTTCCGAGAGCCCATAGATTCGAAGGGAACCTGCCTCTGTTTAATGTCACGTTACACCAGCCGAACATGTACTATTGGAGAAAGAAAAATCAACAAAGTTTACAGGTATGATGCGTGTCTTTCATAAAGTCAAAATTCAATCTTTGGATATTTGTATCACTTGATAATTGTCATTTTTTTTTCGAGTTTGTAATAGAGTTGTTGCTTATCCGTTATGGCCGCATCAAAAATTAGGCTTATTTTCGCTGCAAGAAAAAAATCTTTGTGTAAAATATGTCTGGATTTTATACTATATTTCCTTTGCACTTATTGACAATTAAAATTGGAAAAAAAGAAGGGAAAGCAATAATGTTTACTTTACAATAAAAATTAATTGATTTTGGTAAATATTTGCAAAGTTGGTCATTTCTTTCATTATTTCCTCACATTTATTGAGAAAAGCACTATACATGTCTCGGCGGGAATGGGATTGCGGGACTCGTAATTATTGTTAAGTCCTCGTTAACGCTCGGCCTTGAAAACTACACGTCCGACAATGCCTTACTTCCCGCCCTCTGCAGTTATATTCTTTTTATATCATATATGTGTTAGCATTACTAACTGGTGGCGGCTAAAAGCACACAAAGTAATCCAATTCGAATAACATGTAACTTTGACTTCCACAAAGTAACACCTAAATATATGAACTAGTTTATGAATTCAAAATCACGTCTTTATCCCTAATAAGAGAAAAAAAGCATTTCGGGTCTGCGGCTCTGAAGCAGCCAAGCAGTCACCACCCGGCCAAAATGTGGATACCAGTACTACCATATAGGATACTAAAATGTTCTATATTGTACAGGTATCTCTGTTCAACGTTTGGGTGGGCCTCGGCGAAAGCCAGATAGAAGGCAAATGGCATCTGGTATTGCTGTCGACCGCTAAGGGCGTCGCCGACCCCGTCACGGACATACCCCCCGCTCTGGCCACTATGAAGATGACAGCGCCTACTGGTGAGCAATTACTGTTAATGTTAATACACTCAGCTTTACATTGGGAAGTATGTAGGCCTCGGCCAGTAATAAGGCCATTGGCATCTGGGACTGCTGTCGACCGCTAAGGGCATCGCCGACCTCTTTACCACTCGGTTAGTTTTCAAACCTTACCACAGCGAACTATAATAGTATGGGAATGTAACTTCAAACATTATCGTTGCACATAATGGCCCCACGAAATGTAATGAAATAACTATAGCATGACGCAGCGACAACGGTCGGCCAATGTCCTCTATGGCGCAGCGTAGAGCAGCCACTGATTAGTCTAGCAATAGGCGTGAAGTAACGTCAGTAACAGTATTGGCGGAAAACATTAATTATATTTTTTATAGGTTTATCGCCACTGGCTCCTACTGGCGCTCGAGGCACTGTCCGTTTGGACGTGGAGCGACCTATCCAGCTCGAAGTAAGCATGGACAGACTGCAGCGCCTCAAGGGAATCCTTGCGCTGGTAAGAATCAAACTAAATAGGGTATTACACCTATTTTAAAAATATCCTAATTAGATTAAAAGATAACCACACAAAAAATATAAATTTTCTCTGATTGTTCTCTGCCGTGATGGGTCGTAATCTTATTTATATCATCAGACCAACGCTTCTTTTGTCTACCCTTTTTCCGTTTGTTTTGAAATCTAGGTGGCCATACCGTTGTTACATTTATATTCTCTATGAGCATGTGGCCTGTTGAACATTTAAGTTTTCTAGTTTTGGTGGTTGCAATCTTTGTTATGCGTCTAATGCCCTCAGCCCTTTTCCTGTCTCTTTTGTAAGCCCTAGCATACTCCTTTCCATGGCAGGTGGTGGTCCTGCATCTTGGATGTTTTATCTATATATGTATTTGTTATAAAATATAGTATCGTTGAGTTAGTATCCCATAATACAAGTCTCGAACTTACTTTGGGGCTAGCTCAATCAGTGTAATTTGTCCCTATATATTTATTTATTTATTATTTACCCTTCCAGGACCAGTATCTTTTTCTGGCGTAGCCCATCCTTCTTTCTATTTCCGACCCCATTTAAATTTGGCCTTCAAAAGTGATTAGTTGACCAAGGTGTATATAGGAGTTAAATATTCTATTACTTCGTTTTCTACTTTAATTTCTATATGGGATTTTTAGTCATTATTTTTGTTAATTCCTTGTTCATCGTGAGACCCACTTTCTTGCTTTCTCGTGACAGATCTTGTAGCATTTTTTAGAGAATTTTTATATACTTAGATAGTATTCTAACAGAGTGAAATATTAATAATATGTGTACTTTGGGAAAGTTAAATTGTGTTAACTACTGAACACAGTAACTCATGGAGAGCATCACTACTGGTCCAGTGGTGATTATCGTTACAACTAAGATTTAAATCTTCACGCTTAAAGATTTACTCGACAATGCGTGTGACCACGCTTAGCGCCGATATGTGATTGTTGTATGAGATTGTAAAATGAATGAGAGATGATTTTGCTTTTCTAAACAACTTTAATTCAGAAGATAATTAATTATTATAGTTAAGGATACAAAATCTATTCTTTAATTGAAAATGTCGTAGTTAATTGTTTTTTTTTCTAAATTAAATTAGATTGCCTTCATTGTATTGATATTTTCGAAATCCATTTTAAATAAATATATTCAGGACATTTTTTTTTTACAGATTGAAGACCGAGTATCTTCGTCAGATAGTACACAATGCTTAGCCTCTCCCGATCAAGATCATATTCTGTACAAAATTCATCGGTTTATGGGTATTTGTTTTTTTTTACTCTTTGACATTTGCTATACTTAAAATACAGCTAGTATTATTCAGAGTAGTCAATATAGCTGAAGCTCCGTGGCGTAATGTTACGCGCTGGTCTGCAACATCGGAGGAAATGGTTTTTTCCCCAGCCAGGTTAAGTTGTACAATACCTTTTTCAGATTAGCTTCGTTTTTGGGTGGCATGACAGCCTCAACCACGACACTAATTTCGAGATCGTGATGTGGTTTTCTCGTGATTGCCACAACGCGTCGGGATCGTGATCGTTTTCTTACGCGCCATGACTCGAATTTCGCGATATGGTCGTTTCACATTGGCCTCAACGCGACTTACAATGAAGGTTGCAGGAAATCTCGGGGATGCAGGCCGCTTTAGCTTAGTCGCTTTGGAAATCATTGGAAAGGTATATGTCGAGCAATGGAGTTCCTGTGATCGATGTGATGATCGTGATAAATTTGTTCGAACAAGGATACGTGGCAATAATTGTTCATTTTCAGATAAGTAATATTATTCAGGTTGCTTTTCAAACATCTGATAATAACATATTTTTACAGTTAAGAACATTCTGGAAAGTGTGACAATACAAACCAGCCAAATCGCCCTGACGGGCAGCGAAGGCTCTTGCGGCTGGGACTCCGCATCGGTGCAGTTGGCGAGCGGGGTGCGGCCCGAGCGCACGGTGGTGCGGGCTCTGGTGACGTCACTGCTGGTGGCTTCCGGCCCCCCTGGCGATAGAAGACACATGATACTGCAACCTTTGATGTTGGGGTCAGTAGTCACATACGTTGATTTAACTTATTATTATTACATGTAATCACGCCCGTTTCCCACAGGGGTATGCAGAGACTGCACCTCCTCTTGCTACGATATTGACAGACCTCTTGGTTCATTTACACTTATCACTCTCTTAATGCATGCCCGCCTGTTACGGGTACTTCTAATCTCTCCTTTTTAATGTCTGCAATCTGGTCGCAGTACGTTCGTCGAGGGTGACCCTGACCCACTTTTCTACTCACATATCCTTTAAAAACTTTTTGGTATATTGATTCGCTCCTTTCTAACAACTCAAATCAGATACTTTTTCTAAACGTCAAATAAACATTTTCTGTAGGATTTGTTTGAAATGTAGACTAATGACGTCATAGTTGCTTAAAGTCCAATAATGCTCAAAAATCAGTTATTCTGCAATAATAATGGAAATGGATATAATCAGTGACAAGTTACATTATTTAGTGACTGTTTTTCTTAACAGTACCAAATAATGATGAGAGATTTGTCCAACAATGGGACAAAATAGGTTAAAAAAAAAGTACCAAATAATTTGTTTTTGACCTGGGAAAATAAACAATTCTACGTGTCAAACATTTTCATCAATAATACGACATAAATGAAATTAAGTCAATCATTGGTATATGAACTATCTGATCTAATCTAATTGGCTTAATATAATTTTGTTATGTGAACAGATTAGAGTTAGAAGCAACATGGGAGGCATGGCGCCGTGCGGAGTTCGGGCCGGGCACGCACATACCCACGATCCGAGCATCCGTGAACGTGGACAACGTGACCATGGACCTGCGGCCTTCCGACCTGGCCAGACTGAATGCGACGTTAGAGCTCTTGAAAAAGTTTCAGAAGGTATTAAATATAAATAAGTTTGGAAAATTCCAAAAATGCATGCCTCATAACCATAACGCCAAAAAAAACGGATTTTGAATGTGGTAAACGTCAAGTGGAAGGCTTTTTAAGTGTCACAAAATAATGAATTACGTATGCACATAGAAATAGGCCTTAATACATATCCTACTTATATTAGAAACGCGAAAGTTTGTAAGTATGGATGGATGTTTGTTACTCTTTCACGTAACAACTACTGAATGGATTTTGATGAAACTTTACAATAATATAGCTTATACATCAGAATAACACATAGGCTACAATTTATAAAGATATGCGCAGACGAAGTCGCGGGCACCAGCTAGTATAGATATACATGGATGATGGATGGATTGTCCCAAACGCCATCTGGCATCTAGCTAGCTCAAACCTAACCTAGAATTGGTTCTGGTCTATTTTGGGTTAAAAGTTAAAAAACTAGAAAATTCTTCAAATTGTAAAAACTAGCAACCTCGTCAAATCACCTAGGTTAGGCTGAAGCTTTACCTCTGAGGATGCAACCGGAAACATGCTTGGATGATGATATAATCGAAAAAATTAGCTGACATTCTGTAAAACACTGGTCTTTTATATATACATATGTATAAAAGACCAGTGTTTTACAGAATATCAGCTAATTTTTTCGAGTATTATTTTAATTATAATTAAGTGACACTGAATTAGATAGAAAACAATCCCACGACGTGATGAAGCTATAAAAAAATGGTACAAATACATTAAGTATTTCGAGCCAATGACATTTCGAGCATAATCGTAGCACTCGCGTCCATTAGGACATCCGAACATCTACGAACAATTTTTTAAAATCATTCTTAGGGTTTCGTATTCAAAGGGTAAAAACGGGACCCTATTACTAAGACTTCGCTGTCTGTCTGCCTGTCGCCAGGCTGTATATCGTGAACCGTAATAACTAGACAGTTGAAATGTTCATCCCATTTATATACTTTTATTTAATTAAGCAGTTTCAAATCATACTTATATGATATCATTAACATACTCGTATTTTCGTTATGTATTTGTATCGTATGCATACATATTTCGTTATTTGATATTTTTATTTATTCTTTTTACAAAAACTTTCTTGTTTTGCTTGAAACGCTCGTTTTAGTTTAGATTTTGATACTAGTTTCTACACCACAGATTAAGGCGCCAGATAAAACCGACGGCAATGGGCAGACTCTGTACGAGTGTCGCAAGGACTCGTTCGTGTCGATGTTGATGGGCAGCGCAACCATCCTCGACTCCGACCTCACCGACCACTACTACAAAGACGACTTGAGGTGAACCTCCTATCCTGTCTTGTCCTTTAGTACACATACGCTGTAGGAGATCCACAGGACTCTTTCATTTCGACGTTGATGAGAAGCGCAAATATCCTGGCCTCTTACCTCACATACCACTACTACAAGGGTGAGTTAAGGTAAACTTAATATCCTGTCTTGTCCTCCACCACATCGATGCTGTACTAGATCCGCAAGGACACGTTTATGTCGACGTTGACGGGCATTGCGATCATCGTACACTCCGACGCAGGGACGTGCATCACCGATTATTGCAGGGTAGACTAATTTTGGGGCCTTTGCCCAGCAGTGGGTTTACTTATATTACTTAGTGTGTTTACATCCTGAGAGCCACTTATACGCGTCATATTGTTTAATATTCATAAATGTTCCTTTTAGCTTACCGCTTGTTTGAACTAAATCCAAAATAGGCTGGCATCGGCCATTTATGATTATTGCACTTTTTTCCTCAAAAGTTAAATGGTTAAACGCGTAACTTTTCAATTTTAGCAAACAAACACCTGGGGCACAACTCCCACATGAAAAACTTTACATTGCAAACTGTTTTAAAGAGGTAATAATAGAAAATAAAAATAAGAAACTTCTTCTAATTTCATCTGTTATCGCAAACATAACAAAGTTCAGAGCAGAGCGCAACACGTAATCATTTGTAATGCGACAATGCAAATAATTATCATTGGACAAGAAAAATTATCAAATATATACGACTAACACAAAAATCTTCGTGTTCCGTTTTATCCTCGAACATCTTACGCGTATTTAAATTGGTAGTATAACACAACGAGAATCAATAACTTTCTAGTTTTCATCACACACAGGAAGAAATGAATAGGCCTAAAATCGATATCATTCCTTATTGGTCAAAAGTGAAAAGAGATTAAAAACGTTGATTATTGAGACAGAAATAGCTTAAAGATAAGGGCCATTTTTGAAAAACAGCGTTTCACTTACTTACTGGTTTTTTCCATACTAAAATTTAATTTGTTTGTTACTAATGCGTTTCAAAAATGGCATTCATTAGGCAAAGTCTAAAATATTAGTTGTGTGCGCGTATACTTCATGTTTGTGTGCGTCGGTGAAGTACGTTGACGATCATACCACAGACGCAAATCCTTATCCATGCGTTGTGAATGTGTGCAAATCGAGACACGATGGACAATTGTCTTTTAGGTAGGTAGCCCCTAGAGTACATGACAGTATACGTGGCGGTGGCCTGCATATGGCGCGATGGGAAACGGACGGGGAAGCGCGCGTTTATTTGAAAATAGGGCCTATTTATTATTTATTTAATTTATTTTAATATAAAAAATGCGGATATATTAGGGAAGCTCCGGGTAGACAATGTCTCTGCGTCTCTATGGACAGCACGTCCCTGCTCCGACGAGTAGACACTACTACAAGGACGATCATTGAGGTAAACGGACTATCACAGAAGTTAAGCGTGTATGGAGAGTCCTGAGTCACAAACACATTGACAGGTACAACATACCCAGATCCGCAGGCAAATATCTGAGAAAATTAAGCAAATACCCAGATATTAGGTCTCACCACAAGTGTGGGAAAATGTCTAAAAATCGAAACCTGGTCCTTCAGCTGACGAACGAGTGTGATAATTAGTAAGAAGGACTAAAAATACTTACTTTACTGGTCCAGTGACCGAAAGTAGTCTCAGCGTAATACCTGTTTTACGGTCCTTTATTGGGATAAGTCCCTAAAAAGGAGCGGGAATATTCCATACCATAGGGTTAGAATTGTTGTAAAAGGGTATAAATCATATAAGGGTATAAAGGTACATAGAGGGAATCTCCTAAGAAAACAAGCAAAAACAATGAGTCCAATTTAAAAGGTCTTTTACACGATGACTATAGTATACCTTGATAATCAGTTCACTATGCGGCTGGAAAGTAAATTAAAACGCAATAATAATAAAAAATATTTAACTTTGACTGCTAAAATTTAGGAATTATAACTTAAAAAGGTGTGCTAATCAAATAAATATAAAGGCAAATTCACGAAAGTAAACACAGTTACGCTAAAACTTTGCATACAAAAACATGGCAAAAATTGAAACTTACATTTATTTTTGTGTGAATTCCCGCCAATATTTGACCACTACAAACGTCAGACTACGTCTATGGATTGGTATTAACGATAAACATATATCGATATGCTTACGAAAAAGGCAAAAATATGCCGTGTGTAAAGTTATGTTAGGCCAAATGGACCAATTTGAAAAAATCTTTGTGTGTAAAAGGGCATATTTGTGAGTTAGTCCCATATTTTATGTTTACATCCATTTTGTTGTTCGGCATTAAAGATGGTTATTGGTTTTAAAAAGTTATATATAGAATAATCCAGGTGCTTTTTTATTTTTCTTCATAAAATATGTTGATATGTTGACATTTGATACACTAAAATGTTGTCAAAAAATTTACAAACATAGTAATTATTTCAACTTTGCTGCTTACAGCTTTAGGAAAGAATTAAGGCATCTATACATACATACACACATATACAGTACATTGAATATATTTCCAATAATATAATTATATATTTGGGGCGATGGAGATATAGTATAGACTAAGAATTTAAAAAAATGGATGTGTGTATGTTTGTTTGTACACTCTAATCTCCGAAAACACTACGCAAATTCCTAAGACAGATTCGAATGAAACCTTTTTTGTTATATAGCCGTTAATTCTGTTTTAAATGACTTCCCAATTTGATATTTTTTACGTTTCCACCAAATGATAACATTGATTATAAACTATAATAAACGCCTTTATACACCAAGATATTATGAAATTATAGTTGTTGACATGTCCACATTGCCCAAAACGGTGGATCTGCGCCTGCCAGTCTTTGCGCGCGCGGCATGCCGATACGATAACACAGCAAAATCTTCTGACTACTCTGGCTAAATATGGCTCTGGTAGTACAGAGAGGGTCGTGCTCCTGCAGTGGCGAAGACCTGATAAATGAATATTTTGTTTTTAGGAGTGGTGCATTTAAAATAGTGAGCGGCGGGCAGCTGCCCATGGCGTACCAGGTGATGGTGCACGGGAACGCGGTGTCGTGGCGCTACCCGCACCCCAGGGCCATCACGAGGATTGTGGCGTTCCCCATTCCGGGGCAGGTAAGTCGAATTCAAATTTCCGGTACTGGGGGCATTTATTTTTTAAGATCATTTGGTGATCAAAAGGTAAATATCTTATTTACGTTTTCCTGGACCAATTAGTGGCTACGCTTGCGTGTACAGCCACCTAGCCAGGGAAGATGTAAAATTGTATACACGCCTCAGGCGATTATAAATAAGCCCATTCAGCAACCCCTTTGATTCGAGTGACTAAATCCTGTGATCAGTGACTTGTGTTCTTTCAATGCCCTCTGCGTATGGGCTAGGCCCTGCTCCCGTAGCATGACACCGTGGATAGGGCGCATGAACGCGAGCATTGAGATTCTAAGTCATTTGTTTGATCCAAGGGAACTTCCTTATTGAGTAAATTTCAATTACATATAGGTACATACAATGTGCTTTTTAGGGTTCCGTAGCCAAATGGCAAAAACGGAACCCTTATAGATTCTGTCTGTCTGTCTGTCCGTCCGTATGTCACAGCCACTTTTTTTCGAAACTATAAGACCTATACTGTTGAAACTTGGTAAGTAGATGTATTATGTGAACCGCATTAAGGTTTTGACACAAAAATAGAAAAAAATAGTAAATTTTGGGGGTTCCCCATACTTAGAACTGAAACTCAAAAAATTATTTTTCATCAAACCCATACGTGTAGGGTATCTATGGATAGGTCTTCAAAAATGATATTGAGGTTACTAATAACATTTTTTTCTAAACCGAATACTTTGCGCGAGAGACACTTCCAAAGTGGAAAAAAGTGTGTCCCCCCCCCCCCCCCCGTAACTTTTAAGATAAGAGAATGATAAAACTAAATAAAATATATGTTGTTCATTACCATGAAAACTACTAGCGAAAATTGGTTTGAACGATATCTAGTTAGTAGTTTTTTTTTAATACGTCATAAATCTTATACGGCAATGTACCTTTCATTCAATCAACTCAAATATAAAAATTAAAAAAACATACTACAAGACTTTTATATTATGTTATTTGCTACTTCGGAACCCTTCAAGGGCGAGTCCGACTCGCACTTGGCCGCTTATTTATTTTATCATATGTCTACGATTTTAAACAAGCAACGTCTCCCAAAAAATGTATATCGAAATACGATATCACGTGACTACTTCGATTTGTATGAGATCTGTTTTCATTTTTCTATATATTTTGTTGTTTGACAGAACGAGGAAATAGAATGTGTCCTCGAGCTGCACAGTCCAATACAGAAGACGTGGATGTCGCACACGTATTTCAAGCTGCCTGTCAGCGAGCCCAGGGAGATCAAGCTGTATGTTACGCCGCCAGGTAATGCCTTCAGCCCTTCACCTTCCCAAAAGTGCTTCGCTCGCTCGTTCAATGGGGTATTTGACTGTGTTTTTTTTTGAACTTTTTTATACGAAACTTACAGAAAAACACACTAAAGAATGATTTTTTATTTCTTAAGAATTCTGACAGCTGTAATTTTTTGACTTGTCAGAGATCATAATTTACCATTTAACGTTTTAGGCCGGGCACATTTTTTATTAAATTCTACATTTCAATAAGTGTTAACGTTTGAGTCTACACATTTTATTTGTTAGTGAATGCGAGCGGAGACCGCGCGGTCTCCGCGATGCACAATTTGTGTCGAGTGAACGCGTTTTAAATATAAATCTTTAGGGAGATTTATATTTAATACAGCGAGAAAATTAGTTATTAAATGAAGTAATAATTTGCATTTTAAATATTGGAGTGAAGAAAAATAGGAGCGTGGTGGAGACATCTAGCTATCTTTTTCGTATGCGCATACATGTAAATACCCGCTTCGTTTTCTAGTTACTTGATCTACTACCGGTTTTGAAAGGCTTATATTACTTAATTTTGAGCGGATTAAAAAACATGTCTAGGATTTTGTTGCTTATTGATATAAATAATAAAAACAAATTCCGTCTTATTGTTTTATATTGCAGAAGCGCCTTTCGCCCAGATGTGGCGCTTCCGCGCCTGCTCCACCCCCGAAGATCACGACGACCATCCTTTCGAGTTCAACTATTTCCACTACACGCCGAAAGAAGATCCTTTGGTGAGTCACAAGTGAATAACACTACTTTAAATGCTCTTCAGCCCTGAGAGCGAGTCCACACATTTATATTTTACATATATTTTACACATAATGGTTAATACGTCACGAACCAAAACTTGCCACTTGATACTTTGATCTCTACCTCATAGGTACCTCGGTTTAGGTCTTTATACAGGTACACCGTAAAAAAATAGGTGTTTGTAAATGATAAAAGCAATAGACGATATTTTTTTAGGTAAGCGACGTATCTCCCGAAGAGGTCCAGGGGCCGGAGAAGTCGACCGACGGCGTGACAGCCGAGCAGCTGTCGGGCGTGCTGCGCGTGGACTCGTACTTCGCGCCGCGACTGCTGCCGCGCATGCGCCTCGCCTGCCGCCTGGCCTCCTTCGAGCTCAACTTGCACAACTCTTTGCCGACACTCTGCAGGTAATTTGGTACATGACTATCTCAATAATAAATCATTTGGCACAGTTAATAAAATAAAATGTCATGTAAATGTAGATTTATTAATGCTGAAAAACTGATATTAAGAGCACTGTTTGACTCCGATAAAAGTATGATGTTACAGTTGTATGTAATTATTATACAAATATCATAGGAAAAAATTGTTTTGACGTTTTAGAAAAAAGTGTCTTAAGTACCTTGTGGTCATCTAGAATATTTGTTTACGCAACAATGCAATAAACTCAACTAACAAATCATTTATTTCTTATAAAAGTTATAATTGACACATACATTGAAATTGGTACAGTTTTTTATACTAACTGGCGAAGTTTTGAAGAAGTTTACGTTGCATATTTACTGTTTGAGACAAACTATTATTAATTTCGTATGATTGTTCAACTTTGTCTGATTTCCAACCTCCTAGTCGCTTTAAGGACATCAAATTGGCTCCTGAATCTGCCAATAATGTAGCAGAGGTCCTCCTGAAGCTGTGCCCAGTATAATACTCAGCATCCGGCTGACCAAGAAACGTAGCTATTTCTTTTGGCATATTACCAAATTTATTTATCCCGATTGCTTGAGCTGTACAATTCTCTTTTTGGTAATTTTGAAAAAAAACGGTCGGTTTTCCTTTTTTGGGACCGCTGATTTATATATTTTTGCACTATTCTAATAAAATCTCCTTCAACAACAAAGCTATCGGTATCTTATTTTTTGTGTTCGGAATCTTGATTAGTAGCATTTCTCCATGGGCTTCAATATCTCTTAAAGTAATAAGGCCACCTCCTCTCTGCAGCAAGCTCCAACAACGCCAAAAATCAGAGCAACCTACAAAAAAAGGGATTTGATCAATAGTTTTTCAAATAATGTATTGACTGTATATTGTGATTTCGTAAGCTGTTCTATTAATAAATTACCTTTGTGGCTAAATAACGATCATCTTTCCACTTCATTCGATGTTAATATTTTCGACTTTTTACTTGTAAAACCATAGAACTAGAATTTTTTACTGCGTAAAAAGACCACACTAGCCGAGTGTGACAGATAAAATGATAAGTGTCATCTTCATAAGAGCAAAAGAGATAGCGATCAATTTGATAATGAGACAAGTTTTCATACAAAACATGTCACCCATTGTCATCCTGGCTCGAACATCGATAATTCACTTATATCCACTTTGTTCCTTATTTTCAGCATACTTTTTATCATCGAAAACCTCGACCATAGCGTAATAGGTTTTAATTTTGCTGAGAGTTTGGAGAAGTATGCCAACATAACATTTTCTGAAAAACTATTTGCTTTTTTCTCTTTTCTCCACGCAATAAATTCGTCGTATGTAGATATATAGCGACTTTTTGACTTTCCGGTAAAATGTTCTCCGAAGCATTTTGTGCAATCATACTGAGTTCCGGTCGTGTTAATTAAAAAAAACTAGGGTCGAAATTACTCATTTTGTGCAACAAACAACTAAACCCGCAAATAAAGTTTTTGAAAAATGGCACCAACCCTAGAATATAAATGCAGAGATTTTTTTCTTCACCCATTCTGGTAGGCAAAGGGAACTATGCCCATACAGCCAAGTCTTCAGTAGAATTTTTTTATTGATATGAAATGAAAATGAAATTTAATGAGATGAAATGAAACCTTACCTAACTCATTCAATCAAATCATTAAATCTGATATTGAAACAAATTAGTAGCTTCTTTTTAGAAATATACGTATTTGCATGGATCATAAAAACTCCTATGATTTTTTTTAGTAAAAACTTCATGGTTGGTTTTTCTTTTTAATAGACAGTTGGGAAAGAGAACGCACGAGTTCGGGAAAGGTAAAAAAAAAGCACGAATATGTAATAGCCCACATCTCGAACGCTATACGTCCCTGCAATACGCCATTTTTGAGCAACTGTAACAACGTTTGTCTTACTTTAAAATGACTAGCCTTAAAGTCCGTCGCACCATCTTAGACCTTACTTTCTTCCACAAACTTCTTCACAATAAAATTGACTGTATCGACCTCACTAACTCTATTCTTCTTACTGTTCCATATAATATTCCCCGTAAATCCATAACTAAGACCTTTTCACTACCATCTTTCAGAACCAACTTAGGCCTCCATCATTCTGTCGCCAGAATTTGTACCTTTTACAATGAAATAAATACCAAACTACCTGAAATTGATATTTTTCACGATTGCTTCAATAAATTCAAGTCTAAAATGCTGAAGCACTTTGGGTTGTAATTAATATCATCACTACTTTGAATCCATAAACTCTCCTCAGAATAACAAATAACTTTCAACCTTAGTAATCTATATTAATTCCTTTTTGTAATAACTTCAACAAGAATTCATAAATTTGCTTAATATACCATACTATTTACGGCAGCGAATGTGTAAGAAAATGCTGTGTATGCTTTTAATTGGTGTTTACATATGGAATTGAATACCTATCCGATTGATTTATTTAACCAATAATGTTATAATATGTAATCACTGTAAGCGTATCTTTTAAATAAAATAAAAAATAAAAACCAGTATCAAATAGGACGCCACCCTATTGTCCACAGTCAAGCAAAGGAATTGGAGGGCTACTACGTGTCCCGGCCGCTGATGCGCAGCCACCGCGTGCTGACGCTGCTCGCGCGGGACCTGGTCGGCAACTCGCACCTCGGCTCGCAGGCCGGCGTGCTGGCCGTGCTCCGCGCCAGGGTGTCGTGAGTATAGTGGTGCTTGGTACAGACACATCGATTTATTTGATCTAAAAAACAAAGCTCTGGTATAGACCACTCTTTCCCGAAGAGTGATCGAGCTTTCGAGACCAGCAAAATAGAAGCAGTAGTAAATCGCGAAAAATCAGAAAAATATGCAGGAGAGTTTTCAGAGATAAATTGAAGTAAAAGAAGATCGTTAATATAATCAAGACTTACCATGGGTTGAAGCATCTTAAAATATCATAAACTTGAGCCTTACAGTATCCAGGTGCTTAAGTAATTTTTCATCCCATTTATTCGAAAAACGATTTCATCCCAAAACATTTGGAGCTAAAGTTACTGCTGGTTTTCTCGGGATTAAAAACTGAAAAAGAAAATCTTACAGGATTAAAACACAATTTGAAAACAGAACACGGATGTTATCTATGTAAAATCAGCCAAAAACAGAAGAATTTAGTTTTAATATAATAAAATTAACAGGCACAGATTTCGTATTTTTAGGGTTCCGTAGTAAACAAGGAACCCTTATAGTTTTGCTATGTCTGTCTGTCTGTCTGTCCGCGGTCCTACTCAGAAACTACAAGTACTAGAAAGCTGTAATTTGGCATATATATGTATATTAATCATAGCGAAAAAGTCGTAAAATAAAATCTGGAAAAATATTTTTTTTAGGTTAGCTGCCATACAAGTAAAGAGGTAGTCAATATTTTTTTTCTCGACAAACACATTGTGTGGGGTGTCGTTGAATAGGTCTTTCAAAAACATTGTGAGCTTGTTAACACCATTTTTGGATTTAGGGATCCGTTTCTGAAATATTTGGGTTTAAAGTGAAAATTTTTGTTGGAGGCAAGTGTCCCCCCCCCTATATCTGCTAAACGGTTATATATGGCCACGTGAAAAAATTCACAGCTATAGTATATATAATGTAGTTTAAAGGAAAACTATCAGAGCTAAGTAGGGTATACAAATTAAAAAGTTATGGGCGATTAACTTATAAATTGTAATCGGAAAAAGAAATTTCATACAAATTCAATAGATAATTAGTTTTTAAACGTTTTTAGTGGCATAAACTCAAAGTTGGCATTCGGAATTACGGAACCCTACACTGCGCGTGGCCCGACACGCACTTGGCCAATTATTTAAATTTGGAATGCATGTCATCGTCGACATGGATGAATGTAGGTAAAATTTTATCTACGCACATATCATAAGTGCTCTAAAATGCGTTCAGAACCCATAGGTAATTACCAGCATTACCAACCAGTAGGAATTTACGGAGACGTAATGATAACATTACCTCCTGAAATCAGTAGGTAATGAGTTTAAATTTGGAACAGCTCTCAAATTCAAATGGGTGTCTATTCTAGTATCTATAGATATTAAAACAGTTATCAAGACAAATGCCAAATTCAGTATATTTTTTAATATAAATCACACGACATTTGATCTCGAGTGACACAAGAATAGGGGCGTTCATTCGTTTGTCCATGATAAAAAAAAATTACAGATTCGAATTTCGAAACGCCGCCTTCTGAGTTGTCATTTGTTTGATGTTGGTTAATGTTTTACTGTTTACGAGTGTTTGTAAAAAGTTTAAAACGAATTTCGTTCACTATCATAATTATGTGTGTAGATAAAGTAGTGTATGCAACTATACATAATTAGGCATTACAACACTATGTTATTATGAAACTCGCCTTCGGCTCGTTTCACGTTCGTCTTGTAATGCCCTTCATTATGCAGAGTCGTATAAACTACTTTTATGTTCTTTGCTTCGAAAAAGCAAAAAGGAATAATTAAAAGCGCAATTTTTCCTTTGATTCAAAGTAATTACAAAAGTTTTAGGTTATATTGTGTTGAAATTATGTAATTCTTTTGTGTAAATTTGAATCCTTTTTTGTAAGTTTAAGCCGATAGTGAACATCAAGTTTATATAGTTATTATAAAAATATGCAGGACCACGCAAACAAAATTATGAGTTTTTATGTGAACAAACATTATTTGAGAAGTTAGTTCTACAATTTAGTAGCGTTATCTGGGCAATTTTACAATTTTGATATATTTTGTGTGGGCCTATTATACAACCATGTTAAGACGTCGAAAAAATCCTGTACAGTTTTTTTTTGCAATCGGACTGAAAATAAAACTGTTTTAACCAGTTGAGCATTTTCCTGGAGTTTATTACTTTCGCCAGAGTGGACATCTTGGAAAGCGCTACAGGTGCCCTTGAGCAGATGGTGGAAGAGTTCAAGATCCGCGGTGCTGTGTCCATGCCGTTGGACATGGGGGAGATAATAAAGCCACACTTGCGGCTGAGGACATCGCGTGTGCACGTGGCCTTGCATATCCCGCGCGTGCGCACTATTCAGGCACTCGCCAAGGATTGGAGCAAAGTCATCAATAAGGTACAAATTTTGTGGGGGAATTTGTAGTCCGGGCCGCTCTAGGTCGTGTGGTAACAGTTGTCCCTTTCTATTCATTATATTTTTCTGCCACGATGAGCGATGGGGTAGGGGCTAATGCAATTTAATTTAAAACTGGCCTGTACCGTGTGTATGTGAATTCAAAGCAAAGTAACGTGTTATTGTGGTCTAGTTGATCGTAGGATAAAATTGCGATAAAAGTGCATTTTCATTCTCAACTTTTTTCGAATGAAGAATTACTCTGCACGTGTGGTGAAACCTTCAAAGATCCATTAATCTTTAGAATCATTTACAGAAGGACGCCTCTCAAGTCAACGAGGTGGAAGCTGCCGTGTGCTACCCGACCAAGCGCGACATAGCGAGAGCGACGTCGGCCGCTCTGGAGGGCCGGGTGGCGCTGTGGATCCACAATAGCTGCAGCTCCGCGCTCAGAATAGGCCAGGAGGGCACTGACGAGGTGGTCCCTTTGGCACCCGGTGCCAGACTCGCTTACAGGTAATAGATCATCCTAAATAAGATTTGGTAATTTATTTACAAGCCCTTATTTGTAAAAAAAACCAATCGTTTGTTAAACCTACTTTGGTTAATACGTTTTGTCTAGGTGATCCGAAGACCTTAGCAATTCTGCAGGAAAACGCTCTGGATGCAGGCCGCTTCTAATCGGAGCACTGGACTTCCTGTGGCTGATACGATGATGATGTCTTGTTCTTGCAATGTCAAATATTGAAAAGAGTGATAGGAAAAAAATATAGAAAAAATATATTGGTTAATCAAATGTTTGTATTTTTTTATGAATAAGTGCACGACCCCGGTTGCATACTAAGCTGCAACCGGGAACGTGCTGCTTCAAAAACCAAGATACGGGCACTGGATTTTTCTTTCTTATATATGATATGCGTGTCAATCATCATCTAAGAAAAAAACCCTTCGGGACTTTTGTTACAGTTATTCTAATGCAAATTTTTGTCCAAAAATGTAAAACTTATGTTTATATGTAATTTGGAAGAAAACAACACATTTAGGACCTCGCTTTTCCAAGCACGTTTTCACCTTAACCACGGGGAAGGCTATTGTATCACGCAGTTGGGATTTTTGTATTTTAATAAAAACATTTTACAGAGTTCTTTGTCTGGTCAATCTACCTGGATCTATAATATCATAACAAAACTCCTGTTTGTCAATAATTGGGTATTCGATAATGTTTGATTTTGTACAATATTTTATTACGAAACAACAATTAACACACACACAATTTTTGTAAAAACAGCAAAAAAAATTTGTTGATATAATATGAAATAGTAATTAGCATTTCAAATATTAGTATGAAGAAAAGTGAGAGTGTGGGGATATCTCGCTATCTCTTTCGTAGGCGCTAAACTCAATGGCAGTGACATTTCTGTACGTGGATTATTTTTCTGTTACTTGACACTTTCCCTTTCCACCAGACTCATAACTTTCTTATTTTTCGGCATCGGCATTCGGCAGATCAATATAAACTTTTGTTTTCAGTTTCAGATTATGTAGTACACTACTTCTTGATGTAAATAATTTAAAAAAAAATTGTTCAGAGTAAGACAATCCATAACAACAAATATCTTGATGACAGCGATAAAGTCATGGCCAATTGTAAAATTGCAGATGGAGGAACCCGGTAGCACCGAAAAAACTAAGGTTTGCTGTTGCACAGCCCACGGCCGATTGGCACTGGTCTCACAGTGAGTTTTTTTTATTTACACCAATTATTAGGTATATTTCTCTAAAATAAAAGTCAATTAAAGTCCGACAAAGATATCTTTAGTAAATGACGAACACAAAGTTTTATCTTTTAGTTAGCTATTTGAGTGCCATAGTAACACTGAAAATTACGGAAAAAGAATGCGTGAGTGTCCTGAAACACTGAGTTGAAACGAAATTACTTTCGTAGTATTTGGTAGATGTATCCACGGGAATCTAGCTAGATCGCTTTTTACCCCGAAACAACATATTTCACCTAAAATCGTTAGATCCGTTTTCAAAATCTTAATGTAACATAATATACAGAAACTATTAATAGTAGTTTAGTCCATAAAACTAACAAATTGAATATATCGAAAAAAAATGGAAATAAAAAGTTTAACTTTTCATTCAACCTACCTACTTCATGTGTGTGTGTGTATGTGATGCAGTTTTCGTGAATAAACATATTATCTATCTATTTACAAACTCGGATCGAATGATGGTCAACTTGTATAGCCAGCATAAATATTTTTTTGGTTAGTCGATATATGTTCCTTGGGAAAAGTTGTGCAGTATCATGAACTGAATACACCATAAAAGTAGTTTCGGTATATTTTGTTAGACCGTTAGGTATGTATTCACGGTAATACAAGAAAAACTCGTTCGAAGAAATAGATGATAAAAAACAGCGTATTTCATACATTATCTACAACTGGTAGGCATACCGTTCGTCTCTGGGTCGACCCGAGTCCGCTTAGAGGAAGGGGAGACACTCAGCGACGGCAAAGTGGCACCGAACGCTGGCGTGTTCATGTACGTGCGCGTGGAGGACACCGGCGCGACCCGCTCCATGCACCTCGTGGGCCGGCTCGCGCTCGCCAACCTGCTGCGACGCGACCTGCTCTACAAGGTACGTATGGCTCATAAGCTGTGCAGCTTCGGAACCCAGAGTGCGCTTTCTCGGTTTTTATTCTCCAAATATAATACGCATGTCATAGGTCACTGTGTGTGTGGCGTCTTTAGCTCTACAAACGTTTATAGCTCACCTACAACTCAGATACGCAACGTAACTGTATCAAATCTAGTCGTAATAGAATATTATTGGTATGAAGCTCCAAAGCACACTTACCCGGAATATGCAATTATCCTATGATGATATAAATCAAAATCTTGTTAGCTTATCAGAAAACATTCTTTTAAACCAATTTAACCAATTTTTTATTTAAAAATATGTATGATTTTTATAATAAATCATAAATAAAATAATTAAATTTTCACGTTTGACCACGTGACTGAAAACGCACGGGATTGGCTGAAGCAAACGTGACGTAACCTGCTTGTAAACAGTAATGTCAGTCGAAAATTTGTACGGAGTTTTAGCGTTTTTATTCGTTTCTAACAGTGTTCCTAGTGTTCCTACCTATTTGAAACTAAAAAGAAGAAATTACCTTAATTAATATAAGATGGAGACCAACTTCGTCAAAGCTAATAGTGGAAACCTCCCTAGAATAGACGCGATCATGGTCGGATTATTTTTTAAAAACAATCCTGATTTTTACGCTGCCGAATTAAAAAACGTTAAAACAGCAAAGTAAGTATTACACTAAATGTTACAAAATATCCTTTTCAAGTAATTAAATAGATTAGAATATATATAAGAAGGTTGTTTTTTATTGTAAACATTTTAGGTTATGTTGACAAATTGACCATTCGATTCTGTAAGTTATTAGTTACAAGTTACAACTCATCTAAAGCTAACAAAAAATATTCTTTTAACTTCTCTTTTATTATAACAAAGTACTTTTAAAAATTACAAAGACAATATGTACATACAATCCAATTTATTCCATATAAAATCAACCACTATGTAAGTACCTACCATAGGACATATTATCTAACCTCAAAATATAATGCAAGGGAAGATTATTACGAAAATACGAAATCGTAAATTGTGTAAGAACTATATGTAGGGTAAGATAATAGAATTTTATAATTACGTTAAAGTGATCTTCACACATGAAAACATTGATACTTGCTGTTATATCTTGCGGGTTTCTACGAGCGAGTATTAACCACTTTTTCCGCATCTTAGCGTCCTTTGGAATGCTCACAAACATTTTCTCCGGTGTTTTGATAGATGTATTAAGTATTAGTACATTGTGGCACTATGCACCATTTATAAGCCATTTTGAAATAGTAAAATCTCAAAAGTTAATAACCAAGCAAAGCAAATTTATGGAGTCTATAGCGTTTTGGCGGCTAGATTATTTTTTTAAACTTTTATGCTGATTTGCAAAAAAAGGTAAGAAAATCACAAAGAAGTATCCAGATTGCAAATGTATTATGTTATAATGAACAATTTGACATATTTTTCAAAAACTTGGAAAATAGCCTATTGTAACGTAATAGACTCAGCAGTCCCCGCACTTATTTTAAGAGCGCTATTTGACTGCAAGAAACTATGACGACATCTACCTGTATTTCGTACTTCCCATCCCTTAGTAAATGTTTGTTTTGACTTTGAGAAACAAGTTTCTGGTTATGCTTGTTGTAAAATAGCGGATTTCCGAATTGTCACACAGAGGCAATTTGTATGTTAATTAAAACACACACAATCATGGCTCAGGAGCACTCGTGAGATGAAATTAAGAATAATAAGAATTAATGAAGTCAAAGTCGGTTGTTAACGCAGGTTCGCATGCGGTGTAACGTGTCGAACCAGTGGCGCGCCGTGTGCTCGGGCGAGCTGCTGCCCGAGTCGGTGAGCCGCACTGTGCTGTGCGCCTCCGACAGCGACATGGTCCTCAAGTGAGTACGCAGTACACTCGATGGCTTAGCTCAACCAGCAGATACCTAAGCTTATTAGGCATAGCTCAGACCTCAAACGCTTTTCCTGTCGTCTGTTCACAGACCGGAATCTGGTCGACATGCATTGTTTTAGTATTGTGTCTGGTGTTTTGCACTGACAACAGGTTATAGACACTGACCATGGGAGCTCTGAGTTTGGTGTGATATAATAACTAATTATATCACACCAAACCTAAAGCTCTTTAAATTGTATTCCTTGCTTCCATACCTTCAATTGATTTTTAAACCCCTTGGTTGCCCATCCACTCTCACACCCGCCACTGAAAAGCTGCCAGGCGCTCGAATTAAAAAATATTATGGCATACTCACTAGAAAGATTTCATTGCTCTATAAATTGTATACCTATTTTTCTAAGTCCATAGGCCACGGAAGTAATTCATGACCCAAATATTACAAATATCGTGTCTTCTTTTTACTACAATAATGGCTACACTTCCGATCATGAGAAGCTCTTTGTTGATCACAGAATCTTAATTAAATATATGATTAAAATACGTTTCAGTGTAAGATGAGAGTTGATTAACTATTAAGAATAGAATAATTATTTTAGAGTATTTGAGCGTTAGCAATGTGGGTTTTGTTTTCAGGATTAAGTTTACAGATCAAGAAATCGGGTGGTCCGGCGACATACCTCTGAAAGAGTGTCCCAAAGAGAATGTTCCCTGGCTGGTCAAAGGTACTGCTTTATTTTATTCAGTAGTTAAATTTCAATAAATAACAAATAAATCTGGGCGACCGAGCTTTACTCGATGAAAATGCCATCCATGCCCTCATGCTTGGCATTAGAGAAAACAAAAACCTAGCTAGATCGACTTTCATTAAAACTCTAAGTATATACTATTTTATCGAAATCATTGGAGCGGTTTTTGAGATCTTAAATATAATAGTATATTATGGTACTAGTGTGTAACATTGGTGATTACCGCAGAGGCGCTATTGAGAGAGCCAAGGACGGTAATCATCAGTACACACGTGTATCATACGACGTTTTTCAACACACTTGTAAATAAAATAACAATAAAACTCTTTATTTAGTAGATAAAAAGTTTATTTTGAGAAACAATTAATAAATGTGCAGTTAGTAAAATTATAATATTTCTTAACATATTCATACTTCTTAACAATTTCATAGAATGAACCGTGTATGGTGAATGACCTTGATATTGTCACGAGAGTGGGTTGGGGATAGGAAAGGAAACACCAATCCTATGGAATAGTGCCTTTATTTACGACTCTAGGGTACTCACAGTTGTCACAGGTACGTACGCGGGAATGTCACTGTACTGTCACACACACGGAAACGTCACTGCACTGTCTTGCGCGTGGAAACGTCACTGCACTGTCACGCGCGATAATGTCACTGCACTGTCACACGCGTAAACGTCACTGCACTGTTGCGCGCGGATACGTCTCTCGCGCGTATTTACTGCACTGAACACTTCACTTCACTCACTATTACACTTTACTTTTTACTCACTACTTCCACTTTTACTTTTCTTCCTTTTTCTTCTTCCTTCTTCCTTCTTCGGATTTTACTTTCAAACTAAACTGGCGTAGGCCGCGCCTTGTTCTGCTTATATACCCCCCGGATGCGAACAATATCGCATCAAAGTTCCAAACTTAAGTCATAAATTTTCTTTTGTCTTCTTTTATTTCTGGCCGTATTTTCATTCCAATTTAATCTAGAGTTATCTAGAAACTTCTTACAAAACTTCAAAAACACTATTCGTGACTGTGATTTGAACCTGGGGTCTATGGATTCACAGTCCAACACCAAGACCGCTAGGCCAATCGTGTGCTGACGTGAGTGACGAAATTTCTCTTTAGATGAATTCTCGTAGTTTGAATTTGTGACGTTGACAATTTGACATTGTCATTATCACTTATCATCCTACGCGACACTGCCCCCTCTCGAGACATGATCGTCCCGATCATTATTGCTTCCATGATAACGTGCCAATCGATCCACATGAACTATTTTGAGAGGACTGCGAGGATTACGCTGAATTCGGTAGGTCACGTCGTTAATTCTGGTGATAATTTTGTAAGGTCCTTCCCAACTTGGTTGTAGCTTTGGAGATTTCCCTTTTCTCCTCACCGGATTATGAAGCCAAACCAGTGTTCCTTCCTCGAAGCTGAGGCCATTAGCTCTTCGATCGTAACGAGTCTTCATCCGTTCACTAGCTTTAAGCCCAGCCTCTCTAATCTGCTCATAGACGTCAACCATCTTAATCCGAAGGTCATTAGCGTAGTCGGTTATTCCTTTTGAGGTATCTGGTGGACAACTTGATAACAAATCAGCTGGCAATTTCAATTCTCTTCCAAAATTGGCATATGCTGGAGTAACTGTTGTGGTCTCATGCACCGCAGTCCTATAAGATAAGAGGAATAGTGCAATATACTCGTCCCAGTTTTTCTGATGGCTTTCTACCACTTTTGCCAGATGCCGTTCCAAATTAAACCTCTCAACCATTCCATCTGACTGCGGGTGATACGGCGTCGTCCGAGTCTTATGGATTCCCATGATTTCACAGACTTCTCGGAATACCTGTGATTCAAAGTTTCGACCCTGATCACTGTGCATCTCCAATGGCACACCAAATCTACAGAATACTTCGTTCACAAGCTTTGTCGCTACGGTGGTAGCCTCCTGATTAGGTAGTGCAAATGCTTCAGGCCATTTCGTGAAGTAGTCCATTACTACCAAAATGTACCGGTTGCCAGCATTCGTAATTGGAAACGGTCCGGCTATGTCAAGAGCTACTCGTTCCCAAGGAGCTCCAACATTATACAACCTCATGGCTCCTCTGCTTCTAGTCTGTGGTCCCTTAACTGCCGCACAACTCTGACATTTACGGCACCAGTCTTCTACATCATCTCGGCAGTGTAACCAGTAGAAACGTTCTTTAATTTTTGTGAGAGTTCTTCTTATCCCCAGGTGTCCGCCGGAAGTACCATCATGGAAAGTTTTTAAAATCTCCCTTATCTTCTCTCTGGGGACGACCAATTGTAGATGGCAATCTTTACCTTGAGTACTTTCCCATTTTCGGTAGAGTAATCCATCGTGTAACACCAGGCTATCCCATTGCGCCCAAAGACTCTTTGTAGCCGTACTGTATTTGGCCACTTCTGACCATTTTGGTTTAGTTCCACTTCGTAGCCAGTTCAATAGTGGTTGAAAGTCTTTATCATGTTCCTGAGCCTTTTTCATGGCGTCATTAGTCCAATTTTCATCTACGGAATCAGTACGGATTAGCCGGATGTTTACTTTTTCCTTCTCTTCCTGCCGATTGCAATGCTTGCAGTCCTCCAGGCAAGGTCTTCGAGACAGAGCATCCGCATTGCCATGACTCTTTCCTCCTCGATGCTCAATTTCAAACTCATACTCTTGGAGTAGCTCAATCCACCTGGCCACCTGCCCTTCAGGATTTCTGAATTCCAATAACCATTTCAATGCAGCATGATCAGTCCTTACCAGAAATTTGCGGCCAAGCAAATATTTCTTAAAATGTTGTAATGTCTTAACCACAGCCAACAATTCTCTGCGAGTTACGCAGTAATTTCTCTCTGGCCTTGAAAGAGATTTGCTGAAGTAGGCGATTACTACTTCCTGATCTCCTCTTTGCTGAGATAGAACACCTCCAATACCGGTGTTACTTGCATCAGCGTCTACAATAAACTTGCCTTCTATGTCAGGATATCCGAGGATAGGGGTTTCACATAGACGCATTTTGAGGTCCTGAAAAGCTTGCTCACAATCTTCATCCCAAGAAAATGCTCGTTTCTCTTCTGTCAACCGATGTAATGGCTTCGCGATATCGGAAAATCCTCTTACGAATCTTCGATAGTAAGAGCATAGACCCAAAAATGCTCGTACCTGTGTCTTATCTGTTGGTGTTGGCCAATCTTTTACTGCACTTATTTTAGTAGGGTCAGTGGCAATACCTTGTTCTGAAATAACGTGACCCAAGTAGTTGACCTGACGTTGAAAAAATGAACATTTCTTTGGACTTAGCTTCAAATTTGCACTCTGTAGTTTTGAAAACACACTTTCAAGCTTCTTGAGATGATCATCAAAATCTCTTCCCATTATAATGATGTCATCTAAATAGACCAAACAGGTTTCTCCTAGTATACCTGCCAGCACATGTTCCATCAACCTTTCAAATGTTGCTGGCGCGTTACATAGTCAAATGGCATAGTCTTGAACTGCCATAAACCCTTGCCGGTTGAAAACGCAGCCTTCTCTTTATCCTTAGGATCCAAATCTACTTGCCAATACCCACTTTTTAAATCAAGAGTAGAGAACCAAGTCATGCCACAAAGTGAATCCAAAGTGTCATTAATTCTAGGAAGTGGGTAACTGTCCTTTTTAGTTACATCGTTCAATCGCCGATAGTCCACACAGAACCTAGTCGATCCATCCTTTTTTTTTACTAATACTATCGGAGAGCACCATGGGCTTGATGAAGGTTCTATCACGCCATTCTTCTTCATCTCTTGGATCATGTCCTCAACTTCCTGCTCACGGGCAAAAGGAACAGGTCTTGGTCTCTGCCGGATGGGTGCTGTATCTCCTGTATCAATTTTATGTCTTACCAAACCAGTTCTGCCAATATCTCCATCATTTTTAGAGAATAAATTGCTATATTTCAATAAGAAGTTTCTTGCTTTTATTAATTGCAATTTAGTAAGATTACCCTTGCAACCCTCCAGAAACCTTGCGACATTTTCTTCCTGATTCGTAATTTTCCGCTTTTGCCCCTCTTCACACTTTCTCAACCAGGCTACTTCGTCACAGTTTCCTACAATCGTTCCCTTTCGCAGTTTTTGCTCCACGTCATGAGGATTCAGAACAGGTACCAACGCAACTTGGCCACTTCCAACTAAGGTTCTAGCCGGAATCCATGATGCGTCTGAGATTCCTCCCTCTATAATGGCACATCTCCGTGGTCCGCTTCCATTATTAGGCGGAAGCATAACAGGGACCATCGTTTGGGATCTAGGACTAAGGACAGTGTCTCTCAAACATAACACCTTACCAAAATTTCCTCCTTTCATCGGAATTTCATCATTGCCATGTTTTAGAACACCATTTTTCAAGTCAATATTGCACTGATGATTTTGCAGAAAGTCCAAACCAATAATGCAATCGTCGGAGATGCCTGCGACAATCACTCTTTGCCAATAAAGTGTTGCCCCGATCTTAATGGCTACAATTTTTTCTCCTTCAGATGGGATTTGTTGGCCGGTAGCAGTAGTTAACGTGATATTTTTATTTGCTTGAATATACCGACCTCCAATGTCCTTAAGTCTGTGATTGCCGATGACTGTCCGTGAAGCTCCAGTATCTAACGTCAATTGGCAAGGTTTTCCATTAATTAATCCGTCTATCACTAAAGTATTTCCGTCGCTTGTCTGCTTCACAAGAATTTCTGGGGCTTTACTACTACCGGCCAGCGCCCACCCCACAGCCCTGGCCTTCTCTAGTTTTCCTGTGGCTGCTCCGACGTTGAAACCGCTGCATCCACCTGACGTCGGAAAGTTGTACGTTCACGCTTCGGGCAAGTGCTTCGAATATGGCCCCGTTCTCCACACTCATAGCACATTGGGTTGTAGGGTCGTCGTCTACTGTTTTCTGTGACTACAACCTCTCGTAGCCTCAGAGCTCGTGAGTCATGACGAACCGCTTCGAATTCCAAAGCGTGAGCCACTGCTTCTTTCAAAGTGGTGTGGTGATCTAGTCGTACAGCAGCCCTGACTTCGGGATCCCGTATCCCATCAATAAAAACCTGCAGGAGCATCTCCTCCACGACGGATGGTGATGAATGGTATGCCTTGCGGACCAGTCTTTCCACTTCAACGGACCACTGTTGTAAGGTCTCGCTAGCCCGCTGACAACGGTCTTTAAGTTGCACCCGTATTTGCTCCTCCTGGCGGCGTGCTTGCTCCTCCTGCAGCGCCCGTATTCGCTCCTCCTGGCGGCGTGCTTGCTCCTCCTGGCGGCGTGCTTGCTCCTCCTGGCGGCGTGCTTGCTCCTCCTGGCGGCGTGCTTGCTCCTCCTGGCGGCGTGCTTGCTCCTCCTGGCGGCGTGCTTGCTCTTGCATCATGACGGTAATCTGCTGCAGGAACGCGTTCATTTCCAATGGAGCGGCTGGTGGGACGGCCGCTGATGTTGTCGCGGCTCCGCCAGAGTTGGACTCCTCGGGCGATTGTTCCTCTGCCGCTGCAGCTCCCGCTCGAGTGGTTACCCCTCTCTCATTTCTAGGCACGATCGGCATCTTTCCTATCCCACTTCTGACACCAATTGTCACGAGAGTGGGTTGGGGATAGGAAAGGAAACACCAATCCTATGGAATAGTGCCTTTATTTACGACTCTAGGGTACTCACAGTTGTCACAGGTACGTACGCGGGAATGTCACTGTACTGTCACACACACGGAAACGTCACTGCACTGTCTTGCGCGTGGAAACGTCACTGCACTGTCACGCGCGATAATGTCACTGCACTGTCACACGCGTAAACGTCACTGCACTGTTGCGCGCGGATACGTCTCTCGCGCGTATTTACTGCACTGAACACTTCACTTCACTCACTATTACACTTTACTTTTTACTCACTACTTCCACTTTTACTTTTCTTCCTTTTTCTTCTTCCTTCTTCCTTCTTCGGATTTTACTTTCAAACTAAACTGGCGTAGGCCGCGCCTTGTTCTGCTTATATACCCCCCGGATGCGAACAATATCGCATCAAAGTTCCAAACTTAAGTCATAAATTTTCTTTTGTCTTCTTTTATTTCTTTTATTAATTTAATCTAGAGTTATCTAGAAACTTCTTACAAAACTTCAAAAACACTATTCGTGACTGTGATTTGAACCTGGGGTCTATGGATTCACAGTCCAACACCAAGACCGCTAGGCCAATCGTGTGCTGACGTGAGTGACGAAATTTCTCTTTAGATGAATTCTCGTAGTTTGAATTTGTGACGTTGACAATTTGACATTGTCATTATCACTTATCATCCTACGCGACAATATTATATTTTTCGTAATAGGTATCTTCACTAAAAGCATCTGGCCATGGTTCTCTATGTTTTTTTTCGGTTATATTTGTTAATTCTTGTATCCTACAAGCACCAGTTATACCAAATATTAAAGCAACCTGATAATATGAAAGAAACAATAATTAAGTTCAACACACAACACAGGCTGAAGTCGCGTAGATATTTAAAATAAACTAACCTTAGTAGCACAGACATAGATATAGATAGACGACTTAAATGCACCTACTTCGCGTGTAAGTTCTCAGACAAAGCGTCGAGGTTGGCCGCCGCTACTGACAGTCCGCGCGTGTCTGTGATTGCAGCCGGACGGCAGCGAAAAATAAGATAATGCCTCGTTGCGTGATAATAAACTGCAACAGCCCAAAAATTGCAAGCGCTTATAGTCAAGGACATATTTCCTACCACAGCTAAATTATTTAAAAAAAAATTATGCGTAAATTCATTTTAAAACAATTTTTTAAGCATTCCAAGCGGTGATTCCAAGATTATACCTAAATAAGTATAGATTAAGGTTTAAAAACTATATTCACATTACATTGCCGCGTTTGCTTTGAGCGTTTGATCCGACGTTGTGTGTTAAGAAGCAATGAATATCGAAACAAGCGATACTGTCGCGCATCGCTACGACGTCGTGGTACCGGCAATTTCTCATTCGTCAGTAAAATTTAGCGACTAGTGTAGTTCGTTCTACAACATATACCAATATTTGATTTTAATCGATATCGGACTGACGAATGATATTAACTATTATTAAAGAGCCAATTTAATAGATTATAAACAAGCTTAGCTTAGCTTAGCTCCCATGCTGGTCTGGAAGAAATAAAAAAAAAACTTAGAATGTACCAGCTGCTTCTCTTCCCACGCAGATCGTAAAAGCCGATCGAGGGAATGGGCAAAAATGCAAATCATGTTAACAGGCGATGCGGCTAGCAACCCATCACTGTATTGATTGCTTTTCCATCTTCTCGCCCACCATGACGCTAAAAGTGGCTTTTGGGTCTTGCGGCCCTGGGCTCTGCATAGAACCGCAAGACCCAAAATGCTCTGTCTGCCCCATTAGGGATAAAGACGTGATAGTATGTATGTATGTATGTATAAACAAGCTCATTTCCTAATTTACACTTTAGAAAACGAGGGTAATATTTTCAGAGTTCATGTACATACATGTAATATAGTCGCTCTTTGAACATATACTACTGGTCACACGTTGGTGAACAAAACCGCGCGTGCGTCACTGCTCATTGCTCGTTAGTGAGTCGTCCCTACTGAATTTCCCCCATTGAAGCGGTATATTTTCGATACCTCTACGCGGAGTGAGACAAGCCTGACATGGCTAAGAACGACCGCAAGGGAAGTTGCTTCAACGTTAAAAAAACGCATTGAAATCGGTAAAAACGTGTTTTTTTATAGATAATAGTACGCAACCCTTCGTTCGCGAATTCGACTCGCACTTGGCCGATTATTTAAGAATAATAATAGATTATTTTTAAAGTTCAATTGAAATATTTACATTATTTGTAATTTTTAGTTTTAATTTAAATTTTAATAAGTTGGTATAGTTTGAATTTCAGTTAAATTGAAATAATTTGAGTACAAATATTTATTCTTTATTATCAAACAATTTTCCGTTTAGAATCATTTGTTTATCCAATTTCATATCATTCGTCAATCAGAAAATCGATTGTGATTTTTATCACAAATCGATTAACTTGAAAGTTAATCGATCGTATGGTTAGCGAGCGCGGAGTGAGCGAGCGAGACCACAGATATAAAATCTATGAGTATGAGCGAGACGATCAGGGCGGCGGCGTGCGTCTTCAATAAATCGTTTAAATCGTAGTGAGCGCTTTCTTTGAATCGGTTTGAATTTCCCGTCACTAAAATTGCCTGTGACGTCACAGTAGGCATTTAAAAAGTTGGCACGCTTGGTTTCCATACAAATCTTGATACGTGCGTTATCTATTACATCTATATCTGTGCTTAGTAGCCAGATATTGGCTATCTGGAGCATCTTTTATAAATTTTTCAATATCTTCAGACGATAAAACCTTTGATTTCTTGCTTCTAAATCCATCGGATAGTCTCTTTAGATAAGCTGACAAATTAGAGTATGTTTTTAAGTCCACTCCATTCTTTGTTCGGACTGTACTTTTTAAAATTGAGTATAAACACCACAAAGAGCTAGGCTGGTACTTAGAAGATAATTCTTTAAAGTACGCCATGAACACATTTTCTGAAAAAGACTGCGTATTCTTGCTGTTTTGCCATTTTATGAAATTTTGGTACGCTAATAGATATTTTTTCTTGGAGTTTTCAGGTAGTAAACTTTCCATAACGTTAAGAGGGCTTCACATCTTATATCGGGCGGTGTACAACATAAATCATTTTCTTCGTAACTAGTACTTGTAGATATTTTAATTAATAAATAACTAAAATTTCAACAGTGAAAACTGTAATGTATTAGTAGGTATCTCATTTTTATATTTTATTTGTATACCGCCATGTACCGCACATGACTGCCCTCAATAAATGATTCATTCCGCGATCGTTTGTCTTTTATTACATACATAACATTGGCGCAGTCCGTTTCTAGAAACTTCTTACTTACGCGACGCGTGTGATAGTTTAGTGCAATGCCGATTGGAAAAATCGAAACTTTTGAAATAGGTTCCCATAATTGGGATGCTTATTGTCGCCGTGTTAAACAATTCATAGCTCTGAATAGTATACCTGCGAGCCTACATGTGGCCACGTTAGTTACGCAAGTGGGTGTGTCGTGTTACGAATTGATGTGTGACTTATGTGCACCTGATCTCCCGGAGAATAAAACTCGAGCAATTGGAAGAGATTGTGAAGGCTCACTTGGAGCCTCAGAGGTCGGAGATCGCGGAAAGACACATTTTTCGGCAAAGGAAGCAAAAACAAGGCGAGACCGTGAGCGATTACTTGCAGAATTTGAAGCATTTAGCCAAGACTTGTAATTTTACTTCGGCTATTCTCAACCCTCTAGAAGTCAATCTGCGAGATCAGTTTGTCTCCGGTCTGTACAACGAGGACATGAGGTCCAGGCTTTTCGCCGAAAAGGATTTAGGTTATAAACGTGCTGTGGAGCTCGCATTATCACTCGAGGCAGCGGATAGGCACGCCATGCAGGCGGCGTCCGGCAGCGGTGAGAGTAGCGGCGGGTCCGCGGCGTTCGAGCCGCTGCACAGCATCGGGGGCCGACGAGGACGGCGCGTAGCGGCAGGCGGCCGGGCGCCGGTGGCGGCGGCCGGGGCAGTCGCAGCGCCGGGCGCGGCGGCCGGCGACGGGCGGCCGGGTCGTTGCTCACGGTGCGGGCGGGACGGCCACGCGGCAGCTAGGTGTCGTTTCCGAAATTATTCTTGTGACCAGTGCGGTGAAAAAGGTCATTTGAAAGTGGTTTGTCGTAAGTACGGGCGAGCGAGCGGGGCAAGCCACTCGAAGGAACAACATTTTCTGGATGACTCAGGTGAAAGTGATTTAAATTTTTATAACTTGGTTTGCGATGGTGAAGATGGTCCCTATTATACGAACTTAAAAATTAATAACAAAACAATTAAATTTGAAATTGATACGGGTAGCAAGATTTCTGTAATTTCTAAAAAGTGTTATGATACTTTCTTTTCCCAATGTCCCAATTGATAAGAAATCTTTACGTCTTAAGTCTTATACGGGGACTATTATTCAACCTTTAGGCAGTATAATGGTAACAGTAACATTCAGGTCAATCACTGAATCGTTAGAATTGTATATTATAGATTATGGAGGTCGGCCACTGATGGGTCGAACTTGGATTAGGAAATTGCAAATGGATGTTACACCGTGCCATAATATTGTCGAAGGAGCCTCTACAAGTATATTACATGATTTGCGAAACGAATTTCCGGAGGTTTTCGCTGATGGACTTGGGACTTTTAAGACTCCTATTAAATTGCACCTGGTAGATCACACCCCGGTGTTTGTAAAAGCGCGGCCTTTGCCGTTAGCGCTGCGCGCGCCCGTGGAGCGCGAACTTGAGCGATTGGAAAGAGATGGGGTCATCGTTAAAGTTGACCGTTCTGATTATGGCACTCCTATAGTTCCAGTCATAAAGAAAAATGGAGACATTCGCATTTGTGGTGATTACAAAGTCACCATCAATCCGTTGATAAAAGACTTTCATTACCCATTACCTAGAATAGAGGACATATTCGCAACTTTAGCAGGAGGCCAACAGTTCACTAAGCTGGATTTGTCCCATGCCTATCAGCAATTTTTACTCACACCTGACTCACAACCGTTGACGGCCCTGACCACACACATTGGCACCTATTTTTATAAAAGAGTTCCGTTTGGTATCAAATGCATACCCGAAAATTTTCAAAAAGCGATCGAAGAAACGCTTTGTGGCTTGCCGTCGACGGTGGTTTTCCAGGATGACATATGTGTCACAGGAGGAGACAAGGCTACGCATTTAAAACATTTGAGAGCTGTTTTATCTCGGTTGAAGGACGCAGGGCTGCGTGTTAATTTATCTAAATGTGAATTTTTCAAAGACAGTGTAACATATCTTGGATATTGCATTGATAGACACGGCCTTCACACCGATAAAAATAAAATAGAAGCAATTGTCACTGCTCCGATCCCAACCGATGTTACGCAATTAAAAAGCTTTTTGGGGCTTGTTAATTTTTATGCAAGATTTTGTATTAATATTAGTCATATTTTGCGACCACTTTACAATCTACTTAAAAAGGGTGTTAAATGGCAGTGGAGTGAGGATTGCGATCGGTCTTTTAAGTTAGTAAAAAGTAAATTATGTGAGGCACCAGTGTTAGCACACTATGAGGCTCGCCTCCCGTTGATTTTATCCGTAGACAGCAGCGCGTACGGCCTCGGCGCCGTGCTGACCCACCGGTACCCCGACGGCTCCAAGCGGCTGGTAAGTTGCGCTTCTCGCACGCTGAATGCCGCTGAATCTAATTACTCGCAGCTGGACAAGGAAGCCCTTGCTATTTTGTTTGGGGTGACTAAGCACCACCAGTATGTTTACGGTAGGCATTTTATATTACGAAGCGACCATAAGGCATTAAGTTATATTTTTGGAAAAAACAAGGGCATTCCTCAAACAGCTGCCAGTCGTCTACAACGATATGCAGTAAAACTGGCTGCCTATAATTTCGACATTGAGTATGTTACATCTGCAAGAAATTGTTTCGCGGATTTTCTTTCCAGGTTGCCTCTTAAGTCAAAAAAATATTTTTGTGGCGTAAGTGCGCCCAACACTAGCTATTTTAATTTTATTGAGGATAAATTACCTATCACCTTCCGTGAAATAAGAGCCGCCAGTCTCAAAGACCCTTTATTGAATAAAATAATAAGTTACGTAAAATTTGGCTGGCCCGACAGTATTAAAAATGAGAAAGAGAAGCCTTTTTTCGTTCGTAAAGAAAATTTGTTTATAGAACATGACTGTCTAATATGGGGGTATCGAGTTGTCATACCGGTCAGTTATCACGCACATGTACTGAGCGAGCTGCATAGCGGGCATATAGGGGTAGTTAAAATGAAACAGCTGGCGCGTAGCTACCTGTGGTGGGACGGGCTCGATGCCGAGATAGAACGCGCGTGCCGCGAGTGCAGCGCCTGCGCCGCGCAGCGCGACGCGTCCCCCGCAGCCCCTGTGCATTCCTGGAATTGGCCCGAGCAGCCTTGGTATCGCCTCAATTTAGATTTTTTGGGACCTTATAAAAATAACTATTATTTAATTATAATTGACGCTCATTCAAAATGGCTTGAAGTTGAACGGGTACCCTCTACTTCTGCCATTGCAGTTATCACAGTTTTGAGAAGACTGTTTTCGCGTTTCGGGTTACCAAAATGTTTAGTGAGTGATAACGGACCTCCGTTTACTTCTTCGGAATACTTTTCATTTTTAGAGAAAAACGGCATCCGGAGAATTTTAGTGGCTCCCCACCACCCTTCCAGTAACGGGGCTGCTGAAAATGCAGTTCGCACGGTTAAGCAAGTGTTAAAAAAGGCAACCGTGGAAAATAAGAATTACGATAGAGCTCTTTGCGAATTTTTATTTACCTATAGAAATACGGAACACTGTACCACAAAAAAGGAACCCGCCGTTGCATTGCTAGGACGTAGATTGCGAGGTCGTTTAGACTTACTGCGACCCGATACGGGCGCACTCGTACGTGCTGCGCAGGACGCACAAGAGTCACGCCGCGGCGGCGTTTTACGAGAGGCGCGAGTAGGTGATGATGTCCTTGTCAGGAACTACTCAAGCCAAGATGTTAAGTGGAAGGAAGGAGTGGTAGTGGAGCGCACAGGCCCGGTTTCCTATGCAGTCAAAATGAGCGATAATGATCGTGTTTCTAAGAGACATATTGATCAAATAATAAATAAACAACCGGTTAGGAAATCGCGGCATTCACTACCACCGATCGAAGCCGTCGACCCGAGTCCCTCGATTGATGAGTCATCATCTCATGATCAAGTTTTGCGGCCCGATCCTCCTCTCGCTCAGTCTCCTGCAGTATCGAGCCCTCAACCGATAGCAGAACCCTTTGTTCGCGACAGTAATAAAGACACGCATGCACAGGCGACTTTGACACATAAAATGACCTTGAGGCCTCGCGCCGCAAAACAATGATCACTGCTACCTGGTGTCGTGTCGTGGTGTCTGTAATTGAAACGTATATTTGTTAAGTTATAGATAGATTTAACTTTATAAATATTCATAGCAGCTAAAGTTAGTCTAAATAGTGCAATTACCTACCTATTATACCTAAACATTTTGAGTTATGTATAATTAGGGTTTAAGTAATATATCAACATAATAATTATTGTATCACAGACACAGTTTTGCATAATATTTTCAGTTCAACTTGTATCCTAAATTGTAATACCTAGTTTAATTAGGTACTTAACCTAGTTTTAGTATTTATCTTTGATTTAAGGAGAGGAAAGTGTAATGTATTATTTGTATACCGCCATGTACCGCACATGACTGCCCTCAATAAATGATTCATTCCGCGATCGTCCGTCTTTTATTACATACATAACAAAAACGAGTTGTGAAAAATGTTTCTTTCGCTATGGCGGGAAAAAATAATCAGTTTTCCTATGCGCGCGCATTGCGATCGGCCACAGACTAAAGGGATGAGGTTTTTTTGTTATTTTCCGCGCATAGGATTCGCCTATTCTGCCACGTACAAAATGGGGAATTTTAAGTTTTCTTTTATTACAGAGAAAACAAATTATATATATATATAAACAAGTTATATTTGAGTAAAAGTTTTATTTATTAAACACGTACGAGTTAAAATTATCTTTTTAAATAAGAAGTTGCATGAAATGAGCAAGCACGATCTTTTTTTTAATAAAAACTTTTTAAAGAACAAAGCAACTCAACCAATAAAATTTAAAAAAAAATCTATAACTCACTAGTGAGTTATAGCAATAAAAAGGTCACAGTTTGATAATGGGTGTCATTATGTGCCTAATTGCGGTGACCATAGAGCCATTTTATGAGCAAGTGTGTTGAAAACATATTTATATACAATATAAAAAAGGATATGGATTTTCATCTTCCATGCTGGTCTTCCAGAAAAGACAAGATTTAGAATATACCAGCTGTTTCTCTTCCCGCGCAGATCGTTAAGGCCGTGCATAATTTAGGAATATACCTCTATAGTACATATAGAATATGGCCTTTTCTGTATGTCCTTAGTGCCGAGCGCGGGCCAGATGCCGTACACGTCTGTGTGGTGCCGTGTAACGCGCGGGCGCAGCGACGGCCGCGTGCTGGCCACCGTGTGGCCCCTGTACATCCTGCACTCT
Organism: Acrobasis consociella; assembly: GCA_963555685.1. Lineage (NCBI taxonomy): Eukaryota > Metazoa > Arthropoda > Insecta > Lepidoptera > Pyralidae > Acrobasis > Acrobasis consociella. Next base: position 25,242,917 of record OY743104.1, read on the forward strand.
CACCTACCTCTTGACACTGACGTACGTTTGTTTTTAATATGTACTCGTTTGGATATGGACCAATGAGCCCATTTTTAGCTTTTACTTTCTATATTCCTTACAATTTTTAATCCAAGGTACAATATTTAAGTACTCAAATGTGACGTCATAAATCCAAACGCTCTGGATCTGTTTTTTTTTCTAATTGAGTAAATTGTAAATTAAGTGTTCATTTTTTGTTGATTATCTTTCTGACGGTCTAATTAGCAAAACATTTTCCCGACCCAGTCGTCGTCAGACTTTCTCTCTCTATCTCATGTATAACATTACGTAGGTAATGATAACAACAAACAAGGCGCCGACGTCCAGCGCGGAACTGGCGTTCGAGGACACGCCGACGCTGGTGCAAACGGCTCTGGGCCGCGGCACCAGCACGCACCTCATCGCGCCGGGCACCACCTCTGCAAGACACAGCCTGTCCTTCCAGTACAAGTAAAATATGCACAATAACTATTATTTGTTCCGTCATCGATATCCGGAAACCGTGTTGAGTTAAGCCACAGTACAGACAGTATTGCAACTCGGCGCTGTCCTTGAAAAATATACCTACGCCACGCGTGCGCTAGGGCTGCCCGTCTACAGTATTTTAACCAGTCAAGACTTGCACGACATTAATAAATGTCCACGTTCATTGTCTTACTATTGTGTCTGGTATTGACGGTACGGTAAAGGAACGGTTAATTTCATGTACCTACTTGAGTAACTAGTTTTGTGATTGTAAGGTAAATGAAAAAGATAGCGTTAAATAAAAATACATGCTATGTTTTTGATTATTATCATATTTAATATCCCTTAAATATTTATTTTGTTTTGTTTTTAGTATTTGTTGTTATGGCGGCAACAGGAATACATAATTTGTGAAAATTTCAACTGTCGTTCTATCGCGGTTCTTGAGATACAGCCTGGTGACAGACAGATGGATTGACGGACGGACAGACAGTGAAGTCTTAGTAATAGGGTCCCGTTTTTACCCTTTGGGTACGGAACCCTAAAAAGATCGCGACGAATTGATTACAATCCCTACATACAGCACGAAGCAACTCGAAACAATTTTTTTTTGTTTACCATCCCATATTGAAACGCTGCGAACGTAACTTAACATTAACCATATCATCGCGTACGCTTCCTACAGCAATCAAAACCCTACTACAAAATCTCACTTAAAAATTATAGGTAGGTCTACGTAAATCTTACTAGGTAGGTAACTAAAAGGTAGGTAATAATTGTTATAATAACATTATAATTATTTGTAATGATATTTTATTTCAATAATATATGTAAGTAGCTAAGTACCCACTTCAGTAAGTAGATATGTAGCCTAGGAAATCACTACCTAGCTAGTTTTTTTTTTATCGCGAGCATAGGTAAGGTAGCTTACTCGTGTTATGTATTAAGTCTTTCAACATTATCACTTTTTTATTTTTTAACCTAGGTATTTGTGGAAAAAGGGAAATACTTACCTATTTAAGAAAATAAACAACATACTAGTAGGTACATATATAAAAACTATTTTTATTAGTCTTACTTACCTTTCGGAGTTTTGAAGTAACCTAAAAAATGTTATCTCTGTGTGCTTAACCGACGAGTTTAAACAACCAAAAACAGCACAATATTGTCTGTGTTTCGCTATATTATTAACGCACGACTACTGCTTGCATCAAAACACCGTTCGCCACAGCGACGCATTCTCGGCTGTTTGTATACCGAGTCACGGAACAAGTGTATACCGACCTTCGAGGCGCGTAGGTATAACTTGCGTTTCGACCGTTTGTATGCAGATACAATACTGTATGATATCTATATTGTGGTTAAGCCTTGCGTTTTTCGTCACTTCCGGCCTAGCTCACCCTCTCTTTCGCTAGGTGGTGCTTCCTGTTTCCGTTTGTTGACACCTCCTATATCCGGTCTAATGCTCTATGAACGTGCAACCATGTTTTTTCCTTATAGCGTCGTTTTTCGTAATCACACGTGGCCTTAGCAAAAAATTGTAACTTTTTCTGTTATTACCTTCTGAAAAGGATTTCTGTAGTAAAAAAGTTGTAAATAATTGTGAATCGTGAATGTTAAAGTGAGTTTTAAATGTGAAAGTGATTGTGAACGACAGCATTTGGTTGAACGCTCATTCGCTGCATTAACTAATGCAATGATACTACAAAAAGAGGAGTTATGTGGTACACTGCAAAAACTGAATAATTGACAACATTTCAATTTTCAATAGGTACCTTATATCGAAAACAGTTTCGAGATATTTGTTTAAATATCACCATACATATTTTTCCGATTTTTTTTATTTCTTATTTAACGAAATATTTACAAATATTCTCGTGCGATTCAAAGTAAGGTTGAATGCTGTAAATGCCTTTGCACTCATAATTTAAATAAAAAATATATGTGTCACTGTCATTGTCAAGAGATAAATTATGACGGTTTCTTGTTGTTGTTGAAAACCACCTAAGTTGCATGGTATAATAAAACAGGTATTCTCTTCCCGAGATGGAACTTGACTACGTCACAAAGTGTTGCCACTGATTGTTCTTTTCGGTAAATTTAAGGACTTTCTCAATTAGTTCATGAATATTTAAAAAAAATATTAAGTAACTTAGCTATTTAGTATCTCGCGATTCTCGCGTGATTTATCAATTCAATATTTTATAAAGTGATATAATGGATTATTAATTCGAAATTGCTATATAAAGTTCAAAAATGCATTACGCTCAGGTAATTCAATTTCACACAGTGGCAACATATCAAACTGATGACGTAGTCAAGTTCCACCTACGTCATTAGCTGTCACGGGAAGAGAATACCTTATTTTATTGTACCATGCTAAGTTGAAAATCAAATAAATATTCGTTCGCAATGAAAGTTTCCGAGGGTTATGCCATGGCAGACAGCTCCAACCTTCCCAAGCTTGACTAATATGATGTTTTTGCTAGACATGTGTGAAACTGAGTATGAATAAATGCGTGAAAATCATGCATTAATGAGTGCACAAAGTGCAACACTGATGGAGTTTTGTTATACCCATTCTTGGTGTTTATAAAATTCCTAAAACCAAAGCTATCAAACGGTTCCCCCGTTTGACAAAAAAAAGCAACAGTTTCAATAGATATATTTTATTAATCCCTGTACTGTAAGTTACAACAATTTACATATATTCAAATGTTAAAGATTTCCAGTTTTCGGTAGGCACATTTTTTGTTTTATTTACAGCAGCACACTATTGTACTCTTGTAGATAATGGCACAAGAACGAAATGTTTCTTAAGACTCATCAACACTGTGTTTTTACAGGCAGGAACGAAACAACAAACGAGAGGATCCACCAATTTACGAACTCATATTTTTTTCAATTTCAATAAAAAATTCTGTGTAGTAAACACGAAAACTTCGATTTAATCTGAGATTTTCAAATTCTTTGGATTTTAATACAAATAGGTACCTATATTTAGTGTCACAAATTAGAAAGATTGTATGGTCCTTTCAATGTCAAAATGTCACGTCATAAATATGAACCATAGACGAAAACAAACATAATCAAAGACAAAGTAAACATTGATCTAGTTATTTTTCAGTGTCGAGTAAAGCAAAGTAAATGTATATTATACATCCTTGAATAGAATTTTTGAAATTTCAAAATTTCAAATTTATTTTTGAATAACTTAGAATTGAAATTTTGGGAAAAGAAAAAATACGTGTCTCCTGGTCTTCAAAATGCTATTTATTAAAAATAAAAAAACATCAAGCAAAAAAATTGAAATGTTGTGAATTGGTCCGGGAAAAAGAATATAGTGTTGACACCATCAACTCTTTTTAACAAAATTGAGGAATTATTCAGCAAAGTCTCTGCATTTATGAAAAAAAACGCAAGGCTTAACTCAACACGGTTTCCGGATATCTCAGGAAAAATAATAGGTAAGTTTATTGGTTGGTATAACTCTCTGTTAACACTTATTGTTTGAAAACTATTACCACAGATTTGTACAGAGTTTAATTTTCGATTTGTTACATTTTTCGCAGAAACATAGAGTGCCCGGTGACCCGTGAAGCGGTGCCCATGCACTACGGGGTGACCGACTCGTCGGTGTTCGAAAAACGCGCGCCTGTCAGCAACATCGAAGATGTGGTGCAGGAGGTGCGCCAATGGTGAGCTCTTTATTAGTCTGCCTTGTTTTTGTAGACGCCAAGTGCTCGGTGATGTCATTACCGGGTGCCCGACTCGTCATTAGTCGACAAAAGCGCGCTTGCAACTGGTAACTATTTAGCCTATTTGAGAATAAGAAAAATACAATAAGAATGTCGATTGGGTCAAATAAATTATTTTGTACTATTATGAAAGATACAAAATAATGTCAGAAAGATAAAACCTAATTTTAAAATTCTTATTAATCAGGTTTTGCTTGTGTCACAAGAAGCTTGGCTTCGTTTTTGATCTGAACTTCGTTTCGTTGAGAAAAGAAGCAGCCATCACTGATATTACTACAGCAGGCGAGTAGGCGCGGAGTCTTGCATTAAGGTTCAGCCCACTTTCAGGGATGCTAACACGCGTTACCGCTCGCACCGGTTAGCCATTGATTTCCTCATTATGTGGTCTCAATAAAGGCCAATTTACACAATGCAAGTTTCTTGCATGTTTCATTCAATTTAATTTAGGCAATAAATGTTGCATGGTTGACATTTGTTCAGACCATATAAGTAATCTTTTGCTTCAATTAAATTGTATGCAACTGGTAAGAAACTTGCACAGTGTATATGGGCCTTAACTCAGATATTTTTACAGGTTAAGCCGCTCGGGTAGATTCGCCACCTCCAAGTGGCCATACTCCTTGGTCACCAAGCATTACGCGGGCGTGTGGACACCGGCGATGCTGCAACCCCGGTGTGATGTTACCGTGAGTATTTGAGACCTTTGTTCAATTATTTATATACAATAAAGTGCAATTCAGATCGCACAACGCAAATAACCTACAGTTATATTCACCTAGACGTTCCATCTCTTTCTATCGCGTAACGCTTATCTTTTCTGGCGAAGTAAGGGTTGTCCGCTTTTAAATAATAATTTTATCTGTATATTTAATTACCAGTTAGGTATGGTATTTTTATTAGGTAAGTACTCTGGTGGGTGCCGGTACGCTAGCGTCGAAAAAGAGGTCGCCCAAGTACAAGGTGGTGCGATGATCTGGTGCTTTTTGACAAGACCTGGAAGTCAAAAATAATTGACAGAGAACAGTGGCGTACTAGAGGGGAGGCCTTTGCCCAGCAGTGAGACAGTATAGGCTAGTAAAAAAAAAGTACTCTACTTTTGTGAACAAATTACGTTTCAAATAAACCTAGACTAGGTCCTAGAAGTATAGAAATGTAGGTAGGTCAGCAAACTATTTTATTTTTACAATGTCTGCATAAGTACTTTAACCTAAGAACATAGCCACATGGCATACGTTTGTATCTAAGGTTTGTATGTACCTTGTTTATGAAACTAAATATCTTACTTAATTTTTTATGTAGGTATGTACATGCATATCAAATCTGAATGGTAGATTATGCTATTATAGAGTAGGAGCTGGGTGGATGATTTGTATGTAACTTAAACACAGTAATGTAATATGTACTCGTATCGTTATGTTCCTTCATTTTATTTTATTTACTAGTACATATACAATGAAAACAACAATCGGTGAAGTAAGTGACGAACAAAGTTCGCGTGTGCGTCTCTGCTCGCTCGTGAGGTCCGACTGATTAGCCAAGCCGGCGAGGCCGCCGTACGTACTTGCGTTTTCAATACCTACCGCGGAGTGAGACAGGCCTGCTAATAATATAAACGCGAAAGTTTCTAAGTATGGATGGATGGATGGATGTTTGTAACTCGTTCACGTAACAACTACTGAATGGATTTTAATGAAACTTTACAATAATATAGCTTATACATCAGAATAACACATAGGCTACAATTTATAAAGATATTGTGTGATAATCCTGCGCAGACGAAATCGTGGGCACCAGCTAGTGTTTAGATACCTATATACATAAACAGGGCTTAGCACAAACCTTTTTTGTTACGTCTAACGTTTCGAATAAGAGTTACATCCTTAGTACTGACTACTGATCATCAAGGATATAACTCTTATTCGAAATGTATGTACGGCGCAGGCTTCGGTTGTCACCTAGGCCCGCGCCATACACGAAGTTATGATGATGTTGAGGTTGTTAGACGTTAGTTTTGGAGACACAAGACCACGTCACGTAGAAACTGTTTATTGGTATATATGTTACATGTTGTAGTTGGGTGGTACGGGTCCTTTCTCGATCGCTGTTCGATAGAATCTCGTTTGAATGTTAGAATATGATTTAAAACGTAAAGTAATAACAGCTGACACGCGACCTACATATAGTATGTGCCCGCGTGCAGCTGAAATGTGCGAGCTTGGCTCGTACAATGTACACATAGTATCGTTGAGTTAATATCCCAAAATACAAGTTTAAACTTACTTTGAGGTAAACTTAATCAGTGTAATTTGTCCCTATTTATTTATTCTTTGTTATGTTATGAATCAAGAGTTTTTTTTTGGTTTTATAATGTAACATTAAGTTTTATCTGTACGTATTTTTGTCGTAATATAACGTATTATTCCTGTTTTATCTTTACTTTCGTAGGTGCGATACCAAGCTATCCGAGCCGGGGGCGGCTGCAGTCTGGAAATCCAGCTTTGTCCTATAGTGCTCCTCTGCAACGCGGCGCCCATATCTCTCACTTTGCGGGCACACGACGCGGCTCCACTCTGCAAGCTGGAGCCCGGCTCGGCCATATCACTGCCGTCGAGCGTGCTCAAGGTGAGTTTCATTGACTCCCTAAGTGATGATGATTTCCTGACCGGTTTCGGCTATTGAGACTGTTTTGTTATGGGTTTAAATTATTTCTTTAGTGGGCTTTGTAGGTGTAGCCCAGTTTGTTGGTAAATGGTATTGCTCAATCTGTGGGTACGCGATGCGGCGCTGGTCTTCAAGCTGGAGCCCGGCTCGCCCATATCACTGTCGTCGAGCCATTTGGACTTGGATTTAGTTGGGTAAAAATAAAATGTCACTAAATAATGTCACTTGTCATGATTATGTCCATTTTTCAAAGTAATTTTAAATGAATTATTGCAGAAAAACTGATATTATTTAAAAGTGCTTTTTGACTCCAGAAACTATGGACTCATTAACTTGTATTTCATACAAATCCTAAGTTTTTGTTTAGACGTTAAGAAAAAAATATTTGATTTATAGTACATGTAACACCCTTGACTTGAAACGCCTCCTTAAAGTATTAGGCAGGATTCAATACGAGACGGCGAAGTGCGTGATATCCGTTTTCCATGTTCCTTATTGTAATTTGTCCCGTTCAAAAAAAAGTATAAACAAGAATTCGATTTCATCAATATGTTTTGTTTTTTGCAGAAACCGTTTTTCATGTCGGTCGAGCTAGGCCGCGAGACGTTTGTGAGCGGGCAGCTGGAGCTGTCGAGCTCGGACCCCGGGCGCTACGGCACCCCCCCGCCGGGCAAGTTGGCCGTGGACCACTCGGCCGACTTCACGATACTCTGCAATCAGAAGGTCTATTATTTTTAATGTTTTAACAGAAATCAACAAACCGTTACGACCCTCACCCGCCAGCAAATTGACATATTACCAACTCCGCGCCACCCATGCCCTTGAACCTGGCTTGCTTAAGCTAAGATAAAATAGAAAGGATCACTTCTTTCTATCTTTGTGATAGCCGTTTACACTTTCGTCCTTGTCATTATTCGCCAAAAGCGCTGACGATGGGCATCGTATGACTGCGTTAAGAGTCCTAAAAAACTTCTGATGAGTTCGATACTACTCTGCGATGTCGAAAATTTACTCAAGAGTTTTCACATGATTCCGGATACTATTCTTATTTTAATTTATCATATTCTTTGTCTCAATAATGATTCAGCCTCTCTTTATGCAACTAAAATTATTATGTTGGTACGCTTTTCAGCTACGGGTCCGTGGGGAACCGGTCCTTTGAGGCATTCATGGGGCCAAAGCCAACATGAAGAGGCCTTTTAGTACCTTTTTATCTAAAAAGTGAGATGGCTGCATCTACGGAGGTCTATCGTCTAATGTAATATTAAGATGCAATAACGGACAGTCCTCCATAGCTGCCGAAATACGTGGTGTTGCCACTAATCATCATGTATGTACAGGTGGCGCTTTTGACGATGTACTACGAAATCAAGGAGGAGATCAACGTGCTGGGCGTCAGTTCCACGTTCATGCTGCTGAACAGGCTTAACACGGACATTTTGGTTAGTATGCATTATCACAAGAGACAAGTGGGCTAAACTAAAGGAAACATTATAACTCTGGGATACTCTCGGATAGTATTAAACCCAGTTATAACGTACTAAAGTTCAATTTAGTTCGCACGCCATGCCAGCGACCTTGGTCTTTTCAGTCTTGAGGCTACAGAGTGCCGACGCTCTCGCAACGAAAAAATTTACCTTACGTACGCCGACGAAGCGAGGGCCGGCCGTTTCCCTATATCTCTAGCTTAAAAATTTTGATTTGGCTAATTGTAGTTTTGAAATATTTGTAAAAGTTCAAAATAGTACATAACTGCAAAGGTCGGAAAGTAAGGCAATGCTGGAGGAGTAAAGTCTAATTTTTTATTCCGTAGAATTCTGACATTTCATAAGTGTTGCTACTAAAAAAGCTCTCCAACTAAAAACCCTTATAAGTGCGATAAAATATTACATTCTTGATTAATAGTTATATTTTACCAAGATAATGATAAAGTTTAATCTTTCTGGTATATTTAAAATGTTATAACATTTTTTAATTCCGAATTATTAAAGTTATATTTTTAAGTAATTTCAAGTCAGCAGGTTATTTTTCTTTCCCTGGCATCACTCCCTACTAATTTATGTATCATCAACCTTTTTAATCAAAATCGTATTACATTATTTTTTTCGTAATTCATCAAGAAGAAAAATTATTAAATAAAGTATGCGGCTATGAGCTGTCATGTCGCGGCTGTCACATTGATTGTTATTATATTTATTATGTTTCTGTTAAGTTTTCTTGTTGAAAAACACTTTTTTCTGAACTGATTTAGATTAAATTTGATATGGAGATAGTTTAAGAACCTGGAAGGGACGTATAAGAGGGGTCTTTATAAAAAATAGAATCAAAAATATTTTTTTCCTTTGTTTGTCTGTCTATCTGTAAGTTTGTTAAGTTTGTCGGTTATTCAACTGTTAGTGATGAAAATGGACGTAAATATCGCTCGCTGTCGTCCCCTTTTAATTTGGAGCACCGCACTTAATACAATGGTTACATTCACTAACAAATAAAATGCGTAGACACAGATTTTTACACTCTTATTGAAATCTGGAATTTAATAAAAAAAAGTGCCCGGCCAAAAAGGTTTATGATCTCTGACATGTCAAAAAATGACAGCTGTCAGAATTCTAAGGAATAAAAAATCAGACTTTAGTTTGAGACCAGCGAGGCCTTGACAATAATTACGAGTCCGGCAATCCCATTTCCGCCGTGGTATGTCCTCAATAAATGTGAGGAAATAATCAAAGAAATAACCAACTGCAAATATTTGCCGAAAGCATTTAATGTTCACTGCAAAGAATACATGTACGTTGTTTACTTAAAAAAACGGCTTTCCCACGTTTTTACTGCAGAAGAAACATAGCCCAAACCATAGACATAGAATTTTTTATACCCAAACAGCCCAGTCACATTAATATCGTAGATTATTGCCTTTTCTCTTGCAACGAAAACTAGAAATATTTTCTTGTAAATTGTGTGTTGTATTCATATATATACTCGAAGTGTGCATTTTTTATGAATTTAGCGCTAAATGTATTTGCCAAATGTAACAACAGGTATTGTCAATATCACTGACTTTTCATTCTGCATACACTTCCTTCTTGTCTTCTTTTTTGAACAGGCGACGGCCAGGAATGAATTTTCAGACTTACTTTCCGAGCCTAGGCCGGTAAAGTAATGTAAGAGCCAAGAATTACTAACATCGTGTCTTTGTTTTACTAAAATAATGCCTACTTTTCCAAGCATGTTTAAAAAGGATAAAATATACTCGTTTTAATGATATTTAAAATTATTAAACGACTTTGCATCAAAGGTATCAGCTGTGACGATGCCCCTCGAAACGGAGCCGAATGTCGTGGTTCGCAACACTACGTATAAAGTCGTTCCACCCACTAAGCCAGATAGGTAAGTAACCAATTAACACTATACAGTATTTAATTGCAACAGTTGTATAAAAAGGATAAAAAAATAGTTACGCTGGTTACGTAGCATCGTAGGAAGACGCCATCGAGCATTTTTTAACGTACTTATGTAACGTTGCATGCATTATATATATATATATATATATATATATATATATATATATATACACACAAACTTTCCATTGGTTTGAAAAAAAAATGTCGTATATCAAATAAATTCATCTTTCCATATAATTAATCTAAGTTGGTGCATGACTTATTACAAAAAGTTGCGAAAATGCTTTTCGATCGAGATCACGTAGTTAAACTGCCGCGTGATGGCTTGACCTCGATAAACTCCGGCCGGCCGGCCGGCGCACTATGGGATGAAACGGTGCATTCCATCTCAAAAATGGTTTAAACGAAATACGTGATACTGAAACCATTTCGATTGTTTTATATTCTTAAATGTTGGAGCTATTTGATGTACAAGTAAAAAATAATAATAGTTAGTTGTGGATATATTTAAAATTACATCCAAAATTTAAACTTCAAAAAATTATTACTCGTTATGAAAGTTCAACTTCAGATATCCTCTAAATTCTCGAAGGAAATATATAAGTTTTATACATTTTCAGATTGCCCAGGATATCTAGTTTACAAATCCGTTTTAAATTTATTTAAAATAATTTTTATTATTTTCTTTTTACATTTTAATAAAAATATCCTTATTTTTGATTTTCAATTAGAGGTTTCCTTGTTGCCGAAAGCTGCCGATGTCGAGTTATTGACTTTTTTAGATACCTTAACTATTCAGTAATACAGGCAAATAAAAAAAACCTGCGTCATTATTGCGCCATTTTGAGCTAAAAGCAAAAATGTCAACTGAAGGAAAAAAGTAACTAGTGAGTCATGTTATTATTTATTAAAATCTTTATTGACCACAACGGTACAAAAGGTGAACTTAATGCTAATGCATTCTCTACCAGTTAACCTGTTGGAAAACATAAACTTTTTATCCAATTGCGATAGGTGCTTAAAGAAGTGTCATGTTATCTGCGCCCTAATTCCTAACGATTTTAGATACAAAATAATAACCGGCCAAGTGCGAGTCGGACTCGCGCTCGCAGCGTTCCGTACCATTATCTATAAAAACGGCAAAAAAATCATGTTTGTTGTATGGGAGCCCCATTAAATATTTATTTTATTTTGTTTTTTAGTATTTGTTGTTATAGCGGCAACAGAAATACTTCATCTGTGAAAATGTATATGATTGACGGTAAAGTTGCTCAAGTGTTAACGCAGACACCATCATGTGCTTCATGCACTATTTGTGGAGCAACTCCGAAACAGATGAACGATCTAACAAAAGTGACTGCAAGAGTTGGGAATGAAGATGCGTTCAAATACGGACTCTCCACCTTACATGCATGGATAAGATGTATGGAAAGGATACTGCATGTTTCTTATAATCTAGGCTTTGAAAAGTGGTCTGCATCGATTGCAGAAAATAAGAAGCTCAAAAAAGAGAAAAAACAGTATGTCAAAGTTCCAAACTCGTTTACGGAGTTTTCTTGGTTTACACATTGTCAAACCTCGTCAAGGTTCGGAAAACAGCAATTATGGAAACACGGCAAGGAGATTCTTCCAAAATCGTCAATGTTCTGCAGAAATTACGGGTGTTGATGAAGGGTTAGTCAAGAGATAATATATAATCTGCAAACCATGTCATCAGGATTTTCTATTAACGCATTGAAGTTTGGTGAAAATGAGCTAGGAACTGCACAGTTATTTGTAAGTAAATATAACTATTGCTACATTCCATCGTCAGTGCATAAAATTCTGATACATAGTACCATTTAAATAATAATCAAGCATTTCGCAGTTTTGCCGATAGGCCAAATATCTGAAGATGCTCAAGAAGCTCGTAATTTGGTTTCGTTTGCATCATTCTCGGAAGTGTTCCAGGTCAGCCATAATTAAAGAAATTCTGCATACACTGTTTCATACTTCTGATCCCTATATATCTAGCTTAAATAGATCGAGTAATGTAATATCAAAATAATTACTTGACGAATCTATAAAGAGCTTTAATTATTGACAAGTAATAGAAGCATATTTTTTTATTGCTTTTTTGAAACATAATATAATATAAGTACGTAGTTATTACATTATTATTATTTTTAAAGTAAGCAAACTTTAATATTAAATATTTAAATATAAGTTTTCGGTGAAAATTTTCATAATTTTATATTTGTAATTTTTTTACTAAATAAATATAGTTTTTAAGTTGATGGTGTTTGAATTATCTAATAGTATAAATGTTCAGGAATACGTATAAAAAAAAAAACAGACAAAAATGTCAAGAAACAAAGAAGTTACCGATTTTTGAGATGGATCGCACCGTTTCATCCCATAGTGCGGCGTCACCGTGCGGCGGTACTACTAAGTGCGGATTTCATCGTTGAAGTAAAACGCGATCAATTGAAGCTAAACTCGTTTACGCACGTAAACTGGTTCCTTTAGATTTCTTCGACAAAAACTAGTCGCGTTTGGAGCTGAACGCGTTTAGCAATCTGAACGTCCGATATTGGCCGTTTAACGCTTCTAAACGCGTTCAATCAAACAAATGTCAAGTCAATGCCAAGATTTGACAACTTTGATTGACAATATTGACATAGATAGGTCCATACCTTTTAATTTACGTTCCGTTCCTTCGCGATTCTTTACCGGTTTTAAATCAATGAGTTTTGCTCACGTTTTGCATAGCCGTTATTCATATTTTCTGCGTGAAATGAAAACTATCAAATGATTTTTACTGTAATCTGTGCTTTTTTGTCGATGAGTTTAGGTGAACTTCGTTTTCGTAAACGCGATCAAAAATTTGCTCCGAATGGACGGTGAAATTCATTTGAAGTTGATCGAGATCAAATCAAACATTTGAACTCAGTTATGTTGAACTCAATTTTGCTAAACTCGTTTATCAATGAAAACGATGAAATCGGCCCTAAGTGCGGATTTCATCGTTGAAGTAAAACGCGATCAATTGAAGCTAAACTCGTGTATGTACGTAAACTGGTTCATATGGATTTCATCGACAAAAACTAATCGCGTTTGGAGCTAAACGCGTTTAGTAATCTGAACGACCGATATTGGCCGTTTAACGCTTCTAAACGCGTTCAATCAAACAAATGTCAACTCAATGCCGAGATTTGACAACTTTGATTGACAATATTGACATAGATAGGTCCATACTTTTTAATTTACGTTCCGTTCCTTCGCGATTCTATACCGGTTTTAAATCAATGAGTTTTGCTTATCCGTTATTCATATTTTCTACGTGAAATGAAAACTATCAAATGATTTTTACTGTAATCTGTGCTTTTTTGTCTATGAGTTTAGGTGAACTTCGTTTTCATAAACGCGATCAAAAATTTGCTCCGAATTGACGGTGAAATTCATTTGAAGTTGATCGAGATCAAATCAAACATTTGAACTCAGTTATGTTAAACTCAGTTTTGCTAAACTCGTTTATCAATGAAAACGATGAAATCGGCCCTAATTGATCTTACGATTTTAATTTCGAGTTTTAGTCAATATTTTTTTGTTTCAGAATTTTTATTTTCACTAGCTAATTAAGTCTTACTAACGATCCTCATGAAGTGAAGTGACCTTTGGCTCCAAAATCAATGAAAAATCACTGTATATTTAATAAATAAAATTCAAAAATAAATAAAGAAAGATATGAAGATATTGATTTGTTTGGTAGATTCTCGTAGTAACATTTTAGGTTCTAAAAAGATTTTGAAAAGGTTCTAGAATCTTTCTATCAAATTCGACCCATAAGTCTTAGTAGTAATGAACCACTTTAAAATAGCCTTTAATTTACCTCTTTTTACAAAACGCTCCACTTTTTGGGAACTTATAGCTAACTCCAGAACCTAAATAGTACCTTGATAACCTTAATTTAACGTAAATGTTACTTTAAAAACAGCTTTGAAGTTGTAAATGAGTCTTGGATTTAATTCTACGAAAACTTTTTCTTTTTTAGTAGACGGTAATTACGGGTTATAAAATGATTTTGTGTTAGAATATGAACACAGTAAAAGAAAATTCTCAACTTTATAAATGTCTACCAATAAATTTCAAGATGGCTTACATCATTGTTCGTTGAATTTGTTAAGCATCTCATACTGGAGCGTCTTATCGTTCATTGAATAAGTGTTTTCTCTTAGAAATATGGGTCACCAGATGCACTGCTGTGAAGTCAGGTCTAATAAAATGCTGTTATTAGATACATTGTTTGCCGTAAATGACTCTCGTAGTCGGGCATTAGTTTTTCAAACATATATCTTGTTGAAAACCTCCATTGTACTAGGACATATGCCTCGCATCTCGTACAATATTCAACGTAAACCCGTTTACTTATGGTATATTTCAGCGTGCACGGCACTCCCTTGTGTCGATTTTGGCTGCGCGGGCGCTGGCGCGGCAGCTCGCCGTCTGAACTGCGCTCTTACGTTTGTCTTGCTCTGCCGTATCGCAAAGGGGCCTCAAACTTGACCCCTCCGGCGCACGACCCGGTGCCCGTGCTACTCGCCACTAAGAGTATATCCAGGCGGGCTGTGGCGCTGATAGACTGGGATAATAAATCTGTAAGTACTTAAACCTGTACTGTAGTAGGAAACCATTTCTCTACGTAGAAGAAATATATAAGTTTACTTTTGCTAAATATGAGAGGTGATTTTCAAATCATTCAAACTGTTTTGGTTATTTGTTCTCTAACTACTTTTACCTGTTACCATTTACATGCATATTCAAAGCAACACAGTTAAAGGATGCATTAGGGAATCACACCTATTCGTAAAAAAAAGTTTTTTATATGTTTGAGAAGTGTACAATCAAAGTGTTGAGATTTGGTATCCTACCTTATTATATTTGGTGTCTGACCTTATTCGTTATCAATTTATTAATACATTGTTTCATGTCACAGATACCAATTGTAGTGACTCAGATGAAGCAAGATGGCCGCTACCTGATCTCCGTGGCCCCTGACCCGTGTCCACAGTTCGTGGTTCACAACCGTACGCACTTGGCGCTCTCCATAGCGCAGCCCATCATGCTCAGCGATGAGCCTTCTACCTCCCACACCACAGTGAGTAGTAAAAGTACTTTGAGAAACCAGATAGCCGCTACCTGATGTCCGTTTTTCATGACCCGTGACCGAAATTCGTGGATTACAACCATAGCACAGCCCGGCATTCTCAGAGATTAGCTTTCTACCTCCCATACCATAGTGAGTAATTACAGCACTTTGATAAACAAGATGGCCGCTACCTGATCTCTAGCCGATGACCCGTCTCCACGGTTCGTGATTCACAACCGCTGTTCGAGCAATGCTCGCACATTTCGGCTGCACGCGGCCACTTACTATAAACTCATCTGTGTGCCCCTTTATATTAAGCCGCTCGCGTTGCGCTCCTAGAGCGGGTTAACAGTCGAGTGGCTATGTAGGTCGCGTGTCAGCTGTTTTACCTTTACATTTTACATCTATTAAACACAACAATTAAGATACTATCGAACAGCGATCGAGAAAGGACCCGTCACACCCAACTTCAACGTAACATATCAACAATAAACAGTTTCTACGTGACGTGGTCTTGTGTCTCCAAACCAACATAACATCATCAACCAACAACAAAATCTCTTCGTGTATGGCGCGGGCCTAGGTGACAACCGAAGCCTGCGCCGTACCTACATAATGGTCCTTCGAGCCGGATGGTTCACTGGCCTCTCACAAGCGGGTCTCACCAGTTGAATTGAGAAAGTGCATATAACGCAGGGGCGCGAATTCTCCGAAAACAAATCAGCTCAAGAATGGAAAAACTAAGCTGCTCAACAACTGAATCTATCAAGATCGCACATACAGAGTGTAAAGTTGGCCGATCCGGACTTTAACATTTCTGGCGATGTGGATATTCTACTCGACGCAGGAATTTACGCGAACATTCTACAAAGGGGATGCATTCGAGGGCCGCCGGAGCTACCGATCGCTCAACAGCAGGGACAGGAAGCGCTTTCCCTAACGTGGGTTTTTAGCGGCTAATTGATAGGCTTGAATATTTTTATTGGATCAAAAACCCCTATCGCTGGGTAACTCTTTCGATCGACTAACTGTATTATATGGAAAGCCTTTAAAAAGGTTTCCCTTTAAATAAGTTGTTAAAACATGCACGTTACGTTACCCTTACAAAAACCATTTCTCATAGGGTAACCCTATCTCATAGGCTAACCCTTTAAGAAGCGGGGGGGATATGTGGGGGGAAAAACCCTTTCAAAAAAGCGGAAAAAATACCCCTTCCAATGATTTGGTAAACGCTTAGCCTATCATAAGGATAGGGTTACCCTATAGGGGATACGGTAAGCCTTTCGCTGGATAACCCTTTTACAGGCTAACATAAACGTGAGGGTAAGTCTATCGTAAGGATGACCATTTAAAGGGATTTTAAAAATTAGCTGCTGATCCGGTCCCTGCTCAACAGACGAGAATCGGTTGGATTTTGTTCGGTGACCAAAAGTATCAACCTACATACAATTGCTTTACTGTCCTGAACAATCTCGAGGAAATTTCACACTTTCAAAAACAACAATAACATCAGAAGACGAATATTGTGAGCGATTGTACGAGAATACTACTAAGCAATTAGCTAGCGGTAGATATCAAGTCAAAATTCCTATGAAACACCTTCGATAGCTCAGTTGGTAGAGCAGTGGAGTTCAAATCCGGCTCGAAGGACTATTATGTACGGCGCAGGCTTCGGTTGTCACCTAAGCCCACGCCATACATGAAGAGATGATGATGTTGACTGTAAGATGTTGGTGTGGAGACACAAGACCATGTCACGTAGAAACTGTTTATTGTTGAATGTATTACATGTTGTAGTTGGGTGTGACGGGTCCGTTCTCGATCGCTGTTCTATACTATCTCAATTGTAGTATGTAATAGATGTGAAATGTAAAGTTAAAACAGCTGACACGCGACCTACATAGGATGTGGCCGCGTGCAGCCGAAATGTGCGAGCATTGCTCGAACAACCGCACTTCTTCAACACTTAGTGCGAAAGGTGACACGGATAGGGCCGCCTCTGTCGAACGTAGGGATAGTAACAGAAATAGACTGGATCCCTCGTTATAGTCTCCACTAACAGATCTGTTCCACTGTAGCATTTGAACAGCTATTTATTTTATTTATTTAACTTTATTACATGAATTGTAATTTAACAAATGTTTGTATGCAATTAATGTATGTATATATAAAGTATGTTACATCCAAACATCCTGGTCTGGGAGAAATAAAAAAAAACTAAGCATGTACCAGCTGCTTCTCTTCCCACGCAGATCGTAAAAGCCGATCGAGGGAATGGGCAAAAATGCAAATCATGTTAACAGGCGATGCGGCTAGCAACCCATCACTGTATTGATTGCTTTTCCATCTTCTCGCCCACCATGACGCTAAAAGTGGCTTTTGGGTCTTGCGGCCCTGGGCTCTGCATAGAGCCGCAAGACCCAAAATGCTCTGTCTACCCCATTAGGGATAAAGACGTGATAGTATGTATGTATGTATGTATTACATCCATCAAGTTTATTTTCGAGGCAAATTAAAAAATCCCAACTTTCAAGCGTTTACCTCCAGTATACCGGATAAAGATATTATTATATTATTATTTTTGACCCAGTCCACATCCCTATTATGAAAAATGCATCATAGCACGTTTTAGTTAGATAAATAAACATTGAGACGCCACCTAGTGATAAGTAGCGCAACTTCATATTCTGTGAAATTTAAATTCGTAGCACCATAATAGGTTGGGGAAAAAGTCTTTTCACATTTTATATGAAAATTCAAAACATTTTTTAATTTAGTTTATTTACATTTAACTAAAGTATGTAGGTACCATTTTGTTCGATAACTTTTTGCCATCTTATAGGTAGGGACATGTACCCATTGCCAGGCACGTGCTTTCCATAGAGACTCAAAGACATTGTCTACCCGGAGGTTCCCAAATATATGCGCATTTTTTTATTTAAAAATAAATTATAATAGGCCCTATTTTCAAATAAACGCGCGCTTCCCTGTCCATCGCGCCATATGCTGGCTACGTACTCGCTTACTTAGGGTAAGTATACGTATATATATATATATATACGCAGTACTCTAGGCAGCTACCTAGAAGAAAATTCTCCATAGTGTCTCGATTTACCCACATTCACAGTGCACGGATAGGAATTTGCATCTGTAGTGTGATCGTCTACGTATTTCATCGACGCACACACACGCGAAGTTATCGCACACATAACCAATATCTAAGACAAGAGCTAATGCATGCCATTTTTAAAACGCGTCAGTCATAAACAAAGCTAATTTTTGTATGGAAAAAACCATTAGGTTAGTGAACCGCTGATTTTCAAAAATGGCCCTTATCTTTAAGCTAGTTCTATCTCAATAATCAACGTCTTTTATCTCTTTTCACTTTTGACCAATAAGGAATGATATCGATTTCGAGCCTTTTCATTTGTTCCGTGATGAAAGCTAGAAAGTTATTGGTTCTCGCTTGTGTTACGCTACCAATTTTAATACGCGAAAGATGTTCGAGGATAAAATGAAATTACGTAAACTTTTGTGTTAGTCGTATATATTTGATATTTTTTCTTGTCCAATGATAATTATTTGCATTGTTGCATTGTTGCATTACAAATGATTACGATCTGCTCTGAACTTTGTTTGCGATATCAAATGAAATTAGGAAAAAACTTTATTACCGCTTTAAAACAACGCTTTAATGCAATGGAAAGTTATTCATGTAAAAGTTGTGCACCAGGTGTTTGTTTGCTAACTTTTGAGGACAAAAGAGCAATAATCATAAATGGCCGATGCCAGCCTATTCTGAATTTCATTCAAACAAGCGGTAAGCTAAAAAGAACATTTAATACTATTAAACAATATGACGCGTATAAGTGGCTCTCGGGATGTAAACATACTAATAGGGTCAGTTCAGTCAGAGAGTTTTTTTTTGTCCCACTGCTGGGCAAAGGCCCCACAATTAATCTATCCTGCAATAATCGGTGATGCACGTCCCTGCCCATTGCTATAGAAATTTTGGGGCTTCTGATCAAAAAACTGCGTCAAGTAGTTTTGGCAGTCCTCTCGTGATTTTAACATGACACTGAATTCTGAAGAGACCGAAACAGGTGGAAATCTGAAGGTGCCAGGTCAGGACTATACGGCGGATGCATTAACACCTCCCAGCCAAACTCTCTTAATTTTTGCTGAGTGATTAAAGATGTGTCTAGCGTTATCATGATGAAAAACCACACCCCTTCTGTTGATTAATTCCGGCCGCTTTCTCTCAACTTCTTGCTTTAATCTTATCAGTTGTTCGCAGTAGAGTTCTGAATCGATGGTCCTGCCTGGTGGTAACAGCTCATAATGAATAATGCCCTTCCAATCCCACCAGCACACACACAGCATCACCTTATTGCGAGTTAACCCGGGTTTCGCCACAGTCTGTGAAGCCTGACCGGCCTTTGACCATGACCTTTTTCGCACGTTCTTGTCGTACGTGATCCACTTTTCATCACCTGTTATCAATTTCTTCAAAAATAGTTTGGTCTCATTACGTCGTAATAAAGAATCACAAATCAATACACGGTTCATTAGGTTTCTTTCAGAGAGCTCGTGAGGTACCCAAATATCGAGCTTTTTTGTGTACCCATTTTTTTTCAAATGCGCCGAAACTGTTTTGTGGTCAATTCCCAGTTCTTCAGCTACGTCGTAACTACAGATATGCCGATCTCGCTCCACTTTTTCAAAAATAGCATCCATTTTATCCGTAACAGGGCGACCAGAGCGACGTGCATCTTTGACATCAAAATTTCTGGATTGAAAACGCTTAAACCAAAGGAGATGGCTAAACGACTGCCCTAAGAATGTATAAAGATTTTGTAGTATCCTATAAAACCGAAATATTCATTAATGAATTATTATGTTTTTATTTTTACCCTAGAACTTCAGTAAAATAATACATAATTATAAGTTTTTTATTTGGGTTTCCTCATTTTCTCCATTGACATCTACCTAAGTGTTGCCAGATTTGAGTTTCTATTTGTTACCTGTACTATGTGTTGTATGTAAGCCGATTATGAATTTAACTATAATCGAAATAATTAATCATAGGTACCTACCGGTTACCGTTAAGAAACCACTTTATACATTGTAATAAGTAAATAAATAAATATTAGGGACAAATCACTCAGATTAAGCTAGCCCCAAAGTAAGTTCGAGACTTGTGTTACGGGATACTAACTCAACGATACTATATTTTATAACAAATACATATATAGATAAACATCCAAGACCCAGGACAATTTGAAAAAGGCCATTTTCCATCTTGTCCTGACCGGGGATCGAACCCGGAGTGGTCACCATGCTAGTCCGCTACCCAGAGGGGGTGGCGGACTAGCATGGTAACCACTTAACTACGCCACGGTAAACGCTCGCCGAGAGGTTTGGCCTAGAAGATTCTCGATGAGAGCATACCCGACACCCGTGCGAAAGCCAACTAGACTTTCTTGAACGAGTCCCTTTGACTCGTGTGCAAAAACCAACAAGTGACCGAGAATATAATAGAATATAGTAGATTTTATAAAAAAAATTAAAATCGATATATAATCGATATTGTGCGGGTAATCTGGCAACACTGGTGTTCGTTGTACCGGTTGCGTCAGTTGCGTTTTCAAGTTTTCAAAGTACTTTTTTCTTTTTACTTTGACCCTTGTTTGTTTACAAGACTATTTTATGTGATCGACTGCCTACTGACCTTAGCTATTCTACACGGACTTACCTGCCTATCGAACATGATTAGGAGTTAGCAAAAGCGTTTGTAACCAATCGATCGGGGAAGGGATTGCAATGATTTTATTTTTAAAATTGTTGTCATTTCAAAAGTTCCTGAAACTTTTTTCACATGAAATATTAATATACAGCTATTCAGCATTACAATACACTAGAAGCGATATTTATACATTGCTAGGGCAGTTGCCCATACTTCTATTTAGCCATCTCTTTTGTGCTACTCTCACAGACACTGCACTAGGTCCATAAACATCGCAAATTTTTTTCGCGGCTTGCGTTGCATTTTTATCTTTTTATTTTAAAATGTATCTTTATTCTTCATTAGATTCACTCATCTTGACGGTAAGAAAAACAAATGAAAATCACGCATTTTCCTAATTTGAATTTGGAATTATTTATAAAATTATCAACCTACAGGTGGTGCTGACAAAAGCAAATTTTGGACGAAAGTACAAATTAGGAGAAACTTTACAATATATTATAAATATATACACATATGTCAGATATATATATATATATATATATAATATAAACATAAATACCTACTATATACATAAATAGGTTATATTCATAAACCCTACATCTTCTCTTCTTCTTATATTTGAGAGCTGGGCTCTATTCGGTGGAGTGCTTTCCATGTCTCTCTTCCTTCCGCTAAGTTCTTAACCTCTTTATATGTTTTCACTTTTAATTTTTCTTTTATTTGGTCTATAAATTTCCTTCTGGGTTTTCCTACTCCTCTCTTTCCTTCTATTTTTCCTTCCATTATTGTTTTAAAGAATGCATCGTGGCGCAGTAGATGACCGAACATTTTGCCTCTTCTATTTTCTATAATTTGTATTATTTGTCTTTTCTCTCTCACATCCTCTAATACCTTCTCATTTGTAATTTTTTCTGTCCAACTTATTTTTTTCATTCTCCTCCAGCACCACATTTCAAATGCTTCTAATCTATCTCTATCCTTTTTGGTCATCGTCCACGTTTCACATCCATACAAGGCAGTGCTCCATATAAATGTTTTAATAAATCTTTTACGTAAACTTTTTTTAATACCAGAACAAAATATGTATTTTTTACTCTTAAATGTACTTTTTGCAATAGCAATCCTCTTCTTAATATCTTGTGAGCATCTTGCCTCTTCGTTGATAATAGTTCCTAAATATTTGAAACTCTGAACTTGGTCTATTGTTTTATTATTAAGTTGGATATTTTTAATTACTGGACCTGACTTTGAGACAATTAAGGACTTGGTTTTATTTATGTTTATACTCAATTTATGTTCTTTAAAAATATTATTCATTGCTTCTATTAACTTTTCTAACTGTTGTGAACTGCTTCCAAGGGCTGCTATGTCATCTGCAAATCTTATAAAATGTATCTTTTCTCCATTAATACTAACTCCTCCTAAATCTTGGTCTTTGATTTGAGATATTGCTGCTTCTATAAATAGATTGAATATCAGTGGAGAAAGTGGACAACCCTGCCTCACTCCCTGTCGTATTTTAGCCTGTCTTTTTTCATTATTACTTTCTATTATTGTCTCTTGTTCTTTATACAGTTCTTTGATTATTCTCCTGTCTCTATAGTCTATGCCAGCATTCTTAAGCGCCTTCATCATTAGTATCCAATTTACTTTATCGAACGCTTTCTCTAAATCTATAAACGCAATATGTGTTTGTAAACCAAGTTCCAATCTTCTTTCTATTATAATTCTAAGTGCTAAAACTGCTTCTCGAGTGCCTTTGTTTTTGCGAAAACCATATTGGTCGTTGCCTACTATATTTTCTACTTTAGGTCGGATTCTATTTTGTATTATTTTTATCAATATTTTTGATGCTTGTGTAAACCCTACATATACTTCACAAATATTTAAAATACTCTATGACAGTTTGTGTAGATAATATGCGCGTACGGCACTCTTAAACGCTAGGCAACTAGGGGCTTTGCGGATACCAACAGGAAGGGAGTTCCAAAGCATGACGGCTTGTTTGGTGAATGAATGTTTGAGAAACCCACTCCGGCAGCAAGGCATATCGAGAAGGATATTATTGGACGAACGAAGATCTCTAAGATGGGTATTAACCAGGAAATTGAACTTGGTTTTGAGATGCATCGGAGTTTTTGGGTCAAAGAGTATGGAGAAAAGCGTAGTGAGAATATGCAAATTGCGACGTTGACGGATGGGTAACCATTTGAGTTTAGACCTATAAGCAGACACGTGATCATACTTCCGTAGGTCAAATATGAATCGCAGACAATTGTTTTGAAGTCTATCAAGTTTGTTGAGAAAGTTACAATTCAGATCCGAGCAACATACATCAGCATAATCCAAAATTGGGAAAATAAGAGAATAAACTAACATTGTTTTAGTATTGGTTGGGAGGAAGTTCTTTAACTTATACAAAGAGCCGAGATCTTTAACAATTTGACAAAATGGGATTATCTTCTTAAAATTTAAACTTTTGAATGATACCAATACCAGCCAGGTACAAATAGTATAGCCAAAGTGGTTTTATTACAAGTTCATACATACTATATGCGAAAAGACTTTTTCCCCAACCAAATATTATTATTTTTAAAACCCGACTTTTAGGCGTTTAACCCTAATAACTTTTTAACGGCTTAGCCGATTTCATCAAACATAGCTAATTACCACTGCAAGGGAAAAAAGGGATTTTCTTTAAAAAAAACCGCATTGAAATGCAATTGGTCCATCCGTTCGAGCGCTATGTTGCCATATATATTGTTCACTACTCGTATATCTGGTTGTCGAGCTTGGGTTAGTTGGATTATTTAAAAGTATATCTGGTTGATCCACAGGCAGAAAGGGAATGCGAAGGCACTCGTTGGTGGTGCTCGATCCCACCGGACTCCGTGACCCATTACTCGACGCCCGCGCACTGCGCGCGTTACCCGCCGTTCGGCGTGCAACGCGCGTCTGAACTGCCGTTTATAACCTTCGCCAAGACCCGGGGTACGATACTTTTTCTCTTGATTTTGTCTTCCACTCCGCGGGCGAGATTGTCACGACAAGCCTTTATTGAAAGCAAATTAAAAATTTGGCGCTTTTTCACATGTCGATTTTCTTATTAATCTATGGTCGTGTCCTTCTTATAAAATGTTACCTTGTAACCGGCCTTTGTTCTAATTGTAATAAAAGAGTCGACGATTTATACATCTATCATCAGGTTATTGACAACAACTTGCAACAAATAGCGGGCTGTTATGCTCTTGCAACTACCACCTAAACTACTCACTTTTATCTGGTGTGCAACTGCAACTGGTGTGCAACGAAATGGGAAACGCGAACTCCCCTGGAGTGAGTGATTGTGTGCTAGCGCGGGAGCGCTAAACGATGCAGCAATACAAAAAATGCAGCAAAACGCTGAATACGCTCATTGCAAGACATCTCGTCAATTCGCCGCGTGGTATGTTCTTTAAGTCATTGCGTAATTTTTTGTTTTTTCGAGTGTGATGTCAGATTTTCCAGGCTGCCTACAGGCATCTGACATATTTTGACGACTGCCACCACACAATGATGACAGAAGGTACCAAAGGCTTACACCCCGCTGGGCCACCGAGCTAGTAAATGTGTAATAAATAGGCACCACGATCATAACGCCTTAGATATTAATTTAACGTTATTAAACTTTCCATTGCCGTTTGGGACATGATCATGCAGCCTATAGATTAACTGTAAAAGGTATAACAGAGGAAGGCGAGCCATTCTGGTGTCCGGCTGTGGTGGCAGCGGACGGAGAGCAGCTGCTGCAGCTGCCGACCGACGTCACGGTGAAGCTGTGCGTGCGCACATACCCCCACTCTACGCTGCTAGAACTGCAAGACGTGGACCAAGTGAGTGACGTCTTTGTTAGAATGTTATAACAGAGCAGTGGTGCCATCAGACGGGGAGCAGCTCCTGCAACTGCAGACCGGCTTCACGGTGAAGCTGCGCGTAACACGCACGTCCGCACAATCTGTATTAAAAAAATTTAATCCTGTTTTAAGATTTTTATAAGTTTTGAAGTGAGAACCAAATACAATATTTTTTATAGAAATAGTATAAAATAAGGCCGGTTTTCCACACATGCGAAAATGATTTAGAGATTTATTTATTCGCTAGCTGCGCCCCGCGGTGTTACCGCGCCTAAAGTAGCCAAGGTGTTAATCTAGGATGAATAATCCAGGTGTCAGCTTCCTGCATACCAAATTTTATCAAAATTGGTCTAGCCGTTTGCGCGTAAAGAAGTAACAAATATACACAAACACAAAGTTTCGTCTTTATAATGTTAGTGATTGTGATAATGTGATTAAAAACTAATTTTAAATATCTAAAGATGCTTACATGAGTCTTTCGAATAAAATGTTAACCTTTATGAGTGAACATAACTTTTTAGTGTTAAGCCCCAAACTCAACACTATTTGGACATATTTTTTATCTTAATTATATTATCTTACAGAGGGACATATCAGCAAGTGACATTAGAAAAAGACTTTATGGCCCCTTCGCAAATGAATCTAAATTTGTAAGTCAGTTTTATATATGTATTTTTTTACTGTAGGGACACCACTTCACACCATTGCTGTGCAATTATGTATATGTTATATGCAAAATAACAGTTAAACTAGAAGATAACATTAATTATACTAAAATACACTTGATTCGATTAAATCATAATATACTGATCTGTTTTGACAAGAGTTAGCAAGTGTTTGAGAACCTTTGCTTTATAAGTATTTATGTATTGATTACACTTATTGAGTTAGCCATGATTGATATTGATATGTACATTTATTAACTTTTTACAGACGAACGAAGCGAATGTTCCAACGATAAGACTGGAAAGAATAGATGCCGACGAGAAACGTAAGAATTTAAATATACAACTGCGGTGCTAGGGCCTTTGGTGTAGCCGGTCCTATATGCGTTTGCGGGGTTAATCAAGTCGTTAGACATACAATCACTTACTGCTTAAATCAAATTGAAGGCAACAGGCAAGAAACTTGTAAATGGTCCTTTGTGTATTTTAAATTTCAGAACTCCGCAGTTTGTTCTTATAATTAAACGCTCTCTTATCGTCTTTGTTATTTATATTCAATTAGTTATTGTTTTGATTTAGAAAGTTCTTTTTTTAGGGGATGAAAATAAAAGGCCCGAACGTGTATATATATTCGTGTATTTCGCCATCAATGAACAGACAGGAAGAAAGACCATATATTCTTGCAACTGTTGTATAATGAGGGGTTTGATTAGTATCACATGAGTGGTTCAATCCTAATTATGTACATAAAAATGCATGTGGTTTAATATATTTTAGGTTCATATGATGAATGTTTGTAAGTTTACTTATTCCACCATGACTTCGAATTGCTTGAACTTATTTGGACATATGGGTTAACCTCTCGAGAAACATAGGCTATACGGGGTCTAACAAAGTATACTGAAACTATTTTAAGGGTGAATTAAGACCATATATAATTTTTCTCACCATTTATATTTGTCCCTATATATTAATTATAAATAAATAATTATATATATATATATATATATATATATACAGGATGATTTTGAACTCCCTAGCTTTATTTAAGGAACGCACTCTATATGTGATATAAAAAATACATGTTGAATTACTTTTAACTCGTTTCATAGTAAAAACCAAAGATATCAGGCGTCAAACATATCCCAAAAATAAACGAATTTGTCGCCCGCGCCGCGCCCGTAATGGTAAAGGCCGCGCGAGACGCGTTTACGCCGCAAGGTCATTGATCTTTATCGTTACGTAGCTATTGTATTACGTTTAATATGGGTAAATTTTGATGCTCAAATGGCTGCATAAACCTCGCGTTTCTACCATTTACACGGTAGCACGATCGTGGTGCGTATTTTATTAGCGTTTTCGCATGTTAAGTAGCCCTGGGTGTGCTATACCAGGATGGGTGACCGTAAGTGTTTAATAAAAATTTGCAGCCTCCTTCAGCTGTCATCTTTAGATAGCGGTCGTAAAGCTGTCTGTAAAAATCTTGCAAACAGTGTTCGCCAATTTCGTAAACACACGATAAACAATAAAGGAAGAAACTGAATCTGGTCTTAATTTTATACCTAATCGTAAGTCGCAATTTCCCTTCGTACTTTACGGGTTTAGGGCCGTCAAAATACTGAAGCTGTTTTTAATTGCTATTGTTACTAAGCAAGGAAAAAAACATAAGGTACCTACCTAAACACTAATAAAATGATAGGTACGAAGATAGTAGGTAATTAGTAAAGCATTTACAGCTTCTGCATCGCCGAGCTGCATCTCGCGTGCTGGCTCGGGGGTTCCGCTCGAAAAACTCTAAAATGTCATTTTCTATCTCGACGACTAGACGTGGCGCTCCGCTTCCTCGTGCATGGGATGGTATCTCGAACTGACCATAGTCAAGAAGCTGATGGTTTGCGGCCAAAATCGTTTGGCGGTCGGTGAGGCACTGTAGCATTCGTTATGCCTTGAGCACGAAGAGGAATGCTCTCACTTTCGTAGAGCCTCCTGGCTTCGTGTAAGTTTTCCCCACTTAGAATGTCATGCGCACCATTTCGTAATACTCTCGTGCGGAATACGACATTGTTATGGGTAAGTGACGCGCGCGTGAAAAGAGCTATCGCAACCTCCCGTGACGCGAGGGTTTTGCCGACTGCCGACTCGCGGCGCGTGCGATCGGTTGACTGACTGCGACAGGGTGGCGCGGGCGAGCGGGGCGAGGCGAGCGAACGATGGTAGCGGCGCGGCGGGGTTGAATCAGCTGTGTGCATGTGCGTGTGTGCGACTGTGCGGCCGCCCGAGCGAGTTCATTCATTATTCGGTTGACCATTTATTGAAAATTTGCGGATATTTCGTGTTATTTTTTTTAAACTTTTTTTATTATTTTTTATTACGGTTTTGTGTTCTATTAGTGATTCTAATTCTAAGATTTTAATAAAGCTAGTGGGTATAAAATCATCCTGTATATATATATATATATATATATATATATATATATGGGGGTTTAACTAGCCCCAAAGTAAGTTCGAGACTTCTGTTATGGGATACTAATTGAAACGATTCTATATTTCATAACAAACACATGTATAGATAAACATCCAAGATCAAAGTTTTGAAAAAACAAAAATTTGAAAAATCCTTTTTCTAATTTGACCTGTGTATGCCCTAAATGTGACCACTACGCCACGAAGGTCGTCAAAATATATCGATATATGAATAATATTTTGAGACAATTCGTACAACTTGACCGATCAGCTGATGAACTGAGCTTGTGTGGAAACCAAAAAAAGATATTTTTTACATTTCGATACATTTCTTTAGAAAAGCTGTTCAGTATCCTAATCTGAATTCACTCTTGCAATAGTTTCGGTATATTTTGTTAGACGCTATATAATTTTTTATTCAAGAGTGCTTGTGTGTATACATTTTTTAATCAAAAATTTACTTGTTCCACAAAGTTCCAGTTTCACTTACTCGTGAGCTATCTGAGACCCAAGCGCCTACAGACACTGGTGGAATAAGCGTGTTGCCCCTAAGAACCAGCATCGTCTCTGTGGACGACGACATCAAGCCGTTGCCGCTGGGCGTACCTTCACCTTCGGGCGAACTCGGTATCATCAAGACTCCTACCAAGTCTGCCCTGCAGGTAACACTTCCATAGTTTTTTCTTTTATCTTTCTTCCATGCTGGTCTGAGAAAAAATGAAAATCTAGAATGTCTTCTCATTTCACGCAGATCGAGAGAATGGGTGAAAATACCAATCATGTTTATAGGCGATGCGGCTAGCAACTCATCACAATTTTTTTCCTTGGTCCACCTTCTCGCCTTCTCGAAAAAACAACATTAAACATTTTTGCATATAGCTTAAGCTAAAAACAAAAGTCACGAGGATTTGCGGCTACACATTGATTTATTACCATTTCTCAGATGGAAGATACGTTGAGCGCCGAGGATTTGCCTGCTTCAGAAATGGACGACGATTGCAAGCTCCGAGCCTCAGTGGACCCCAAAGAAGCGCAGGCCTATCTGAAACGCCAGGACATCAGCTCCTCTGATTCCTCTATATTACTACATGACTTACAGTATTCAGGTAAGGAAGAAATGAGAGTTTTTTTAATATGTGACCAAGTAACAATACAGTGACGGCAGGTCTAATCAACTGCTGTTATTGGACCATTAGTTGACATATTTTTTGCTGCGTTAAATGCATTTAGAAGGTATAAGATGGATATAGAGTATTGTAAAATGTGACCAGAAACGAAATATTTCTGTGTAACTTTTAGTGGGTTGTATTTGTAACTACTACACTAACTATCGGTAAAGCAGTACGATACCATCTTTATACGATAGTGTAAGATAACTTACAAATTGACACAGTTTACAATTTGGAAAATCCAATTTTCGTGTAACGATGTTCGAGCCAGGGTGACAATGGGTGACATGTTTTGTATGAAAACTTGTCTCATTGTCAAATTGATCGCTATCTCTTTTGCTCTTATGAAGATGACACTTACCATATTATCTGTCACACTCGGCTAGTGTGGTCTCTTTACGCATTAAAAAAATTCTAGTTCTATGGTTAAATGTATTTTATTAGAGGAGACTTCACTGTACTTCGATCTGGTGTTCCATATTTGGAAACCCTCATTGTACGTACTAATAGAGTAATTCCAAACTGCTCGTTACATTAGCGTTGCGCTGTCGCTGCGTCTCGCTTAAGTGCACGGATCGCGACATTCGTTTTCATATTAGCCGCTGGAAATCATGGTGGACTTAGTCCGATTTCCGAAATGATCGATTGGAAGCGTTCTAAACACGTAACAATATGCATTGCACGGGTCACTTACGTAGGAAGTCATCGATTGGCCGACATGTTTCGACCTCATCTATATGTATTTGTTATAAAATATAGTATCGTTGAGTTAGTATCCCATAACACAAGTCTCGAACTTACTTTGAGGCTACATCAATCAGTGTAATTTGTCCCTATATATTTATATTATTTTTATTTATTCATCTAGATTTCTTCCTCAAGGCGAATGTGACGTTGAAATGAAGTCATCCCAAACCGCACTCAATATAAGGGTAAGGTAGAGTATCGCGTATTAATAATTTCTGTGTCTTCGTTACTTTTAGGTCCAACGCAGACGACAGACGTAACAACGTCGTCCAGGAAGTCGGTCCGCCTGGCCTGTGACTTGACGACGGGACTCCAGTCCTGTCGCTTTATGTGCTAATATTTAATATAACTTTTGCAGACTGGGACAGTGGTGAATGGCCGCGGCTGGAGCGCGCGCGATGCGTGCTGGACGCGATCGTCGTCGAGGTGGCTGGCACGTCGGACGCGCGCCCGCTGCTCGCGCTGCACGCCGACAGGGTGGCGCTGCACGTGCTGTCGCACTGCAAGGTAGCGCTGTATAGACAAGGCCCCTTGTCCGCACTCATTACAGCTTATCTACACTGTAATAAAGATAATGTAATTACTAACGTAACAGATACCCAACGCCATACAAACTATCGGATAGCCCGTCAGTAGACAATCTGGGAGTTGAGGGGAGGCACTGTATGTGAGATGGCAGCACAAACGACTAGCAGTGTTGAATATGCTTTAAAAATATTTATTGCATTTCATATAAGCCATATTTAATTAAATAGTGTACTACTTTATTTAAATAATAGAAATAAAATATTTTAATTATTACCTATAGCGCCATCTAGTGACAAGGAAGAAGAATAATAATGTTTATAAGGCGATGAGTAGGCATGACTGTGATAAAAGTAAGTTTCTCGTAGCTGCCTTGTAGCATGGCCCCGGCGATTGCGTTTACTTAGCGCTATCGTATAACAGTATCTCGCCCTACATAATAATCGAGCGGGACGGTACTAGTCCGTCGCGCGATACAAACGTGATCTGGGTTTATAAACATTACCATGTACGGGGATTGAAGCACACGTGCTTCGTATTTGTGCGCTCCAGTGCCTCTCTATTATATTTATTTATTCCTTATTTTAATAGCAAAATTAAATTCACCAATAATATATAATAATAGTTTTTTCTAGCAAAATCTATGATTTGTTTCCACAGAGAATGAAAACAACTCTGTCAATATCGGACTTGCAAATCGACAACTTGCAATATGAGAGCGGGCAGTTCGACTTCGGCGTAGTGGCGAGCACGCGCAACGAGCGCCTGCCGGTGGACCGCTGGCCGCCCATGTGGAACATGTTCGCGGAGAGACAGAGCTTTAGGACCAAGCGCCACGATGCTAGGATGTTGCTCGTCGCGCAGCACGACAAGTGGTCCGTTGCCGACAGCACTTACAACGGTGAGGGTGAATTCGGTACTTGACATATTTTTTTTAAATATTAGTAACCTAATCTGAAATTGTTTTTTTTTAAGTCTGCTTTTAACATCTAGGAAAGGGAAACTGTCAAGTAACAGATGGATGATGAAAAGGATGCACGTATTCGCTCCGTGCGAAGTAGGTGGTTGGGGTAATGAAATCTATTGCAGCGCCCATGGTGGCCAAAAGTAGCAATTATAGGGGCGCTGTACGAAATTCTGTCGCATTTCGGTTATGGTTGTTGTGTCGTAAACTGCAAGAATACTGAAAAAAATAGCAAATGCAAGTTTTATCGATTTTCAACAGCAACTTGGAAACTAGAAAAACGCGAGAAATAGATAGCTGCCGGTCAAAAGGAAAAGTAACAACATGACCTTAGTTTTGATGCAAAACCTATAAATTAATCTTATATATCCCTATAATTTCAATAGTTACGTGGGTATTAACAAACCTTTTTAGTGTTTCAGTACTGACTGATTGATGTCATGGCACCCAAAACCACATAATGTAATCAGTGTATGATGTGTGCAGCGATCATTTTATTGGTGGCAAAAAATCATACGAGCAAGTCAACCCCAGTTATATAGCGACGATATTTCCTGCAATCTATTATTCAAAAATAAATTATCTGAAGCTTTATCACGTTACAGACGTTTTATGGAACGGAGAAAGAAAAGAGAACTATCCAAAACCATACAAACCACCAAATACATACACCCATTAATAACTCATCAGAACCATGTCATCAAGAAGAAATTAGTTAAAAAATTTGTCAGGCATGTTAAGGTGAATGTAAAGGGCTCTTCATTAAACTTTTTTCGCTAGATGGCGTTGATTTCAATATTTTCAGGTTTTTTTAAAATTCTTGTGTAATGGATTACTGGTAGGCAAACATTTTTGATCGGCGAGCCTGTAACATACTCTTTTATTTATTTAATGGCATACTTTTATTCTTCAGTCAACGTATTCAGAAAAATGCTCCAAAATAAAATCTGTCATTTTTTCTCGTATCTCTACACTCACTCACACTACGACAGGAGCTTCAAAAAGCATGAAAGATGGCGTAAACCGTTGTTATAGATTTGAGTATCGCCACTAGATGGCACTATTATAAAAACTTAACTGGATAGCGCTTATTTTCAGTTATTTTTTCGAACAGCCGAAAATCATTTTAAACACGGCCGGCGATAAAAAAATGATCTGAGATTGCATATTTGTCAACCACAGCTTTGACTCTGATAGCTAATCAAGCCTTGTGTCGGGTCACTCGTTTAGAGTTTAGACCATTTGGTGGAAGGAAAAACCACCGCGCAACAAACGTCGTCATTGTACCTACATGCATTGTATTTTTTAATAAAACCAAATCGTACACAATGTTGTTAAATTTTCTTTTTATTGAAGTTTAATTTTTATTACTGAAAAAAAAAAACAATTCATACAGATAGAATGAAACATAATGATAGTGATTTCTTGCCGACATAAATTGTTAAATGTTGTAGTCATTATTCTGTGCACGGTGACTAAAAACAACTTTATAGTTTATTGCATGTTTGAACTTGAAATGATGGATGATGGAGACGGCAAACCTCTGTTATAGTGAAACAAAAAAAGAAACACTTCTGCATTTTCCTGACACGTATTTTCCCATGGACCTGAAATAAATTTTAAATATAAATATAGGTATCTATACAAAAATGTATACGGACAAATCACACAGACTTTTAAATCAATCAAACCCAAAACAAGTTCGAGACTTGTGTTTCAGTGTCAAACATTTCGGCAATTTGCAACTTAGCGAAACATTTTGAAACAGATTCCATTATGAAATGTTGAATCACATATAGTACAATAACAATAATAAAAAATATCACGAGTCCGTTCGACCACGCAGAAAAGAAAGAAGTCCTGGCAAAAACGTCATCCGTGACATCCGTACTTTTCTTGCACCGTCGTGGATGAAGGCATTTCTGCTCGCCGCCTAATGTCATTTTGACTAAGCAGCCGGTTTTATACTGCGGCGACCACTGAAATATGTAGACATGTAGCGTGTCACTACTATCAGACACCCAGGCGACGTAAACAAATCTCAACTGGATACAACTTACCTATAATAAATTATATTAAATATTCTAATGATTTCAACTTATGTCATATCGGTATATCGTTTCAAACCTGCAAGCACTCGCTTCCTCGACTTAGGCGGTCCCGAATACACGTAACGTTGATATTTCTTCCTATCCGATCTGGTAGCCATTATTCTCCGAAATTATAATATAGCACGATAAAATTGTAACACATAATCTAGAGATGTGCCGTTGCCGGCAACATCTGGTAGATACAAACCCCACCAAAAACATACCTCTTACAAAGGGGGCAAAGTTCCAATCGGCTAATTGTTCGCCTAAAACAGAGTTTTATAACAGATAGAGAGAATTAATTTTAATCAAGTGTTACTTACTGCACGAAAACCTGCCAAGTTCAAACTTTGAATTATTTAATTACTTCAAAACTTGGCATTGGACTGGATTTCAACTCTTTTTTAGGCGAACAATTATTAGCGGATAGAAACTTGGCCCCCTTTTTAACAGATATGTTTTTGGTGGGATTTCAATACTTTTTTCAAGAAATCGTACTTATTTTTTCTTTTTGTGCCACGCCTGCTATACAATGTGCATTATATATACATGACAATATTTTGTTTCCCCTCCCCCCTATCCTCCTCCCCCCTCCTCATCTAAGTTAATATATATATATTTTTTAATTCGGTATTAGATTGAGCCAACTCACGCTTGACCGATTTCTTAAATTTCTGTTTTTTGTTAATTTACATAACATAATACACGACCTGTGTGCCAAATTTCATAACGCTATTACAATTGGAAGTGGCTTAAAGGTTTTGATTACCGGTCAGTGAGTCAGTCAGTGCCAAAATTAGCTATTTTCACAGGGTCATATTTCAGGATCTACTGAAGCTATATCTATGAAATTTGGCATACTGCTTTTGTACTAGTATATAATTACGTAGGTACAATTTTATCTCTGTCCTTGCAACAGGCACTTAGCTACAGGGGGTCAAAAGTAAATAGTGTAGGTTCGTGTAAATAGTGAACGGCATAGGCGCGGCCTGTTGCTGGAACTTGGCCTACGCACTACCGTGCGCTTAGAAATCAAAAGAAACGGGTCCCGGCGGGAGTGCACATTACTAGTGATTGCGCAAGTAAAGCCACACCGGGAGTGGTCCGCACTTAGATGGGTGACCACAAGTGGCATAATAATGTCTTAAGCTTCTCGGTTCTTTGGAAAGCAGTTATAAGCCGTTGGATCCAGCTGACATTATTAAATGAAAGTCGTTTAGTTTTGTCAGATTCCTTTAGGTAGCTTAAAAAATCTGACACCAGTGTAGGCCATTTACACACATGATTTATTTTGTTTTTAGTATTTGTTGTTATGGCAGAACAGATGGCAACAAAAATACATAATTATTCGTGAAAATTTCAACTATCTAGCTATCGCGGTTCTTGCGATACTGCCTAGTGACAGACAGACGGACAGACGGACAGACAGCGAAGTCTTAGTACCTGAATAGGGTCCCGTTTTTACCCTTTGAGTACCCTAAAAAAAGAGTGTGTACTCGATGGCGTGTACTTATGTACCTACACGCGTTAGTTAGAAGTTATACTTCTTTGACGTGAACATAAATACAGAGAAGATAAGTACGATCGCAGATTTTTTTTTAATAAAATATATCCAATGAATATTTGATATTTAATATTAATATCCGATAAAATAATTAACAACTAATTTATGAACTATCTTCACGTGAAGGTTTTGCTAAATTGCTAATTTGATTGTTCATATAAGTAGATTAGATAAGTCACGTTCAGAAGTTCGTAGGTTTATTGTGAAATTCTAAATAAAAAGTAAAGATTAATTTTTCGGTAGTATTCATAGTAATCAATACAAACATTAGTACGTACTTATTTTTTGTTTATGAATAGGTACATGTTTACCTACTAAGCTATACCTATCATTATTTCTTTTAATTAATATATGTTTTGAAAAAAATAATTGTTTCAGTTTCAGAACGAACTCATATCGTAGAAATTAGAAATATTGTGGAGACTTGGAGAGAAATGCATTCGGTTTCAAAAGCAAACAACGTTGCCGTCTCGTGCCGCTGTGTACCTACTACACTTTGCGCGTTGCCTGCTGCATGAAGAGCGGCAACGTAGCATTCTGACCGCGCTGAGTCTTCTGTCATAATACTACATTTAGATATTTTTATTACAGCGCCATCTAAATGATGTCCAAGTATGTCGTTGCAAGCATTGAGCTGTCAAATTAGACAAATGCAGTAGTTTTTAATAAATCTGCCAGATGTCACTCTAAAATGAATTCTATTTATTACACACACATTGTTAGAAATGTTAATTTTTGTCTTGTTTTAAATATCGTTTTTCTTGTAAAGTACTGTAAATTATTATGACAGACTTTAAAGGCGAGCACTACAACTTCATACATACATACATACATACTATCACGTCTTTATCCCTAATGGGGCAGACAGAGCATTTTGGGTCTTGCGGCTCTATGGAGAGCCTAGGGCCGCAAGACTCAAAAGCCACTTTTAGCGTCATGGTGGGCGAGAAGATGGAAAAGCAATCAATACAGTGACGGGTTGCTAGCCGCATCGCCTGTTAAAATGATTCGCATTTTTTCCCATTCCCTCGATCGGCTCTTACGATCTGCGCGGGAAGAGAAGCAGCTGGTACATTCTAAGTTTTTTCGTTTCTCCCAGACCAGCATGGGAGACTTACAACTTCATGAAAATTGGAAAATCGATTGTAATATGAGAAACACTATCCACATTAAGAGAATTGCTGTAAAACAAAATGTATGGACGGCCAAGGTTCGCAATCACCTTAAGTTGCTATATTTTCGGAAATGACCAATATAGAAAGAACATTTACGTGTAATAGATATATTTAAAACCAAAATGTGATGCTTATGATAATACTAATTTTGTGCTGAAAATAATAATTTAGTTTATTACTAGCGATACTGTAACCATTAATATATGCTCACTATTGTTAAATGAAACCATTAAAGTACCTAGCTTTTATTAAACTACAAATAAACATTTAGTAAACACACCCTGCCTGATGGAGACAAAATAAAACACTTTTTATATAAATTTTAGTTACTTCATTCAATTTTAGTTAACGATAACGATTTCGCAAGCCTTTAACTAAATAAAATACAGCAACACAATGAAATGTAATGTATTAAACATTTAAATTTTAATTTTATTATTTTTACACAATATTTTGTTCGAAACGTCCTGAGCCATTTTGCCCGCATAGTTACGAACGCTTAGGTGGCGCGAAAAGAAATGTGACATCACTGCCATTGGGTTTAGCACATACGAAAGAGATAACGAGATATCCCCACCCCGCTCCCACTTTTCTTCATCTAATATTTGAAATGCTTATTACTGCTTAATTTATTAACCAATTGACTTGCTTTGCGGTTTTCAGAAAATGATTTCTTTTAAGAGTCCGGCGACCCTAGACTTCTCCATACAAACGTAGTACACGTTTAATTTTGAAACCACATGTCAGATTCCGGTAAAAATTGGTAATTGTAAAAAAATTGCAATTATCTAGGGTTATATTGGGTTTCCTATAGTAAAATTATGAACTGGAAAGAAAATATAACGATTTAGAAGTTTCTCATACTAATGGTCAAAAATGATATAAAACACTATATTCTATTTCAAGTTCATATTTTTACTCGGAAACTAAATATAAACCTAGATAATTGCAATATCTTTGAAATTACAAAATTTTGCCCAAATCGGACATGTCGTTTTGAAATAAAACGTAGACTACGTTTGTATGGAAAGTTGTATTTTGGTCTAGGGTCGGGGGACCCTTAAGTGTTAATTGTTGTTTTCCAAAATATTTTCTACAAAACTAAACATAGTCTAGCACCCAAATATGCCATATATTTTTTCTATCTGCTTAGGGTCCGTCTTTTCGTTATTCTCCATTTGGAACGATCCTGAGCGGTGCTAGCGTATTACTGTGCGTGTTTTAGTTCTTTTAAACTAATACCAACCCGTTGGAATATTTAATTGTGCCGCTTAGAGTGTTTACGAACCTAAAACGGAAGCGGTTGCCGCCGTTGCAGCGCCGCGCCCTTTTGATTGATGCCGCAGCGGCAAAAACTGCTGCCGTACGGCGGAATGTGTGCCCGTTTGTAATATTGCTTTCTCAATTATTGACAACTTATAAAATGTATCCAACAGAGCTAACGGAAATGGAGGTGGCCGTGGGACCACTAGCTTTGTACGTGGAGGACGCGTACGTCAGCGCGCTAGTAGCCCTATGGCGACTGGCGGTGCCCGCGGCGCCGCCCACCGACGCGGAGGTCGCGCTGGCCGAGGAGCGCATCCTGCAGAGCCCGCTGCGGCTGCGCGTGCTGCACCTCAGGCCGCTCGACTTGACACTCACCTTACACACTGCGGTGAGAATTCTCTCTTCCAAGCATAACAATAATTATTTTTAACAATTTTTGTGTTTGAATTTAGAACAAATACTCTTAATTTTAGTGGTTGTTCCATGGAATTATATGTACTGATCTGGAAGCCATAACAACAAAAGTATTATAAAATGAACTCAAGTAACCCCTGTTTTCCCAACGGGATGGCCAACGTAACGATTGATATTACCCCATTGACGGCCAGTAAGAATTTGAGTACCAGTTTCATTTCCATTTTCTGTATGACAAGAATTATAAATTAAAATTGTAAAAAACATTGACTTGAACAATTGTCATGCAAGTGTTTGCTTATTAATTGAAATAATAATAAAGATTTATAAAGGACTAACTGCCCAGGCTTTCAATTTTTTTCCCGTATTTTTGAATTATTCTTAAAAGCTGTTACATGGCAATCCAAATTTTAGTTGTCAAATCATGACAAATAATTTTTACTGCAGAATGGCGGATGTTTACATTCACTTCGCAAGTTTGTTTTTTATTTTTGGAAGAATCCAGAGGCAAAACTAGCAAAATGGTTGTTAAATGTGTTGGGCGCGGTTGCAAAAGTGAGGGGCATACAGGATATTATACTTTATTTCAATCGTAAGTACAAAACACCATGCATAAACTGCGCGTCATGTAAAATTGATTTTAGTTATATTTCGACTGCATAAATTATTTATTTTATTTTTTGGTACACAAATGAAAACTACAATAAGGTACAATTACAAATTACGAATAGTACCAAATTGGTCTCCGCTTAGCATTTTGCAGCATTAAATTTCTTTTTATCTCTATGAACTAAAAAAATATTTATTTTGATAACATATTTTTTTCAGGTTTCCTTCTAATTCAACGGAACGTAATAAATGGTTATAGGTATATTGTGGAACTAAAAAGACCCTTTTTTAGAAAAGCCAAGATTTTTAATCTCCATTTTAAACCAACCAATTATATGGTTTACGTAGGAAAACGACTGAGACAAGGACTGACACCATTTTTCATTGAAGTAGCAGATTGTATTGATTTATTGTTATTGTATCGTTTAACTTGCAAATGTGTAAACGCTATTGCTATTATATTAAATAAATATATAAATAAATAAATAAAAAAATTATTATAACTTTATTTTTATTATTTTCTAATGATACTTTATCTTTATGTAGTGTACAAGAAGTACACAAATATTATACATATTAAATAATAAACTTCCGTACGCGACTTCGTCTGCGTGAATTTTTTCAATATTCTCCCTGAGAAAAATGATCAAATTTTGGGATAAGAAGTATCATATGTGTTATATCATACCAGGTCATTGTATGCCAAATTCCATTTGCATATTCTAGTTCTCTGATCCCGA
Organism: Acrobasis consociella; assembly: GCA_963555685.1. Taxonomy (NCBI): domain Eukaryota; kingdom Metazoa; phylum Arthropoda; class Insecta; order Lepidoptera; family Pyralidae; genus Acrobasis; species Acrobasis consociella. The sequence goes on from OY743104.1 coordinate 25,282,380, forward strand.
TAAGTTGACAACCTAACGATGTCTTTAAAATGTCGGAATAAATTATATCATAATTTTTATTAAAATATTATAAATAAATATAAATAAAACAACTGAGTTATAGTTTCATTTTTAATTTAGAATTCTTGTAATTGGTGGTCACCCTAATTGGAAAGAGACGGAGGGGCAAAGAAAAATTTCAAGGTCATTTCTTGTCTTTTTTATGTCATTTGAGAGAGCTTTTTCCAGTTAGTACATACAATTCCATGGGTTGTTCCAATTTGAATGGGCATTTTATTTAATTAACCCTTCCTTTTTGTACATTGAATGTCTATTTTCTCTGGAATTTTGCCAAAACTAAGGGTGAGGTCGGTAAAACGATGATGGCTTGCGTGGGAATACATATCTAACACGTAGATGCTCTTTGGAGAATTTGATGCAATGTGACGCTCCGCTCCCACCAAAACTCATTCTTATACATATTTATGGAAGATATAGCCCTAAATAGGTTAAGCATGCGTATATTAACAAATATATTTTCTTCCTCGCCATAGCATTAATCATATTCTACGCACTTTTTTGTCCGTGCAGGTCCGTATGTACATCGCTCTGGATCAGAGTCCGCTGCGGCTGACTGCGTTCCGTCTGCAGGACATGATGACGTCGCCGGAGCGCCTGACGCACGCCCTCACTGTGCACTATCTGTCCGCCGCCATACTCGGAGCTGGTAAGAATCAAATGGAAACAGACAAAGGTCTGATTCCATGTCATACCATGTCATGATTTTTTAAAATAGTCACATTATTCTGCTAATATTTAATAATGACAACGTTGAATTGTCTTACTAAAAAAATAAAAAAATGATATTTGAAGTTTGTTACCATTGCCTTGGGTGCTGGCATTCATTCTTGCTGGAGCGCTAAGTCAGAACAGAGTAGTAGAGGCTATGTGGGGACACGAGTATGAATTCATCGTAATTATATCTATAGGTGCTTTGAAAATTCTTGGGAGTGTCCAATGTCGTCAGGCGACTGGAATGATAATATCTACTAATGCTTTTTTATGCATTTTAAGTCGAATTTGGAAAAATCTCCGAATTATTGATCAGCTGATCGTGTTGGGATTGATTTGCGGGAAGTTGAATCTATTTTTTCGTATTCGGCAACGGAGCCCGGATCTATCCTACTTACGAGGGTGATCCCTATGCTCCACCCCCAACCCTCTTACAATCAAACTACATTCAAGATTTATTTTTTATTTTTCAACACAGTATCCCTCAACGCTGATACACTTATTCCATCTGTGCTCTAACATCTCAATAGCCTCCTGGCAAAATTTTTGTCCAACCTCCGAAAACCACTCCTCCACAGAAGAAATAACCTCATGATTGTCCAAAAAATTTTTACCACGTAAAAATTCCTTTAATTTTGGGAATACCCTGTAGTCGCTGGGGACCAAGTCTGGCGAATACGGTGAGTGCTCCACCAATTCAATGCCTGCCTGGCGTATGGCAGCTTTAGCAATACTGGACGTATGGCTGGAAGCATTGTCTTGGTGGAAGAGAACGCCTCTTGTTAACTTGCCCCGGCGTTTCTCTTTGATAGCCTCTCGCAATTTTGAAATTAAGTTTAATAAGCCCTTGTAATTGTCTCTCCATTTTCCAAATAATCAGTCAGAATTATACCTTAAGTATCCCAGAACACAGACAGCATAACCTTTCCTGCAGACGGCGCCACTTTAAATTTACGTAGTGGCGGAGAACCACTGTGTTTCCACTGTTTACTTTGAACTTTAGTTTCGGGATCATAGTGATGTAACCAAGACTCGTCCATGGTTACGTATCTATGGAGAAAATAGTCTTTATTTGTCTGGTTCATATCCAACAGACGCTCGCAAATCAATACTCCATGTCTTTTCTGATCAATGGTCATCATTCGAGGCACCCATCTTGCACTGATCTTTTTTATACCCAATTCTTTAGCAAGTATCTGTTGCACCACATGATATGACAAGCCAATCTCTTCAACAATTTGCCTGATGCGTATTCGCCGGTCTTGTAACACCATATCATGAACTTTTTTAATGTTTTGGTCCGTAGTGACCGTTACAGGAGGTCCGCCGCCATGCTGGTTTTCACAAGTTGATCTTCCGCGACACCAACGTTTGACTATGTCATAGGATACTGCACACTCTCCCACAGTTGCCACAATATCTTGATGGATTTGAGTTGGAGTCATACCCTTCTTTTGCAGATATTTTATTACCGCCCTCTGCTCAACAGAATCCATTTTTGTAAAAAATCACGAGTTAACAATTAATAGTACATTATGGTACTAGTGTGTAACATTGGTGATTACCGCCGCGGCGCTCTTAAGAGAGCCAAGGACGGTAATCATCAATACACACGCGTATCATACGACGTTTTTCAACACACTTGTGAATAAAATAACAATAAAAACTCATTATATTTAGTAGATAAAAAGTTTATTTAGAAAAAAACTACTAAATATGCAGTTAGTAAAATTATAATTAACTGTTTTTGATGACATAGCGGTCTCAACAGATAGATTATTTATTGAAATACTTCATGTTCTATTGTAATTTGAGATGGCTCATTATTCGTGTAGGTAGGTGAAATCCAATCATTGTATGTACTTGGTGTTTCGTCAGTAGGAATCTTTTATAAATTTTTCAATATCGTCCGACGATTAAACCTTTGATTTCTTGCTTCTAAATCCATCGGATAGTCTCTTTAGATAAGCTTACAAATTAGAGTATGTTTTTAAGTCCACTCCATTCTTTGTTCGGACTGTACTTTTTAACATTGAGTATAAACACCACAAAGAGCTAGGTTTGTACTTAGAAGATAATTCTTTAAAGTACGCCATGAACACATTTTCTGAAAAAGAATGCGTATTCTTTCTGTTTTGCCATTTTATGAAATTTTGGTAGGTACGCTAATAGAGCAAGAGCCCAGGGCCGCCAGACGTTACTTATTTTCAAAGTAACAGAATGTATCGTACAGAATAGTGTTAGTGTATACTCTGAAGGTATACATACCTGCTAGCTTGGACCGGCGGCCAATTTACCGGTATCAGGTACTAAAGGTAAATAAAAAAATCTCTCACTTTTTTTAAAGTCTGAGTGATAATTTTTGTATATATTTTACACAATTTTATTAGAAATTTCAAATCAATGTTGCCAGACAGTTTTCGTCGGCGGTAATTTCCGCCCGACGCTTTAAAGTTTGCAAAAAAATAACGTAAGTTTACTTAAAGTCTGAGTCTTGATTTTTATATTATATTCGGAAGCTATTTCAACACAATTCGCAGAGAAAACGAGCGTTAAGTATGAAAAGTAAGGCGGGTTGGGCGCCCTTAATACATCTTAAGTACCTATTATTTAGAGCTAATCAGTCAAACAAATTGAAAGGCGCTGGATGCAAGCTATTCTAGATCGGTCATTTCGGAAATCTTTGGGAGAGGCCTATGTCCAGCAGTGGATGTTATGCAGCAGAAATGATGATGATTATGATGTTCAAAAAAATTAATTTATTAACCTATGTGTATAGTAATACGTAGGTATATAAGCATACTGAAAATATTTTTTATTTTATTTTCCTACATAGGTCGTACACGCATCAGCTGTTAAAAGAATATTCGTGTTTCCGAATAGTTTATTTTCTCTATAATACTACGCTCGGGCACAAGTTTTAATTACGTAATCAATATATCCTTTAGGGAAATCTAGTGTGTATACGTATAAAACTACCTGTACTGTATTAAGTTGTACTTCAAATTATATAATATGAACTTAGTATACATTAGTAGTCATTTAACTTATTAACATACTCACATAACCGATATTTTGTACGGTAACATAACAACACTGCAATGAATGCTGTTCAAAGTATCAAAACACTTCGAGTAGTGCGCGCTTACTGATACCGCGCCGCATACGAGCCGCAAGGTCGGAGACCCCGCTGCAAATAGTAACAGATACAGCATACAGCTGAGCGGCGCGGCCGGCATATAAAAGTAGACTTTACGTGAATAAGGTTTAAAGTCAAGTGGGGACGGGACGAATGCTTGAGGATAGTAGGTTTGTTTGAAGTAGGAATGAATGTTACGGTACTATGACGCGACGAAATTAATATTATTATAATTCATTTATTTTTCTCGAGTTTAAGACGATTAGTTTATTTTATTTATAATTACAGTAATGCTATCTATCGAAAAGTCTACACAATACTCACAATACTCAGTAATTGGGTTGTCATGTAATTTTTAAAAGATCTGATTCGCAATCCTTTTCGAAGAATAGCCTCCAGGAGAAGCTTTCTCTAATCAGATTTTAAAATAAGGTCTTACTTATTTAGATATTTGCAAAAATCCCATTGACCTTCATTTTCAAACAAGGTCAAGCATATTTGAGGAAGTGATGTGACAATGAAGATTTTTTTGAGTCATGTTGGCAATTTCCACTTGCAGTACTGTATTGAAGCGCCATTTTTTAAACGCGGTGTCGCCTAAACGACTGGTTTTTCCATACAAAAACCGTTCGTTTAGTGACTTCACGTTTAAAAATTTGCACCACTGTATTATATGTCACTGTCACTGTCATCTACCAACACAACAACTTGACAACAACCAACATAACGACGGTAATATAAACAGTAGACATTGACAGTTGACAGATGTCATTGTTTTTTTTTTACTGTAGGCATAAGAAAAATGAAAATATCGATTGATGTGTGTCGTCACTTCCGGTGTAATGTTTAAAATTAAATAAAAAAATCCTGATAACAGTCAGTTTTTTTGTTCAATTTAGTTTCTTAAAATTGTTTATATTTGCGATTAAAGGTAGGAGGTAGTAAGGACACCTTTAACACTTTTATATATTTTAGTTGACTACCCAATTATAATTACACTCTCTAACCTCAACGTTCTATCAAAACACAAACATTGCTGCTTTACGGCAGGTGAAAGAGAGGTATAAAGTCTCCTTCTAGTCAGGCAGGAATAACACAAATAACTACAAACAATTTGTAGATTTTTACTGTTACTAAGACTTGTGTACCTACCTGAACCACATTTATAGTGGTATTACATTGTAATGTTTGGAATGACAGCAATTTATATGAAGCGGTCGCTTTTTCATAGCCATCCGAAATTACTCGGTTTATAACAAAGTTTTAAGTGTCGCTGGTTATTTTACTATATTTCCTTTATTACTAATTAGATTAAACAAATTTTTGGAATATGGATAGTTGAATTAACACATTAAAGATTGGAATTAGTTAAAACTTGTCACATAATATAAAACTCGTCCAATAGACCAATTCAAAATCATGATGGCAGTGGGACATTATTTTTTGTTGTATCTTTTTTAATGATAACTCTATTACAATCGTACTTTCCCAGATGTTGGAAGCAGTTTTAATACATAAATCGACATTCAAAACTTTTCCCTATGTCCCCTAGTTAAGCCACTACAACCAAAATACCTACTTTTATGTTTATATTTATTATTCGTAAATGGTTGTGTTTTTTTGAATTCTGTATTTACAGACGTTATAAACAAATGAATAGCAATGTGTGTAAAAAAATCAATACTGTATTCCAAACCGTTCGTGAGATAGCAAAAGGCCAAACATTTCCCCAAGCGGAATTTTGAATAACTTCGGAGGCCTATGACATACAAAGTCCATTTGTACATAAACATTTGTCTCTCATGATACATTAATTGCTCAGCTAATTGAATTCTAGATCCCTGACAAAATTCCGCCAGAGAAACGTTTCCCTGGCGGAATATGTTTTTGGCGAATTTCTCAAAAATTACTGAATACACAAATTTCATTTATCGATAAACATATCGATAAACATTTGCAGGCAGCTTTAAACTAAAGATCTAATATAGTCAACCTTTAATATTCGACACTTTTCCGCTGGGGACATACACACGACGTTGTGCGGCTGAAATGATGATGATGATGTTTTAACTAAAACAGGTTTAGCAAATGGTTGTTAATTTTTATGAATACGAGGGTAAGTGTTGTATTGTTTAAACTTATAGGTTGGGTGGTGGGTGGTTTGGAGTTGCTCGGCGCGCCCGGTGCGCTGGCGGCGCGGCTGGGGGAGGCCTCGGGCGGCGTGCGCGGCATTGTGTCCGCCACCGCGGCGGCGCTGCTGCGCTCGCTCAGCGCGTGGGCCGGCTCGCTGGCGCGCAACCTGGACCTGCTTGCCGGCGACGAGGAGCACGCGCGTAGGGCGGCCGCCGCCAGGCGCAGGCCGCCGCAGAGCTTAATGGCTGGACTGACTGCAGGGATTACTAACTTTGCTATCAATATCTTAGGTAACTATAGTGTTGAAGTATAAGATGATCCATGCTTCGAAGGGCACGATAAGCCTTCGGTCCCGGTCACTGTTTTTGACATTGGTCGTTACCTAAAACCACGTCAGAGGCCTTTAAGGCGGTTTAAAAACTCTGACACTAGTGTTAGTCACTAATACACACGATAAGAAGAAGATAGTGTTGAATATGAGTATCTCTTTACGTTACAATAACAGGTTGCTTTTTTAAATGAGAAACGCTGGCTAAATAAGGCTGGGATCACCAACATCGCTATCAGTATCTAACTTTAGTTAAGCAAGGTATCTTATTACTGAGATTTGAATTTCTGCTCGCTTAGTTCGTGGGTTGGATAGCTGACTTTTGCGTCAAGCTGAAATGTGAAGACAAATCTACATAAGTCAATATAATTTCAAAGTCAAATCTACTAAACGCTTGAACAACCGCCCGGTTCACAAGATAGGTACTTGGACCTAATTAGCTTATAATTTTTCCCTATTTTATTCCTCCCCTATCTGACATATACCTGACTGTGACATCGTGGCTCTCAAACGGGTGGACTGATTTCGATAATGTTTTTTTACATTAAAGTTTCTCGCGGTAGTTCTCAGCTTTGTTTGATGAAAATAATTTGCCTAAAAAACAAACTTGTTGTCTAGATTTACAAGCCAGACAGTAACATCAATCAATTCATTGCTTTTTCACCATCAGGTGCAGTGGGAGGGCTCGCCCATCACCCACTAGTGGGAGTTGCAGTGGGGGAGACAGAGAGTGGGGCGGCAGCGTTGCGCCGTGGCCTCGTCGGGGCGCTGACTAAGCCGCTCAGCGCCACCGCCGACCTGGTCGCCTACGCCGGACACGGTCTGCTGAGCCAGACTGGGTGGGATCCTGTACCGCAGGTAAGAAATCTAGCTTTCTCCCAAATAGCCCAGTGATGTTTATTGAGTAAATCCTTGTCATTCTCCTCTCCATAAGGCACATTTAGAGGTCGACAAATCAACCATTACATTACAGTGTTCTAATAATCTTTCTCATCAACATAACTAATTTCTGGGCGGGATGTTAGATCGAGTACACCGATCGGTCGGCTTGACCACACTGTGGCCGCGCGCGCCCGCGTGATGCCGGATTAGGTGCGACCAGCCTGGTGACGTCACAAATCGCGCCGGCACGTATTTTATGGATTTCTTAGTTCTCTGCATTCTTATCAAAAGGGTTTATAATTTAAAAAAATGTCCTTCCTTTAGAGCGTTCAGCGTTTTTCGCCGCTGCGATGTCGCATGTTATTTTATTCTTTGATTTCTTAGTTCTTTAGTCCAGAATGGACCGTTATAGGGTGATAGAGAATTTACATAAACGATAATTTGACGAGTATTTGTGTGTGCAGCCGCGCGCGCTGCAAGATAAGGAGAAGCGCACGGAAGCTGGGTGGCGGCGCGACAGCGTGCGTTGGACCTTCAGGCTGTGCGAGCTGCGCGCGCTGGCCGGCTACGAGGTGCTGCTCGACAACGCGCCGCTGCAGCTGCTGCTCACGCACAAGGTGACACACCCTCAATTTTTATTATTGTAATCCGTCTAATTAGTTCGTCTTTTTAATATGTTCCCCGATTACTCGAAGACGCATGGGCTAATTTGGAAAGTCCTTTTATTCAAACGTTATTCTTGTCTGGTGGTACCATGGAAATCAAAATCAGTTGTGTGGTTAAAATTATGGATTATCCAATGTTTTTTAGTTTAGCAAAAATATTAAAATTTTCAAAGACACGAAGCATCTGACTTTCGGAGGGGGGTTGTGACGTCATCGTTAAAGAAAGGTACTGAAATGTGATATCATGCAAAATTTTAATGCAGAAAGTACCACAGTTGTGCGACAAGCCGTTGCCCGGCAGACCTTTGACCGACATAACATTTCATCGGTACTACTTTTGCTCGACATCAATTTTGTTCGACCGATGTTTGACTGACATATCATTCGATCGGCACTACTATTGCTCGACATAATGTTTGAATGTCATAGCTTTTGACCGGCACTACCATTGCTCAACATCAATAAATACTTTCTAAGCCTATTCGACCAATAATAAGCCTATTTAACTTGCCACCCTTTGACCTAAAATTTTACTGTTTAAAAAATAACCTAATGACGTCAAATTTTTTTATTAAAAAATTATTATGTACAGTTCTTGGTGGTCGCGGACGCGGAGTCGGAGCGGATCGTCGAGATGATCGACTTCAGGTTCTGTTCGCTTGGGCCGTACCAGGGGGCCGTCATCGAGGTACTTACCTGCTTTTGTTTATTTATGTTATAATATGCGTTATAATCAGGGATCGGATATTCCAGTGCATATTTACCTAAACTTCGACGTAGTACGTAACATAGAGTGGATAATACCACCTGCAAAATATAAAATCTATATTTTTTATATCATCATTTAAAAATTTACCTAATATTTACTTAAACAGAGCCATCTTAGTTTTATTTTACGTAATTGAAAATATAACACTTAAATTTGTCTGGATTTTAGTACGGAACTCTAAAAATGGAATAATATTCTTCAAATCAATAATTTGCACCTAATTAAATATCATTTCAATTAAATCTAATAATAATTCGATATTTTTAAATGATGATATAAAAAATATAGATTTTATATTTTGCAGGTGGTATTATCCACTCTATGTTACGTACTACGTCGAAGTTTAGGTAAATATGCACTGAAATATCCGATCCCTGGTTACAATATTTAAAGGTTAACAAACAAGTTTGTAGACCTCGCCATACCTTGCGCAAAAAATCTTACTAAATTTAACATGGAATTGCTCATAAATACATAGATAAAAACGTTTGCTGGCGCCATCATTTTAGGCCCTTATCTTTTTTTTTTTTTTGTTAGATACAATATGATTTCAACACAGATATATTTTTTTTTAATAAATAGATTTCATCGAAATACGTAAAATAAATACGTAAGCAGGTTTGATATTAATTGTACTTATATTAGTAATTTAGTATATTAATTACTTCACTGACAAGAACACGATTTTTAAATTAGTGATGAATAATAATATCGTGATTTTGTACGATTTGTCTTTTGTGATTGTGTGTATCTATTTATTTATTATACTATATTAGAAATGATGTTGTTTTAGCTAACTGTGTCGCAACGTCGCACGCCCAAGTTGTCAGAACAGAGGCAGCCCGACGAAGACGACGAATATCAGGTAGGAAATTAATTTAGTATGTGCCAAAAACAGACACTTATTTTTTTCGTTTATAATCCACATATTTCTGCCATTTCAAAATTCGAAAAATTTTGAAAAGCTGGTTTGACAAAAAAGATATAATTTTATCAAATGCTTTTTCCATTAAAGGGTGTACTAAAGAATCAATATGCTAGGGTACATGTTACACTCGTAGCAGTAGATGGTATATAGTAGATTGTGCTAAAAGGGGTAAAGGTAATATTTTTAAAACAAGGGTGCTACTTTGATTCCGGAGCGAAATATTTCTACGATGGGATCCTGAGTGAAGCGAGGGAAATATGTATATCGAATATAGTAAAAATATTGCCGTACCCGAGTAGCACACTCCACTTTTCATCTCCATCTATGTAAAACTGCAATTACCTTATACTGATAAAGTAAGGTTCAACATAATGATTCTTAAGTCAAATTGTAAGGAAGTGTTGGATATTTTAAAGGCACTGTGACCACTTTTTAAGGGAAAGTTTGTGTTCAGGTAAGTGCAGCGGCGATGGCTCGCGTGGCGCGCTACACGGGCGCGGAGAGCGCCCCGGCGGGCGCAGAGACGCGCGTGCTCGCGCTCATGTCGACGCCGGCGCGCTCGCACGCGCTTTACGCCGCGCTTGTCGCCGCCATCCACCACAACTCCGAAACGCACTTTGACTTGCTGTAATTCGCGCCGACGTCACACACAGCCCAGCACCACTATGTGAAATCTGTATTAGCAAGTGAGAAGAACCCGTCAGCGGGCTCGCGCTCGTTGACGCCAGCTCACTCTCTGATTGTAAATCGCGCTTGCTGCCGCCATTTATCACAACGTCGTCACGCACTTCTGACTCTATTTTATTGGTCATTTCGCCCCGAAATTGAGTTTCGGGAGATTTCTGGAAATAGTGTCCACATTCGATGAACCGTTTTCAATGGCCAGTGTAGCACGCATTTGGGGTGCGAAAGTTTTTATAACGTATGCGATCAGCCGTTTTCACTAGTTGATAGAATATTGTACAGTATACGATTTATACGCGGGGACTTCCGTATGCGGTCAGACGGCAAATGAAAGCCACAAGTCGATACAGGGTTGTATTTGTACCTATTACACAATCGGTAATGCAGCATAATACCATCTTTCCAAGAGAAGATAACTTATCAGTTAACACAGTCATCAATTAAAAAATCAAATTTTCTTGCGTCAATGTTCATGCCGGGCCGCTTCTTGTACAACTTGTCACATTTTCAAGTTGATCGCCATACATCTTTTGCTCTTGTGAGGGTGACCGTTATCGTATTACTTGGGCTGTGGCTATATGTTTTTAAATCAATAAAACTCTTCTATTTAAAACAATTAAATATACTCATAAAATACATTTTAAGGCTATATCGGCACTAGCAATTATTGTAAATGAGTACATAGGCGACCGTTTTTTTAATAAATTCAAGCTTCTGTTTCAAAATATTACATTATTTTGCCATCAGCCTGCACAGAACTTGAACCAGAATTGACTTCATTTTATGTACAACAACTCTCATATATATAAATTATTTTGTTAATTTTATAAATTTACTTGAAATATAATTTGCATTTAAATAAGCAACTAAACGTCCATGATATAAAACATATCACTTCGATGTCACATCGTCCTCGCAGTTGGGTTAAGTAAGTCACTATAAAAACAGCAAAACGTAAAGTGCCAAAAACAATGTCAAAAAGTCATGTTAAAATAGTAATCGACGCTAGTTGTTGATAAATATCCTGTAACAATGACGTTGACATGGGAAGCTAGAGGTAGTGCATTTAAAAAGTTCCCTCATAATTAAAATATAAGATATTTGAGAAATGTAGCACTGTCATAATTAAAATATTTTAAGATATTTTAGAAATAAAGTACTGACATAATTAAAAAGATATTTTAAGATATTTTATAAATAAAGTACTGTCAGAATGAAAAAAATTTTTGAGGAATAAAATACTGTGAATGAATGTCACTTTCCCTATGTATTTTTGGGTAGAGCTTTTCGTCTAAAGGTTTTATTGGTATAATAAATGATAAATGGTTCACTAAATTGAAAGAATTAAATAAACTAAATCTTATAAATATTTTAAAAAATTCAAGAAGTTTGAATAGGTTTATATATTGATACTCAGGCAAAATTTAGACGTCATGTGATCGTATTGCATTGCATTCAAATTCCCTTATAAGTTTTTCTTTAACATTTAGAAAAATTATTGACTACTTGGTAACTGTTTAAATTGGAAATCATTTCTTCTTATGGTTATCTTCTTTCTTATTCCTTTAACGAGTTGTTTTCTATTTTTTTTACGGACCATGTTTCATATCGAGCACTTATCTGCACTAGGCGGTCGGCGTGCGCTTTATGAGATGTGCCTAAGTGTAGACAGCAGTTTTAAAATATCGTGTGCGGACCTCTTCAAAAAAGCAGATCTGCTTTCAAACAATTAAATAAAGAATATCGTCGGCGTCCGCCGTGTAGTCGATAATTTTTGATGTTTATTTTATATTAATGGCGTTAGTTACTTAATCGACAAAATCTGTATAAAAATCTTTGTGGGGTTAAGTTCTACGAAGCCGACTATCCACTTTGTTCGTTCCGCAATATTGTAATTTATATTCCAACCAATACTATGTATATAGGTGTTACTGCAATCTGTTCGTCATGATTTATAATGTTTTGTAATTTAACAATTATTGTATATAAGTATTGGAGAAGGCTATAACGCTTGACCTAAACGGTTAGGCTTGTGCTAGGAAATGTACAGTACAGCACAGTACCTGTTAAATTGGTTTTAGAGTCGAATCACACGCAACGCAAGATGCGCGACGAAACTTGCGTTCTTGTAATACAATGGTATGACCGAAGAAACGCCATGTAGGCACGTAACGCAATACAAAATGCGTCGCGCATCTTGCGCTGCTCGTAATTTGCCAGGCTCTTTTACATACAGGGTTTAAATATGTACAGTCGACATACGCTTAAAGACGCGAATAATTTATTGCTTTGGATAAGTCTGCTAATAGTTATAATTCGTCAAGAGATTTTTTCACTCGTGTTTTAATGGTTGCTTGTTTAAAAAACCATGGCCGAGTTATCCCTTCAAATGTGTGTCGATCATAAATTTACAATACGTATATTTTGATACTTATTCCAAAAACCAATTCCTATTTTATCTTACTTTTAATAATCTTACCTAATTTAGCTCAAATTATTATATGAAAACTATGTAAGCTTAATATCGTTAATCAATTATTTACAGTAACCAATTTCATTGAAGTGGGTAAAATTTAATATTTAGTCGATTTAATATTTTTTATTTATAGAGGATCTCCTTATCAGTAGACTTAATTATTGGAAATTATTAGAATAAAAGATTAAGGTTGGCACAAACGATAATTATGTATTTCGAGTTTGAACCGAGCACTAACGAAAGACTGGGTATTATAAGATGGATTAGACCTACATTCCATGACTTAAATGATAAAACCTTAAATTACAGATGTTATCGAAATGTTTTGTTTACACATAGTTGAATGTTTAAAAAGAAAAAATATGTATAAAAAGTATTGTAAGAAATCTAGTATAGACATAGGTTTGGTATACAGGATTACTGGTAATTGAATCATTCAATTACCAGTAATTCTGTATATTATGTTTCTTAGCAATGGATACAAAATATCACGTCTAAGCAAACGTTTGCTTTTTTGAATATTTTGACCTTTTCTCTTGATGTTTGGTTTGTAATGTAATATTTTTAAAAATATATAATATTCTAGTAACTAAAATCGAAAATTAAAAAACATTTGTAAAATAGATTTAACAAACGTTTTTAATTGAGGGTTGGCCACATCGGCAATTTGTATGCTCGTAGTATTTAGTTATTGTAAACTGACTGTTGCCTACTGCATCAAGGGGCAGTACTGCGTTGACACGACCAACTATTTGAAATAAAAAAACTTGTAATAAACAAGCTCGAAGTATTAATATAAGAAAAATGTATTTGACGGGGCCGGTCCTATATTTTTCAAAAAACAAATTTGACATTATTGTAAAATGTACTCGTTTTAATAAAATGAGCCTTTCTTTTGGTTCCTGGTGTAATCGACACGTTTGTATTTCAGTATTATAATATATATTAAAAAAGGTATAATTTATCAATTATTTCGTATTCTAATTTTATGTCGTTAATGTGGAAATGTTTATTTAAAATTATTTTCCTTGGTCTTCCAAAATGTGTTAGGATGAGACTAAATGTATTTATTGAATAAAATGTTTGTATTGATTTTATGTCGTGTTTTATTTACTTGGGGGTAAACATGAATATGGGGTGGCCCCATATTCATGTTTGAGTCCACTAAGGGACAATGTGCAGGTTTCCTGAGATTCCACGCATTCTGCATGGAAACGTCAAGCTGCTGCAGCAGCGGTCTTCGCCGAAGCCACAGAATACAGAAAAGAATCTAAGGTCACCGTTTCCCGAGCCCGCACATATCATCCCTTTTTGGTTTGGTTGTAGGTATTTATTTTAGATTTACTAGGCTCGCACAACTGATGTAAAGTCTTGCAGTGAAAGGGTTAAGTTTCTATGTTAGCCGATCTGTATGCAGAGCTGGATTTATCAAATGGCCTTTGGTACTGCAGCCCAGGGCCCCGTAGATGCAAAAAGCCCTAAGCATATCCTCGCGTGTGTATCTTTTGCTGAAAACTTCCCGCCTTCACTCAACAAAATTTTGACCTATTTTTATTTTTTGAAATATGGCACCACGTTTCTCTGCAAAGTGTAGAAAGGCTACTTTATAATGTATAGGAACTATACACACTAATTATTGCTATAAGTAGTTTTAGCCCAGGGCCCCCCACAAATTCACTTTCCGCCCCTGACTGTAGGTGTAGTGTGCGTGACATTTCCTCGCGTCGCCTGATGAGCCTCTTATCCTTTGGGCCGTGATCCGCTCTTTATATCTGATGGCCCATATCCTGGACCTTGGCTTCAATCGTCCAATCTAGGCCATTGTTCTCTAAACGTCTCCCTACCGGGTAAATATAGATATGATAAGGACTCGATCAAGCAAGATTTTATAGGTACTATACACCAATATTTGAACTTAAAAATTATACCCGTATATTTAGTTCAATTGTTTAACACACGGAACGAACGGATCGTAAGTAAAGAGAATTACTTCTTAACACCATGGAGGTGAGCGGGGAACTAACAGCTCGTACATATAGTAATCTACTAGCAATTTTCATGCGAAATAGGGCGGCAGTAATAATAAACCATAAGATGGGTTTTGATTCTAAAAAAATTAAAGAATCAATAGTGATGGCTGGCTATCCGCATGGCCTTTTAAGATGATTCCTATTTTCGTCCATTCCCTCGATCAGCTCTTACGATCCGGGCGGGAAATGTAGCTTATATATTCTAAATTTTCTCCCAGCATAGAAAAATAGCTTCATGTATTTCATAGTATGAAATTCATACAAATCAAACTATCTGGGCTTGTTTTGACGTTTAAAAAAATATCTGATTTGACTTGTTAGAAACTAGCGGATTCTTAGGGCTATTTGGCATAAGACAAGGGAGAGAGGTAATCAAACGCAGAAGTTCACGTTCAGTTCATGGGTATTGATTGCAACACCTGTGCTTGTTGATACAGCCGAGAATAAACCGCGCCGGCTCGAACTGGTGCGGGTCGGTTCGCAAATGTGCAGGGGACAGCCGGGCCAAGTGGGAAATGCGCGGCCCACTGCCAGCGAGTGAGCGGGCTAAGTTAGGCCTCAACCGATTGAGTCCATGCATAAACAGAAATTGTTGGAGCAAGTTCAGTCCGATAATAAACTATTTTCTGAAAAAAAGTAATTGAAACTTTTTTGTCCTATGTGTGGAAATGTGTGCAAAAACCCAATCAAGTTAACCCAGAAATGTCTAGAAATCGAGCAAACTTTTAAAAAATTCTAGCACACATACGATGCTTGCCAAGGCGCCACTCGCATTTTTTGACGCTTCTTATACATCTATTGTATAATAGTAGATTGTGCTACACAAGGCTTAAAGGTCCAGAATCCAGAGCGAAACGGAGGATTTCACAGTTGAATCACGAGCGTAGTAGTCTAGAAGAAAAATCTGAAAAGCCTTCTCCTTTTCATGTTGAACGGCATTTAATGTAACAGTTTGACACCGGGGTTTTTTAGACTAATTCGACCCTGCTGAGTTCGATTTTGCCCGGTGTCAGACCAATTTCCCCCCCCTTCCCCCCCTTTTCATTGAAAATATGTCCCTCGCCACGGTTTTCTCCGTTTTGAACAAAAACTGTTAGATTTAGAAAAAAACTGTCAACGACAAAATTAATCTACGTTAAATTACCTACCACACGGTATGAATTTTATTTTTATGGGTCTTATAGTTTTTGAGTTACGTCTACCCCAAATTTCAAAGTTTTTAAGTTTTTCCAATTTTAACTATATTTTCGCTATTTTATAGGAAAACCGCTGAATTTGGAACAAAGTGATGTATGCACTAATCAATCTTGATGTATTTACCTACAATACAAGACCCCATTAACAGTCGTACGAGCTTTTGTGTACTTTTGACAACTTACAGTGCCGAACTTGCGAACATTGAACAACAATTAACCCTCATAAAAACTACCTACTTTATATTCCGTAGCAAATCGTTTACATGGTGCTAATCAACGATATATATGTACTAAGTAACGCACGTGCTTGTTTACTAAATTAGTTTGAGAAAGTTGTACAGTAAATATGGTCTCAAGGAAATATAAATTTAAGTATTGGTGCAGGTATAGGAATCTGTTAAGAAAAGAGGCCTCAATTTAGACAATAGTATATTCTAATCGTCATAGATTGTGTTTATCGTTTGATGATAATACAATTTCTGACTCAATATTATTAGTACACATTTGTTGTAACATTATTATGGCATACTCCCCGACAAAAACAGCTAGATGTGTAAGGTTGCTTCACGTCTCTGCGGCAAATGCAAGCTGCCGTTTACACCCTGCCTTACAGCCGCATGTATGGAGGTTATAACTGGGCTTTTGAACAGCCTCAAAGGTTACCATAATGGGCTTGAGCTTACACCCTTCTTGGTGTCAGCCGTTATCCATTGGAGACAGCAATTTAACTCTCTTAAAGGTTTGGTAAAGCTATATAAGATGGAGTCCATAAATACAACCGACCAAGCCAGGCACGTTCTATTTAGGTTACGAAAATGGGCTTGAGCTTATCCCTTCTTGCTGTCAGCTGTAATTCGTTGAAGAAAGCAGTTTAACTTCTCCAACATGTGCGTTTCTCCAAATAAACTTAGGTAAAGCGTTCGACGGATATACAAGTGAGCTGCTTCAGGAGATGTGGTTTTAGAAAATAAAACGTGCCTGGCTAGGTCGGTTGTATTTATGGACTCTATCTTATATAGCTTTACCAAACCTTTAATCTATCAAACCCCGACGGTTCACATGTGAACCCGTTAACAATAGAAATCTATTGTGTCTGCGATTCCGGTCGTTGACGGGTTAAGAGAGTGAAATTGCTATCTCCAACGGATAAAGCCTGACACCAAGAAGGGTTTAAGCTCAAGCCCATTCTGGTAACCTTTGAGGCTGTTCCCAAGCCCAGTAATGACCTCCATACATGCGGCTATAAGGCAGGATGTAAAACGGCAGCTTGCATTTGCCGCAGAGACGTGAAGCAACCTTACACATCTAGCTGTTTTTGTCGAGGAGTATGCCATAATAATGTTACAACAAATGTGTACTAATAATATTGAGTCAGAAATTTTATTATCATCAAACGATAAATACAATCTGTGACGATTAAAATATACTATTGTCTAAATTGAGGCCCCTTTTCTTAACAGATCCCTATACCTGCACCAATACTTAAATTTATATTTTCTTGAGACCATATTTACTGTACAACTTTCTCAAACTAATTTAGTAAACTAGCACGTGCGTTACTTAGTACATATATATCGTTGATTAGCACCATGTAAAAGATTTGCTACGAAATATAAAGTAGGTAGTTTTTATGAGGGTTAATTGTTGTTCAATGTTCGGAAGTTCGGCGCTGTAAGTTGTCAAAAGTACATAAAAACTCGTACGACTGTTAATGGGGTCTTATATTATAAGTTAATACATCAAGATTGATTAGTGCATACATCACTTTGTTCCAAATTCAGCGGTTTTCCTATAAAATAGCGAAAATATAGTTAAAATTGGAAAAACTTAAAAACTTTGAAATTTGGGTAGACGTAACTCAAAAACTGTAAGACCCATAAAAATAAAATTTATACCGTTTGGTAGGTAATTTAATGTAGATTAATTTTGTCGTTGACAGTTTTTTTCTAAATCTAACAGTTTTTGTTCAAAACGGAGAAAACCGTGGCGAGGGACATATTTTCAATGAAAAGGGGGGGGAGGGGGGGGGGGGGAAATTGGTCTGACACCGGGCAAAATCGAACTCAGCCTGGGTCGAATTAGTCTAAAAAACTCCGGTGTCAAATTGTTACATTCCATGCCGTTCAAAGTCGTAAAATTCAAAAATTCTTCTAGACTATTATAGCGAGTGATTCTACGGTGGAATAATCTTTACCTATATTCACCCATGTTGACGACGATATGTATTCCAAATTTAAAAAATTACGATGCCTCTTTAGTTTTTGTTTGAAAACTAAATTAAACTATTTTTTGCTCGACTGCCATTATTTTTGATTCTATATAGATTATGTTCGTATTCAGTTTTCAAATTGTGTTTTAATCCCTAGAGATTGTTTTTTTAAATGTTTAATCCCGAGAGAATCAGCCGTAACTTTAGCTCCAAATGTTTTGGAATGAAAATATCGTTTTTCAAGTACCTATATGAGATGAAAAATACTATTTTGTTAAAGTAATAGGGGGTGCAAACTATTTGTGTTGGTCACGTCTACTCATGAGGTTAGAGGGTATGCGTGTAAAACCCCGGCCTCGCTGTAGGTTCACTTACATACACAGTCCTTTTTTACCCGACTACGGCAAAGCCAAGAAGAAGGGTAATGATTTTAGCAGTCTGTGTATGTATGTATGCATGTGGGTATTCATGTCTGTTCCACAGAATCATCCGAAACTCTTATCCAATCTTTACAAATGAGATGTCAATCGATTCGTTATTATTATCAGGTTGACTGCATTATGACTAGTCATATCGCGACTTAGTCTGTCTACGCATTAGGTACGCCGATTTGAAAGGACACAGACTACAATTTGAATGCAATAAATGTATTTAACGAATGTTACACAAAAAGCTTTTTTTAGATCTCGCACATTTGAATGTTAGGTACATCAAATGTGCGAGGTCAAAAATAAACTTTTTGTTTCTATATTGAGTGGGGTATCAAATGAAAGGTATTGCGCATTTTTAAAATATACATTGTTACCCGTAAATGGCTCCCGTAGTGGGGTATTAGATTTTGGACGTATATCTTATTATTAAGTTCAAATATATATAATGGGGTCATTCAGTCTATTATTTTAAACAAATTTTCTCAGTAAATGTATACCGAAATACGAAAAAAAGATCTAAGTAGATACTAATCGAAGTAGTCAAGTGGGTAATATCATTACTATGGAGTATTTTTTTGTATTTCGATAAACATATAGGTATTGGAAAAAGTTGTTTAAAATTAAATATTTGTACTTAATAAAAAAGGACATTATAAATAAACCCCGCAAGACGCAGGGAAATTTAAAAAATACCAATTCCCAACCCAGAAACTAGGATGGTTACCAATAATTTTTAACACATTCCGCTGACAGTGAGCCAGTACGGTGTCTTCTCAGTAAATAGACGAGGTTTGGTCTGTGACCGTCGGTCGTGATGAAATGCCGCCGATTTATTGGTGCTCTCTGGGCTCGGCAAGCTATGCGTCCTTGGTACAGCAACAATCAAAGTCCTATAATTGGTCAGTTAGGTTCAATCTCTATTTTTAACTGCAGAACGAAAGCTAGCTAGCTACGTGTTGATTCATGTGGGAATGTTTCCTCTTCACAGCGGAGTAGCCACCTTCGTATCAGCGTAAAAATGCAATAAATACACAATTTCATTCTAATGAGTTTTTGAGTACTTATTTGATTTTAGAAATAACTGTTGCAGTTACCAACATACGTGTGTCCTACGAGCCAGAACCTTGGCCCCCGAGTCTAATTTTTACAACAAAACGTTTGCCTTACAGATATATAAAGAATACAATTGAAGTACATAATAGACAGGTAATTTTCGCCTATTTCGCGTAAACGTTAACACGATTTTTATATGACCAAAATGTTTCGACCTTACGTTGTAACGAAAACGTCATGGGTATAATTATATGACCAAATTTTGCTTTGCTACTATGTTATTAATTATGCGTATTTATGTTTGTTCTACTTTCACACCAAAACAGCTGAATAGATTGGAAACTTTGACATGTAGACAGCTTATTACCTGTATCACAGAGTACTGTATTCACATAGGTATACTTTTTATCGCGGCGAACGTGAGGTTCCCGTGCGATTCTCGAATCCGCGTAGTCACTGGGCTACGCGGACACCGCCACGGGCAACAGCTAGAGATATAACATCTCCTAAAACGGTCACGTAGTAAGGGTTACTGACTACGTGACCATTTTAGGAGGGGAGGAGGGTCTTCAAAATACCACGCTTGGTCTAGATTTTCGTCACGTAGTCAATATCCTCGGAAATCTCACGCTTTTTCGAGCTATATTCAAATACAGGCATATTAAGGCCAAACGGTAGCAAGGCGGCGCCTTTATTTGAAATACATTGTATAAAAGTAAATATGGCGATAATAAAAAATTTACTGCTAACAATCTGTAGAAAAACCTTTAAATTATTTTATGAATAATCTTTTTTGTCCGATCTTCAACGGGCTGGGGGTGACTCGCGACGCTAGATCTACCAGCTTACAGAACCACTAGTTATTTTATTCTGTTTTTAATTTGTGTTTGTTGATAAAGCGGCAACAGAAATACATTATCTGTAAAAATTTCAATTGTCTAGCTATCACGCTCATGAGATACAGCCTGTTGACAGACAAACAGACGGTCAGCGGAGTCTTTGTAATAGGGTCCGGTTTTTATCCATTAGGTACGGAACCGTAAAAAGATCAATTAATTTCTCGTGTTTTCCAACTTTGGTACTTGCAGGGCTCTGACTGGTGGTAGATTGATTCGTGGTGCGATCTGCCGGGGACGGCATACCATAATTAAATAAATCTTGGTCACTGTGGTTCTTGTGGCTATTCTCAAGCTTTGCTATTTTACTTGTAAATTAAACGACACGAAGTAAAATACAAAACTAAAAGACAAATGATTAATAAATATTATAATGTTTCATACAACTTTGATAGCTGTCGTGCTATACATTTCACCATCATAATACAACGAACATTTGCTGAACGTTGCCGTATGGTTTCCGGCAGAGTAGAATAGGGCCACTCCAAGTCCTCCCGTGGATGTCGTTGGAGGTGACTTAGGAAATTAACAAAGCTTATAAAACATCAATGAGACATCTCCAACCCGTCTCGCCAGCGAGGAGAGTGTAGGTAGGCCAAATCCTCTGGCTGTTCTGGCCAAGTATGGCTCGGGCCGTACAGAGAGGGACGTGTTCCTGCAGTGGAGACAACAAGACCTGATAATGATTATGATGATGACTAAAAGTAACAAGTAAAAAGGAGGGTATTTCAAGAAAGGTGTTTTATGAACTACCGTCTTTTGGTTGGATATTAAAAATCCTGCGCAGTCCCTCAAAAAGGTGTACAACGCGATATTAAAGTTTTTAAGTTCGCTGAGTATAAGTAAGCCCTCGTCAGTGGTAGAACTCAGAGCCATGGTCCGTCAAGATTACGCTCTCGCTCTAACTTGACTATGCCTATAGATTAAATCTGACTTCACGAAGAGCATAACTTGAATGGCATCATGACTCATTTTTGCTAGGCAATTATTTTTTTATTTATATTTTAATTATAACATATATTTCAAATTTTGATATAAAGACCAGTAGCGCCCCTATTTGAAATTAAATTATCGATCAAGTATATGGATTATAAAGTCTGTGCTTGCTTGAATTTTTTTATAAATGTGCTATCACGACACGACGAAGATGACTTTCTATATCCTGAATGTAATAACTCTGCAAATGACAGAGGAGTAAGTGTCGCCAAACACTGGTCCACAACTATATAAAATCGCCATTCCGACTCGCTAAGAAGAAGAATGTAATAAATTATTATAATAAATCAAAACATAATGATGGCGCTTATGGACATGTTATAGTAAAATAATCTCAATATTATCTAGAAAATTATACAAAGGTTTACCTGTACGATTTCGAAATAAACAAAAATACAAAAATCGCCTAAAAAGAATAGTCGTCTAGGACAGTTAATGTAACTACCCACTTTCAGTAATTTTTTTGAGACGGAGTGAAGTAAAAAAAAATTGTAATAAAAGGCTTTCATCAACACTGAAAGTTTGCTACAGCTCGCAGGTAAACTTAAGTATAACAAAAACACTTGGATCGCCGCGCCGATAGCATTTGATCATCAGGACATACAACGTGCAGGCTCCAATCGCAAGGTGCAAGCTTACAGCGATTCACCGTGACGTCACGCCAGCGCAAAGTTATAACCTGCGCGTGCGACGGCGCGCGCTCATTCAGTACACAGCGCGCCCGACGCGTACCTTGCGGCGCCTGGACTACACGTGCGAACGCGGACTTTATTGTGACCACTGATAACCGATAGTGCACCATGCCGAAGAATATTTTAGCGGAGATGGGCTCCCAAGTGGGGCTCACGCCTGCCAGACAGAATAAGAACCCTGTAAGTTTAATAACAACGTTTTTAGCTTATTTTTTATATTTTGCGGGCGGTTTATGCGTGTGTTTTACGCAATTCATAATTTTTCACAGCGAATAACTATTTTTTATTGCAAGAAGAGGAAATGTACGCAATTTCCCTGATCGGTACGTTTGCGTAGCTATTAGCGTCGGTATTCCGAGAGATTCATCAAAATAAACTGCTAGTGAACTGAATGGCTACCGTCTCATGGTCGTACGAAAATAACCGACAACTCACACGTCATGTGCAATGTCAATACCGCCGTAACCAACCCTTCCTGGCGCTGCTCCGAAACCTAGCGGAAGGGGTGGCTTTCAGGAAACTTACGTATTTTGTGTGTAAAAGGGGTATGTTATTTTATATTATTGAAATATTCGTGATCGGATACGATGGTGACTATCGGTGGCCATCTCGCTCGGGCCATGGCGTTGCGATCGCTGGCCCGCTGCCAAAAATGTGTATTTCTCTAATTTTTTGTGGGTGTTATTCAATACGCACTGATTTGTTTAGTTGTTGCCGCGCAGACTTCTAAAACGATACATACTGCTCTTTTAACATGACTTTTATCAAAAATTCCAATTGTAAAATATTCATTAAACTATGCGGGTATTTTGGTGCATGAAGGTAGTTTACAAACTTTTATTTAACTTGCAATGTATCTTGTATGTATGAATGTTTTTTTAGGTCATATCTTGCAACTCAATTTTTAACCAGTTATCTTCAACCGAATTATTTATACTTGGGTATACATAATATATACAATATTATGAAGTCAATGAGCTGTTCTGATGATGGAGCCGGGAGATATTTGACGGAACTCAGTTATAAAACATCACAATGTCATTGATTAGGTCTCGTTTGATTTGTCTTGACGAGCATTTTATGGTAGACGATGCTTATTGTCAGATCACAAAGACGGAAGGTGGTCGATAGAACTCATAGTAATATAAGGACGCAACTCCATTTAGTTTTAATTTATTTCATTTATTTTAATAATTATTTTGGCCTCACAATAAATGATTGATTTTTTTATTTAATCTTAATAATATAATAAATGCGTAAGATCTGTCACACACAAATATGAAGTAGGTAGTTATTAAAAAATTGTTATAGTTATAATATAAAATGTCAATTTCCGAGAAATTTTTAGGGATATAGGTAAGTACAGGCTTGTAGGCAAGTACTTATTCTAATTTGGTTTTCCCGCGATATTTTTCACTTGGTATCCGTTTGTTAGGTCATATTTATTTTTCTTCTGTAAGCCGTAATCTCGTGTAGCTCGGGTCTTGCCATCATTGGCTCTTTAATAACACAGTGTAAGTGGGTGAATTGCCCAAGCAGAAAAAATACACGGCAATCCTGAGAACGGTAGTGCAATGTACTAGTTTATGATTTTGTAATTTTTTTCTTAGAAGTAAGTACTTCTCGACCTTGGCAAAAAAAATCATTGAGAAATGGCCTCTATTAAATTAAATAAAAAATGACAAAATGTCATTTTATCATCACGGTGGCTTGTCCTGAACCTAACTCCGCTCATAAAATATCTTCCCCTGCAAATACATCCACTATTTGGATTAAAATTGATTTCAATATTGTTAAATTATAATATAGCCTACCAATTAAAACAATTATTGTTTGTTTATCTTCTTTCTGATACATTTGACAAGCAGTCAACTTTTGTCCGGAAAAAAGTTATCATTTCAGAGGACAGTAAGTTTTAGTAGAATAATCCTGTCAACATTGCGTTGTTGCGCCCCCCCCTGCCTTTCCTTACTTCGGATCCGTCCGTCTCAAGCTTGCGAAGTACATGCACCGGTCGCAACGTCATTGTGGGTCCCCACCAAAAAGTAAGTTTATCATTTCGGTGATATGGGGACAAAAATGGTTTCATTTCGGTGGCCCTTATTACTCGTGCTAGGTTCATTTTAATTTATTTCAAAATTGTGTTTTAAATTCGCCCTTAGTACTGTTTTGTTTAAGTAGTGTTGAAATTTTAATAATGATTTTAATTCGGAGTTAAATGTAAAACTAACCTTTTTTTTTATCATTTCGGTGTTATCATTTCAGTGGATTCGGTGGACTATAATACCGATAACAGTCCACGGGAATGAAATGTACCACTGAAATGATAAATCCATAAAGTTTTAGAGATCCTTGTGTCAAATATTAAATCATTTCAGTTTTGTGATGTCCCTTTTGCCTAGAGTGTAGGTCCTATATTGTGGATGTATTATAGGGGGGTTATCATATTCACTTAATACTACTAGTGTAGAAGTAACACTAGCTGTTGCCCGAGACTTCGTCCGCGTGAAATTCGAGTTAAATGTATTTTAGATATAGGACAAATCATACAGAATGAGTTAGCCCCAAAGTACCTAAGTTTGAGACTTAAGAATGTGGTAATCAAACCTAACAAATATACAGAAAGGAACCCTAACTTCGCAGACGATTGTTCTTAGCTGTATCATTTCGGTGGACTAATTTCATTCCGGTGCACAATCTTATCATTTCAGTGGCGTAATTATCATTTCGGTAGACATTTTATTCATTTCGGTGGACACTTTTCATTTCAGTGGATTCACAAAAATTCAACCTTAAATATTTTAGTAAGTTTTAGTGATATTTGATGTCCACTCCCGCACATGTTACACATAAGGCTAAAGTTTTATTTGTTACTCAGTATATATAGATAGCATTGTTATAAAAAAATCCCACCGAAATGACAATAAAAAATCTCTTGTTGAAATTCACCCAAGTACGAAAACAGTAACTATCTATTTTTTGAAAGTTTAAACAAATAAGTACTCTTCCATGGTAGTCAAAAGGAAAAGCAAAAACGTGATGCACGGTGAATTCTTTTCCTCTGCTCCCGCCGTTATTAAAAACCGGTCGAAGGAATACTTTTCAATTTATAATCACCTTTATTTTTATCTATGAAATGCATACTATAATAAATAGCTTGAAATAAATTCGGCCGCCTGGCGCCGCCGGCAGTCGCGAGCTTAAATAGAAATAAGGGTATACATGGTTTGACAATGAAAGTGCGCTGCCAGCCACTGCCGTTTGAGTTAAGCTTAGAGGATATGTACTTACAGGCAGACAAACAAATAGTGCGCAGAATCAGAGCCACACTAGCTCCAAGTTCAGACAATCACGGCTCTGCGAAGTAGTTAGCTCAATTAAGAGGATAATAAATTAATCGCGCTGGTTTGTGGCTTTGACTGAAAATTAACGAATGTATGACATGACTGGTGAGGTGAAGGACACTGCTGCTGACCTGCAGCGTCGCCACTTGTTCTTTGCCTTTAGGCAGCTTAAAAAACCAGTGTCAGATTTTTTAAGCTGCCTTAAGGGATCTGGCAAGGCTTGACGACTGCTGTACGACCAACGGCTTTATGTGCCTTATGACCTTATGTCGCTTAATTTGCGAAAGAGAGTAATGCGCACACCTGCCGGGCTACCAAGCTCCTTATATCGATACCCCTGTACAGTGGCTCTGTGAGCTGCATACCTTCATACCTGACTCCTTGAAGTTTATCGGATGAAAAAGTTGTTCGGAGAAAAAAATTGCATCTTAATCAGACGTCCACACCTAACTCTTTGAAGTTTATTGGATGAAAATGTTGTTCGGAGAAAAAAATTGTTTCTTAATCAGACCTCCACACCTAACTCTTTGAAGTTTATTGGATGAAAAAGTTGTTCGGAGAAAAAATTTATTTCTTAATCAGACCTCCACACCTAATACTCTTTGAAGTTTATTGGATGAAAAAGTTGTACGGAGAAAAAATTTGCTTCTTAATCAGACCTCCACACCTAACTCTTTGAAGTTTATTGGATGAAAAAGTTGTTCGGAGAAAAAATTTGCTTCTTAATCAGACCTCCACACCTAACTCTTTGAAGTTTACCGGATGAAAAAGTTGTTCGGAGAAAAAATTGTTTCTTAATCAGACCTCCACACCTAACTCTTTGAAGTTTATTGGATGAAAAAGTTGTACGGAGAAAAAATTTGCTTCTTAATCAGACCTCCACACCTAACTCTTTGAAGTTTACCGGATGAAAAAGTTGTTCGGAGAAAAAATTTGCTTCTTAATCAGACCTCCACACCTAACTCTTTGAAGTTTATCGGATGAAAAAGTTGTTCGGAGAAAAACTATGCTTCTTAATCAGACCTCCAGACCTAACTCTTTGAAGTTTATCGGATGAAATATGAAAATTATGAGATCATGGATGTTTATTGGTCCATTTATTTTTACACCCCACCCCTTTAGATATCTAGTGACTACACCTTTGAAACCATTTTAATGTAATCTACCTGTTATCTACCTACATTTTATAGTACAAATACCACACAATCTTCCATCATTATTACAATACGGTATTTGACTCATAATTTTTTAGTATTCATTTCAAAATGTAACGTTATTCGGAACCGAAAACAAAAAGATATTTTGATCCGTTAAAAAATAAGTGAGTTTGCTTTTTATATCTGGTGCAAAGGAAAACTAACAAGTAACAGAGACAAGATGCACGTACTAGCATATGACGTAACTGCTAAATGATGTTTCATTTATTAATATGTTTTGTGTAATGTTGTTAGAAAAAAAAGAAATATTTTAAGAGTTAACTAGGTATTTGCTAATTGTTATAAAATATTGTTTAAATACAAACACAGGCAAATACCTTGATATGTAGGTATGTATACACAGATGCAGCGGACTAAAGTATAAATTAACATACGTTAAGAAGTCGTAAGAAACGTCACAATAGCTTGTATCAGACCATTTGTTTGCTCTATTCTTAACAAAGTTGTTAATTATTACTTTTAAATTTAAACCTACATACTTCATGCAAGTAGAGAAATACACTTTTAGTCCAGACCAGTATTTTACACTAGCTAAAGCCCGCGACTTTATTCGCATGGACTTTATGACTCTGGAAAATGCTCATCTGGCTGAACAACTTATGCTTATGCGTTATTTTTATATTTCTTATAGTTTAGCTGGACCACAATGGTTATGCATCAGGTGTTCCATTTTCCAAAATCAATTATACCCCTATATTATTATGTTGCCCAGGCTTAACAGCTGTTAAGCCTGGGCAACATAATATATAACAAAAAGTTTCATTCGAATCCGTCCAGAATTTTCCAGAGATTACAGACAAACACAGACTTTTTTTTAATTCTTACTCTATTACTATATGTCTCCATCGCTTACAATATTTTTTTAGAAGTATATTCTATGCTCAGACACATTTTTTTTACTGTTTTATTATATGTATAGATATAGATTAAAAATCGCATCGCATTTTAATTTACATAATACCCTGTATATTTAACGACTGATTTTGATGCAAAGTGGATGTATTGGGGTCACTGGTTTGATACTTAAGTACTCGTATGATATTACATATTTAACACCGGAGGACATACTCTAAGGCATAGTTCACATTGTGCAAGTGGCTGTCAACTCCAGTAGGCTCTAAGCAGACAGACCAAAGGCCCGCAAGACCCGAAGGCCACTTTTGGCGTAATGGTGGAAAGAGGAGTCACAATAGCTACGGGTTGCTAGCCTCATCGCATATCAAAATCAATCAGATTCTCGCTCATTCCCTCGATCGACTTTAACGTTCAGCGCAGGAAGAGAAGGAGCTGGACCATTCTAAGCTTTTTATTTCTCCTGGACCAAATTGAAAGTGAATTCTGTTTTTGAAATTGTTATGTTTAAAATAAGTTCTAGGTAAGTAAATATTAGCTTTAATTGGTATTCATTAATGGAGTGTTACTCTTTTGATATTATATATACATCAAGGGCTTTCTAAGATATGGGGTTATTATGAAACAAATAGTTAAGTATAGGTACATCGCGGCTTAACAATCCGGGTTTTAAAACCAAAGATTTTTTAAAGTTTTCGTCGAGAACTTGTAGGAAGTTTTTAATAAACCAATTTAAACAACCAATATGACAGAACTACTTAAGCTCGCTAGACCGTCGGTCGCGGGCTGTGTCAGGGCCGCCCGCCGCCGTGCCTCTCTCCATTAGCATTAATCCTACAAACCAACCCCGAAAAGGAACAGCTAGATACATAAGATCATGCTGTCGTGTCAATGTTGGTTTATATAGTTGTGGTGGCAAGATAGACACTTTCCATCATACCATATCGACTTAGCTCTGCAAAGAACACTGTGAAACATTTTCGTGTAATGGCAACATTTCAACTTTCTTCGTCGCGCTTCGCCGCTGTCCGCTCAAATCTAAATATTCTTCTTTCTCAACTCTTTGTATCGAACGCATTACGCATACGTCTTTACTAACTAAAATCTGCAATCTACAACCGGGTCTACGTACACGTCTATAAATAGGAACTAGATCACGTGACTGCTTCGATTTGTATAAGAATCTTAAAAAATCTCATTAAACCTTTCATCAAAGACAAAGTATAGATTGCTACTCACGTACATTGAATCTGTACCTCAACAAATTTGGCTTATATCTAGATGGCGCTACTGAGAATTGTTGGTTCCCAGGTAGCAAACTGACGTCAGCGACGTATAAGGTACGTCACTTATAGGTCATAATAGGGTCGGTCATTTATTCGTCGAGAGCAGACGTTAAAGTGACGTCAGTTTAGGGTCAGCGTTGAGCAGGACGTCGTATTTACGTCAAATTAAAGGCAAGTATCTGGACGTACCATATACGCCGCCAAGAGGACGTTTTGCTGACGTCTATTTAGGGTCAGTTTTTGGACGTACCATATTCGCCACAAAGTGTACGTCTTACTGACGTATATTTAGGGTCAATATCAGGACGTACCATATACGCCGCCAAGAGGACGTTTTGCTGACGTCTATTTAGGGTCAGTTTTTGGACGTACCATATTCGCCACAAAGTGTACGTCTTACTGACGTATATTTAGGGTCAATATCAGGACGTACCATATACGACGCCACGAGGACGTTTTACCGAAGTAAATTTAGGGTCAGTATATGGACGTAAGTACCTACCATATTCGTCCCAACGTGGACGTTTTTTTGTTCAAGACTTTTAAGGTAAAAGTAACATGTACTCAGTGATACAATTAAGTGAAAAAAACAGCGGAACCGAATCGGTGGTAGACGCCAAGGCATTGTGAAGTTGGCAACCTGTTAAGTTTAAGTAAAAGTACGGTTTAAATCATTTTTCCATGTCCTTAAGTCTATGGTCTTAAAAAACATGGTCCCTGTATCATTGTTCTGGCAATTGTGTCCCACTGTCCTTTATTGCATCTTAAATATAGATTATACTACTTACATTGTGTTTTTTTAGTTTTATCCATAAAAGTTCTTGAGTCTCTTCAAGATACGTAGGTCTAGAAAAGCCTGCAAACGTAAATGCTACATGCTAAGCACTAAATTCTATCCTACTATCACGCGTAAGGATTTGCGAGATGAAGTGAAAAGGGATAGAATATAACACGAACCGTAGTCTTTTGATCTAGGGCCCCTGACCAATAACTTAGAACCGTCGTAGAGCTTAAATGCGCAGCTCAGGCTTTAGTGCCAGTTTTGCCAGCACGTTATTTCACTCAATAGCCAGGGCGGTTCTCTTTTTTAACAAACTACCCACCCAAACTACCTAAGGGGAGCATATTGCCATGCTAACGATATCAACTGTAAGTGTGTTCTTACAATCTGTATAATACCCGCTGTCCAAATTCGTGTAGTCTTTGTTAATTAATTTTCTTTCCTCCAAATTAGGCAGTTTTAGACTTCGTCCATTCCGTAAAAAATTAAGACGTAAAAAGCATTAAGTAATAGTTCTAATCATAACCATAAAACCTTTTATTTTGATTAATATTGTATGCAAGTGTTAGTTTCTTAGAAAATCCCTAGATGGCGCTGTTCAAAATTAAAACTGGTTATGGTTTCTTTTATGTACATTCTTATTACTTGGTGCATATTTCCAATTAATAGAGTTGAGCAGTAGTGTGTGGTTTAATTTCCATATCGGTGTGCGACGGTAGCGACACCCAAGACACACTGTACATATCATGAGCTCCCGTAGGACCTACTCCTGACTTGTATGTCTTAGTATCGTCTGTGTATAACGTCAGTGGCTGCCCTAATATGTACGGCCCAGTAACGTCCCTATGAATTCAGTATATGACGTCACTCAAACGTCAGTGGCTGCCCTAATATGTACGGCCCAGTAACGTCCCTATATGACGTCTCTCTAACGTCTGTAAACTGACGTCTCTCTAACGTCTATAAACTGACGTCTTGAGGCTGTGACAAATTGACGTCATCTGTTGGGACCCCCCGACGTCAAGACATGACGTCTCTTACGTCGAGCAGTACCGTAAACGGACGACATAATGACGTATAAATGCTACCTGGGTTTAGGTTTCCATAAAAATTCCGTAACAATAAAGTGTCGCTGCGGTCGTAACTTGAATACCATATGAGTTAGTTTATATCCAGCAGCTATAGATGGCACCACTTTCTCCATAACTACATACGAATAATATTCGTAGACGTCTACACACACGCACCGACTATTATAATCTTGTAGGTACAGGTAGCGGCACGAAACTCTAGCGCTGACCGAAATTACGCAGTAGTCAAAAATTAGTACTGTACCGTGCGCAGTATCCCCCCTACATTTCACTCAGCGCTAAACTTACGTGCCGTTACTTGTAGGCAAGTACAAAAGAACACATTTAGCCATAGCCATTACGTGTTCGAAACTAATCAAAAGTCCGTAAGTTCAAATCCCCTCAATGGCTAAAAATTGAAAATTTTATACGTTTTTCTATTAATTTTGGTGTTAAAGTATAAACAGAAATTTCGCGCACATGGTACTAAGCCGGATTGGCGAAGCGGTTAACGCAGTCGAAATAGTTCATTCTAGGATTAAGGACTCGCAGGTTCAAGTCCCACTACATTGCGAAAAAATTAAATATATTAATGTGTTTTATTTTATTTTATTTTGGAATAACATTATATGACACTACATTTTCAAGTTTTGCACACGAGAAGTTAGTTATATTATAGTACTCTATGGCCATAGCGTTCGAGACAAAATACAATATCTAATAGACCACTAACAAAACATCTTTATCTAGTGGCTCTGCTCTGCGAGCTGGTAGACCTCTCGAGGCTGACTTTACATAGTCCAGATCCTTTGAAGTTTATCGGTTATAAGTTTTCAGATAAAAAAGCTGCGTCACTGAAAAATCGACATTTTTGAATATTTTTCGAAATTATTCAATCCCCATTTTTTCGCCATTATGAAATTTTTGAACAAATTAATAGCTTCAAAAATTTTTACGTGATTTTAAAATGAAGCTGAAGCAGAGAGTAAACATTGTTAATTTAATTATTAATGCTGTAGGTTACAATAAATAGATTAACACAGCAAAACCTTTTTTCCGACTATACCAAAAGGACTGTTCAATCCAAATCGTAATTCAAATAACTTGCACGGGTCAACGTTTAGGCGTAATCCGCGCGTAACATCGAAAATATACCTACTCATTGCGTTGCGACCTTGCGACCTAGGACGCGCCTTGTACTGCTTAGGGCAGCGCTGCATTGGATTGACATGACATGGCATCGGAAGCGACGCGTCATTTCAAAACAAGCTTTATGTCAAGTGATATAAGATGCATAACCGTCCGAGGGCGTCTTTCCGCGGGAGTGCGCGGCAGGCCGCGGCTGGCCGCCGGCAGGCTCTCCGCGTTCAAGCGGTTATGCATCTTATATCACTTGACATAAAGCTTGTTTTGAAATGACGTGTCGCTTCCGATGCCATGCCATGCCAATCCATTGTAGCGCGGCCCTTATATACCCTCAAATACGTGTTAAATCACGTATATTTATGAACAATTAACAATATTTTAACAAGATAACACAAGCACTTTTTCACCACACAGACAAGAAGAAGTCCAGACCAAAACGTCAACCGTGACATCCGTACTTTTATTGCACCGCCGTGGATGAAGGCATTTTTGCATGTCATTTTGACTAAACAGCCGGTTTTATACTGCGGCGACAACATCCGGCCGTCCTGCTCACGTGGTCGTCCTCGATTACGTTGTAGTCTGTTGCATTTGACTGAAAACAAACACACCAATCTTTAATGTATTGTTCAAGCCCTCAACAATTTCTCCAAGTCACGATAGCTGCCACTCAGAATTTTACTTAAAACAGCCATTGGCACCTTTGGCCGCCAAAGCTGTATTATTGTATGTCCACGTAACCGGAACAACCGTCAGCACCTTAGGCCGCCGAGGTTGTGTATCACCGGAATGCCTTCAGCACCTTAGGCCGCCGAGGCAATTATCTGCGTGTATCAACGTACCCGGAACAACCATCAGCACCTTAGGCCGCCGAGGCTGTGTATCACCGGAATGCCTTCAGCACCTTAGGCCGCCGAGGCAATTATCTGCATGTATCAACGTACCCGTGACAACCATCAGCACCTTAGGCCGCCGAGGCTGTGTATCACCGGAATAACCTTCAGCACCTTAGGCCGCCGAGGCAATTATCTGCATGTATCAACGTACCCGGAACAACCATCAGCACCTTAGGCCGCCGAGGCTGTGTATCACCGGAATAACCTTCAGCACCTTAGGCCGCCGAATTGTTTACCGTAATTACAGCTATCTATATTGATTCCTATCTCCTGTAGCCTGTAGTTAACGCAACGTGAAGTTTGTTGAAGTCACATACATCAGACACTTAGTACCTACTAGTTTGAATTTATGTGCCAATATCAATAAATAAGAATCCGCTACCATAATTTATAAACCATAACAACTTTGCAGCTTTGACACTTTCATGTTAAAGATGTAAGCAAGACAAGAAATAACTCGGTACCTTTTTTTTATCATATAGGACAACATCCGTGATTCCTGTTTATTCCTCAGCTTGCCCAATTTTCACCCATGGCTTCATGTTCTCCACACAACTAACTCCGTCGTACCTTTTGACAGATCGTTCGGCACCACGCATGTCTTCCACTTTGTATCTATCGTTTCCTAAACATTCTTTCACCTGAAAGGGTCCCTTGAACTGGGGCAACAGTTTAGTACTTTGCCCGTCATTATTGTGACTTGGTATCTTAATAACGACTAAGTCTCCAACCTTATATATTGGTGCTTCCTTTCGCTTTGAATCAAATGCGATTTTTTGTTTTATTGCATTATCTTTAATCTTGTTATCGACTGCCTTCCTTAAGGTTGTTACATCAATTAATTGTTCTTCATCATCCACAGTCGGTTCATGATTCATTCTTAACCGGTATCCAAAGAAAACTTCACTAGGAACTGCTGATGTAGTCTTATTTATTGTGCTGTTGATCCCTTGTTGTATCGTATCGATGTTTTGATCCCATTTGTTATTATCGGTGTTTGCCCCCATAGTTCGTAATGACTCCAAAATCGTCTGATTGTAGCGTTCAACTTGCCCATTTGCACGTGGAATGGCTGTGGCTATAACGTGCAGTCTAATTGATCTATCCATACAATACGAGTTAAATAACTTTGAGGTAAACGCGCTCCCTGCATCGCTGACTAAGCGCTTTGGGTTCCCAAATATTTTAAATAATTTATCCAATTCGTCAACTACGGTTTTACTCTTAGTATTTTTAACAGGTAGTATAAAAACAAATTTAGTGAATGAGTCTACCGCTACTAACAAATAGGTATTATTCTTAGTGGTTTTTATAAACGGCCCTAAATGGTCTAAATGAAGAGTGTGAAACGGCCTGGCATATTTTGGAATGGAATATAGTTTGCCAGGCTTTTTCCCATGAATATTTTTATAATAAATACAGTGTAAACAATTCTTTATGTATTTTGTAACAATACGTTTGAGGCGATGAAACCAATACACTGACCTAATTCTCTCAACCGTTTTATCCACCGCAAAGTGTCCGATCTCGTCATGATTCGCTCGTATCACCTGCCAAATGCATCGTTTGGGAACTACCCATCGTCTACCATACTCCGTTCGCCTGTAAACTTTATTTCCTAGGAGTTCATAGTTCTTAAATATATTTTTGTTTAGCTCGGCTTCTCCTGACTCTAAAATTTCTCTGATACTACAAATACTTGGATCTTGCAATTGAACGGAAAGTAACCAATCACCCTCAGTAATCATCATCACTACATTATCACTTAGCTTATCTGTGTCGCTACTGACTGTGGCAATAGGGTTCCTACTTAACGCGTCTACATGTTGCATCTGCGTTCCTGGTCTGTGAAATATTTCAAAATTGAATTCTTGTGTTTGCAATACCCATCTGCTAATGCGGGGAACAATATCTTGTTTAGATAAAGCATATCGTACGGCACTGCAATCAGTAAAAATTTTGAAGTTTAAACCGAGTAAATAATGTCGGAATTTTCGCAACCCTACTACCACCGCCAATAACTCCAATTCAAACGAATGATAGTTTTTTTCTTCATTGCTTGTTTGACGACTATAGAAGTGGACTGGTCTTTCCCCATTTTTAGTATCCTGCGTTAAAATGCAGCCTAAACCGTCGTGACTTGCGTCTGTATACAAATTTATTGGAAGTTTGGGGTCAAAAATTGTAAGTACTCTGTCACTAACTAAAATAGATTTTAACTGACTAAATGCTTGATCGTGCTCCGATTCCCATTTCCAAGGGGTATCTTTTTTTAATAAATTATTTAGGGGACGAGCGATCAAAGCACAATTAGGAATGAATTTCCTAAAATAGTTGATCAAGCCAAGAAATTGACGAACTTCATGGATGGTTTTTGGAGGAGGATAGTTACTCACGGCGTTTACTTTGCGTGGACTTGGACGAATACCGTCCTGTGATATATCATACCCTAAAAATTGAATATTTTCTTTAAAAAATGAACATTTAGTAAAATTAACTGTTAAACCATTGGATTGAAAAATGTTTAACACATTTTCCAGGCATGATATATTTTCCTCTAATGTGTCCGTTGCTATCAAAACATCATCCATGAAATTAATCACATTTCCGAATCTTAAATTTCCCAAAACTGCATTCATTGCGCGCTGAAAAATAGCGGGACCATTGCACAGGCCAAAGGGGAGTCTTAAATACTCATAATGTCCATCTAAAGTGACAAAGCAGTCTTGTGAATATCACTTTCCTTAATTAATAAATGATGGAAACCAGATTTTAAATCCAGTGCCGTAAAATATTTGCATCCACGCAACCGGTCAATAAGGTCTTCAATTAGCGGCATAGGATATTTTTCTTTAACTGTTATTTTATTAAGCCGACGGTAATCTATACATAATCTCTTTTCTCCCGAGGCCTTATCAACCAGTAACGCTGGACTAGCATAAGATGAATTACTACAGCGGATTATACTATTTTTTAGCAAATCATCAACAATTTCTCGTGTTTTAACTCGTTCACTTTCTGACATGCGATAAGGACGTTGAAATACTGGCTTGGTTGTTGTTAACTCAATTTCTAATTCAATCCCTGACACTTTACCCAAGTTACTTAAATCTGTTGAAAAACATTTTGGATATTTTAATAAAATACTATTAATCACTGATTCGTGGGAACTATTTTCAAAATTAACATTGCAAATGTTTGCCAATTTACTTTGTTCAATTGCTTTTTGAAAAGTTAGTAGCTCCCCGATACGGCTATACATAATCCTTGGATCTTCAGTGAAATTCCTACCTATTAACACTTTACAACCCGACAAGTCTTCTATCACATACATAGTAATCGGTAGGTCCACACCATCGATTAACACATTAACATCTACCGCTAAGTTTAACATTATAGTAACATTTTTCGTGAATCCTGTTATTGGCAAAGGTGTTTCTAATTGATAAGGTTTCAGTAATAATTTATCAACCACGCTAGATAAAACTAGGGAGCAGTCACTACCCATATCTATGAACGCCTGACATTCGATATCATTAACAAAAATATTTTTTAAAAATCTCTCTTTTGTACTTTGTTTATTAATTAATTTAACTTCCAGATCGCTCTCCACTTTCGTTCTCGATTTTGTAATACATGCCGCTTCAGTATGACCGATTTTTTTGCAATAATCACAAATAACACTTTCTTTTAAACTGCAACTAATTTTTTTATGTCCAGTATCACCACAACGATAACAACGTAAAGGTTTCCTACTATTATTCCTGTCAAATTTAAAATCAGTATTATTGTTCTCAGATAATGGTGGTACATTTTTCTTTACTACGGAGTTTGTTATATTTCTGCTTGAACTGCTTACATTATATTTTTTGTCTTTTTCGCTTTCATAAACCTTACTATGCAAATATGATGCCAACTCATCACAATTCCTAAAACTGCCGGACTCTGCAGCAACACTAAGATTTTTGTCATTAATAGAACCTACAATAATTGATATCACATCTTGTTCTTTAAATGCTAATGCTAATTTTTCAATTCGACCCTTTTGTTGAAAAAAAAATTCGTATAGCGATTGTCCTTCATTGGGCCTACTATTGATCAATTCTTTTAATAAAACAAACGCATTCCTCTTAACTTTGAAAGTAGTAATCAATTTATCACGCCACTGCTGCCATTTCCACGTAGTCCATTCCGTTTCAGTTTTTTGTAGGGAATCATACCACATTTGAGCAGTTTTCCTTAACTTTTGTAACGCTTGAAACTTAATCATTTTATCTGACCAACCAAACGTTTGGGCATTCGCTTCCACAACGTTGATCCACATGTCTACATTATCTATTAGGGGGTCAAACTCGGGAATTACTGAAGATACGATTGCATTTTGACTCACTGTTCGAGCATTTCTTCGTCGCCGACGCCGTGACTTTCTATCGGTACCTGATGAAGTTGTAGAACTTGACGTCAACGAACTTGACGACGAAGGCGATCTCTTTCTTTTATTTTGATTCTTTTTATGGCTTCGCGGCATTTTTGTTTGTTTAGGGCGCAGATTGGAACACTTCTGATGTTAAATCACGTATATTTATGAACAATTAACAATATTTTAACAAGATAACACAAGCACTTTTTCACCACACAGACAAGAAGAAGTCCAGACCAAAACGTCAACCGTGACATCCGTACTTTTATTGCACCGCCGTGGATGAAGGCATTTTTGCATGTCATTTTGACTAAACAGCCGGTTTTATACTGCGGCGACAACATACGGTTTTGTACCGTGCCTCAAAATGTTCCAAACTCAAATCACTTATTTTCTATCGCCTTCCATCTCACTCATTTTCTATCCCGTATTTTATTTTCCACTAGCCGAAGCCCGCGACTTCGTTCGCGTGGACTTTATGTCTCTGGAAAATGCTCATCAGGCTGAACAACTTTTACTAAGGCGGCATTTTTATATCTCTTATAGTTTAGCTGGACCATTATGGTTCTGCATCAGGCGTTCCATTTTCCAAAATCATTTATACCCTATATGTTGCCCAGGCTTAATAGCTATATAACAAAAAAAGTTTCATTCGAATCCGTCCAGTATTTCCGGAGATTAGCGTGTACAAACAGACATACAGACAAACAGACAGACATTTTTTTTAAAATTCTTACTCTATTACTACGTCTCCATCGCCCCCAATATTTTTTTTGGAAATATATTTAATGTACAGACACACTTTTTTTCCTGTACAGACCAAATCAACACCCTGAGGATCATAATTGAAGAAGCATCAGAATGGCAACGTGAGGTTTACTTCACGTTTGTGGATTTCGAAAAAGCTTTCGACACTCTACATTGGCCCAGTATTTGGTCTCGACTTGATGAAATGGGAGTCCCACCGAAAATCAAGGATCTGCTAAAAGCCGTCTACAAGAAATATTCTTGCAAGGTAGCTCACGACGGTTTGCTGTCGGCAGACATCGCGGTTCATGCAGGTGTTAGACAGGGCTGTTTATTATCACCTCTGCTTTTCCTCATCGTGTTGGATGGTATTTTGCATAAAGTGAATGAAGGCAAGCGAAGAGGTATAGAGTGGGGGTTAACGGACCAGCTGGACGACCTAGACTATGCTGACGACCTTTGTCTGCTTAGCCACAAACACGGTGATATGCAATCCAAGCTAGATGACCTTCAGCGTGAAGCAGGGAACGTTGGACTTAAAGTTAACGTGCAAAAGACCCAGGAGATGCGTATAAAGGGAAAGAATTTGCTGCCATTAACGCTCGGAGAAAAACAAATACAGCGCGTGCAGCAGTTCACGTACCTTGGTAGTGTCGTGTCGCAATGTGGAGGAACTGAAGAGGATATCACATCGCGAGTTGCTAAAGCTAGGGCCACTTTTGCGCAACTACGTCCCATATGGCGTTCTAGGAAACTCACTCGTAGAGTAAAGCTCAAAATCTTTCGTTCCAACGTAAAAACAGTCCTACTTTATGGGTGCGAAACGTGGAAGGTCACCAAAGACATCACGCAGCAGATCCAAGTCTTCATAAATCGCTGTCTTCGACAAATATTAGTTATCTTTTGGCCTGATAAGATTTCTAACGAACGCCTGTGGCAGCTCTGTGGCGAAACACCGATCGATCACCAAATAGCGCATCGCAAATGGACATGGATTGGCCACACGCTCAGAAGGGATCCCACTCACATTCCAAGGCAGGCCCTAGAATGGACTCCTCAAGGCAAGAGGAAGCGTGGTCGGCCAAAGCAGACCTGGCGACGGTCGGTAACAGCGGAAATGAAGACAATTGGGCTATCCTGGCCTGAAGTGAAGCGCGTTGCTAAAGACAGAACGAGATGGAAAAGTACTGTAGCGGCCCTCTGCCCCACCCAGGGGACATAGGACAATAAGAGAAGACAGACACACTTTTTTTACTGTTTTATTATATGTATAGATTTAGTCTAGATTTATCTAGAAAAACTTCAAAAACACTAATACGGGATCGTGATTTGAACCTGGAGTCTCTCGATTTACAGCCCAGCGTCAAGACCACTAGGCCAATCTTGTTCTGACGGAAATGGTGAAATTTCCCTTTATATGAATTCTTCTTAGTTTGAATTTGTGACGTTGACATTGTCATTTATCGTCATAAGCGACAATAGTAATTTTTGCCATGGATTATTAAAATATTTTGAAATTTCTTATCATTTGTATATTATGATAGTTATATGCATGAAATGACATTCACAGAATAATAATTACAGGAATTGCACCATCTAGTGACATGTGTGGTACTATTTCGTGGTCATGCAAGGTTTGCTTTGATGGTTCTAAATTTCTAATTTTTACGATAAATATTGACAAAATAATTGAGATTAATACCGGTAGCGACATCTAGTTAGTTAAGGAAAAACTATCCTTTTCGGTACACTTTGACATATGAAGGATGTCTATCTATACGTAGTAATCTTCTATGCTTTCATATATCATTTAAGTACATTTGTTTCTAATACAGTGCGTCTTTTATCTAGATCTCACTCGGCAATCATCAGAATCATATTTTTTGTTTCCTTTCGCTGATATTTTACAGCAGATAAATTTAAACAGATTGTACTTAATTTAAAAGCACCTTGTATATGCCAAATCGATTCATGATTTGCCGATATGTGAATACGTGGGATTGTTAAGCGGTCGTGAGTTCAAAGCTTTCAATCTAGATACAGGTATATACTCTGACAGGTATGTTACACAGTGCTGATTTAAGTAAACGTCATTTATATATCATGAACTTGTGCCCCGCGGTGTTACCCGCGGTTAAAGTAACCTGTGTTAATCCAGGGCGTTAGCTCCCAACATATAAAATTTTATCAAAATTGGTCCAGCCGTTTGCGCGTGAAACAGAAACAAACATATACACACATATAAAGTGTGACTATATAGGACTGAGGCATATATAGGACTGAGAGGCCTATATCATTTCGAAAGAATTGAACGAAAACAATCTTGGATGTTTTGAAAATGAAATGCGGAGAGATACTTTTTTGGTGCCATTAGTATCTATACTGTTTTTTAGTAACTAACTGTAGTTTAAATACAAGCTTTACAAAGTGTATATACCATCTGGCCAGCGTAGTGTAGGCCAAATCCTCTGGCTGCTCTGGCCAAGTATGGCTCCAGTAGTAGAGAGAGGGTCGTGCTCCTGCAGTGGAGACAACAAGACACGATGATTATGATAATGTAGTTTCAATCCCAATTTATGATATTAGATAAACTAGGGTATAATAAGTACTGTACATAACTGGTAATTAAATTATTCAATTACTTTTTTTTTTTTGCAAAGTGAAGTCGTGTTTTTATTTTACTCGTCTTATTTTTGTACAAGGCTTATTCACTTTAATATTTGTCAATTATTATGATACACATTTTATATAGGTTCTGAAGTCACGTCAAACTCAACCGAGGTAAAAGTACCTACGCACTTGTTATGTTTAATGTAATACTTGGTCTTTTGTAATTTGAGAAAAACCAGCGTCGCGTGCTTTTTCCTTGTTGTCTTGAGATGGCAGGGTTTCTTCTTGTGGTATAAAACCTGTTACAAAAACTATTTGGAGAGTCGAGTCATGTCATTGCCTTCTTTTTAACCATAATATCATCCAAACGAGTGTTATTATGTTTTAGTAAATTTATTTATGCAACGCAAACTCCATTCCTTCCTTACTCATCAAACAGCCACATTCAGCGTGGCCCTTAGGCAGTATGCCTGTATACATAAATATGCCTAGGCTCTGTTTGTCCCGCAGTGGACAGGGTAAAGGTATTGTACTTTTTTAATAATGATAAACTACAGTATAATACAACAGCTTCATTGATAACTATTTACTAATAGTAAATACCTTGTACTTTAAATAATGATTTAGCAAAATATGTTCTTAGGTAACAAAAAGTTAGCCAAAGAAAAAAAAATTAAGTAAATCTTTCTTTGCATCCCATACGAGTTGCAGCAGTCAGTATCTGATGGTTACTATAAAGGTGCAAAAAATCGCATTTCGATACTATTACTAGTACATATATTGGGGAAAACTATTAACTGAACTTGCCCTTAAAATATTTGTGAGTCGTATATTTACTTCCATGGTCATAGTAAGGCAGCTAATTAGCTACGTCGATGTTAATGAGCGCGTTGCATCACGAGGCGCTAACTCGAAGTCATTGCTAGCCATCATCCCTGTGATACTGAATCACTGAAATAAATACATTGAATCATTTCTCACCACAATAGGTACTATTCAAGAATAAGTACTTTTATTTCTTTTGACGGTTCATTAAGCGCAAATTTAAAAATAATTTTTTTTAAAACATCCTAGAACTTCACATAAAAATTAATTGTCCTGATACGCTTTAGTACAAACGAAATACCTAGGATACAGCAATCCATCAAGCCACTACCATTTTCGCTGCGTCGATTAGGTACGTACGTGTATACTCCATGGCGTGAAAAAGTTGAATATCAAATTAGTAAGATCCATCGCAAAGTAAACGCAAAACTGTTTCCTATTCTTCAGACCTCATTAGCGTAAGTTCAATGGCATTTTGTGTACAATTTATTTGCTCATAATGATAAATAATTTAACTGTAGGTAGGAAAATTGGTGGAACTGGAAAAGGCAACATTATAATTTATAACACTGTAACAAACTGGTTTATTTAATAATAAACATTAGAAAATATATATTTTATAAGTAATAATTAATGTTTACCTCTTTTCTAACAATAGATTCTTCTCCCGCCGAAACCTATTCAAGGGTACCTACACTATTATTACTACACTACTATTGTTTGGCAAGTATATCAAATAAACCAGTTTTTTTAGAAAAGAAAATATAAGAACTTGCTTTAATTGTTTTGGATCATTTCAATCAGTAGGAACTAAGTATTTACATAAGTAAGTACTAACAATAATTAGATACGGATTTTTTGAAGTGAAAACTTCTTTAGCGGCGTTGTGCACTTTTTTTGGAATGGGTAAAAAATGTTAAACTCGCGTCAGGACACGTGGCCTGATCGAAAATTCGTAAGACGGCGCAGGGCGCTTGCGCGAATGTTCGTGTGTGTTTATGTTACAGCGTGCTACGCGCATCCATGGATGGTGACAGCTGATGGCTCGACCGTCTGTGTAGTGGCCATACTGCTGTGTATTTGAAAATGATTTTGTTGAAAATGAATTTGGTCATGCTTGTGACATTTGTGACAGACTGTGGTTCAGAAAAGATTTGAAATATTTTATACTGATAATTAAAGCAATTCGTGCAAAATTATTCCCTAACCATTCCAAAATATCAAAAATGCACAACGTTAATATTCAAGTTTTCACTTCTGCCGGCACTCCCAGAGTGCAACCCGTCGTTTTTTTTTTAATTTGGTCCCCATGGTCGTTTTTTTATATCCTTAGTAGACATCCCGTAGGCTATACACAAGCCTGGCAGCAAATCTTTACATTAAAAAAAATCGGGCAACAAGTAGGCAAATTTTAGCATGAATTGAGGTCTACAAGCCACTTATCTTTCAAGAGCTGATCTTCCACTTAACGGACAATCGCACAAAACCAACAAAGAAGGCAAGGAACTGATCGCCGCGGCTGGGCCTTGATCTCAAGGTTGTAAATCTGATTGTTATATGTAATAGAAGGTTTATAGTATAACAAGATCAATGTTCCGTAAATTAAAATCAAGTCAATAATTCTTGTTTTATAAAAAAGTGAAACTGAAATCAGAGCTGAAATTTCATCTAAGTACATTTAAGAGCAATGCTCTTGTCGGTGGTGTATAAATAATGGATACATAAAGTACCTAATATGGCTTAAATCTAAAAACAAATACAAAATTTAGCATTGCTCCTGTATTATTTTCTATTTAAAAACATGATGAATATCTAAAATTACCTACCCATTTTATTTCGTATCTTTGATTATGATAGTAACCATGTATATCGATTGTTCTCGGAAAGTGAGTAGTAATAAGTAAAAATAAATAAAATACAACAGAAAAAGTTACTAACTGACAAGATTTTCAATATTTGCCATTACTATTACCACATAGTTTTAAATTATATTACTCATATGAAGGGAAGTAGCGCGAGTATGTAGATAGATAGATACATTGGTTTTCGTTTTTTGTGCGTGTTGGCCAACACTGGTGTCAGATTTTTTCAAATTGCACAAGGACATCTGACATAGATGCATTGGTAAAATTTTACTTAGGTTTTACTTTATTACTTCAAAAGTAAGTTTACGAAAACTACCGTAAGAACATTATTTTTGTGAGTAGATATTATTTTGGAATAGTAGATACAATTTTTATTCGGTCTGCTCTACGGGTATAGAGCTGAGTGCAACTTCTCGAGACACAGTACAGACTTTTTTATTTTTAGATTGAAATATCACATACCTGAACAGGCGAATTTATGAGTAGTAGCAATTTTATTGCATTGCGTATAACGGTGAGGAATGTAGTTTAGATTTTAGTGCCATATATGAACCAACATCAAAAACAATTCTCACTTCTTGAAAATAAATATGGCAATAGGTAATTTCGCGAATTCGCTGCAACGCGCCGGTAAGCGCGAGCTTTTACAGGTTAAGCAATGATTACATTGGTAGTAGGTGCGATTTAGAGAATAGCTAGTTAACGGCTTAGCATCCACCTTATAATATCAACCTTGGGACTCAAAACTTAGAATCCACATTAGATTGACAACTAATTCCTTTGATCTATAATGGAATGCGGCGGGATGACAATGGTTGCGCAAGCGGTACCGACGTATCGTAATAGTAAACCATTTTTACTTGCACGTGGAAATTATAAAGATGTTTTCAATTACGCACTGCTAACAGCTGAATAAACTGTTTTATTTCTATAGCATTCTGAATAAATATGCTTTTCAGCATACTAAAACTATACCTATGTAAAAAATTAAAACTGAATAAATACTACGCTAATTTCATGAGATGAGACACTTAGAATCACAATTGTTTCAATTTAGTATTTCGCTTAAATGTAATGACTGGTCTAATTATATTATTATTAGGCTACTTTAATACTTTACTTCATCATACTGCAAAAATATAATGCCAATTTTTCTTTATATCGTTTTGGATTCAAGTCGCTTAAATATAGATATCAGTAAATACTTAATAGTATTTTATGCAACAGTTGTATAAGAGGGTTCAAAATATGCG
Organism: Acrobasis consociella; assembly: GCA_963555685.1. Taxonomy (NCBI): domain Eukaryota; kingdom Metazoa; phylum Arthropoda; class Insecta; order Lepidoptera; family Pyralidae; genus Acrobasis; species Acrobasis consociella. The sequence goes on from OY743104.1 coordinate 25,326,970, forward strand.
AGGGGCGCAGGTTACGATGCGAGCTTTAGCGAGCATCGTAAGGAGGCGCCATCGAGCATTTTTTGACGTACTTATACAACGTTGCATACAATACTTTTTCTACGACTATATTTACTAAATAAAATACAAAACCAAACAAAGAAAAAATGAAAATGTTTGACTTACATGTTTGGTAAATCAGATTTAGAATATACAAGTACTGATCTATATGGTATCTATGGTAAACTTTTTTTTAATTGACGTCTTTTTAGTGACTATGTCAAAAAAACATTTTTTTCTTATGTTGGCAGTATGGTAAATCTATAGAAAAAAATATTCTTGGTCTATGGCTAGCAGTATCGTTTTAGTGAAATAACGACACATGTGCTATTATGAAGCATAGAGTATAGACTTTTTTCTGCAATCATAATATCAATGTTCTTATATTAGTGTTCAGAACCATTTAAAAGACAGATAACAGTATAGGAGTAGAAAAATACAGTTATCTTTCATTTCAATTTATAAAATCTAAGTAAACCGCGCTTTAGTTTTCTCGCATTCCAACCTCACTTTAAATAATTACTAGGCACATTACCGCTCCAAAAGGAGATATGCACAAGAGCTCTAAAATCGTTTGCAGAATGACCCTAAACTATGGAACCCAAGACCTTGTAGCTAAGAGGCAAGATCATTACCAGTGCGCCACCTGGCCCCTACAAATACCTCTAATACCTTTCGCAATTAGGCGTTGTATGCAACTGTCAGCATACAAGCTCGGTAAGCATGCTACTTATTGCTGGTTGCATAAGCGGACTCCTCCTATTTTCTCTCGATGTAGCCCAAGCGAATGTTTGCGTGGCGAATGCTCTGCGATTGACAAATAAAAAGTATAGTAAAAAGTCGTTATTCATGACAAAACAATGTGTGGCATTGAAGTGATTTGAAAGTGCGCTGCTGGCGTTGCTGCGGACTTGGCGGCAAAATACCTGAAGTACAGAAATGAAACTAAACTTAGCGGTACACATATGTGATCTTTAAAACGCAGTCAAGTGGTGTCGAGTTGTGGTCATTTGAAATAAATTGTTTAATGACGAAATAAAAGTATTGCGGCTAGAAACTCATTACTATTTTGATTCCCTTTTTCCAACCTTATCGGCTCTAGGTTCCATCTACCAAATTAGGAATAAAGACCTGAATATCTATATCAAAAGTATTGGTGACTGTTTTTAAAAGAGTTGTAGTAAATAATTTTGTTGTATTACTGCTTAGTGTATCTTTATTCAAATAAATTAAGCAAAAATATAGTATACAATAATTATAACTAAACCATATAATTAAAGTAAAAGCTAAAATAAAATAACCGGCCAGGTGCGAATCGGATTCGCGCAGTAAGGGTACCGTACCATTATCTATAAAAATCAAGTTTTTTGTATGGGAATAACCCTTAAATATTTATTTTATTTTGTTTTTAGTATTTGTTGTTAAAGCGGCAACAGAAATACATAATTTGTGAAAATTTCAACTGTCTAGCTATCGCGGTTCTTGAGATACAGCCTGGTGACAGACAGACGGACAGACAGCGAAGTCTTAGTAATAGGGTCCCGTTACCGTTTTATCCTTTGGGTACGGAACCCTAAAAAAGAATAAATATACATATATAAACTAATCGAAGAGCCCGCTCCGGAGCGTACCTCACGCAACATCGCCATTCAGCGAGGCAACGCTGCTGGCATTGTGGGCACTTTCGAACCCGGTACGCTACGGGGTGGACTTTTCTATTAATTTATATTTATTTATTCTTTTTATTTACGTTCTTTTTAGATTGCTTTCTTTTAGTTTTTATTTGATTTAATTGTTTAAATTGTTTATATATTTAATTATGTTTGGATAAGTTAGTTCTAATTTTAGGCTAAGTATAATTTATTTCATTAATATTGTATTAGGTTATGGACTAATAAAAATTGATTAAATGTATATAAAAACAAAAGTAAATAATAATTTATAAAAGGACAAATCACTACGATTAAGCTAGCCCCAGAACAAGTTTTAACCTTGTGTTAATTGTACTATTTTATACCCTCAAACATAATATATGTAGTAGTATCACATGCATGACTAGATATCGAACTCGAGCGTCACAGGTGTACAGCCAGTGCCTAGCCGCTTGGCCATAAAGGTATAATAAGAATGTAAGGCTCACTAATGCTTTTTCAGGCGATATTTACCTTTAAACACGCAGCTGAGTCTTTATCAAGAAAACAATAATACAGTTTTGGATTTAAACTGCCGAAAGCGCATCAGCTATACTTAATTGCAATACATTTCAAAAAGCTCCTTATATTCATTATCATCTTCCATATCCCATTGTTGGGAATAGGATGATATTATTTATACTGTGTATAAATGTTATCTTTATTGTAAAAATTCAGTAGTCACAATATTTATTTTGCTGACAGGAGGATTGTTATAGCGATCTTATGCCTTATTTATGTACTATCTGCATTGTATGTGCATTTGCGTCCTTATAACTATTACGAATAGTACAGCATTATGGTCCATTAACACAGTATTCTAAGAGCCCAATATAAGAGCACTAAAAGATAATTATTACTACATTGCACGTTGCAGGTTAGTTTTATTCCCTCAATCATGTATAATTTTTGTTTCTTTAGCAAATCTATATAAAGCTGGTTTTCGAGGTTGACTGGAAGAGATCCCTAACATGGGTATAGTTTTAGTGTATTTTTACGTACAATAATAAAGAATTTCCTTGGCTATTTTTCTCTTTTAATAATAAATAAGTTGACAATATTAGATATGAATCTAGTCCACTTTGGGGTTTGCTCAACGCGGTTTTGTCTCTATAATTATTTATAAATTTTCTAATAATAGAACAGTAGCACTATAATGTTAATCCCTTCACAGACAAATTCAATCAAAAATATACTTTTTTGTACTCAAAAAATAAAATTCTGCTTCACTGCGTCACAGAGTAAACAGTACTCGTAGGTACATTGCAGCCGACCGTCGACACGTACAAATCTTGCAAGCAGTGCAAGCCCAGCGCACGCTGTGGCCGATATTGACTATATTGACCTTGATCTTGCATTCCGGATCGCTAGATCGTAACACTTGCGAGTGCGTGCGCGCACAATATCATACATGCAATTGTTCATTCAGACTCCCTATAAACACTATAAACAATATTTTATACTTATTACTTATTCAACGCAGACATTTATTTGCAATCATAGCGGCAAGACCGTGAAGTGAAACTCTTAGTGGTAGTCCGGCAGGTACGGTCGAGAACAAAACTCCGTGCTTTTTGTAATTCACTCCTACATACCATGTGTTATGTTTATTTCATTTGCAATATTATGACTGTGGAGTTAGCTCAACGCGTGATTGGTCTCTATAATTGTATTTTTTTCTAATAATAGAACAGTAGCACAATTTTTTATTGTAACCCCTTTACACAACATTTAGTCTGCATATAATATACAATCTATTCTGCGTACCTACTCTCCATATCCATACATCACTAATGCATAAATTTTGTACAAATGAATTACGAGAAAGCCAAGAAGAAGCTATTTATATCTCTAAGCTATGAATGGACTTTCGATCTTGAGTGTACATCTAACTCTTTCAAATCTAAACTTCTAAGATCTTCTGTGTTTACATCAGCCTTATATACAAAATTGTACTTCAGTCATTTCAGTATTTCATATGTAAGTATACAACGTGGAATGAACATACTCATAAAAAATCGAACCGTGAGCTATACTAAATCACTATAGTATAATGGTAATAAAAAAGTAAAAAAACAAAACAAAAATTCGACATTTTTATATTAATTTCCCAGAAGGCTACACACTTTGGTATGGAAAATCCATTTCTTTTTTAATTTTGATTTAAATTTAAATTTAATTATATTAAGGTGATCGAGAATATCCTGTGGTTCGATTTATTAGGGGTATTTTTCTTCCACGTTGTATATAATTATGTGTATATCTATTGTATATTATATGGATATAAATTGTCCGTTGAATAAATTTACAGAATCATGTTGATATTGTTAATTTGCCGAGTGGAACTTCCCATTAGAATGACGTATCTAATAAGATAAACACCATCGCTTGAGGAAAACGAAATAAAAGATCTCATGCAATGCTTCTACCTTCTTACCCGACTACAACCAGGCCAAAATGATCGTTATGTGTTTGGCCGCTAAAAAATTGTATGTATGCACATATATTCATCTGTTTCTTCATATCCATAAAAATTCACGGTACCTTGACAAATAAGGTGTCGATGGAAGCCTTTTGGCTGGCCGCTGGTTCCTTTTTTTTCATAGTTTACGGCTCTGATACAAGTTCTTCGGAGTCTATCTTTATTTCTTCGTTTCTTTATTCTTAGTGCTAAATAGATTACATAATATGTATTGTCACATATATTTAAATACAGCGTGCTCTAGGCCAAAGTGTAATAGGCAAAAATTAAAATCGAATTATACCGTGTAGGGTATGAAATGTATTAAACATTTTATAAATATATACGAAGATATAAAATAAACGTAGTTTTCAGTAAGAAATTTCTCGTAGTTAGGTTTTAGTTTTTTTAAACTCATATCTTATAATTATTTTATAACCTACTCTAGAGATGAATATTAAGTATTAGTGGACAGGTACATGTGTACGAGTCGTGAGTTGGACATAAAAATTATACATAAAATTACAGTTAGTACTCATTAATTCATATCCTACCTACAAAAGAGACAAGTGCAGTTACAAATAGCTGTATAGGAATTACATCTCTAGTCTTTACGAGGCAGTTAGAACCGAGGACTCTAAGGCCCATAGCCACATTCGGTGGAGCTACCTGCTGTTCACACATTCACTTTGGACAGAAAACGTAGTAATTCAGATTGTAACTTACGTGCACAAACACAATTAACAGCCATCTCAGTCCACAGCTGGACATAAAATAACGTCAGATTTTTTTACATACCTAAAAAAAATACACTATTACGTCTTTATCCCTGATGGAGCAGTGAGACCGAAATAGCGTTTTGGGTTTTGCGGCTCCAAATAGACAGAACCCAAATTCACAAGACCCAATAGGCCTTTTTGCACGGCAGAACGATAAATATTTTCATCGCTTTTCCCAATTTATCGATGGTTTCGGTGAAACTGTTTTGCCTATTACATTTGTAATAAAGTTTGATAAAATATTTTGTTACATCCTCTAGAAGGGGCGATAGCCCCTCGACCCCCCCTTAGCGACGCCCATGAATAATAGTTTGACGTAATAAACAATAACATTACTCAATTTAGTTTGTAGGCATAATGTTATGGTTAGTAATAATAAGTTGTATAACCAGGCATTTTCCCGTCGACCATTTTTCCAAATCGTCACCTTCACCGCAATATATGGTAGACGAGTTCCCACCACTGCGACGTAAAATGTGAGTTTGTGACTCAAACCTTGTGGGCCCTCCGAACGCATTACTCATTCACTGACACTCGTTCGTAGATTTTCCGGACAAAAAAGTTCTTTCCGAAAGTCAGCCTGTGCGTTTGAAATCCCTGATTAAAAAAAAAACAAAACGGATGCAAGGCCTGCATATTTTTTTTACGTTTCGCCATACACATTCAAAAAATTCTGTACGGAGCAAGCTCCGCACCGCGTTCAGTAGCTCCACGTTTCACTCCCTCAATTTTAGTCAAAATGTTATAAGGTTCAGAATGTAGTTAGCGTTGGGCTCTAGCGCAATTTCAGAGTAGTTCTCATTGTCTTGTGGAAGTTGATACATTGAAGAGCTGAATTAAGATACTCTTTAAATAAAAAAATATATTTAAAACTTTAATATAAAATTGAAAATAAAACAACCTATATAATTATATCATGTATTTTTTTACACAGTTTTAGCTTTTTAGGGTACCGTACCCAAAGAGAAAAATACCCTATTACTAAGACTTCGCTGTCTGTTTGTCCCTTTTTTGCTCGATATCAACAATGGCAACAGGTACTTGAAATATTCACAAAATACTCAGCTGTATTTATATTTTATTACTAAATCAACTCCCATGCTGGTCTGGGAGGAATAAAAAAACTTAGAATGTACCAGCTGCTTTTCTTCCCGCGCAGATCGTAAAAGCCGATCGAGGGAAAGGGCAAAAATGCAAATCATGTTAACAGGCGATGCGGCTAGCAACCCATCAATGTATTGATTGCTTTTTCATCTTCTCGCCCACCATGACGCTAAAAGTGGCTTTTGGGTCTTGCGGCCCTGGGCTCTGCATAGAGCCGCAAGACCCAAAATGCTCTGTCTGCCCTATTAGGGATAAAGACGTGATAGTATGTATGTATGTACTAAAAAAAATATTTAAAGGGGGCTCCCATAAAAAAGTCTTGATTTTTATAGATAATGGTACGGAACCCTTAGCGCGCGAGTCCGACTCGCTCTTGGCAGGTTATTTTCTATACGTCATTATATATATATTGATCTTTTCATTAAATTTCCCATTATATTCATATGTTAATTTAATGTACTACGTCTAATAGTTGACCGGGAGTAAATAATTAATAAAATAAATAAATATGTAGGGACAAATTACACAGATTGACTAATTAATTGGGTTAGTATCGCAATGTCTAAGTCTATAAATTCACCTAATCGCTGGAATGATATGTCATTAAGTTCGCCATTAATACATATATTTAACGTATGCAGTAAACTATAAATAATAAAGTTAGTGATAGTGGGGATGAAAATATTTAATAGGTTATTGTAGCACCCCAGTAGCACCCCGTAGCTGCACCGTAGCCACCCTGTAGGCGTGCAGCGTCAGGGAAAAGACATAAACGAACCCCGTCTGATTAGTTCGTTAACGAAGGACATTTATATTTTTTGTCCAGCAGTTAACGTTAAGCTACTGAAATTATGAAGATGACGATTGTGTTTTAAGGGTTTCAGTTTGATATACTTTCCCCGAGGAACATATCTTTACAGCTTAATTAGTCCACTGATTTCCTCCGTGCGATCACGCCACCGAATCATTTACCGACTTTTCATGACTCTCCATCAGTGTTCTGTCTGTCTGTTCTGTTTGTCTCCACAAAAGTTGATAAGAATCATGGACAGGATCGGCTCCTGAAAAGGATTCAGCACATTCTTACCCCCGACTGCTAAAAAAGGGTTACTTTTTTCAGGTTGTTCAAGTGTATATACGACGGTGGAAGATGTATTTATATATTTTATTGCTATTTTTACGGTAGCTGAACATTGAAATTGTTGCATTTTTATAGCACCTTGTTTTGTTTAACGCTTCACGTAAAAAAAGAGATAAATACCATATTCAATAGTTTTCAATAGTAGTCGTAAACTTTTAAGAGGGCACGCTAATTGGGAATGCTTTGTATAGTGTTTTTACTCACGGCTCACTGACTTACTTGCCATGTTAATGAAAATATATTCATCATCCTGAAAAACCAAAATTTAAACACACATAGGTACAAACGAAAATTCTTCTTCATCTTAGAGAGTTTAAGAATCCCGTTACCCTAGACTTTCCCATACAAACGTTTTATTTTGAACCACATGTCAGATTTCGGTAATAAATTAAAAAGTCTGTACTTGATAACTTCTACTCGTTTTCCGCCAATTTTTCCGTCGACCATTTTTCAAAATCGTCACCTCACCGCAATATAAGGTAGAGTAGTTCCCACCACTGCGACATAGAAAAGATGAGTTTGTGACCCTTTACGTCTCGATATTTTTGACGCGTTGTACCCTGTTTCACACAAAGTTAGCTATTTACCACATACATATAGAACGGAAGCTCACCGCCTCCCGCGAGCAGCTCACAGCGGGCATAGTACAGTTAACACCGCATAATGGTCAGTTCGACGCGACGTGAAAAAAAAATAGAACTGGTTTACTACTCAAAAAGATACAAATTTTAGTGTTTACGTACAATTACGCCGTGCTGCACCGCGCTGTGCACCGCGGTGCAGTGCACTCTCACTGAAATTGGTATCTTTTGGTGCAGTAAACAAGTTCCATTTTTCTTCAAAAGAGCGCGCTACGTCTTGTTGCGTCGCGTCTCAGTCTGAGCTGACCCTAATGCGACTTGTTAAGTGGTTTGCGGTGATGTTTGAAGTTACAAACTCGTTCATATGTTTGCATGATCTGGACAATGATATATTATAAAGCACAGAGTATAAAGACTCTGTCTCTAGGAAGTATCGCACTTGCCATTGACTTCTGACTTCTTGTTTCGTGTACTGATACCGTGCGACTTGCGAGGCCTCCGTTGCCGTAAAAATGTATATAAATACCGTCATACGCCTGCATGAGGCCGCACGTGGGCGGGACGCACGCGCCACAAGAAAATGCCTCTATCAGCTGAATTTTATCGAGTTAGTACTGCATTCAACTGAAACGGAAATACATTTGCCTTCGTCTGCCAACAATCACGAATCATCGAGGAGCTCGGTAGCCCGGTAGGAGTGTGCATTACTAGCCTTAGCAAGTAAAGCGACACCGGGAGTGGTCCGCACTTGGATTGGTGACCACAAGTGGCATAAAAAATGTATTTAAATATAAAGAGTATGAGTACAGGTTAATAGTGACGAACTTGACGACCTATTTTTGAATGCGAGAGTCATCGAAACACAAAACGTATAGGTTTTCACGACACCCCTCGCGTTCCATTATCACGAAATACCATTACACCTTATTGTTGAAATCGTCGCTTCGGCAAAAGTTAAATATTAATCTACAAAAAGAAATAGTTGTCAAAATTTCATCATAAATAACCAGCCAAGTGAGTGTCGGGCCACACGCATTTTAGGGTTCCGTAGTTACGAATGCCGTTCATAAAATGAGTTCACGCTACTAAAAACGTCGAGTAAACGAATTTTCCATCGAATTTGTATGAAATTTTGTAATCAATCGCTTATGAGCAATCCAATTGGAAACGCTCGCACTAATCATTTCTTTTATGAACTCCCGCGTTCAAAAATAGGTCTCCTGGTGCAGTGGCAACAATCGCGACAAGAATGCTTGAAGGATAACGGGTTCGGTTCCGCGTTCGTCACAAAAAATGAATACTTGCTGTATTGATACTACTAATTAGTACAACTATGGCCTGAGTGAATACTTGTAGGTTGTTTGGTTAATCATTCGAAGCGGTTTTCAGCACAAGTTCTATTCTCACTAGGTGTTACTTGTGCCTCTGAGGATGTAGGGTATACTAAGGTATGGTCATTTTGGACAGGCTTTGGGATCTGCCTGCCCCTTCAGAGAAAAATAAAGAACTACTTATATATGTCTACGGATAAATCACACAGATTGAGCCAGTCCCAAAGTAAATTCCAGACTCGTGTTATGATACTAACTCAACGATACTATATTTAATAACAAATACATATATAAACATCCAAGACCCAGTTCAATCTAGAAATATCATTTTCTATCTAGATTTGACCGGTAAAACGGTAGAGATAAAACAATTTGTAATATTAGTAAAATCAAGTTTATAAAAAGTGCGGACATGTTAGAGGAAGGAAGTTTCGGGTTAACCGGTTCAGTGACGCACTTGGTCTCAAATGGCCCTTAACCGTGCAGTGGCAGTACGCCGATCCTGACCGGTTGGCCTCCAAGACCCGCATATATCGCCTTTTATTGACTCCGAGCTGAAAAGAGCAATGACATTATGACTTCTACGAGTATAACAATAGTTTTCACTTTTTCAACACTTAAACTGCGTCCGCTGATAGCGATCGATCGACTGTCCGCTGCAGCGCGAATATAATAATTAATTGTATTTTATAATGCACCAACTCAGCCTCATATTATAATGTAGGTATACGGAGCCTAATAAAATATACTGCAACTTAGTTGGGTAGAATCAGTCCATGTTAACAAATTTCCCCAAGGAACATGCTTTATCGAAATATGAAAAGTGTCCAACTTACTTTAGTATGATGTGCAAAAAAAGAAATTAGTGCAATATAAATTAAAACTTCAAAGTTTAAAGTATGAAGTTGCTACATAGACTATTTTTGTTTAAGGCCATTCGAGACCAACTCCTAGTATGCCTGCTCCTAGTAATTTCCTATCTGCATATGTTGCAATCTATGCATCATGCAGTATGTGGTATGTGGCAATCGATTTATTTTTAATAGATGAGATGTAAAAAACACGTAATATGTGTATTTTTATGTATACAAGTATGATTTTTTATCATTATATCTTTTTTTGCAAACAAAGTTAGCAAACGGTCCGTCCTATTCTTTATAGTTATTGCATTATACAAGTTGACCGACCAGCTGTCCGAATTAGTAAGGAAAGCCAATAATTATTTTTAAAAAATTGCGTGATTGCTCGAAACCTATAACGAAATAAAATTTTGTTATACAGGTACCTATGTACTATAAATTATTAATGTTTTCCTAGTGAAACCGCATAATATTTATCATATCTTTTATAAAAACTGCATAAGTATATCTTACATATTTTATAATAATATAATTTTAGAATCTCACATATTCCGACCACAATGATCATTGGATCATTGGGCGGAATATATGCGAGACTAATTCATCACAGCAATTTATGATAAATGATGTCTACTGTAAGTACAGGGCATATTTATTATGTAGTTGTACCCAAACACAGGAAGCTGTTTTACATTTATATTTGTATTACCAACTCATTACTGAAATGTACATTGGCCGCCAGTTGCGTTGCGTCAAACAGCACTCATTTTGTGGGCCATTTTGCGCGATGTTAAAACTTACTCTTTCGCAGACTTTTTCCGATTATTACGCCTATTTAGCTGCGGTCTCTTTGATGTTGTTATAACAGATTTTGACTGTAGTCCTACGCTGGGCGATTATACAGTGGACACGTTGAAAACTATACTACCTCTGTACCTATTATTGGTGGTATACTTTTCTATGGGGTCTACTGTATAGGTACATAACTATCTCGGCGTACCTACCCAAATGCCTAACTGCCGCGTTACCTACGTGTTATATGGCAAGCGATCCTTACTCCACCGCTGCTGCTGCTGAATGTTATATCTCTACAACAGATATGACGTTAATTAAACGATAAAGGTAATTGTGGCCAAATTCTAGTCTAAACAAATTTAATTTTATCGAGTCGAAATTGTCTAAAATTTATGAACGGTGAGCCATTATTTAGAAGACTGACAGTAAGTATTTAATATAAATCAACGTAGGTAAAATATCTAAAGTATTAGTATTCTATATACGTCCTTGATAACATTTCTACCATTCATACTATCATGGACATGACGACTTATTTAAACAACGTACTCTTCCGTAGTAATTTGCTGACTTACCTTAAGTAAGTCTCTTCACTTTAAAAAAATCTTTTATTATTAGTCTAGGAGAGAAAACCATGTAGGTAAATCGAAAAATATGTCACTAGCCTCTCAGTAGAAACCAATTATAAAATCGTAGATAAATAGGTCTGAAAAATTCGTTTTTAAGGTGTTCATTAATTTTATTGGGTCCAGTGATGCCCATATTTAAAATAAATTATTTAAAAGAAAACGGAAATATAATTTTAAATTTGTCTTGACTATTTTATGAACGACTGTTTACAGTTTAAAGTGAGAACGTAAAGCATTTCTTTGCACATTTGTTAAATTGATATTTTTTTCGCACTACGCTGCCCTATTTTGAACCGATTTTATTTTAATTTTCAATTAACTTCACCTATATTTTACTGGCAGGACAACAGAAAGTACCACTGTGTGAAAAAACGCAGTCATGATTTTTAGAGATTTTTATGTTTAATGAGTTTTCTCGTAACATTCTTAGGTAATATGATTAATTAAAAATGGCTGCTTTTACTTACGTTCGTAGCTCGAATCTTAGCTTGATTGCCGCCAAATTTGAATTTTATAAGCGCAGTATTTTATGTCATTGGTCGTAAAAGCTACGCGGCATTGGCATACAGCCCTTGATCTGTTTATTGCGCAGCATATAAAGAGCTATTTTAACACAAACATAATCACACTTACGCTATTTTAGGGACATATTCCGTCACTATATTTAACAACTTTGAACAAGTTGTTATGAATATTTTGTATCGGAACAAACAATACTTAATAGCAAGTGGTTTTTTAACATCCTTGGTTGTAATTTTGTTATTTGTTGTTGTATTCGTGCTAATGTTCTTACAAGCAAGGATGCTTAAGACCGTGCAAAGTTGAGAAGATAAAGTCGGAAAGCGGCCCAGGCTTCACATTATAGATGAGAATGCAACTGGGAATACGCTAAGATGAGTATCGGAAAATAATACTATTGTTATATAGAAAGTAGAAAACCTCCCAGAGTACATTTAAGTTACACATTCGTACATTTAGTCACAGATTAATTGACGACGGAGTAAACAGCGTTGCACCATCAGTGTGTGCTGTTCAAGGCGCGACGCCTCTTACGTCGTTCATAGAATTCCTATACGCGCAACAATGACGCCTAGTCATTTGAACGGTGAGCACAAATTTTATGAATCGTAACAGTCGATGCGTCGCGCATTATACGCTGCAAGTCTGCACTTAAATGCAAGTCGGGACAGCGACGCAGTTTCCTGCGAGCCTCGTGCCCGAGCGGCCCCACAGCAACACCGAGTTTATAAAATAAGTATCGCAGAACTTTCAATGTCTTAATATTCCTAACAATGTTCCATGGAAGTTTAATTATTACATACGAGAAATACAAAAATTCCTTTTTGAAAATTAGTTTAAAATTAATATAACAGTGATAAGTATATTCGTTTGGCCGCGTTTCGCAAAGTTTTTGCTTCGATAGATTTTTATAAGTAGGTCAGTGTTAGCAGTACATATAAGGTGTGCTCGCCTATTGTAATGTATTCATTTATTCAGTCCTAATGAGCATATTATTCAGTACATAGTAGTTATCAATATGTTTACATATTTGATATTCCATCAATGGATGGGTACAAATGATCTTTCTTATGGTTTTGTTTACAGCTGTGGTTCATAGTATAACTGTTGTTCTCATTTTGTATGATTGACTTGATGAAGTTTCTCTCCCACAGAATTCAATCTCTTTTAAGGGGGGTTCCGTAGTAAACAAGGAACCCTTGTAGTTTCGTACATGTCTGTCTGCCGTCCGTGGTTTTACCCAGAGACTATTAATAATAGAAGACTTTATATTAATGCACGCCGACAAAATGGTAAAATAAAATCTTGAATATTTTTTTTAAGGAAGCTCCCATGCATGTAAATTCTGAATCATTTTTTTCTCGAATAACCCGTGGTGTCGGGTTTCCTTGAATAGGTCTTTTAAAACGATTAAGAATATTATGAGTGTGTGAACACTTTTTTTCAATTTAGGGATTTATTTGTGAAATATTTGTTAGAGTCCATTATCAGCTAAACGGTTGTAGGAAAGGTTAGTAGAAAAACTATCTGAGCTCTAAATAATTATATTAGTTGGCTGACTATAACTGTTTTATAAATAAAACAGTTATAGTCAGCCAACTAATATAATGAAAATTTCATACAAATTCGACAAAAATAGTTATTGGCGTTTTCGTAAAGCGTGAACTCAAAGTCGCAACTACGCCCTACACTGCGCGTGGCTCGACATGCATTTGGTCGGCTATTTAAATATTTTTTTTAACAGCCTGTGACTGTTATATTCTCCTTATATTAATAACTATCTCTTACCTTCCAATTCAATTTTATATTCATTTCGTAGGAGGTCTATATAAGTATGTAAATAATCCAAATTATACTTATTCATAAATATTTCCAAGACACTTTTGTGTTATGTCTGGTTATCAAAAAATGTCATCGTGTTCTGCATTTTATTTCTCGTATTTTGCCATACCTTTTTGCTTTTAATACATAATCATTAATTTACCTTGATGTATAATGATAAAATCCTGTTAAAATGAAAAGAATGTAAACGTCGCGGCAGCTGCGACGCCAGCGGCGCGGCGGCGCGGCGCTGGCACGCCGCGCCGCCCTTGGCCGGCCGCGGACGCTGGTCGCTCCGCCGGGGACGCAAAATAACGAGCCGATAGAATTATTCCCATGTCCGAATAGTTTTTATCAGGAATAAAGACGGGATGATTTGCATGTGTGTATGATCTTTTATTTCATTATATATACAAGTTTGACGTGTCTAAACGAATGGACCAATTATGATGGGGTTTTTTGTTTGAAAGCTAAAGTTGTGTCGGAGATTACTTATTTTTTTACATCTTGTAGTTAGATTAATTGTTTTGATGTGCTAATTCTGTGCCTTTTCCATTTGATGGTCGGAGTTCGGACGCTACGCCCCTTGGCTAAATCCGGCATTCTAAGCTTGCCAGTTATTCACACGCTCTCTGTCATTTACCGACATATTTTTGTTTCGGTTCCAAAATATCTGCTATATAACTTCTTATGACTTTGTTCTTATGAGCAGTTATGAGAAATTAGCAAAATGTTCGGACGAGTAAAACATAACTACTTAGATACTTACAATACAACCAAAGCACCCGTTGGTTGTTAAACATTTAACCATATGTTTTAAATGAGTACCTATGTATTTTGCATGCATGGTTTTCACCCTTCCTACTTTAAATAATGAAACTGTAGAAAACATTTTTACGGATTGTTTTTCTATTTGAAAAAGTATACGTGTAATGAATAGGTATGATAGTTATTTCATATAATTTCATGTTATTCTTTTGTAGTGTTAGACATTTTTATATAATAATTTAATGTCATATGTTCAGTTTGTAGCTTAAGAATAATTGTATAACGTCTAACAAAATATACTGACACTATTTGAAGGGTGAGTTCAGTCCATGATTCTGAACAGCTTTCCCCAAGAAAAATCTATCGAAATATAAAAATAATTTTTGGTTTTCCATACAAACTTGGATTAGCTTATCGGTCAACTTGTTTGGGTGTCCGAAAAATATTTCTTTATCTATACATATAATAAAACAGTAAAAAAAGTGTGTCTGTACATTAAATATATTTCCAAAAAAAATATTGGGGGCGATGGAGACGTAGTAATAGAGCAAGAATTTTAAAAAAAATGTCTGTCTGTTTGTCTGTTTGTCTGTTTGTCTGTTTGTCTGTATGTCTGTTTGTCTGTTTGTCTGTTTGTACACGCTAATCTCCGGAAATACTGGACGGATTCGAATGAAACTTTTTTTGTTATATAGCTATTAAGCCTGGGCAACATATAGGGTATAAATTATTTTGGAAAATAGAACGCCTGATGCAGAACCATAATGGTCCAGCTAAACTATAAGTGATATAAAAATGCCGCCTTTGTAAAAGTTGCTCAGCCTGATGAGCATTTTCCAGAGACATAAAGTCCACGCGAACGAAGTCGTGGGCTTCGGCTAGTATTTCAATATATGGGCAACATCGGGCTAATTAAAAAAAAAAATTCAATATATGTTCCTCGGCAAAAGTGGTACGAAATCACGGACTGAATTTACCATTAAAATAATCATTTTAGTATGTATAGAATATACTAAAATGATTTAAAGTTAGATTATCTTTAGGTACATGAGCATGTTACAATCACAGACCAAGTTTTTTTACCTGACTGCGGCAAAGCCAAGAAAGGGTAATGGTTTTTGCAGTCTATGTATACCTATACGATGTGTACATAAGCAGGCAGGTTTTTTCTGTTGAGCCATGCTGCGAAGGCGTTTTTTTCAACGTCCATTCAGTGCTTACCCTCTGTAAGTAGTAAATGAAAGAGCTAGCGAAATCGCTGATATACAACGGAATGGAAAATTCGTCATAATTGTATGTTTGCAAGTCAATATAAAAGTAATAACGAGAGTTGATGATCAGAAATTCATGCAATTCGTAGGCAAGTAAATAAAAGCAAAAGAATTTCTAACACGAGCCAACTCGATGAAGAGTTACCGATATTCAGGGTTTTAAAGGGATCGCGAGTGCACAGTTGATGCAAACGACTAGCATAGTATATAGCCAATAAAATGTACCTATTGTATATGCAAATATAGTATGTGTATAGTTCCATCTGTCTTAGAGGCCGTGGAAAGCGAGAAAATTTTCCATAAGCCGAAACCGGTCGCCTGCGCCGACCGGTCTGCTGCGTCGCCCCGAAGCGAGGAGGGATTGCTCGTAATTGAAGATTGGTAATAAAAGTGGCGGCGCGGGCGGTGCTAGCGGTGCAGACCGCACCGGGCTCCGTCGCGGAGGGGGCGAAGTGAACCAAAGGGGCACAGAGACCAACCTAAGAGGGCGCTGAAACCAACCGAAGCTGTAATTTACCCTATCGCAAATACTTAATCGCAAATAAATAAACAGACACACGGCCAACATTTGCGTTTGCAAATTATGCAAATCTTAAATCTTAAATGTAGTTACATTATTGTAAAAAATAATATAAAGTCAAGGAAATGATAAACTAGGTACTAGGTACTTAATTCTTTATCCTCAATCCTCATTTAATTGCTTTAAAACATGCATCGGCAGGTTTTTTGCATTAAAAGTATGTTTTGTTGCCAATCTTCTAAACGGGTTTTTAAGGCTCGGGCTGAGATAATGACATTTAGAATTCAAACAAGCAGTAAATTGAACCCCCCGAAAACGTGTTCTTAGGTTATATAATTTTGGCATGTCTTTGGACTGGACATAAGCATATTGAAAATAGTGTAGGGTTCCGTAGTTGCATATACCAACTTTGAGTTCATGTCTCTAAAAACGTCCAGAAACGAATTATCTATTAAATTTGTATGAAATGTTTTTTTTTCGAGTACATTTTATAAGATGATCGCCTATAACTTTTTTAGCTCTGATAGTTTTCCTTATATACTATAGCTGTGATTTTTTTCATGTGTCCGTATATAAGCGTTTAGCAGATAGAGAGACACTGGACTCTAACAAAAATTTGCACCAAATATTTCAGAAACGGATCCCTAAATCGTAAAATAGTATTTACAAGCTCACAATATTTTTGAAAGACCAATTCAACGATACCCCACACAATGTACCCTAAAGAAATGTTTTTCTAGATTTTATTTTACGAGTTTTTCGCCATGATTAAAATATGTACATATCCATGCCAAATTAAAGCTTTCTAGTACTTAGAGTATCTGAGTAGGACCGCAGACGGACAGGCAGACAGACAGACATGGCGAAACTATAAGGGTTCCTTGTTGATTACGGAACCCTAAAAAACATGAATCCTACTCCGGCTGCAAAGAAAAGAACAGCCAGTACCACGTGCATCTCTGTTCGCTGAGAGTGTAGAAATCAACTAATACTAGATAATAAATAATATACCTATCACAATTTCTTTCACATTTTCCATCGGATTCGTGTCGCTTTTGGGTATTGTTTAATTCCGTTGTTCTGAGTCTATGTTCCGTATAACATAGAAAAGTAATTGAGCGCAATAACTACAAAATGATATTTCTGCGTTCGTCAAATTGTTGGCAAAGTTCTGGGAGGGTCAGGGAGGGAAGCACAACGGCCGCTTCATTCACACTTTTTGCCAAAGCAATTGCGTAACTATTGCCAGCTTCGTAAGGCCATCTGTTCAGTTTTTGTCAAGAGTTGATTAAGAATGGTAATTGAAGCGTATCTCGGAAAAAGTTGCGATTCTTCGCGCTAATTTAGTTAGCTCGTCGTCAATGTAAAAATGTTACCCGCTAGTCAAGGCCGTATCCAGCTTTTAGATTTTTTCATTATTTTCGCCAAATCTGTCTTCAGCTTTTACAATCTGGTCAGGAAAAGCTGAAATTTTACGATATTTTGGTCTCTCAAAACAAAACAAAACAGTGAAGAAATTATGTACCCTATCTACCACATAAGCCTTAGCTAAGAAAAATATAGCAGAGTCGTTACCATCATTTCAAGACTCTTTCGCTAGAAAGCTGGATGAGATTCAGATTCAGAAAGTAGTACTCCTGAACACGGCGCATTTTGTATCGCCTAAATACGAACAGACAAAAATAAACTATACCGCCTAAACACGTCCATGTTCGTATTGAAAGCTATTGAAAGTAAAATACCATAAATATAAACCAACACAATGAATGATGCAAATTTAAAAGACTACTTGTTCTTCTTTTCCTTTATAAAGGAATAAAGACATAATAGTCTACACTTCTGTAACTTGCATCGCGGTACGGAGGACCCCGTAGTAGGTTACAGGTACTTGGTCGTTTACGGTGGAATGCGGTTTCCGCGTCGGCGCGATCGCATCGTCTGACAACTATCAAGTACCTAATTGCAATAAGTACATATTCTTGACTTACAATTACTTTACTTGTATAGGTACATATACGGCAGCTCTTGTAAAGCACGCTACTTATTACTGCGTTTTACAGCGAATTAAATCTCGTCAGACTGTTCAACATTTTCCAGACGTAATACGATTTTTCCAAATCCGATGCAACCTTTTACTGATACCAGGTGTTAAAGCTTTTGTAAAACACAGTCTTTTTTAATGTGTGTGCGACCACATTAGACGGGCCTGTCCGGCGTTTGTATGGCGTTTTAAATTCACTTAGACCAAAAATGTTTAAGGGTATATGGCACATGTGGAACAAGCTATGATATGATAAATAAGAGCATTAATTACAAAATATGCCTAGCCTTTATAATTATGATAGATGTCCGCTAGCAACGGGGCAATTCCCAAGCTAACGGCGGTAGAGCCGCAGATAGAAAAAACTCCTGACAATACGCGACGAGTCCAGGATTTCTGCTTTCTGAATCCCTTGCCTTTGCATGGAATAGTGGTTAAGACTCTTCGCTCTGTTATATTAAGCGACCTGCATTATACGATTGATTTAGAATAACAATAATTTGTTTTACCAAAATAGAAGTGCCAAGATCACGTTTGGAGCAGTTCCGAAGCTTTAGTAAGCTCACACGTGACCCATCACGTGTACTGCAGGGAGAACGAGATCGGCAGAAGTCCAACTCTGCATAATTTACACATACTATTGACACGATACTTACATTACTACATTAGACATTAAAGATATAAAGACATATCGTTTATTAAAAGCAAGTAAGTACTTGACTTCGACAGTAGAGTCGATCATCAATGGTGATGACAATATTGACAATCATCAGTTGTTTCACCAAAACGATAATCTCATGAAAAACGATGGCAAAATATGATTTCGGGGAATCCGCCTCTACAGTGTACAGACAGGCGGGAAGAGCAATTGTCGCAATGGTCCAAAAACAAACTTTTCTAGCAAAAGCCCAAATCCCAAAAAGGTCCAGTATACACGTTCAGCATAAAGACGTAGTCATGGACGTATTCATGGACGCAGTCATAGACGCAGTCATAGACGCAGTCATAGAAGCAGTCATAGACGCAGTCATAAACGCAGTCATAGACGCAGTCATAGACGCAGTCATAGACGCAGTCATAGACGCAGTCATAGACGCAGTCATAGACGCAGTCATAGACGCATTCATAGACGCAGTCATAGACGCAGTCATAGACGCAGTCATAGACGCAGTCATAGACGCAGTCATAGACGCAGTCATAGACGCAGTCATAGACGCAGTCATAGACGCAGTCATAGACGCAGTCATAGACGCAGTCATAGACGCAGTCATAGACGCCGTCATAGACGCAGTCATAGACGCAGTCATAGACGCAGTCATAGACGCAGTCATAGACGCAGTCATAGACGCAGTCATAGACGCAGTCATAGACGCAGTCATAGACGCAGTCATAGACGCAGTCATAGACGCAGTCATAGACGCAGTCATAGACGCAGTCATAGACGCAGTCATAGACGCAGTCATAGACGCAGTCATAGACGCAGTCATAGACGCAGTCATAGACGCAGTCATAGACGTAGTCATTATCTTTGACGTAGTATAAGACATCACAAAAATATTGAAATCAAAAAGACCCTGAGTTTTTATAAATCAATAAAAAAATTGTGCTCGCAATATTTTTTAAAGACTTGTTCAATGATACCCCACACGTTGCCAAAAAAATTCCTCCCATTTAGCATGTATGATACCACAAAAAAATATTGATTTTATTTTACCGCTTTGTCGGCATGATATACATACTAACCCATGCCAAATTGCAGCTTTCTAGTACTTAAGGTTTCTGAGTACTTAAAGTCAGACCGCGGCGGACAGGCAGAGAAAGATAAGTGGCAAAACTATAACAGTCTTATTAAAAAAAAAGGCCTTAATCGTAGTTTAGTCCCGTATTATCTTAGTCGGGCTTTAGTACGGTAACAAACGTTAAATCTACTTTAGACTTTGCTTTATTACAAAACGTGCAAAAAAGACGGACTATGATAGATCCAACTTAGTCTGACCGGAAGTAGAAAAATCATTCCGTTTTTCATAATAATATATTTATTTCGAAAATATTTTAATTTAAAGGGAAATAAGTTAAAATATAATTGATTTCAAATAATGCAATGTATTTAATTTTACAAAAATCTCTTATTTATTGCTCTGATTACTAAATAACATTTCTTTAACAATAAATAAAGTATAACAGTATCAAGAAGCACAACGCAGATATGTTGACAACTTTGACAACGTAATTTTATATTTAGTCTGTGGTAAGACGTCATAATCGCCTGTCATGGAATGTACCTATATTTTTGTTTACGTTTGTAAATTGTAGAAAATTTTAATAAATATTGTTTTTATATGAGTGTTGTATAGTGTAAGAAATATAAAATCGTGTTTTTAATGTTGTGAATGTAAATAAACGAACAATAGTGACAAAATAATTTTGTCATGGAAAGCTGTAAAACAATAAAAATACTTATAAATCATATTCATGGCAGTTTCAACACATTTCCTGGATATAATAAGCATTTATTAATAGCTATCAGGTAAAATTATAGATATTACTACAATTTTTATGTTTTGTTTTGATATATGTCATGATTTTGAGGTTAGTCGAAGCTTAGTACCGAGCTTAAACTAGGGTGCTAGCAGGTTTAACTTTAGATCGAGAATGTTCCTTGGACCAAGACATAAACTTTGTTTCGTAATATGATTTTCCTTGTTACTCAGTTTAGATCGACTTTAAAACTCGATCTATCTCTAAACCTTGATTCGTAATAAGACTGAAGAAGGGTTCCTTGTTTACTTGGAAACCCTAATAAATAGGTAAAAAGAAGAATTAGTCAGCATTTAGTTAACTATATCTACGACAACGCATTAAATATTGGTAAAAACCTAGTTCTGTGGTTTTACTAAGGGTAAAAATGTTACGCAGTGAAACCACAGTGTAGCTAGAGCGGTTTCACTACGAAATTGAAATATCGGACAATCCAATCAATGAATCGTCATGATACGACGATATGACGCACTCAGTCACTAAATATACTTAATATAATTGTTTTTGTTTGCTGCGTTGCACTTGCGAATTGATTTTACGTTAATGAAGTGGTTGTAATTGTTGTAAACAACCCAATCAGGCGGCGGCGCGGTGGTCGGTTCGCAGGTTACGCAAGCGGCCCGTGGCCTTACGGAAGAGTTCACAGTGGACGAGGAAACTGGCAATAGAACAGTAAAGCCAAAAGGAATGGTAATGATTTATGCAGTCTATGTATGTATGTGGATTATTACGAGTATGTCTGTTCCACCGAAGCACCGGACTGCTTATCCAATTATCAAAAATGAGATGTCAATCGATTCGTCAATATTGCAAGGTGACGTTGGCTACAATTTGTATGCATTCAATGTACATACTAAAAAAGCGAGTTTAAATATTTTTTCCGTTTATGCATTGGGATTTTAAATAAAAGGCATAGCATATTTCACAAATATAATAAACATTATTATATTCGCCGTGAAAGGCTGCCGAGCTTAGATTGAAGGGAGAATTTCCAGTAAGAATTTTCTCGCAGGGTCTTCTTGACATACCAATAAATCTTCTGTAAGTACTTAGTAAGTACAGAAGATGCATACCTATATGACAAAGCCCTTCCAACGAGTATGCGACCAACACTGGGAATTTTTTTCAAAACTTAAAACCAACTTCACCCCCTAACTATACAACCGATTTTAATAAATATCCAGGTGAACATTCATTAAAAAAAAGATTGCAACAAATTGACAATCTCCTTTTTTGATATGTGGTTCTTTTTTTTGTAAAAACAGTTCCCCTGCGGTTTTTTTTAGCTATGTTTGATGAAAATTGGTTCAGCCGTTTAATTATTGATGAGTTTAGGCAGGCCTGTGTCACTCCCCGTTTAGGTATCGAAAATATAACTACGCATTGCGACCTCTATATGGAGGCTAATCCAGCAAGGACGACTCGCTAGAGTCGCTAGCGAGCAGTGAGCAGTGACGCACGCGCGGTTTGTTCAACAAATGAAAAAGAAATTACCGGCCAAGTGCGAGTCAGACTCGCGAACGAAGGGTTCCTTACGATTATCTATAAAAATCAAGTTATTTGTATGTCTCTTAAATATTTATTTTATTTTAATTTTTTTATTTATTATTAAAATAAAAATACAACTGAATATTTTGTGAATATTTCAAGTGCCTACCTGTTGCCATTATTGATATCAAGCAAAAAAGAGCAAAAAAAAACGCGTTTCTTGTATGGGAGCCCGCCTTAAATATTTATTTTATTTTGTTTTTAGTATTTATTGTTATAGCAGCAACAGAAATACATAATTTGTGAAATTTTCAACTGAGTAGCTATCGCAGTTCTTGAGATACAGCCTGGTGACAGACAGACGGACAGACAGCAAAGTCTTAGGGATAGGGTCCCGTTTTTACCCTTTGGGTACGGAACCCTAAAAAGGCAAAACTGTGCAGTGTTTAATTGTTTAAACACATACAGTGATCCAGTATTAACTTTTTTACGCTTTCTAAAGACGCTGAAAGGTACCTATTTAGTATATCATGAATTATCATATGATAGGTATATTACGATATATTGGTAACATGAATGAACAAGATGGTTATTATTACGAAAAAAGATTTATATACGATATAATATATTACCTATGTATTACAGTTAACAAGGTAGGTGAATATATGCGCAGCCAACGCCTGTTTGAAATTGCCTGCGCTAGATGTCGATGTTAGTATCTTGACGAACTGCTCACTCAATCGGTTTTGTGTAGGTACCTACCTATGATGAACCGTTTGTCTAGCGTAATAAGAATGAAATTGACTTGCAACTGAAATTCTAGGCATCTAAAATAGTAGGTGTCGAATTCTGACGCGAGCTAAATTAGACCATATCGCTAACAATATTGAGTAGATATTTCTTTGAATTTCTTTTTAGAGTAAGACTTCTGTACGTAAGTACTAGTATGTATTCTGTGGTTTAGGTCAGGGATATCAAGACGTATTGGTAGTTGCGCTACTCATCACTAGATGGCATTCTTGACAGTGGTTTTTTTTTATTTGCTTAACAAGTAAACCTGGTGTCTAAACCACAAAGGTGCTGCGAAGGAGTGTTTGTGTTTCGCCTGCTTCTTATGTTCATCTGCTTTCTTGTATCTTCTAAGATATCCATACGAGGTATCGTTGGAAGCATCTTGGCTGTGCGCTGGTTATATGTTATGTGACGTGACACGCGTGCACACTTATAAAAAAACTATATTAATATATGAGTTATAAAATATTTTATAACAATTTTAACTACCTATCACTGCGGTTAGACTATACTTATAAAAATAAATAAGTACCTACTCGTGCATAGAGTAGGGATGTGGACTGAGTCAAAAAAATTTTTCGGTACAGTTATTATGATAAAAAGACATAAAATAGTGGAACTTTACATTGACCATATCTATTTTCAATAAGATTTAAGATTTATTACTGCAGAAAATATATTAAGAGCGTTATTTAACTTCAGAGTATGACGTCATGGTGGTTTATTTTATACAATTCCCACTATGCTCTCTATCAGAGTCGTTTGAAAACTAACTCGTCAATGCGCTTATCCGCTTAACTTGCCCCGTGTGAGCCAGCAATGCATCAAAGCCCCAAAGGTCAACTGCAACGCCGCCTCCCACATAGGTAGCTCATTACAATTTTAAAACAAATAATTTACAAATACAAATTGAGTAACTTTCATAGATGTGCCAAGTAGATGCAAAATAATTTTTCAAATAAGGTTTCACAAAATATAAATTGAAACTATGCCAGTGACTTTTTACCCATCAGCCAATTTATGTAGCAAGTTCAGTCCATGATACTAAGCTACATTCTTTAAAATATTATATAATATAATAATGTGTCTTGTCGTCCAAAATTAGCTTTTTTCGGCATCACCTGTAGGTTGACTAGTAGAAAAGGCCCTGGGCCTTAAGTCCACCTGTTACAATTTTTGTAATAAAGTTAAAAAAATAAATAAAAATAAAATATTTTCGTCCTCCCATACAAAATCCGTTTTGCTGAGCGCTGATTTGTATGGGAATTAGAATATATTTTTTAGTTTTTCATCAATTGTTTTTAAGGAAATTAGTTAAGTATCATGGACTAAACATGCTCCAAAGTTATGGCTGGTGGTTAAAAAGTCACCCGAGTATAAATAAAATAAATATATATGAACTAAGTACCCTGATTGAGCTAATCCTAAACTAGCCCAACCCAGTCCCAATTGAGTTTTGCGGCCCTCAGCTACATCCGCGATTCTTGTCCGTGAGTGCAGTTCGTTGTTGCGGACTTTATGTATTTATTTGACACCCAAGATGCTGCCCAACAGCGCTGGCAAACCTTAAGCACGGACTTTTGAACTTACTATTAATTCTTATTCAAATAACATTGCAGGCGTAACTTCAGCATATTAAATACCTATGTTTAGACACTAAGACTGTAGCAGTGCAGTCGCACCAAAAACATGTGCAAAACGGGTTTGCACAAATTGAATTTGGTAGGACTGTGACTGGTCCGGTCGGGCAATTACCACGCAGAGGCACAAATAAGTTAATATGTAGATATGTCACTTTCCAGTAACACGTTTATCCAACAAGCAAATTAATATTAAAAATAACTGCAACCCGATTATGGAAAGTAAACGAATTATCCTATATATATAATATATATTAGATACTATATATACTATCGGTATTATATATAGAGACAAAGTCAAAATTGTTTTTGGTTTAGCTACTCAAATTAAGTTGACAGTGATAAAAAAGCAAGCGACATATGGCTGGAGAACTACTAGTTTTGTCCATAATGAAGTCCGCGTTTTAAAGAATATTAATACGAAAAATGACCCCAGTTGATTAACCGCCTGATGCGTTGTTTAAACCCGGGGTAATGAAAAGTATCTTTATCTATTATTATCTATATCTGCACATACATACATCATCATGCTTTTTTCTCATAGTATAGGTCTACCTATAGGTAGACAGACACTACACTACTATGTACAGTGTGTCTAGACCGATCGCGATGGCGAAACACTGTTGAAGCCTTATGTCACCTGTGGGGCCATAGGACCTTAAGGCGGCCCTTCCCGGTCCGTCTATCGTCAACGCGAGCATGGTTGGAAATGCTTGTTATTTCATCCAGCGCAATGATAGAAAAAAAAGCAAAGTAAGAAGAGAGAGATAGCACCTGAGCGCTCAGTTTGCATTATATTGTACGAATTTAGTATTATTATTTACTATTCATTGAACGAATATTAACTTTTCATAGGGTGCGGAAATTTCATAAAACTTGTTCCAGGTGATACGTGTTTTTCAGTAAGTCTTACGAGTGTGTGAAGTAAATGTTTTTCATTTAGAATCTTCATTACATTTGCAAGGTTTCTATGCAAATATTTTCTTTACTTTTACAATTCATGAGTATTATATGATCGGCCGAAGTTCAGGTAAAATTTGTACAAAAAAGCAGATTTTTGGAGACTTATACTGAATTTGTTTTTCTAAATTTTAATTTTCAATTTCGATAGAAACCTAGATATAGCGCACAAGATTCCTGTTAGTTCAAAACTTTCCAAGAAAGATCTGTTACAACGCCATAATCACGTACGAGCGTTTGTATGAAAAGTGAGGCGGGTTGGCCGCTCTTAAGTCAAGTAAGCCACAGAGTGTCTAACCCCTTGGGTTACTACTTACTCGGCAATCATCGCATTTCTTTTAGATCGAGTCCGATGATTACTGAGTGACATCCAGATATTTGACGCACTGCACTATATCTGCATTGTCGTTACATTGTGGTGGCGGCGACTTGCCGAATGCCGGCTGTCGGTGGACCACTGCTATTACAGTACACGGACCATCAAAATGGCGAGTATTTTGGAGACATATTATAATTTTAGAATTGATTTTGATGATTCTTTGGAAATGAAAAACAATGGAAATATGTTTTTTTTTCGTTTAAAAATTTAATTATTTATTAAGTTCCATAACCGATATTACGCAAAAATAAACTTATAGCTCGTAGGTTCCTATTTCTGATGTTTATTGATGCGGCTAGCAACCCACAACTAAATGATTCCCTTCACGCATATACCACTACGCTAAAGGTGGCTTTCGAGTCGTGTGGCCCCGGGCTCTGTATACCCCGTTAGGGATGATGACGTGATAAATATATCTATGTGTATGTTTCATGAATCCATGAAGACTACCGATATTTTTCCGATTTAGGATCAATGCAAAGCAAGTATACATTTTCGCTTTATAAGTTACTAGCGGGTAGTCCAGGCTATACACAGATATGAATTACCCATCAAAACGTTCCCGGAGAAATGCTCTACATGTGTGTAAAAACCGCATCAAAATCCTTCCCCAAGTTTTTTACTACTAATCGCAAAAATTTCATGCACTGAAGCTATAGCCATCAAAATAGTTTCATAAGTTTCGTATTTCTGATACACGTCCAGTTTTTCTCCGATCTGGTATCCTGATCAGGCTATCGAAGGGTGTACGCGCCAAATTTCGAACCGATCCGAAACCGATCTTCAAAGATGGAAATGCTCAAATTTCTTTTAATAATTGTTACTTTGTTTTGTTGCAAATTATTGACGTCAAATGGTCACTAACAGCTAAGTTTACGGCCGTTTCCTAAGCATTAGTGATGCAGCAACAAACTGCACTGCAGCATTATCTCCAATGACGCCAACTCACAGTTCATATGTGGACAGAGAATACATCTAATATAATGACGATATCAAAAACGGCTCCAACGATTTTGATGAAACTAATATTGAGGGAATAACGAGGCAGTAAAATCGATCTTTCATTTTAATAGAACCTCGCTTTTTTGAGCAAAGCTCGGTTACCCAGCTAGATTTTTGTTATGTACGTCATAATTTAAATTTAATTTTTATAAAATATTAAAAATAATATCTCTTTGTAGATTTAGTATGTACTAAATGTACCAAATTATGACATTTGTGAGTATTTTTGCAATTTATACCTATACGAATGTCGATAATTTATTATCATTATACTATACTGCTCAAGTATAGCCTATGGTTTGAATAATTAGTAGGATATGTCTAACCACGCTATTTTTGTGATTGTGATGAAGGTAGGTATAACTTTTCCTTGAATAATGAATAGTGCCTATATATCCATGTATACAATTACACCTCGTACAAAAACCGCATCATAATCAATCCATTCGTTTAGGAACTACGATGCTACAGGCTGACACACGGGCACATCTAACTTATAACACCTCTTTTTGCGTAAGGGGTTAAAAAGAAGTTTTGTTGATAAAACATGTAGGTATATTTTGTTAATAACATCAACGCCTCATCGAAAATATTTGCCGTAGCAACTAACCACGTTAATTTTTCCATCATTTCTTGGAACTCACAACATTCGATAGAATTATGTGGACATGCTAATAGTCTCGTCATGAAATTGTACGAATAAAAGTTATTTATAGAAAAAATAACTTCACCTTCATATTTATATTTTATTTTTCTTCATCTTCTGCGGCCTAAGCCACTAAGCAAACGAGCATCCTACCTGGATGTAGGATGAACGTTCGCTTAGTGGCTTAGTCCATTTTACTTCTGTCACTATTTTCAAACGACGACGTACGAGTACTTGGCGGATAATTTTGCAACTTTGTTCCAACCGACTGTTCCACGACCACAACGCTCAGTTTTTAAGGTACACTTTCGGATCAGACCATAGAAATTTTAAAATAACATCGGTTCAATAGTTTCGTTTACTCTTACAGGCAAGCGACAATGTGTTCGTATGCGTTGTCGATTTATCGACGACTCCTGTCGCGGGCCTACTGTCGCTCGTCTGTAAGAGCCCTACTTAAGCAATTCTGTGTACATTGTACATAGCATAGATGTTTTCTAAAATCTAGGTTTGTAAATTGTGTATGGTCGTATTGTGTAGAAATTGACTACATCGAGAAGTAGATCATCAAACTATTATATTGACAGTTCAAGTAACACTTTTCTAAAAATGAGTCATTTTTTAATAATCTTTCAAAATGTTTGATTGTGCAAGCGAGATAGCCAACCCCAAATGATCCTGTACGTAAAATTTAAATATATTTTTTGTATAGACGGATATATTTTAATTATTTGAAATAGTTTAAAAAATTGTGAGAATAAGATAAATTAAAAATATATATTATTTTGCAACTAAGAATAAATGTATGAATAAATTCATACTTATATGACATAAATGGAAGACTTTATTCATAATAATCCAAATATCTTTAATTGTGAAGTTTTTGTCAAAAACAAAAGAAATATTAAAATTTATATAAGTTTGAGTAGGTAAAGATATCACAATCAGTGAAAATATATTTTAAATGAAGTCTGGCACACGCACATACGAGTTAGATCAGATAACTTTTGTATGCTTTTGCGAATTATTTTACCTACCTGTGATTGAATGTACATTGTTTATGTACGTTTCAAAGCAAGCAAAAAGTTAAATAAAACGCCGAATAAAGCGACTACAAAAAAGAACAGTAACAAAAAGTTATATTATTTGCTAAAACAAAAAGTGCGGATCCAACAGTAATCTAGCTCATTAATCAGCCTACAGAATAAGAGTACTATTTGTAGTTAGTTCCTTTTTATTAGGGTTCTTTGTACACTGGAATAAATTATATTCATATTGTGTGAGGCCTATGCCCAGCCGTCGTATGATGCGGACTGAAAATAATGTTGTTGTACATATCTACGAATAATTAAATAATGCACCCGCAGAATGCGAATTAATTTTTCAGGTGTCTGTTTTTCGCAATTTAGCAATAAAAAAATAAATAGATTGGACCAACGACACAGATTGAGCTTGCCGGAAAGTTAGTTAGTTTTTATATAGATGTAATAAAAATTATCCACAATTTGAAAATTGTGAAAAATGAATAAAATATTTGTGTTGATATTTTAAATTTTTAAAGCTTTGTTATTCTAATTCTTGATGTAGTAAATGTCTACACAATATAAAAACATATCTTAAATATCAACGATATAATTATAGGTATATTGACAGTTAATGTAACACTTTTCAAAAAATAAGACCCATTTTTAATAATCCAAAAAAAAATTGATTGTGCGCGGGAGACCTAACCAAATGTAAAAAACCTGTTAATATAACATAGAAATGTATGCCTTTTATGTATACGAATTGTGTAGCCCTTTTCCAAGTAGACGTTGCAACATAAATGAATCATAATTTTGTCTACTGCAGTCAAGTACTTGCTCCATCTTTATCTGAGTATCTGACACGGTTTCCAGCCATTTGTTTGTTTGGGCATGGTCATATCATATTGACGAACATCGTTAATAATACTCCTTCAGTATACAAATATAGGTATATATGTACGTACCTACACCAGGTAAATTTCCATGCGTTTTCTGACTCAACCTGTGTACACGCGTTTTTTCCACTAAAAGTGTCTTGTAAATACAATCCTTTGGCATAACGTTTATTCTTTATTGAGCTTCTAATAAAGCATACATACTTGAAATCAGGCGTGACCTGACAATTTACAAGTCTTTTTTTAAATACACGTAGGTGAAACTAATAACTTTAATGTAGTTATCGTGATAACTAGACAATATACGTAGTTACGAATATATTCATGTAATGTTTGCATATGTAATGTTTTTACATATTATCATTACTTATATTTTTAATTTTACATATTATCATAATAACTAGACATTTATGTTTTTCATTCTTAACCAATCACGTTTTCAATAACAATCATCATCATCATCAGGTCTTTTTATCTCCACTGCAGGAGCACGACCCTCTCTGTACTAACAGAGCCATACTTGGTCAGAGCAGCCAGACGACTTGGCCTACACTCTCCTCGCTGGCCAGACGGGTTGAAGAGGTCTCATTGATGTTTATAAGCTTTGTTAAGTTTGTATTTTCTAAGTCACCTTCTACGACATCCACAGGAGGACTAGGAGTGGCCCTATTCTACTCTGCCGGAAACAACACGACAAAAAATATCTCAATAACAATAAAAAACTATAAATAATAAATTTATCTTTTATCTCTCTAAATAAGTAGATTGCAATAAAACAAAAAACATTACATTACACGATATAAAATCTTCATATAATTGATATACACAGACGTGCATGCATCTTAATAATCAATCAGTGATATTGATATAATATGATTGCAAGTGAATACAGCTCTCACAAATCATACATATAGATGCTAAATAAATAAAGCAGCTGGAATGTCCTGATAATGATAAAGGTCAACTTTTATTCAACCGGTCGTATTTCTCGGATTTGTCTGTCGAATAATATTTGGTTTGGCATTTACCATGGGTATTTTCGACACCTTTGCTTATTTAGCCTAACAACGCTGAACGAGTATCAATCTATTGCTGGATGGAGTAAAAGGCCTCTCCAAAAAAAGGAGGATTTGGTTTTATTAACACTCTGGGCAGGAGGGTTGATAATTGCAGTTACCATAGATGATATAATGTATTGCACTGAGGTCGAAGCTGCAGGATCTCTTTACCTAGGTATACTTCTCACCCGTGAAAAAGGGGTGGTTACAAATTGTATTTTAGTAATCCCTCGCCGCCTAAGGTACGCCTGTCAAAAGACGGGTGGTCGTCTTGTAGTAGTTCGTACTTTTTTATGAACACAATTAATTTATTTAAACTTCTAAAATTCCATACAAATCCAGTTGCTCGCCGCCGGGCTTTCGGAAGGCTGTGTCTTATTTAATTATTTTAGAATTTTGTCAAAAATATTACATTTTTAGGATTACGTACCCCAAGGGTAAAAACGGGACCCTGTTACTAAGAAAGACTCCGCTGTCCGTCCATCCGTTTGTCTGTCTGTCACTATATCTCATGAACCGTAATAGCTAGACAGTTGAACTTTTCAAAGATAATGTATTTCTATTGCCGCTATAACAACAAGTACTAAAACATAATATTTCCCATACAGCAAACGTGATTATTTTGCAATTTTTTTGCTCGAAATAATAACGGCAGCGCTTGACATATTCAAAGAATATTTAGTTGTTTATTCTCTTAAAAATAAATAATTAATATAATTATTGGAGGAATGATGAAGATCTCATATAGCAAACGTGATTTTTTATACATAATGGTATGGAATACAATGTGCGCGGGTCCGACTCGCACTTGGCTGGTTTTATTAGTTTCATATAAACCGTAAAGCAGAAAAATACCATAATAATTATATTTACTTATGTATTTTACAATATAAGTACCTATTTATTTACAAATACGGCGCTTAAGAAATATTTATCGCCGTATGTATGGAATGTTTTATTAGCTGTTGCGATTCTGCCGCAGTGCCACGGTACGTCTTGTGGTACACAGTTGGTAGGTATTATTTACATATTTATTCAAGGAAGTATCTTAGCTTTATTTTAATGGATAATAAAACTGTCTTGTGAGATAGAGATCGCGTTTACGGCATAGCTTTGGCACGCATCGGAATTTGTGGCATCTCTGGGATGACCACAACTTCGGCCAGTGGCCGCAAGGAGGATAAACAACAAGGAAACTATGGCGCCTCGCGAATAGACGGCCGCGACCACGACCAGTGGCTGCAACAGCCAGAGTTAAGAAACCATATGAACGTCGCACACTTGGCCGCAACGATCACTGGCCGCACACCGGGCTGGCATGGCTGGTCGTTGCGACAAACCTACGTATAATTTATAAAGTATCCGCAAACTTGGCCGTTGCTTAGTTGTAGCTTCTGCAACTAAGGTTGCAGCTCGGCTAGGACTGGTACCACGAGGTAGTGTCTCGTGTACTGGGTACCACATTGGATGTCAGTGCCGCTTCAGATTGAAATGGCAACGGCCGGCAGCGCACCTTTACTGTCAAACCATATTCATATACCTTTATTAATATATCTACGAAAAGCATAGAATAGAAATTGAGAAAAACAAAAGTCACAAGCACGTAGTTACCTTAACACCCAAGTGGCCTTGTTTTCCCAAGTTATTATATGCCTCCCATGCTGGTCTGGGAGAAATAAAAAAAAACTTAGAATGTACCAGCTGCTTCTCTTCCCACGCAGATCGTAAAAGCCGATCGAGGGAATGGGCAAAAATGCAAATCATGTTAACAGGCGATGCGGCTAGCAACCCATCACTGTATTGATTGCTTTTCCAACTTCTCGCCCACCATGACGCTAAAAGTGGCTTTTGGGTCTTGCGGCCCTGGGCTCTGCATAGAACCGCAAGACCCAAAATGCTCTGTCTGCCCCATTAGGGATAAAGACGTGATAGTATGTATGTATGTATTATATGCCTTTCCCCCGACAAAAAAGAGGGGTGTTATAAGTTCATAACCGATAATTTCCCTATAGCCTATCCATAGTGAACGATCGAGCGGCAATACAACTTTTGGTCAATCAACTCAAAAAACCTTTCTTAATTTTTTTTATAACAAAATTTGTTAACATTCCACCCCCAGGGCTTGCCGAAATATGAAAAGCCTAATGACGTTGAATTAGGATGACAGACGTGATTTACGCTTAATCCATAGATTATACCTATGTAATCACAAAGATAAAAGCAAGTACAGCAAAGATATAAATTGAAATCTCTCGCAGCGTGTCCGTATATCCGATAGAACCAATAGCCACTGGTTCGCGCTAATTTCCGAATCTATTTAATCTTAGTCGCGGTGATTTATTTTAAATTAGTGAAACATATTTATGTAAGATTAAAATAAGGGCAAGTTCAGACATATTTAATCAGTATGCTTAAGTCAGACTTCTTTTTGTTTCTCTTTGGTCTACAGATCCTAATAGACATATTCACTATGTAAATAAAATTTAAATTTAATTGAAACTAATAAAGTATATAAATACTTAATTAAAACTAAGGTATAATTAAAACGTAACACTAAAAATTACAAATATGGTAGTCCCATTAAAATATCACCCCTCGACAGCGTGGCCAAAAGGCTGGCAGAATTTCCATGTGGTATGGCAATGCTGATCCTTTGTGCTAGACCAGGACCTTGGTCACGGGAAACCTCGAAAAGTCGTTTTGATATACCTTTAAATAGATCCGGATCCTATTTTGGT
The DNA here is from genome assembly GCA_963555685.1 of Acrobasis consociella. Lineage (NCBI taxonomy): Eukaryota > Metazoa > Arthropoda > Insecta > Lepidoptera > Pyralidae > Acrobasis > Acrobasis consociella. The sequence goes on from OY743104.1 coordinate 25,360,483, forward strand.
CGTTTGATTGAGTTTTTTAAGCAAATACCAGCATTAGATCATTAACGACTTTAATAGATTTTTTACTGTACAGAAAATCACTCAGTTGACAGTAGCAGTAGCCAACAGGTACATACTCATTCTAAGAATTTATAAACGGGTGAGGTGCGATTGTGACATACTTACTTATTAGATTCTGGCGGCCCACCCCTGCTTCGCACCGCACGTGTATGTATTATGCATATACACCCGTCTCTTGAATCACTATAGTTGAATATCTATAGATGAAACCGCATAAAAATTCGTTGCTTATAGTATAAAACAGATCTAAGCGTACATATGTACATACAAACAGAGGGACACAGAGTGCGGAAAGCGACTATCGTTTTATTTTATATTGTATTTATGAGGGTGGTGAAACAAGAATAGTATCATGCCACCGTCGATATACCCACATACAGCTATTATCGCGATTACGTTTGAGTGCCAACTTACCTACTCTTTATTATTGCATTGAGCGAGATGGTAATTTACATGATAGCCCTTGATAAACCCTGACGCCGGTGCCATGCAAAAACTTTTTCGTGTTTAAAAAATTATTTTTAACCACTTCCAAAAAAAGATAAGAGGTTATCAGTTCATCGCGTTCCTTTTTTTATGTATATTTACGGATTATACAAAGACACCTGGACCGATTTGAAAAATTCTATTTGGTTTGAAAGGGCTACTGTCAGGTGGTCCCATCAAAATGTAGACGGGGGTGAAGTTGGTTCTTTTTTAATTATTTTTTTGGCTGAATTGCTTCCACATTCGAGATAATTGCGACGAATTGATAGCCGTGTGGAGTTATACAGGTATGACCTTGAAGACATGGATCCAAATTTGAAGAACCTATAGGTATAAATAGTTAGTATAGAAACAACACGATGTTTACGTCTACGTTTATGTCTATCTCTTGCCCGCGTAAAGGCAGGTCTGATTTCCGAGGATTATGTCTCTTACATATACAATGTCCTTTTTTATTAAGTACAAGTATTGTAAGGGGTGAATCAGACTATCATTTTGAACAACTTTTCCCAATAAATGTATATCGAAATAGGAAAAAAAAAATTAGGTTTTCATAGAAATCGAAGTAGTCACGTGATATCATTACTATGGAAAATGAAAATTATTTTTTCGTATTTCGATAAAAATTTACTAGGAAAAGTTGTTCAAAATTATGGACTGAATCACCCCTTAAAATATTTGTACTTAATAAAAAAGGACATTGTATAGTATTGATATATTTATTTATTTCATATTTTCGTATGAGTACAATTGTGAAACCTTAATCTAGTTTACCAAATGCATGTAATAAGACCCTGCGGTAGGGAGCTACATTTCAGTTATATCCATATAGATGTTGTGTGTCCCGCTCGATCAGTGTGATTTGTCCCTAAAGGTATATTTATTTATTTTATTCGATGGAATCACTGAAGGTTTCGCTTGCACTGGCACCAAGCCTCCTTAGCATGTGCTTGACCTTACCAGAGCAACCGGATTTTTTTACACCTCATTCATTACAAACAGTTTTTATTGCGAACGTTTTTATAGCCGAAGTCGCGTTACGATCTATTATAAACAGATACTGGTTCCAATGAATTATTCATATCAAGACAACACATAAAATTAGATCAAATTTCTAAGAATCGTTTTTCTAATATTAGTACTTATTTGGATATCCTCATTTTTATAAACTTGTTAGCCAAACAACACTGTCTTTGAAATGGATATTTTTTAATTTATTAATTTAAATGTACAACGGCGAGTAAATAAAATATTACTAAAACTTTTTAAAGGGGAAATTATGTAGATGGTACTGATAACCTTCCATGATCTTGGGTTGTATGGAAAGTACGAAAATACTTATTTTTATATTCGACATCAGTTCCTTAGGGATGTGTAGGAACCATGGACTATAATAACCCTTTTTAGTATATTTTATTAGACGTCTAATATATGTATATTTATATGATTTAGATGTACTTATATTGAGGTGCTCCGAAACAGCACAACTGAGGATGCAATTGGGAATGCGCTAAGACGAATGTTGAATGTATTAAATCATAAACCTAGTTTTTTTGCCTTTAAACTAATTGATTAAATTCATGGATAAACATGGATTAAAGCAATTTTGTTTGTTTAACTTCTTGTAGCATAGAGTAAGAAAATAAACTTTTAATTTTCAAAATAAAATAGAAATGCATTAAAAATGCCACCAAAAAGTAAATATGCGATATCTTTCATAGAATAGGTAAACAATGAGGAAGATCTCAATAGTTAGTTAGTACCTAGGTACTAAGTATATACAAATAGAATCTGATCCCGATTTACCACTCCCGTCTATTTCCACCGTCTCCCTGCTAACGACTGGTTTCCTGAATGACACGCGACTGCGCTCAATTGCGACGCTGGACCGAGGGCCTGATTCCTCACTTCCCTCTTAAGGAGTCGCGAATTACTCAATCAGTTTGCGAATATTCGCCCTGTATTCGTTACAAGTAAATACGTACTTGAAATACACAAGCGGCAGATATCTGCGGTCTTTATATAAGTACTTTTGTATGCTGGTTTGGCAGCAAAGTAAAAATTGAATGTGAACAGTCAAGAGCAAAAGTCTGTTCATTTTAGCTTAAACGCTTCTTCTTGGCTTTGTAAGTTGTTGTTGTTGTTGAAAAATATCTAGGTCTATGATGACTTCCATATAATACAATTACATAAGTACATATGAAATGTTGAAGTAAATTATGTGGGACCTAAGAGAAGTGATTAAAACCTTTATGCTATGGACTTTTGCTCGCGACCGTACATACTAACTGCTTCTCTTCTCACGCCGAGACTATGAATCATGAGATTTTTAAAGCTACCTCAAGTCATCTAACATAGCTTGACGACTGCCATTACAATGGTGGTAGCCGGGACCATACTATACCTAGCTTATCGTGCCTTTATAAGTACAAATACTTAACATAATAAAAATACTATCACGTTTTATCCCTAATGAAACAGATAGAGCATTTTGGATCTTGATGTATGTGTGCTAAGAGCCTGCCTAATAATACAGAGCTCTTAACTGCAAGAACTCAAAGGCCACATTTACCAATAAAATAGTGATGAATTTCTAGCCGCATCGCCAATATCATTATTCGCATTTACGTTCATTGTCTCGATCGGCTTTTAAGATCTGTGGTAAAATAGAAACTGCTGGTACATTCCGTTTTTTTTCTAACGAAACCGCAAGGAATTCTTTTTTTTCGCACCAATAAGTATTTCATGACCTAGGCTATTGTACATTGCACTTCAAACAAATAGGTAGGTATATCTTTACAAACCAAAATAATAACAACACATCACCGACCAAAATACCGTACGCGTAGACTTAGCCAATTTATTTATATCCTACTTACTTACCATAATATGACATGCTTTGTGAGCTGAATGGATTCTAATTTAATATGATAAAATACCTGACTAATAGCATAAAGCTGAGGGCTGACATGATTTCCGGTCTTAGGTATCTTTTTAACCCTACCTAGGATAGCTAGGTCCCAATCAAAAGTGTATTCGCAAAAACTTTAAACCACTGAAGGGGGAATTGATACTATCATCACCATCATCGACGCTGTATTGATCGGTTTCCTATTTTATAAGCTAATTCAACTCGGAATGTATCTTGTATGTTTGTTTAGGTCAAATCTTGCCACTCAATTTTCAACCCGATGTCCTCAACCTATTGAGCTAAAATTTTGATAATTGTGTAAGTCGGATTACGCTACAATATTATGGAGTCACCGAGCTATTCTGATAATGGAGCCGGGAGATATTCGGCAGAACTCAGTCATAAAACGATGAAACTCCATCGAGTTTGGGATTATTTCACTTGTCATAATAAGTACTTTGGTCACAGGTATGGCTCTTCATACAAACGGAGCAGCATATATACCTAGTACTACTACAAACGAAACAATCCGTCCGTGCACACGTCAAATGTGTGAGTTAAACAATCAAGGTTGCCACCACAGAATTTGTTGCTTTGCTTACCTGTTTTCATCACTCGGAAATCTATAAAATTTTCGTTATTTATTGTTTTCCGTCGATAAACAATGATAATGTGCGCAGTTTCTCACCATTACAATTCAATAATCCTAAGTGACTCGCATAATGTCAACGTGCAACTACCAATAACCCTGTTTTACTGCCACTTACACCTCACAATAACGGGGGAAGGGTTGCGGGGACACCAGATTGCGGGGGACGGTGCGAGTTTCCGTTCTGTATGTAATACTATTATTAATTCTGTGCTTTGGTTTCACAATCTTATTTAGGTTCTTATATCAAACGTGCCCGTCTCCTTGCTTACAATTAAAGAGCAATAATCGATTCACAAATTCTCTAGCTGTAATTTCATGCTCATTAGTGAGCTTCCAATTTCAAAACAAATGCAAGCGTCGATCTCGACCGCTCCACAGTGGTGGTCCACTGTGGAGCGGTCGAGATCGACGCCGATATCACGCCTCGTGACACACCCACCAACACCTACGTCCACTCATTGTAAGACAACATCTTTCATCCCGTCAGAGTCAAGGTAATCGTCTTGCAGCCGTGTTTACGAGTATTTCTGTAAGTGACGCCGCCGGCCGGTGTGCCAATAGTGCGCCGGCGCTCGAAGTTCGCCCCCACTTCGAGCGTTGACATATGACATTCTTCATCATACGAGTGACGTTTAGGGATTCTCAAACTACGAGTATCAACCAATAAATAAATATGAATAGTTTTTAAGAATCTTTACCCGCTATAGTGACTTGGTTTTTTAACAAAATGCATAGAAGCAGCGCGCACCGCCTGCACATTTCGTTTGTCCCCACTTCATTCAAGCGACGAGCGACATTATGCCTACGACAGTCGGCGAACGTCACATATTGTGCCACTTATAATGATTACCCAAAGTCTCAATTTATTTCTGCTATTACTTATCTACTTTAACATTATTTAAGTTATGAGCAATCTTTGATAAACTTACTTCGGGCGTTTTCTTTGCCAGCCGTCTAAACTACACTTATCCTCTACAAACTAAACATCCAATGCAAAAACATACATACTTCCACGTCTTTTGCCCTAATGGGGCAGACGTAGCATTTTGTGTCTCATGGCTGTAAGCAAACAGAACCCAAGGTCGCAAGATTCAAAGGCCACTTTTAACGTGATAGTGGGCGAGAAGGTGGAAGAAAATCAACTGGTACATTCGAAGTTTTGACTTTTCTCCCAGACTAGCATGGAAAAGTACAAAAACGACATTATTAAGTAATAATAATGTTATTACTATCACCACATCACTTGGACATTCCTCTAAAAAGAGAACTTGACGTCATTCGTCAGTAAATAATTTGTTTGCGACTTTCAGTGTTTTTCCATATTCCTGTTGGCAAGAGATCTGGCGCTTAGCTCGCTGGTTCTAGACCAAACAATGTTGCTGAAAGACTATTTAAACAAATTGATATTGACTATCGTTGAATGGCTGAGCCAAAATGTTCTGATGACAGTGCGTTTGACCTTTGGAAAGATAAATATCTAAACATTGGTCATTCGATGAAAGAAACAATTTAGAATATACCAGTGGTTTCTCTTTTCGCTCAAATCGTAATCATGGCCTTTGAATATGGCAGCCCTGGACTATGTCGACTGAAATATCAAAAAGCTGTGACTATTTTACCCCATCCATACTTTTAAATAAAGCTGAAGAGTTTGTTTGTTTGTTTGTTTGTTTGAACGCGCTAATCTCAGGAACCACTGGTCCGATTTGAAAAATTCTTTCGGTATTAGATAGGTCGTTTATCGAGGAAGGCTATAGGCTATATTGCATCACGCCCGCGACTTCTCTCGCGTGGTTAACGCGGGCCAAGCCGCGCGCTGCCTCTAGTTAGAGATAAAGGCGTGATAGTGTGGGTGTAAATAATATTATTGGTATATCTAATCCCAATAGGTCATGCCGTGGGCAACTGTCCCTATTTCCAATTACCTTGTATGTATATACCTAATGATTTTCTGATGACCATTTGGCTCCATGCGCATGTAACAAAGAAAGGGCATGTAATGTTTTAGATAATGATCGTACGCAAATTAGCGATTTGCTGCGGCTTTCTTATTTATAAGTAATTTAAGTTATTAGTTTAGTTTTAGTTTGTTCTTTATTTTTATTTGTATTTGTATATTTGTTTTTTCTTTGGGAGAGGCCTATGTCCAGCAGTGGACGTTATGCGGCTGAAATGATGATGATGATGATGATTTGCTGAAAATCCTTAAAGAACTTCCTTTGTGTACAAAAGATAACGAATTTCTAAGTTCAAACATGAGCCAAATCAGCATATGCACATCGAAAGTTCAATGTACTAGTAATAAGTACTTAATTGCTCGGATGTTAAAGCGTTGTCTTGTTGTTTACAGGAACCAGCAGAATGGAAAAGGCGGCAGAGCGGGCCGATGGTCAACCCCTCCTTCGAGCCAGACGACTTCGCCCCTCAGAGGTAATGTATTCCTACTAAGTAGGTATAGTATAGTGTAGGGGGTGCTGAAAGCACATTTTTCAAATTTTTGCTAAAATCTTGAATATTTAGGTATAGGTAACGTTATGATAATATCTGACAAAAGTTTCTCCATAAATTTTGCTACTTAGGACCTCATTCATTTGGTCATATTTATTTTTACTCTACGATCAATACTTTAGGAGCTACAGGTTGTTTCTACAGCTACTAAAGAGATAATAATTTTTCAAAACAAAAATCTAACTGATTTTGAAATTAAAATTTTACATGTATGTGATAGTTCCCTTATTACTCGAAGACGCCTGGACCAATATGGAAAATCTTTTTTTGTTTGAAAGGGCGTACTTGTGAGGTAGTCCTATAATTTTTTTATCAAAATCAGTTTGGTGTTAAAGCCGGTTTTTATTTTTGAAAACTTATAATCCTTTTGTTTACTTCAACACCCTGTAGCTCTTAAAGTGAAAATGAAGTGATCTTAGAGTAAAAATAAATATGACCAAATTTACATAAAATTTTATGTGAAAACTTTTGTCATTATTGTAACGTTATTTATAAAAATATGAGAAAAATTGTGAGGAAAGGTGCCTTCAACTGCTGATTTAAGTAGTCTATATTAAAGGAAAGAGACTACAAACCTTAACCTAAATTAGCCGTAAAGAAAATCTATATTATAACTTATTATAATTTTACAGTTACTTAATATGTATCCGACTTGTCGGTCTTACTAAGAGATTTATGCAATAAATGTACAAATGTTTAAATCGATAGAGTTACCAACCGCGGCGCCCGTTACCTAGCAGCCGATACCACACGCACAGAACGGGCCAGTGCAATGTCGCAGACCAACCCCATAGGGGTAAACTTAATCTCTTTTTAATCAAAGTAGCCAATTTCATCCATAATGTAACGCCTTAGAGACCAGTGCGCGATATATCATGAAGAAATTTTTAAATAGAATTCGCCAATTCTGTGATGACGTGTCTAGGTCGCCAATAATAGATTTAGGTTTTTTTGCGTAGGATTAGAAAGATAGGACGTTGAAGCAGCGTGACTGATGGATGTTGAAGTGGCAGATGTGAACCTGAGTTGAGTATCCTATGCTAGCCCGGGAAAGCCGAGTTCGTCAAAAGATGGTTAGCTGAAATATTATGTTAACTTTGTGTGCTATTTTTTTTAATGATCTTCGTCATTTGTAAGCTACATTTCCCGTTGTTTTAAGTATGTCCTGGCGTGAAGGGAGAAATATAAAAATTTACCTTGCTTTAATATCAACTTGTTCAAATCGTTCTACATATTTTTCCCTGTGTGCACGGACCGGGCATGGAACACACGGAAAAATATGTAATACATAGTATATCTCATATTTCAAATTGGTTTAGTTAGTTACATAAATACTTTTGAGAAACAGGCAAAAATAGATAAATTATTACGTCTGTGTCCCTAATACAGATATAGATAAATTATCACGTCTGTAACCCTAATGAGGTATTTAGAGCCTAGGGCCTCATGACCTAAAGGCCACGCTTAGCGTGATCACGGGCGTAAAGTTGTTCATATTGATGGCCTAAATCGCCATTCAAGTATTTGTCGAGTCTTTATTTAGATACAGCCTCTACCAGGTGTTGATACATACTTGGAAGAGTCTACAAATCTGCATAACTTTTCCCATAAGATTAACGTTTAATTTTATTATAAACTTTGGCTTTTTCATTTTACAGACGAGACATTAATGCGGGTGGTACATAATTTTTAAAGGCCCCAGAAAAAGTTATTTTGACAGATTGAGTCGCCCTCTCATGTACCTGTAAGTTGACTTAACAGCGCTAACTTTTTAAAAGACCGTGATGTTCCCTTGCAGCCTGTCCCCGGTGAAGGACGAGAAGTCGCGGGGTGCCGACAAGGGGATCTACCTCATCAGCATGAGCAAGGACGGCCAGGAGACCGAGGAGTATGAGCCCTATGAGAACAGAACCGTCCAACATCCCACCACGTAAGTTTCGAACAAATAATACCTATGCTTTTACTCTGGAGAGTCAGGAGGTGACTCCACGCAGTGGGGAGTCACCTCCTAGAAAAATACAACCACAAATGAGGGTTATGTTTTTCTAGTGTATATTAATGTATGTATATAGATATATATGTATGTATGTATATTTATTATAGGTAAGTATATTTCCAAAAACTTTTTTATTCAAAACCTATCAAATACTATCATACATACTATCACGTCTTTATCCCTAATGGGGCAGACAGAGCATTTTGGGTCTTGCGGTTCTATGCAGAGCCCAGGACCGCAAGACCCAAAAGCCACTTTTAGCGTCATGGTGGGCGAAAAGATGGAAAAGCAATCAATACAGTGATGGGTTGCTAGCCGCATCGCCTGTTAACATGATTTGCATTTTTGCCTATTCCCTCGATCGGCTTTTACGATCTGCGTGGGAAGAGAAGCAGCTGGTACATTCTAAGTTTTTTTATTTCTCCCAGACCAGCATGGGAGAACCTATCAAATGGAGTATCAAAATATTGGAATTTATAAAAGAATGACAAAAATTTATACATCTTATATGTTTAAATGTAATTTGGAACAAGAGATGCTAATAAAGCAAAGCAACATATACCTACGCATAAATTCGCTCATCCGAGCATGTTCCCAGTTGCATCCTAGTATCCATTGTCGACCAAAAGGGATCGCGTATTCAAAATCACGCGTATTCACAATTAAATATTTCCATGAAAACCAATGGCGGATGTACATTTTTTTCCGCTAGTAGTAATTTTTACCTGGTTTCACGAAAATATCATAATACAGTCATCATGAGAGCGTATTCCCGGTTGCATCCTCACCAGAACCTCTAGAGCTCGGGGTCCGCTACCTACACTAGGTGATTTTACGAGATTACTGGTTTTTTACTCAGAGCAACTGCCCTTTGACCTCCGCAACCCCAAAGGGTAGCCAGTAATGCCAGTACCAATCTATGGATAGGTTTGAGCAAACGCTAGACTAACGATAACGAGTAGAATAGAAAAACGATAAAAGTTTTTCCCGAAACACGGAATCATCTTTCTTTTCGGACAATCATGTGATTCAAGCCTGCATTGTCCTAACCAGACTGAAAACAACTTTTCACTAGGTAAGGTACAGCCGGGTGACAAGGCCCACAGTTTTGCAAGGCCCAAGCGCAGAAAACCATTTAAAATACATTTGACTCGCACCAACTCTATGGTACGTGTGAAACAGACCAATAGGAACGCAAGAATGCAGCAGCCGGCAGCGCGTGGCCACCATTTCCCAAGTGACGCTCAGTTGTTCGCTGACTTTGGTCACGGCCACTCATTTAACTAATTATTGCTCCCACAAAACGTTAGTTTTCACTTGTTTATACTACAATTTATAATTAAATTTTTGTAAAGTGCTTTTATTGGATCATTATTCTTTTGATATTAACATAGCCATGTGCGATTTTATATGTATTTATTTCTAAAATGATCAATTTGGGTTGCGAGGCCCACGTCGTTTAGGAAGGCCCAACAAAGTTGTTGCTTGGGGCCTTACAAAACTCGACTGGGCCTTCCAACCCTACTGCAGTCTAACAAAGCCCCTTAATGTTATTATAAAATGAGTGATTTAAAAAAAAAATTATTGATGTATCTGTGCTTACTTATAGATACACACAACTTATAGATAAACTTGTTTTTTTATTTATTTGTTCTTAAATCATTAAATGTCTTCCCCGAAGAAATTGCCTAACTCAACGCGCTGCAGCTGAAAAATACCACATTCCCAGACGAACTTTAAGTAATGATTTAAAATCAGGCGTTATTTCAAAAGTAACAGGAAAACAGACTACCCTTAATAATACATATATACATAATATCACGTCTGTTTCCCACAGGAGTAGGCAGAGACTATGGAACTCCTCTTGCTACGATCCTGACTAACTTAATTAATATTAAAGAATAAACTAATTTGCAGGGCCTTGTTACACACTATAGGGGCCTTCTTAACCATACATGTGTGATAAGGCCCAATTCATGAAAATTAGAAATCAAAAATCTTTGACAATAATTACTTAATTCTAGCAGGAACAACAATATTTTTAAGTAAAATGCTACCATTTAGACACTTAACACCTAAAAATCAAATATCTGGGCTGTTTTCTTACACAGTGTAAAAGAGTATTTTTCTAAAAAAATGTTGATAATTTTAGTAACTGCTTGCTGTAATCAAGTTCATGAATATAACATTCTTCATAATTTATACTTTTTTGATGTCTTTAATACTTACTTTTGCGCCAAACGGCTCAAAAACGCCACGGGCCTTATTAACCAGACCATGTTCGGTAAAGCCCAAAATAGAGGTTTTTAAAAATGTTTAAAAAACTAACATATAGTCGTCATAGCTTTAAAAACTACATTTATTTGGATTTTGAAATAATCTTAGCTTTTATTGTAAACCTTTTATTCCTTTAGGGTGGTAAAATAAAGGTTTTATTTCAATTTGTAAAAAAGTGGGCCTTGTCACCCGGCTGTACCTTATGCTTCCCAGTGGGCTTCGAACCCACGACCTCCAAATCACAAGGCGAATGCCAAAACAATGTACTAAAACTACTTCAAGGGGTAATTCAGTCCATGATTCTAAATCCTATACAAATTGACCGATAAGCTGATCTGTACGTGTTCGTATTGAAAGCAGAAAAATATTTTTCCTCCTTTTGACCTACCTTCCCTTACTATCCATACAGCCTATTATATCGCTCAACCACTGGATTAAAGGCCTCATTCAATAAAGGGAGGATTTGCCCATTACGGTGGCCGTAAGTTGGCAATCGCAGTAGGTACTTGTCAGTAAATGAAAGCTTATACAGCATATGGTCCTTCATTCTCCTGTCTCCCTCAACTGCCTCGTACGACAGCCATGGGTGGGTAAAACGATGGTGCAAATCTTACGTAGGTACTCTACTGTCTTTACTACACGGCCATGTGACCTAAGGACTTAACACAGGTATACATAAGTCGATCCTCCAAGGTACAACTGAACAACGCATCCGCCTCATATTATCTATTCCACGCCGACCTTCCAGTGAATTAACTGAGCGACAGTGAATCACTTACTTGGCATTCTTTATACGGCTACTTTTCGTTTCCTGGCTGCTTTGCACTGCCGTCTACCACCAAGGCTTTTTCCTATAGCATCGGCATTCCTTGAAAGAGTTCGAAACACCATCAAAAACAATACATGTGTTTAAGTTTCTGTAGCTTCTGGCGTTCGCCTAAACGCAGTAGCTACATGACTGGCTGGTGGATCTAAAAGGGGCTGAAGATGGGACATCCCCATAAAATAAAGTCGGCATAGAATTAAATTGACAGTCCATGCTTTCAAGGTAGTTTGCTAGTAAACTGGTTTGGTTGCTGGTTGGCATAAATTAATTAATTTCCTTAAGTATGGCATCTAAGGTTGCTTCTTATATTTTGCGAATCGTGACAAATAAAACAAATGTCTTTATTAGTAGATGATAAAACCTGAAGTACAGTCGCCTATATGTCAAGCGTAGCATTTTCGTCGTATTATTATTTAGATGTCATTGGAATATATGGGGAGGTCAAGCATTTGGCCGAAAATAGGAAACATGGAAAATACTTCACCGACCAGAACCTAGTTCTTAAATTAATTGCTATTGATAATGATTAGGGAGATTAGAAATTAGCTTTTCTTCTGGTCAGTAATCTTTTATTAAGCACTTTGCGCGGACGATAACTTAATAAATCCTGATAATGGCCGGTGCAGGTGTATAGGAACAGAAACCCGTGTATCTTACTGTCGTACGTGTTAGAGGCCAACACAACTGGGACGAACGGCGCAGTTTGGCTCCTAAGGGCTTCCTAAACACAAGTAAGCGTTTATTCTCAATTTTGAGCATTCACGTCACGATAAATTGGGGTCATAGGATTTTCCTTTGTTTTTTCCTTCTTTGATATTACTATGGAAGTCACCGAATTAGTGTAAGTAGATAAAAAAAATATCTTGACAATAGTATTACGTCAGTATAGTACATTTAATGAATTAATTAATTAGCGAATACATTTAATTTACCAACTCCAAGCGTTTTTTGTTATGATACGGAAATTTCCCAGGTCATATATAGACCGAAATATTAAAATCTTAATAAATGACTGAGAAAAAGTTTTAGCATATAGGTACCTATAGTAAGTAATGGGTACTTGTAACCTATAATAATTTATTAAATAAATATTACGGAAGACCATGACATAAATGTAATTTTTCGAATTTTCTTTATATATTATTGAATAGAAAACCATACCATGGAGGTTACCTATTTCTGATTCCTATTTTTCATAACCTATACTTCATTTAGTTAGGTATTTAAATAAATGTATACAATCTTGACATGTCTTTTTATTGAAATATACACTTTATAAATCAATAATTTTGCAAATTACAAAGTAAATATGTTATGAATTACATAATTCCTTTGTAATTTGCAAAAGTATTTATTTATACATACATACATACTATCACGTCTTTATCCCTAATGGGGCAGACAGAGCATTTTGTATTTATTTTGTAATATTTGTATTAGTATTTATTTATTAAGTGTATAAAGTGTCAAGATTGTTTACATTTATTTAAATACCTAACCAAATGAAGTATAGAGTCCTGTGTTAGAGGCCCATCAGCTTGTCGATTGTAATTATCTTGCGATCTTCAGCTCTTACCCAGTAAATTGATTAATCGCATTCCCCAGGAACCTTGAAACCCTGCTGCATCTCCTGAAGGGCAGCTTAGGCACCGGGATCCTCGCGATGCCGAAAGCGTTCCTGCACTCCGGCTACGTCATAGGCATCATCGGCACGCTGTTCATCGGCGTGCTGTGCACGTACTGCATCCACGTGCTGCTGGACTCGTGTTACGCGCTCTGCAAGCGGCGGAGGGTGCCCTCCATGACCTATACTGCCGCAGCCGAGGCCGCGCTCTCTGAGGGCCCTGACTGGTGCAAGGGCTTTGCCCCTTATGCTGCGTGAGTTTAATTCTCCATTTTTTTACAAAACTGACAAAAAGCGACTGTACAAAAGCTGCATATTGAATGCCTAAAAAGGAAGTGTAGTTTTATTCCGCCATAACTTCCAAATGCCTAAACATTTATGGGTAGGTATTAGCACATCTTGCGTCGTTTATAGAATTCCTGGCACGTAAAGCATCATACGTTGTCTCAAGAATTGAATACACACTTAGTATTTAATATTTATTAAAATTTATTGGCTGTCGTGTATTTTATGATGATATGGACGACGCGGCTTGTGCCGCGTTACGCGCCTTCATACATTTTATACAACCTCTACACACCGTTCACACCAAACAAGTTGCCCGGCTAGCTAAATTGCGTCGCGCATCTTTCGTTGTGTGTAGTTCGACTCTTGAAAGCTTGGTACACAATATACTTGTCTGGTTCCAGGCACGTGGTGAACGCGTTTCTTCTCGTATACCAAATAGGGACGTGCTGCGTATACGTCGTGTTCGTCTCCGAGAACATCAACGACGTGTTGCTGAAACAGTTCAACGTGCACATGGAGCTCATCGACGTGATGGCCATCATCCTCGTCCCGCTGATCTTGATCAACTGCGTGCGGGACCTCAAGTACCTGGCTCCGTTCTCGGCCCTCGCCAACGCGATCACGGTCGTCAGCTTCGGCATCATCCTGTACTACCTCTTTCGGGAAGCGCCTTCGTTCGTGGGCAAGCACCCGGTTGGAGAACTAAAGGATTTCCCTCTGTTTTTCGGGACTGTGCTGTTCGCGTTGGAGGCTATCGGTGTGGTGAGTAGTTATATTAAGCTGTATCATTTTAGATCTCTAAATGAATAGGTATGGAAGTTAATGTAAATTGATTTGGAAGTATAGAAGTTTGTCGCGAAAACGGCTAAAAAGATTAGATTTATTAATGCTGCGAACTAACATACCTAAAATACTTTTTATTTAAAAAAAAATTAAGTTCTCCTGGGATTATAAACACTAACCGCTCTATTCATATGTACCTATAAATATGCGCTCAATATATGCAGTTTTAAGTGTCAATTACAATAAAAAGTAAATAAAAAATAAACACAAAAACCAGAGAAAACGTGTAGAAACATGTGACATTATGTTTTATTCGAAACGAGTTAGGGCCTCGATAGTTGACGCACACGCATAGTTCTCAACACCACATCACATTTCAGATACTGCCGCTGGAGAATGAGATGAAGACACCTCAAGATTTCGTGGGCAAGTTCGGCGTCCTCAACCGCGCCATGGCCACCATCATATTCCTGTACGTGGGCATGGGTCTCTTCGGCTACATGACGTATGGCGATAAAGTCGACGGAACCATCACGCTCAACCTGCCCTCGAACTTGGAAGTGTAAGTCCTTTTTTTTTAGGTACAGATACAGATATATGATTATGTCTTTTTCTCTGACTAGGTCGACAAAGTCCAGGGCCGTAAGACCCAAAGGCCACGCTTAACGTGACGGTAGGCGTTAAGGCCATACCTGAATTTTCCGGGGTCCAGTGGCGTGACGTAACGTGAAGCTTTTCTGCGCACATTAGCTAACTAATGTGCGTAGAAAAGCTTCACGTTTTCACTTTAAATTATAAACAGTAGTTCATTAAATAGTTAAAAGGATTATCTAGGGTTTGGTCAAGCCAAAATTTTGAATAATATCACCTTTTCCTTTTAAATAATTTATTTTAAATGGGGGCGCCACTGGACCCCGGAAAATTCAGGTAGCCCCTTAAGATGAAAAAAGGAATCAAAATGGTTTACTAGCGGTAGGTATGTAATCCCTCGATCGTCTTTAAGGAGAAGTAGGTGGGACTTTTTAAATTTTCTTTTCTCCCGGACTTGGTGGCCATCTGGTTATTAATGTTATAGAATAGTTACTGAAATAACTCAATTTATAAAATATGTGACGTTACAATATCAAATTTGTGACCGATGTATTTTTTGTAAATTATTTGGTTTGGCTTTGGCGGTATAGGTTGGCGGGCGTGGTGGAGAGTCTGCTGGCGTTCGCGATCTTTATCACGCACGGGCTGGCGTGCTACGTGGCCATCGACATCCTCTGGAACGAGTACATCAGCTCCCACGTCCACAAGGCGCGCTTCTTCTGGGAGTACATGCTGAGGATCTCCATAGTTCTCATGACTTGTAAGTTTTTGTTTGTTTTTCATGTGTGTAAGTGGCCAACACCTCGAGAATAATAATAAATGTATAGGGAAAAATTACACTGATTGAGCTAGCCCCAAATAAAGTTAGAGGCTTGTGTTATGGGATACTAACTCAACGATACTATACTTTATAACAATTACATATAAAGATACACATCCAAGACCCAGGATAATTTGAAAAAGGCCATTTTTCAACTTGCCCTTAGCGGGGATCGAACCCGTAACCTCTGGGTGGGGAACTAACATGGTGACAACTGTGCAACGGAGGTTGTAAAAGTTTTTTTATGAACATTGTACTCATCCATTCAATTGCGATCCATGCCCGGTGTAGCTTAACTTAGCAAGCGCTAGTAATGCGTACTCCTGCCAGTAGGCCACCTAGCATGCAAGTAAAGATTTTAACAAACAAGAAACGAAAACGATTTTAACTTACAAATAGGTACTTTCAACTGTAATGCAATTTATTTGAAGTCCCTTCAAATATCCTGTCAGATAAATGTGTACTGCCTCCTAGACTTACACTTATTTTTTTTACGGTCAACCATCGTAAGTATAATTTTTGAAACCACACGCCATTATCTTTTGTTTACGGCAGTCGGCGTGGCGGCGGCGGTGCCCGCGCTCGACCTGTTCATCTCGCTGTTCGGCGCGCTGTGCCTGTCGGCGCTGGGGCTGGCCTTCCCCGCCATTATCCAGACGTGCACCTACTGGTACTACGTGTCGCGGTCCGAGCGCCTGCGCATGATCGTCAAGAATACCTGCGTCGTGCTGTTTGGCGTCCTCGGCCTCATCGTCGGCACCTACACCTCACTCGAAAAAATCGTCATGAAATTCTCGGCTGGCGAGGACATGGCCGCTCACACAACTGCCTTGAACAGCACAACTGTTTTCAACATTACCGCTGCACCTTGATGCTCGTATCGAGCAGCAGTGAGCAAGATGTTATTAGCAGTAAGTAAAAGTGCCATCTTTCCGGAACTGTCCGGACACTCGCTTCGAGCAGGTGATTCGTACTCGTAGTTATAGATGGTCTTGTTTTATTTTAAGTTTATGATTTAAAGACGTTTTCCATGCAACCGTTAACAAATAGTGTGTAAGAGATAGTGAGTTGTTATATGGGTTTAATAACGTTGACGCCTATTGGTGTAGATAATTTTAAAATTCGGCCGCTTGTAGACGACGTGTTGTTTCCGCGTCGAGTGGCGCAAGCGCGCATGCACTGGCCTGGCTGCCAGTCGCTCACGAACATGTTAAATCATATCATCGTACCTATAGAATATAAGAGAACAAGTTTAGCTTAATATCCTATGACAGTGAGATTTTATATTGAGTGAAGAATGGCATTTTGTTAGTTTATAAGTACAACAGAATAGACATAAAAGTTGATTCAAAATCGACGGTCAAGTTATCCAAATATTTATTGGCGCCATCATTATCATTGTATGAAAAATGGCTAGTTTAAATATTTTTAATATTCCGTAGTCTTAAATCAAAACTTCTTCAAGAATAGTACAAATACCTATAAACACGTTATCAAAATCAAATCGAGTAAAATCTTACGATTTCAGCTTAGGTGTAGTTTTACTGGAATGTGCGTATTACTTGGACGTGCCTTTTATTAAAGTTTGACCACGCGAACTCGTGTTACCTGTCTGTTATTATGATTTTATTAGGTACTTCGTGACCGGCAATCAAATCTATTATTATGAGCAATGTCGCAAAAATAACAAGGTTCATAAACAGGCTATAGTTTTTATCAAATGAAATTAATTGTATAATTTAAAAAAAAATGAAATGTGATAGAACAAATGTAATATTATTTATTAGCTTCTCCGACATTATTTTTTATAATTTTTTATGTATACCTACTTGTTATTATTTGTTAATTTTTAAGTTTTTATCTTTTCATATATTTATTATTAGATATTCTTCCTATAAAAATGAAATGTGATAGAACAAATGTAATGTTATTTATTAGCTTCTCCGACATTATTTTTTATAATTTTTTATGTATACCTACTTGTTATTATTTGTTAATTTTTAAGTTTTTATCTTTTCATATATTTATTATTAGATATTCTTCCTATATTATATTATTATATCCTGTGTAGTCAGAGCATAGTCATTTTTATAAGTCTAGCTGTAGAGCATAGCGTATCAGGTCGACTGGTGCTACTTGACTTTAAAACTGTAATGAGCTAATACCACGTTGTGACTACTTGTGGCGTAACACAATATATATGTATGTATATATTCAGTGCCATCTTTGACATGATGGGAGACTGACTTGCCGTGAATATTGAGAGCTGCTCAGGCATACATCTTAGTTTAATAGATGCAAATCTGGTGTGCGTGTGTAAATTAGGCGTGTAAAGATGAGGTACTCCTGAAGTCCATACGGTACCCACCGGCGGCGCATATGGCCCACCGGCCATACGCGCTACAGGAGTCCACACGGTGCCCACAAGGTAGGTCACATGCTTGTTTGCCTACCTAATCACACGCTTAATGAGTAAGATGGCACTGTATATCCTCTATTATGGAGTGTTGTGGGGCTTATTATATTTATCAGCAACGGTGAACGGTGGCAGTAGAAAAAAAAATTGGCTGAGGTATCTCAAGTACTGGCTGACCAAAAAAAATTGGTTTTTACCCAATTACCTGTATTGCTTTGCCAAAATCATCCGACAGCTACGTTTTATTTTAGTTCAACCAAAACTTCTTTTACTTTTGCCAATACATGAAAACAGACATCCTATTTTCGCAACGTCATGTCCACTCCTGCACGTTGCGCTCACTATTGAGCACGTAGATAGTTAACGAATTTGCAATTATGATTATTATAAAAATATCGAAAGTGCTGCAGCGATAAGTTATTAAGTGTTGACATACTTATTAGTGATTTTTAGTAGACGGTTACCGCTGCTGATATCAAAGGTTAACAAATAAGGTAGTGGATCTCGCCACATTGTGGATAAAATCTAAACTAACATGGCACAGATTTAAAACAGCAGTAGCGCCATCATTCCAGGTCCACTAACTTAGTTTTTTTACCTTTATCTGCATATAATATTGTACCTACCTATATATTAGCCCGATTGTTATCCTATTATAGAGTTCCCATATATCATTTGTTTGTCCTATAAACTACTGTAATTCGGATAATCTGTCGAGTCCGGTCATAATTTTACTGACGCAATCTGTGATGTTTGATAGTTAATAAAATATTTATTAGGACTTACTTTCGTTTTAACTGTTAATGTACGATGTGTCGCACACGTCAGTGATATTGTGCTCAGAGCGATATTTTTGGGACGAATCCCTTTTAAATAAAGTTAATAAAATTATAATAATTATCATCACGTAGTTTTCTTTAATGACTATTATGTATCCGAGCACTTCATAGGGCCACAGAAGCTTAGCGGAGCTATGTGGGCTTACGCATGAAGGTTCCTAGAAGAAGTTCGGAAACTATAGCGAAGGCGTCTAGAGCGCCAACACGCGTCCTTAGCCTCCTGCAGGAGCTTGCCTGCAGCACCCCACGCAAATCGGGTCCAGTCGACACGGACCGATTTGCTTAAAAACGCCATTTTCAGCCGCCTCTGTCATTTGCAGAGTTCAAGTCCTCTATTGTACAAGATGTTGCTAACAATATAAGGGCCGCGCTACATTGGATTGGCATGGCATGGCATCGGAAGCGACGCGTCATTTCAAAACAAGCTTTATGTCAAGTGATATAAGATGCATAACCGCCCGAGGGAGTCTTTTCTGCGGCAGTGCGCGGCAGGCCGCCAGCCGGCTCTTCACGTTCAAGCGGTTATGCATCTTATATCACTTGACTCAAAGCTTGTTTTGAAATGACGCGTCGCTTCCGATGCCATGCCATGCCAATCCAGTGTAGCGCGGCCCTAATAACACTTCAATATACCGATAGTCAATACGGCATCGCTGGAGAGACTGAAGCACGGCCCATGTTTCGATCTATTTGTCTAGAATAATAAATTCTACTCTTTATCTCGGAATTCCCACGGGGAGCGAAGCCCGCGGGTACAGCTAGTAATAAATAATAATAAAATAGTTTTGAAACAACTTTATTAAAAAATCAACATAATTATTAAGTAAGACTTAAGTATATATACCTAAGTTAATCAACTCACTTACATTTTCAAGATACATTTAAATGTTATAATTACAGATAAAAAAATTAAATTGTCACTTATCTAACATAACTTCGCTAATTTTATATGAAATGCCTGTTTCACGCTAGTTAGCTGTCGTACACAAGAGAAATTTTTACTGTTTTTCGCGTACACATTTTTGTAGCTGTCTGTCCATATTTAAAACTAAAAAATCACTATGAAACAAAAATAAAGTTCAACTTTCAAACTGCACTTTTCAAAAGATAACAGGGCCCAGGCAAATGAGCGTAATGTTAGTTGTAAGTCGAGTATTTTACACTGTATTCGGTTTCAAAATTGGGTTTGTATCATACGGCGACGCGAAATGAGTTGTCAATGTTAATAGGAAATAAATAATGTGTTTCATTATACGCGACACAAAAATAACAAAATTTTTACGAACTTTGAGAGTGATTCGAAGATTTTGCACATAATCAGATTTCAAATTATTAAAATTTTAATTAAATTCAAAACAATAGTAGCTATAGCATTGTAGTAAGATACAAAAACCAACAAAAAAACTAGGTATCAAGTCCTCAATTCAAAGACAATTTTGGTGAGTTTGAGGTTGAAGGTTTGTTTATCTTCAAATATTCTGAAAAAAATATATATAAACACACTGATGCACCGCCCATGATACAGGACCTTTATCTAAATAGCTGCACGACATGCGTACGTAGCTACGTGTTCGGCGTCTAGTCTGTTTTATACACGGTTGTTTTGAACCCCCAAACTATATTCCAAGAAAAAAACGTATTCTGTTATATAAAAATGCTTAAATATTGTTACACCTAACATATGATTCTATCATTTATACAAAGAAATTTAGTTAAGGCCATTTGAAAGAAAGAGAATATGTACTTTATTTGGCTAAGTTCCTACAATTAGGTCATTCTGGTAACAAGTCAACAATGCATCTATATGTATCTTATAATAAGTATATTATTCATTGTCTAACATTATAAAAACCCAGTAAAAGTGCCATAAAGTTAATAGATTCACTCCAAATTTTTCAAATGCTTCTGTAACGCGGCATGGTGGTATGACAAACGACTATTCTAACCTAATCAGACAGTGAATGGGGGGGGGGGGGGGCAGCCAGAAAATATAAGAGCTTCGTCTTATTCAATGAGAAAATAACAAAATTTATTTTAGTTTGACAATGACAACGGACGACACGATCGGACGGCAGCTGTCGTGCCATTTTATGGAGTAACAGTCTAGCTTTAAATCCGTTCGTCCGACTACACGTATTTATTTAATACTACACTGAACAAAATAGTTCATAAGAAATCTGAAGAGAACCAAAGGAAATTTTGATGTTCGTATATTATCAACTAGAATTCAGTGTATGATACTACACAACTTTCTCCAAGGAAAATAGGTATATCGAAATATAAAATATACAATAAACGAAATATTTTTTTTTGCTTTCCATACAAACTCAGATCAGCTTGTATGGGAAGCTAAAAATGACTTTTCATATTTCGATATATGGTCCATGGAGAAAGTTGTTCAGTGTCATGAATTGAATCCTGCATTAAAATATTTGTCAGTAGGTATGTTTTGTTGGACCCTATATAATTTAAAATTTTTACTTCGTTAACAATACATATTTCAAACGAACGAAAGTGCTGTCCTACTTGCGTATTCAATTCCGTATACAAAGACACTTAATTCATTCATTAGGTGCAGTAGACTATAACATGTAAATTAGTAAAAAAATAGTATTTACATCTCAAGATCTTCTCCAATTGTTCCCCACGATGATAAACAATATCTAACAAATTGAAAAAAGTCCTAGTTTCCTATTTGTACTTTAAAAAAGTGGCGCAACTTGGCAACCGGGAATGTTTACAAATATGTTTAAGGAATCATGATTATATTTTTAAAAAAACTTCGCAATTAAAGTAATAAAAATGATAAGTAAGAATCTTAAAATAGATTTAAAAAATAAGTTGTTAGACTGCAATATATACTGGCATCTCATTTCATACACTGTGTTTAAAAGAATAAAATGTAACGTCTAACAAAATATACCAAATATACTTTCCCCAAGCAACATAACATTGAAATATAAAAAAATGCATCTCATAGAAACTCGGAACAGCTGATTAGTAAAATTGTACAGTAAGCCAACATTTTTTTTCGTTCTTCGCTAGTTCCTTGGGGTAGTGGTTCAGTATCATGGACTAAATTCACCCTTAACACATTGTTGAACACACTACGTCTATACACGTACATCAATTGTTATTTCTATTGTGTCTGGCTAAATAACCATCAACATGTTAAAATAATTTCAGTATATTTCGTTAGACCTTATAAAATATAATGTTCATTACCTATGTTTTTTTAAGGAATCCGTGTCAGTACTGACACGGTACCAGGTTTTTTTCTACTCTTGTCACAAGCGGCAGTTTAAAGTAGCAAGGATGGAGATAGAAAATGTCGTTTTACCAAAAAATATTCATTATTTTTAAGTCAAAAGAAGCCATTACATATATCACAGTATAGCAGTAGCATAAGATGTATGTAATAAAACAAGATTCCTTTCGATTTTAAAAAAACTAGGGAACTATGGACTATAATACTATGGAAGTATAATAAAGCGCAAATATTCAAGTAGGCGGTACTCTAAAATCCCACCTCGATGTCCGAGCCTAGACCGTGCGTGACTAACGTCATGTGCTGCATTATAGCAGACACTGGTCGACAGTTGATGCTGCGTTGAGTCATGCTACAGTCATTTTATCGGAATATAGTACTACTGTTTTGAATTTAATATTAGACTTTACTCTCCCATAGTATTATATTTCGCTAATATAATTAATATATTGTACAGACGTTGTCCAGAACACGGTAATTTAACTTCGGCTTTCCTAGTATCGCTATGGGACACCACGCCACTGCTGTATGTGCCAAGTTACCGGCCCGCGTCGTACCCTGGCATGACGGTCTGCAGCGCCACTTTCAGCGTGTCGTTGGGCTCGGGCTCATAGTCGTCAAGCTTCTTGCGGCAGCACGGACACTGCGGCCCCGTCGATTTGAACGCCAACTTTATGCATGCCTGGAATATTGTTACAAGCTTTTGCAGTCTGGAAATACACCTTTTCAATAACATTTCACATAAGACCACCTAACAAGTGTGCCCTTTCAAACAAAACGAAAAAAAATCCCAATTGGTCATAGCCATCGAGTAATCGGGATCATTACCTCCTTTTTTGAAGTCGGTCAAAAAACAGTCGGTTCCAGTGAGCAGCTAAGCAATACTTACCGAACAGAAGTTGTGCAGACATGGCGTCGTTACCGGGCTGACGGCCACCTCTTGACAGATGATGCAAAGGAATACTTGCGTCACGCGCTCCACGAATTCCTGCAATACCAACGTTTATAAATAGGTGTACGTGTAAGTGGCATATGCGTAATCTATCCACGAGCTATACTAGATAAATAAATAACAGCAAAAAATAAAAACAAAAAGATATGGCATTTTCGTATGAAACACCTTATTTCCGATTAAATAATTAGGGTTTTCAAAAATATGGGACACCAGATTGCAGCATTGAGAAGTAGGCCAAATCGGTTGCTGTTATAAGATACATTTGTCGGAGCAAAAGAACCTGTCAACAAATGGTCCAATGACAATAAGTCGATTGGACCTTTGGACCCAACTTACGTCACTTTGTGTCGTCGTGACGTTAGGTCCAGTCGACTGACCTGGTATCACATGATAATTGATGGCGGTACTTCTGCACGGTATTCACCTTAATGAATGATGGAAAAATGTAATTCAATAAATGTTCCTACTTACCCGTTTCCCACTAGTGTCAAGCACTTCAAGACACTCCCCCCACAGTTTGTTGTTGAGGGTGTCCCCCCTTATAGCCTCTTTTTCCTCGGCGCTTAGTGAGCTGTTGACCTCCTTGGGCTTTGGCTTGGCCTTAGGGCTCTTCGTGAATATGCTGGCTATCTTGGCCTTCGGACTTTCCGTTATACTTTTGTTTTTAGAGGCTGAAGCACATATTAAAATATTTAAACAACAATACAAAATGCAGATTTTTTATTTAAACAAATAGAAAACCCCGACTGCTTGGTATGTTTAGGAAACTAAGATTCGAAGTTTAGACGATACTCACAGCTAGGAACAACGAACCAGAAACACGGTCGGATAAGCGAGAGGAAAAATATTTTTCTCTTTATTGTTTTGTTTCCGAGTGAACTTGAGAGTTGTAAAGCTATATTTCCCTTTATAATCGTATTTACTCATTTTCAATATGTATGGTATAACCACGGAAATTACTAAAAATATAGACAGAATAATATATGTACTTTTTCAGTTAAAAAATATTTGATTTGGCGCCAGAAATCCGCCGAGGTACTTACGTCTGCCTTTCTGCTTCTTTGCATCGGTCTTCTGCTTCTTCGGCGGTGGGGAGGCTTCGCCCTCGGACTCGGAGCGGTTGCTCTCCCGCAAAGCCCGCTTCTTGCTCACTTTGCCGTTTTTGCTGGACTTCTCCTTAAGCGCCTTCTTTTCCGCTTCAGCTTCCAAGTAGCCATCGGGGTACTGAATGTTACCATAGTGTTTATAAAGATAAAAATTAAAGAGATTCTCGGCTTTCAGACATTTACCACCAATAACTTTTGAACTGCTGAACCGATTTCATTAAGTCAGCTTTCAAACAAAAAATGCATCAAAATCGGTTCTATTCTTTAGGCGTTACGATGCTACAGATGCACAGACACTACAGGAGGTCGTGATAAAATCTAATTTTAGACGACATGGTTACGTACAAAGAAAAAGTACACGTATCACTTTTATGCTGATGAGTTATTTGTATTGCAGCATTGGGACACTACACCTACACACCTACCTCTACCTCAGCTACCCATCTCAAACATTGGCTCCTGATCTATTTATGAATATATGGCGGCGTGAAATTATTATTTAATGTTCACACAATGAAATCTGGCCTTACAGTATTTCAGCGGCGCAGCGTAAAAAAAAGACAAGTAAAGCCGGAGCAAAAAACGGGTATAAGTAAAAAATATACATGCATTTAACTACATACCTTATAACTAAGAAAGGTAATTCCTGTCTTTCGAGAAGAACAACCGCATCTATTAAACTTTTTATCAAGTTTCGATTACGCTCCACTTTACGGTTATGGGCTTCGAAATTATTGCCGAAAAATGTCTTGAAGTCATATAATAATAAACAACTGCATAAAGGTTTCTCACTTTGTACATGTTTTTTAGCTGAGTTCGTTATATATATTATTATTGATGTCTGAAAATCCACCTCGATTTATTTTCAAATGATAATATAGAAAAACAAATTGACTCACTGAGCAAGTAGGTACCAGCCATTTTCACTTACTTGATTCGAGAAGACATAAAAACACTATACAAAAACACACACGACACTTGGCAAGTCAAATTACACTGATTTCGACTCTTTTAAATCTATTTATCACAAGATATTACAATAATTAGAAATAATCATTAGCATACATTGCATTCAGAGAGCGCTCAATGTCGACGGGATAGTTTTCATTCAAATGAATTTGATTGGCCACCCCACCCCCAATCAAATTCCTTTAGTCCACGTGGACACTTGTCAATTATTAAGGGCAAAATAGGACTTTAATGGTATGCAGATAAAGTTTACTAAATTACTAAATTTTTATAAGCTGACGTTCTTCGGCTTATATTCGCTCTATTGCGACAGTGTTTCTTATGTGTGAATGTTGTCGCTTTGTGCGTGTATTGCATACTGTTGAAATATTGGATTCCCGAAAAGACGAGCGGGTTATCGCAGATTTTATAAGTACGTGAACGTATAGTACAATTATGAATGTGTGCGTAAGTGCGTTTGTTTATGTGGATCTGAGCCGTGGGTAGAGATGTGCCGAGCGGCAAATTCCCCGTTGCCGGCAATATTCCCAATCTTGCCATTGCCGGCAAATTTCCATTTTGCCGGGAACATTGGCAATATTGCCGATCCACTTAAATTGCTTTATTATTTCAAAATTTTGATTATTTTGTAAATAAACTACAAAGGACCATGCGCAAAAATGTATGGACCGTGGTCCAAACACCAATAACTTTGCTCAACAGTGATAAAAACTATGCCAAATAAAAGCATTTGAAGTGTAGATCATTTCATTCTATTAGCACCAAGCCGAAATCAAGCGCCAACATGGTGTTTTTTTACATGCCTTGTTTCATTTATTACCTATAAAAATGTACTTACTTATTAAAAATGTCAAGTATTTTTGATAGAAGTTTCACCTAGCGATGATATTCTTGAGACTATCTATATATTACATTATTTTTAGGGTTCCAGTGAAGCAAAAGGGTATATCTTTTAATAAAAAACCGTCATTACATAGTTACCCAATGGCGGCTTTCTTGGAATTAAAAATGCATCGAAACTCCATGTTCGCGCTAGATATTGACTTAGCCGTCATAATATAAAATAAAGTGTATTCCAAAACCTTTCATTTGGTATAACTTTCAACGTTGTTGAGGGGTTGGACCAAAATGTCGCAAGGTCCTTTATTAAGAAATAACCGCCTAGGTGTAAGTTGGACTCGCGCACGCAGGGTTCCGTACCATTATCTATAAAAAATCACATTTGTTGTATGGGAGCCCCCCTTAAATATTTATTTTATTTTAATTTAATTATGTATTTTTATAGTGCATATACAACTAAATATTCTGTGAATATTGCAAGCCTCTAACTGTTGCCGTTATTGATATTGAGCTAAAAACGCTAAAAAAAACACGTTTTTTGTGTGGGAGCCCCCCTTAAATATTTATTTTATTTTGTTTTTAGTATTTGTTGTTATAGCGGCAAAAGAAATACATTTGTAAAAATGTCAGCTGTCTAGCTATCACGGTTCATGAGATACAGTCTGGTTACAGACAGACGGACAGACAGGCGCATGGAAAGACAGACCGACGGACAGCGGAGTCTTAATATTAGGTAGTATATTATTACTCTGTGGTATTAGGATCCCGGCAAAACGGGACCGGCAAATTCGGGCCTAATTGCGAAAAATTTGTCCTCGAGGGAAGTAAGGATCCCGGTTTTACCCTTTGGATATGGAACCCTAAAGAACTCGCCGCATCCGCATCCGCAAATGCGGAACATTTGTATCCGCAAATGCGGAACATTTGTATTCCTTTATACATCTGCATCCGCAAAAGCTTCGCATAGATTGATGCGGATGCAAATGCGGCTGCATATTTAGAGAATAAAAGCCCCTGGATTTCAATGAAAATCTACTTAATAAGTGGATATAGTTAACTATTAGTTCGCCCGAATTGTAAACCCGCTAACCTCATATCTTAGTAACCACTTGACAGATTCGGCTCATGTTTTATAACTTAAAAATTAATCGAGTTATAGTTAAACAAACATACATACTTACATACATAAATACAAACGCCGGATGGTTCAAGTAGACTCGGAGAACTTTGCTTCACTTGCTTTTTTAATTAAAACTGTAAACTCGCGAACCCCATATTTCGGCAACCCCTTCACTCTTGAATCCGATAAAAGATGCTCAAGTTATCGTCAAATAAACATACACAAATACATACTAACGTTGGATTGTTCAAGTAGACTCTTCGCTAGCTTTGCTCGCTTGTTCAATGAAGAAAAACACTTCTTTTTTGGTTGATCTCTAAAAATTGTGTAAAACATCTAGAATAATACTGCGTTTTTTATTTTTTTATCTTTAAAACTGACTGACATACGCCGCGTATAACTGAGGCATGTCCAAAAAACGGCCCATTACTACGTGACGCTTCGATGACGTCATTGAACAACTTGCGTTCGTACCGGCTGGCCAGTTAGTACTTATTTCTGCGTTTGGACGAATATTTCACGCACATTAGATATAAAATGGCTAATCTGCTTACAAGAAAATCGTGTCTTGTGATTAACTGCACTAGTACCACGGTAAAAACACCAGAAAAGCTGTTTTTTCAATTCTTCGAGATTTAAAAAATGTGAAAAAAATGGTTTAACGCTGCGAAGAGAGCTATATTGTTGTGAAGACCAAAATAGAACAAACATACATGTATGTTTACTCGAAATTTAGTAGATCGAAAATAAAATTTAGGCCCAACGCAGACGACAGACTAAACCGTGCCGCACTTTTCAGTCTGTGAGAAGAGAAATCATGGATTCACATGCAGTAACGCACACGACGCGCAAAAAGTCCGGCGAGCAACGTGTGCGTTACTGCGTATGATTCCACAGGTTCTATTTTCACAGACTATCACAGACTAAAAAGTGCGTCACGTATAGTCTATCGTCTGCGATGGGCCTTAGTAGGCAAAAGTATTAAATAGAATATTTTAGTTCGAACATGAACTAAATCAGTCAAGGGGTTGCCAAGATATGGGATTTGCTAGTTCACAGTTTAGGTCAAACTACTAGAATGACATACCTACATCGGGGCAAACTACTAGAATGATATACATTTTCAAACATATTAAAACTAGTATTTCGCCCTGAACTGTGAACTCTTTAACCCCTTGCTCGTAATTTTATTAGCCAAGTCTACACACCTAACAATTTTTTTTAAATTTCCGATCGAAGATACTTAAGTCACCGTTATTTATGTAGGTACTAATTGAAATATGTAAAAAAACTTCGTATTCGCATCCGCATTCGCGATTGTGAACCTTTAATAATCCGCATCCGCGGATGTCGAAGTTGTTGTATCAGCAACAACCCTGGTCTGCATTTGGATGGGTCACCACAAGTGGCATAAAATTTCTTGAGCCCCTTCGTGCTTCGGAAGGCACGTTAAGCCGTTGGTCCCAGCACAACATAAAGCAAAGGTACGTGTAGTCAAGTTTATACTAAGTATATGAACTTGTCTTCAAATATAAGTTTGCAAGTTTTTATGTAACGGAACCCTCAATGGGCGACCGACTCACACACGGCCGGTTTATTTTTTAGATTACCTACTTAAGGCCATACCCAAATTTTCCGGGGTCCAGTGCGAACGTGAAGCTTTTCTACGCACATTAGCTAAAAGTGGCCGTTTTTCGCAAATGTGCGTAGAAAAACTTCACGTTCGCACTTTAAATTATAAACAGTAGTTCATAAAATAGTTAAAAGGGTTATCTAGGGTTTGACCAAGACGAAATTTTAAATGATATCACCGTTCTCTTTCAAATGATTTATTTTAAATGAGGGCGCCACTGGACCCTGGAAAATTCAGGTAGCCCCTTAACATAGTAATTATTTCTTGACTAAGACAAGTAATATTGACAAATCTGTATGTACCGGCAATTTACAGGGAATTTTGCCGGCAATATTGCCAGTAATTTGCCGGGAACATTGGCAGTTTGTATGTAGGATCTATATTTTTTTAAGATGTCTCATATAATACATTTATTTAATGAGTTTTTTAAATCAATATATCTAATATTCTCAATATTTAGGCAATATTCCCCAAAATTGCCACGTCGGGCAATCTTGCCGGCAGCGTTGCCGGCAATATTCCCAATGTTGCCAATGTTGCCGGCAACGGCACAGCTCTAGCCGTGGGTAATGCCGCTTGATCCGGGCTTACGCTAGTGGAAAAATAGATATTTATAAATGCGCGGAGCACGGGGGAAAGCCATAATTGTTCATAATAAAAAAATGTATATATTAGGATCAGCTAGGCCAAGCCGTAAGGAATCGAGTTATAAGGAATCTTCGCTACTGCAGTATTTTATTTTAACACACACCAAGGCATTTTGTTTTATGTTTACCATGTTTTCGTATAGTTTTCGCTTCGCATAAGAGCTAGCAAGTCACTAATGTGAAGAGATAGTGAGTTACAATTGAACGGAACAAACCAGTTATAATAAATAATACACTATAAATAATAATAATGAGCCATTTCACTTATTAGATAAAAAGTACTAAAAGGCCTCTTAATGTTGGCTTTGGCCCCTTGAACGCCCCAAAGGACCGGCTCCCCATGGACCAGTGGCTGAAAAGCATACCAACCTTTTATTGATCATAAATGGATAACAGTGACAATTGATCCCACACTAGACAAGGCCTGTATCGTGGGTATTATAGCTCTTTGCCTACAGGCTAGTAAAATTGAAGTAAACGTTTTGTGAGTACTCACAATAATGGCGTATTCCTTCGCGTCCGGCTCCCAGGGCGCGGGGTTGGGGTCGTCGCGCCGCAGCAAGTACTTCCACACGCGGTACCCGGACAGCCCCTTCTCGGGGTAGTACTTCACCACTTTGTAGATGCCGTCGTACCTAACGAATGAAAATCTTATATTTACTATCAAAGATCTACATAATACGGTGTATGACTCATTTTATATCAAAATGGGACATAATCTGATTCGGAAAACGAATATGAAGAGGTGAAACACTGCTGAGCCCGCTCGCTAGCTGGCGCTGTAGCCTACGCTTAGTGTCACTAGTGTTACTCACCGGATGCCCTCCTTGGGCGCGTACTTGGGGAAGTGCTTCATCATCTTGTAAGAGCGCACGACGCGCACCGGCTTGCCGCTGCGCCAGTTGTCGCCGGCGTCGCCGCCGTCCTCACTGATCACTTTCACAGCACAGTTTCGCGCCAATGCTCTGCAACGATAACATTGTCATCTAATTCCCCTATTCATAAAAATTAACTGGTTTTTTTTAGTTCAAACTACTTTTATCCCTTTGCCTCGTTTCTATAATTGACAAACCAATTTTCTTGCTGCTTTCTGTAATTTGTTTTGTATAAAATATTATACAAAAGCAAACACCGTCAAATTACTTATTCTATTTATTCATAGACCTAAATTTTTGGCCGAAGGGTGTGGTTTATCGCGTCGTTTTCGCAAAACAATACCCGAAAGCTCGATACCGCGCAACACGCCGCAGTCTTTACGTTTAGTATTGGGATAAATAATGTTAGACTAATATGAGTCTATAAGGAACATATTTTTATGCTTTAAATAAATACATTTGATTTGAATATTAAATGGTAATGCTGGCAGTTGGTGGGACACAGCGCGACGAACTGATAGCAATAATAATTGAAGCAAAAAGGTTCTCGAATGACACCCCACCCATGAGGTGGTCAGACGACCTTACCAAGGTTCTAGATCGGTCATTTTGGAAATCCTTGGGAGACGCCTATGTTCAGCTGTGGACGTTATGCGGCTGAAATGATGAATGATGATGATGATTAATTGGTAACTGACTTATTTTCCCTTGTAAGGGTCTGGTCACACGACTGTTCGGCGGTGCGCTTGTTGCCAGACAGGTCTCGTCCGCCGCTGCCCGTGTACGTGAACTCGTTGCCGTTGTCCACGTCGTCTTCATAGCCACCTGTGAAATTCATGTAAATGCAGGTACATTATGTATGCCTAAGGAAGTAGAGCGTAGAACCGTAACACCACGTTTAGCGTGATGGTGAGCGTTAAATGGAGTAAAGGAATCAAGTTAGGAATGTTGCTAGCCGCATCGTCTATTGACACGATGGAGTTTCTTGCACATTCCCTTGATCGACTTTTGCACGAGCGCGGTGTAGTAGTGAATAAAGTGATGTTTGAAAGACAATTCGCCTGTCGACATTTGATTTCCTTCGTAAATATTCTGACATATTACAAATCCACTCCATTTACTGCTAAAAGTATAATGTAGACCTCCGGAGTGGCGGAATGGCGGTTAATCACTACGCCATGTAGGTTGTCACGTCGCATGAGATTCTGTTGAAAGCAAATCCAGCAGAAAAGGGAATCTCGAAGACAGTGTATCTATTGAAACGAAAATCTAAAGAAATGGGCAATATCATCAAAATCGCATGCGGTATGTAGCTTACCTGACAGAACTATGCTGTAGGCTCCCTCCACGTCACGACCGTGTATCCCGGACACTGGAGGTCGGTGAACTCCGGTCTCTGACAACTAAAACATTGCAAAAATTAACTGATCTGATATTTGGTCTCTGACAACTAAAACATTGTAAACCTAACTAATCTGATATATTTGAAATTAATCCGCTAGTTTCCAAAAGCCAAGTCAGATAATTTTTTCTTAACGTCAAAACAAACAGTCTTTAAGGGATTCGTTTGAACTACCGAACAGTGACGTCATAGTTTCTTGGAGTCTTAACCTGTCGTCTGTGCAAAACACCAGACACAATAGTAAAACAATGCATGTCGACCGGATTCCGGTCTGTGAACAGATGACAGGTTAAAGAGCTCTATCAGTTTTTCTGCATTAATAAATATCAAACCATGTCAAAAATGGATATTATCAATAACACGTGAAATTATTTTGTGACGTTTTATCCTGATAACCAAAAAATTTTTGACCCATGTTACTAACTACCCTACACTTCATATGAAAATGAATAGCAGCCAACAAGTACACTAGTGATTTACAAAGTATATTAATTACATACAGACATATAGATACAAGCGCCTGCCCCTTCCGGTTGTAGGTTGCTTCTCAAATCACTACACCACTATCGCTCTGTATACAGTTAAGTTTATAAGTAATCTATCAAACTCCTGCTTCGCAGGTTTCCTGTCGTCTTGTTTTACGACAACACCTGGAATCGCATTGCTGCCCCGCCAAGCGACGCGACAAACGTGATTATATTGGAACTCCTGCTCCGCAGGTTTCCTATCGCATCTGAATATGCTTTCATAAATAGTATTATTATAGTTATTCATAGATACCTGTATTCTAAATCTCCAGCACATGCCCACTTCGATACCAGGAATCGGTCCGAAATGATTCGGCGGCATCGCACACGTCTTCGTTTTACCTGAACACACCACAAATCAAAATTAAATTTGGTCGAAATTAATGCATTATTACAAATTATTTGTCAGAGTTGTATCAACATAATAATATTAATCTTTATACAAATAAATGTATTATTAATTAAGAGTATTTAACTGTGAACAAAATTGTCTTTGACATCACCTAATTTCAATAAACATCTTATAAGATAATACAATTTTAAAATAACTCTCAAACAAAATTCACACGCGCCGCATGATGAGCGCTGGCCGGCGGGCGAGGAGAGGCGGTGCTTGCGGGTATAAAGCAGAGGAGGTAGGTTTGTAATCAAAAAATAAATATGATTCCCAAAATAACTATACCACGCGGACGAAGTCGCGGGCACAGCTAGTCAATTATAAAACAAAGTCGCCTTCCAACGACAGTCTCTATTAAACTAACATTTTTCTACTATGACGTCTATGATCGACCTTCTTTTTACTATAGGTAATCTATACATATAATAAAACACTAAAAAAGTGTGTATGTACATTAAATATATTTCCAAAAAATAATATTGTGGGCGATGGAGACATAGTACAAACAGTTAAAATAAAAATGTCTGTCTGTCTGTTTCTACACGCTAATCTTTGGAAATACTAGACGGATTCGATTGAAACGTTTTTATTATATAGCTGTTAAGCCTGGGCAACATATAGGGTATAATTGATTTTGGAAAATGGAACACCTGATGCAGAACCATAACGGTCCAGCTAAACTATAAGAAATATAAAAATGACGCGTTTGCAAAAGTTGTTCAGCCTGATGAGCATTTTCCGGAGTCATAAAGAACAAGGTCGCGAGCTTCGGCTAGTCTTGTAATAAAATCAAAGTCTATTTTGTGAAGGTCATTATTATAAAGACGGTATTGCCTAGGCATGTAGACGACATCAACTAACAGCACTGCAGCGTTTTCTCCGACTACAACTTACCGACACAAGCCATTCCCCGTCCCCAGTCCTTCTTGGAGGAGTTGTTCTTCTTGGTCTGCTTTGCGGCGCCCGGGGCGACGACCTCCTTGGTGTCACGCTTGCACGCCGGGCAGTACCAGTCGTCCTCCGGCAGCTCCCTCAGCGGAGGCTTCAGGCAGGTCATGTGGTAGCCGTGGTTGCACTCGTCACATAGAACTATCTGTGAGGCGAGCGATTTTTAGGTATCAGAGTCTGCCCGGCCGCCGCTTATGCCTGAGCGCCAACGCTCGCATCCAACGAGCTCGCAGCAAACTTTAAAGACGCCATTATATGTGAATCGAAATGTATTTGAGGAATCTGATGAACGACTCTGCACTATCTTATACTCCATTTGTTTGGGTATTTAAATTAATGTAAACAATCTTGACATGTCTTTTTATTGAAATATACACTTTATAAATCAATAATTTTGCTAATTACAAAATAATTATGTTATAAATTATAAAAATGGGCAAAATGCAAATCATGTTAACAGGCGATGCGGCTAGCAACCCATTACTGTATTGATTGCTTTTCCATCTTCTCGCCCACCATGACGCTAAAAGTGGCTTTTGGGTCTTGTGGCCCTGGGCTCTGCATAGAACCGCAACACCCAAAATGCTCTGTCTGCCCCATTAGGGATAAAGACGTGATAGTATGTATGTATGTATGTATAAATTATAAATTACATATTTACTTTGTAATTTGCAAAGGCATTGATTTATAAAGTGTCTATTTCAATAAAAAGACATGTCAAGATTGTTTACATTTATTTAAATACCTAACCGAATACAGTATAGAATACTATAAAGTATTGACATAACTCTGAAGGTATAACAACACAACAATCCTACCCTTGTTTGCTGGAATACCAGACACATAGCTCGCGTAGATCTACGTTATAGCGGCTCCCTGGGCAATGATGCAGCGGACGAATTGGCGAGATTTCTTTGAGTAAATAAGCAGAATGAACTTAACCTTTACAATATACTTTACTTTAACATAAGTAATTTTAATCTCGCAACAATCTTTTTATATAATAATATATATTCATTCTATGAGGTAATAAACTGAAGGGTTTGTTTCTTTTCAGAACATTTAAATAAAAACTTGTTTTTAAAAAATTACAAAAAACTATTTTTTTGTAAATTGTATTTGAACCATTGTGTTTACTCGTATATCATAATTAATAGTAAAAACTATAGCCTTACTTTCTCAGGGTTTTCCTTTCCGAGGCACTGATAGCAGCCGCAGTCGCGACATGGCGCATCTTCGTCGTCTCGGCAAGTCAAACATTCCAGAGGTAGGGCTCCTAAAAATGAGAGCTGTTGCTTTTTATCAAATAAAAGATGTAACAATATATCCTCAAACTACCTTTATTTATGGGTTGATTCAGTCCATTATATTATACCGAACTACATTCCCAAGAAACATATGTATGCTGAACTGGCTGGACATCCAGGTAAAAGAAACTTAAAATGTTTTTGATATTGAAATAAGTATGTTTCTTGGGAATGTTAATAATTATAATGGCCTGTATCAAACGTTTTTTTTTTTTTTTTTAATAGTCACTAGTGTGAAGCGTCCCAATCAGAATACTCTTTTTAGGCAGTTCTTTCTTTACGTAACACAGACCATTCGTAACATAACACACCTATTGTGTTATATACAACTTGAAAGAGACATACCGGGTATGTCCCTTCCACGTTGTATATTTTCGCTTAAAATCTATGTACTTAATTTCCTATGAGATTGTATGGAAAAAATTAATATATTTTTATCTTATCTTAAGCCTTCTCCATATTTGAGATAAAATGTCTATCTGTCAATCAACCTATCTTTATCAGTTCCTATTTTATTATACTGGTAGTAGTTTGCCCGAACTGTGAACTCGTAAATCCTATATCTCGGCTAACCCTTTATTGATTTAGATCAGTGGTTCCCAAACTTATTTTGTCTACTGCCCACTTTGAGAATAAATATTTTTTTAGCGCCCCCATTTTTTCACCTATTTAAAAACCAGCCAACTGATACAAGAATGCACAATTCGGGTTATTTAACAAAAACTTGTTAAAACATGATAGATATCTACGAGTACTAATAACTATTAAAATGCGAAAGTGTGTCTGTTGCCTTTTTATTTGTTTGTTTGTGTCTACTTTCATTACGAAACGGAGCGACCGATTGACATGATTTTCATTTTTTCTATATTCAATAAAATAGGACAGATATATGAACTACGCGGAGAGAAATATAGAACCGAGTTTGAGCAATCTTTTAATTCATATTAGTTGATGTTCACAAGTTGTTGTTGAGAGTCGAGAGCTCTTGCAGTCGTTGTTTAAGAGGCCTCCTAGCTAAATAAAGCTCCTAGCAAAAAAAAAAACATTTTCTTTCTGGGTCTCTTACCGCCCCCCTTGAGACCTGCAGCGCCCACAAGGGGGCGTTATCGCCCACTTTGGGAACCACTGATTTAGATACTACTTGAACTGAAAAATTCTATTGGCTGTATATACATTAAAGCCGGCACACAACTTCACCAGTGTTTAAGAATAGGGAGTGCCTCCGCTGCCAGCGCTGGTTGCCGAATTGGCTGCCGGTGCTGGTCTGCTGGTATACAAGATCTGTCTGTGTTATTATTCGAACAAAAATACTCTAGTTATCGTTGAACAATCATACCCACATTCCACATACATACAAAAGCTAGATTCGTAGACTTCGTTTGCTTTGCTCACTATATGGTATCCTATTGTAGGGCAAAGACCTGCCCTTTTTGCCATTTCATATCTATAAAAATAATTATAATTATTCATACTTTTGTCAGGAGGTGTAATCATCAATTTCTTGTACTCCTCCGTTCTGTCCGCTAATGGTACAACTTCTTCAATGGCAAATATCTTGTCATGTACCCGCACTCTTGTTTCATTCTGGGGCACGGCATCTGGCCCGAGGTATAGTGTTCCTACTAACTCATAATTACTTCTTTGTTTCTTAATTTCATCCACCTTAAAATCATACCTGTAAAAATATAATAAAAAATAATACGCTTCTGAAGAAGTGTTTTAAACCTCTCCATTTATAACGTTGTGGCCAGTTCAATCTGTGTGATTTGTCCTTGTATATTTATTTTTTTATCTTCATCTCTAATGGAACTAATGCTCAACGTGAAAGTGAAAAAAATAACTGGCCAAGTGCGAGTCAGTTGCGCATGAAGGATTCTGTACCACTACCTAATATGAAATCATGTTTGTTGTTTGGGAGCCCCACTTAAATATATATTTTATTCTTTTTTAGCTATCACGATTCATAAGATACAGCCTGGTGACAGACAGACAGAAAGATGGAGAGACGGACGGAGAGACTGAGGGACAGACGGATGGACAGACGGATGGACGGACGGACGGACAGACGGATGGACGGAATCTTAGTAACAGGGTCCCGTTTCTACCCTTTGGGTATGGAACCCTAACGATCAAAATACTTATGAATTAAAAATAGCGCACGTAGGGTTTCGTATTATTTATAAAATCTAGTTTTTTGTATGGGAGCCGCCCCCCTTTAATATTTATTTTATTTAATTTTTTTTATTTATTATTAAAATAAAAATACAACTGAGTATTTTGAATATTTCAAGTGCCTACCTGTGCCATTATTGATATCGAGCAAATAAGGGCAAAAAAGTCGCGTTTGTTGTATAGGAACCCTCCTTAAATATTTATTTTATTTTGTTTTTAGTATTTGTTGTTATAGCGGCTACAGAAATACATAATTTGTGAAAATTTCAACTGTCTAGCTATCGTGGTTCTTTAGATGCAGCCTGGTGACAGACTGGATAGACGGACAGATGGACAAACAGACAGATGGACAGACAGACAGACGGACAGACAGACAGACAGACGGACAGACAGACAGACAGACAGACAGACAAACAGACAGACAGACGGACAGACAGACAGACAGACAGACGGACAGACAGACAGCAAAGTCTTAGTAATAGGGTCCTGTTTTTTCCCCTTTGGTGGGAACAGAACCCTAAAAATGACAAATATTACATGCACAAATAAAATCATGTTTTACGCAGTTGCAATATGAGTTACTTTTCTTTTAGTTAAAATAACAAACATGGAAAAAACTCAATGGACTCTCAACAATGTGAGAAATACACATATCAGTTTTAAGCTGCTGGAATAAAATGCAATAAACGCATAAATAAATAGATAAAGGTAGGAAAAGAATAACAAACAATTGGCTCACAACAGAATGAGAGAAGATGGAAAGAAAATATGAGCTACCGACCCCATATGAGAGTATAGAAATGATAAGGCAAAGGATAAATGAACAAATAAAAAAAATCATAAACCACATTAATTATGTACCAGTATCCTTTTTCAGAAATATCTTCAGTGTTGTGGTTCACCATCACCCTTTGTCCGACTTTCAAATCTTCAATATTAATAATAGTTCTGGCTCGAGGTCTTATATCTTTTAATTTGCAGTAGTAGTCTGTGCTGCTATCCCTAAGGCAAAAAGATAATAAAATTAACATATATATCATACAACATAATTTATACATTGGCAATACTGTACTATTTAACAAATGGTATTATTATCCGAATGCATCATTATGATCTCCAGACCAGCAGGTTAACATCCCATGGCTCCAAAGCCTCTCTGCCATGCACCCAGGAGCTTATTTATGATGACAGAATTCTACTAACCTCCTGCTCTAAACTTATTCTACACACAATTATTCTATAGATGGTTCCGACCAAGGACCAAGAATCACAGCCTCTATTATATGTATAGACTCATTGCAATATCATTACTTTTGTCTGCATATGTTTCTGTTGTTCATTATGTCTGGCATTAAGCTCTTTAAAAAAAATACCTTAATAAGCCATTTTGAGCTACAGAAACTCGATGAAAAACTTTGGAAGATGTAAAAAAACTAAATATCATCACTAAATATCTTGCCGGCTATAACTACCATAGAAGTAGAATTTTTTTACTGCGTAAAAAGAACACACTAGCCGAGTGCGATAGATAATATGATAAGTGTGACAATGAGACAAGTTTTCATACAAAACATGTCAGCCTTTGTCACCCTGGCTCGAACATCTTTACACGAAAATTTGATTTTCCAAATTGTAAACTGTGTTATTTTATAAGTTATCTTATACTGGAAAGATGGTATCGTACTGCTTTACCCATAGTTTGTGTATTAGGTACAAATACAACCCATAAAAAGTTACAAAGAAATATTTCCAGTAACTCTGGTGTCAGATCTTTTAAGCTGCTTAATACGACAACTGCTACCATGCTGACAATTGGCTTTATGTGCTTTTCAAAAGCATGGAGGGCCTTAAGAAATGTTTATGCCACTTGTAGTCACCTATTCACATAGCTGACTACGCTTACGATTAAGCCCGCTTATGATTAAGGCCATACCCGAATTTTCCGGGGTCCAGTGGCGCCGCCATTTAAAATAAATCATTTAAAAGGAAACGGAGATATAATTCAAAATTGTGTCTTGGTCAAGCCCTAGATAACCCTTAAAACTATTTTATGAACTACTGTTTATAATTTAAAGTGCGAATGTGAAGCTTTTCTACGCACATTAGCTAAAAGTGGCCGTTTTTCGCAAATGTGCGTAGAAAAGCTTCACGTTCTCACTTTAAACTACAAAAAGTAGTTTAAAAAACACTTTGAATGGGTATCTAGAACTTGACCAAGACACAATTTTAAATGATATCTCCGTTTCCTTTTAAATAATTTATTTTAAATGGCGGCGCCACTGGACCCCGGAAAATTTGGGTATGGCCTTAAGCCCGGAGTTGCAACAAAAGTAACACCTACCAGACTATTTATTTAGAAGTAAAAAGAAAAGCTCTTACTCTGCCTCTAATTCCACCTTGAACAGCAAATTTGAGTCTTCTACTGTATAACTACAGTCACTATTACTATTATTTTCATTTTCATTTGATTTCTTCTTGCTTTTGGGGGATTTTGAGAAATATTTAGCAATACCCTTCTTTTTTGTTTTTGGGCTGCCATCACTTGATTCAGTTGGTGGTTTATTTTCCAAATCTTGTTTATCATTGATGTCACATTCACCATTATTTGCAGTAGTTTCCTCTGATTTTGTGGTAGCATTCAGTGGGTGTGGTGCATTTGGATCTCGGACTATCCTTACAATTTTGCCTTCAAACCACGCTCCCTGCTCCATATCTCGCATGTCTATTAAATCTCCAACAGAATAAAGAGAACTCTCGGCATCTAAGTCAACAAAATGGAAATATAGTTATTTTAAAATGAACACAACAACATTCTTCTTGTTGTTATTAGTATTATAATTACGGGACTTACCGCGATTAATATAGTTTTTTGCCAGATATTGCGACGGCCCTTATGCCATCATGGTCGCTGGCCGACAGCCGGACATCCATCGCAGTTCCTCAGTCGGCCAGCGACCATGATGGCAGAAGAGCCGTTGAAATATCTGGCAGAAAACGATATTAATCTCGGTAAGTCCCGTAATACTAATAACAGTAATTGTGACCGCGAAACTCTAAAATCATATATTCTTCTTGTTGTACAGCCTTAGTCCACTGTTGGACTACAGGCCTCTCCCAATCAAGGAAAGATTTATCCATCACAACCCTGGGCAGGCAGGTTGGTGGTTACAGTAAATGGTGTATAAAATTTTTGCACAGATTCAGCTGCCTCTTGTTTGTTACCGACAATATCTGTTTTAGTCAACTTGTACGACACCTGTGGGAGGGAAAAGGAGTGATGACCAATCATATTCCACACTGCCTTTACCACAGGTCTTGTATAATTTCCAGTTAATAAAATGAAATATAATTATATAATTTGCAGTTATTAAAAATAAGTCAACAAACCATTATAGATTATCTCTTGTGGTTTGATGGCAGAAGTGACTTCCTCTTTTTGATCCTTAACATTTTCTGGCACAGCCTTGTCTGAGTTTTCTTCAGCCTGCGCCCTAACCATAAGCTGGATGACATCATTGAGTTTAATATTGTAGTCATGAAAAGTATATCCATTTTCAAGCTGAAATCACATGAATGAGGTAATGTTAGAAGAGCAAAGAGCAGGATTTTGCCCTGCAGTGAAACATATCACAGAAACGCTTTGGAAAGAATTCATCAATATTATTATTAGGTACTGTCCTGCAGAAACCATGTATCTGAATCAGAATTTTGAGAACATTACACAGAAACAACAAACAACTTACCAATTTCCCGCCGTAAAACAACCTTTGCAGTTTGGGTTCGACACAGAATTTTTCTTTGATAATCCGACGAAACTGGTCAATTTTCGTCAATTTAGACTCCACAACGACAATGGTATCAGGTTTACCAAAGAGTCTGACGCGGACATGCATTTTAGCTCCCTGTAAGTACTAAACACATAAATACAGGTACTAACATTTCTCCATACTAATAAAATCTTTTTTCACAACCACGCTTTTGCTCGTAATCTGGCGGTATATTACTTTACTCTTTGTCTGGCGGTGTGCTCAATTACAATTTTTTACAATAAATCCTGCCTGCCTCTAATGCCAGAGTTGTGCCAGAGGATAAAAGTGACATTAAAAAGAGCGCGAACACAGCGCGAAGTTTTTCCTTCCAGAAACGTTCTGTTTTACGCATTACGTGATACACGCCATCGTTTTATAACCATTGAAACTTAATTAAATTGGTAGGTACCTACCTAAACATAGAAGTGTTAAAGGTGCCTTTAATCGAAAAAATAGACAATTTTAAGAAAAAAAATTGAATAAAAACAATCTACTTGTTATCAGGATCATGGTATAATAAAATAAGGTATTCTCTTCCCGAGATGGAACTTGACTACGTCACGAAAGTGTTGCCACTGGCCACTGGTTGTTCTTTTCAGTAAATTTAAGGAATTTCTCAATTAGTCCATGAATATTAAATAAAATATTAAGTAACTTAGCTAGTTAGTATCTCGCGATCCTCGCGTGATTCATCAATTCAATATTTTATAAATTGATATAATGGATTATTAATTCGAAATTGGTACATATATAAAGTTCAAAAATGCATTACGCTCAGGTAATTTAATTTCACACAGTGGCAGCACTTCAAACTGATGACGTAGTCAAGTTCCACCTACGTCATCAGCTGTCACGGGAAGAGAATACCTTATTTTATTATCTTTTATTTAATTTTAAACATTACACCGGAAGTGACGACACAAATCAATCGATATTTACATTTTTCCTTTGCCTGTCAACTGTCAATATCTACTGTTTAAAGTACCGTCGATATGTTGGTTGTTGTCAGTTGTTGTCAAGTTGTTGCGTTGGTAGAAGACAGTAAAGGCGGGTCTCCTGCGCCAGAATTCTCGAAACATTACACAAAAAACATGAAACAAAAACAAAACAAAAATATTATTTTTCATACACAAACCGTTTCCTGCAAATAATTTCTGTTTTGAATGAAACATTTCTTTATGGTTGACTTCATCATGAGGTGCTACTTTTCAAACGCGGAGTCACTAAACGAACGGTTTTTTGTATGGAAAAACCATTCGTTTAGATGACTCCGTGTTTCAAAAATGACACTTAAGATACCTAATAATATTTATTTCTGATTACTGTTATCATCATTTTTGCCAGACGAAGAACTAGAAGATGTGTTCTGCGTTTTACCAATTGCAGATAATAGAGATAGGCTCCAAAGGACTCGTACCCAAAACCATAAAATAATTAAATAAGCGGCCAACTGCGAGTCGGACTCGCCCATGAAGGGTTCCGTAGTAGCAAATAACATAATATAAAAGTATTGTAGTATGTTTTTTTAATTTTTATATTTGAGTTGATTGAATGAAAGGTAAATTGCCGTTTACGATATATGACTTTTTTTAAAAAAAACTACTTACTAGATCTCGTTCAAACCAATTTTCGCTGGTAGTTTTCATGGTAATGAACAACATATATTTTATTAAGTTTTATCATTCTATTATTTTAGAAGTTACGGGGGGGGGGGGGGGGGACACACTTTTTTCCACTTTGGAAGTGTCTCTTGCGCAAAGTATTCGGTTTAGAAAAAAATGCTATTAGAAACCT
Organism: Acrobasis consociella; assembly: GCA_963555685.1. NCBI lineage: Eukaryota > Metazoa > Arthropoda > Insecta > Lepidoptera > Pyralidae > Acrobasis > Acrobasis consociella. The sequence continues at coordinate 25,403,329 of OY743104.1, forward strand.
CAATATGATTTTTGAAGACCTATCCATAGATATCGCACACGTATGGGTTTGATGAAAAATAAATTTTTGAGTTTCAGTTCTAAGTATGGGGAACCCCCAAAATTTACTGTTTTTTTTCTATTTTTGTGACAAAACCTTAATGCGGTTCACATAATACACCTACTTACCAAGTTTCAACAGTATAGGTCTTATAGTTTCGGAAAAAAGTGGCTGTGACATACGGACGGACAGACAGACAGACAGACATGACGAATCTATAAGGGTTCCGTTTTTGCCATTTGGCTACGGAACCCTAAAAAGAAACCCTTCCCCTCTCGCCCCGCGCAGTACATGTTTTCCATCTACTTTAGAAAGCAGAAACATGTGTATGCCATAGACAATTGTGTATAGCCACGCCCCTTTGTTTGCGTGTTTTTGTGTAATGTTTCGAAAATTTAGGTGCAGGAGACCCGGCTTAACAGTAACAATATAATATAGTGGTGCCATTTTTGAAACGTGGAGTCACTAAACGAATTTATGTTTTAAGTGTAAGGAAAAAGCAGTCGTTTAGGTGACACCGCGTTTCAAAAATGGCGCTTCAGTACAGTACTGAAAGTGAAAATTGTCAACTTTACTCAAAAAATCTTCATTGTGACATCACTTCCTCAAATAAGCTTGACCTTGCTTGAAAATGAAGGTCAATGGGATTTTTGCAAATCTTATACCTTTAAACGAGCAATTCTTGTACATTTATATATATATTTATAAATTTCCGTGATCTCGAAAACGGCTCTAACGATTTCGCTGAAACTTGGTTTATGGGGGTTTTCGAGGGTAAACAATCGATCAAGATTTGTCTTATGTTTGGGGAAAACGCGTGTTTTTCGAGTTTTCATGCGTTTTTCTTTCCACGCAGAATATGGTTGCTAATTTCGTCGCGCCGTCCGCCTTGTTTTTAGCTCAGCGGTTAAGGATACCGAACGCTACAAAGAGTGTTACGGGTTTGAATCCCACTCGGTGACTTACTTTTGTTTTTTTATGTTTAAGTTTATATAATTTTTTTATATCTTGCTTTGTTTTTAGACAAGTTAAAAAAAATGTAGTTAATGTTTGAGATAACAATATATATTTCTCATAAATATGTCTTACATTTAACTATACTGATTACGTGAATAAGATTTATGCTTTCGAGTTTTTATTTTATTGAGACTTATGAAGGAATAGTGCAAAACGAAAAATTTACCAATATTTACCGATACAAATTTTAAACACAGTTTTTTGGATAGTTTTTGTGGCGCCATCTCTCGCATGATGCTATAAATACTAACTACTACGCCTAGCGCACACGAGCTGTGTAATAAGAGAAATTGACAATAGATGGCGTTACTCCGTGACAAATGCTCTCTGCAAATGCTGTAAAGCCGGGAGTGCTATTTTTCATTGAGGGACTCAGCGAAACACAAAACGTGTAGTTTTCCAACTCACTGCTCGCGTAAAATACAAATTGATCGTATTTTTGAAACCGTCGTGTCAGCGAAAAACAATATTGTTTTACGCAGAAAACATCGATAATTTGTCTATGCTTTTCTAAAAATTCGAACATAAATAAAAAAGCAACGTGAAATGGAACGGATTTCCCATGAGTGGTTTCGATGACATATCTACGCTACAAATGTCAAAATTACGAGTGGGCAAGACCACTCGTTGCAAATCCTTCGCAAACTATCGATTCAAAAATGCGCCTGTTTGGAAACGCTCGCGCAAACCCTTCGTAATGTGACAAGTGATTTCAAAAATACGGCTCCGGGTCTCCTGCACCTAAATTTTCGAAACATTACACAAAAACATGCAAACAAAGGGGCGTGGCTATACACAATTGTCTATGGCATACACATGTTTCTGCTTTCCAAAGCAGATGGAAAACATGCGCTGCGCGGGGCGAGAGGGGAAGGGTTTCTTTTTTAATTATTTTATGGTTTTGGGTACGAGTCCTTTGGAGCCTATCTCTATTATCTGCAATTGGTAAAACGCAGAACACATCTTCTAGTTCTTCGTCTGGCAAAAATGATGATAACAGTAATCAGAAATAAATATTATTAGGTATCTTAAGTGTCATTTTTGAAACACGGAGTCATCTAAACGAATGGTTTTTCCATACAAAAAACCGTTCGTTTAGTGACTCCGCGTTTGAAAAGTAGCACCTCATGATGAAGTCAACCATAAAGAAATGTTTCATTCAAAACAGAAATTATTTGCAGGAGACGGTTTGTGTATGAAAAATAATATTTTTGTTTTGTTTTTGTTTCATGTTTTTTATGTAATGTTTCGAGAATTCTGGCGCAGGAGACGTATTTTGAAATCACTTGTCTGCTTGTCACATTACGAAGGGTTTTCGCGAGCGTTTCCAAACGGGCGCATTTTTGAATCGGTAGTTTGCGAAGGTTTTGCACGAGTGGTCTTGACCACTCGTAATTTTGACATTTGTAGCGTAGATATGTCATCGAAGCCAATCATGGTAAATCCGTTCCATTTCACGTTGCTTTTTTATTCATGTTCGAATATTTAGAAAAGCATAGATAAATTATCGATGTTTTCTGCGTAAAACAATATTGTTTTTCGCTGACACGACGGTTTCAAAAATACGATCAATTTGTATTTTACGCGAGCGGTGAGTTGGAAAACTACACGTTTTGTGTTTCGCTGAGTCCCTCAATGAAAAATAGCACTCCAGGAGACCCGCCTTAAGATTGAGATTACGAATAGTGTTACGGGTTCAAAAGTGCTATTTTTCAAACGCGGAGTCACTAAACGAACGGTTTTTTGTATGGAAAAACAATTCGTTTCGGTGACTCCGCGTTTCAAAAATGGCACTTCAAATCCCACTCGGCGACTACTTTTGTTTTTTTTTTATGAACAAGTTTATATATAATTTTTTAATTTATATTTGATTTTAGACAGGTTTAAAAAAATCGCCTTGTAAACGCAGCGCTCCCAATCCCAATCGCGTTTTATTACATTTCTCAACAAATATAGACAATATTTCAAAAAATCCTAACGGACAATCTGTGGTTATTATAAAAGTACGTCTTTTTTAAACATTAAATTTATTTAGTTATGTGGCCACTTTTGGCGGTTAAGTCGATAATAACTACAGCGAAATAAAATTAAAATAATCTGATGTTTTAAAAAGACGTACTTTAATAATAACCACAGATTGTCCGTCGGGATTTTTTGAAATATAATTGTCTATATGTTGAGAAATGTAATAAAACGCGATTGGGGGCGCTGCGTTCGCTCGGCCCCCTTTAACAATATATATTTCTCATATATATGTCGAGGGGTTTTCAAAGTGACATTTAAAAAAAATATATAGTAACTCTTTTTCTCACCAGATGGCTTTGATGCCTTGGTCAAGTGTCAAATAGTGGTGGGTCGTAACGGGTTTTGCAGAAAACGGAACGAACTGGTTTCATCTGGCAAAGGAACTGGATTGAGAACCAGTTTCACGAAAAACTGCTTTCCCTCTCCTTTAAATAAGATATAAAATTATTTTCTATAATTATTAATTAATTAAATAAACATTACGAAAGAAACGTGTTTGTAGGAGAAAAAACGAATAAACGGGCGGAACGGAAGAAATGTTCGTTCATGTTTTGGATATCGGGGATCGTTTCGTTATTCGTTTCTTCGTTTCACCCGGTGTGGTCGTCCGTTCTCAGTATAACTAAATGTATATGAATCGAAAACCGTTCGTTCGTTTCTCTCGTAGAAACCAGTTTCAAAAAGACAAAAACGCCCAGTACTTCAAAAATGCTGTACTTGTAAAATGTAAGCAATTTACATTCTACTAAGAATTTTTCCTTAATTCAGTAAATATATGAGAGAATTCTTATGAAAAGTTAGTCCAGACTTGATATTATGTCGTAAAGCTTGTATTCATTGTGATTTCGTCTTAAGGAAAACGACGAGTGTCAATATTTTGACAGTTTTTCACAATACATGGGCTAACCATAATTATAACGTAGTATATATATTTTTTTTGTTAGAATATTAATAAGCAAACATTATAAATGAAACAGTAAATAGTTATGTTTATATTACCTACATAGATACCTAGAGAGTAGACATGGACGCTGAATGAACGAACGGTTTATTTCAACCGTTAACTGGCATGAAGTGCATGAACTATTCGATTAGTTTACCGTCGAATGATAAACCGAAATGATCGAATGATAATGATCGTGGCTCTTCGTCGCTTCGCTACGCCAACCGAAGCTAGCAATCTGTTCCCTTTATTCATACTTTAATATTTGCCGATATGACTGTCTCTGCCGCACGCATGCGTGAAATCCATGCTATGAGTGGGCGCAGTTCAATTCTATTGTCATACGCATAGATTGTATTTTTAGTTTATAAACAGGTTATTAGACTTGATTTACGTTATTTTTTAGGTCTCATTTGACTCTAGTCTAGTTCACGTCACGACGTTGACGTTGTCGTTGAATCATGCCATAAAAGTTTAGTTTACGTTGTCAAAGTTCCTCAATGTGGTTCCTAACTAGTCGAAAATTAGACTGTTTTATGAACTCGTTTAAAGTTGACGGAAAACGGTCTCGTTTCGTCGACGACAAAACCGTTGACGACCCACCCCTATAGAGAGTGACAGGCTGGGACATTAAATATTGCCATCTATGACATTGACACATGCCTTTTTATCAACGCCATCTAGATTTATTTTTTTAAATTTCTATTCTGAAAAGACCTCATTTTTTTTTATGTTCAAGTTTACATATTTTTTTTTATTTTGTATTGTTTTTAGACAAGTTTAAAGAAATTAAGTTAATGTTTGAGATGTAACCGAGCAAAGCTCGGTCGCCCAGGTACTATCTAAATAAGTAAGACCTTATTTTAAAATCTGAATAGAGAAAGCTTCTCCTAGCTATTCCTTGAAAAGGATTGCAAATCAGATCTTTTTAAAAATTACTTGACAAGCCAATTTAAATATCAATTTAATTTTATTAAGTTTGTAAAAACATACCGTTTTGTGGTGGCCGGATGGCCGTATAATTAAAGGTAATTAATGGGAAACTAGGTATCACACAGACACTACATACGAATAATTTTTCTTCTTGCATACCATTTCATCAAAAATTGGGTAGTCAACAAAATATATTAAAGTGTAAAGGTGTAATTTTCCTTTAATCGAAAATATAGACATTTTTAAGAAACTTATTTGAATAAAAAAAATCTACGAGCTATCAGGAATTTTTTATTTAATTTTAAACATTACACTGAAAGTGACGACACACATCAATTGAAAGGACACGGTATACGTTTTCATAGAGAGTCTTCACTAAAATACAGCCATTATAAAATGAATGAAAATAGAAAGAATATTATATACCTACTATCAATCAATAAAGTTAAAAATAAAAATCTGGAGATAGCCAATTATTAATTAATAATAGACACAAAAAATATTTTTTATGTGTTTTCAAATGTTCGAACGCATCTTATGTGTCAATGTCACATTGACAGTAAAAAAACACTTCCGTCCCGCGCCCGCGCTGCGCTGCTCGCTGCTAGGGATGCAACATTGTTCATAAATAAAACAATATTTTCCAACGCGTAAAATCGATGTTAAAAATATCGTGCTTTATAAGCGATATATCTTTGTTTATATCCTTTATTTATTTAAAAAAATAGATTATGTCTGTAATGTATCTATAACGTAAAATATAAAATAAAATCTTATACCTTTAAACGAGCAATTCTTGTATGTATGTATGTATGTATATGTATATATTTATTTATAAATTTCTGTGATCTCGAAAACGGCTCTAACGATTTCGCAAAAAATTTGTATATGGGGGTTTTCGGGGGTAAATAATCGATCTAGATTAGTTTTATGTTTGGGAAAACGCGTGTTTTCGAGTTTTTATGCGTTTTTCTTTCCACGCAGAATATGGTCGCTAATTTCATCGCGCCGCGACCGCCTTGATTTAGCTCAGTGGTTAAGGATAGCGACCGCTAGAAAGAGCGTTACGGGTTTGAATCCCACTCGGTGACTTACTTTTGTTTTTTTTATGTTTAAGTTTATATATTTTTTTTATTTTGCATTGTTTTTAGACAAGTTTAAAAAAAATTTTGATGAAAAAAATTGAGATGTAACCGAGCAAAGCTCGGTCGCCCAGGTACTACATAATATAAATAAGCAAGGCTCAGGCTTCCGGTGGTTAGGGCCGTAGAGAGAGAAACCTCCTGACAACGCGTGCCGTGTCCAGGACTGCCTTCTGTATCTGACCCTTGACCCAGCCATCTAGCGAGAGAGTCTTAAGATGTTGGTCAAGACTCTTCGCTATAATACCGTTCGCCGATACGACTATCGGGACAATGATCGTCGAATCCACATCTAACATAGCAGTCACCTCGTGGGCCAAGTCAAACTTAGCAAGTGCTATGTTGCACGAGGTTTTTGTCATGGCGGGATGGTGATGTCGACGAGCACTGCCTGGCGCATCTATCGATCTGTCAGCACGATATCAGGCTTATTGGTGACAATAGTCCTATCGTAGTGAGTACTTACAGTACGGTACCTCAGATTCTACAATTATTATTACCTATTCTTTCTTTATTTATAATCAATTGTTTTTTGGAGAGAAGTGAGTGTTGAGTGAAACTCCAAATCAGAAGATCGTAATGGAATAATTTATTGACAAAAATGCACAGTATATACTCGTATACAAAATTATTTACAAAGGAAATCATCATCAACCAATAATAATATTAGAATTATGATATTTTTAACCAATAGGAACGCGATCGATATATTGGTAAACGCTGACGATTGCTTTTTCGCTTGCACGCTGTTCCTCTCTTTCGCGCGGCACCCCGCCGCCCGCGTCGGCGAATTTGGCCCTCGTTCATTTTGGCGGCGGGTCGACGGCGTGTGCACATCACGGAAGAGCTCTGCGGCGCGTCGTGCGTTGGCTGGAACACGTGCATGATGGTGTTGGTTGATGCAGTCCTGGCTTGAGAATCTGTGCTTGCTGCTTGAGCGCGATGGTGAAGTGCTGTGCGTGGCGTTGGTGTGACGAAGCTCGCTCCACAACGAAGATTTCACGCGGTGCATGCGTGCTATGCCAAAAGCTCTTGTCAGAGCTACCTCGTACTAATCTGTGTTTCATTCTAACGACACAAACAGTTCTTGTCAGAACTACGATGTATCTCTGTTTCTTGACATAACGAATGTTACGATGTGTTTATAAAAAGTTCTTCTCAGAGCTGGTAAGGTAATCCTTCTTGGTAACTTGGTTTTGCGGTGGTAAGGTAATTCTTCTTGGTAACTTGGTTTTGCAAGGTAAGGTAACAGGTGAGTATACTGTAGCCACAGTTTGTTTTTAAAGATCGACATTACTCAGATAAATAAAAATTGACTTTTTTATCATTATATTGAACATATATATTTACACTAGCCGAAGCCCGCGACTTCGTTCGCGTGGACTTTATGTCTCTGGAATATGCTCATCAAGCTGAACAACTTTTACTAAGGCGTCATTTTTATATTTCTTATAGTTTAGCAGGACCATTATAGGTCTGCATCAGGTGTTCTATTTTCCAAAAACATTTATGCCCTATACACGCAGACTTTTCATTAGTTTTGGAAAAGAAAATGTCGTATAGTAAATAAATTAATCTATCCATATACGTAATCCAAATTTGTGTATGATTTAAGATAAAACAGTTATAAAAATGATTTTCGATCGAGACCACGTAGTAACACTCGTCCAAAGTGTCGCGTGAACTCGCGTGACCCCGGCAGCCGGTCGGCAACGCCTGGCGGCGGCATTACTAATTGATCTCACGATTTTACTTACGAGTTTTAGCCAAAAAAAATTGGTTCAGAATTTTTATTTTGACTTACTAATTAGGTCTTATTACCGATTCTTATTAAGTGGCCTTCGGCTCCAAAACCAATAAAAAATCACCGTGTATAACGAGCACTATTTGACTCCAAAAAATTGTGACGTCATCTGCCTGTATTTCATACTAAATCCCATAGAAACTGTTCATTTTGACGTTTAGAAAAAAGTATCTGATTTGACTTGTTGGAAAATAGCGGATTATAATTGATACGTAAAATAATACTATTTAATTAGCTTTATCGATATTTATGACCAGCCATCATTCATCAGGCCAGCTGCATTTTAGGGTGAATCTTCAGATTCGGCATATTAAGTTGATTCCCCTGGCGGAATTTATTTAAACAGTTTTTTTGTATGTAATAATAAAAAATAAAATTTTACTCAATTATAAACACATATAACGAACAGGCATCACTTTTAGCTGAGCGGTTCCAAAATTATAGCAATTTAAAGTTTTTCTTGGCAGGGGAATCAATAAATGACGTCAAGGGAATCAAAATTTAGTCATGATATAAGTAAATCAAGTTTTATTATTAATTTACAGTAAGCCTATATATATAATAAAGCCTTTTGGTAGCATCTGTAAGAATTAATCAGCCTTTTGATTGAAGAAATTGGCACTTTTATCCATAGTGACTCATTAATTATAGAAAAATGTACTGAAAACAACTAAAAAGAAAACAATTCAGTTTTAAAATCAACTATCAGATTATCCTTATACAAATATTTCGGTAAGTACTTACTAAAAAATAAAAAATCAGTAGTAAAAGTAAAAAGTAAAAACATCAGTATTGCGATCCAACGCGGAAATGCGGCCAGCGTTCTTGGCACCATGCCACTTTTTAGACTAAATCTTTGACTAAATTAATAGTTAACTTTTTTCTGTGTGAATATTTGTAAATATGTAATTTTTTCCTTTTTTCTTTTTTACTTCAATAAAATAGTACCTGGGCGACCGAGCTTTGCTCGGTTACATCTCAATTTTTTTCATCAAAATTTTTTTTAAACTTGTCTAAAAACAATGCAAAATAAAAAATTATATATAAACTTAAACATAAAAAAAACAAAAGTAAGTCATCGAGTGGGATTCGAACCCATAACACTCTTTCTAGCGGTCGGTATCCTTAACCGCTGAGCGGTCGGCGCAACGAAATTAGCGACCATATTTTGCGTGGAAAGAAAAATGCATGAAAACTCGAAAACACGCGTTTTCCCAAACATAAAACTAATCTAGATCGATTGTTTACCCCGAAAACCCCCATATACAAATTTTCAGCGAAATCGTTAGAGCCGTTTTCGAGATCACAGAAATTTATAAATATATATATATATACAAGGTATAAGATATATATTAAAAATTATATAAAATCAACAACTAATTTTTTGGTAACGTCATTATCAATAATTTGTCAATTTCCACATAAAAAATATCTCAGATGAATCAACTTACATTCAGAAAAAAAAAACGACGGGTTGCACTCTGGGAGTGCCGGCAGAAGTGAAAACTTGAATATTAACGTTGTGCATTTTTGATATTTTGGAATGGTTAGGGAATAATTTTGGACGAATTGCTTTAATTATCAGTATAAAATATTTCAAATCTTTTCTGAACCACAGTCTGCCACAAATGTCACAAGCATGACCAAATTCATTTTCAACAAAATGATTTTCAAATACACAGCAGTATGGCCACTACACAGACGGTCGAGCCATCAGCTGTCACCATCCATGGATGCGCGTAGCACGCTGTAACATAAACACACACGAATATTCGCGCAAGCGCCCTGCGCCGTCTTACGAATTTTCGATCAGGCCACGTGTCCTGACGCGAGTTTAAAATTTTTTACCCATTTCAAAAAAAGTGCACAACGCCGCTAAAGAAGTTTTCACTTCAATAAGTATTAATTAATATTAGTTTATGATACAATACAGACACACAGACACATAGACAGACCCACATAGAAACAGATATTGATGTCAAACTTATAACACCCTTCTTTTTGCATCGAGGGGTAATAAATGATTTTTAGTCGAAAGGATAGATTAAAAATAAACATATTTGTAATAAATAAGATAAAAACCTTTCTTTTTTTCACGGAAAATCAGGAAAATCTGTCATTAATACACATACTGTATATTTTTTTTATATATCAACAACAACGAGCCTTCGTCCCCGACGCGTCTTCATCGGTCGGGGTGGAGACCCAAGAGGGCTCGCAGGGCTCTCAGCTCTACATTGCCTTAATTGGCTGTGCAAAGAGGAGTCGTTAGAGCTGTTGCTCCAGGGGTGGAAGTGTTAAAGGGCATACCGACGCGAGTAACTTCGGAGAAAGCGCAGCACACCTCTCGACACCCCTGAGTCGCCCGCACCGGTGTTGCTCCTTTGCCGGCAACTACTGTCGGTGTGTTTGAAGGGCCCATCTAGTGGGCGGCAAGCCACCACCTGCCTATAATAGTCAGTAATCTTAATTATGGCAGGTGACGTTTCTATTGCAAGAACCCAGCATCAGTCCATCCCAAATTCATTCCATAACCCTTAAACCTTTCCCTTTTTCATGCAATAGATTTTTCTTCTGCCAAAACCTATTCAAGGTATATCCAGGAATAGGTGTGGGCGGGAGCGCCACATGACAACAACTTCGCCTCTACGTGTTGGATCCTGTATCCCCACGCAAGCCTCTCAAAAGACCGGGGTGAAATGTCCCGTGATTCTCAAAGCAAATACATAATAAATAATACGGAACCTAGTCCAGTAATCTAAAACTCTGCACTTTGGTAAGAAAGTATAGTGATTGTGCCAACGAGTGATTTTATATGGCGTTAATAACTCTGATCTTGTTAAATATAATTGGCCAAGCAATAGTAATCTTATCGCACCTTATATATTTAGCTTTTGGAATTGGAAGCATTTTCGAATTTTACAATCAGAACGTCCAGTAAAAGTACTATAACGTACAATGAAAATTTATTTTACGTCTTTATATATTTTAATTTTTAGCTTTAAAAATGTTTATACCAAGATGGCTTCATTGGTATTCTTTGGATAATGTATTTGATCGTTTATAAATTGCTTGACTAGAATGATTAAATACTTGAGTTGCTTCTCTTTTTCAGCATCCTATTTTACTTGCTCGTTCGTCGCTCGATTGGATGCCAAGCAGAGTCAATTCATTGTATTCTGATGTGGGAGCATGGAGCGGTAAATTTGTAAGTCATTAACTTTTATTTATTTGATCCCCTAATATCTCGAAAACGGCTATATTTGGGGCGGAAAATCGATCTTCTTTTTCGTCTTTAGCCCTTATTCACCCATTGTTGGATATAGACCTCTTCAAGGTTTTGGGTACTCATAAATAACATTTAGTATGTAGTCCGATAATAATAAATTCATACACTTTCAGAGACCGGTAATGGATGAAATAGAATCCGACGAGGCTCTGAGATTCTATCAATTTTTAAACTATTTAGATGGAAGCAGTTTCGGCACTGGTAATTAAAATCATTTTTTTCCCTATAAGTACCTTTAAAGAAGCAATTATCAATACTTAGTTATATTTAGTTTTTAGTTATTTTGTGTGTAATTAAATAAAAATTCTTGTATATTTATATATAAACTAGCAGTAACCCTCGACTTCGTCCGCGTAGAAGTCGAAAATGTTTGTAGTAAGATTAAATTTTGTTAATCCTATTACCCATTTACCGCCAGAGAACTCCTGCAAAGTTTCGAATAAAAAGGTCTAACTAATCTTGTTTATCTATACAAACTTTGGAAATTGTTTAAGCCCTTAAGGAATGAGTTTTGAAAAATCTTTTCTCAGTGCACCTTTGGACCTCATATGGAACCTATGTGCCAAATTTGAAGTCTCTAGCCCCAGTGGTTTGGGCTGTGCGTTGATATGTCAGTCAGTTACCAATCAGTTAGTTTCTTTTTTCCCATTCCCATTCCCGTTCCCGTTCCAGTTCCCATTCCTGTTACCGTTTCCGTTCCCGATCCGTTCCCATTTCCGTATTCTCGTCCCTGTTTTAGTTATTGTTCCCGTTCTCGTTCTCATTTAAGTTTCCATCATTTGCTAGAGCGTGAGAAAAAGCGACATTTCATCCCTCTAGGGCTTGTATGTAAAAAAAATCCTTAAAGATTAATGAGTAAATACGTGTTACTCATTAATCTTGGTTCTCCATACGAACATTGAACCTCCGTTTCACCCTCTTAGGGGGTGAGTTTTGAAAAATCCTTTCTTAGTGCACCCCTAGATCTTATAAGGAACCTACGTGCCAAATTTGGAGTCTCTTGGCCCAGCGGTTTGGGCTGTGCGTTGATATGTCAGTCAGTCAGTCAGTCATTCATTCAATTTCTTCTTTTATTATAGATTTATTTCCGTGATCTCGGAAACGGCCCTAACGAATTCGCTCAAATTTGGTATATGGGGGTTTTTGAGGGTAAACAATCGATCTAGATTAGTCTTATGTTTGGGAACGCGTGTTTTCGAGTTTTCATGCGTTTTTCTTTCCACGAAGAATATGGTCGCTAATTTCGTCCTGCCGGCCACTGTCTGTCTGGTCCAGCGGGTTAAGACGCGGATGGCGCAACAAACGAGTGTTACGGGTTTGAATCCCGCTCGGTAACTTACTTTTTTATATGTTCAAGTTCATATATAATTTTTAATGTATTTAGACAAGTTTAAAAAAGTTAGTTAGCACCTAAACACCACCATATTACAATAAGTAAAGTAGTAATAACCAAGCAAAGCTCGGTCGCCCAGGTACTTTATACAAAACTAAGAATGTAATGTACTCCCTCAAATTGTGTTTTTAAGGCCCCATCGACGAGTTTGTGGAAGCAATGAACCGACTTTCTAGTCTCATGAAACAACAAAACAGTAAAGAAACTCAAGCTAGGGGTATGCGCGAACTTGAAGCGATAAACGGAGAAAAGGGTATAGTATTCAAATCATGTCAGTTTTTGTAATTTTATGCCTAAAGCTCTACTCCACATTAAAATTTCACCTTTTTGTCCATAACTTAGGTAATAGTATTAAGACTGTTCTTGAAGTGAGTACAGTGATAATGAGGAAAAAGAGGAAATTTTTCTGCACTGGAGAAGTAAAAGAGCCTATTGTCAACAATAAAGCAATCTGCAAGGTAATTAATTAAATACCAAATATTGCAATTTGTATGAAGTGGCAAACGATACCAATATATCACTTTTGTCTTTATGACGATGATCACGATGATATTAATAATCTTATACCTTTAAACGAGCAATTCTTGTATATTTATATATTTATACATTTCTGTGATCTCGAAAACGGCTAACGATTTCGCGGAAAATTGGTATACGGGGGTTTTTGGGGGTAAACAATCGATCTAGATTAGTCTTATGTTTGGGAAAACGCGTGTTTTCGAGTTTTCATTCGTTTTTCTTTTCACGCAGAATATGGTCGCTAATTTCGTCGCGCCGGCCGCCATCCGCTTAGCTCAGTGGTTAAGGATGCTGACCGCTAGAAAGAGTGTTACGGGTTCGAATCCCACTCGGTGACTTACTTTTGTTTTTTTTATGTTCAAGTTTATATATAATTTTTTTTTTGTACTGTTTTTAGACAAGTTTAAAAAAATAGTTAATGTTTGAGATGTAACCGACCGAGCAAAGCTCGGTCACCCAGGTACTGAAGATTTAATCGATGTAAACGAAGACGAAACGACTTACAAACAGTTACCTGTATCATACTGGCCATATTACTTTTTAACCGAAGGACGCATCCATTTATTAACGTTACAAAAAAACATATTTTTATTGTGTCCGTTCATTTAATTTGTTAATCAAGTGTAGAACCTTAGTACCTGATCAAGTTCTGCTTATAAACAGGACCGCATATTGCTACCAATTGCTGGGGCTTCATGCCGTGATGCTATTATGTATTGGCACCCTGATTTGACCGAAGAACATTACTGCGTAGGAGCTCTGGAAGCGAAGAGTCCAGTTCATATTATGGATGTAGAGGGTAATATTATGTTAAAAATCAATATCTAATAATGTGCTAATACTGCTAATGTTAACCCAACTTATAATACATATATAGTATAAAATGTAGTCTCCCGTCGCGTAAATGTCTCATCTGTCTGTCTGTATACTTATTATAACTTAAAACTTACTGAACGGATTTTGATGTAGTTTTTACTATTACATGGTGTCTATTCTAAAAGGTTTATTTACTGACTATATTAACTGAATTATAATTATATTTTTGCAATAAAAAGTTATTTTTGATACTGCGTGTGATACCTTCAATTTATTTATATTTTCTTTTAAACTTTTTTTAAATTGTCAGGTGAATTTTTCTGCAAAGGTGATGACTATTCTAAACGAGAATATTTACTGGCTTGTGAATTTTATGAAGATCAAGAGGCACCAGTAGCTGATCTTCTACAATACTATCCAGATCCAGATCCTGAAATTAATCCAAAAGATTACTAAAGTATTTTGAAATAAAATATCAATTATAGTTACTCGTACCTATATAATGTATTATTTTTTATAGCCATCAGTTCGCATTTTGTCAACATACAAAAACAATCGTACGTTGTTGTAGTTGTACATGTCGAAATTGTTGTTTTGCTTCTATACATATACTTGAAGAGAGAAGAGAAGAAGAAAGAAAGAGGCTATTGCCCTCATTTTTTGCCTTGAAACAAAAAGGACCGTAATGCACACACAATCTGTATGTTTTTTAGGGTTTCGTTGTAAATAAGGAACCCTTATAGTTTCGCCACATCTGTCTGTCTGACTGTCTGTCTGTCTTTCTGTCCGTCTGCGATTTTACTCAGAGTACGAGAAATCTGTAATTTGGTATGGTATGGATATGTATTCTAGTAGTTCTTTAAGCTGTGGACCTTGCGAGTACTCCCTACTCGTTGAAGTTTATAGGTTAAAAAGTTGCATCATGTTCAAACAAAAATATTGGGTTGTAATAAAAAAAAAATTATGACATTTTTTATTTATGTTTTTTTTTTACTTTTTTAACAAACGTATTCTCTTAGGTTTTTTTAGGTAAGCTCACATACAAGTAAAATGGAAGTCAATTTGGTTTTTCTTTACTAACCCAACGTGTGGGGTATTGTTGAATAGGTCTTTAAAAAATATTGTAAGACTAGCCGTAACCCGCAATTTCATCGACGTAGAAGTCGAAAATAGTTGTTGTAGGATTATTTTTTTTTGGTATCCTTTATGCTATAACATATAAATTATTATGTTAAAATGTTTGAATATAGTGTAGGGATTTACGGGGATTGTAAAAATTTTCCCTTTCCCGACGACTTGATTTGAGCGACGGAAAGCTTTAAGCATGGCCTAGGTATAGCAGGGTCACCCCATTTCATCTCTCTAGGAGTTGAATTTTGTAAATCCTGAAACACATACTTACTCATTTACCGCAAGAGAACTCTTTCAAAGTTTGAAATAAAATGATCTAATTAAACTTGTTTTTCCATACAAACTTTGGAACCCGTTTCACCTCCCTAAGAAATGAGTTAACAAAAAATCCTTTCTCAGTGCACCATTGACCTCATAAGGAACCTATGTGCCAAATTTCGAGTCTCTAGACCCTATGGTTTGGGCTGTGCATTGATATGTCAGTCAGTTTCTTTGTTCTCGTTTCCATTGCCATTTCTGTTTCCATTCCCATTTCCGTTCCCGTCATTTGCTAGAGCGAGAGAGAGCGTCGGTATGCTTCAGCATGGCCTAGAAAGTATTTCATCTCTCCTTAGGTTGAATTTTGAAAAATCCTGAAACTCATATTATCCATTTACCGGCAGGAGTTCTCCTGCGAAGTTTTGAATAAAATGGTCTAATTACTCCTGTTTCTCAATACAAACTTTAAACCCCCGTTTTACCCCCTAAGGGGAAGAGTTTAAATTAATCCATTCTTAGTGCACCCTAAGACCTCATAAGGACTGTGCGTTAATATGACTGTCAGTCAGTCATTCAGTTTCTTATATTAGGTATATATACAGATGGTACGGAACCCTTCGTGCGCGAGTCCGACTCGCACTTGGCCGGTTATTCATCTCTTTTTCGAGCAGAATCAGTGGATAACTATTTAGTATGTTATAATGTACTATTATTAACGGTTATATAAACAATATTAAAGGAACATCGTTCTTTATGGCCTTTTCTTCCCCTTTTTACCATATTCCATAGAGGTGGAATTAAAAAAAAAGGTGAAGCCTATACCAAATTATTTTTTCGTACCACTTGCTCAAAAAAGTCACATTCTATAGCACAAAAAGCGAACATAATAATAGTCATTTCAATCTGATAAAATCAGGGAAAGAAAAATGTACTAAATTACATTCAGCCTCTAGACCAAGAATGAAAACAGGGAAAGAAAATTGTACTGAATTTCATTCATCCTCTAGGGGAAGAATGTGGTTTAAGTTTGGAATACTTACCGAAATTTATATTGAACTGAAAATGATTGAAATCATTTCTATATTGTTAAGCGTAAAAAAATAACGATTTTGAATCGACAACATTATTGTATCCGCAAAATCCACATAACCACTTTTTCATAAAATAAACAACTAAATCTTTTTTCTTTTCTTGATTATGGCGGTTAAACTTCGTTGAAGCTTATTTTGCCAGTGTCTAGTAATATCTCTTCTTTATTCCTAATCATAAACCCTTAACTATACAATCAAAGGTTGGTATAGGTCCTTTGATTGCTTCACGGGAGCTTCTGGCGACAAACCTATACGAGTTCACTGGTTTTCATAGCCGATTGAGTGGCGGACAGCGCCCAAAGACGCCCACCGCAGTCCGCAAATAAATATCACTACAACCGCACTATGACTGTCCACTTTAAACATTTCACATATTGTCCATAAGAATGAGCATTTATAACACCAAACTACACCAATTTCATATTATAAAGTCCACTAGAATCAATTTGCAAAACAATTTAAAGCAAACTCCAACTGGACCCCTTGACTTCCCGCCAAAAACTCCAACAACTAAATCTTTTTTCTTTTCTTTTCTTGATTATGGCGGTTAAACTTTGTTGAAGCTTATTTTGCCAGTGTCTAGTAATATCTCTTCTTTATTCCAATTATTCCTAATTTATAAAATCAAAGGTTGGTATAGGTCCTTTGATTGCTTCACGGGAGCTTCTGGCGACCAATCTATACGAGTCCACTGGTTTTCATAGCCGATTGAGTGGCGGACGGCGCCCAAAGACGCCCACCGCAGTCCGCAAATAAATATCACTACAACCGCACTATGACTGTCCACTTTAAACATTTCACATATTGTCCATAAGAATGAGCATTTATAACACCAAACTACACCAATTTCATATTATAAAGTCCACTAGAATCAATTTGCAAAACAATTTAAAGCAAACTCCAACTGGACCCCTTGACTTCCCGCCAAAAACTCCAACAACTAAATCAAGCCATGTTATTGTTTGTATTTTTTTATAAATTAATTTACGGCTCTGGATACTAGTCCTTTAGAGCCCATCTACATTTTTCTCTTCTTTATTCCGAATCCTAACCCTAAATATACAATCGAAAATGTAGTATAGGTCCTTTGATTGCTTCAAGGGAGTCCACTGGTTTTAATAGCCGATTGAGTGGCGGACGGCGTCCAACCGCAGTCCGCAAGTTAAATATCACTACAGCCGCACTATGATTGTCCACTTTAAACATTTCACATATTGTCCGTGAGAATAAGGATTAAAACTACACCAATTTCATATTATGAAGTCCACTAGAATCAATTTGCAAAACAATTTAAAGCAAATTTCAACTGAACCCCTTGACTTCCCGCCAAAAACTCCCGTTATTGTTTGTTTAGTTTACATCAGCTGTTTAGTTTTCCAAAAAGAAAAAGCAAAGGGCCATTTGCGTCTCACACATACAGCCTAGTTTTCTGTGTACCTATATTTATTGACAACGTAAAGCATTTTGTATTTTTTAAGTATCTGGGTATAAATTAATTAATAAATGCTTATCTCTTGTTATTATTGTCTTTATTTTTTTCGCAAATGGTACGAAAAGTAGAGTATTTTCCTAGGTGATAAAGCTGTCTTAGTCTTGGGTAAACTTAAATCCGTCGCTACACTCAGGACTCGTCCTAAATCCCTCGCTTCGCTCGTGATTTAAGTAATTAACTCCCTCGCTTCGCTCTGGAGTAAACCTCGAGTCCTTCGTTGCGCTCGCGATTTAAGTCGTCACCCGCGACAGAAGACACTGCTTTATCCCCTTGGTTAATAATCTACTATTGTTAGGAAACATTTAAGTATGGCAAGTTTCAAGTAAATCAGCAAAGAATTTTTTTATACAAACTTTGTTCTTTTATTTATTTAAAAGTGGGGAGGTCCTTAGTACTACCGGTTTTAATCGTTTTTAATTATTTGTCTTTAGGAGCCCTGATATTAAATTTCAGGGAAATCGGAATACTTAAGTACTATCTCTTGTCTCTTGTCCTGATATTAAATTTCAGGGAAATCGGAATACTTAAGTAATGTCTCTATTTACAACATTTTGGGATGGATTTTAGAAAACCAAAATTACGTATTTGATTACTTGTATTTCGGAGTTATAGTAACAAATTTAGTGGAAATTGGAGCAGATTTTAAATATTTTCCATACAAGTTATCAACCTTTATTTTACATCATTTTGGGATGAATTTTTGGAAACCGATATATACGTATTTGATTGTTTGTTGGTTTGTAATAACTTTATTGTACTTTGAAAAACACAATTACATACAAGAACATTAGAATAAATTGACAACGGCGGACTAATCCCATAATGGAATTTCTTCCATTTTGCTTATTTGTATAAAGAAGTTATAGTAACAAATTTCATGGAAATTGAAGAAAATTTTAAACTTTTCATTCCCATTTTGCTCTCTCAGGGAGTGAATTCTGATAAACCATGAAATACGTATTTGATGATTTTTTTTTCTGAGCATGAATCTTAATTTTTATCAAAATCGATGCAGATTTCAAGATTTTTTTCATACAAACTTTAAATCCCTATTTTGTACCTTTAGGGGGCGAATTCTAATATACCATGAAACACGTGTTCAATGGAATGTTGAGAGCATGAATCTCAATTTTTGTCAAAATCGATAAAGATTTAAAGATTTTCCCATACAAACTTTAAACCCCCATTTCAGCCCCTTTAGGGTTAAAATTTTTCAAAATCCCTTCTTAGTGTGCTTTTACATTTTAAACTGAAACTACTGCCTCCGTGGTGTAGTGGTTAGAGCGTTCGGCTAATACCCGGAGGTCGCGGGTTCGATTCTCGGCGGTAGCAACGACTTTGTGTTGTTGTCCTAGTTTGGTTAGGACATTGTAGGCTGATAACCTGATTGTCCGGTAAATAAGATGAGCCGTGCTTCGGAGGGCACGTTAAGCCGTCGGTCCCGGTCACTGTCTTTGACGTTGGTCGTTACCTAAAACCATGACAGAGGCCTTTAAGGCGGTTTAAAAACTCTGACACTAGTGTTATCATTAAAACACACGATAAAGGGACTAAAACAACTGTCCAAATTTCACGTTTCTTTTATTTAGTTGATTTGATCTATTATATTTTATCAGTAGAGGAACGTTTTAGTTGATTGATTTTTTATTTCTTTGTTTATGACTAGACATTTTAATAAATAATTACCTACAACTAATTAATATGTTTTATTTAAACAAACACCTGAATACGGTATTTACCGTATGCCTGGTCATTAGTCGGCAGATTACTTAGGAAGTCTGCAGATTATCTAGTTGTTGTAAGAACTCAATCCATTTTTCTACTTTAATTTACTAAGCCAAATAACACTAGTTTACAAAATATAAAAAATTTCATGTCCTTCCAGTGAATTTCTCATTGTTTTATTTAGTGACAATAACTAAACGCAAACATATATTTGTTTTATTTTTATAATGTCAATGAATCAAGTTATCAACAACCCACAAGTTGGTTCTGAATTCATCCTAAAATTTTGCTGCATTGTAGTGTTCAGTAAAACAAATATTTGTTTTTAAAATGTCACAAAGGTTGTGTGAAGTACATCCTGATCATTTTTGTTACGTTTGTGGTGAACTTATTATATCTAACAAAGGATATCCCATAACAGAATCCCTAAAAGAAGCATATTTTCGTTATTTCAAAATTTCGATCTCCTACCAGGACAAAAAGTGTGCTCCTCACGTTTTTTGTGAAAGATTTAGAAATACGCTTTTTTTATTTATTTTATTTTATTTAATGGGCTGCAGGTGCAGGCCCTAAAAGATTTTAAAATTTTAATATGCCAATGGAAAATGGAACCATCCAACCAACCTTTTAAGCATTTGTGCTCAAGTTTTCCTAATCTTTCTAAGGAGAAACTGAAAGAAGGTTCTTATTGGACTGCAAATCAAAAAAATTTTGAAAGATGAAGTTTTTGAAAACAGTCTTCCGAATACTGAAAGATCTCCTTGGAATTCACTACCTCTTGAAAGATTTTTTGAGCAACAAAAAAAAATGTAAATTGCAGACAGTTAATTGTTGATTTATTATTTGTCAACGAATGGGTGTCAGCATGACCCTGAAAATTCATTTCCTTCAATCGCACCTTGATTTCTTTCCTGAAAACCTCGGAGAAGTCAGTGACGAACATGGAGAGCGTTTCTATCAGAATTTAATTTTTGAAGTGAAAACTTCTTTAGTGGCGTTGTGCACTTTTTTTGGAATGGGTAAAAAATGTTAAACTCGCGTCAGGACACGTGACCTGATCGAAAATTCGTAAGACGGATGGAGAGTAGACAGCTGGCGCGGCATAGGAGAGGGAGTATCCCCCTCTCTTTTACGGCGCGGCGAAAATGTACGCCTGCGCCTGCTGTTTCGTATATCAAAAATGCACAACGTTAATATTCAAGTTTTCACTTCTGCCGGCACTCCCAGAGTGCAACCCGTCGTTTTTTTTTTAACAAAATTATCAAGCGTACTAGTGCCAAGCCATGTTAGATGATTATTGCTGGTCTGTTATGAGACACAGACTCAAATAAAAATAAAAATAAAAACTTAAAGCAATTAATTTTTAATATTTTTGTACGCATTTTTTTGTAAATCAAAAATAATAAATATTTTGGAAACATGACGTGTTGGATTTTTTCATATTTTTTTTTTTAAACTCGGTTTATCTCGAATGTTAAGAAGAAACACTTTTCATTTCAGGGACCTTGAAGATTTTTTACTGCAATGTGGGCAAAGACATGGAATTTTTGTGGGTATGCCTATCGTGCCCCCAAATGTTTATTTCTTTCCACAGCTACTTTACAGGAATTTTTCCAATTCATTAGTTTTTTCCTTTCCTAGCCTTTTATCTATCCCAAACATATACTTAACACATCATAATTTTTTGTCCACAAATATCTAGTAAGTGGACATTAATATAGCCACAGGGCTAGGGTATAGGCATAGGGTAGCTCAGAGTAGCCCACTTATGCAATTTTTTTAACTCTATAAATCTGCATTTACAACAAAATAAAAGTGGACAAAAAAATATTTTTTGCTCATTACAATACATAGGTTTTAAAAATAGGGGTGACGACAGGGTCCGAAAAGTATGATTGTAATTAGTCCGTCTTTTAGATTATTCAAAAATAATGGACCCGTATTTTTCGGATTAACAAAAAAAAAATTACAAAGATATGGAGCGTCAAAGTGTGGGGGCTTGCGATGTCACACTTGAGTAAAAATCGTACCCAGCCGTGGCCGTGACGTCGTGCGAAATTTAAATGGGCTGTATCTTTGTTATTATTGCTTTCTCAAAAAAAGATAAAATACGTGCTCAATATTTTTTATAATCTAACCGATGGACCAAAAGTATTTTTCCATTCGCCTTGCCGATTATCATATAAGTACGTATTTTTTCTTCCCTCTGCTTGACAAATAATGACGAAGATACAAAGAGCTTTAACTTTGGCGAATTTTTACAACTCTTCAAATACTAGGTCCTTTATTTTTGGATAATCTAATGGATGGACTAATGGTTTAACTAATATATTTTTTACCCAGTTCACATCCCTATAAGCTAGTCATCCAAGAGCCAAAACTATGGTGTTGGGACACCGATGTACATACAATTCCATGTGTTGGTAAATTTTTTTATTAAAAGTTGGTAAAAAGACTTGGGACAAGACAAGTCCCTCAAATATTATATCAACCGTAAACTATAAATCTTTTTTCGAAATATTTGTCAAATTTTCCAACAAAAATCTACCCGGGTATTTACCCACGCTTGGGTATTTACCCGATATGCACCGGGTATATACCCGTATCTACCCGTTTGGGTGGGTAGATTGGAATATTTATTAAAAATTTGTGTAAGTCCACTATTTATGTGTAGAAATGTACAAAAAGGTTATATAATGTATAAAACAATGAAGATCTCTAAAAGAAAAAAATATCAAAGATTAAAATCACTGATGCTTTCCATATTAAATATACAGATGCCATCTTATTTGTTATCTGATTACTTATTTTAACATATAATTAGGTCTACTTACGTTTGCCAGCAAAAAATGTAAACATAGACCTGTCAATTTGTATGTTTCCATACAACGGGTAGATACGGGTAAATACCCGGCATACTATTTTGTGGGAAATGTTATAACAAGTTGATGGGGAATCGAAGAACTCATCTATACGAATATCTTTTGTTCCGAGACCAACCCCGAAATCAGTAGTTTTGGCTCTTGGATAAGCAGTCCAAGATACCTACTCTCTATACATGTATGAGGGTGCTCGTATATTGACATCGCATTTGATGTCTGATTGCTCATTTTAACATCTTATTAGGTCTACTTACGTTTGCCAGCAAAAAGTGTAATCTTAGACCTGTTAATTTGTATGTTTCCATACAACGGGTAGATACGGGTAAATACCCGGCATACTATTTTGTGGGAAATGTTATGACATGTTGATGGGGGATCGAAGAACTCGTCTATACGAATATCTTTTGTTCCGAGACCAACCCCGAAATCCTTAGTTTTGGCTCTTATATTAGCAGTCAAAGATACCTAATCTCTATACATGTATGAGGGTGCTCGTATATTGACATCGCATTTGATGTCTGATTGCACATTTTAACATCTAGTTAGCTCTTAAAATATTTGCCAGCAAAAAATATAAAGTTAGACCTGTCAATTTGTATGTTCCCATACAACGGGTAGATACGGGTAAATACCCAGCATACTATTTTGTGGGAAATGTTATGACATGTTGATGGGGGATCGAAGAACTCGTCTATACGAATATCTTTTGTTCCGAGACCAACCCCGAAATCCTTAGTTTTGGCTCTTATATTAGCAGTCAAAGATACCTAATCTATATACATGTATGAGGGTGCTCGTATATTGACATCGCATTTGATGTCTGATTGCACATTTTAACATCTAGTTAGCTCTAAAAATATTTGCCAGCAAAAAATATAAAGTTAGACCTGTCAATTAGTATGTTCCCATACGACGGGTAGATACGGGTAAATACCCGGCATACTATTTTGTGGGAAATGTTATGACAAGTTGATGGGGGATCGAAGAACTCGTCTATACGAATATCTTTTGTTCCGAGGCCAACCCCGAAATCCTTAGTTTTGGCTCTTATATTAGCAGTCAAAGATACCTAATCTCTATACATGTATGAGGGTGCTCGTATATTGACATCGCATTTGATGTCTGATTGCACATTTTAACATCTAGTTAGGTCTAAAAATATTTGCCAGCAAAAAATATAAAATTAGACCTGTCAATTTGTATGTTCCCATACAACGGGTAGATACGGGTAAATACCCGGCATACTATTTTGTGGGAAATGTTATGACAAGTTGATGGGGAATCGAAGAACTCGTCTAAACGAATATCTTTTGTTCCGAGACCAACCCCGAACTCAGTAGTTTAGGCTCTTGAATTAGCAGTCAAAGATACCTAATCTCTATACATGTATGAGGGTGCTCGTATATTGACATCGCATTTGATGTCTGATTGCTCATTTTCACATCTTATTAGGTCTTCATACGTTTGCCAGCAAATAATGTAAATTTTGACCTGTTAATTTGTATGTTTTCATACAACGGGTAGATACGGGTAAATACCCGGCATACTATTTTGTGGGAAATGTTATGACAAGTTGATGGGGTATCCAAGAACTCGTCTATACGTAATACGTATATCTTTTGTTCAGAGACCAACCCTGAAATCAGTAGTTTTGGCTCTCGGATGAGCAGTCAAAGATACCTACTCTCTATACATGTATGAGGGTGCCCATCTATTGACATCGCATTTTATATCTTCTTACTCATTTAACCACTTTTAAGTATGTCTTTGCGCACCTCCCAACAAAAAAATGATAATAAATCAAAAAAGCCTATTATCAAAGTATGATTAGTATGGTGGTTTCATATACTTTAATGTCAGATTTGACGTCTACCTGCATTTTAAGCATATTACAGCGCTTGCACACACTTTCCGACACGAATTGCGAAGTAATTACTCATAAAATTCAATCTACCCACCAAATGGGTAGATACGGGTATATACCGGGTATTTACCCAATCTACCGGGTATATTCCCAAATGGGTAGATTGGGTATTTACCCGCCGCCCATCTCTAGTCGTATCCACCAAAATAAGGGTATTTTACACCCATATATTTGGTAAATTGTGTAAAAATCGAAATGGGTATATTACTGTAAAGTTCCTAAGATTCTTTAAAACTATGCAACTGATTATAATTTATTTTGATTTACACTTATAACACATTTATATGTATGTCTATTTTATTTACGATTACGATACGATACATATGCTCGAATAGTATAACCCTTCTTCAGGTAATGGAGATAGAGATTAATAAAATAGAGATAAATATACATAATTCTAAAGACCGAAAAAAATCTTTTAAAAGTCTTGGCTCACGCAGTAGGTATATACAATTCCATGCTTGGCTCCAAAAAGCCTTGACACAAAAACTAAGAGAAACCATTTTGGCATACTTTGTTAATTATTAGTGATGTTCTGTACTTTTTGTTGTTTTTTAAACCTATTCTCCAAATAGAGATTCTCTTTCTATAAAAAAAAGCTATACTTGTCAACAGTGCAGTGTCAACGTCAATGTCAAAT
Organism: Acrobasis consociella; assembly: GCA_963555685.1. Lineage (NCBI taxonomy): Eukaryota > Metazoa > Arthropoda > Insecta > Lepidoptera > Pyralidae > Acrobasis > Acrobasis consociella. Next base: position 25,428,392 of record OY743104.1, read on the forward strand.
CAAAATTATCAAAATCTGCTGTGTGATGTGACCAACCCACAGACATAGATAGACGACTTAAATGCACCTACTTCGCGTGTAAGTTCTCAGACAAAGCGTCGAGGTTGGCCGCCGCTACTGACAGTCCGCGCGCGTCTGTGATTGCAGCCGGACGGCAGCGAAAAATAAAAAAATGCCTCGTAGCGTGATAATAAACTGCAACAGCCCAAAAATTGCAAGCGCCCAAAGTCAAGGACATATTTCCTGTCACAGCTAAGTTATTTAAAAAGAAAAATATGCGTAAATTCATTTTAAAACAATTTTTTAAGCATTCCGAGCGGTGATTCCAAGATTATACCTAAATAAGTATAGATTAAGGTTTAAAAACTACATTCACATTACATTGCCGCGTTTGCTTTGAGCGTTTGATCCGACGTTGTGTGTTAAGAAGCAATGTATATCGAAACAAGCGATACTGTCGCGCATCGCTACGACGTCGTGGTACCGGCAATTTCTCATTCGTCAGTAAAATTTAGCGACTAGTGTTGTTCGTTCTACAACATATACCAATAATCGATTTTAATCGATATCGGACTGACGAATGATATAAACTATTATTAAAGAGCCAATTTAATAGATTATAAACAAGCTAATTTCCTAATTTACACTTTAGAAAACGAGGGTAATATTTTCAGTTCATGTATATAATATGGTCGCTCTTTGAACTACTGGTCACACGTTGGTGAACAAAACCGCGCGTGCGTCACTGCTCATTGCTCGTTAGTGAGTCGTCCATACTGCATTTCCCCCATTGAAGCGGTATGTGAGACAAGCCTGACATGGCTAAGAACGACCGCAAGGGAAGTTGCTTCAACATTTAAAAAACGCATTGAAATCGGTAAAAACGTGTTTTTTTATAGATAATTAAATTAGAGATTAGAAAATTAGAGAATTCGACTCGCACTTGGCCGGTTATTTAAGAATAATAATAGTTTTATTTTTAAAGTTCAATTAAAATATTTACATTATTTGTAATTTTTAGTTTTAATTTAAATTTTAATAAGTTGGTATAGTTTAAATTTTAGTTAAATTGAAATAATTTGAGTACAAATATTTATTCTTTATTATCAAACAATGTTCCGTTTAGAATCATTTGTTTATCCAATTTCATATCATTCGTCAATCAGAAAATCGATTGTGATTTTTATCACAAATCGATTAACTTAAATGTTAATCGATCGTATAGTTAGCGAGCGCGGAGTGAGCGAGCGAGACCACAGATATAAAATCGATGAGTATGAGCGAGACGATCATGGCGGCGGCGTGCGTCTTCAATAAATCGTTTAAATCGTAGTGAGCGGTTTCTTTGAATCGGTTTGAATTTCCCATCACTAAAATTGCGTCTGACGTCACAGTAGGCATTAAAAAAGTTGGCACGCTTGGTTTCCATACAAATCTTGATACATGCGTTATCTATTACATCTATATCTGTGGACCAACCAAATGCCAAATTGCGCGGCGCGCGATTCGCGATCAAATGAAGACCAAGTTTAACACATGTATTTTGCAATTCGTAATTCCTATTTATTTACTACGCAACGTTAGTCTGCATTAAATAACTGATCTTGTAAGCTTTTAATTTTTACAAGGTCGTAGATAATCATTTCGTTAATGGAAATGTGAAAGGTCAATTAACATCGAGGATCATATAGGTTAGCTTATCAAGCTATTTGTAGTTAGAAGAATAGTTGATTGTGAACAATTTCTTGGTATAGTCGGTATAGTTCTGTCCGATCGCGCTAAGCCATAGAAATGGGTGAAGAACGGGTAAAAATGCGTAAGCAGCTTGGCTTGTTAGAAGGTGTCGCAATTATTTTGGGGATTATATTTGGCAGTGGTATTTTTATATCGCCTAAAGAAGTCCTAGAAAAAACTGGGTCAGTGTGGGGAGCTCTTTCCGTATGGGCAGCGTGTGGCGTGCTGGCGACTCTTGGCGCTCTGTCTTATGCTGAGTTGGGTGAGTAAAGGTTACCTTTGGCCCAGCTGCTGTCACTAACAGTTTCTTGAACCTCGTCACCAAGTTACAAAGTCTAGCTTACGATCATATAACTTGAAAATCTAGCACGCTATTTGTTTTCTTTTCTTTCATACATGTTTTAATTGTTAATCAAATACAGTTAGTATATATACCTGTTTTAAAAACTTGCAATCATTGAATATATTTTGAATTTACTATCTTTTTTTCATTTATACCATACCAGCTACATGATATAAAATATTTTGCTTTAGAAAAGAAGTTAAGTTTAGGACTGTTGCAGGTACAACTTTAGCTCAAAGTGGAGGCGACTACCACTACATCAATGAGGCCTTTGGGCCGTTGCCTGCTTTCCTGTACTTGTGGGATGCCAACTTAGTGTTTGTGTAAGTATTACTTTTAAGATATGGATATACTATCACATCTTTATCTCTGACAGAGTACTAGATAGAGCCTTGTTAGGCCTGCAAGACCCAAATTTCATATATTTACTGTCATTGTTATGTGTTTTTTCCATAGACATGCTGAACAGCAAAATATTCTACTAATATTGGCACTTTCTTTTGAGATTTCTTGTAAGTAAAATTATATTGTCCAAAGTTATATTAACAAAATTTATACTTCAATGGCCTAGTTTCTGATCAACTATCTTAAAGAGTAATTCTGTGCTTTTTAGAGTTGCAACTAATAGCCATCTCCATCCAGTATTTGGCTGGATACTGCATAGTAAATTTTATGATATAGCAATATCACAAAATAAGATGTTGAAATACTTTCATGCAGTAGATTGTTTGGTTCCATGTTTTCTTAGTAACTATTACATACACTACACATTACTTCTTTACAGCATGAAAGAATACTCTATTTACATATCCCAACTTTGACAATGTAGCAGTGTAAACCTATAAAAAAGCTTTTATCTAGCGAACAAAACGCAGTCATAAAACTTTTTCTTCTAAAAAATAGTACATATAATAATTTTATATTACACTAGCAGCCGCCACTGTTTCGCATGGTATATTTTGTAAATTCTACTTTTTGAAAATTCTACTTTTCGGACCTGAAGGGTTTTGTTTTATGAATACAAACCTTGCTCTTGAATAATTTTTATTGAAAACTATTTAAGATTAATTTAAACTGCAAAAAATTTCAACCTTAAAACTCAGATTCTAAGTAGGACATACATTGCAGGACAGATGGCAGAGCCCTACTTTGTTTTATACTATGTATTTATTGATAGCTTATTGCAATCAATACAAACGAGTCATGGAATGGAACTGTAAAGTTCCATGACATTCAGTGTGTATGGTAATTTGTCTTGCAGATCTATATTTGGAGTAATAAAATGTAACTTGTGATCTGTTCATGTATATAGTATAGTGATAGTAAATATATGGTTTCAAAATTAGCATATTGCTGGTTAATTTCCTTATTTGTGATTTCAACCTATCCACCAGTTAATATTACAATTTACATATTTGCTAGTTTGGTACTGGTAAGAAAATGAAATGTCACACAATAATGTGACTTGTAATGATCAGTACTGGGTAACATCTCAAACAGTAACTACATTTTTTTAAACTTGTCTAAAAACAATACAAAATAATATTTTTATATAAATTTGAACGTAAAAAAAAAGTAAGTCGCCGAGTGGGATTCGAACCCGTAACACTCTTTCTAGCGGTCAGCATCATTAACTGCTGAGCCAAAATAAGTGGCGGCCGGCGCGACGAAATTAGCGATCACATTCTGCGTGGAAAGAAAAACGCATGAAAACTTGAAAACACGCGTTAAAACATAAGATTAATCTAGATCGATTGTTTACCCCCGAAAACCCCCATATACCAATTTTCTGCGAAATCGTTAGAGCCGTTTTCGAGATCACAGAAATTTATAAATATATAAATAAATATACAAAAATTGCTCGTTTAAAGGTATAAGATAAATAAATAAATAAATATATAGGGACAAATTACACTGATTGAGCTAGCCCCAAAGTAAGTTCGAGACTTGTGTTATGGGATACTAACTCAACGATACTATATTTTATAACAAATACATATATAGATAAACATCCAAGACCCAGGACAATTTGAAAAAGGCCATTTTCCAACTTGCCCTGACCGGGAATCGAACCCGGGACCTCTGGGTGGCGGACTAGCATGGTGACCACTACGCCACGGAGGTAATAAAACCTAAAATATTTTTGTAAATATCCATTAACAAAAATATTTTAGGTTTTATTAATGCTGGAAAATGATTTCAAGAGCATTATTTGTCTCCAAGAAATTATGATGTCATTAGTATTGGAAAATAGCAAATTACCAGGTAGTAGTAGTATAAGAGTTTATTAATTTAGACTTTTTCAAAGTCCTATTAGGTGTTTGATAATTGTACTAATATTACATAGAGTATGATTGAAAAAAAGAAGTTAATGAAAAGTAAGGTGCATATTTTTCAAAAGATCTTCGATTTATTAACTACACTTTGACTTCTTTATCCCTAAAGGGGAAGACAGAGCCTAAAGCCGCAAGACCAAAAAAAAGAAAATTAAACATACGTCTCTTGCCTATTCACTTGTTTGGCTTATATGATCTGCACGTAAAGAAAAACACTTAGTAGTTTCTACGTTTCCCATTTTCTCCCAACATTTCCTGTATGTTAATTGTTCGCGCCCATACTATTCGCGAACGAGGACCTACACCGAAGACTTCCGAAAGCGCCCGAACGTTGCCGAAGGCTGCGCGGTCCACAGACCTCACTTCCCATATAGGACCATCGGCCTATGCGCGTGTTCTGTATGTGGTGTACCTATAAACGTCTGATCTTGTACCTTATTATCTCAAAGTCATTACAACCAGCATTAAACAATACAGTCCGCCTTTCATTCAACCACAACGAAGGATCCCCAACATAATAATTTACGTAAAACTAATTTTTTGTTCCAGACCCAGTACCAATGCTATAATGTCACTCACCTTTGCTAACAATATTCTGCAGCCAATATTTCCAAATTGTGCTATAGATCCTCTAAGTCGAAAGCTAATAGCTGCTGTCACTATAAGTAAGTATGATTTCAACATTTCAGTCATGCAATGTCCACGGTTGGACATACGTCTGTCTCATTTCAAAATAACCGGTTCAAAGCAGCTTGGATCTAATGCTTTCTAGTGACCTTGCAACACCCAAACATTTTTTTAAAAAATCTGTTGTTTTACCGAGGCATCAGTTCACTTGGTGTGACTAATTGACTATGCCAGCCTCGTAGGGGACTTCGATTATGACACAAATATAGTGATGTGGACGTTTTTATGAAAGTTTTATCAGAAGAAGTGGAACTAACAAAGACCAGAAATTTTTGTCGTTTATTTTTCGGTTTTGGATCTTTTGAAATAAAAATGTAGAGAGGGTCCAACTAAGTCTAATACTTAACTAATATTTTAAGTTAAAACTTTTAAAGTGTAATGTTTTTTTATAATGTTCATTGAGATTATTGACTACTGGCAAAATTTCCCAACAGCTAATACAGGTTCAAAAGCAAACAGGCTAAAACTTCTAAATATTTTTTTTGAAAAATACTGTGTGGATCAATAATCATGGGTTTCCAACGCCAAGCAAGTACATTTGCTTGGGCCAGGCATGTTAACCTAGTCCAGTCATTTAAGCTTAAATTAGGTAAGAATCTCGGAATTCGAGATACCCAGCTGTAAGTCTGTAAATACTTGTATATTGACACCCTAAAAGTTGTCTCAAAACCTACATATGGTAGGGTGTACGCAACTATTAAATTTCAAGGTCAAAGGTCACAAAAATCGGTTTTTTGTGCTTTTTTTTGTAAATATCTCATTTCCTATGGGTTTTTTGCTATTTGTATTTATTATCAATATTGTAGAATACAAAATTCTCTACAAATGTTGTTTGAAAAAATTTTTCATACGGTGAACCGTTTTCGAGATAGAGGGCGGAGAGCGCGCGGTCACAGCATCACTTCAGGTCAACCGGTGCCTCCGGTCAAAAACGCGCCATATAAAGTTGATGAACTATCGATAAATCAATGATTATAAATATTTGTCAATTTTTATTAACTAATATATTATATTTTATCATTTTTTCCTAACCTATCCACTTTTTATTCAGTATTAATTTATTTAACAACACTTACCTGCCCATTTAATTGCTGAATTGTTAATGAAAATATAGGAATTATATTTGAATTTAAACATAATTAATATTAATAACTTCTTACATGTTAAAAAAAACAAATTATGAATTTATCTTTTTATTAAAAAATATCATTCAATACATTTATTTTTTTTAAATTAAAAAAATGGAATAAAGGGTACAAAAACTACAATTTATAATTTTAATCATCTTCTTCCTCTTCATCGTCGTCATCCGGCTGCTGGTAAATTTCAAACTGGTCTTCATTATCGTCTTCAACGACATTTGTCTCAAGTTCTTCCATGATTTCGGGGTCAGAAGTTCCATCTTCGTTAATGTCGCTATGATATGGTAGAGCATTGAGACAAGCTTGCCCATTACATTGGCCACAAGCTAAAGAGCATTGCAAGCCCGCTTTCCTGCATCCGCATCGCGAACCACAACCACTCTTGCAGTTGCAGAAAATTGTATTTAGCAAATGTTCTGGAGCAGGTGGTAAAATTGTCATGATAGGCTCCAGAAAATCGTTTCGCAATGCCCAACCCCATACCTGGGGTTCCAAATCATGCCCTAACCAAGTTTGAACTTGATAATATACACGTTCGACATGTTGATGAGCAGCTGCACTTGTTGGTGGAATATTTGAAAGCTGCACAGGTTTATTAAGTTTTGTAGACTTGACGTAATGCATATAACGAAGATGATCGAGACTTTTCACAGATTTCGGAGCATTATAGACTGCCAATAAGGTTTGAGTTCCACTCTCTAATAATCTCTGGGCCGAACAATTTTCTTCCTCAAATGCTGCAGCTAGTTCATCCAAATTTGTCAGTTTCTCAAAAACTTTTAAAAATGATTTTTTTCCCTTTTCAAAAAGCGCAGAAGTTGTGTCACATCCACTTAATGCGTGCAGAAATAAAATGTGTGTTTTGGAATGAGGATAATTATCAAAACTTTTAGTCGAGTATATCTCCGTTTTTACATTTCCTTTCCCAACTTTTTTAAAGAAAATTTCTTGTTCGTAAGACAGTGTGCACTGTGCGCCCAATTAAAATAACGAGTAAATCAAAAATGATAAAATATAATATAATAGTTAATAAAAATTGACAAATATTTATAATCATTATTATTATCATTATATTATCATTGATTTATCGATAGTTCATCAACTATTTATGGCGCGTTTTTGACCGGAGGCACCGGTTGACCTGAAGTGATGCTGTGACCGCGCGCTCTCCGCCCTCTATCTCGAAAACAGTTCACCGTATGAAAAATTTTTTCAAACAAAATTTGTAGAGAATTTTGTATTCTACAATATTGATAATAAATACAAATAGCAAAAAACCCATAGGAAATGAGATATTTACAAAAAAAGCGCAAAAATACGATTTTTGTGACCTTTGACCTTGAAATTTAATAGTTGCGTACACCCTGCCATATGTAGGTTTTGAGACAACTTTTAGGGTGTCAATATACAAGTATTTACAGACTTACAGCTGGGTATCTCGAATTCCGAGGTGAACTTACTATAATGACTGGACTAAACCGTTTACAATGTTTACTTGATGCTTGAGTCAACTATTTACGTGCTTCACGCATGGGTATGTGTGATGCGATTTTATGCTTGTCGAGACAGCTTGACGCGACGGTTTGACAGTGTTCGCGACAGGTTGTTGATCAAGCTTGTCTCAGTAGTGATCGGGTTCGAAATGAGAAATAACGTGTAAAATTAATTAATAATTTCAAAGAAAGGTACTGATGCGTTTTGCAACAACCACAACTGAGTAGAAACTCTGAAACAAACTCATTTCCACAGTGTCGGTAAAATATTTTAAGTAGGTACAAAGATGTGCTATCAATTGTTACACTCATGTCTTCGTCATGTTGTATAAATACTTACTTTGTAGGTTTCCTGGTGTTTATCAACGCTTACGACGTAAAATTTACGACGAGGGTGCAGAATGTGTTTATGTTCACCAAAATTGCAGCGCTTGTCGTCATCATCGTAGGAGGGATCGTTTGGATGGCGAAAGGTAAATTAATGAAATACAGATTATCACGCCTTCATTCCTAAAGGGTAAACAGAGACCGTAATCCAAAGGTTTAAGATCCACTTCAAGGGTTCAGACAGATGAGCGACAGCTCGGGTCCCTGGTTGGTGAGAGTTCGCGAAAATAAGCGATTTGTAGCTATGACTTTCGATAATTGACCGGCCGAGCGATGCGTCTTCGTTTCAGCTTAGACTGTTGCATTTCATTTCATTGACAGTTTATGCATTTCTCGACCGATTCTCGTAAATTTTTGTGATCAGGTTCGATAAATTATACAGGCGGACTGGTAAATCACGTAATACTTAAGGACAATCGTGTACCTATTGAGTGGCCCCCATTCAAAATGTAACGTGATTAACGAGTCTGCATGTGTATAAAAAATAATGGTAGATTCAGTTTTTCGAAATTTTCCAAAACTTATTTTTGAAATATGGAGGTTAAAATCTTAAAAAAATCATATGTTTCGCACAAAGTTTAAATTTTACATTAAGTATACTCGCGAGGTCTATATCTCACAGAACCACTAGTAAGATACAGTTACATTCTTTAAGTTATGGCCAAGCTCTGGGCGGTGCTATTATGCGAAATGAAGGAGACATAAAAAATGACTACATATACAGCAGAGAAAATAGAGTGGTTTGCCATTGCCTCCTCTATTTCCGCTCATTATTAGAAAGTAATCTATCACAAACTTGTTAACTTATAGAATGCAGGTTTCCTCACGATTTTTTCCTTCACTGGTAGCAAGTGGTGGTAGTTGAAAGATTATTTAGGTATTAATAAGTACTTTGGTTGCCAGGCGGAGTGGAAAACTTTGAAGACGGGTGGGCAGGCACCAAGACGTCTGTCAGCGATTGGTCCGTGGCGTTTTATTCCGGTATCTTCTCGTATTCCGGCTGGTAATAGAAATATACGTCTATTTAAACACAAAAATTCTTTATCCGTTACTTTGTAGACATGGCCGACAGTAGCCAAGTCAAATAAGCCACACTTGACAAATATAGTACACTATGCGATTGGTAATATTAAATTTTTTAAAATGCAACATACATTGCTAAGTGTGGCCTTGTCTAAAATAGGAATCGGAAAAAGGATTTATTTTTTTGTGTGTCTTACTGGCCAACTTTGGTGTCAGATTTTTCAAGCTGCCTTAAGACATCTGACATACCTTGACGACTGCCATACATTGATGAAAGCCAAGACCAATAGCTTATACGTGCCTCCCGAAATACGGAGTAGCTCAAGAAAATTTTATGCTACTTGTGGTCATCCATCCAAGTGCAGACCACGCCCGGTGTCGCTTTACTTGCGAAAGCGCTAGTAATGAGCACACCAGCCGGGCAACCGAGCTACTCATTAACAATCCTTCGGATACTTGCATTTTAATCCGTTATCCGCCGCAGTTGCACATAGACTAGCTATGCATATATGATGAACCGTCGCAGTTGTAGAGGAAGATTTTTTTGTATAATTGTGAAGAGGTCGCAGACAGAGTTGAGTTGCTTTCGCATTTTTCTATAAGTAGTAAGGATGTAAATCCTAAAGTTAACCTTAATTTGTAGGAGTTACCTGAACTTCATGACGGAAGAGCTGAGAGACCCATTTGTGAACCTCCCGCGGGCCATCTACGTGTCCCTGCCCTTGGTCACAAGCATCTACGTGCTGGCCAACGTGGCCTACTTGGCCGTGCTGGGCCCAGTCGGAGTCATGGCCACGGAAGCTATCGCCGTGGTATGAAAATACATTTTTGCTTCCTCTGCAAGCTGCTTTCACGTGTCCAATATAATCGTTTAGTAGATAGAGGGGGGGCACATGACCCTTACAAAAAATTGCAACGGATCCCTAAATCGAAAAATGGTATTCAAGCTCACAATATTTTTGAGAGACCTATTCAATAGGAGTCAATAATATACAAAACCCCGACATTTAAACATTCACCCCATATTTTTTGAACGGCCGAACCGATTTCCATTAAACATAGCTAACGATCACCGCAAGGAAACATGCTTTGACTTAAAAAGACCGCCTCTAAATCAGTCCATCCGTGCGAGAGATACGATGACACAGACAGACATTGATGCCAAGCTGATAACACCCGTCTTATTTGTGGTGGTTAAAAATAACTTGTTTCAGGATTTCGCAGTGGTGACCCTCGGCTGGGTGAAGTGGGTGATGCCGGCGTTGGTGGCCATCGCGGTGGTGGGCGGGCTGTCGGTGCACATCATGGCGGCGTCGCGCATGTGCTTTGCGGGCGCGCGCAACGGGCACATGCCCGAGCTGCTGGCGCACATCAACGTCAAGTGCATGTCGCCGCTGCCCTCACTAGTCTTTCATGTAAGTCGATTCAATAAATATAAAGTTAGTTCGAGACTGGTGTTATGGGATACTAACTCAACTACTATATTTTATAACAAATACATATATGTATAGATAAACATTCCAATTTTTCAAATAGTTGTCTTGGATCCACGACTATATGAAAAAGGCCATTTTCCAACTTGCTCCGACCGGGGATCGAATCCGGTACCTCTGGGTGGCAGACTAGCATGGTAATCACTACGCCGCGGAGGTCGACGATTCTTAACACATTGAACGCCGCAGGTGCATGTAAACGACCGGCTATGCCAATGCACCTCCCGCCGCAGTTGTATACTTACAACAAAATTATACTGGAAATCAAAAGTCGGGCGTTAGGAGCTTTTTTCGTAAGAACATTGCGTGTGCGAACTGCGTCCAAAAAATATTATTTTCAACACACTTGCTCATAAAGTGGCTCTATGGTCACCGCAATTAGGCACATAATGACACCCATAATCAAACTGTGACTTTTTCATTGCTATAACTCACTAGTGAGTTATAATTTTTTTTTTAATTTATTGGTTGAGTTGCTTTGTTCTTATTAAAAAAGTTTTTATTAAAAAAAAAATCGTGTTCAATAGAACAAACAAATTAATGTTTCTATTGCTTGCTCATTTCATGCAACTTCTTATATAAATAGATAATTTTAACTCGTACGTGTTTATCAAATAAAACTTTCATTCAAATATAACTTTTGATTTTCTCTGTAATAAAAGAAAACTTTAAATTCCACATTTTGTACGTGGCAGAATAAGCGCAAATCCTATGAGCGGAAAATAAAAAAAAAACCTCATCCCTTTAGTCTGTGGCCGATCGCAATGCGCGCGCATACGAAAACTGATTAATTTTTCCCGCCATAGCGAAACATTTTCCACAACTTGTTTTCACTGTTGAAATTATAGTTATTTATTAATTAAAATGTCTACAAGTACTAGTTACGAAGAAAATAATTTATGTTGTACACCGCCCGATATAAGATGAGAAGCCCTTAACGTTATAGAAAGTTTACTACCTGCAAACTCCAAGGAATAGTACATTATGGTACTAGTGTGTAACATTGGTAATTACCGCCGCGGCGCCATTGAGACCCGAGCCGTAGGCGAGGGTCTTAAGAGAGCCAAGGACGGTAATCATCAATACACACGTGTATCATACGACGTTTTTCAACACACTTGTAAATAAAATAACAATAAAAACTCATATTAATTATTAGATAAAAAGTTTATTTAGAGAAACGATTAGTAAATCTTTTATAAATTTTTTAATATCGTCAGACGATTAAACCTTTGCTTTCTTGCTTCTAAATCCATCGGATAGTCTCTTTAGATAAGCTTACAAATTAGAGTATGTTTTTAAGTCCACTCCATTCTTTGTTCGGGCTGTACTTTTTAACATTGAGTATAAACACCACAAAGAGCTAGGTTTGTACTTAAAAGATAATTCTTTAAAGTACACCATGACACCATTTTCTGAAAAAGAATGCGTATTCTTGCTGTTTTGCCATTTTATGAAATTTTGGTAGGTACGCTAATAGGTATTTTTCCTTGGAGTTTTCAGGTAATAAACTTTCTACAATGTTAAGGGCTTCACATCTTATATCCGGCGGTGTACAACATAAATCATTTTCTTCGTAACTAGTACTTGTAGACATTTTAATTAATAAATAATTATAATTTCAACAGTGAAAACGAGTTGAAAAAATGTTTCGGGCGGGAACAATTAATCAATTTTTCTATGAGCGCGCATTGCGATCGGCCACAGACTAAAGAGATAAGGTTTTTTTTTTCGCGCATAAGATTTGCGCCTATTCTGCCACGTACAAAATGGGGAATTTAAAGTTTTCTTTTATTACAGAGAAAACAAAAGTTATATTTGAGTGAAAGTTTTATTTATTAAACACGTACGAGTTAAAATTATCTATTTCAATAAGAAGTTGCATGAAAGGAGCAAGCAATAGGAACATTAATTTTTTTGTTCTATTGAACACGATCTTTTTGACGTGACAACGTCTTATAAATTGGTTTGCCGGGTGACACTTCAAGAAACTGCGTTACGCTCCGCTCACGTTATGCGCTCACAATGAGAGCGAGTGAGAGGCACGCGTCCCTTCCACTCGGGCATGGTTAGCCCGCCTAAGAGCGAGAGAGACAGACATAAAAAGTCGTTGTCACGTAAAACTTTCGCCCGTATACCGACTTTACAGGCAACCAATTTTTTTTTTAATAAGAACAAAGCAACTCAACGCAAGTACATAACAATTCCATGAACTCAACCAATAAAATTTAAAAAAAAATCTATAACTCACTAGTGAGTTATAGCAATGAAAAAGTCACAGTTTGATTATGGGTGTCATTATGTGCCTAATTCGGTGTTTGACTAATTTTGGAAATGGTTTTAAATTATTATTTTAGTATATAATAAACCTACAAAAATAATATATCTGCGAAATTTACAGTATTTAGGATAAAAATCGATGTTATAATTTAAATTGTAAAAATGGCGGCAAAAACGACATCTTTGTAATGGCTCCGGTCACGTGACGCGTGTGACGTCACAAGCTAGTACACTAATCCATCTTGAATACATCTGACGGTGCATTGCTTGTTTATTTAATCAAATTTCAGTAGTTATTGGAAAATATGGCTTATAAATGGTGTGTAGTGCCACAATGTATAAATACGTCGATAAAGACTCCGGAAAAAGTATTTTTTTCTGTTCCTACGAATCCCAAACAACGTAAATTGTGGTTACGATTGGCGCGAAGAGAGCCAAGCAGTATTTCGATGCATACAAAATCTCAAAGTATAAGAAGGGAAATACTGTGAAGTATTTAATATCCTGCACCCCTAATGGATTGGTCAACTATGTTTCTCAACGGTTTGGGGGCAGAACAAGTGATATTGTAAGATTCCCTTGCAGACCTGTGGAACAAAAGCAACAACCACACATCTCCTAACCTAAAAATTGAGGCTTTTCAAAATGTTTGAATATTGAATACAGACTTAGGTATAACAATATATAGGTATTATTTTTGCATTTAAAGTGCTTTATTGCATTACACTTATTAAACAAATGAATAAAATATGCCAAAAAATTCCTGGCCGGTGAATTTTTTTCGTCGTATCTTATTATTTATTTAAACAGACATAGGTACTAGTTTACGAGGGTAAATAATGTATATATATAGATTCCACTACGGTACTACTAACTACCTCCGTGGTGTAATGGTTAGAGCGTTCGGCTCATACCCGGAGGTCGCGGGTTCGATTCCCGGCGGGGGCAACGACTTTGTGTTGTTGTCCTAGTTTGGTTAGGACATTACAGGCTGATCACCTGATTGTCTAATAAGTAAGATGATCCGTGCTTCGGAGGGCACGTTAAGCCGTCGGTCCCGGTCACTGTCTTTGACATTGGTCGTTACCTATAAACCATGTCAGAGGCCTTTAAGGCGGTTTAAAAAACTCTGACACTAGTGTTAGTCACTAACACTCACGATAAGAAGAGAAAGAACTACGGTACTTCATCATTTCAGCCGTATAACGTCAACTGCTGGACATAGGCCTCTTCCAAGGATTTCCAAAATGACCGATCAAGAGCGGCCTGCACTCAGCGCTTTCCAGTGACCCTGGTCAGGTCATCTGACCACCTTGTAGGTGGGTGCCCTACGCTTCGCTTGCGAGTACGCGGTCGCCATTCATGAACCTTTTTGCCCCATCGGCCATTGGTTTGTCGCGCTATGTGTCCCGCCCACTGCCACTTCAACGAGCTAATCCGCTGGGCTATTATTGGCATTGCGTAGCTTTCCGAACGCTGCCCAGCAGAGTCGAATTCATCGAACGACCTCTTCCTCGAAGCTAGAACTTCCTGTCTGGATCAAATGACCCAGGTATATATACCTACTGTTCTACAACTAGGTGAGGGTGAGGATAAGGGTGGAGCTCCCAACACGATGGACTATGGTACTTACACTGCTGTTTTCATATTTTTAAGTTCAGCTTAATAATAATCAACGTTATTCTTAAAGAAAAGTGCAACCATAAAAGCGTCTATCCTAAATAAGTTGCTGCTATCGGCTTACACAAAATTTACTTCCATTTTGCGATTGTAAACCAGTATTAATGACACTAGTTATAAAAAATATCCAGCAGTTCTTCAAAAATAACTCACAAATGAAAATAACAACTAAAACACATTAAACTCGAATAACAATCAATAGTGCAAAAAAATGTATCCTAGCGTGTGACGTCACGAGTGTAACCACCAATCACAGGGCGTTTCGATTCACGTGAAAAAATTTAAAAAACATCATTTTTATTTTGCAAAATATGCAAAAAATATACATTATTTTGTTAAAATAAAGTAAAAATGGTTTTCTTTAGACTATTATCTCGTAGAATGTCCACATTTCGTAGAGTATTTTGAATGTTGTCAAACACCGAATTGCGGTGACAATAGAGCCACTTTATGAGCAAGTGTGTTGAAAAAATATCTATTAGCGTACCAAAATTTCATAAAATGGCAAAACATTCTTTTTCAGAAAATGTGTTCATGGCGTACTTTAAAGAATTATCTTCTAAGTACAAACCTAGCTCTTTGTGGTGTTTATGTTTAATGTTAAAAAGTAAAGTCCGAACAAAGAATGGAGTGGACTTAAAAACATACTCTAATTTGTAAGCTTATCTAAAGAGACTATCCGATGGATTTAGAAGAAAGAAATCAAAGGTTTTATTGTCTGACGATATTGAAAAATTTATAAATGATTCTTACTGACGAAACACCAAGTACATCCAATGATTGGATTTCACCTACCTACACGAATAATGAGCCATCTCAAATTACAATAGAACATGAAGTATTTCAATAAATAATCTATCTGATGAGACCGCTATGCCATCAAAAACAGTTAATTATAATTGACCGAGCGAGCGAAGCGAGCGAAGCGTCTCAGTTTCGAGACTAGCCAAAAATTCTTTTGTCCGTCTGTCTGTCTGTCTGTCTGTCTGTCTGTCTGTCTGTCTGTTCTCGCCTACAGGTCGCATTTCTTAACCGATTCTCATAAAATTTTGTAAGCAGGTTCAGCAACTAAATAGAATTTTTTTGTCGAGCCAGTTTTTCGATATTTTTCAAAATGGCGGAAATGTAGGGGTTTAAAATTTTTAAACTGTCATATATCCGCCATTTCAAAATATTTTCAAAAATGTCATTAGACTTTTTTGTTGCCATTATGAAAACGATATTTTTTTATTTGAACAACTTTTTTGTTTGAACAACTTTTTTATACGTTATACTTAAACGGGTTTAGGGTGACTTGCGAAGTCTAGCTGACTAAACCGTGACGAATATACAATACAAATCCTCTTACAAAATAAACTCAAACTATTTAACGGTGAATTCAGTCCGGGTTACTGAACAACTTTCTTAAAAATACATATCTCCCCTGGGGTCCACGAAGTAATTTCTCTGAATACCTAACTATTATGGTTATTATTTTGAGTTTCATAAGTAGTTCTATAAATTTTATCATATATTACCGACTTAAAATAAAAGGATTTTGCTTATTTTACGATTAGGTTTTGCTTATTTTGATTGATTGTTGGCGTGTTTATTAAATTTAGCAATTTTGTTGAGCGAACTTTCGTTCAATCGCTGTCGCTGCTTGTCTGTGCTTCTGTAGTAGTATTAGTAATTATGCTACGAACTAACAAGAGATCAACAGCAATCAAAGCCCGCGAAGTAGCTTTACGAAGAAAGTAAGAAACTAATGAGCAGCGGCATAGAGCCATGGCAATACAATAGACATTTAAACCTGGTTTTTCCAACAACGAGCTGACTTTGTCATTTGAAAAATGATGGGTCATTTTTCGGTGAAAGACTACTGGTACATAACTGAATTTCAGCATCACGGTAGACCTCATATCCATAGGATTGTATGGTAGGAAGGTGCTCCTGATATTTCAGAGCTAGATTGAAAGTCATTTTAAAAAGAAAGGGCTGTGATTGGCAACTATTTTGGAAATTTGGTCACAACCATGAATTCGCATATCGGTAAACCTGCACCGATAATAAAATTCATCCAAATCATGTACATTATTCTGAAATAATAATCGCGAGGTCTAAGTTCGTGGCGAACTACTAGTTTTACTAACTGCACATTTACTAATTGTTTCTCTAAATAAACTTTTTATCTACTAAATAAAAGGGGTTTTTATTGTTATTTTATTCACAAGTGTGCTGAAAAACGTCGTATGATACACGTGTGTATTGATGATTACCGTCCTTGGCTTTCTTAAGGCCCTCGCCTACGGCTCGGGTCTCAATGGCGCCTCGGCGGTAATCACCAGTGATCGGAATAGGTAGTGCAATTTTGTGGGATTTCGTGACGTAATATTAATATGGATATGCCTTTAAATCCCGCTTGGTAGAGATTTATATATTTATAAAAAAATATCGGATATGAATAAAACCGACAAGTTACGAGTTCTAAGCATATAATATACTTTGTTAGGTATGTACTGGAGTTGGTTTATATTGACGCTAAGCTTTAAAAACACGGATAAATAAATGCCAAGAATTTAAAGCTATACCTGGTAAATATGTTGTTTATCGTCATCATGATTGATATGGATGGTAAAAATCATTGTTAATATGTGCGGGAGAAAAAGATAACATGATATTTAGTAAGTGCTGTCTCATTCTTTTTTATTGCTGTATGCCCTATACTAGGATTTTGTATCACTTACGTTCCCTGGTTCATTGAGTACGCACAAATATCGACATTCCCAAAAAACGAAAACAAAAAAATCGACATTCTCATACAAACTGCCTGGACGGCTGCACACTTTTGTACGGAAAAGCCGAATTTATTTTTGAATTTTTGACTGTTATTTTACTTTCATTATACTATAGTGATCTAGTAGGTATAGCCCGTGGTCCGATTTATTACATGTATGTCCCTTCCACGTTGTATATCGTAATTATTGTCTTAAAATAAACGTTGAGTAGTAAGTATCTCGCAATAACACTCGTGCAAAGCAGGCATCGTAAGGTATTAAGTACCTAAATAATAATATATCGGAGTGTGTTAATAGAAAACTTCAACTAAATAACGTAAAATATTTTTAAGTTGTATGTATATTTTTTCTTTAATATACAGCTTGTATATGTATAACAAAGCTATTTGTATAGTGATGATATAAAAATTTCAGAAGAAAATATATTTGATTATAACAATTCTTTGAATCACGCATCCCCACAGGCATATCCATATAATTATAATGTTTAAGGTCATTCACCTTAAATTGCACTACCTATTCCGATCATTGCTAATCACCAATGTTACACACTAGTACCATAATTTACGTGTGTATGTCCCCAGCGGAAAAGTGTCGAATATTAAAGGTTTACTATATTAGATCTTTAGTTTAAAGCTGCCTTCAAATGTTTATCGATAAATGAAATTTGTGTATTTAGTAATTTTTGAGAAATTCGCCAATAACATATTCCGCCAGGGAAACGTTTCTCTGGCGGAATTTTGTCAGGGATCCAGAATTCAATTAGCTGAGCAATTAATGTATCATGAGAGACAAATGTTTATGTACATATGGACTTTGTATGTCATAGCCCTCCGAAGTTATTCAAAATTCCGCTAGGGAAATGTTTGGCCTTTTGCTGGATCTCACAAACGGTTTGGTATACAGTATTGACTTTTTTTACACACATTGCTATTCATTTGTTTATAACGTCTGTAAATACAGAATCCAAAAAAACAACCATTTACGAATAATAAATATAAACATAAAAGTAGGTATTTTGATTCTAGTGGCTTAACTAAGAGACATAGGGAAAAGGTTTGAATGTCGATTTATGTATTAAAACTACCTCCAACATCTGGGAAAGTACGATTGTAATAGAGTAAGTATTAAAAAAGATACAACAAAAAATAATGTCCCACTGACATCATGATTTTGAATCGGTCTATTGGACGAGTTTTATATTATGTGACAAGTTTTAACTAATTCCAATCTTTAATGTGTTAATTCAATTATCCATATTTCAAAAATTTGCTTAATCCAATCAGTAATAAAGGAAATATAGTAAAAAAAACCAGCGACACTTAAAACTTTGTTATAAACCGACCGAATTTCAGATGGCTATGAAAAAGCGACTGGTTAGTACAAATAGCTGACTTCTGAAATTTGCAATATTACCAACTTAAAATTGGTAAAGACGCGTACACAATACCTTAAAGTTGGATGATTTAATACATCTTAAGTACCTATTATTTAGATCTAATCAGTCAAATAAATTGAAAGGCGCTGGATGCAAGCTATTCTAGATCGGTCATTTTGGAAATCTTTGGGAGAAGCCTATGTCCAGCAGTGGACGTTATGCAGCTGAAATGATGGTGATTATGATGTTAAAAAATAATCATTTATTAACAGTATGCTTATATACCTACGTATTACTATACACATAGGTATAGTAATACGTAGGTATACAATGTCCTTTTTAATTAAGTACAAATATTTTAGGGGGTGGTTCAGTCCCATCATTTTGAAGAAATTTTCCTAATTAATGTATATCGAAATACATTTTTTTTTTCAGGTTTTCATACAAATCGAAGTAGTCACGTGATATCATTACTGTGTGAAATGAAATTTTTTTTTTCGTATTTCGATATACGTTTATTGGGAATAGTTGTTAGGAATGATGGACTGAATCACCTCTTAAAATATTTGTACTTTATTAAAAATGACATTGTATAAGCATACTGAAAATATTTTTTATTTTATTTTCTTACATAGGTCGTACACGGATCAGCTGACTGAACGAATTACGAAGTGAAGTGTAGACAATTAAAAGAATATTCGTGTTTCGGAATAGTTTATTTTCTCTTTACCTAATAACACGCTCGGGCACAGGTTTTGGTCATTTAATCAATATATCCTTTAGGGAAATTAGTGGTTTTTCCATACAAAAACCGTTCGTTTAGTGACTCCACGTTTCAAAAATGGCACCACTGTATTATATGTCACTGTCACTGTTATCCACCAACACAACAACTTGACAACAACCAACATAACGACGGTAATTTAAACAGTAGAAATTGACAGTTGACAGATGTCATTGTTTTTTTTTTACTGTAGGCATGGGAAAAATGTGTGTCGTCACTTTCGGTGTAATGTTTAAAATTAAATAAAAAATCCTAATAACACGTAGATTTTTTTATTCAATTTAGTTTCTTAAAATTGACTATATTTTCGATTAAAGGCACCTTTAACAATTTTATATACTTTAGTTGACTACCCAATTATAATTACACTCTCTACCCTTAACGTTCTATCAAAACACAAACATTGCTGCTTTACGGCAGGTGAAAGAGAGGTATAAAGTCTCCTTCTAGTCAGGAATAACACAAATAACTACAAACAATTTATAGATTTTTACTGTTAGTAAGACTTGTGTACCTAACTGTACCACATTTATAGTGGTATTACATTGTAATGTTTGGAATGACAGCAATTTATATGAAGTGGTCGCTTTTTCATAGCCATCCGAAATTGGTCGGTTTATATCAAAGTTTTAAGTGTCGCTGGTTTTTTTACTATATTTCCTTTATTACTGATTGGATTAAGCTAATTTTTGGAATATGGATAGTTGAATTAACACATTAAAGATTGGAATTAGTAAAAACTTGTCACATAATATAAAACTCGTCCAATAGACCAATTCAAAATCATGATGTCGGTGGGTCATTATTTTTTGTTGTATCTTTTTTAATTCTTACTCTATTACAATCGTACTTTCCCAGATGTTGGAGGTAGTTTTAATACATAAATCGACATTCAAACCTTTTCCCTATGTCCCTTAGTTAAGCCACTAGAACCAAAATACCTACTTTTATGTTTATATTTATTATTCGTAAATGGTTGTGTTTTTTTGGATTCTGTATTTACAGACGTTATAAACAATTGAATAGCAATGTGTGTAAAAAAAAAGCAATACTGTATTCCAAACCGTTTGTGAGATCCAGCAAAAGATCAAACATTTCCCCAGCGGAATTTTGAATAACTTCGGAGGCCTATGACATACAAAGTCCATATGTACATAAACAATTGTCTCTCATGATACATTAATTGCTCAGGTAATTGAATTCTGGATCCCTGACAAAATTCCGCCAGAGAAACGTTTCCCTGGCGGAATATGTTATTGGCGAATTTCTCAAAAATTACTGAATACACAAATTTCATTTATCGATAAACATTTGAAGGCAGCTTTAAACTAAAGATCTAATATAGTCAACATTTAAAATTCGACACTTTTCCGCTGGGGACATACACACCTATTATACCATTCCCCCTCTAAAAAGTTTATTTTATTCACTATTTTCAGTGAATAAAATGCACTTTTCATCACTATTTTTGTGTTTGAATTCAGAAAAATTAGGCTTCGTGTTCACGTATCCGGTTTGCGTCATGACACGGAAACACCTCCTATTGGCTTCATACATGACATGACTGATTGAACCGACGCCATGCCGGCACGGCGCAAACCGAACTTAAACTGGATACATGGTCACGAGGCCTCACTTTTAATTTTAGTAATTGTTTCAATTTTCATGTGGATTTTAATTAACCTTAATTTTTCTTCACTAAATTTCTATTTTCGCTTAAATCAATAATAATCATAAATCACTCCTGCGGTCGTGATTCAATCCTTAAAATCCTTCGCTTGTTCGTGATTCATCCATAGCCCTCGATTTAAATCCGTCTTTTATTCACTAATTGCATAATATACTATTCAACTAGTCCGTAGAAATGTTATTTTATTATCTCGTCCGAAAAATATTAATTCGGTTTATGCAAATATGTAAAACTTACAGAGATTACGCAGTTAATACGTGTACGAAGACTTGCTACATGTCACTTTGATTGCTATTTTATTTGCTCTATCGTTGTCATCATGAAGTTAGCTAACTTATTGTTTCACTGTAGTGTTTTTTACACAGTAATAAATTGAATGGCGTGTCTGTGCATCGTAGCGCCTAAACCAGAGGCTGACTTTGATGCGTTTTTTTTAGGGTTCCTTAGCCAAATGGCCAAAACGGAACCCTTATAGATTCGTCATGTCTGTCTGTCTGTCTGTCCGTCTGTATGTCACAGCCACTTTTTTCCGTAATTATAAGAACTATACTGTTGAAACTTGGTAAGATGTATTCTGTGAACCGCATAAAGATTTTCACACAAAAATAGGAAAAAAAAAACATAAATTTTGGGGGTCCCCCTATACTTAGAACTGAAACTCAAAAATTTATTTTTCATCAAACCCATACGTGTGGGGTATCTACGGATAGGTTTTCAAAAATGATATTAAGGTTTCTTTTATAATTTTTTTATAAACTGTTTAGTTTGCGCGAGAGACACTTCCAAAGTGGAAAAATGTGTGTCCCTGTAACTTCTTAAATAAGAGAATGATCAAACAAAAAAAATATATGATGTTCATAACCATGCAAACTACCAGCAAAAATTGGTTTGAACGAGATCTAGCAAGTAATAGGTCATAAATCGTAAACCGTAATTTAATTTTCATTTAGTCAATTCAAATATAAAAATTAAAAAAAACAAACTATACGATTTTTATATTATGTTACTTGCTGCTACGGAACCCTTCATGGGCGAGCCCGACTCGCACTTGGCCCCTTATTTTATATGAAAGCTGACTTGATCAAGATGGTTCTTAGCTATGTTTGATGGAAATCGGTTCAGCGGTTTAATAGTTATGGGAAGTGAACGTTTGAAAGTGTGGTTTTTCTTTTGATTTGCTTGACAAATATACTTGTTTATTTTTCACAGATGTTAATGTCCATAATAATGCTGATACCTGACAACCTGACCTCCCTGATCACCTACTGCACGGTGGTTGAGTCCTTCTTCACGACGCTCAGCTGCAGCGCAGTGCTGTGGCTAAGGTACAAGAAACCGGACCTGAAGAGACCCATCAAGGTGAGTTCACACTCTTAAAACTTCAAAGTACATTTTTTATTTATCTTTAGATATTCGTCAAGTGAGTCCGGCTTAAGAAGGAGATATGTAATACATTAAAACGCTTGAAGAGAAGCAGACATGTAACACTGATTGAAAGCTCGTTAACACGGTGCAAGTTTCTTGCCTGTGTCATACAATTAAATTGAAGCAATAGATAACTTTCATGGTGCAAACGAAACGTAAACGTTTGTATGACACAAATCATTTATCGCTTCAATAAAATGTTTTGCAACAGGTAAGAAACTTGTACTATCTAAATGGGCTTTAAGTAGGAATTTACAGACTATTACAGCAGAAAAATTACAATTAAACTTAATATTTAGGTTTTCCTGAAGAAGTATGTTCAGAAAAGTGGAATGAGTCAGAAATGATGGAATGGGAATGTTAGATAGAAGAAACTAAAAATGAAATTTGAACTCTGCCACGTTAATGCACCAACTGCTTCTCTTCCCGCGTAGATCGAGGAAATGCGCGAAAATACGATACCATCATTATTTTGATTTTTTGTGACGTTAATTAACCCTTCTTCAGAATGCAGTTAAAGCACGAAATACTAAGTCATTTAGTCGCCCTTTGGATATCCACACGAGGAGACGAAGTGGTCCTAGGCTGGAAGCCACACAGCTCGAACTATCATACTAAAACAATATTGATTCTAAATATATTACACTAGCTGTGTGTGTAGGCTCCGCTCCCCGTGGGAATTTAGATATAAAAAAACTAACCTATGTCCTTTCCTGGGTCTGAAATATCCGTATCAAACATCTAAATAGGTTTAGTGGTTGAAACATGAAGAGGTAACAAACAAACAAATGGCTAACTGATTTTCGTATTTATAATATACATTTTTCGGGATAAAAACTAACCTATATCCGTCCTTCCCTGGGTCTCAAACTATGTATATCTGTACATATTTCATCAAAATAGATATATTGGTTAAACCGTGAAGAGGTAATAACCAAACAAATACACAAACTCACTTTCGCATTTATGTTGGGATGGGATTGAGATTCTTTGATTTCCACATAAACTCTTATTTATATGACACTTGTTTTGTAACAGGTCCAGCTATGGATGCCCATAGTGTTTGTGTTCGTTTGCACCATCCTGCTCGTGGTGCCGATAGTGAGCGAGCCTGTGGCGGTGGTGGCCGGCGCTCTGATGACGCTCGCCGGGGTGCCCGTGTACTACATGTTCGTGAAGACCAAGCCCGAGGTCACCAGGCTGTACTCAAGTAAGTACAACTTCAGTAAACAAGTCACGACTACACGGTGAGGAGTCTAAATGGGGGCGGTGGTGGCCGGCGCTCTGATGACGCTCGCTGGGGTGCCGTACAAACTTGCGTGAGCTCTTCTTGAATATAATTATTTTTCATATTTTGATTTTAGTTCCCTAAGAAAAGTTGTTCAGTATCATGACTGAATTCTCTTTTGAAATAGTTTAAAAATATTTCTTAAAACCTTGTTCTTGAAATTTACGGCCATATCTGCACATAATAGTTTTTAAAAAGTTTCATTTTTTGCAGTCAAATTCACGCATACTTGTCAAAAACTGTTCCTGTCCGCCGTGGAAGACAAAGAAGAGTGAAGTTAGCAAATCAATAGATCTATATTATGTACTCAGATTCTCAGTGCCAGATAAAGTGTTATTTTCAATAGTCACCCAGGCTTGTTTAATGTCTTCCACAAACTCCGGCAAACACGTTCTTTAATAACAGTGTTCATAAAATGAGCGATTCCCCCCGTCCCGCTGACGAACGCGGAGTGTTTTCCACAAACTCCGTCAAACACGTTCAATAGAACATTTAGGCCACGCCCATTTCATAATGTTTTCTAACAATGATATATTTAAAAACTGGCGCAGCAAGTTTAAGAGGAAAAGTAGATGTTGGTGACTATTGAAAACAACATATTTTATAGCATTAAGTACAATTACACAATTATTTATTTAGTTTTAGATATTTGAGCTCGATCGGTCATTGGAAATCTATGGCAGCTGTCCAGCAGGACTGAAACGATGAAAATTAGTGTGCTTTAATTATTATGAATAGACGCCATTATCTTGTCGTACTGATGTCACTTTTTTGGAGAAGTTGAAACTTTCGATGGTATTGTTATGTACTATTATTGACAATAAAATCTGTTTGAGCGCCAAGTGATGATCATTTTCTAAATGCAGATAATTCTGCTAATTTTGAATGAAAAATAAGGTAATTCTGATAATTTTACATTTAAAAGCAGTTTTTGTTATTGATTCAAACACTCACTGATGATTCAGTGATGTAATGTTGATAATATTTTTATTACACGTTATAAATTCATATTAACATTTTGCATAGTCGCGATTGTGATAGTGAACTGATTTTTTAAACTTATTTATAAGTTCAATTTATAACACAAATAGTCAAAAAGGATTTTTTGTTCTTGGCGTTTAATCTATTAACTAATAATTGTATGTACCTGTTTTTAGCAAAGTCCAGTATAAGTATTGTTTTACGTTTTAATATCAGCTATATAGGAAATAGGGCAGGCTCCATTTTGGAACTATTTTGTTTTTTTATTTTTACCCATTCTATAAATTCTCTTTTAAAGTTTCTGAAACTGTACACTAAAACAACCAGTGTCGCAGTAACCATAATATCATCCAAACGAGTGTTATAATGTTGTACTTAATTTCACCGTGCAACGCAAACTCGATCCCTTCCTAACTCATCAAACACCCATATTCAGTGTGGTCTGTAGGCAATGTACTTCCCTGGGCACTGTCTGCCCCGCGATGGATATATATATACGAAGTATTGTAGCTATTGGATTTTTTCTATGAAAATATGGTACTACTACTCAATTATTATTCAAGGTATCTTTATGATTAAAAAAAGAACATTGTCATTCACGGACGTTCTTTACCACAAATTCTTAATTAAAAAAATACTTTTCGAATTCACTCTTTTTGATCCCGCCATTTATGTTCGATATTAGTAACGATCCATAATGTAAATAACTATCACAATATTTTTTTTTTTTATTATGACTTATACATAGTTGTTTGTATTAGATACTCAGCTTACCATGAATTTAGAGGTACATAGAGTTCTTACAGCACTAACCTATCCTATGGCTTCAGATCCTATAATAGAGGATTCATATGGGTATAGATAATCTTGTATGCAACTAACTGTACATAATTAGGTATTGAAACACATGAGTGTAAACCACATTCGTGTTTTAATACCCCTTATTATACAACAGTTGCATAGATAACTATAATAATGACTGTCACTGTTTATTTTTATTATAGATTTTATTAGTGTTTTGTGTGAAATAGATGGTTAATTGTTACATTTAATTTTAGAAGTGTGTACGAACGTTCAAATCATGGTATGTCAAGTTAACATTTTTAATACCAATTCGTAATAGTACATTATGGTACTAGTGTGTAACATTGGTGATTACCGCCGTGGCGCCATTGAGGTTTAAGAGAGACAAGGACGGTAATCATCAATACACACGTGTATCGTACGACGTTTTTCAACACACTTGTGAATAAAATAATAATAAAAACTTATTTAGTAGGTAAATGTGCAGTTAGTAAAATTATAATTAACTGTATTTGATGGCATAGCGGTCTCATCAGATAGATTATTTATTGAAGTACTTCATGTTCTATTGTAATTTGAAATGGGTCATTATTCGTGTAGGTAGGTGAAATCCAATCATTGGATGTACTTGGTGTTTCGTCAGTAGAAATCTTTTATAATTTTTTTAATATCGTCTGACGATTAAACCTTTGATTTCTTGCTTCTAAATCCATCGGATAGTCTCTTTAGATAAGCTGACAAATTAGAGTATGTTTTTAAGTCCACTCCATTCTTTGTTCGGACTATACTTTTTAACATTGAGTATAAACACCACAAAGAGCTAGGTTTGTACTTAAAAGATAATTCTTTAAAGTACGCCATGAACACATTTTCTGAAAAAGAATGTTTTGCCATTTTATGAAATTTTGGTACGCTAATAGATATTTTTCCTTGGAGTTTTCAGGTAGTAAACTTTCTATAACGTTAAGGGCTTCACATATATCGGGCGGTGTACAACATAAATCATTTTCTTCGTAACTAGTACTTGTAGACATTTTAATAAATGAATAACTATAATTTCAACAGTGAAAACGAGTTGTGAAAAATGTTTCGCTATGGCGGGAAAAATTAATCAGTTTTCGTATGCGCGCGCATTGCGATCGGCCACAGACTAAAGGGATGAGGTTTTTTTTTTATTTTCCGCGCATAGGATTTGCGCCTATTCAACACCACGCATTCAACGCCACGTACAAAATGGGGAATTTAAAGTTTTCTTTGATTACAGAGAAAACAAAAGTTATATTTTAGTAAAAGTTTACGTATTTATTAAACACGTACGAGTTAAAATTATCTATTTAAATAAGAAGTTGCATGAAATGAGCAAGCATTAGGAACATTAATTTGTTTGTTCTATCGAACACGATCCTTTTTTTTGAATAAAAACTTTTTTAATAAGAACAAAGCAACTCAACCAAAAAAATTTTAAAATATATATATAACTCACGCTCACTAGTGAGTTATAGCAATGAAAAAGTCACAGTTTGATTATGGGTGTCATTATGTGCCTAATTGCGGTGACCATAGAGCCACTTTATGAGCAAGTGTGTTGAAAAATAACAAATGATGTCCTGAATCGATTGTAGCATGGCATCGGTGACAGCGTTTATCGAGCGACATCGTCTACCACTATCTCGCTCCAAGTAATAATAACGAGCGGAATTACACTAGTCCGTCGTGCGATATAAACTATCATTTTTTTTCAAAGTTGCTATGCTACTAAGGCAGGACAATTAAATTCTCTATATCATAAATGTTTGAATTGATATTGAAGAAATAGTTTTATATTTGTTTTGGAAAAAAGTGCGCTACCAGCGAACGTTCTGAAACTGAACATAAACTTTTAATTTTTGTAACTTAATTTTTAAGTATGTTTTTTATATTCAATAAGTAGTACTTTGCAAAACTCTGTAATATAATCGACTTACGATTATTTAATTGTCATGTCTGTTTAACAAGAATATTGGAACAGTTTACAAGGCAATCGGCCTTGTAAACTGTTCCGTGTTTTGTGTTCTATTGTGATTCTGATTTTTAGACTAGGTGGTGCAAAATTAACATGTATAACGGTTTTATCCGCATTGGTGCCTTAATAGATAGCAATTTGCACATGTATGATTTAGTAAGTTATGTGCTTCTGGGAATTTTTCAAAACAAGAACTTTGCCATTTTAAAATTTACGGGAATATTCTAAATGTATCCGATAAAAAATACTGGCAATGTGATACATGTACTCGTATGTAAAGTCAATGTGGTCGAATCGCTGCCATAAGGTATATTGTTGTTTTTTGTGTGTAAGTGGCCAACATTGGTGTTAGTTATCTAACATAGCTTGACTATGACAACCGAGACTGCCTTGTGGACGTATTAGCTTGAGAATCTTTTGCTTCTTGTGGCCTTCCATCCAGTACCTAGTTAGACCGAGTTCTAGATAAGAACATTTAAAAAGCGGCTTTTGTAAATAACCACCTAATATCTCTAATAATTCTAGTCTCTATATTAAGCAACTATGATAAGGGCCTTTTTGATGTTTTTATGAGCAATCATATGTTGTCTCTCACCAGTGAATCAGTACACACTGAAAGTATTTGGAAAGTTTTATACAAAAGTTAAAATAAGTATTTAATTACAATGCTCTCTTAAATCACAATTATTGAAGTATTTTTATGTACTTTTGTTTTCATATTATTTTATTTATCATTTACAGTGTTAAGGATACTCTTTTCTTATTTTGGTTGTAAATAGTTTATATTTTTTATGAGCCTATTTCTGTGTCCCAACGCTTGGCAAAAGCCTCTTCTTTAGCTTGTTCTAGGAGTAGTAGTAGTACTACTAGTACAAGTAGACTACTAGACTAGTTCTTACAAAATTTGTTTGTAATATTTTTAACATAACTTTTTAGCAAAGATCATCTCATTGATTGCATAAAATTACTAATGCGAAATATTCTGGTCTCTGAAATCTCAATTCATTTAGTATTTTTTACTAAAAATAGTATTTTAAATGTATAATTTTAGTTTTAGACATTTTACAGGTAAGTATACGATTTTCTTTATTACCTACTTAAAATTATTAGTTTAAAAAGTTAATGTAATATTTTGTGATCCCATTTTATTGTAATTTTTTTGGTAAATTCCTCATAGAGTACTTAAAAGTTCCTTAGCCGTCTTATTATACAGGGTGCAATTGAAATCATTGGCATTAATTTAACTTATTAACATACTCACATAAAGGATATTTTGTACGGTAACAACACTACAATTAATGCAGTAATTAAAAAGTATCAAAAAGCAAGAAAAATAACCAAAGTATCAAAACACTTCGAGTCGTGCGCAAGGTCAGCGACCCCGCTACAATACAGCTGAACGGCGGGCGCGGCCGGCATACAATAGTAGACTTTAAATTACGTGAATGAGGTTGAAAGTCGAGTGGGGACGGGTCGTGTCACACGAACGCTTGAGGATAGTAGGAACGTTGAAGTAGCAACGAAAGTTAGCGTACTACGACGCGACGAAAACGATACTATTACAATTAATTTCATGAATTTAATGACGATTAGTTTTTTTATTTATAATTGCAGTAATGGTATCTATCAAAGAGTCTACTAACGTATGTTTAGAGATTTTCTGTAATACGAATACGAAAATGACGACTTTTGATTGAAGTTTTATTAGTCTTAAATTACTTTGATACAAAGTAATTTAAGACTAATAAAAATCTGGGTATAGTAGATACCTAAAATATTGCCAACGTATTCAATTACAGCCTGTAGAACGAAAACAGACTTAACTGTAGTACGTAGTTGAGATCATTCACCATAAACTAGTTACCATATAGTAAAACATTTATCATACATGTGTCAATGGTAACTTGATTTGGGCGGAAAATGGTTTAAACCTAGTAATAAAGTTATCCGTGTTTTATAATTAATAAATTATTAGACGGCATTTGTTTATTAAAAACTAGTTGAATGTTTTAATGTTTTTATAATATAAGTAGTCAACCGGAGTCAATCTTTAAGCCTTAATAGGATTCATTACTTAAAATGGACTAAACTGAAGATTTACGTTATAAATAAACATGACTGTTACAATTTGCTAAATAATTCTTAATAAATTTCCCGCCAAAAACTCGTACGATTTTATTTTGTGATACAATCTGTCAGTTTACTTCATTCTTGTGTGGGTTCTTCTTCTTTACTTTTTTAATAATTGCTCGGCCGATCTCTACTTTAACTATATTATTATTCATATTCAGCGAACTATAGTTCTATGGAAGCTAAAGAAGCGCTAAAAATAACCATCAAGTGGTCGGTACTTAGATTACCACCATTATTGACGGCACTTCACGCCAGTCTCCTAAATGACATCAAGTCAAATCAGTCAACTTTTTTTTGTATGAAATAACCTACCGTGACGTCATACTTATTTGGAGTCAACACTTTTAATATCAGTTTTTTTGCATTAATAATCTAAAATCTTGTTGAAAATAGACATGATCAATGTAAAGTGACGTTATTTTTTGACGTTTTTTTGCCGGATCTATCTGTGGCTGCTGTATGACGCTGCGTCATAGCGGATATTGGCTACGGTATACGCTGCGTAATACTACAGACTTTTCTATTAATTTCTAGAGGCTGTTTTGCGTAATGATAAAATTGAAATTAGTCTTCCATAGTACTTGCTGTTCATATCGATTCTAATGGAGTGATCAAAAAAAGCTTTTGTAAACAAGTGGAAGGAACTAACTTTGAATGTTACAAATAATTATGTAGTAATAGTAAACATTTCCGCTTGTTGTAAAATTTGGTCTGTGCTCGTTTCAAACTATCTGTTTCAATGTTTACTCTAGCCAAGAATATTGATTCGGTTAGCCGACCTATCTACTAATTGGACACCACAAGACCCTAAACTTCGACAATTTTCAATATTCTAGGTCCGAATACTTACGACTACGAATATACCAAAATGAATCTGATTTGATATGTGATGTCGGTTTTGCTTTAATTGTTTAAGTCATTAAATTTTTTTGTGGTGAGGCAATTTTTATTTTATTTCATACTTTAGTTACGTTAGTAATTATATAATTTTTTGCTTTAGTGTTGCTTACCTTATCTCGCTATACCTCTGTACCTAGCTGGTATGGCGCTCCGTACAATCTGAGTAATATTTATGCCTTATACGCCTTATACAAAACGAAACAGTATATAATAACAAACGAAATTTTACATCCGTCCTTACGCAGTAAAAAAAAATCTAGTTCTATGCATCCGTCACACGACAATGTGTGAGTTTCAGTATTCAGAGCCATCTGATGCAGCCGAGTCGACAAGGAAGTTGCGGGATGCCATATTGCGGTGAACGCTACGGGTTTCCATTCTGTACATTCATGATAGGTACTTATATTGATTCTTTGCATATTATGGAATATCACTTTACACTTCATGGGTTTCGCGGTTGAACGACGTAATAGACCGTCAAGCCCAAAAATGAACTCTTCTCCAATGATTTTGATTATTTCTAAGTGTTGACAAGCAATCAATGATGACACACGAAACAATTTGTTTATATTGAGAATGATTTTCCGTTCAAAGGTAAACTTCTATTCCATGTTGCTTGATAGCGAGGATAGGGCCACCAGTTTAAATTAGACGATCAATAATGAATTATCATTTATCATATCCCGACATTAAGGCGAATACAGGGCAGAAGTGGCGTCCTCTTTTTTTAATAGCCTGTACTGTCCCACTGCTGGGCTAAGACCTACCCTTTTTTTAGGAGGGGGTTTAGGCCAATAACCCACCTTGTCCAGTGTGGGTTGGTGGGTCATGAGGGTGCCACTTCTGCCCTGTATTCGCCTTAAGTTAATAAATGGAGTCAAAATAAGTTTATTTGTCAGGCAAATAAAAAATCGCCGACTTTTAAGCTCCCAATAACTTTTCAACCACCCGATGTCCATCAAACAGCTAAGAAGCACCGCAAGGAAACTTACTTTCACAAAAAAACGTGTGTATGTCCCCCGCGGAAAAGTATCGAATAATAATTGTTGAGTATACTAGATCTTTAGTTTATAACTGCCTTCAAATGTTTATCGATAAATGAAATTTGTGTATTCAGTAATTTTTGAGAAATTCGTCAAAAACATATTCCGCCAGGGAAATGTGTCTTTGGCGGAATTTTGTCTGGAATCCAGAATTCAATTAGTAGAGCAATTAATGTATCATAACAGGCAAATGTTTACGTACAAATGGACTTTATATGTCATAGGCCTCCGAAGTTATTCAAAACTAGCCGAAGCCCGCGACTTCGTTCGCGTGGACTTTATGTCTCTGGAAAATGCTCATCAGGCTGAACAACTTTTACTAAGGCGGCATTTTTATATCTCTTATAGTTTAGTTGGACCAATACGGAGCATCAGGCGTTCCATTTTCCAAAATCATTTATACCCTATATGTTGCCCAGGCTTAATAGCTATATAACAAAAAAAGTTTCATTTAAATCCGTCCAGTATTTCCGGAGATTAGCGTGTACAAACAGACAAACAGACATACAGACAAACAGACAGACATTTTTAAAAAAATTCTTACTCTTTTACTACGTCTCCATCGCCCCCAATATTTTTTTTGGAAATATATTTAATGTACAGACACACTTTTTTTACTGTTTTATTATATGTATAGATTTCGCTGGGGAAATGTTTGGCCTTTTGCTAGATCTCCCAAACGGTTTGGAATATAGTCCTGATTCTTTTTACACATATTGCTATTAATTTGTTTATAACATCTGTAAAAACAGAATCCAAAAAAACACAACCACTTACGAATAATAAATATAAACATAAAAGTAGGTATTTTGGTTCAAGTGGCTTAACTAAGGGACATAGGGTGTCGATTTATGTATTACAACTGCCTCCAACATCTGGGAAAGTACGTTTGTAATAGAGTTAGTATTAAAAAAGATACAACAAAAAATAATGTCTAACTGACATTTTGATTTTGAATCGGTCTGTTGGACGAGTTTTATATTATGTGACAAGTTTTAACTAATTCCAATATTTAATGTATTAATTCAACTATCCGTACTCCAATAATTAGCCCTATCGAATTAGTAATAAAGGAAATATCGTAAAAAAACCAGCAATACTTAAAACTTTGTTATAAACCGACCAATTTCGGGTGGCATCCAAAATTGGTCAATTAATAATAAATACTAAGTGTCGCTGGTTTTTTTACTATATTTTCTTTATTGATGATTAGATTAAGCTAATTATTGGAATATGGATAGTAGTTTACGTACAAATGGACATATAAAGTCCATTTGTACGTAAACATTTGCCTGTTACGATACATTAATTGCTCTACTAATTAAATTCTGGATTCCAGACAAAATTTCGCCAGAGACACATTTCCCTGGCGGAATATGTTTTTGACGAATTTCTCAAAAATTACTGAATACACAAATTTCATTTATCGATAAACATTTGAAGGCAGCTATAAACTAAAGATCTAGTATACTCATCAACAATTATTATTCGATACTTTTCCGCGGGGGACATACACACTGTGATTGATAACAATCTGTTTCTCAAAGGTAACTAACTAGGCAGAAACTTTGATATTTAAATACTCCTTTTTTATCAATAAAGGTTGAGCAATAACTGTAGCTATTTTAATAACCAATTAATTTGTTGGACCATTATCGAGCATTTATTTTATTTTCCAATTTACCGTTTGTTTTTTTCAAAGCCAATTTACCTACTTGCGTGCAGTATGGAAGCAATTAGGTAAATTGGTTGTGTTAAAGGGCTCAGACACTATCGGACGTCCGCGGCCAGCATGCGGGCCGTCGCGGTATTTCCGTTTTTGGCGCTATGCTTTTTACCGGTAAGTTCTCCGAGTTATGGATCGTTCCTCCATAATGTAACACGACAGTCGTCTAATTAGGTAGATTATATCATCGTTTCGTAGTGCTCAATGTAGATTGATACTGCAACGCGGACATACCTACCTACAATGTGTGCGTGTGGATGAAGTGCTCCATTTCACAATCTTTATGAACAATTTGCGTTAGAATATAGGAACAAATTGTACCAACATCGTGACATAGTTAACCCTTAGCCAGGCCTGGCGATTATTTTATCTTTATATACAGATAACGGTAGATTGGATGATAATAAAAAAACTAATTTCTTATTTTTTTTTATTCCTACAATTTCCTATAAAAAAACCTTCTGGTCTGGATATGACCACTGCCCATTTAAATATACATGATGTGGATTAGATCTGACCACTGCCCAGTTAGGTCACAACATGTAAGTATTGAAAAAATAAAGGTGAATCTACATATAAGCCTAATATTAAAATAAAAAGAGGAAAGATTTGTGTGTTTCTTTGTATAAAAATATTAATAAATATTAATGTCTCTGTGATGTAGTGATTAAAAGACTCTGACACCAGGGTATCGGTTATTCTTCGATCCAAGAACCTATCTATCTACCATACAAACTATTTAATGTGTAAATATGGTTTTGCCTTTATTTATATGGATAAACGCTTTTAGGACAGTGATTACATAATAACCACAATAAGTTTTTCCAGATAGGCAGAGGTCACATCTTGACCACAAACTTTCGGCGTAAATATTTCAAAGAAAAACAAATATCATGTAAAACCGAAACATATTACATATAATTCAACCTATCTGCTATTATAAAAACACAAATAATATCACTTGCCGGGATTTTTTCCGTCATAATACTAAAAAACACTTTCAATTTGCACAAAAATTCGCTGTTCGACCAATATTTTGACTTTGACAAGCGAAATGTCAAGATTTTTGTTCTAGAGGCGTATTTTTTTTGTCAGAAATCAACTGTATCATAGACAATAGACGGATGACATTTTGCGGTTTCTAGCTAGCATATGCTCGTCAGAAAAAAAATATTTCTGAGGTGATTCGCTATGTGATCACTACCTGGCTAAGGGTTAAAAATGTGTAATCACAAAGTTTAGTCGATGAATAGGAACACTCATTAGAACACTTGATAAAATGTCTCTTAAAGTGCTACCGCTGTGTAGAAAGATAATATACCTGTGGAAAATTAATACGTCCGTCATGCCACTTTTGGAGGCCCAACTTCTTGTCATGTCAAAATGGAAAATGGAGAAGAACTACCTATTTCCTGCAGTGGACTTTCTGTGGCTGATATGATGATGATGAAAATGGAAAGTTACGCGCCCTTAGTACTGTAGTAAGTATGTGTAAGTACTGCCGCTTATTATTATTTAATTTTCATCAGTGGTCGCTATTATCGGTGGCATTTCTTGCATGTGTAATATCATTTCAACATAGAAGACATTACATAACTTAATAGTTATAATCTACTCTTTGCTTAACTCATTGACAGCATGCTGCAGCATGCTATATTATCGCACGCGGTAGCACAGGCGGAACAAATGCTGTTCCGTCCTGATAAATGAGATCCAACCCTAAAAGGAAACCCTTTAGATTCATGTTTAAAAGTGCCTTTAAATTGCTGAAAAAGTATTTTCTTCAGAAAAGAGAATATTCTTACTCTTGCTTGCTTTACCACTTTACAGAAAATGGAGGGTCGTGGGCACTTCGGCAACGAGTCCGCCCACGAGTTCACGACCCCTCAAGACGAGACCGTGCCCATGATGCCCGACGAGGGCTTCCAGATGACCACTGTCATCGCGGGGCTCATGCCGGACTCCCTCG
This sequence comes from Acrobasis consociella, assembly GCA_963555685.1. Classification (NCBI taxonomy): domain Eukaryota; kingdom Metazoa; phylum Arthropoda; class Insecta; order Lepidoptera; family Pyralidae; genus Acrobasis; species Acrobasis consociella. Next base: position 25,463,890 of record OY743104.1, read on the forward strand.
GCGAGATGTATAACTTCTTGGACGGCGACAGCTTTGGGATTGGTCGGTCTTCTTATCAAATGTCTTAGGGTGGTAACTTATCACTAAACAGGCACCACCACACCACCGACTCGAAAACTGAACTCCGGCAACCTATACTACGAAAGGTTTTTATTTTGACAATATACAACCGCGACACGACTTCATTGTGACAATAGGCTACGTCGAAATACCTGAGCTCCGACATTACCGTACTCCGACAAGCCGTTTCTTCGACGTGACTTAACTAGGAAAAGATGCTACTACGACGACATTCTACTCCGACAATAATGCTACTCCGAAATGAGTCGACTTCGAATTACTACACTCAGAAATGCTGTACTTCGACAGTACTTTATTTCGACATGCCTGTTGCCATGCCAGAATTGTTAACGTTTTACAAGTTTACAACGATACTCACAAATAATAGAAAAAACGGACCAAAGTGTCAATCAAAAAACCTCGACGTTGATAACATTTTTTTTGTTATTCCTAAAATAAATTTTTTATTTTTGTTACTATACATTATATAGGTAATGCCTTCAAAAAACTATCTTTTCCTTTGTTTGTTTCAGGCTGGAATGTTATTTATTATCAAAATTATGTATTTGCTGCTTAAATTTATATTTTATTACAAAATTTATAAAATGAACAAAAATATACAGAAAATGAAATATTTCGTATTATAATAGGTCAATTATAAAAACCGAGCTACGTTCGACAGATTTTTTTTACGAAAGATTTAAAGTCATTTAGTCTTAAAAGAAACAATGGAAAATAATCGATTTTTTAGGAGGGATTGCCTATGTTACAGTATATATTACAGCCTATCTATATTAAAGAAATAATCTTGTCGGATTACGGTAATGTCGGAGCTAAGGTATTTCGACGTAGCCTATTGTCGCAATGAAGTCGTGTCGCAGTTGCATATTGTCGAAATAAAAACCTTTCGAAGTATAGGTTGTCGGAGTTCAGTTTTCAAATCCACACCACCAGTCGGCGTGTGGATATATGTAGATAATAAAATTTATGATTTTGAACATGATCCAAATCGGTCAAAGGGGTAGCCGTCGAGATATGACGTATGTAAGTGACGTATAGATTGAAACTTAATTATTTTACGTAAAAAAGTTCAAAATCTAGGCACTTACGCAGTTTTAAAATTTACGCAATATGACACAGCTGATTCTTGTTTTGCTTTTTGGTTTTACTTTAGCACCAGCTGAAAATCAGCTCGAGAAGGTACCTAAGTACTTATATCTAATTTAACTACCGAGCGAAGTTCTCCTAGACCACTTAGCGTTATTGCATCTATTATCTCAGGGAGATGAGGGGTGCCTGTAAAACAGCGTTACCTCGAGCCTCGGTTTGAGGTAACACAAGCTGAGGTACTCCTTTGCCCTAAATTAGGATAAGTGAGTAGTATAGAAAGGTAGAATAAGGTTTTTAATTAAGTTTGCTCTGTATGTCCTTTTTTTTGGCAATAAATGATTTTTTATTATTTATTATTATGTATGTTATGTATTTTGTTCGACGACAACTCCAGTTTTTATATGATCTAGTTAAGTAGGTAGGAATTTAAGGTAAGTTTGAGGATGAGCCAAATCTGTCAAGTGCTCCCGAGATATGGGGTAGGCGAATTTACAGTTCGAGGCAAATTAATATAGTTAGATAGGTTCTTGGAATAGCTCTGTAAGTTTTAATAAATTATATTGCAGAAGTAGCTTATTCTTTCTTTCTTTAAATGAGGTAATCAAGTTCTTGACCAACAGGACCAATGCACGAGTTCGTCTACGGCTGGCAAGCGATTGTGAACACTATGAGTATGAAGAACAATGTCGAGGTTCGCAAGCGCGCCGGGCTACAGCGCTTCGCCCTGGCCGGCATCAATGGCATCACGCTCATATCGCACATAGGAGCCACCGAGATCATGATCAATGGCACGAGGACCTACTGCTTCGGAGGCGTGTTCCGTCCGCCGGGAAGGAGGAGCGTCATATGCAAGGTAAATTGACACATAATTTATACTTCGCAGATCCAGTTTTAAAAAAAGGTTCTCCTATTACACACCTATATTATTATTTAAATTCTAGACTGTGCAAATTCCTATTTGCAACTCCGATAAGCCTACCCTTCATGGTTCATCGTGCCTACGAACTACTGTATCACTCACATACCTACCATGCGTGCAAAACAAAAGAGATGGGTGTAGGCACAGACATAGGTAGGAGCCATAATATGTGTGTACCTACTACGAGCTGTAATCGCGGGCTTCGCTTATACAAACTTATACAAACTCACTTTCGCATTTATATTAGTAGGAAGGACTAATAACTCTTCAAGTTAAACAATTGAAGTCGGGAGGAATTCGTCCAAGTGCCGGCTTAGAGGATAATAATGCTGGCCACTTTTTTCTTGATCGAGAAAGATCGGAAGATTCTAAAGAAATTCCGAGTGACTATGAAAAGAAAGAAAAGATTATCGATCCCGAAAGCCAAAATATCGATAAAGAGCCTGTCTCAATCATCGCCACTTCTTCCGCAAATATTCAAGGAATGCGAGATTTTGCTAGAGAGTCTCTTCAGAAGCAAGCAGATTTTTTTTAAAACGATCCAACCCAACATTTTCAATTTGGAAAATAGGGAACAGTGTTTGGGAATGTGTATAAGAAGTAGATCGAGCCAAGATAGATAGATATAGAATAAAATAAGACCCAAATAATTGGGCAAGTGCGTGTCGGGCCACGCGCAGTGTAGGGTTCCGTAGTTGCGAATGCCAACTTTGAGTTCTTGCCACTAAAAACGTCTAAAAACTAATATCTATTGAATTTGTATGAAAATGTCTTTTTTCAAGTACATTTTATAAGTTGATCGCCTATAACTTTTTAATTTGTATACCCTACTTGGCTCTGATAGTTTTCCTTCAAACTACATTATAGTACCTGGGCGACCGAGCTTTGCTCGGTTGACGGTTACTTAACAAACATTAACTAATTTTTTTTAAACTTGTCTAAAAACAATGCAAAATAAAATATAAACTTAAACATAAAAAAAAACAAAAGTAAGTCACCGAGTGGGATTCGAACCCGTAACACTCTTTCTAGCGGTCGCTATCCTTAACCACTGAGCTAAATCAAGGCGGTCACAGCGCGACGAAATTAGCGACCATATTCTGCGTGGAAAGAAAAACGCATGAAAACTCGAAAACACATGTTTTCCCAAACATAAAACTAATCTAGATCGATTGTTTACCCCCGAAAACCCCCATATGCAAATTTTCTGCGAAATCGTTTGAGCCGTTTTCGAGATCACAGAAATTTATAAATAAATATATATATATATACAAGAATTGCTCGTTTAAAGGTATAAGATATGCTACAATTGAGATTTTTTTCACGTGGCCATATATAACCGTTTAGCAGATAGAGGGGGGGACACTTGACTCGAACAAAAATTTGAACTTTAAACCCAAATATTTCAAAAATGGATCCCTAAATCGAAAAATGGTGTTCACAAGCTAACAATATTTTTGAAAGATCTATTCAACGATACCCCACTCAATGTGTTTGTCGAGAAAAAAAATATTGACTACGTCTTTACTTGTATGGCAGCTACACTGAAAAATTTTTTTTTCCATATTTTATTTTACGACTTTTTTGCCATAATTAATATACATATCCATGCCAAATTACAGCTTTATAGTACTTATAGTTTCTCTGTAGGACCGTGGACAGACAGACAGACAGACATGGCGAAACTATAAGGGTTCCTTGTTTACTAGGGAACCCTAAAAACTTGGGTCTTATTTTATTTTATAACTTTTACCGATGTGTTTAATGTATTAATAATAATATCTACTAAAAGTTATTAATTCCAATTGGTTATTCATATTTAACAAAACACGATGTTATTAGTAATAATGATAGAAAATTATTAATAATTTTCAATTAATCACTTTTACCGTAACATATATGGTAATCTAGTATAGCCTGTGGTTCGATTTGTTACGGGTATGTCCCTACTACATTGTATACTGTCGCAGTCGGATTGTATAATCCGCTGTTATTCAAAAACTCTAGCTGTTTGGCATTACAGCTCGGTTTTGTAATACAGCTGAAAATAATTCAGCTAGATCGTTCAATGTATTACGTTTAACAAACTAGCTAACGTAAGATTGTAGATCGATTAGTTCGGAATTCTGCCACTTGTGGCTTGTGAAGTGATAGTGACATAATAACACTTATATGGCCTCCCATAAAGTAAATTCTTCGCCGCTTTCCGGGACTAAGCTGTTTTTATCGAGAGACATCAGGAGCATCGTTTGTGATTTTGGACTGCAATAGATTGAAAAGAATAAAGAAGACCATGATCTTTAGGTCCCGGCAAGATGTAAAATTTACTTGGATCAATTGGCGGCAAGAAATCGCTACGCCGCCATTGCTGTTTTTATCGAGAGACATCGGGGGCATCGTTTGTAATTTCGGAGTGCAAAAGATTGAAAAGAATAAAGCAGACCTTTAGCTTGGATCCCATATTGTTATTTCGACGCCCGCCTTCTGGCAAGATGGAAAATTCACGTGGATCAATTGGCCGTAAGAAATCGCTGCGCCATTGAGTTGTCGGGTTTACAAAATTTCTATATTTCTTATCCAATTGCATCGAGATGATTATCATTCTTCATTGGTGTTTTATAATGTTGGATACTGAATTATTTAGTAAGGAGTTGAATGAAAGTCGTGTTACTTTTTAGCTGAACTAATTTAGGCTTTGATGAACGTAAAACAATGATACAAAATAAGCTGCCTCTCTTTGCTCTTGTGTTTGAGAATCACGAATTAAGTCCCTTCTTTGTTCCATACTAACGCGGCGCTGTTCTCGTGCAATTTCTCGTTCTCCATCAGATAATTGACTCGCGATATTCCGTTGCCTAATTGCATTACGGCTTCGCTGATTAGATCTTCTAGGACGCGGCATTGTTATTAAAATGTGCACTCGCATAAAACCACCAAATATAATAACAGTGCCTGAACTTTCGAGACATAGACAATAGCTCAAAGAGTATATAACCACTACGTATGAATAGCTTATCAAGAAAAATCATAGACAACCTATAAAAAGACATTTACACTAAAGTTGTGGCTTAAAGGTCTCAGCAACCAGGCCATAAGCTCCAAAAAAAAAATAGTTGTTACACTATTTGACAGGATTGGACAACAAATGTTTGACATGTAATAAACAAATCAGCATCTATTGAAATGATTAAGTATTCATTACACATATCGAGTTTTCATTGTTTTTAAGATGTATTCTGCTATTCGGGACGGAAACAAATTCAACAAATCAAAAAAACCGGCCAAGTGCGAGTCGGACTCGCGCACCGAGGGTTCCGTACAAACGAGAATTTGGTATGAATTTCAATTTAATACCTCTACGCGTTTATGAGGAAATGGGTAGTAAGTTTAAAATTATTAAAAAAAAATATATTATGTGATGTAACTAAAAATTTATGGTTTTCGTAATTTTTCCTTTATCTATGCTATAAGACGTTGCTTCGTACCAAATTTCAAGATTCTGAGTTCACGGGAAGCACCCTGTAGGTTTTGATTCCCTTGCAAGTGTCGAAAATTTGCGGCATAAACGGCTGTATCTTTTGATTGCGTTGGCTTAGAAGTTTGATTTTTTCACAGCTTCAAGGGACAGTAGACCTGAGTAATTGATATAAATTTCAGCTTCATACCTCCACGCGTTCCTGAGAAAAAGGGTCTTGACAGACGGACGGACGGACGGACAGACGGACAACAAAGTGATCCTATAAGGGTTCCGTTTTTTCCTTTTGAGGTACGGAACCCTAAAAACCATGGCAATCGGTCCAGCCGTTCTCGAGTTATAAGTGTTGTAACAAACACGACTTTCTTTTAATATAGATAGATAGATAGATATAGATGGTAACCCTATTTGCTATCTCAACGCTAGCTGTTTGGTTAAACGTAATTACGTAACTCATTGACAATCGAGCTGAACTATTTTCAGCTGTTTTACAAAACCGAGCTGTATTGCCAAACAGCTAGAGTTTTTGAATAACAACGGATTATACAATTCAACTGCGACAGATACATATAAACCGTTGACAGTCAACGGTTAATACAATAGACCTACATTTTTTTACTGCGTGGTTTACCTATAGCAGGATTTTGATAGATAATATCTAATAAATATTGGTAATATCGTAATTTGTTTCCTTGAGAGCAGTAAAAGTGTTTACACACTGAGCATTAATACTAAACTTACAGAAAGGTTTAACTAAGTTCATTAACCTCCCACATGAATGTTTAAAACTAAGGTACCTTACACCTACCTAGGGACATTACAGTATAATATTACAATGAAAAATAAAGTGATGCATGAAGCGCCAACATTAAATATGAAAGGTTATTTTTGAACTTTGAGGCAACTTAGATTGGTAATGGCTGCAATGTAATTATTATAACATTGCAGATGAAACGTTGCAGCAACCTTCACTTAAATGGATCATTTCTATTACTTTTACGAATGAATGAATAGACGTGGATGAGGACGGGGATTAGACGAGGATGTACCTACAAAGTGGAGCACAGCTACAACAAGTTTTTTGCTAAAAAAATGTTATATCATCATCATCATCATTACAGCCACAGTAAATCCACTGCTGGTCTTAGTAATTTTTTATAAAACCCTCAATTTTGTAGGGAGCGATGTACCAAGAGGCCCGCTTTAGCTGCCAAGTGCCGTACTTGCGGTACCCGACCGTTCTCGGCTACAGATACTGCATCGACAAGTATGCGGCCGTCAACACTATTGATGGCACCCACAAAAGTAAGTACAAAATATAAGAATATTTAAATGAACTTCAAATACTTAAATAACTTACCTCGACCGGCTTCAACTAATAATCAACTATAATGATAAGGGGCTTTCGAGATATTATGACACAGTAGCGATGGAGGAAGAGGAGGTCGTGCCAAATGTAATATTACCTGATAAAGGGATAGGAAAAAAGTGTTACAAGGGGGGGAGTGGTTCAAATGTCTTTTGTGGAATATTTCAGAAACATTCTGCGCACGAGGAGATGCTATCCCGAAATTCCACTACGACTACATCTGCGAGCGGCGCGACATCAAGATCAAGCACGTCAACTTCACAGACCCCAACGAGCGGTACAATATACGCAACCCCGTGGTACGACGGGCAGAGTATTACCGCGCTCCTTATGACATCTTGAAGGCGTGCCCTGATTGGTAAGTTGACCAATTACTTCGTTTGCATGCTTTTCACCTAGAACCTTATTATTTCTTTTTTATTATTAGCCGTTGATGACCTACTACTGGGCAAAGGCTTATCCTCTTTTCTCCAATAACTCTTTCTCCCTGACCTTGAACTTATTATACTGCGCGGTGTCTATTGTAACATATCTCGATTGTGGCTTTCTCTCGATGTATAGATAGGACAAACAAAATAATGTATAGGTATATACATGTATGTGTAGGCCAAAGTCCTCTGGCTAGGGCCAAATATGGATCTAGGAGCACAGAACTACAGAGAGCGTTGTGTTCCTGTAGTGGAGACAAGAAGACCTGGTGATGAAGGTATTTACATGTTATGAATTATTTTTAGCTAATAATTTTTCAAATTTCAGGTACGGCTGCAACCTCCTCATCTCCCCTGACATGATCCACCAGGAGTTGCCCACTGGTCTGATGGATGCCAACGAAACCGCGTTCGTGGGCCACGGTGGCAAATATTGGCTGGCCTTGTACTACACACAGGTACGTAAAGAAAACATGTGATCAACATCTTTGCAAGTTCTAAATATGGCGCTTAGTTATTTTTGGCAATAGGGGTAGGGGGGTTTATATGTATTCTTTTTTTACGAGGGACAAAATCTTTAGCCTTCTTTAACCAACCGCCGCCCCATTTTGATCCCCCCTCCTAGATCCGGACCTGCGAATTTCACAACATTGACATTGATACTGTTTCCAGTTATCGACGTACGCCGTGTACTTCCAAGCGCACGGCGAATACCCATGGGAATCCAATAGGCCGGTTGTATCGATCGATAAAGGTAATCGAAAGTGTTTTATGTTCATTTTTGTAGGGTTTGCAATAAGTTAAAATATAAAAAAAATAGTTTGGATTCGTGCATTACCAATTGGCTCATTTACACTCGTGTGATGCCACTTAAAATCATTTAATTATAGTACGAACATGGATGAAATTTTACTTCCAGTATAAAGTAAAATACGAGTTTCTTTTAAAAATGTAAATCATGCTAACAACTTATTATCAAAAGGTAGGGGGCCTACCTTTTGATAGTAAGTTGTTAGCATGATTTACTATAGTGTGTTTGCCTACTTAGTCGTACTAAAAGTACCTGGGAAATATGAAAAATACTCCACCGACAAGAACCCAATTCTCTAGATCAGACAACCCTGGCGCTACGGCCATAACATACATATAATACGAGTAATATTGAGAGCTACTGCGCTCGCATGAAATAAGATTTTGTTCATATTATGAAACACCAATTAAGGTTCGGTTATCCACCCAAAAAAGACAGAAGGGCGAAAAAGCAAGTGAAATATTAATACCATTTTGTTTTAATCTAGGTGGATTTTTTAAAAATAGGACTGAATGGTTACAAAAATTGACATGAAAATAATAGTGCTGTTCCTCCTACATCAGTCAATTAACCAAACATCTTCAGGTTTGTAAAATAGAGTGAATGGGCGAAATTTTTTACGAATCATGTGAATTTACGTAGTAGCTAACAACCCATCATTCCCTTTTCTTTATACATTCTTCTTTCTTCATTCATTTTTAATTTATATTTGGGTATTATGGCCGTAGGTTCTGCCTACCCAACAACAACAAGGTACAAGATTGTGATTTGTTCACTCAACTTCAGGTGGGATATGGGAGCAGCTACTGAAAGCCAACATCGGGCCGGATATGAACTTGCACTACAATCTGAACGGTATCTACAACCGCTACCCAGGCCAGGCTGTGCCGCCAGACCTCATGAGGAATGAGGGCCAGGTTTGTGACACACTTATCAACTCACACATCATCAACTCATCATTTCAGCCGCATAACGTCCACTGCCGGACATAGGCCTTACCCAAAGATCAAGGGTCAAATTCAAGCAGCATTTATTCTACATCACAATCCTTACGCCACCATCGAGACCACTCCATCGAAGGCTCTCACATAGCTCCGAGGGGGAGGGAGGAAAGGGGTCATAAGTCTCTTGAAAGCGCGCTTTTTTTTTTAAATATCTCTCTTCATTAATCATAAATTGTGTTTAAAGGCACATGGTGTTTCAGAAAAGCTTCGTTTTTTTGTTTAAAAAATTACGTCTTAATAATTTTTTTATAAATTTTCCCGTAATTATATAATAATAGAGCGGAGCTCTTAACCACGAGTGTTTATAGCTAGTAACACACTTAGCTGAAATGGCGTTTAATGAATAAAGGAAGAAAGGCTTCATTGAAACAACAATGTCTCCTTTAATATTTTATTACATCAGGTACAACCTTCCAACTTTATAACGGACATGAGAGAGCCGGCTGCTGAGGAGGTCCGAATCGCCAACGCTCATTTATCGGGCGACATTGACCGTCCAGGTATGTATAGTTTTATATTTTTTATTTAGCCATTTAGTTCCCATAGTTGGGCAAAATTAAGCATCCCCTTGTTTCCAATTATTGTTACCGTAAACTGGGGTAACTTTAATCAGTTTAAGGATTCAAACTTATTTTACATTTAAATTATATAAATAAGCAAAAAAAAATTTTTCGTGAAAGAGATTTTTTCCTGTTATTATATTTTGTAAAAAAATAAAATGCTATTCTAACGATATTTTTTGATACGATTACGATTCTTATGATACAAGTGTGGTAAATTGTTCATTACAGTTGAGGCGGGTTGACAAAAAGCCCGCGCGTTTTTTCTATGGAGCCGACACTTGTGATGAACAATACACACGTGTGCCATACTACGTTTTTCAACACATTAGTGAGAAAAAAAAAGACTTCAATAATAAAACAATTTTAAATCTCGCTAAAGAAAATCAGAAATATGGCGCGCTTAGTTTTTCTTTTTCCAGGCGCATTTTGCGCATGCGCGAATCTGTAGTGATACGAGAGACACAGAAATCAATCCACCAACAGCCAAACGATTACTTAAAAAAATGTTTTTTTCAACACACTTGCTCATATTCACCGCAATTAGGCACATAATGACACCCATAATCTCACAAACTCAAAACTTACTAGTGAGTCATAGATTTTTTTTTAATTTTTTGGGTTGAGTTGCTTTGTTCTTATTAAAAAGTTTTTATTAAAAAAAAGATCGTGTTCAATAGAACAAACAAATTAATGTTCCTATTGCTTGCTCATTTCATGCAACTTCTTATTGAAATAGATAATTTTAACTCGTACGTGTTTAATAAATAAAACTTTCACTCAAAGATAACTTTTGTTTTCTCCAAAGAAAACTTTAAATTCTCCATTTTGTACGTGGCAGAATAGGCGCAAATCTTATGCGCGAAAAAAAAACTTTTCACTGTTGAAATTATAGTTATTTATTAATTAAAATGTCTACAAGTACTAGTTACGAAGAAAAGATTTATGTTGTACACCGCCCGATATAAGATGTGAAGCCCTTAACGTTGTAGAAAGTTTACTACCTGAAAACTCCAAGGAAAAATATCTATTAACCACAGCTATTAACGTACCAAAATTTCATAAAATGGCAAAACAGCAAGAATACGCTTTCTTTTTCAGAAAATGTGTTCATGGCGTACTTTAAAGAATTACCTTCTAAGTACAAACCTAGCTCTTTGTGGTGTTTATACTCAATGTTAAAAAGTACAGTCCGAACAAAGAATGGAGTGGACTTAAAAACATACTCTAATTTGTAAGCTTATCTAAAGAGACTATCCGATGGATTTAGAAGCAAGAAATCAAAGGTTTAATCGTCTGACGATATTGAAAAATTTATATAAGATTTACTAATTGTTTCTCTAAATAAACTTTTTATCTACTAAATAAAATGAGTTTTTATTGATATTTTATTCACAAGTGTGTTGAAAAACGTCGTATGATACATGTGTGTATTGATGATTACCGTCCTTGGCTCTCTTAAGACCCTCGCCTACGGCTCGGGTCTCAATGGCGCCGCGGCGGTAATCACCAATGTTACACACTAGTACCATAATGTACTATTAATAAATAATTTATCGATGAGACCGCTATGCCCTCAAAAACAGTTAATTATAATTTTACTAAATGCACATTTACTAATTGTTTCTCTAAATAAACTTTTTATCTACTAAATAAATTTTTTATTGTTATTTTATTCACAAGTGTGTTGAAAAACGTCGTATGATACACGTGTGTATTGATGATTACCGTCCTTGGCTCTCTTAAGACCCTCGCCTACGGCTCGGGTCTCAATGGCGCCACGGCGGTAATCACCAATATTACACACTAGTACCATAATGTACTATTGTTTTCAAACAGGGCAGACTTAGTATTAGGTTGGGGAACAAGTCTTTTCGCATATAGTATGTATGAACTTGTAATAAAACCATTTTGGCTATACTATTTGTACCTGGCTGGTTTTAGTATCATTTAAAAGTTTAAATTTTAAAGAAGATAATTCCAAATTCAAATTAAGAAAATGCGTGGTTTTCATTTGTTTTTCTTACCGTCAAGATGAGTGAATCTAATGAAGAAGTTAAATACATTTTAAAATTTTACTACCAAAAAGGTAAAAATGCAACGCAAGCCGCGATGTTTATGGACCTAGTGCAGTGTCTGTGAGAGTAGCACAAATTTGGTTTAAGCGTTTTCAATCCGGAAATTTTGATGTCAAAGATGCACGTCGCTCTGGTCGCCCTGTAACGGATAAAATGGATGCTATTTTTGAAAAAGTGGAGCAGGATCGGCATATCTGTAGTTACGACGTAGCTGAAGAACTGGGAATTGACCACAAAACAGTTTAGGCGCATTTGAAAAAAATGGGTACACAAAAAAGCTCGATATTTGGGTACCTCACGAGCTCTCTGAAAGAAACCTAATGAACCGTGTACTCATTTGTGACTCTTTATTACGACGTAATGAGACCGAACCATTTTTGAAGAAATCATAACTGGTGATGAAAAGTGGATCACGTACGACAAGAACGTGCAAAAAACATGGTCAAAGGCCGGTCAGGCTTCACAGACTGTGGCGAAACCCGGGTTAACTCGCAACAAGGTGATGTTGTGTGTGTGCTGGTGGGATTGGAAGGGCATTATTCATTATGAGCGGTTACTACCAGGCAGGACCATCGATTCAGAACTCTATTGCGAACAACTGATAAGATTAAAGCAAGAAGTTGAGAGAAAGCGGCCGGAATTAATCAACAGAAGGGGTGTGGTTTTTCATCATGATAACGCTAGACCTCATACATCTTTAACCACTCAGCAAGAATTAAGAGAGTTTGGCTGGGAGGTGTTAATGCATCCGCCGTATAGTCTTGACCTGGCACCTTCAGATTTCCACCTGTTTCGGTCTCTTCAGAATTCTTTAGGCAGTGTCAGGTTAACATCACGAGAGGACTGCCAAAACTACTTGACGCAGTTTTTTGATAAGAAGCCTGAAAATTTTTATAGCAATTGGATCATGTCCCTACCTATAAGATGGCAAAAAGTTATCGAACAAAATGGTACCTACATACTTTAGTTAAATGTAAATAAACTATATTAAAAAATGTTTTAAAATTTTCATATAAAATGCGAAAAAACTTTTTCCCCAACCTATTATATACATTTTAGTATTGCTACAAGAATTTTACTTACTAAGTATATAAAATGGAATAATATGAGTAAAACAAGGTTTCGGTATGAGTCAAGGCTGGCTGCATGCAAAGATTGTATGTTTTAAAAATAATATTCGATATTTTGGATTTATAGTTTCTTATTCCTAAAACATTAAAAAATAACACTTTAGCGCACTCGTGCGGTAAGTAATATTTACCGCACGATTTCGAATGTGAATAGCAATACATTGGTAAAATCAGTGTAGTAATAGATAAGTAGCACTTATCGAGCTAATGTGTTGAAAAAGATATAACGTTAAATTATTAGACTAGACAAAAAAGATTCCGTACCATTATCTCTGAAAAAATCACTTTTGTTGTATGGGAGCCCCACTTAAATATTTATTTTATTCTGTTTTTCACATCATCTGTGAAGTTAATTTCATTTTAGTCTAAATATCACCGTTTATGAGATACAGCCTGGTGACCGACAAACAGAAATGAGTCGTGGCGTGACTGTGAAAGGATGTATATGTCGCAGTTGAATTGTATAATCCGTAGTTATTTAAAAAAATATTTAAAAACTCTAGCTGTTTGGCAATACAGCTCGGCTTTGTAAAACAGCTGAAAATAGTAAACTATTTTCAGCTGTTTTACATTTTACGTAATTACGTTTATCAAAACAGCTAGCGTTGAGATAGCTTATAGGGTTACCATTATTGAATAAAACTGTGTTACCAAACAAAATAATATATGAGGGGACAGTAGTTGTTCTTTATTATTTTTAAATTACTCGTGGGATGGAAATAGACCCTCAATTCAACTCCTTACTAAATAATTCAGTCTCCAACATCATAAAACACTAATGAAGAATAGAAAGGATTAGAAATTTTGTAAACCCGACAACTCAATGGCGCAGCGATTTCTTACAGCCAATTAATTCACGTGAATTTTCCATCTTGCCGGAAGGCAGGCATCGAAATAACAATATGGAATCCAAGCTAAAGGTCTGCTTTATTCTTTTCCATCTCTTGCACTCCGAAATCACAAACGATGTCCCCGATGTCTCTCGATAAAAACAGCTTAGTCCTGGAACGCGGCGAAGAATTTACTTTATGGGAGGCCATATTTGTTGTTATGACACTGACACTTCACAAGCCACAAGTGGCAGAATTCCGAACTAATCGTTCTACAACCATAAGTTAGCTAGTTTGTTAAACGTAACACTTTGGACGATCTAGCTGACCGATTTTCAGATATATTACAAAACCGAGCTGTAACGTCAAATAGCTAGAGTTTTTGAATAACAGCGGATTATACAATCCAACTGCGACATATTTACTTAGCCAGAAAAACAATTACTGTACCGTGCCATTTCTATTTATTTTACAGGACTACCGTCAGGAGGTGATAACAACTATGGAAAGTTTATTCACGAATCTCAGATCAACCACATGCCCAACCTGGGATTGGGATGACAAATCTGCAAAAAATCGAACTTATTAAACTAAAAATAAAATTTATTTTATTTACATATTTGTTTAAGATTTATTTGATCCATTGACATATACACTAGCTGTTGCCTGCGACTTTGTCCGTGTGGATTTTTTTTTATGTTATAAGTCGGCAAACTAGCAAGCGAGCCTCCTGATGGTAAAAGGTCATCGCTGCCCATGGACACATACAACACCGGAGGTGCCGTCTATGCGTTGCCGGCCTTTTAGAGTCCTATTAACACACCTTTTGAAGAACCCCATGTTGTAGCGCAAAGGAAACACCTCAGCTGGAATTAAGTATAAGACAAAAATAAATAAAATAAATAAATATATAGGGACAAATTACACTGATTGAGTTAGCCCCAAAGTAAGTTCGAGACTTGTGTTATGGGATACTAACTGAACGATACTATATTTTATAACAAATAACTAATATATCGCGGCGAGGGATGTGCAAGAGGCTCGAACGGTATGAGCGAGATCGGTATCTGACATCTTGGGTGACGTGAACTAGCCACTTGGTTACTTACAATACGAAAACAGACTAATGTCAGGATGGAAACTTACTTACAGCCACGTCACCTTATCGATGCCGCCGCAAGATAGACCTTACATGGGCATTATAAAAATTTGACGATAAGTCAACGCTCCGCCATCGCGTTGACCATGCATTCCAACCACATGTGTCTGAATACCCTGGCCCACACAGGGATTAAATCTGTGTCCAACCGGCCTTATCGTCTAGCCTAAATTGACTACCATTGTAATACATCGCTTTACCAATCCAAATCTATTACAAAAATCACAATTTAATGAGTCATTCATGGCCAAGCCACAGCAAACTACACAAACAAGTTGTGCACTGTACGGCCGCTCGAGCAAGACTGCCCTCTGTCGCTAGGGCGACCGAACCAACGCATCTTTTAGTAAACAACTTTTTCTTTGCACGTTTAAAATAATGAAAAAAGGGAATTAATTATAAACTCTCCGACACGGCATTCTGACAATACACCCGTCCTCGGGTGTCGTATCTAAGATTGCACAAAAGTAAACCGTTCGGCCAAACCTGACCAAAACAAGGCTAAGCCTTTAAACTTCAATTTTCTGTCAGATACTTTAATTCTTCCACTTTGAAACAAACGAATCCATCGTCACCATCGAGCAATCTTCGAAACTACTTGATACTAACAACTTTATAACTGTGTTCGTAATCATGCTCACAACCATGTTCATACCCATGTTCATAATCCATGTTCATATCCATGTGCATAACCATGTTCATTACCATGTTCTGTGATCACATGTTCTCTTTGCCTCTATCCGGCAGATACTCTTAGTCATCGCCTCCATCCGGCGGATACACAGTCATCGCCTCCATCCGGCGGATACTCCAGAAAAGTGAACAAAGGACATCATCGCCTCCATCTGGTGGATACACCTAACATAGTCATCGCCTTCATCCGGCGGATACCCCACTGAATAAAATCATCACACTTAAATGAAATAACTATTGCTCGACAGTTCCGATAATATCATCAGTAATCTTTATCATGAAATCATTTGCCTGTCAAGCTTTGTCAAGTCTACTTCAAATGAAACAACAGCTGGCCAGTTCATCGGATACCACGAAAGCTCAGTCTATTGGCCATTCCTAACCATGGGTGACTCAGTCTATGGGTCACCATGCCGTCAGCAGTATTATGACAGGTGTTATTTAATTAAATTAACAGTCATAATTAAACTTAGCTTTATTCTTCGGAAAATTTATGACCAATTTCTAAACTTTTCATTTGACTAATTGACCGAGCGAGCGAAGCGAGCAAGGTCTACAATTCAAGTTGGGGCGAAAAAAACATGTAAGTTTGTATGTATCTATGTATGTTCCACGATAACTCGAACGGTCGAACTAATATTGATGATACCGTAAAATGTGGCAACTTGACCATACTCTTAGCATCTTTACCATGCCATGGGTATTTGACTTAAGTTCAATTATTTTGAAAAGTTGTTATTAATCAACCCTGGTTTTAATGGAAGTATTTTTTTTTTGATCGTTTATGGTAATACTTTTATACTTTTCTAAATGGCAACATTGATAGTTCTGTCAATATGGCCGTCGAATGCGTGCTGCTGTGAAGACGAGAGCAGAACGTGTTTTTAAAATTGTATTCATAAAACTTAAACTATTAGCAACAGGTGAGTGAAATTTTAACATAGCAACTAAAAAGTAATTAAGATTATAATTGAGGCTATCAGCGTTTGTTATTTTGTCATTTTTTTGAAATATCTGCTTGCTAATGTAATTTGAGATTGGGTAAAGTTGCCACTGATTGCTTTGTGGCAACTTTACCTTGAGCTAGGGTTGTCAATGAGTTAAGTGGATTTATTTTTTACCCGACTGCGCCAAAAGGAAGGTTATATGTATGTATGTATGTTTGTATGTATGTGTGTATGTATAGTTCTATAGTCCCCTCTGCATCTAGATTTTAGCTTGAGAGGTGTCGACAAATATCGTTAAATGCAGTCGGGTTGTTTTGGTTTTTTATAAATGACTTGTTTCTTTTTGTTTTTGATAGGTAGTTTTTGCACCATGCTTTTTGTGCTTTTTATCAACAGCGCGTCGGTAATTATGTTTGCGCTTATGGTAATGTGGCTTTTATTATTTTATTTCAGAACCAAAATGCCTCCCAAAAAATGCACGATAAAAAACGGAATCGCCGTAAAATTGGAGCTAGGCCATATAAAAATTAGACAGATGAAATGATGGCATTGGTCATTGAGATGGTAAACACAAAAAGAATGTCTTCTTACGAGGCGGAGAAAAATTTTAGCATACGAAGAACTATAGAAAAATAAAGAATATTCATTCTTATAAACCTGGGCCACGTTTTAGATTGAATGAAGATGAAGAATTAGATTTCGTTAAAATACCTACCTATAAATAAAATGTGTGCTTTTTTTTGTTTATTTTGACAACCCTGTGCAATACAAAATATTTGTATGTACCTAAATTGCTTGAAATCCTTGGCAACTTTACCTAATGTTGGTGTTGCCATTTGCTGTAACTTATTTCTTCCTACTCGATTATTCGTTATTAAATAATCGTCCAATGCGGTCATCATTACCTAATAGTATTCATAAAAGCAAACCTATACGAAATATAGTGGATAGGTAATGTTACAAAAAATGTGCTAACTTTACCTATGGTCTATAATACACTACACAATCTGAATAAAAAGGTTTTATAAAACGAAAGGAGCAAAAAACGTTAGAGAAATGTATAATTTGTATACAGAAAAAGTTAGACGTTTTTACATGTGATATATAATGAAATACTTAGATTTTAGTCAAAAAACATGGTCAAGCTGCCACGTTTTACGGTATTAAGAATGAGTGTAGCAACTATTGTAGTAACGTGATAATATGCATATACAGGGTGGCCAATTTGGAGGTATACAACTTTTTTTTGCCGCCATTTTGTTTTGGCGGTAAATATGACAGTTGTTGCATGAATATTACTTTGTGTAGATACGGCAAATTTATTATGGAGCGTTTTACGACGGAACAACGTCTTTTAATTATTAAAACATTAAACGAAACATTAAAAATAATGTAGCCCGGTCGATTAATTTCGAGAAACGGTGACATTGATTGATCCCCAAGATCGCCTGATTTAACAGCTCCTGACTTTTTTCTGTGGGGCTATCTAAAGGGACGTGTCTATGCTAATAGGCCAATGAACCTTCAGCAATTAAATCAAAATATTCGAGACACAGTCACTGAGATAACGTAGGAAATGTGTGAAAATGTGATGAAAAACGCGATGAAAAGGGTTCACATCTGTGATGCTGATAAAGGTGGACATGTCTGACATTATTTTCTATGTTTAACTGCCGGCCCTAAATATTATATTTAACAAGGAATACTTGATATATTTTATATTTAATAGAATAAAAATACAAAATTAAAGTGTATACCTGTTATTTGGCCACCCTGTACATGCTTATTATAAGTTACGTGCTTTGTAAGCTACGTGAGATAGATTCAGTAATGGTTACTCTAAATTAGTGTATAAGATGTAGTTATATTCAATAGAGTGAGAGTCGTCACTATGTAAGGAGTAGGTTTAAGAAGATGGAATAAATATAATCAACGGCTCTCGTGTTTCCATCACCACTCCCAACCACAACGCTACCTACTGGACACCAACATCAACCCAACAGCATGGCACATATCATTTGTTATTGCACTATTAATAGAATTTTTAAGTTCGTTTAGCATCAAAATCGGTTTAGCCGTTTCTGAGATAAACGCATTTTGGTGAAAATAATTATTGGTCTATAACTTCCGAACTGTTGATCAGATTGGAGTGAAACTTGTCATGTCACGACGAGATAGTATTACTAAATTTACCGAAAAAAATATTTTTGGTAAATAAGCATTCTTTGAGGAAAAGTAAACTCAAAGAATTTATTTCTATAAGACATTATTAGCTTATGCACGTTGCAGAAATGGATTAAATGAAACAGCACCATCTAGCAGATTCTTGCCTGGAGTGTAATCTATATCCAGGTCATATGATTGTACCTTCATAGCACACCGAGCAAGTCGTCCACTTGTAGTTTTTAACCCCAGAAGCCACTTCAAAGGCTGGTGGTCAGTAGCAATGCGTACCTTTACACCTTCAAAGTAACCACGGAATTTATCTAAAGCCCAAACCACCGCCAAGGCTTCTCGCTCGGTTGTTGTATAATTTTTCTCAGCGGAAGTCAACAGCCTGCTAGCGTACTCAACCGGCTGTTCTTCCTAAGGAGTAGCGCCCTGCATAAGCACTGCTCCTAAAGCATACGCGCTTGCATTTGTCCTCAAGACAAATGGCTCATCAAAACTGGGTTGACGAAGTAAAGGGGTTGTCGAGAGCCGTAACTTGAGTTCCTCAAACGCTTTCTGTTGAGACTCTCCCCACTGCCAACGACTGTTCCTTTTAGTAAGATCCGTCAGAGGTCGAGCAACCTCAGAAAAATTTGGTATAAATTTTCGAAACCACGAGTACGTTTGGAGAAACGTCTTTAGCTCTTTCAAATTCTTTGGTGGCAACATCTTCAAGACAGCTTCGACCTTCTTGGAATCTGGCTTGATGCCCTGCGTAGTTACAACATGGCCCAGGTAAGTGACCTGGTCTTGTCTAGCAAAAATGCACTTGGCTCTATTAGCTCTTAGACCAAATAGACGTAGACGATCGAAAACTTGCTGAAGATCCTTTAAATGTTGACTAAAGTCTGATGATATTATCAACAAGTCATCCAAATAAGCCATTACGCAGACATCTTTAAGCCCAGACCTCGTCCGGTCGACCAAACGCTGAAAAGTTGCCGGGGCGTTCTTTAAGCCAAACGGCATACGACTGAACTGAAAGGTTCTATAAGGCGTGGTGAACGCAGTTTTGGGCCTATCCACCGGCGCGACAGATATTTGCCAGTAGCTAGCTTTTAAATCAATGGTAGACATCACACAATCTACCTTAACGCTGTGCAGCAGGTCATCAATAACTGGTAGTGGGTACTTGCCATTGCGAGTGACGCTGTTCAATTTCCGGTAGTCGACACAAAAGCGTACTTCCCCATTCTCCTTTGGTACCAGAATCACGGGAGAAACCCACTCCGACTCGGCGTCCTCAATGACATCGTCTTCTAACATTTTCTCTATCTCTGCCTTAATCACCTCCTTAGCAGGAGTCACTCGATAAGGCGGGCTTGTAATGGGTTTAGCATCACCAGTATCTATACGATGAACAGCGAACTTGGTCGGTCCTCCCCCTGTTGCAAAAATGTCTTCATTAACATTCAGGAGGTCAGAAAATCGCTGACGTTCGTCTATACCCCAGTGGCTACCTTCGTCCTCACGAAGGCCCACAGAATAACAACTAAGTGGCTTATGCAACTGGCCTTGTCCCTCATATACGATTGGCTGAGGGGTCATATCGTTTTTAATAAACCAAACACTGCGAACAAAGTCTAATATCATGCCAGCGTCCTGTATAAAATTCATTCCCAACAAACTTTCTGTTGCTTCAGGCAACATGATAAACATTACATTGAATTACACACCGCGAACCTCAACCTTAACTTGCGTCCTTTAGACAATTTGCGCAACCATCCGACCATCAGCGTATTTTAGCTCTGTATATACATTTTCAAAAGCATGGTTATGCTCGGCCAGATGGGCCCTAAGACTTACGCTACCTATACATTGTTTAGCACCAGTGTCTTCTTTTACCATACACTTTAATTTCTAAAAAAGGTCGCACTCTAGAGTCTAAGCTCACACTTAGTCTTGACACAGTATGAAATGACGCTGTCGGTAACTTATCAATTATCTTTTGCTTGCACGTGGTACAGTTAGACCGTGTTATACGACCTGGCCACACCACCTTATGGAATTTGTATCGGAGTCAGCATAATAAAATGTCCGAGAAACGTACGTCATTGTACGGTATAAGAAAAAAATGGTACTGGAAAGGTTTACGAGAAATTTAATAAAATCGGTGGCGTGGCCAGGAGGGTACCTTCCAGCAGCGCCACCACGTACTCAGTTACGGGGGACTCATTCCCATACAAATTTTATTTTAAAAAAATGTTCGTTTACCCGACGTTCTTGTACATCTTTAAAAAAATATAATTATTTGCAGATTTGCGAGAAAAATAACAAAGTTAGTTTCGTAGCGTGGTGGTAGAGAGATTTCCTAGCAACGCTAACTCGTACGCAGCAATGGAAAGTTTATTGCTATTCAAATGTTTTTGTAAATAACATACGTATAGTGCTTATAACTTTACGTAAGAAAATAAAATAAGTACTATAAAGGTTCACGAGAAACTTAGCAAATTCGATTTCGTCAATATTTCCATGAGAAGCTGTGGAGCTTTTTAGGCCGCGCGCGCGGCACCCGTTGTACAGTTTTATTGGTATTTGAAGTTTTAATAAATTGAGCTAAGTTGATTTTTATTAGTGTGCACGAGTATTTAGTTCCCATAGAGTAGGTACTTAAATCCCTAAGGGAAAAGTGGTGATACCTTTTGCAAAGAAAATATATTTTGTTTGCGCAAAACTGCAAAGGAAGACACCGGGAGATACCGGCAGTAATCTTCCTAAGATATTTTAAATTTTCTGAAAAAAATAACCGGCTAAGTGCGATTTGGACTTGCACACGAAGGGTTTTAAACCATCATCTATAAAAAAACTTGAGAGGTGTCAAGGGACACCCGGATGGAACGAAGTTCCTTTCGATTAATTACTGAAGGAGAGAGAGACAGACAAAGCAACACGCGCACGCCGCGCGGCTTACAACTATAGCAAAAAGTGTCGTTACAACTTTTGGTCTTAATTTTTTCCGTCTAGCCTCCTTTCGCAACGCGCGATTAGGAACTACGTTCCAAAAATCATTCGTTGTATGTGAGACCCACATAAATATTTATTTTATTCTGTTTGTTATAGCGGCAACAGAAATACATCATCTGTGAAAATTTTAACTGTAAACAGACGGACAGACAGATGGCCGGCGAGACAGACGGACTGACATACAGACGGACGGACAGAAAGACGTGACAGACAGCGCAGTCTTAGTTAGGTCCCATTTTTACCCTTTGGGTACGGGACCCTAAAAAGTGTGATCTGAGGATGTCATAAGAAAGGATACATGTTACGAAACGTCCGTTTCTCTTCTTCCGTTGCTACATATTCTTCCTGACAAATCATACCACAAATCGCGTTTAAAAGAACTTCATAAAAATATAAAATAAAATTGTTTGCGTATGTATGTAGTAGGGATAAAATATATATGCAAGAGTCAGTTTAGTCAATACATATTTTATTTATTTAAATAGATGAACATACATAAATACCTAGCTACTAAACATACTAGCCTCTCTTCGGCTTCGCCGTAATCGGGTAAATACCCATCGAGGTGATCGAGGCATTATCTAAGAATACGGTATTTTACTCGATTAGATTTATTATTCATATCAATAAGTAACATAATCCGAAACCGAAAACAAAATGTACCTAGTTCATTAATTAATCAATTTTCTTGCTTTTTCACAGTTATCTTTTATTTTATGTAAAACATCAACCAAAAACATACCAGTAAAATTGCCTATTGATCACATAGGTATGAATACTTTACTACTAATATTATCCCTTAGCCAGGCCTGGCGATTATTTTATCTTTATATACAGATAATGGTAGATTGGATGATAATAAAAAAACTAATTTCTTATTTTTTTTTTATTCCTACAATTTCCTAAAAACCCTCTGGTCTGGATATGACCACTGCCCACTTAAATATACATGATGTGGATTAGATCTGACCACTGCCCAGTTAGGTCACAACATGTAAGTATTGAAAAAATAAAGGTGAATCCACATATAAGCCTAATATTAAAAAGAGGAAAGATTTGTGTGTTTCTTTGTATAAAAATATTAATAAATATTAATGTCTCTGTGATGTAGTGGTTAAAAGACTGACAGCAGGGTATCGGTTATTCTTCGATCCAAGAACCTATCTATCTACCATACAAACTATTTGATGTGTAAATATAGTTTTGCCTTTATTTATATGGATAAACGCTTGTAGGACAGTGGTTACATAATAACCGCAATAAGTTTTTCCAGATAGGCAAAGGTCACATGTTGACCTCAAACTTTCGGCGTAAATATTTAAAGAAAAACAAATATCATGTAAAACCGAAACATATTACATATAATTCAACCTATCTGCTATTATAAAAACACAAATAATATCACTTATCGGGATTTTTTCTGCCATAATACTAAAAAACACTTTCAATTTGCACAAAAATTCGCTGTTCGACCAATATTTTGACTTTGACAAGCGAAATGTCAAGTTTTTTTTCTAGAGGCGTATTTTTTTTTCGTTCAGAAATCAACTGTTTCATAGACAATAGACGGATGACATTTTGTGGTTTCTAGCTGGCAACTGCTCGTCAGAAAAAAAATATTTCTGAGGTGGTTCGCTATGTGATCACTGCCTGGCTAAGGGTTATAAACGCAAAAGTTTGTAAGTATGGATGGATGTTTGTTACTCTTTCACGTAAAAACTACTGAATGGATTTAATGAAACTTTACAATAATATAGCTTATAAGTACATCAGAATAACACATAGGCTACAATTTATAAATATACTGCACATCACTATACTGGGTTCGATTCCCGGCGGGGGCAACGACTTTGTATTGTTGTCCTAGTTTGGTCCTAAGACATTGTAGGCTGATCACCTGACTGTCTGCTAAGTAAGATGATCCGTGCTTCGGAGGGCACGTGAAGCCCTCGGTCCCGGTTAATATCATTAACATTGGTCGTTACCTAAAACCATGTCAGAGGCCTTTAAGGCAGTTTAAAAACTGACACTAGTGTTAGTCACTAACCCACACGATAAGAAGAAGAAGAAGACTGCGTAGACGAAATCGCGGGCACCAGATAACTATGCCATGTTAGCACAATGGCACCGTTTGCTTTCAGACGGACTGATAGATATATAATAGAAAGACTCACAAGTTATCATGTGAGGGTTCTGTATTTGTGGTTTGAGGTACGGAATCTAACAAAAACAAATGGCTTTAATTACATACTTTTTTATCTTAAATAGCATAACTACACTTGCGGTGGCAAAAATACGGTACATTTATACTGGCTAAAATCCAAGGTTTCATTGCTGTATAGGTTAGAAAAATAAATTTTGAATAATTTTTAAATGCCCGCGAGTGCTATAATGGACTCGTTTCTTTAACAACACAGAGCATTAAACAAAAAAAAAAAAGAAATGCCCGCGAATTTTGAATATGTTTTCATTATACATATTTTACACGCGCTTACCTACTTGGTTGGTATATTTATGATTATACCGACAATAGTATCTAATTAAATTGAATTTCTAGTTTAAGAGTCCCCTTACCCTAGACCAAAATACAACTTTCCATACAAACGTAGTCTACGTTTTATTTCAAAACGACAAATCCGATTTGGGCAGAATTATGTAATTTCAAAGATATTGCAATTATCTAGGTTAATAACTGGTTTCCGACTGTAAAAATATGAACTTGAAATAGAATATAGTGTTTTATATCAATTTTGACCATTAGTATGGGAAATTATTATTATTATTACATGGAAAATACTCCACCGACAAGAACCTAGTTCTTAAATTTATTGATGATGAGTATGGGAAACTTCTAAATCGTTATATTTTCTTTCCAGTTCATAATTTTAGTATAGGAAACCAGTTATAACCTTTTTCTTTACAATTACCAATTTTTACCGGAATCTGACATGTGGTTTCAAAATTAAACGTAGATTACGTTTGTATGGAGAAGTCTAGGGTAAGGGGACTCTTAAAATACTTGATTGCAAAATTTTACCTTTAATAAACGTTTGAAACTGTATTTTAAATTTAACTATCGTTCAAATATTATTTGCATCTAGTTATCAATCTAAAAAGTGGATTTGCTTCCGTTTGTTCTATAGGTAATTAGATATACGATATAAACAGTATTTTCTTGATGTAAAAGTAATAAGTAAGGCTTTGGCTAAATTTATTAGTTGTACCCAATCAATATTTAGCAATAGGCATCAAGGTATGTAACTTAAATCGAACAAAACAGAGCCACGGATGCCGCGTCTCTTCACAGCTCCTAATAATGTGCTGACGAAATTAAATTTGCAAAATTTCTCGTGAACCTTTATAGTACTTATTTTATTTTCTTACGTAAAGTTATAAGCACTATACGTATATTATTTACAAAAACATTTGAATAGTAATAAACTTTCCATTGCTGCGTACGAGGTAGCGTTGCTAGGAAATCTCTCTACCACCACGCTACGAAACTAACTTTGTTATTTTTCTCGCGAATCTGCACATAATTATATTTTTTTAAGGTGTACAAGAACGTCGGCTAAACATACATTTTTTTTAATAAAAAATTATATCGGAATAAGTCCCCCATAACTGAGTACGTGGTGGCGCTGCTGGAAGGTACCCTCCTAGCCACGCCACCGATTTTATTAAATTTCTCGTAAACCTTTCCAGTACCATTTTTTTCTTATACCGTACAATGACGTACGTTTCTCGGACATTTTATTATGCTGACTCCAATACAAATTTCATAAGGTGGCGTGGCCAGGTCGTATCACACCTTTCTTTATCTTATTTAAACGTGGGCACACGTTCTTCAGATGCCCAAACTGTTTGCAATAATTATAACTGTTAGTTGCAGCGGCTGCTTTTTCAGAAGTGGACGAAGAGGAGGCGGACGTTGTCTTTGTCAAAGCCGGTGGCGTCTTAACGCTTCCAGTTGAGGTAGGTCGACTTTCATCTAGGATATCCTCTACTCGACGGGCCATAGTGATTAGCTCTGGGAAACTTACAAAATCTGTTCGTGGGACTTTCTCCCTTATACGGCGTTGCAGCAAGCCGTAGGTAATATCAAGCTGCACGGTCTCTGGCAGAGAGTGAGGTGGTAGCTGGGCGAACACCGCTCTCAAACGGCAAACAAAAAAATCCGTAGCCTCGTTGTCTCGCTGCTTCCTTTTGAAGAGTTTACGATATAGTTTATGTAGTGGGAGTCTAGGGCCGAAAGTTTGCTTGAGTGCCTGGAGCGCGTCTGTCCAAGTGGTGGTGTGGTGTGATCCTTTATACCCTGCCACCAAGTCGCGGCAATACCCGTCAGCAACATACTCAGGCCGCCGAGCGCGTTGTTATCGCTCACGTCAATACAGTCCTTGTAAACTTCTATAGCGTCAATGAACGCTTCGACGTTACTACTTTTGTCGCCGTCAAAGCGGGCTGTACATTTAAGTACGATTCACACTTGCGGAGTCGCGTCGGAGCGCGTCGCGTCGGAGCGTGTCGCCTTGGATGCTCGCTCATGCGCCGGCAGCGGAACGAAGCCGCCTGACGGCTATTTCCGACGGCATCTGCGCGCATCCGGCGGCACGATCTGACTATGACTAGTACTAGTACCACATCGCAACGCATTCAGTCTGTTTCAATGCTATCGTGTTAAAGTTGCGTAATTTAATTATATATCCCTTTAAATGTCGGACGCCCGGAGCGGGCGTCTGATGTATTTTTTTAATATTGTGTCTGCTATGCCGACATTTGAAGGGTTAAGATGAGTGAACGGGACGTGGTATTACTGGCAGCTGCATTGCAGGAAGACGAAAATAATTGTAAAAGAAACGGGAAAAAACTGGGCAGAATCTGGGTTGATGATTTATGGATGAAAAGGTGCTACGTCGGTGAATTTCATACATTACATAATGAGTTGCGATTTAATCCACAAAAATTCTAATGTGATGACTTTTTCATCAGTATCCATTTAAACACTTGCCTATCACCCGCGCACGCAACATGTCGACAACCGTATGGAGCCAACTATCAGACGCCGGCAGTAGCCGCGAGCCGCGTCGAGCAGCCGACCGCGTGCTCAAGCACCCGATCGCGTACGCGAGTATACCGCGGAGCCTGAGCGCTGCCGATCGGCTTCAAAACTGCGTAAATTGCATGCTAATATGGCACTTAACTACTCTATGGATGTTTCAATTTCCTTTGGCAAATTGTAAAATACGCTCCGACGCGATTTCGTCCTCATTATGGGAGGCGCCGGTGGCAGCCGGGCTCGCGGCGCGCGATCTCGTAAGCACCATGTCGGATCTATTTACACGAAACGTCATAAAGCACTAACACAGTCTAGGTAGGTACCTACCTACCTAGACTGTGTAGCGTACCTACCTACGCTACACTTACACCACAGCGCGCAAACGCTAAATCACTAATATACCTATAAGTCCAACTAAACAGTTTTACACGTACATTTATCTACAGGTACCAGAGTTCAAACAGTTTCAATCGCGGAACAAACTGGTACACAGTCACTAGAGATAGTACGTAGGTACCACACGAAATGTTCAAAAGTTCAAGTCCAACACGGGTTTTGCTGAACAAACAGTTTGACATAAAACTGTCACGAAACACGGAAGGAACGGTAAGATTAGGAAGACTAAATGTTTGCGTAAACAAACAAAATTTTTCTGTCGTCAACAGTAGAACTGAATGAATTTGTGAGACGGACAGTCTTATAAGTTCCGGCACTGCCACAAAGGTGGGAAAACAGGGAAATGAAAAATTACGTTTCCCAGCCCTATTAAGTCACACGCCTTCGTGGCACAAACAGTACGAAGGTTCCAAAACTGTCACAAATCCATGAACAGTCCTATAGACTAATCTTTCAATGTCCACGATATAAAACGGTATAAGTATGACCGTCGTAGACAAAAAAAAGACGATCAACGTGAACTAACGACGCGCGGCGGAAAAAATACAACTGTGTGTATTTTTTTTCAACAAGTTTCACAAGTTCACAAAATGTTCCGATATAATCTGTCTAATCTGTGAAATGTTCAAAACACTTTCAGGTAACACTTAGGTCACACGGGAAAAGTTCTGGATTCACGAAAACACTAGGATTGGTCCGTGCCCTAACGTTTGCGAGCGGCAAAGCCTTTTCCAATATCGACGGCATCGCCTACTCAAATCAAATCAAAGGAATAAAAGTCTCGCACTACGCGTGTAAAATTATTTTATTCCTAGCAACTGCGTTTTATACAAATTATCTTCGTTTAAACAATCATTAACAATTTTTACAAATTAAATTAAATTTCCCGCGCCCGTGATCACAATCTCTTTTTTACAAACCATCAACTATTTGTCATAGATAGACAAGTGCTCTTCGCGCACGCGTGTAATTTTGTATTTCTTATACAAATTTACATATGTAAATTTGTATTTCTTTTTACTCTCAAAATGTTTTATCCATCCGGGCAATATTTTATTGCCGCATTTACACATTCGCGCGAATCGCGAGGCGAATGACGAGGCGAATAACGAACACGCGTATACATATGTAGACAGTGCAGTACACGAATGTATCGTGGAATTGTGGAATGTTTCATCGAATGACGAAGCGAATAGCGAATACGAATGTGTAAATGTGGTAAAACAGTAGTTTGCGTCGGCATTTGTATACGAATGTTTCGTCGAATGACGAGGCGAATAGCGAACACGCAAGTGTAAATGCGGTATATATAATGCTTATCACCAAAGGGGTAGAATAGCCGCCAATAGCAGACTTGACTTGCTGAATCATGTAGACCATCCTCATGTAGGTTATGGTCCAACAGTGTTTTATGTACTTATAAATAAATAGTTTATATTTTTATGACCATAACTAAATAGGTATGACAACTAAAATTATGTTATGTGAAATAAATAAATGTGTTTAGTTACTTATGATTAAATCATGAAAAGCTATAATTATGACAGATATTATAAGAAAAAGAAGCTTTAATCTATTAATTTTGACAAAATTTTGAAAACTTACTACCTACGTCCTAATAATATCATATTTTTTATTTTTTTATTGGGTAGTTCTTTTGGTTTTAAAACTGGCAACATAATTGTATTGTATTATTCGATTTATCATCTGTGCAGTTTCCTGACATCTTTCTTTGTGCAATTTCTGTTCGGGTCGCTCATGAAATATCCCGTTATTTCACTTTCGTAATTCATATAACTAAGGCATTATCTATTTGTGACGGTCGGTTGCAGACAGTGGAGTTACACGTAAAAATCCGCAAAAGCCCCAGGTTCAGTGACACCGTGCCACGATACCATTTATTTTGGTAGTTCTATATTATCGATTTTAGACTTGTGCAGAAGATAATTATTTTTATGAAGTCAATTCATTATTGAGATCGAGTGACTGATAAACAAGCAGCAAGATTTTCGTGCCACAGTCCAACCCAAGGTGAGTAGTGGAGAAGCAGATGCCATTGGCAGACGCTGGTCATTTTACAAACTTCTTCGTTGTGACGTAAATACTAGGTAAGTTCTGCATGATATGTCCCTCTGAGTGTTGATGGCTATCGGCCACTTACTTCCTCGGTCTATTAATATCGCACGGCAATTATTCTTGTGTCTGATTGAAGGTATTCAGTCAAGAGATAAAGGTTGTCATATTTATTTAATTGCATCTTCTAAAAACAACGAATGATGCATTCAAAGCAATCAGCTACCAATTTAATGTCCAATGAATGAGCAGTGTTGTCAGAAGAGTGCTATTTGCCTGCCTGCTGATAAGTGTGTCAACTATAAAATGTAATGATTGCCAGGCTTGCTTGAGTGCCTGCCACATATGACCTCTCTTTTATTTGGCTATAAATTATGTACAGATAGTGATAGATTGCCTTTGTTGTCTCCTGCTGCAAGGCGAGAATACTCAATCAATAACAATAATACAATATTTACTTGTTTACTGATAGGTCAGTAGGTACCTATAGGAAATTCTTTATTCAGTTACTAAAATTTTAAAGGTATGTGGCTACCAAATAAAGGTACCAGTTGGGTACAGAATGAAGAATATCATGGTCATTAAATATAATTAAAATCTTTCCACGATATACCAGCTAGGGCATCCACCTGCTACCTATGTACAAAGTTAATGTGTACTATCTACATAGGATGGATGGATGGTAGATGCTCCACAGGATAATAGCTGCAAATGTTTTGTACATAATATGTAAAATTGTTCTTCTGACAGAGTGTTTCCAGTTTCAATCCTTAGCTGTGCTGCTTCAGAGCCCCGGTGTATATTTTAGATAAAGAAATAAGCTAATATCTATTTCTAATCCATATCTACTTCTAATCCATATTTTTAAACTATAATGTTTTAAGAACATTGTAAGGCACCACACACACGAGCAGCATTTTACTGTCGACCACCCAACAGCAAGCTGTCGACGCAGTAAAACTGCAGCTGTCGACGCAGCAAACTGCGTTGTCGTCGAAGAAAAATGCCGCTGTCGACGGCTGCAGTCCATCAATGTCGACAGCTTTATTATAGAACAGGCACCAGTATAAAAATGAACTGAGGAGGAAACATTTTATTAAAACTATTGCTGCTTTTACTCCGTAGACGCAAACATAAAAGGCAAAATCGTTAAATATGGGTTCACGAAATATTTAGTTACAAAGAAAACAGTGATTTCTGTACCTTTTATCCACTTTTATGAAAATATGAGAAAAAGTTTTTTAATTATTTTCGAATGTCAATAGTTTTATTTGACGAGTTAACTGCCACTTTAAAAGACTCAGTAACTCGCAAAGAGACTATAATGCGCAAAAGTATTTCAGCTGAGGAAAGGATTGCCATGACAATACTATTATACTTTTAATATCTAATTAATCACAGACAAACGAGAGGTAATCATTTTAAAAGCCAATATTGGTGTTACATCAAATAACTTTACAGTATTTTCAACTAAATTAACAGAACAGAATTTGTTTCTCAATATTTTCTTTTTTAATAAAGGATCGTCATTAACAAAATCATCCATTTTTATATATGTGCGCTCTAAATGCTTATTATATTATTAAGAGGCTGGTTAAATACGATTCCCTTTTTTAGTGGATTCTTGGTTGAATTATTAGCTATGCTGCTTTGAAGCACAGGGTGCGCTTTTTAGCATTTTCTTTTTCAAACATATGCAATGGCCACCCAAGTATGCTTAAACCTGTGCCTAGTGGGTAAAAAAGCTGAAAACATTCAACTAGACCTACATTCGAGGCAGCATTACAAAACTACATCCAAGTTTGAGGATATGAGCATTTAGCGAAATGCATATAGCGACTACAATGTTTAATTTGTGTTATATGCCACAAATATTTATTTACTATTATAAGCGACCATGGCAAATGGTAATCGTTGAGAGAGCTTTATTCACAGCAGTAGGAGCTGGCATAAAGGCTGCAGATGATGATGATAGTGATTGAATATTCAGCTACTAGTGTAAAGAGATCTACCTCCAACTCAGAAGGCTTATAATTTGGGTTTTGAAATAATTGACACTTCACAGAGATGTTTATTTAATGAAATGTATTTTATGTTTAATTTATAATGTCAATAAATATATTCCATATGGGATGCCTTACAAATTTCTGTCCAGGATATCATATCATATATACCTTTAAACGAGCAATTCTTGTATATTTATATATAAATTTATTTCTGTGATCTCGGCTCTAACGATTTTGCTTGAATTTGGTATAAGGGGGTTTTTGGGGGGTAAACAATCGATCTAGATCAGTCTCATCTTTGGGACAACGCATGTTTCTTTCCACGTAGAAAATAGTCGCTAATGTCGTAAATAATAATCTCCTAAACAGCACCTTATTACAATAAATAGTAATAAACTAGCAATTACAATAAATAGTAATAAACTAGCAGGCCGCCCAGGTACTGATTTAATAATTGAATTTTTTTTTAGAATATTTCACCGGTTTTTTTATTTGACGAATTGTATACCATTTGAAAGTAGGTATGAAGCCCATATGCGAACGTTAGGTTGCGTATTCTTTTCCGGTCGCAACTCTCGGGTTGCCAGGTATAAACAGGTAAATCGATAGATCTAGCATTTTGGTGAGTATGTCCCCCGCGGAAAAGTATCATATAATAATTGTTGAGTATACTGTATACTATATACTAGATCTTTAGTTTATAGCTGCCTTCAACTATTTACTATTACAACAATGTGTGTAGAAAAATCAGGACTATATTCCAAACCGTTTGTGAGATCCAGCAAAAGACCAATCATTTCCCCAGCGGAATTTTGAATAACTTTGGAGGCCTATGACATACAAAGTCCATTTGTACATAAACATTTGCCTCTTATGATACATTAATGGCTCTACTAATTGAATTCTGGATTCCAGACAAAATTCCGCCAGGGAAACGTTTCCCTGGCCGAATATGTTTTTGACGAATTTCTCAAAAATGACTGAATACACAAATTTCATTTATCGATAAACATTTGAAGGCAGCTATAAACTAAAGATCTAGTATACTCAACAATTATTATTCGATACTTTTCCGCGGGGGACATGCACACGCATTTTGCACCGACCGGTCTGATTACTGAATTAAAATTAAATGAAAATAAAGATTACTTTATTATGAACACGGTGGTATAGATTTGTCTGCGAAAAATCAAGCACGAATTCCGGTTGTCGAATTTCGAAAATTGAAATATTGCTGCGAGTGAATAAGTTGCGACTGAGAGGTCCCAACCAACCATCCTATGCTGTGTTCTCTTCTGTCGCATGGGACGTTTGCATATCCTATGGGCTTCATACTTTCGAATGTATAGACTATGTCTAATAAACAAACCGGTGAAATATGAAAAAAAAATATATTTTTATTATATCCTGGACTGAAATTTGATAGGCAACCCATAAGCAATATATTTATTGACATATTAAATTAAACACAAAATACGTTTCATCAATCGGTGAAGGTCGTTCTATATCGGGATCTTAGACCAAAAAGAAAGTTTTAGTAACTAGGTATACTATGGGGCCGAATATTCGTAGCATCTCTAATTTGAATTTAACATTATTCATAATTAACAGTCGATTTTATTACAAAAAGCCATCATACATCATATTTGTTTAGATCTTAAGCCTCTTCTTCACCTTGCCATATTATTAGTTGTATCCTAAGCTGTGCTGTACTGCTGTAGAGACTAGGTTATTAACAGTCTTTTTTTCATCAAAAATGTATTCAGAATGTTCAGATCTTTCTATTATTCAATTTGTATCAAAGTATTTATAAAAAAATGCTTTGCTGAATCTTGGGTGTCTTTTACAGTTTTTAAAGACAATTTTCTCATGGTTTTTATAATAGCCTGACATGTCCTTTGTTCTGTATTTGAAAATATAAATCTAAGCGAAGATAATATTGCAACAGACCCATAACTCTCTTCATACTTTAACTTTTGCTGTCCATTGATGTCTGTTTTATAGTGAGTTTCATTATCAATATCTTTGTTCTGTAGAGAGAGCCGTGTCTTGGGGGAAAAGCACCCCGGGCACTACGGTGGCCCCAGATACACCGGCACCAGCGCCCCAGCCTCCGGGTAAGTTGCTTATCTCTCTCTTTCAAGTAATAAATATATTTAATTAATATACATATATGTATTTCAATGGTGCCATCAAAGCATTGTACTATGACGATTATTTGTATGTCGCAGTTATATACAAAGTTTAAAAATTAATAATATTATTTGAAACTGAGCATTACCAAATTCGTTGATTAACATCATGTTTTATATTTCCATTTTTGAAACATTTTGTAAGTGTATTCTATACAAATCATACTACTATCAATCAGTATTCTATGTTTATAGAATGACCTATTTTTAACCAGTTTTTGTTGAGAAACAACATGGGTAACTAAAAAACATAGGTATTGTATTAAATTGCAAAAAGTTTTAAGGAACTTTGACATTTTGCACAGCTGGTTTTTTTGAAGACCATGATTAAAATCAACGAAATAATTAATAAGACTACGCCTTTGCAAGCACTTTTCACGTTAGATAAGTAGATACATTAATTTATTTGTTCTATAAAGAAAAATATAACCATAAATCTACTTTAATAAAAACAAGTCACACTAATCATTATGTATTATGATTTGATTAAAAGCATTTGGATTTCTAGTAAAATTTATAAAACGTTATAGAACTTACTAGTTACAAAAAATAAAAACCTTTTAATAACCTACTCGTAAGTTGCCTGCTAGCAAGGCAGAGCAAGGTTTGGATTTTAATTGTTATTTATTTAAAGAAAAGACCACTACTAATCACTAATAAAGAAATTAGTATTAGTTTTATTTAATTACATGGGGAATTCCCACAACATTGCATAAACATATTTCTCATGGATCCCATGAGTCACGAATATTGATACGTTGCATTCTTCGTATCCGTTTATCATGCGCAGATAGGTGGTATGTGAAAGTTTATACTTGAAGTTAAAGAATTAAATTGTACCTATGCTTAAATTGTACCTATGCTTTTAGTTTTAATAAGACTCACAGAGTTGGTAGCAACGAACGTTTCTGTGAATTTTATTTTTTTTGTACTTCCGTGGAAAAACTTACTCTTGAAGTATGTAAAGTATATCAGTATTTGTACATCCACAAATTTCATAATTTGGAGTACATTCTTAAGTACTAAATTTACATCAATTTCAAATTTGTAATTTAGTTTGTTTAATAATAATTATGACATAACAGTGTTTTCTCAGTTCAGTCTCAGTCAATTTGCAGTTTTTATGACATAACAATGTATTCTCAGTCCACATATCTTACGTTTTTGGAGAAAATGCTACGGTACTTTTTGTACTTGCGCATAGGAAACGGCACTAAACTTAGCTGTAAGTAAATGAACTGACGTCAACATTTACCTATTATATTAAGAAATCGAAAAAAAAAAGAAAAAATCCTATTATCAGGTGAAAAAAATATCCAAAGTTAAATAAATGATTTTTGAATGTGACTTACTTTATAATAAATTTCAAGTCGTAGTTATCATTTAATTAACAAAAATCCGTCTTTACCGTAACATGGGACCCAGAGCCATCCATACACCTCGTAAAAGGCCCCAATGTAAATGTGCACAAGTAGACTAAACATAGGCACTTTGGTTGATTGTTTTCTTGAAAAAAAAAACAATGCTTTTTAAATCAGTAGCATTATACTATATATCTGATTTAAGTTATACTATGGTTTACTATACTAGCTGAAGCCCGCGACTTCGTTCGCGTGGACTTTATGTCTCTGGAAAATGCTCATCAGGCTGAACAACTTTTGCTAAAGCGACATTTTTATATTTCTTATAGTTTAGCTGGACCATTATAGTTCTGCATCAGGTGTTTCATTTTCCAAAATCATTTATACCTTATATGTTGCCCAGGCTTAACAGCTATATAACAAAAAAAGTTTCGTTCGAACCCGTTCAGTATTTCCGGAGATTACACAAACAGACAAACATTTTTTTAAATTTCTTACTCTATTACTGTCTCCAACGGCCCCAATATTTTTTTTGGAAATACATTTAATGTACAGACACACTTTTTTTACTGTTTTATATGAATATATGACTTTTTTATGAATACATAATGGTTAGTCTCTAAGGGAGAAGGGTCTTTCCTCCCTGGTGCCGATAATAAGGTAAACAGGTTTTGATATTAAGTTTTGTTATGTAAATATGACATCCATATTACAAACATAACGTAAGAGTTGTCGATCGTCAGTATTTCAGCGTTGCAGACATGATTGTCGGTACGCCAATGTGTGAAGCACGAGCGTTGCACACGCTGCGGTGTAAAGCCCCTCCTGCTGCGCCTTGAGTGATAAAATATCCAAATCATTACACAACAACACCACAAAATAAGAGTACAGATGTGTTTTCTAATATGATTAAAACTTATAGTGAGCGAAAAGTAATAAATACTCATACTTAGTTAGTCAGTAGAGAGTTAGTCATGTACGTAGTTACTTGTCAGGCCGGGTTCAACCAGACTTAACGCACAGTAATTTTGTGCGAGAAACAATGGCTCCGATGACATTTCGTCTTGTCAAATCGTATGAAATGCCTGACATCTGACTCCAATGTAGTCCAAGTATTGTCAAGAGAGAAGGAAAATCTGAGAGGAGATTAAGATAAATAAACATCCGAATTTCAATCGTGATGGTTTGTGGACTTTACCTGCCGCTTGGAGATCTATTCTTCAAGTTCCAAAAAATTCTGATAGAATAAAAGGTAGTGATACAGTCAGTTTGGTACACACAAACGCTTTGAGTAGACCCGAGGCTGTAGACGACTATGATACGATGGCTCTACAGCTACAAGAGTGTCATCAACAACTACGGATACGGACACACCACTTAGTCATCGTTTCCAATTGAGAAGCGCGGGTGGCGGCGCGGGTAGCGACTCGCGTAGCTTTGCTCAGTGCGTTGAGAACAGCTACCGTCGGGTCGCTGCTACTCCTAACACTCGCCCTGAAGCTGATCGTCTGTATCGATCGAAACTAATCGGCCTTTTTCGATGACACTAGACCGTCAACCGTGACAAAATACCTAGTTATGTCATCTTACGTTAATAATATTACATTAAAATATCTAGATTAATCTGTAGTTGTACCACCAATCGCCGTTATGTATGAGCCTGTTGGTCCTGAAACATTTGTCTGTTTACATCCTTATATCTTTCTTCTACTTTATTACCCTGTATCAGTTTACAGCAAACCACCGCGCTGGACAGATGGGTTGTTGATCGCAGTAGATGGTAACTCTATAAAGCGGTTGCACTAACAACGCTGCTGCCCGTTCTCTGAATACCTGAACTGTGGGACACTTTTGGGAAAGGAGAGCGGTGACAAAATGTATCTAACTTTTCCGTCACCACACGGTAAACCTTGTATTTCCGCGCTCTATTTCTGTACTCTCGGTTTGCGATGATAACAGGATGTTTATCATTGCGATGTACAATCAAATAGATAACTGCAATCAATTTAATACAATTTTCTAACGAATGCCTATTCAGTCGCGAGTCTTCAATTGTTTCAATGACAATTTTGTCGTTATTGCATTGCTTGTTGTATTTACGAGGCGTTATGCGAGTATTATATAAATAAATATAAGTAAAGGACAAATCACAAAAATTGTGCTAGCCACAGAGTACGAGATTTGTTTTATGGGATACTAACTCAACGATACTATATTTTAGAACAAATACATGTAAAGATTAACAACCAAACAACCAAGACCCAGGTCAATACAAAAAAGATCAAACCTGGGACCTCCGGTGTGACAGCATGGCATAATGACCACTAGGTCACAGAGGTCGTCAAGTAGTAGTATAGTAATAGCTTGTCGAAAGTATATGTATATTTTATCTAATTTAAACTAAAAAAAGCAACTTCAATTTTCAGTCTACTTCATCAGTTTCACTTCACCAAAACACTTTCTGTCTTAATTTATTGACAAAAACAACAAAATCACTATAGTTATGTTCGCGTTAAATATTTGAGGAGTTTACTCGATTTCTCGAGGATTCATGGTGACAATACAGTACAATTCGGGGTGGGATTTTTGATAAATTTGTTTTTTTAGGGTATTCATTTATCTAGGTATTACTTTGGATCTTTGTATTTCTTTGTAATAAATAAAACCTTTTAACAAATCAAAAGAGTTAATAAGACCCTTTTAAAAATTGGTTAAAACACGGAGAAGTTATTGAGGTACATCGGTACCTACATAAAATAATCAGAAATAATAAATTTGTGTTAAAGTTGAGTACATTTTTTAGGTTGTTTAATTTACATTTTAAGGTTACATTTAATTTAAGAAGCTTCTTCTTTAGATCACTTTTAGAAAAAATGTTTCGCGTTTTAAGAGCCCGCTGTAATCTTTTTGCACGCTGGCAGCGGGCGCACGCACACAACGACATGCCGCTCACACACACAGAGCTACGTAGGCGACGTAAAGCGCGGTGTAGCGCGCTCGGCGATCGTTGGTGTTTTTTGGTTAAATATACTGGTGGTACATTATATTTTGGTGCAATAAAGATTTTCTAACTTACTAACTGGTATAAACTAACAGATATTATTCAAATTTTGGTAAAAGTTTTATTACATAGTAAATGCCATCCTAATTTAAATGCGAGTAATAATATATGAATATTAAATCCTTGAGTGCTTTGGATTACGGGTAAGTAAAACATATTATGATAAAATAATATGATAAATCGTGAAGGTGATAATAATGGAGACTTCTATTCTTTAACTTATACCTTTAAACGAGCAACTCTTGTAGGTATATTTATTTATTTATATATTTATAAATTTCGATGATCTCGAAAACGGCTCTAACGATTTTGCTGAAAATTGGTATATGGGGGTTTTCGGCGGTAAATAATCGATCTAGATTAGTCTTATATTTGGAAAACGCGTGTTTTCGAGTTTTCATGCGTTTTTCTTTTCACGCAGAATATAGTCGCTAATTTTTCCGCACCGGCCGCCATCCGTTTGGCTCAGCGGTTAAGGATGCGGACCGCTAGAAAGAGTGTTACAAGTTCGAATCCCACTCGGTGACTGTTAATGAGTACTTTTGTTTTTTTATGTTCAAGTTTATATATAATTTTTTACTTTGTATTGTTTTTAGACAAGTTTAAAATGTAGTTAATGTTTGATATGTAACCGAGCAAAGCTCGGTCACCCAGGTACTTTAGCAGAGTTGAGCACGCACATTATTTAATTTGTATAGAAACTTAAATAAGGCAAGTTTTAGCAAATTAGGTAGTGCAAAGTATTACTTATCATTGATTGTAAGCCATATTACTCCGTATTACTCTCTACATGGTGATTTTTCAATGGTTTTAGTGCCGAAAGCCACTTCATAAGGATCGTTATTAATACCTAAATAGCTAGTTAAAATAAAAATTCAGAAACAAAAAATCGTGAGATCAATTAGTAGTACCACCACCTGGCCGGCCCGACAGAGTTCATCGAGCTCACGCGGCAGTTTTGGTCAGGCGTAACTACTATTAAGTATTACTTTTATTTAAAACTCTTAGATCTGTTGTAGCTAATAAGTATCACGATTTGTAAACAGTATTGGCAGTTGTCATAAGTGTTGCTAAATTAATAAAACCTAAGTGGAAGTCGATTGATACAGTTGGTACGTTCGTACGGTCGGGTATCTGTGGCAAGTTGTAACGAACAGATGGATATTTAAAAAATTGGCAGCACTAATTGACCGGTTGGTGAGAATTCATTCTGAATAAATAATGAAGGTAGAAATTAAATGTCTTTGGTGAAAATTTTTTTACAAGCTTTCTGGGGCATTGACGGTGGAGATAAACACGTGTCATGGAATCTATGCGAATCTTTTATTTAACACTACGTGGTCTCGATCAGAAGTCATTTTCGCAACATTTTTGTCTTGTCATACACAAATATGGATAGAAGAATTTTTTTACACGATGACATTTTTTTCCAAAACCAATGAAAAGTCAGCGTGTATATCGAATCAAAAGGAGTTTAGGGAGGTAGCACACGGTGAATTCTTTGGTAGCTATGCAGTCGCTGGTCATAAACCGATGGAGAATGTTGCGATGCAGTAGCGCGTTCATGAAACACACGACTGCATCGCTAGATTAGAAGTTGCCTTCCTTATTATCGAATAAAATAAATAAAACTGTAGAATTAAGAAAATTGGTATAATTTGTCTGAGTATACATTTAAAAAGTACACATACAAATCTGCTTGACAGGAAACGCTACTTTTGCTTCTGATTTTCGATGAAAATTATTGCAGAAAAGCCTCATGTTAGCTCGCAAATCTGACTACCGTTTTAAACCTTGCGTGCTCAAAAGAATTATTTATAACATATGAACGGATTTCGATGAAATTTAGCACAATGATGAGAAATAGTGTCGCAAAGCTACTAGAAGTAGAGAATTCCAGAAAAATTAGCAAGTTCTAAAATAATGTGGAATGTTCTAGAAGTTTATAGAATAATCCAGAATGATGAAGAATTAAAAAGAAGGTTGTGGAATGTTTGAGAATAATCCCGAGTTCACATCGGTCAACCAACACTAACATTCTAAGTCGGGGTGACGGAGGGTCAAGCACATGAATTTTCTAGAAATATGTATTCTCGTACCTTGGCAGGCGTATATAAAAGTGGTGAGATAACTTCAAAGAGATTTAACAAATATTATCGGCGCGTAACCTATACGACTTCAGCGACGAATTTTGGACTATGACTGCATGAAGACTTGGACAATGGACGTTTCGAAGACCATATTAGTGTGTCAATCTTTGGTTGCATAGTGAATAAATTCCCTAAGAAGAGTGTTGGCATTTTTTTCCAAATCTCAAACCCCACTTTCGTAACAATAGCTAGGATACTTATTGAAGGTACAAGCACGTATTAATTATAATATAGGGCTAATAGCTGCAGGAGTTTCATTAAACGACATTTAGGCGGATCGATGATTTCCAGTAGTAATAATTTATGATAAAAATTTATCAACCGGTCTTACATTTTATTTTCCCAAATCTCATCGTCTCGCCTGATAATTTCAGTTTTAATTAACAAATCAGGTCCAGTCTAGAGACCAAACTGACAAACGTCTTGTCTAGTGACTTACTTAAGCTTACTTTTTGCCTTTTGCAGAATTAGTGGCACCATAGTATTTATTTTTCCGATTCACATTATCAACGTTCTATTTTTAGCTCGTTTGCCGATTCTATTTTTTTTTTAGTCTGCATCCTCCAACATAATCGGAGACTGTATTCTCCAAATTAAAGTTTTTACTAACAAGTTTTTGGAATAAAAATGAATTTAACTATTTTTTATTGATTTTTCAAAATTTGTTTCATCTTAAATTTGGGGTGTGGAGGACGGCATCCGGTGCCAGCATTCAGCTGCCGTGCTACACTCTTCAAATGAGTACGGCAAATTAAATATAAAAAATCTTTCAATAATTATGTTTGGTTACTTAGACGATATTAGTGAAATCGCATTTTCATGTAAACTGAATTTCTTAAAATGGCCGCTACATCGCGTCCCTTTCCACCGCGGCGCAGACAGTGCCTACGCATATGGCTTAGGGCCACACCAGCGCTGAACACCACCGCCCAGCGATGGAATGGGAGCAACATCTTCATTTCAGAAATACGTGGCAATTAGGGAGAACTTGATAAATTTTCTATTTCTTTTCAAGTTTAAAAAATTTATCCGATAGCCCATTATATTTACGACAGTAGTTCAACGACATAAATAAATTACTATAAGTAATCAAGTTTTCCAATGATCAAATCCTATCAGTCACTCTATGGTTTGCGCACGTCATCGCACAGTGACTACGAGGTCGGCGTTGGCGCAAAGAAATACGTCCTCTCGCTGTAAGCGCTGCGCGCGGACTGCCGTCGGGGAGTAAACCGCATCCTATTTAAATAAATTTTTATGCGATGTGATTTTATTTTTTTACATTATTTAAAAAAATATAATTATGATGTGTTTGGCATATTTAAAAAGGGCATGAAATGGCGTTTGTAACGTTATTTTTATTTTTCTAAAATAGGAGCTCAAAACACAAATACAAGCGACTTTATTTACATCGATTTTGGCGAAAATTACGCGACTTGTTGATTTTTTTTCCTTGTGAATTTAAATAAAACAATGAAAAAAGCTTCACTCATGTCATAAAATACTTATTCAGCTATATTTGTGTATTTTTTTTACCGGGTGTTAATGATTAAATCATTTGAAAATCTCGAAAGCCCCGCCACGCGTCTTGCGAAGTTTGGCAAAACGCACGTTAGATTCCAGTGAATTATACTAAAACAAGCAAGTTCATAGGCAAAATGGTTCACTCATGCTAAATAATATGATATTATCTTTCATAATATATAAATAAATTTAATGATAATCCTGTAGTTTTCTCAAAAACACGACGCAAAGTTGAGTGAAATTTGTCAAATTTAATAGACGGCCTCTTAAATGTTTCATTGTTGTGCAAAGGTTTCTTACATCTGCTTCCACAATAAGGAAGTTTCTAACAACTAATTTTTTAAACGTCAAAATTAACTTTTTCTACGGGATTTGCTCTTGCAGTCAAGACTAAAAAGACCTGATGATGACGACGGAATTATTATGAAATAAAGACTAATGACGTCATAGTTTCTAAGTCAAATAGCGCTATTACTTAATATCAGTGTTTCCTTCATATGATCAATAACAAGTGACATTATTTTACAACGTTTTTTTGTATTTATCGTACCAAATAATTTTTTTTGACCCAGGAAACTGTCTTATTCTCGATTTGAGCCAACTTGCTGCCATCTTCAAAGATCTTCTGACCAATAATGCCCTTGTTGCGCTTCATACAACAGATGTGACTTGCCTTCTACCGCTTCAGCTATACTGTTACGTTCGTGTTAGAAATTATCAAGTTTTTTATGTATTTATATACCTGCTGCCATTCTAATCTAGGGACAAACTCTAATATTATGTCTCGAAAAGGAAACGGGTTAAGCATCCTGTTACTGTTTTTGATAGGTACTGCACTGTTTTGCTTAAAGAGGCCTTTGGATTTTGCGAACCTTAGAAACAAGCAATAGACATAAGTTTGTCGCATTGTGGTGTACGACGTGCGTATGATTTTTACAGAGCGATGTTACAAGCGATTCGGGAACGGTGATGCGCTGTATCTGTTACAGTTACAACCAGTTTTTAGGCAGAATGCGTTTTCCCTAGTTAGAACTATTTGTTCAACACACTTGCTCATAAAGTGGCTCTATGGTCACCACTATTAGGCACATAATGACACTCATAATCAAACTGTGACTTTTTCATTGCTACAACTTACTAGTGAGTTATAGATTTTTTTTTAAAGTTTATTGGTTGAGTCCATGGAATTGTATGTACTTGCGTTGAGTTGCTTTGTTCTTATTAAAAAAGGTTTGTTCAAAAAAAAGATCGTGTTCAATAGAACAAACAAATTAATGTTCCTATTGCTTGCTCATTTCATGCAACTTCTTATTTAAATAGATTATTTTAACTCGTACGTGTTTAATAAATAAAACTTTCACTCAAATATAACTTTTGTTTTCTCTGTAATAAAATAAAACTTTAAATTCCCCGTTTTGTACGTGGCAGAATAGACGCAAATCCTATGCGCGGAAAGTAAAAAAAACCTCATCCCTTTAGTGTGTGGCCGATCGCAATGCGCGCGCATAGGAAAACTGATTAATTTTTCCCGCCATAGCGAAACATTTTTCACAACTCGTTTTCACTGATAAATTATAGTTATTTATTAATCAAAATGTCTACAAGTACTAGTTACGCAGAAAATTATTTAAGTTGTATACCGCCCGATATAAGATGTGAAGCCCTTAATGTTATAGAAAGTTTACTTCCTGAAAACTCCAAGGAAAAATATCTATTAGCGTACCAAAATTTCATAAAATGGCAAAACATTATTTTTCAGAAAATGTGTTCATGGCGTACTTTAAATAATTATCTTCTAAGTACAAACCTAGCTCTTTGTGGTGTTTATACTCAATGTTAAAAAAAAAGTACAGTCCGAACAAAGAATGGAGTGGACTTAAAAACATACTCTAATTTGTCAGCTTATCTAAAGAGACTATCCGATGGATTTAGAAGCAAGAAATCAAAAGGTTTTATCGTCTGACGATATTAAAAAAATTATAAAAGATTCCTACTGACGAAACATCAAGTACATCCAATGATTGGATTTCACCTACCTACACGAATAATGAGCCATCTCTAATTACAATAGAACATGAAGTATTTCAATAAATAATCTATCTGTTGAGACCGCTATGTCATCAAAAACAGTTAATTATAATTTTACTAACTGTACATTTACTAATTGTTTCTCTAAATAAACTTTTTATCTACTAAATAAAATGAGTTTTTATTGTTATTTTATTCACAAGTGTGTTGAAAAACGTCGTATGATACACGTGTGTATTGATGATTACCGTCCTTGGCTCTCTTAAGACCCTCGCCTACGGCTCGAGTCTCAATGGCGCCATGGCGGTAATCACCAATGTTACACACTAGTACCATAATGTACTATTACTAAATGCCTTTGTTGAAACTAGAATTTACTAGAATTAACTAATTCTTAAAATTCAATATCTGGTAAAACTAGTTTTTACTAGACAAAACGCGTTTTTCCGAAGTGAGTCAGTTAAAACTGTTCCAACCGATAGAAACAAAAACATAAAATAAATATCTAAGTGGGGCTCCCACACAACAAACGTAATTTTTAGGGTTCCAAGTCTGTAGGGTTCATGTCTGTCTGTCTGTCTGTCCGCGATTTTACCCAGAGACTATAAGTACTAGAAATGTAATTTGGTAATAAGAGTAAGAGTATGACTTGTTTTATTTTTTATTTACTTTTAATTTGTCGCCTCGTCAACTACTTTATGTCGATGTCCGAAAAAATGTTTCTTTAGTTTAAGATTATTATTCTAACTAGGAACATGACTCTTGTGTCCTAGAAGTTTTTTATAAATATTTTTAAAAGCGTATCTGGTTTTTTAATCCCAAATTAGTTTTTCTCGTGCTAGTATTAACCAAAGCTCAAAGTGACAACTAGTTTTATCTAAAAATCAAATATTTTTTGTGGTAAATTCTAGTTTTTAACTAAGTGTAACTTTTACTAAATATCTTTGTTAAAACTAGAAATACCTAGTACTTCTAGTTTTAACGAAGACATTTAGTAAAAACTAGTTTAACTAGGGAAAACGCGTTCTATCTTGAAACGGGTCTTAACTGTAACATCTTTATCTAAGTAAATGTTTACTTTAGGATTATCTATATGACGAATTAAAGTAAAAATAATTGACCAAGTGCGTGTCGGGCCACGCGCAGTTTAATGTATTTTTATGAAATTGTCCTTTTTCGAGTACATTTTA
Organism: Acrobasis consociella; assembly: GCA_963555685.1. NCBI lineage: Eukaryota > Metazoa > Arthropoda > Insecta > Lepidoptera > Pyralidae > Acrobasis > Acrobasis consociella. The sequence goes on from OY743104.1 coordinate 25,508,675, forward strand.
GAAGTTGATCGCCTATAATTTTTTAATTTGTAAACCCTACTTAGCTCTGATAGTTTTCCTTTAAACTACATTATATATACTATAGTTGTGAATTTTTTCACGTGTCCATATATAACCGTTTAGCAAATAGAGGGGGGGACAGACTGGGGAAGACTTTAACAAAATTTTTCAATTTAAACCTAAAGTACCTAGGCGACCGAGCTTTGCTCGGTTATGTCATATTCTGCGTGGAAAGAAACGCATGAAAACTCGAAAACACGCGTTTTACCAAACATAAGAGATTGTTTACCCGCAAAAATCCCCATATAGGTACCAAATTTCAGCGAAATCCTTAGAGCCGTTTCCGAGATCACAGAAATAAATTTATATATAAATATACAAGAATTGCCCTTTTAAAGGTATAAGATATTTTAGAAACGGATCCCTAAATCGAAAAATGGTGTTCACGAACTCACCATATTTTTGAAAGACCTATTCAACGATACACCAACATGTCACAATGTGTTAGTCGAGAAAAAAAAATTAATCCCTCTTTACTTGTATGGCAGAGCTACACGAAAAAAAAAATTTTCCAGATTTTTTTTTATGACTTTTTTGCCATTATGATTAAGATACATATCCATGCCAAATTAGAGCTTTCTAGTACTTGTAGTATCTGAGTAGGATCGCGGACGGACAGACAGACAGAATTGGCGTAACTATAAGGGTTCCATGTTTACTACCTAACCTAAAAAATCCAACTCAGTCCACATACCAATGTCGTAACTACCACCGGTACATAAAAATGCACGAAGGGTAACTTGAACTGCCGTTGACTGTATACTCCACGCCCGACCTATTTCCACCTGATGTTTACGTCATTATGTTTATCATCAATACCGAGCTGAACGGACATACTGTGCTCACATGATGTCATACCCCGCACGGTCTTTACGAAACTTTGAAATCTCTGTAGTTGTTAGAACGCTTACGTCACGTTGCTTCAACTATTTTACATGCAATTGCTTGAAGTATTGTAAACCCATATATGTATGCTGTTCTTTCAAACACGACCGCGTAAACCTAATATATATATATATGAATACTGCAAATCGCAAACTCATTTTGGGTTTTGTACTGTCAAAGAAGCCAATGTTAGTTAATATAATATACTAGGCGGGCCTATACTGTCATATAGAAGACCCCTTATAGTGATTTATGTATAAAGTAGGTATGTACATAATATGTTATGTACGTAATTTATAACTATTATTCTGCCTATAAAATATGTATTGTACTGTATATACCCAATTTTTTTTTTCGCATCTTACTGACCATACTTAGATGATACGTGCGCTCAGAACATATGCTTTTTGCAGGGATATCGACTATTACATACCCATATTGACAGTGTTGAAATTATCAAGTTGGTGTCATTTATTGGACCGGCCTCTTGGTTTCAAGGTCACTATGATGACGAAGTAGCCCTGCGTACTGAGTTGCCAGGTGTGACGTCAAGTCACAAAATAACGAGGTGTAGAACTGACACATAAATGTAATCACTTCATATTTTTTTTATAAATAATCATAATGCACGTATTGTCCGGCCCATTTTACATACATAGGTACATAATGGCACATCATTGCGATATGCAGAGTGGTGCCATTTTGGTGTAAAACTAGTTTCAGTTATTAAGTTAAGTAACTACTAGGGTGTTGCTTATTTGGTAAAAAGAAAAAAAATGGGAAATGTTAAAGTCTCACCCCCCATTTTGTTCTACTATCCCTATTAACAAATGCCAGTTTTTTTGTTTTTTTGTAAAGCTAATTTTAGAGGTCGCTACTAGCTTACTTTGTTAGCTTAAGTTTTTGAAAGTTGATTTTTAAGCAACACCCTAGTAACTACTGTAATTTTTTTATACCAAATAATAGAAGATTGTGCTACAAGGCGTAAAGGTAATACTTTTCAGTCGGGAGCGCAACTTTGGAGCCAGAGCGATACAAAGGATTTATGGTGAAATCCTAAGTGAAGCGAGGGATTCACTAATAACGCTTGAGAAAAAAATATTACCGTACGCGAGTAGCACACTCTACTTTTCATCGCCATCTATGAGAAAAAGTAGCAAATAAATACAAAACAGAATATGAAGAAAGAACAACACCTACAACACCCAATCAAAGCTCCGACAAGTACTAACCTTTATTTAATGTCGTTTTAATTCAATACATACTAAGAAATAATTTTTCAAAACCAACTTCTAAAATAATATTTACTCATAAACTCATAACTTTGTTTGCGTGGTCCAACATATTTTTATTTTTATAATAACTGTAAACTTGATGTTCACTACCGGCTTGAACTTACGAAAAAGTAAGTTTCTTAAGAAAAAGTAAATACTTAGAACTGAAAGTTTCACTTTCAGTTCTAAGTATGGGGAACCCCCAAAATGTATTGATTTTTTTTTTGCGTCAAAATCTTAATGCGGTTTACATAATACATTTACTTACCAAGTTTCAACAGTATAGGTCTTATAGTTTCGGAAAAAAGTGGCTGTGACATACGGACGGACAGACAGACAGACATGACGAATCTATAAGGGTCCCGTTTTTGCCATTTGGCTACGGAACTCTAAAAATCATACTATAAGACTTATATATTTTGTAACTTGCTGCTACGGAATCCTTCAGACTCGCACTTGACCGCTTTTATTTGCTAGTTTTTTTCATAGATGGAAATGAAAAGTGGAGTGTGCTACTCGGGTTCGGTTATATTTTTACTTCGGGCGATATACATGAATCCTTTGCTTCGTTACGCACTAGATTCAAAGTAGTGCCCTCACCTTAAAAATATTACTTTATCCCCTTGTATCACAAACTATTAAATCATTTGATAAATTCTCTATGATCTATACTTTGTGTTGTAAGCTGATTAGAGTAGTACGAGCATCTTAGATGGATCGATGTTTGTGTTTACTTACGTGGTTTGAGCTTGATCTTGAAAATCCTAGTACATGGTGAGTTATCTGGGTTTATTTTAGGCGGTATAACTACTATAACTGATATTTATTACCCTATTTTCATGATTCTTGTATACATTCATACTAGTCTGTGAGCTGTAGACCTCGCGATTCAGCCCCAAACCTTTAAAATTTATATCTGATAAATAAAAAAGTTGTTCAGACAAAAATTTAAGGATAAAAAAATGATTTGAATATTCTTCGAAATGACAGTTTTTTAAAATGTACTCAGGACTCATATTTTCGCCATTTAAAAAATTTCGTACTACTGAATCGACAAAAAGATTCTGTATCTTACTACACAGACTAACAGACGGACAATAACATTTTTTTGGCCAATCTCTAAAATAAGACGTCTCGCTCGCTCGGTTAATTATCACCTGTTTCCCATAAGTGTAGGCAGAAACTAGACCTTCACTTGCTACGAACGTGACGTCTAGTTTCTTCTACACTCATCACTCTCTATTCAACATTTTTTTTTGTATCATTAGTAAAAGGTTATATTTCAGGAAAGAAATAAACATTTAGACCCCAAAGAAAAAAAAAATTTTTAATACAAATTTTCAAAAAGAACGTTTTCTTGCAATCTGGCTCAGGTTAATGGTAATGTTGGTATTAAGAGGCTAGGATAAATAGTGATAAAATGAAGATAATTCTTTTTTGCTTTATCATTGTACCAGTGTTTTTTTTTCCATTTATGTATTAACTAGCGGCCAGCCCGGTGCGATACGATACGTATTCATGTAAACCTTCCAAATTGGTCCAGAATTATGAGAAAAACGCTCTGCATATTACCGCTTCACAATCGGGCCAGTATTATAGATGTGCAATTATTGTTTAATTTTTGGGGGATTCCTACTCTCCTAATATTATTAACAATGCGAAAGTTCGTAATATGGTGGGTGCTAACGGCTAAAACGTGAAAATCGGCATTTGCCAAACATAGGGGGGTACATTTTATCCCGGGTACATTTCTTCTAATAGTATGCAACGGAGCAACTTGTATATTTTGTATCATAATATGTACCCTTTACAATTATACGCTAGTATTTATAAGTTATACTACCTGTAACCCGCGAATTCGTCCGCGTAGAAGTCGAAAATGGTTCTAACAGGATTTTTTATTGTTTTTTTTTGTTATTATTTTTGTTATGAGTTATGACATATGAATTGTTATGTTAAAATTGACTTTTCCTTTCCCGACGCAACGGAATGCTTCAACATGGCCTAGGAAGAAAGTCACTCCATAATTTCATCTATCTAGGGGTTGAATTTTGTTAATCCTGAAACACGTACTTACTTATTTACCGCCAGGAGTACGTACTCCTGCAAAGTTTTGAATAAAATGGTCTAACTAATCATGTTTCTCTATACAAACTTTGGACCCCGTTTCACCCTCTCATGGATTGAGTTTTGAAAAACCCTTTCTCAGCGCACCTCTAGACTTCATAAGGAACCTATGTGCCAAATTTAGAGTCTCTAGGCCTAGCAGTCTAGGCTGTCCGTTAATATCAGTCATTCAGACTACGTTCCAATTTATGGCCTTTTACTTAACCTTTTTACCCCCATAGAGGTTAAATAATAAAAAGCTGTTATTTTTGTTCAAAAACATTTATAGCAAGTTTCAAGTAAATCAGTAAAGATTTTAATTTTTATTTGTCATACAAGCTTTGCCCCCTATTACCCTTTTAGGGGTCGAATTTAAAAAAAACCTTTCTTATTTGAGTACTATGTAATAGCATAAAACTTCTGTCCAAATTTCACGTTTGTAGCTGTTATGGTCTAGGCAGGGCGTTGATAATCAGTCACCCTTGTTCTTTTATACATATAGATTACGAGTACTTCTGTGACAATATGTAAATATCTTATACCATTAAACGAGCAATTCTTGTATGTATGTATATATATATATATATTTATAAATTTCTGTGATCTCGAAAACGGCTCTAACGATTTTGCTGAAAATTTGTATTTCGGGGGTAAACAATCGATCTAGATTAGTTTTATGTTTGGGAAAACGCGTGTTTTCGAGTTTTCATGCGTTTTTCTTTCCACGCAGAATATGGTCGCTAATTTCGTCGCGCCGCGACCGCCTTGATTTAGCTCAGTGGTTAGGGATAGCGACCGCTAGAAAGAGTGTTACAGGTTCGAATCCCACTCGGTGACTTACTTTTGTTTTTTTTTTATGTTTAAGTTTATATGTTTTTTTTATTTTGCATTGTTTTTAGACAAGTTTAAAAAAAAAATTGTTAATGTTTGAGATGTAACCGAGCAAAGCTCGGTCGCCCAGGTACTGTAATTTATGTGAAAATGTATTTTTTCTGTAATTTTTTTGTATAGTATCGTTGTGTGGGCATTAAAAATGATTTCATCATTTGTAAATCGTTTATTGTTCTTATTGTTGTTTGTTTTTACACCGAATTGTTTATATAGGAATTGCAGATGGGTATTGTTGACGGGTATTTTCATATGGGCGTTCATAACGCTGTCAATATAGGTCACTAGCTGAAGCCCCGGCTTTGCCCGCGTAGTCAATTTTTTTGGGGAAAATGACTCATTCTTTCTAACATTTTCCCGCTGTTTAGCAATAGCCAAACACATTTGACCCCCGAAAGAGGGGTGTTTTTAGCCGAGTTTCATACAAAACTTCACCCCCTATTTAACCCACTTAGAGCTTTTTTTAATAGTGCTATCTGTAGTAATGTTTTGTTTTGAACCATGAGCTCATTATGTAATTTTTAAAATTTTTAATATCAGAAGTGACTTAAGTTTCATATTATCTTTGATCCCTAATTTCAACCCCTTAGGGGACGAATTTCCGAACCTTCGTAGAAATTATGTAATTTAACGAACGTTTGTGCAAAATGTTATACTTCAAGACCCAGTTAATCTCTTACGCCAGCCGTGGGAGGGAAAAGGGGTGATGACAAATCTACTGTCACCACACGGTCTTCAAGATATATAATGCGGTTCTGGTAAGGTATCTTGATATGACTGTACTATAGCTTATTTGTTTCCGATATAAATGGATACGATTATGCCTATTGTAGTAATCTATAAACTCCGTTCCATGATTCGTTATAGACATTAGTTCAACTCCGATCTTGGCATCCATCGAGACCGGTGACTAAACGTAAAATTTTACTCGTTTAACGATTTTTTATTTCAAAGTCAAAGTCAAAATTATTTATTTATCTTTGGATATTTGTATCACTTGATAATTGTCACTTTTTTCTTTTTCTTTCTATTTCTTAAAAGGTAAATGTTGACGTCAGATCATTTACTTACGGCTAAGTTAACTGCCGCTTTCTAAGCTCAAGTACAGAAGAAGCGGTAACAAACTGTACTGCAGCATTTTCTCCAAAAACGTCAGCTTACAATTATACTGATATTAAAATTAGATATGTCGACTGAGAATACATTGTTATGCCATAATTATTAATTAAGCATGATGTCAAGTTTAAAATTAATGTCAATTTGTAAATTAAGTACTAAAACGAAAAAAATTCTATGTCTGTGCTAAAACGTGTACAGAATTTACTTAAATTATGACACTTCACTTTTTATTTTTCGATCTATTTCATTTCGTTTGTATCTATATGTTTACTAACTATCAACTATTGAACGATGTTGACTGTAGAGGCTATTGCGGAAAAAGATTCTCTAAGAAAGGTCAACCATCTAGAACACCTAGTAGGTGGGTTTCTTGTGCTGCGGTTGTCGTGCATGAATACCATACGAAAACCTTTCGCCGCCATGGTACCAACGACTAAACGTGCCTTCCGGAGCACGGAGGAGCTCAAGAAATTTTTGTGCCACTTGTGGTCACCCATGGAGGTGTGGACCACGCAGTGTTGCTTAATTTGCGAAAGCGCTAGCAATGCGTTCACCCGCCGGACCACCGAGTTTCTTCTTTACTAATACAGTGTTCTTGTCATCAGGGGTGCTGGAGATGACGGGGACGGACAACATACGCTTCAGCGGGCACACGCTGGACAAAGCCACCAAGGCGAAGGTCACCTTAGAGAACTTCTACACAAACCTCATCACCCAGCATTATGAGAGGAAGCAGAGGTAACTACAGTAATAATCATCATTATCTCGCCTTTTTAGTCTCCACTGCAGAAGCACGACTTCTTTGTACTACCAAAGCCATACATAGATAGAGCAGCCAGAGGATTTGACCTATATCCCACTGGCCAGACGTGTTAGAGAGGTCTCATTGTTTAGCTTGAATTACCTAAGTATGACAGCCTTCTACGACATCCACGAGAAAAGTCCAATTCTACTCTGTTGAAAACCACAATGATGCCCATTTAAGTATAATTTCTTGCTCTTCTTCTGTTTCCCACGTTCCAGCGCGCCGGATTCCTGTGAACGAGTGATATTAACGGTTTAAATAAATTGATAGATGGCTAACCAAGTTCTTTAATATTATCCGTTACGATTGTAAGAATGTTTCCCATATCATGCAATGCTATCAGAGGAAATAATGGTCTGGTCATGACTCTACATCCTGCGATTACGTGGAGAAATGCTGTTGCATTCCTGTACGTTGAAGACGTAGGCGGTTGTGCTGTGCAGTGGCGTTTTGTGAGAATTTAGGCTAGTACAGCTATAAAACAAAGTTAATAAGCCGTTCCATGACCGGCTTATTTTTATTAACTTAGTGTGAGTAATATGTATCTGAGCGTGTTTATACATTTACCATTATGAGTGTATTTCAGCAACCAGAGAATTTTCGTACTTTGAATGCGTGGGTGTGTGCAATCCAGTCATATGCATAGGTTATAATTGTTGTTAGTAATAAATGCATATATGTTAGAAGCTCCTAAGGGAACTCGATGGGAATCGGCTTCTAAGGAGGCTCCGCCACTGGTGCTGTGTAAGATCTCTCGCGGGAAGCCTTCACAAGCTATTATGTGAGGTCTTTCCACCTACGTTACCTGTACTTAAACCCGTTTACTTTAGAATGTTACTGTTGTCGTTACCTCCAAATTACGCCACCAGTCAGGTCCTCTTCACATGTCTGACTGTGTTTTTTAAATAAAACATGATAAATAAAATACAAACAGAATCCAAGCACTGACCCTAAGATCGTTTTTCACAAAGAACACATTCAGCATGATGGTGGGCTTGCATGTGGAATAGGGAATTAAAATCATGGGCAGCTAGTTGCATCAATTCCCACGATTGGCGGTTACGATCTAAGCAGAACTCACGTACGTTGAAGACTTTGTTTACTTTATCTGTAGATACCAAAATTTTTAACAAAAAAAAAACAACCGACTTCAATTTATTTCAGGAGTTTCTTCCATATCTCCAAAGTTCTTCATCATGTCTTCACCAAATTAATATAGGACCAACTCGGGAGTATGGGCTTTCAAATAAAAAAAAAATCAACATCAGTCCACGGTTGCCGATAGAGATATCGCGTCACATATATACAAAAAAAAAAAACATACAATTGTATCGATAACCTTCTACTTTTTTTAAGTCGGTCAAAAAGGGAATCAATCTAGAGTAGACTAGAGAAGAAGCAGGCTGGTACATTCTGGTTTTTCTTTTCTCCCAGACCAGCCTTAAACGCAGCTACTCCTAGTTGTGGAAAAGTGTCATTTTCAATGGATTTCTGTTCAGTGACCTAGAGCGGTGACAATTCGCGCATTAGAAACGGGACCATTCACTCGTTTGGTGAAAGTAGCCGAAATTACTGGCACTCGGCCAAAATAGTTTTACTTCGCTGTACCGAATATAAAGCGTTACAGAAGGATAAGTTGCGCTGCGACTTCTTTACTCTTGGCGATCTTTTTCACCACAAATTTTCCATTGTGAGCACTTCGTACAGTTCGTTTCAATGTGTATCTTTCTCTCACACTGCTTTGATTTGTTGTCTGTAATATCAATATTAATTCTATACCTACTTAAGTTAAAATAAAAATGCAACAAAGTCCAGGACAAGCTCTGTTACACAAAAACAGGATTGCAAATTTTTTTTCTATAGAAAGAAATTGCCTAGTTTCCTAAAAGTAACGCCTTATCTACTCGGTAAACAGCTAGTATTCACAAAAAATATTTAAATAAACCTTGAAACTTTGAATTCAATTTTTTTTTAAATAAATATTTTTAATTAAACTTACTTAACTTAGGTTTTTCTAGCCTAGGGCGGGCCCCTTATATATTATGTTGTGTCGTTCTGTAGCTTCCTTTTATCAGTACCTGTGCAAACATCTAGTGTTTGTAACATCAGTAACGTTTCTTAAAATATTCTTCTGACATATTTTGTAAGCTCCAACTGCAACGGTTTGCTATCGGAATACAGTAGATGAACCATACGCCATATAGAGACGTCAGCCCGCAGTGCTTGGCGCAGCAAAGTTGTATTAAAATTAGCTGACATTAAAAAAAAGAGAAACACTTTTTATGTGCCTTTGTTCACAATATAGGCTAAATAAATAAATAGGGACATATCACGGATTGGCGGTCTAGCGTTTTGACCATTACGCCACGACGGACGGAGGTCGTCAAAAAAGTAACTATGTGAAGCGGTGGTGTTCAAGCGGTAAATTGGTTGGGCGTCTGTAAAAAGAGTTTGACCTTCTCTAGGCGCGACCTGTATCTCTGAGTTTGTACTATGGTCATTTCAACTACCACCACTTGCTTCTGGTGATGGAAAACGTGAAGAAACGTGCACCCTAGTCAAATTTGTTTGTTTTTCGGTTTTTCGTGTGTGGCCAACATTGGTATTAGATTTTACATGCTGCCTAAAGGCATCCGACATAGCTTGATTACTGCCATAAAACGATGAAAGGAAGAAGGCTGGCACTCCAAAAAGACGTATCCGATTCTTTCCATACAATGACACTAACATGAGTTTTGTTCTGAAATGTAGTAAGTACTACCGATACAAGTAATACACATGATGATCATGTAATTATATGAGTTTCATATGATATGTGCCATTTTTCAATATTTTTACAAGCTTTTATTTAACTTACAATGTATCGTGTACGAGTATCTATGTATGTTTGTTAAGGTCAAATCTTGCAACTAAATTTTCAACCATTTATCCTCAAGCGATTGAGCTGAAATTTTGCGTAATTGTACAAGTGTAAGTCGGATGAAAATACAATATTAAGGAGTTATAAAGCTGTTCTGATAATGAAGCTGGTGATTGAGTTTGGGCTTATAGCATTAGTCTTAATATAAGTACACTTCACTCGAAAAGCTAATACGAAAAAAATAAATTTAAAAATAAAACTTATTTATACAGTCGACTAACGAGATACCTGGGTCGGCCTACAACGTATATCTTAAACTATTTCTCAAACTTTAAGATATAGATTATAGATGGAGAGCGGCCCAGTTATCTAGTTGGCCCACTATACTGGATGTGAAAAAAAAAAACTAAACAAGGTGCGTGTGCGTAGCAAGATTATTAGGTAATTACTTCTTTTTTAACAACTGGTTGCGAAAATAGTTGTCAAAGCGGCCGGAGGGAGTACCATGCACTACAATTTTTTTTGCTGGCCTGAGAGAAAAGACAACATTCATTATTGATTATTGGTCGATAACAATAAAAATACAGTAAGGAAGTCTCTCGACAATGTCATATTATTATGCCATATTTCAGTAGCCGGCTGCTGCATTATTTACTTCAGGTCACGGTCACTTAATCATCTATGTACGCACATACATACACACATATTACTCTGTTTGAAATATTGGCAAACATTTGCATATTCGTGTCTATAGTACTGTTTTAGATTGTCATATTTGGGTGACTAGTTCTTTTGTTTATTGTAGAATTCGATGTTTGTTTTTTTTTGAGGTTTATTGACAAAACTTCTACAACGAGGGTTTAAAAAAATATGTGTTGTAAGTATATAGTGACGTCAGGTCCAGTCAATTGTTGACATTGGACCAACAGTTAAATGTATCCAATAACAGCAGTTTATTAGACCTGACTTGAAAACTCTTTTTATTATCTTGTCAACTGCTAAATAATGATAAACAGAAAATGATAGGTAAAATGGGTCTTATCTGCAATAGCCCTTCGTTTCCTTTACACGCGTTTGTTTATAGTTGTTTGACATTTTATACCTAAATATATTAAGCTCCACACCTATGTCGCAATGTACAGATCTAAGGTATTAAGAGTGGTCTTGATCGGCACTTTGGTTTTTTTTAACATCTTTGTCATAATTGATGTGTCTCCAAAGTCTTCTTTTTGATGGTAATGAGTTATTTGTATGTTTTAACAGGTTGGAAAAGCTGGAAGAGTCGCTTAAAGACGAAAGTTTGACGGAAAGTCAGAAGCAGGAGAAGCGACAACAACATGCGCAGAAGGAGACAGAGTTCCTGAGGCTTAAAAGGTCCAGGCTCGGCGTTGAGGACTTCGAACCGCTAAAGGTAAGGTTTACAAAACAGCAGGCGTCGTGACTGAAATCTTGAAATTCTTTATTTCTCGCTTACATGCACTCATACAGAAGATTGTTAGGGCATGTAACTCAAACGGCAAGAGCCACTGAGCTCTTAAAGAAACCTTTTTTTAATGATATGCCCATCACATCGATTATTAAAAATTATTGTACACTTTTTTTCTTTTCTTTGTTTAACATAATGACGTAAATACTGGGCATTTCAAGTACCGTGGCGTATTGGTTAACACGCTAGTCCGTTCCTCAAAGATCCTGGGTTCAATAATAGGCCAGGGCACTTTGTAAAATAGCCTATCAAATTATAAAATAAATGTAAAGTATCGTTGAGTTACTATTCCATATCACATATTTTAAATTACTTTGGGCACGCGTATCCATAACATTATAATCATAATAATTTCTCTTCCTTGTCACTAGATGGCGCTATAGGTAATAATTAAAACCTTTAAATCATTATTGCTGTAATTAAATATGACTTATATAAAATGCAATAAATATTTTTAAAGCATATGCAACACTTTTTTGTCCCTTTTTTGCTATTCGTGTGTGCTGCCATCTCGGTGTGCCTACCCGCTACCCGTTTTGCCTAGACACGGGCCCTCCAATAGTTTCTGTGGCGTTGGATATCTGTTACGTTAGTATTTATCTTTGCTTTGTGTCATTTGTTCCTATCTATTTATTTATGTTGACATTGTGTTAAAGAAAGATTTTAATAGTTTATTTAGAAAGAGCACTATTTTCATTTTCCCTTACACACTGAACTTTGTGCAAAGATAATGGACCGTGATTGAACAATCAGTTTACTCAAAAGTATGTCCATGTCACTTGTCTCACTTACACGCGTAATTGCTAATAAATCAGGCCTGATTTCAGGTCATTGACCGTTGATTGGGCAATAATTTTAATAGACTAGATAGACCGCAATGAATTTACAACATCCACGGTAGCAAACCCGCTTGGTCTGAGACTTACCCGATAGCCCAGCGTTTGGATTGTGATCAAATCCTCCAATTGTAGGGAGAAGCCTTTAGTACATCAGTGGACTGATGTAGGCGAGTACAAGTTGTTTGTTTGTTTTTCCTGAGATTAGGTGGCCAACACTTATCAGTTTTTTCGGGTTACCTAAAGGCATTTGACATAGCTTGACGACTGCTATACAATGACGACAGCCAGGACGAATATCTGAGGGGCTCAAGAAATTTTTGTCACATGATGGTTACCCATTCGAGTGCAGATCACACCCGGGGTAGCTTCACTAGCAAAAGTGCTAGTAATGCGTATTGGCGCTGGGCCTCCAAGCTCCTCAGAAAAGAAGTATATACTTATCAGATATGTAACTTAGTTTACCATAAATTTCCGGTGTGTGGCGGTGGAATGATATGACGAGAACATTAGACACAAGACACGTTGCAAAAAAATAGTATTGTCGCGAAGCTACTAGAAGAAGAACATTCCAGAAGAGTCTAGCAAGTTCTAGAACAATATGGAATGTCCCAGAAGTTTAAAGAATAATCCAGAATGACAAGAAATTATATACAAGGTTGTGGAATGTTCTAAAAAAAATAGCTAACAGAGTAACAGTATAATCTTAATACTTTACGTAAATAGGTACTAGCCAGAGAAATTTGAATATCGCTCTGAGGTGCCAGAATTGTTTGACATCGTTGTCGACTGTCAAATTATTATAATCCATTTCAGTTGCCGGATCGGATGACATCGTGTCAAATGCGCATTTTCCTCGGCCAAAAATAAATTTTGTACTAATAATAAAATAAAAGATCGCAAAATAATGTCACTTGCCTTTGATTTTAGATTTATTACTGCAAAAAAACTGTTAATAAGAGTGCTATTTGACTCCAAGAATATATGACGACATGTGCTTGATTGCATACATGAAATGTTTGTTTTGGTGTTCAGAAATAAGTATCTGATTTGACTTGTTGAAAAATAGCGGATTTCTATAAAGGAAGTAAAGAAGGAAAAAAAAAATGAAATTAAATATTATATTGTTAATCTTCATTTAATTGCTATATATTTTGTGCAGGTGATAGGAAGAGGCGCGTTCGGCGAAGTTCGGCTAGTACAGAAGAAAGACACGGGTCACGTGTACGCGATGAAAATACTCAGGAAAGCAGACATGCTGGAAAAAGAACAGGTAACAAGCACCAATAGTATCTTCATCATTTCAGCCGTTCTCACACAGCCAGGGCACCGACGTCGCCGTTGTGACGCCGTCCACTTTAATTTTGTATATGTTTGTTATGGATTTTACTTACGGTATCCACTCACCGCTTGTAAGAGAGCCGCGATCTCTCGAAAACTCTTTGAAACACACTGCTGAGCGTTGGAATTTTTTACAATTGACCCATCATGAGTGGAAAATGCGCGGTGTCGAATCAAGATAGCCTTAACTCAGCATAATATTGACGGAGTTCATATTCACAAAATTACTATTTTATATATTTTTTTATACACGACGTTTTTTTCATCTAGGTGGCACACGTGCGTGCTGAGCGTGACATCCTCGTCGAAGCCGACCATCAGTGGGTGGTGAAGATGTACTACAGCTTCCAGGACCCCATGAACCTGTACCTCATCATGGAGTTCCTGCCCGGCGGCGACATGATGACCCTCCTCATGAAAAAGGACACTCTAAGCGAGGAGTGCGCGCAGTTCTACGTGGCTGAGACGGCGCTCGCCATCGACAGTATACACAAACTCGGGTTTATACACAGGTTAGTTTTTAATTTAATAAACTTACGTGAAATGAAGTCCTTACTCAATTCACTTCAAAACGGTTGACTTACATAATAAACGCGTAAGGCAGCGACATCGTTGGATCGCCGATCCCCACACTGTCCCAGAAGATAATTGTCTAAATCGACTGAAACCTAGGCTGATTGGCTTTTACAGATTATATTACTTGAGACAACTGTTTTAAAATGAATTAATAATGACAGGTTGAGTTTATTGTTATTAATTATTTGACGGCTCTATATAAGAGCCCTTTCTTCTTTATGAGCCCGTCTTTATTGGTCTTTACAATAGTTATGTAATATCTTCCGTAAGATATAACCTTACGAATAACATGAAAGTAGGGTACAAGCCCGAAGTATATTATACAAAGGATCAAAAGGCCATCAACGAAGAATAAGGGGTTCATTGTCATAGCAGATAAGCTTTATTAGCATGAATTAATCGGGTGACTTTTCATGTTAGAGGGTTAGTAGGGTTCTCGTAGAGAGTCTGCTACTGGGCCTACCACCTCGAGCCACACAGCTTGTAGAAGAGCCTTCCGGAGTCAAATGACCATAGTGTAAAATTGACCAAAGTGTCTTATTGACCATAGTGTGAAACTGACCAAAGTAGCAAAAACACCAAAGTTGGAAAATTACCATTGTTCTAATAACTATAGTTTAAAATTGACCAAAGTAGTAAAAAGACCAAAGATTGAAAATGTTCATTGTGCTAATATGACCATGATGTCAAAATGTATACATAGTGCTCCCGGAAGGCTAAATAAGACCACGGTGTTAAGAGACGCTTTATTATCCGCGGCAATGTAGTTTCATTATTATATTGTCTAATGTCTCCCGTATATTGTAATAGTGTGAAAGTGGGGCAGGGGCTACTAGAATAATCATAACGGAAAACATGTAGTGGAAGGAGTCGATACTAGATAAAGCCATTTTAAATCCCGGCCAACAGAAACTAGGTGCATGAATAATATTGTTTTGTTGTGCGCTGTTTATACAGAATGTTCAATCCCGAATAATATTGTTTTGTCGTGCACTGTTTATACAGAATGTTCAGTCGATATTACCGCAGTTTTAGTGTAATCCATTAAAAACATAAAAACATTACAAACAAAAGTGATGACCACTTTATGGTAGAAGATGTCTAGGGTCTGATCACGGAGACGGAAGTTGATCGATGGAATTCAGTAATATAACGATTCGCAACTTCATTGAGGTTGGGCTTATTTAATCTTGTCTCAATAAGTACTTTGGTCTCACTCGGTACTGTACTTGGTAAAAAAATGTTTTTAAGAAAATAGGTTGAATAATCTTATACCTTTAAACGAGCAATTCTTGTATGTATATATATTTATTTATAAATTTCTGTGATCTCGAAAACGGCTCTAATGATTTCGCAGAAAATTTGTATATGGGGGGTTTTGGGGGTAAAAAATCGATCTAGATTAGTCTTATGTTTGGGAAAACGCGTGTTTTCGAGTTTTCATTCGTTTTTCTTTCCACGCAGAATATGGTCGCTAATTTCGTCGCCCCGGCCGCCATCCGCTTAGCTCAGCGGTTAAGGATGCTGACCGCTAGAAAGAGTGTTACGGGTTCGAATCCCACTCGGTGACTTACATTTGTTTTTTTTTATGTTCAAGTTTATATATTATTTTTTATTTTGTACTGTTTTTAGACAAGTTTTAAAAAAGTAGTTAATGTTTGAGATGAAACCGACCGAGCTAAGCTCGGTCACCCAGGTACTAGTACATTATGGTACTAGTGTGTAACATTGGTGATACCGCCGTGGCGCCATTGAGACCCGAGCCATAGGCGAGGGTCTTAAGAGAGCCAAGGACGGTAATCTATACATATAATAAAACAGTAAAAAAAGTGTGTCTGTACATTAAATATATTCCCAAAAAAAATATTGGGGGCGATGGAGACATAGTAATAGAGTGAGAATTTAAAAAAAAATGTCTGTCTGTTTGTCTGTTTGTCTGTATGTCTGTTTGTCTGTTTGTACACGCTAATCTCCGGAAATACTGGACGGATTCTAATGCAACTTTTTTTGTTATAATAGCTATTAAGCCTGGGCAACATATAGGGTATAAATGATTTTGGAAAATGAAACGCCTGATGCAGAACCATAATGGTCCAGCTAAACTATAAGAGATATAAAAATGTCGCCTTAGTAAAAGTTGTTCAGCCTGATGAGCATTTTCCAGAGACATAAAGTGCACGCGAACGAAGTCGCGGGCTTCAGCTAGTCATCAATACACACGTGTATCATACGACGTTTTTCAACACACTTGTGAATAAAATAACAATAAAAACTCATTTTATTTAGTAAATAAAAAGTTTATTTAGAGAAACGATTAGTAAATGTGCAGTTAGTAAAATTATAATTAACTGTTTTTGATGGCATAGCGGTCTCATCGATAGATTATTTATTGAAATACTTTCATGTTCTATTGTAATTTGAGATGGCTCATTATTCGTGTAGGTAGGTGAAATCCAATCATTGGATGTACTTGGTGTTTCGTCAGTAGGAATCTTTTATAAATTTTTTAATATCATCAGACGATAAAACCTTTGATTTCTTGCTTCTAAATCCATCGGTTAATTCGGATAGTCTCTTTAGATAAGCTGACAAATGAAAGTATGTTTTTAAGTCCACTCCATTCTTTGTTCGGACTGTACTTTTTAACATTGAGTATAAACACCACAAAGAGCTAGGTTTGTACTTAGAAGATAATTATTTAAAGTACGCCATGAACACTTTTTTATGAAAAAGAATGCGTATTCTTGCTGTTTTGCCATTTTATGAAATTTTGGTATGTACGCTAATAGATATTTTTCCTTGAAGTTTTCAGGTAGTAAACTTTCTATAACGTTTAGGGCTTCACATCTTATATCGGGCGGTGTACAACATAAATAATTTTCTTCGTAACTAGTACTTGTAGACATTTTAATTTAATTAATAAATAACTATAATTTCAACAGTGAAAACGAGGTGTGTAAAATGTTTCGCTATGGCGGTAAAAATTAGTTTTGGCCACAGACTAAAGAGTTGAGGTTTTTTTTTATTTACGGCGCATAGGATTTGCGCCTATTCTGCCAAGTACAAAATGGGGAATTTAAAGTTTTCTTTTATTACAGAGATAACAAAAGTTATATTTGAGTGAAAGTTTAACTTATTTAAACACGTACGAGTTAAAATTATCTATTTAAATAAGAAGTTGCATGAAATGAGCAAGCAAAAGTAACATTAATCGCAATGCGCGCGCATACGAAAACTGATTAATTAATTTTTACCGCCATAGCGAAACATTTTTCACAACTCGTTTTCCCTGTTGAAATTATAGTTATTTATTAATTAAAATGTCTACAAGTACTAGTTACGAAGAAAATGATTTATGTTGTACACCGCCCGATATAGGATGTGAAGCCCTTAACGTTATAGAAAGTTTACTACCTGAAAACTCCAAAATACCAAAATTTCATAAAATGGCAAAACAGCAAGAATAAGCATTCTTTTTCATAAAAAAGTGTTCATGGCGTACTTTAAATTATTATCTTCTAACTACAAACCTAGCTCTTTGTGGTGTTTATACTCAATGTTAAAAAGTACAGTCCGAACAAAGAATGGAGTGGACTTAAAAACATACTTTCATTTGTCAGCTTATCTAAAGAGACTATCCGAATTAACCGATGGATTAAGAAGCAAGAAATCAAAGGTTTTATCGTCTGACGATATTGAAAAATTTATAAAAGATTCCTACTGACGAAACACCAAGTACATCCAATGATTGGATTTCACCTACCTACACGAATAATGAGCCACCTCAAATTACAATAGAACATGAAAGTATTTCAATAAATAATCTATCGATGAGACCGCTATGCCATCAAAAACAGTTAATTATAATTTTACTAACTGCACATTTACTAATTGTTTCTCTAAATAATCTTTTTATTTACTAAATAAAATGAGTTTTTATTGTTATTTTATTCACAAGTGTGTTGAAAAACGTCGTATGACACACGTGTGTATTGATGATTACCGTCCTTGGCTCTCTTAAGACCCTCGCCTACGGCTCGGGTCTCAATGGCGCCACGGAGGTAATCACCAATGTTACACACTAGTACCATAATGTACTATTGTTCTATTGAACACGATCTTTTTTTTGAATAAAAACTTTTTTAATAAGAACAAAGCAACTCAACCAATAAAATTTAAAAAAAAATCTATAACTCACTAGTGAGTTATAGCAATGAAAAAGTCACAGTTTGATTATGGGTGTCATTATGTGCCTAATTGCGGTGACCATAGAGCCACTTTATGAGCAAATGTGTTGAAAAATATTTAATACAGTCATGTCGAATTCAAAACATAAAAGCGTAGAAAGTGCTGTATGTAACCATTTCAAAATTTCGAGATTTAATAATTCCAAATCAATATGTTTGTATTGTAAAAGTCAAAAGTGATAAATCATTTATTCTATTTATCTTTGGATATTTGTATTACTTGATAGTTGTCAAATTGTCTTTCGATTTTGTAATAGTTGTTGACGTCAGGTCATTTCCTTACAAGTTTATTAAAGAATTTATATTTACTGAGCGTATGGGTATATCGGTATTGGTATCGTCGATATTATATTATGAGTATCGGTATCGTATTGGCAAAAAAGGGTGCGTATTGCTTGATATAATTACATTTTATATATTTACATTTTAATAACGTTCATAAGATATAATGTCAATTTGACATAATCATTATGGTATATATTTTTAATAGCTATAATATTCATTAATTTTTTATTATAAAAAGCATAAAATCATTATTATAACGTTTATGTACACTAAATATCACCTATTATACAACTTGTGCGGTATACAGGCCAAAAAGTATATCATTCAAAAACTGTATTGTCGAAAAGAGATATCATTCAAAACATATACCTATCAAAATCATATTGTTTAGAAGTTATATGACTTAAAAACCATACCATCTAAAAAGTATAGACAGGCAGACAGAAAAAAAATTTGGTTACACGTACAAAATGCGCGCATTTTGAACGTTTAACCAAACCATTTACTCGATTATTCGTTATTGACAAACTCAGTCTATCGTTATTTCTTTTCATATTTTATCGAAATAACGTAACATCAAAGTTTTGTTACCCATTATTTTGTTTCCAAGTAATTTTTAGTTTGCAAAATAGTTGAAACATTTAAAACGGGACTAACGGGCGAGTGCTAAGACACTTCTATCCATTTTCCTAGGTTAGGGCAATCCTATAGGTAGCGGCCGGCGAGTGCTAAGACACTTCTATCCATTTTCCTAGGTTAGCGCAATCCTATAGGTTAGGTTATGTTAGAACTGCGACCAACACACGCACGAGCCGAGCGAGCGAAGCGAGCGTGCCGCGGCAGCGGCCGGCGAGTGCTAAGACACTTCTATTCAATTTCCTAGGTTAGGGCAATCCTATAGGTTAGGTTATGTTAGAACTGCGACCAATACACGCACGAGCCGAGCGAGCGAAGCGAGCGTGCCGCGGCAGCGGCCGGCGAGTGCTAAGACACTTCTATCCATTTTCCTAGGTTAGGGCAATCCTATAGGTTAGATTATGTTAGAACTGCGACCAACTAAGACACTTCTATCCATTTTCCTAGGTTAGGGCAATCCTATAGGTTAGGTTATGTTAGAACTGCGAACAACACACGCACGAGCCGAGCGAGCGAAGCGAGCGTGCCGCGGCAGCGGCCGGCGAGTGCTAAGACACTTCTATCCAATTTCCTAGGTTAGGGCAATCCTATAGGTTAGGTTATGTTAGAACTGCGACCAACACACGCACGAGCCGAGCGAGCGAAGCGAGCGTGCCGCGGCAGCGGCCGGCGAGTGCTAAGACACTTCTATCCATTTTCCTAGGTTAGGGCAATCCTATAGGTTAGGTTATGTTAGAACTGCGAACAACACACGCACGAGCCGAGCGAGCGAAGCGAGCGTGCCGCGGCAGCGGCCGGCGAGTGCTAAGACACTTCTATCCAATTTCCTAGGTTAGGGCAATCCTATAGGTTAGGTTATGTTAGAACTGCGACCAACACACGCACGAGCCGAGCGAGCGAAGCGAGCGTGCCGCGGCAGCGGCCGGCGAGTGCTTAGACACTTCTATCCATTTTCCTAGGTTAGGGCAATCCTATGGGTTAGGTTATGTTAGAACTGCGACCAATACACGCACGAGCCGAGCGAGCGAAGCGAGCGTGCCGCGGCAGCGGCCGGCGAGTGCTAAGACACTTCTATCCATTTTCCTAGGTTAGGGCAATCCTATAGGTTAGATTATGTTAGAACTGCGACCAACTAAGACACTTCTATCCATTTTCCTAGGTTAGGGCAATCCTATAGGTTAGGTTATGTTAGAACTGCGAACAACACACGCACGAGCCGAGCGAGCGAAGCGAGCGTGCCGCGGCAGCGGCCGGCGAGTGCTAAGACACTTCTATCCAATTTCCTAGGTTAGGGCAATCCTATAGGTTAGGTTATGTTAGAACTGCGACCAACACACGCACGAGCCGAGCGAGCGAAGCGAGCGTGCCGCGGCAGCGGCCGGCGAGTGCTAAGACACTTCTATCCATTTTCCTAGGTTAGGGCAATCCTATAGGTTAGGTTATGTTAGAACTGCGACCAACACATGCACGAGCCGAGCGAGCGTGCCGCGGCAGCGGCCGGCGAGTGCTAAGACACTTCTATCCATTTTCCTAGGTTAGGGCAATCCTATAGGTAAGGTTATGTTAGAACTGCGACCAACACATGCACGAGCCGAGCGAGCGAAGCGAGTTATTATGTGTACCGTTACATATTGAAACATGTTTTTATGAACAGTTTTATCGATAACTTAATATTTTATATAAAATGTTAGTTCGATATACCGTTTTTCTATAAAAGAAAACCATTTTAAAATATATATTTTTTAAAATGTTGTTATTATAATATGAAACTGCGATGATAAACTATTCGTTTTATTAAGAAAAAAATGTATTAAAAATCGTGGAATAGCTTTCTAGGAAATGAAATTCGATGTCAAAAAAATCTGTATTCTAATAGACACCCATTTTTTATATATTAGCCATGTATAAAAAATAAGTGCGTATAACAAACGAAAATTTGAGGAACGAAATCGTCTATCAATGTTAATACGTACATTATGTGATTGCGACATATTAATGTATTATTTTCAGCCCACCTGCATTGGCTTATTGTAATAAAATTATCCGCAACATACTGCCAGGCGCTATATCAAAAGTTTGTTATATCTAATGATAATTATATATAAAGAATCTTCTATTAATCGATTCATATACGTAATAATTATTATGTTTAATAATATATCTATAGAAAGTTTATTATAATAATATATAATAATATAATATAACGACCAATAGATTTCGAGAACTTTATACGACTTTAAATGTATACGAAAGGTTTGTTAGATGGAATAATTATTATTTAAACGATTTTATGGGTTTGAAAAGTATGATTTACGATTTTTATCTTAATTGATAATTATACCAACCAAAATTATATATTTCGTTGGTATTTATTCAAAATAATATATATTTTGTTGTTCTATCTTATATTACTTACCCGGCAAAAAAGCGTATTGATGCATCCCCATTTATAATATTAGTATAAAGGTACCGTCTAGAATGTATTTGATAATGAAAATGTTTTATATTAACAAGTGTTATTTTCCCTCAGGGATATAAAGCCAGATAACCTGCTACTGGACGCGCGCGGCCACATCAAGCTTAGCGACTTCGGGCTGTGCACCGGCCTGAAGAAGAGCCACCGCACCGACTTCTACCGCGACCTGTCGCGGGCCACACCCTCCGACTTTAGTAAGTAGCCATTCAATACCCCAACGCCACTTTGACTGAGATTGGAAGCGTTAGGAGCGTTTAAGCGCTAGCGACGTCGGGCTTTGCACTGGCCCCAAGAAAAGTCACCGCACCGACTTCTACCGCGACATGTCGCGGGCCGCACCCTCCAACTGTAGTAAGTAACAAAAAATAATTATTACTAACGTAACATATGCCCAATGCAATAGAAGACTCGTATGTAGGAATTGGAGGGGATTGGAGGGCTCGTAAGTAGGCAATACTGGTGTTGCGGTTAGGCATACAGAGATGGCAGCACAGCACACACGACTAGCAAAAAAGTGACAAAATAAGGGTTCAATATGCAGTAAAAATATTTATTGTATTTTATACAAGTTATTTAATTAATGAGACTACTTCTCTATTTAAATAATAGTAATTAAAGATTTTAATTTAGTGACAAGGAAGAGAAATAATTATGTTTAAAGGCGATAGGTAGGTATGGTGAGTAGCCATTCAATATCCAAAGGCCACGTTAACTGAGATTGGGAGCGTTAGGGGCGTTTATGTGCTCAGGACTTCGGGTTTTGCACCGGCCCCCAAAAAGCCACCGCACCGATACGGTAACTATGATGGGATACTATAAACATCGTGTTTGAATAGTTGAGATGAAAATAACGTTGAATAGAAACCATTTTAATGATAGATTACTTTAGTGTGTTCGATAGTATCGACGTCATCGTCGGCCATGGACTCAAAGCGGCGGGCGGAGTCGTGGAAGAGGAACCGGCGGGCGCTGGCGTACTCGACGGTGGGCACGCCCGACTACATCGCGCCCGAGGTGTTTCTGCAGACCGGCTACGGCCCGCAGGCCGACTGGTGGAGCCTCGGTGTCATTATGTGAGTGACAATGATCATTATATATACATTAAATACACTAAGATGAACACACTTACAGACACGCATAAGTACACACACGCTCGCACGTTTGATTTCGTTCCTCTTGTTTAAAATAAAGTATGTTAAATTCTATAAATTATTTTGGAAAGTCAACTTTTTTGACATCGTTTTTCTCCCTAAGCGGCCTGCATCCGACGTAGTCCAGCGACCTTGGTCAGGTCTTATGACTATTTTAGTTGATAGTTGACCACTTTGATGGATGTCCTGCGTGATCGCAGTAATATTAATAAATAAGTGAATAAAAAATACGGACAAATCACACAGATTGAGCTAGCCCCAAAGGAAGTTCGGGACTTGTGTTATGGGATACTTACTCGACGATACTTTATTGTATAACAAATATAGATTATCGTCCAAGACCCAGGTCAAACTGAAAAATATCATTTTTTATCTTTACCTGACTGGGAATCAAACCCGGGACCTCTAGTGTGACAGCCTGGCATGATGACCACTAGGCCACATAAGTCGTCATACAGTGTACAGTGTTTATGTTTTATACTAAGCGAGTTTAAATGCACTTGCATAGTTTGTTAATTACAGCTGTTGCAATTTGCGATGTATTGCAGTTTTCACAATAGAAATAATATCTTTATGAAAAGTCAATTATTTTTTACTATTAAGACAATAAATCGTCATAAAATAATATTAATTTGTTATTGATTATATGATTTTGAACGTGATTTATTTATTAACTAGCCTTTATCAGTGCACGAAAAAAAGATCTTTCCCAATACAGGGGGATTTACTCCTAATGACCACGCTGGGCAGGCGGGCGAGTGATATATACTTAGATTCACTATAAATTCTTCTTCATAACGCGGCAGAAAGAAGAGGAAATAAAAAAGTGATAGGTAGCCGCATCGCTAATTGACATGATTCAGATTCTTATCCATTCCCTCGATCGGGTTTAAGTAGCTGGCACACTCGTTTTTTCTTTCCTCTCAGATCAGCATGAGAGTGAATTGAGATAGATCAAAGATATTAGGGACTTACCTATTAATTGGCTAGTCAACTAAGAAATATAAAAGTGTTAAAGGTGCCTTTAATCGAAAATATAGACCATTTTAAGAAAGTAATTAGAATAAAAACATCTACATACATGTTATTAGGATTTTATGTAATTTTAAACATTACACCGGAAGTGACGACACAGCAATCGAAGGTTACATTTTTTGTATGTCTGCATGTCTGCTCTAAAAAAACTATGACATCTGTCAATTGTCAATGTCTGTTTAAACTATTTAAATACCGTCGTTATCACGTCGTTATGTTGGTTGTTGTCAAGTTGTTGTGTTGGTAGATAACAGTGACAGTAACAAATTAACAGTGTAATAATATATTTCTAAAAAAATATGCTTGTCAATGGTCTTACAACCAAGAATGCTCAAGACCGTGCGAGGTGGAGAAGAATAAGCCGGAAAGCGGACCGGCTTCGCAGCTTTACAGCTGAGGATGCAACTGGGAAAATGTTGAAATGAGAGAGAAAGAGAGAGATAGAGATTTCTAGAAAAAGCAACTTCACTGTTTAACGTTGACAATTTACTGTGATTACTTCTATATTGTTTTCCTGATTGGTTTTGCATAGCGATAATTTACAATTTAATCAATATCGAAGCAAATGCGAACACCTTGCGAAGTAAAATGTTTTTCATATTAATCTTACATTTAAAAAGCCACTACGAAAGATTACCTTTTGTGTTTATTTATATATGTACATAAAATATGTATACTATCACTTCTCTTGCGGCTCTAAGCAGACAGAGCCCAGGGCCGCAAGACTCAAAGGCCACTTTCAAAGTAATGGATAAAATCGATGTATCGGTACCAAAATAGTGATGGGTTTGCATGGCTGTTAGTCGCATGGTCTATTAACACGATACGAGAAGCAGCTGGAACATTATAAGTTTTTTCTTTTGTCGTAGTCGCAGTATCGGAAATATGAGAATAAAAAAATGTCATAATCATTAGACTTTTTGTTACTGTTATAATTATAAAGTTGCAACTTTTAGTCTATACATTTTTTTATCCATTACACTTCAAGTGGTCATGTGCAAAGACTGACTCGCGAGGTCTCTACAGCCCTCTCACAGCGCCACTTCAAAATTAGAACTTTTAAGTCCGGTCCGCTAGCAAAAGGTAAAATTATACTAATTTTAAGAGATGAAACGTACCTACTAAACATTCGACGAGTTTTAATAATTAAATTACGTGAAAACTACATTTTTTTTATAGCAAACTAATATTTCAATTCATGGTGCTATTCATTAACAGAGTTCCTTTGTGCTTCGGAAGGCACTTAAAGCCGTTGATCCCGGCTGTTATTATTTTATCGTAGTCGCCAAGTTATGCCAGCTGACTTGAGGCAAAAATTTGACACCAGTATTCGCCACTTACTACTACATAGTATACAATATACATGACATGTATATTGTATTACATGTGTTACATGTACTTAAATTTTTCTTATGATTTATTTGTGTTTAAATCAAACCAGAAAGAGAAGTTATCGTATTTAGATCTCACATATGTTTAGGTTGCCTTAAAACATTTAGTATAGATTAATACTTACCGCGACGTATACGGCTTTAGGTGGAATTGTATTATGTTTTGTTTGAGCGTCTTGCAAACTGTAAAAGGCCATAATTTAAAGGTTCTAAAATTAAAAATAAGAAGTTACTCAAAGTTGATTTGATTTTCAAGGTACGAGATGCTGATCGGCTACCCTCCATTCTGCTCCGAGTCCCCACAGGAGACGTACCGTAAGGTGATGTCATGGCGGGAGTCCTTGACCTTCCCGCCGGAGATCCCCATCAGTGAGGAGGCGCGGGAGACGATTCTGCGCTTCTGTTCAGAACCCGATCGCAGGTTAGTGGCCAACGAAGGTTACATGTCCACAGGAGGAAGGTGAGCCCTGACCTACCCGCCGGAGATCACCAACGAAGGTTTACGTCAGGTGTCAATTTTTTAATTCTCTGTTTTATGGGATATTAATTCAGCGATATTATGTTTTATGATAAATACGTATATACTGATAGATTAATATCCAAGACTCAGGATTATTTGAATAAGGTTATTTTCCTACTAGTCTTGGTAGGGGATCGAACTTGGAACCTCTGTACGGCGCAATAGCGTGGTTACCACTACGCCATGGAGGTCGATAAAAAACCAAACTTAGCATTTTGGAGACTTCTGAGCTTCGATATTGTTCGATTACAGATTGGGATCGCAGCGGGGCATCGAGGACGTGAAGTCGGTGCCGTTCTTCCGCGGCGTGGATTGGAGTCACGTACGCGAGCGGCCCGCCGCCATCTCCGTGGAAGTGCGCTCCATAGATGACACGTCCAACTTTGACGACTTCCCGGACGTCAAGCTGGAGATACGTGAGTGCATTACCTTACACTAATACGTAACTTACACAGTGCAAGATTCTTGCCTCATCATCCGAGCACGGTTGCATCCTCAGCGGTAACGCTTCAGAGCCCTGGGTCCGCTACCTAACCTAGGTGATTTAACGAGGTTACTGGTTTTTACACACAGCCGTCTCCGCCGAGCCAGAGCCGACCTCCGCAACCCAAGAGTAGACCAGAATAAATTCTAGATGGCTTTCGGGATGACCAGATATACGTGCTTTCCGAAACACGAAATAGTCTTTCTTTTCGTATATCATGTTCAAGCCTGCAATATCCTAACCAGACTAGAAATAACAGAAGCTAAGCGAAGCTGTTTCAATAGCCATCGAAATAGAAAGATAAACTCAAAACTCATTTTTTGATTCATTTTAAAATAAATTTATCTCTTTTTGAAGGCAATTTTTAAAATATTATTTTAGTTCAAAAGCTATAAACTTCTATAATATATTGGTATTGGTTTATTGCTACAAACAGCATAGCCACTTTGGCGTCGGTCTTGTACATTTAGAAGATGGAAGGATAGCGGACCTTGGTCGAACTTTGAAGCAGCATAATTAAGGAATCAAACCTTGGAACGATCTTAGTTGAGAAAGAGAATGAGAGACGAGGACATGATATATACAGTTTAATAAGCGGATGGCTCTAACGTGAATGATGTTCCGTTTCCCAGTCACTCAATAAAGTAATAGCCTGCGGGGCATCTCGTGGATAAACCTGCACCTCATCCAACTTAAGTTTGGTAAAACCTCGCCATAAAACATATTCTTATTTATAACATTACCAAGCTCTCACTTCAAATTTGCGTTAACGAAAACAATTGTTCCAGCCGCAGCACCCATCTCGCAAGAGGGCGAGGTCGCGTACAAGGACTGGGTGTTCATCAACTACACGTTCAAGCGGTTTGAGGGGCTGACGCAGCGCGGCACGCCCACCAAGAAGTGAGCCGCGGACCGTCGCTCGTGTACCGCGTGCAGATCCACATGAGCGATGTGTTGGTAAGCTGGTGATGGCACACGGTGGCGTGCTATCTGGTGCTGTACTGTACATTGTAATGGGTGTAGAACAACGTTTGTAAGGTTCACATAACAATCGGTAGTACAACACCAGATTTTTACTCCAGATTGAATGCCCGGTTGTGTCGTGTGTAGCCACTTTAAGAACCACGCGACAGCGACCGTAGTTATCTTCAAGCTGCGAAGCTAGCCCTTTTCTGTGTGCAGTATCGGCGCTCTCTTCGTGTGACAGAGATGGGTTCAGTTTCGTCGCGCTGCTCTTCATCTTTAATAGTATCCACTCCCTCAAGAGCTCGCAGCGTAGTCTCAACTTGTTATTAGAAGTTTAAGGTATGAAATAGAGAGATGAATTTGGTCTTTAAAGTAGGTAGCGCTGTTTGAAATCACTTTTTCAATAAGTAACGGAATCGGATTGTATCAGCTGGACTGCAAAAGTATTAACTTGGATTATAAAATTAACAATAACAATGTAAGAAGATGATTTTGTGAAATATCTCAATAAAATATGAAATATCTATGTTTCATTCAGCGTCGCCAATATCATCTTATAGGTATATTTAGACGTTAGTTTGAATGGGAAAAGCTGGCGCTAATTTTTTCTCCGGCCTTTTCTTCGCTGACCCATTGTTATGTTACGAATATTAGGTTGAGTTAAGCTTAGATTTGAAGTCGCTATCGTGTGGATGCTCTTTTAAACTCGTGCAGTGGTAGAAACTATTTCAGAAATTATGCTGTACAGTTAAAACAAACTTAAAATGTAAAGTATCGGTCAATGGCGTACCGGCAAAACGGCATTGGCTTTTTTAAAGGCACAACCTTTGTGCCGCGCCGACGGCGTGTACATAGACAGATCGATTCCTCACTTTGTCAGTAAAATACCTACCGAAATTTACTATGCCAATAAAGATTTGACCTTTCCGAATAGTTTCTCTACTGACACGACTCATAGTTTCCCCCTAGCGGCGGCTAAAGAAACTAATAACTATTTACAACCAATGAGGGTAGTTTGAACTGTACCTGTACGGCTTCAAAACGCCAGATTCCATGGGCTGTTGTCGACTTTTTGACAGTCGCTGTTGTTATCCATATTTACCGATAATCTATTGGATCTGACGTTTCGATGGTGCTATCTAGTGTGAGTTTTATTGTAAAACCCTCTTTGGCGTTTCTGAAGTGCATATTGGACTTTGTGTCGCTGATTCAAGATCTTTATTTGCCGCTAAGGAATATCATTACCATCATCTCTTCGAGTAAGAAAGATAAACATTTACAGATGTTTTTATTAAAAAAATCAGTTTGTAAAATCTAACGCTAATGTTATAATAAGCATTGTTTTTTGTCAGTTGTAGTAGCATACTTACTATTTATATAACTGATTTGCGAGGGCAGATTGTTTATGGATATGAGGGTTAAAGAGATGTGAGAGCTAAATGGCACAATGCCATTAGATTTTGTTACGCTTTTTATAGAGCCCACTATTCTTTCAGGGATTACGAGCAATGAATGCCATGCCATATTAATAAAAAAAATTTTTTTTCTATACCTCTTTTAGATAAAAAGTACAAAAAGTGAAAACAGATGACAAAGATGTAACTAAAATAGGTTTAGCAATCCGTTGTCAAATTTTATGAATACATGAGTAAATAAATACAAGACGATAGATTCACAAACATAACTGATGACTGTTAGTAGCATAAATAATTTAAATCTTTCAATAAACGTGTAAATACATATAAGTAATTCGACTTACTCACTCGGGGAGACGACTGGTAGTGGGCCACTTAGACGCTATAAATGTTATGTAGACAACCATCGCCATGTTGATTTTCACGCGGGACTCCCGTACACCTACATAGTTGTATGTAATGCTATATATATTTTATTATGCAATAAAATGTGCATAGTATAGTTAGACGTCGACTCGAGTCGACTAGCACACAAGCCGATCGGTATTACTTTGCTGCGGAATGACGTCACCTCGCCTACCTTCTGTTTCAGCTAAAAATAGTGGCCTCTAGCCTAAGTCCGCGAATTACATGTAATAAAAACAATAAAATAAAATAAATAAAATGACGTACTAAACACAATTTTGAAACTTGGATGGTGCATATTATACTGCGGTTTCTCTTCACGATTTACAGGCGGTAGAAAATAGACGAAATATCTGCGACGAAATGTAATAAGGAAACCGTTGAAAGTGTGCACAGGACCGCTCTGTTTGGTGTAGTTTCAGCCTAAGACCGGGGAACATAGACGCATGGACGGTCATAACCTATCTTTGATATGGCGATGCGTTCGCCCGGTCATGGAGCCAAACATTGAGCTACGGCTGCAGTAATTTTCTAGAAAGTACCTTTTATTCGGTTTCATGAATTGTCGCCTTGAGTGGCAATTAGGTATGCAAAGCTTCATAAAGGTATATTTTTTATATTTTTTTCTGAAAGTACATCTAATTTGAAAAATATAATTTCATTATTTTATTTTATTATTATGTATTTATTTTATTATAAATATTTTTAAAAATCGAGAAGCCAAGCCGAAAGGTAGTCTGAATAAGGTATAGATTCTCTGCGTCAAAAAAAAAGACAAGAATGTCAACGTCATACATATCAAAAATGTCAAATGATAATCTAACTTTTAGTGCTGCCAGGGCGAACACTTTAAAATATCCCGATAATTTTTGACTAACTAAAAAAACAGGCCAAGTGCTAGTCGTACTTGCAAACTATGTATGCAGTACCATACCAACAGATAAGTTTTAATACTATAATAAGATCGATTAAAAGTAAAAGTTTATTCTAGGGTGACCAAAGTCCCCATAGATTATTATATCTTAAATTTTTATAGCTTTTTTATTTTCACAAAACACAAGCAACGTCATCAGTATTTATTAATCTTTCTTCTCATAAATAGAACTTTTTTAATCTGCATTGGCTGAAAATCAAACTCGATCGCCAAGTAACAATTTTCTAAAAAGTTCTACATTTTGCTAGAAGACAACCTATCTGGCAACACAAAAAAATGACTTTGACATATTGTAACTTTTTCAATATTGCGCATCCAGGCAAAGTATTTAGCCTTGTAAAGACTACCTTTTAGAGGTCATTTAGATGTCAAACCATTTTTCATAAAATATAGGAAATAAGGACAATCATATGGTTTTTCGAGCCAAAATTAATAAAATGCTGCTTAAAAACCCAAAACCTCGAAGTGGGTTTCCATAAAGCACACTGTTAAATTTTCTTTGCATACCTAATTCATTTTATCCATTGAGTGACGGCCGAATCGATTTTATGACGTCATAACGTTCGGAATTCGTAAAATTAGTATCGCACGATCGGCTTGTGACTGTAAAGTATTCACGACCAAACTCATATCGTATAGCCGACGAGCCAGCGGCTCACTTGTAATGTACCACTGACTTCAGACTCGCTTAAAGTTATAGGCATAGTGTTTTTGACAAGCATTGTTGCTTTACACAGTGTGCTAGACCCGAACAATGTTACTTTGAAGGCAAAATGCTGGGCGTTAGCTGCGTTTCAACCGTACATAAGAGCATAAGAAAAAAAACAGCGTTTGTACACTTGTATTATTGTTGCATGTGTCAAATATCTAATAAATCGCGATGTGTATGTCAATGCCGTGTTTTCTAGGCAGTGGAGTAAAGTTACCCCAATTTTCTTATGTAATAAAAACTCGCGAATTCTTTGTAGTTAGGCGTGGTCTGAGCTCAGTGGTTTCAGCAAACGCCGCCATCACGCTCGTGCCTGAGTATACAGAACCCGAAGTGCACTGTGACAACTTTAGTTAATGTTAGCGTTAGCATTTCGCATTAATTTAGCCGTTTTATTATAATGTATTATTGCTTCACATAGCTTTATAATTTTGACAATGAAATTGTGCTTGATAAGTTATATGAATCTTATGATTGCAAAGGGTGAGGACAGACAAGCGTTGTTTTCGACGCGTTTATATCAGATAATATTTTTGCGGATTGTGTGACACTATGGAATGTAAGATATATGACGCTTATTCGTGGTGGAAATAACACTTGTCTTCCCAGTGGTAGTTCGTAAATTATTTCTTCGATGTTTGGAGCGTACTTTCTACCTGTATAAGTTACCTCTGCTCGGTGAACCCTTCATTGCGATAATTTTGATTTAATGTACTGCCATATTTATCGAATTCAGGTCGTCGAAATTCGGCTAATTACTGGTGTATCTGGGCCGGATTCTGCGGTCATATTATTGAAATTTACGAAATTAAGTTTTGATTGTACCACATTTGTGCGACAAACCTTCGTCGGCAGTTTAATAGCTCTATAATCCATTGAAGTGTGAATTCCACTGCCGAATTTCAGCGACGTAACTTCTGCAGATGTGTCAATACACTTAGCAGTTAAAGTGCATCGAGCCCAAACTGGCAATACTTTAAAACAAGCAATATTTGTTTGAATACATTAAGGGAGTTCATACTGCGGGATATGAGTGTGGAAATAGAGCCTGATGCGACTGCCTGGCAAAGTATTTGTGTAAAATACATAGATTCTAACACTTGTGGTCTTATGAGGAAAATGAAAGCCTTATATAAATATTTTGATTGCAATCGGATATCGCAGATCAGGTTGGTCAAATTATAGCATATCAGAAATGCTTGTTTTAGATTTACGGAAAAGTATCACTTACTATTCTTTATCACAAATGAATTATATATCTGTGTACCTAATAATATACTTTATAATAGTTTAACTCACGTTCGATTGGATCGCAATAGAATTCCGTCCAAATTATTTTTTAATATTTCGATGTATGTTCCTTGGGGAAAGTTGTTCAGTAACATGGACTGAATCTACCATTAAAATAGTTTCATTTTATTCTGTTAGACTTTATATATGCACATGATATGATAAATAAACTTAGTATTTTTCCATACAAAAATTTGATTAATTGTCAAGATGAGTTACGTCTTCAAGAATGTGATAACTGCATATTTACACCCTGTAATGGTCGACTTGTTACGAATGAACTTTCTTAGAAAACGAACCGAAGCCCTTAGTTTGAATAAAGCTTTATATTTAACTCCAAATATGGGCTATATTATAAATGAAATTTATTTACATTCAATGTATCACACGTATTTTAGAGATTTTCAAGCAAACAACACAGCAACTATTATTGTTATATTTATTGACTGTTCAGCAGATAAACAAGCATTTCTGATCAACTTTTGCTTGTGTTCGACTATTTGATGACTAAAGGTGCCAAAGTGAGCGACTCTTGCGTAATGCACCACATGTAGGTTTCAATATTTGGATTTTCGATGTAATTGTTAAGGTTTTGCCTTTGTTTGCTTGTGGGGCCGACACGAGACGACGCAATATTTTTCTGAATTACCTACATACACAGATTGAAAATTCTACATTAACTATGAATTAAACATTATTAAATAAGTTAGCTTTGCCATACTCTGAAATAAATTAAAAGTCACCGTTCATAAGACAGATTTTAAAAAATCTGTCGCAATATAGTTTCAGGTAACTATCATTATAACATAATTCAGTTGTTGATTGAAATAGTTTTTTTTTAAATTATTGCTTGATTTTTAATAAATTCTCCGGCTCGTGTCTGGTCCCAGTTATCCCTCAGCGGTAGTTCTTGCCGGTAGCTTAAGTACAAAGATATAGAGTAGTGCTGTGGTGGTCCCAGAATTTTTGTGTAGGCAACATAGAACCTTAACTCGTTTCCATACGGTCTCATTTCTAATATACGTAATCATAAAGGAAATAATAAGCTACACTGCGGTTAGAGCTAAGATATGAGAAAGTCCTAGTACTATTTTTGCACTACTATAAGCCTTCGCACGGCACATACATTTTCCGCCTACGCGATTCTAAGACAATCGTTATTTTTTTTGGATGAAGTAAATTTGTTTCTTCTTTTTATTCAAAAAATACCTTAAGTGTTATGAAATAAAAATATTTTTTAAATGCTCTTGCTTGGAATCTATCTGGTGTGATATATGTGTTGTGCGAGGACCAATCTACGATACACACTATGTCTCATTACGTAATTTATGAACTTGTACAAATCGAGAGCTATTTCCTATTTGCGAAACAGTACAGTTTTAGATGTACCTACTCGTGCTTAGTGTACTACTAATAAACCATTTTCGTGTTGTATAATTTTTATTAGTTTCTACATTACATAATGTTTCACTCTATTAAGTTACTAATTGTTAATTTAGGTAAATTATTGCGGGCTGCGCGACGAACTTGGAGGGGCGCAAGTCGCCATTCGTTCTTAGCGATTGTTACATTTATAGGGAAGGAAACCATTCGCTGACATTCAGATGCTGACTTTATCGACATTGCTGTTTTCGCAATGATACAGTTTTCACAGATCTTTGCAAAACGAATAATGTATGTAATTGTAAATTCATCATAGTGGATTTCCAACCATAGCTGGACTAACATAATATTTAATTCAGTGTCTGAATTCCTATACATTGCTTATTTCAATACAATTAAATTCTAATCGATTATAAAATTATTTGAATGCCTCTGTGGTCCAGTGGTCAAGGTATTCGCCGTGTGATCCCGAGGTCGTGGGTTCGAATCCTACAGGGAAGCGTGCTTTATGAAAAGTTGTTTCCTGTCTAGTTAGGATATTGCAGGCTTTAATCACCTGACTATCCGAAAAGAAAGATGATTCCGTGTTTTGGAAGGCACATATCAACTGTGGGTCCCAAACGCCATCTAGCGTTTTCTTTAAACCTAACCAAGGATTGGTTCTGGTCTACCCTTTGGATTGCGGAGGTCAGACCGCCGTCGCTCTGTGTAAAAGAAAGTAACTTTTTCAAATCACGTAGGTTAGGTAGCGGACCTCGAGCTCTAAAGCGTTACCGCTGAGGATGCAACTAGGAATACGCTCGGATTATGATTATCCTAAGAGTATTTTGTAGAAACGATGTTTTCATCCCCATCTCTTTTGGAGCTAAAGTTACTGCTGATTCCATTGGAATTAAAAAGTGAAAAATAAAATCTCTAGACATTAAAACGCTATTTGAAAACTGTAATCTATGTAGAATCAAATATAATGTTGGCAGTCCAGCAAAAAAGAATTAAGTTTTAAAACAATTAATAAAGGGCAATTGGAATACATATCGTCGTCAACATGGATCTATGTAGTTTAAAAAAATTTATGCTTTTCGCTTTGAAAAAAGAAATAATGTATAGTTACAAAAAGCGTAATTTTTGTCTTTGATTCAAAGTAATTACAGAAGTTTTTGGTTATTTTTTATATGTAATTATTTGTGTAAATTTGAATACTTTATCCAGGGCCGGATTTTGAGGTCGAGAGGCTTCGGGGCAACAAAGGAGTGGAGGCCCCCTGGCCCCAAATTATTTTCCAAATAAAGTGGACAATTTTTTTCAGTTGAGTTTTTCAATAAATAATTTATTGTGGAACCAAGTATAGCTTATTTTATTATTTAACAAACATATAAATATAATCGGAAACGAAAATATAACGAGAAATATCTGAAATTAAATTTTAGCGTTAACGAATGGAATCTTCCGAGCTTTTTTCGTCGAAAAATCGTTTTTTGAAGTCTCCATTGTGGGGGCCCCTCTTTCGTGGAGGCCCCGGGGCTGTAGCCCCGGTTGCCCCCCCCTAAATCCGGCCCTGACTTTATCGTTAGATTAAGCCAAATTACAAAATAAAAAGATATGAAGGGCCACGCAAAGTTATCCCGTCGTACCGTATGCGCCATTGACCTGCACCCAATGAGTGAAAATTTCATCAAAAAATTATTCCTTAGTATTTCTTGAATGAAAACGATACTAAATAATAGTTAGTATCTGTCAGTTGAACTCTGATTAGGTGTATGTTTTGTCATTAGGTAATAAACTATGCTAAGCGCCGTATAGTGTCGTAGCTTTCCATCGTTGTCGCTCACGTAAAGTATTACAGCACTCAACTCACTTACTATGCGAGACGGCGTTAAGAAACTGTCGCAAGGGACAATAATGAAAAAGGTCAATGTACTTTATTGACTTGCTAAACTGGCGGCCACTCTACCACCGGAACTAATACTCAGATTTTGCTTTGTAAGATACTATGACGAACTATTGCCTGCCGCCGCGCTCGCGCAGCCCTATAGTGATGTAGTATTTAATGTATACTTTCGATTACTCGCGATCCTCGACTATATATCTAAACGTGCCCCCACACACCAGTTATATGTATGTCGTAGTCTAACATGATGTTCTGTAACATTATGTAACCTTTTGATACAAAATGTTAGTAAAAATATTGTGTAACATTTTTTACGTTATAGAACTGCTGTGTGGGAGTACCATAATGCAATATTCAGCATCCATCGCAAATATATTACAGAATCATAGTCAGTCGCAGAGATTTAGAAATAAGGGAGTAATTAAAACAATGGTCTACCAAGATTATGAGACTTTCGAACTACGTAGGCACTGGCATGCCTACCCATCGCCATATAAACATAATTATTTTCTTCCTTGTCACTAGGTGGCGCTTTATGGTAATAATTAAAAATATCTTTTATTACTATTATTTAAATAAAGTTCTACTGTAATTAATTAAATACGACTTATATGAAATGCAATAAATATTTTTTTCGACACATTTTCTCGGAAAGTGTTATTTACCACAATGATTTAACTTATGTAATGCCATTCATTACGCACACATTCAAAATCGTGCGGTTAATAATAATTTCTTACCGCACGAGTGCGGTAAAGTGTTTTTTTTAAATGTTTTAGAAATAAAATTCTATTAATCCGAAATATCAAATATTATTTTTAAACATAAAATCTCTGCATGCAGTCAGCCTAGACTGATACCGAAACCTTCTTTTACTCAAAGGCCAATGCAACCTTTTGTATGGACCCTTGGCACCACCCTTTTTTTCTTCCGTCAACAATGAAACTTAAACCATGATTGGGTTACTTCCTAAGATGCCTAAAAAAAAAAAAATAAGATCGTAAGTTGTAACATTCTCGAGATATGATATACGATTGCTCTGTTGCATTTATCAGGGGTTATTAACACACTTTTGCCTTATCATGGTGAATATTGTTGGTGAATATTGTTTTCGCAGCTCAAAGAGGAATGTAAGACCTACTCCCCCTCCCCCTTTACTCAACCCCTACCACTGCATTTTATATTTTAGGAGAAAATATCCAAAGTTATCTTGTATAGTACACAATTACCATTTCTTCTTACCCGACTGCAAAACCTATGCATATATGTAATATTTGGATCATCTTGGCAACCCGTGACTTTAAGTTACATAAAAACTTACCGAATTGGTGGATTATGTGATACCTACTACAGATACTGGGAAAAGCTGAATGCCTTTTAATTATGGAAATTGGGAGAGGTCTGTCTCTAGATAAAGTTGATGAAATGACGTCCGCGTGCAACAAATCTGTTAATTTGGAGTAAAGTTAAATGAGAAAGAAATGTTGTTTTTTGTCAAATAAAAAAGGGTTTCTTTTCAAAACAACATTTATTCACAATCGATATCGGTTTCATTTTCAATTTCGTTTCTTATAAATCTAAAAATGAAGCTGGAGGAGTCAAGTCTTGTTAATGCCTCCCCCAGCCCATATACCATAATATGGACATTACGTGACAACTACATCCAAGTGTCCCTACTTTACAACTACAGTATTGCCCTATTATAGCATTTATGCCTTCACTTGCAACTTCAACTAATAAGTACACGAAGTACGTTTGACGATTTTTACGATCAGCGCGGGACGAGAAGCATATTATATAGGTACGTTATTCTAGTAGTTCCTTCGTATTTAATATTTGAAGTATCATAAAAATGTATAGAGCTATTATATCCGCAGATAGTATTTTTTAGAAGTTACATATATGTACTTAGAGTGGAGAAAACATATCAAAAATCCAACAAATATATAGTAATGTAAATAATCACACTTACCTCTGCTAAATTGTCCACATGTTGAATGTATTCCAAAACAAAACTGTTTTGTGTAAGAAACTCATATTGAGCAGTAATGATCTTCTTACGCATCTGCCACCGATTCTATTAGTGCTTCGGTAACAAGTGACATAAGATCTTTGTAGTGCACCCCATCTTTGAACCCCAAAATATAGTATCACTTTACGTTATAAAAGATTTCAATACGAAATAATCAAAGTCCAGTAAGCACAGCCAGGTCACACATTTAAACAGATCCGAGTCCAAATAAAACAAGCCAAGTAGTAAAATATCGCAATAAAATCACAGAACACGCACGCAATCCAAATGCTGGAAGGTGAGTACATGGGCCGCTAACATCCCCATTTTACATCCCTTTAACCCTTCCCCAACCAGTTACAACACTAAACACTGCGTCTACGTACGCTAGAGTAGGCCGCGGGACGCCTAATTAGTTCAGAGTAAAAATTATTATATCTCGGGTATGTTACAGTTTAGAAACCTGATTCTTTCTTCCTAAGATATCTTAGAAAGTCCTTTAATAATGAAGTTTTGTTAGTGGCGAAAGAGGGTGGTGCCAAAAAGTTGCATAGGCCTTATTCCATTTTATAGTCTTGTAACATTAAAATGAATTTATTAATCTGCCCAGTATAAAAAATCGTTTGGCTGTTGGTGAATTGAATTCTGTGTCTCTCGTATCACTACAGATTCGTGTATTCGCGTAATGCGCTTGGAAAATAAAGATTCTATTTAAAGGAAGTTCTAATGTTTATAACCAAACTATTACCAAACCTACGAAAACTGTTGCTTACCACTTCACTTTGTACTTTAAATAATTGTTTTAATAATTAAAATTGTTTTATTATTGAAGTTTGGTTTTGCCTCATTGTGTGAGTGTTGAGAAACGTAGTATGGCACACGTGTGTATTGTTTATCACAAGTCTCGGCTCCATAGAAACACGCGCGGGCTTCGCCCGCTTGTGTGTTAACCCGTCTTGACTGTAATGGGCAATTTACCACACTTGTATCATAAACTACTATTAAAGCATATTTAACACTTGTAAATTTTTTGATAGTCGTGTATGCCGCCATCTCCTTTTGCCTACCCGCAACTCCAGTATAGCCTACTTACGGACCTCCAATAGTTTCTATGGCGTTGGGTATCTGTTACGTAGGTGATTATATTATCTTTGGTACTGGCGAGCAACAGCCATAAAAGCGTATTACATCGAATACGAATCAACTCCTTCCGCAATTTGATTTTATTGTTTCATGATGACGTTTTATGAAGTTATAATTATATTAACTGATATTTTCGGTGCTTATACTGCATTTGACTTGGATTTCTCAAATATTTCGTCTTAAAGTAAAGTGTGGAAGGGGCAGAAATTGACACTGCTCTTCAATGACCTGATCCATTTGATAGTGTCCGTTATTTCTATATCCTGTTTCTGTTACAGGCCCAAGTGAACATGATACTTTTATAGAGAAAAATATAAGTGATTTTACGACCACTTCTCAGTAAATATTGTGTATCATCTGTTATAGTGCACCAAATATATCGAACTGACGAATCAACTGCGTGTTCGAAAAGCGACAAAGCCACGTGGTGTGCGACACCAAGAGCGACCAGTTTTATTAATACCTCTCTTGTCATAGTGTACAAATGTTTTGATGAATGCAGCAAAAGTGCTTGATCGTCAATAGAAGTGCCACGTCTGCTTGGGCCTCGATGAATAAATAATTATTGTATGTAATGCACTTGTTCTAATAGTGTTAAAGTGGACAATGAATTGCTTAGCTTGGAAGGCGCTCGTCTCAATTATCAGCTATTTGCTTTGTTATTGTTATTAAAGATAAAATGAAAATTATTTAATTTCTTAAATTGTAAGTTTTTAAAGTATTTTGTTTAATACTTATTGTTTCTTCCATGTGATTTAAGAAAGTGGCAATACAAATAAGCATTAAGCGATTTTTCAGTTTTATTTTACAACCCTGGTTTTGATCCCGTTGCCTACTTACTAAAAGTAAGGGTCAATGCATATTACCGCAGAGTCGAAGCGAAAGGAAGCGTCAAATTCTTCCCAAGTTTCATGAATGCCCGCGTATCCGTACGCTTTTTTGTTTCGAATCGTGATCGTGCGCGCTTTTTGTCGCGCAAAATTCGTCGAAAGTGCCCGTCTTTTTTTTTATCTAAGAAAAAATACATACATTACGTTGTAGATCATAAGGATGAATTTGCTTTTTTAAATTTCAAACAACGTTTCGCGTAGACTCTGCGTTAGTTTGAATCACCATAAATAATCATCACTTTGGGCTAGCACAATTATCCCAACTTGCACTAATCCCTTACTAACTGACAGTTTGAGCGTTCTCACACGCCCCGCACCCGCCTCGGAGCCACCTATACTCATGTCCGTAGATCCAGCGGGACCCTATGCCTGATTGAATTAAGACCATTTAGTAGTAATTAAATATATTTTTCTATTCTATTCTATTGTAATTAGTATCCATTACTACTTATCGATTTGTATATGTTTAAATTTCTACCTCGGTGCTGTGCGTAGAAACTGAAAAAAGAAAAGCAAAGAACCCGCTAACGTCCGCTTAGTTTAAAACTTTTTTCGTAAATATCACGTAAACTATTTTCTTCTTGAATGAAAAAATATAGTTTTTAAAAGGTAGAAATAAAAGGCTCCACGAAAATGTACTTTATTATTCTTTGCGTACGCCTTCAATTCACGAAGGGCACCGCTGGAAGTAAAGGAATCATTTTGTTGTTTTTTGGGGAAATCTGTTGGGGTAGCAATATAATAGTACATAAACCTGAAGGTAGAAATAAAAGGCTCATGTAAAATATATGTAACAAATCAATAACCCTATAATCGGCAAAAGGGCCCCGCTGACTGTATGAAGAAGATTTTTTTATTTTGACAGTGAATCCACCGAGGTAGAAAATTAAACATATATAAATCGATAGGTAGAAATGGATACTAATTAGACTAAATAGGTCTTAATTAAATCGGGCATAGGGTCCCGCTAGTTCTACGCACATCCTATACTCGTAGTTTTGTGTGGAACTTTACAAACTATCTGAATTCTTCCATCAGTTAAACACGTCAAGACACGAAAAAAAGACTAAGTGTCGGAACGTGCATTTCAATAATAGTTGTGCATTAAATGAAAATAGGGAATGTTTGAATAAAACACCAATACATTTTTATTTGTATATTCCGTACATATTTTAAGTATTTACTTATCAACATAGTACAGTGAAACTCTATAGCTATATATTTGTCTCGATAAATATACGTAAAAGTAGTTTAATCACAACAAAAAAATAAAAACAAAGAAAATCCAGAACAATATAGACTCGATAACAGAAATAACTCTAAATAACTAAAGTAGTATAAAAATCAAGCAAGAATAAATTCTTGCATATCACTCAACTAACCACTATGGCCTCCACTGACAACAGATTTTTACTAATGACAAAAGATGTCCAACAATCTCCACACGTGACAGACTATGTCCAAGAAAAGAACAAAATGTTCAGTTGTTTTTCATTTGGCTCATGATCTGTTGTCTGCGTAGGCCTTTGCCTCATCCCTAAAGTTCATTGAAATCTAGTTCCGATCACAGAAAGATTAAATGCCTTCATTCAGGTCATTGCAGAGATCCCGAGAAAACTTTCACACCGAATGTGCGCTTGTTTCGTCCTACTTCAAAACCGAACGATAAAGAACAGGCACCTTGCTACATTATGCTCTTATCTTCCAGATCAGTCAAATTGGTTCCTGAACATGTACTTGGCTGCCGGGACAAGTGTTATGAGACCGTTCAAGCAAAGGGTCCTGCTGAATTTACAGACATAAGAAATATATCTAACATTTCTAGAATTTGTTTGATTTTATAGCATGAAATATAAAATGCAGGTGGCGCTGCTGTGCTCTGACTTGCTTCATATATGAGTAATTTAATATTTCGATTGACAAGATAGATTACACCCTGATGGATGTTGCACCAAAGATCTAGAAAACCTTGCGCGGTTTTATTTAGGCCTTGCTGTGAGCTATAAGAGCTTAGCAGCGCTATCCATACTTTCTATGTGGTTACGGCTTAGACACTTGCACCTAGGTAGAAGTACGGCGCCCGCCACGCGTTGTTCTTGCTCGTGTTGCTACCCGTCGGCTGCCGGCCTCATTCACATTATAAACTAGAGAACCTTCGAGGATTTAGCCCTAGAAGATCCACGCAAATGCTAAGTAAATGCAATCGCGACATAACTGTTTGTTCTCTTTGCAGTCTTGCAAAAGAAAGTTCGCGATGTTTGTAAAATATTAAGCTTACTTTTTCTTCACTTTCTTTCCGCTGCCAATTGCCATCGCTCTGGATAGTTATCATAGTGACTAATGGAAGTGTTCTTGAATAAACCCAGTAGTCTTCTCTGGGAACGTCCTCGCACCTACTAACTAAAATAACTTTTTATATTAGCTAAGTTAGATATTATTTTAGTTTATATTGAGATCTGATAAAGTCGGTTTGATATTAAGTGTTAATTGATATTTTTGTTCGATAGGCATATTGATCAAATATCAGCCTCTAATTCTTTTTATTTCCACAAATAATCAAGATACTCCCATAAAAAATTAGACCCACCACCGCCGAAGTTGAGCAAACATAAAACTTAAATCTAATACGAAAAATGTATTCTTTGATATGTGTCATGTTGTTATCGAAAGCTGTCGTCGATGCAAGCCCCTTATAATCCCGCTGACGTTTTGTATGCAGTTTTCATTTAATAAGAAGTATTAAAAAAAACCTTTCCCGTAAATAGCCTTATTTGGCGACGATCGTGTCGCTGTGAAGCCATGATTATTTGTTCCCTAGTGGGCGATAATAAACCGATAAGAGGTTTTTTCATATTCAAAAGAAAACATTTGTGTTTTTTCAAAATTGGAACATTAGGAATCTTTAAAAATGCCATTCAGTCTGCTTCCTATCCTAAATCTCCGAAATAAAATATACGTAATATAAATGCTGAAATTACATGATAAATATATGATTACAACAACAATAGTCTTACAAATAAACATGCAACAATTACAGCTCACAGGAAACTTATCTAACAACATAAACCAGTGTAAAACTGTCTTTTTGAGCTACTAGTGTACTTATCCCTATGTATTTTGAGACAGATTTTCCATGCAGACAAGATATTATTTTTAGTAAGATGACATCAAAACTTAATTGAGCTAAATTCGTTTACGTGTTAGTATCTACGTGTTGATTGTTAAGATTACATGCGATTATTCTATACTTAACTCTAACTTACAAAGATCGTGAACATGTGTTCACTCTCAAACGTCGAAAGTTAGATTATGGCTGAAAAGACCCAAGTTTTGTGTCCAAGTATTTTTAAATATTCTTTAAAATAATAGTACTCTAGCTCATGTTGC
The DNA here is from genome assembly GCA_963555685.1 of Acrobasis consociella. Lineage (NCBI taxonomy): Eukaryota > Metazoa > Arthropoda > Insecta > Lepidoptera > Pyralidae > Acrobasis > Acrobasis consociella. Next base: position 25,551,557 of record OY743104.1, read on the forward strand.
TTATAAAGAAACCAGTTGTTGAAATGAAATACTTGTTGTTTGCGTCACTTAGATTTTTAGCATAGTGATACGAGTATCTTGATTTCTTCAATAATAATTTTGACACGTATTTTGGCAAGTCATTTTAAGTTAGTTTGTTATTTACGAGGCTGGACACAAACCTTACGTCTAGCCAAAGGTAAAAGAGAAAGGTTTTTGACGGGTTGGGACTAATAAGAACGACATAGTAAAATAGGAGAGCTCGACATTAGGATTCAAAAGGAAATAGTGACTAAAATTAATTAAGAAATACGGCGCATGTATAAACCTAATATAACATTAATACTTGAACATACATAAACATTTAAGTATTGTAATACTCGTATGATACGATTATGCTGTTAGGATACACAAGTTAAACTATCTATTTATGACTTTTAGATAAATATTTCAATCAACGTTCGTATCGAGGATCCATGGTCATTATAGTATAACTTTTCAGACAATGTTCAGTATCACATCTTTTCACAGACAGCACTTTATACGCACATTTTTTATCACAAAGTTCCACTCCCGGCCAGTCCATCACATGTGTACATGGTAGCAACCCAAGTCAGAATTCAGTAACTGTACTAACATAACCAATTTTTGCCCCAGGCTTTTTTCGTCAATCAATCTTAATTCATATATTGTATTAAGTATTAACGAATTATAAACTTTTATTATCCGGAAATTATAGTGGTACAGCAGCACCAGTATACAGTCTTCGACTGTTAGGGACTTTCGAATTAAGGAAAAACACGTTTCTTCGGAGTTTAGTTAGAGGCGGCACTGGTGGTAGCCACGACGCCACTGGTAGTAGCCACCGGCTCGGACGGCCCGGCGACGGCGGCGGAGGAACTGGAAGCGACAGCGGACGCAGTGGCGGAGGCGGAGTCGCTACTGCCACTGGCCTCGTCCTCCTCCGACTTGGGGATGTCGAAGATCTCAGAGAATAAGGCGGGCAGCACGAGGCGCGGCCAGTGCTCGCGGCACCAGCGCAGCAGCTCGTTGTGGCGCAGGCCCAGCACGCGCACCTCCTGCATCGCGTTCGAGAACGCGTTTAGCCGAGCGAAGGCTTCGGTCGGGTTGGCCGTTATTATCTGTGGCAAAAACAGGTATACGAGTGCTGTAGAAACTCTTATTTTTTAGCATTTTAACTATAGTTATTTGAATGAAAGGAAATATCTGAAATTTGTTTTTAAGTTACTATTTGAACACTGCAGACCAGGGGCGTAGCTACCGCCGTATCTGCCGTATCAATTATACGGGGCCCCCGGTCTACGGGGGCCCCCAAGTTGCGTAAGCAAAAATTAATAAAAACTTCCCAAATCTTTTAAATTTCAGAAATGAGAAAAGTACAAAAAAGCAATTTTTTTTTCCCGAATAAACCGTGCGTTCAAAAGTTGGCAACACCCTACATCGATTAAAGCGGGCTGCGGGATTTCCCCGTTTAAGTCATTTACGAGGCGCAAACCATTATAACCAATTTAGTATCGTTGAGTTAGTATCCCATAACACAAGTCTCGAACTTACTTTGGGGCTAGCTCAATCAGTGTAATTTGTCCCTATATATTTATTTATTCATTTAAACCGAGCTTTGCATTGGTGTGAGTGTATACAGATAGTGTAATGGCGTCCAAATAAAAAAATATTTAAGAATTTCTATGGGACAGGAACGCCTGTCAGACCTGTCACTATTGTCCATAGAGGCAGAAACTTTAGAAAAAGTAAAGTCATCATCAGCTATGGAATGATTAAATTAATCAGTTTGCCGAAAAAAAGGCAAGGAGAGTTAATATTTAATTTGAATTGTTTTTAAAAATGTGACAGATAGATAATTATGATGAATAAATATTTCTTTTAATTTTATGCAAACATTTTTTTCTTTTAAAAAAAATCTTCACCCTTCCTAAGGGCCCCCAAACAAATTTTTATACGGGGCCCCGCCAAGGTACGCTACGCTTCTGCTGCAGACTTAATATGTGCTAATAACAATCAGACCGTGCAGCACTTTCTCTCGTGCCCTTTGTTCAGCACCTGCTGTAGCAAGCATTGTTTGTACTTAGCCTTAAAGAGGGGCGAAAAGATGGCGACTTAAGTTCTAGAGTGACAAAATTTGATCATAAAACTGGATATGAAAAAATAGGTATACGTCACAGAGGGACCCTTTTTTTTTTTTGCATAATTTTTTTGTCCTAATATGCTGCGGCATACTGGGTTTGGCATAAAATATTTTGTCATAATAGTTTTTAGGCATAAGTTGTTTTTTGGCATACTGATAAGTTGGGCATAATTATATTTTAGGCTAATTTGTTACGGCATAATGTTAATTCGCATAATCTCTTTAGGCGTAATAACTATAAGACTAATAGTATTTAGGCATAATATTTTTTAAAATAACAGAAACAAAATTAAGTTATTTAAGTGTTTATTTTTAATTATCATGCAAAAAAAATATGACCACCCAGAACAAATGTGAGGGCAAAAGGGAAGTTAGGTTTAAGTTTTTTTTTATGATCACCTGGAACAACTGTGAGACCAGAAAGGAAGTTAGATTCAACTTATTAGCAATTAATAAACAATTTATATTCATTTTTAAGCTTATAGTAATGTTATGTCTTGATAAATTATGGTTTAATGTCATTTTGCTTACATTCTTTTATGCTTTAAAATGTTAGGGCTAAATAATAATTATGCTTAGGTACATTATCCTTAAAATTATTATGCATACTCCATTATGCGGAAGGACGTTATGCTTAAAAACGATTGTGCATTAAACCAGTATGCTATGTGATATTATAGCTTAAATTTGTATGCATATAGATAGTGATCCACGTCACAGATAACGGGGAACAGTCAAGTCAACACCGTCCTTTGGGCAACGACTTCAATCAATCTTAGTACAGCTGTGGTAACTGGTCAGTCCCCCCTTTATTGGGAGAGGCCTGCATTCTAAGAGTGTGCGAGTACCTCAAGAAATAAAAAAAGGTTCGATAAAAAGAAGTACGTACCACATGCTGGAATGTGTCAGACACGGTCCGGTACATGGACGCCACCAGGTCCACGTCAGAGATGCCCGGCCGCTGCGTGCACAGCAGCAGAGAGCCGCTGTATAACGCCATCTCCTCTTCAGTCATCTTCATTTTCAACATGTTGCGCATGTAACGTAACATGGCGCTGGCAAACGGCGGCTAGAGGAGAAAAAATTACAAAAATGTATAGACATGAAGAGGTGTCGGGGGAGGTAGTTGTTACAATGATTACAAACTCAGAGGTATAAATTGCGCCTATGAGGATCGAACCCATGCCTCGCAGACGTACAGACAGTGCCTGGACCGCTTGACCACCACCGCGTGTAAAATACTGTTTTCGTATACTTACGTCATACACAATCCCGAGTTGGGCCTCCGAGAGCGCAGTGCCGTCGTCGAACACGATGGTGTCGTCGGTGGAGAGCCGCGAGGCCCGCGTCACGAATACCTCGAAGAACCCTAGCTGCGAACACAACGGAACTGACAGGGTCCAACATACGAACATCTTTTGTTTGTGCATTAAGTTTTGCAGCAACTTCAGTCTATGATACTGATACTTTTTAGCCTTTACTGTCCCACAGTTGAACCAAGTTTTACCAATGCAGTCATGAGTTTAGTGGAGACATTTAGGTCTTGCTCCTACAAAATAGTAACCATAGATCCGGTAATGTCTCATTGAAATAGAGTTATGGCGTTTTTTTTGGATAATGTTATCAGGTCTTGGACTTGATAATTGGACACCATAAGCTAATATAAAAATAGTATCTCAGACTGAGTGTGGTGTGCTACAAAAATACCATATAATACACTGAGTAATTAAGTACGCCAGCATTTTCATAATACCTAATGATGGGAGTAAATGATGACACTATTCGCTGGTTGCCATGACTCTCGCAACAGCTCTATTAATTTTTCGCAAAGCAGTCATACCCTGTTATTTATTTTACTCTAATGAATCCTACCCAAGTAGTACACAAGTTTAGACATTTAAATTCAGATAGCAAATTTAATAACAACTAGGTACCTACCACAATATTTTTGATTTCAACCACAGATTGATCAACATCTTGGGGGTAAGTATTTTGGGAAATTATTTTATTTAAATTAAATATGAACTAAGATCTGGTGTTTGTGTGTGATGCTTGCTAAACAATGTTCTACTTACGTAGCCCCATAAAAAAGTTTCAACCATCAACAGTTGTTGCCAGTTTCTCTCTGCAGCAATACTTACCTTAATGAGGATCAGCTGGTCGTCCTGCGGCAGCGTGTGGAAGCCGGGCAGGCGTTTGGCGAACTCCACCACCTGTTGCACGGCGGGGGTCATCCGCAGCGCCACGTTGTACCACAGGATGGAGCGCACGTCGGTCGCGTGGTCGGTCGTCGAAGTAGCAGCGTCCTCCCCGCCGCTCCCTGTGTCAACTCAAACCGCTCAAATTCAATAGTTTAATTATTTTACACTTATATTTATTTTGACTACTTTTTCGCTAGGGTTTCCACAAAAGATCTATAAATGCGAAAGTATCTGTCTGTCTGTTACCTCTTCACGCTTCAACCATTGAACCGATTTAGATAAAATTTGGTATGGATACTCGTATAGGCATAGTTTAGTTTATATTCCGAAATTCTCACGGACAGTGAAGCCCGCGGGCACATCTATTAAAAAATAAAATTGCTGTCTGTAGGAGGTGTGGCGACCTCAACGCCTATACGAAAAACTACAACCAAAAACAACAATAAACGAAGCGATACCATAGTTCACAAGAAGTATACGAGATGGCGCCAGTAGTATCCTACATCTCGATCTCAGAGTTCGCCTAATTTGTTGCATAAATACAACCTCCGATGATTCACCGTCAGAGCCGCTGTTCCCCAGACGCAAAGCCATGCCTGGCAGGACGATCTTCCCTTAGAGGCGGTCGAGCATATCACGTAGCTCTTGCTACAAGGTATTCAAATAAAGTATACGGTGGTCAATGCCTTCACTTGTCGCTGGAATTACTCGTACCTATAAGATCAATAAAATAACGATTAAACTAATTTCAAAGTTAAAACCTCAGTGGACATCCTATACTTAAGAATTCAAAATTAATATTGCAAAAAGCGATACTTTAGGACCGTTCACGTTGACAACTAAAACCTATCCAATTTTATTTATCGCTAGTCAAACCAAATGACAAACATTTTATACTTGAGACGTGAGCCTATCCAAAACACGCTGGAAAATCTTGAGTTTGGGATCGTCATCAACGCAAAGGTCTCTTACATCTTCTTTCTATCCGTCGTAGTTTCCTACCAACCACGATAAAAATAGTAGACGTCGACGCGTAGCGCTTTCTGTGCCTCGCCCTGTGGCGCGGACCCCTTCAGGTATCCATAGAATCAAGTCATTGTAATGCCTGTAGATCTAAATTGTCCCAATTCAAAAGATCCCTCGCAATTTGTCGTAGACTTTGATGCTGCAGATAGCCTCTAGTATAAATGCCTTCAAAGAGGTCTACTTTACCAATCACCCCATATAATGGTCAAGTGATACAATTACCCACTTTGATCTCTCGAAATGTAGGTCAGCTCTTCATGACACTTCAATTCAAATCAAATTGAGTAGGTGAGGTACCTATACTGAGTTAGGTACCTAGGTACTACCTACATCCGTCAATTTGCATCTTAGATACACAAGAGCGCAAAAGGAGACCTAAAACTACAGCGAATGAAGCTGCAAGCTTTTTTGAATGTGATGAACTTATTAAATTTTTTTATTTTTTTTAAGTCTTGTCGCCAATTCGCAAATAACATTTTGTGACGATTCTACATTGGATAACAGTAGCAGTCGTCGAAACTAATGATCCTGCGATAAACTCTAACAGCAATGTTACTAGTAGAGTTAAGGCTGGGAAACTTCGGATACGGAGTGCCAAATAACAGGCTGGCTGGTTTTTTGGAGCAAGAGGGACTCTTGCGATATAGAAACAGAGGACGGCCAAAGAAAACGTGGAAGAAGTGCGTTAAGGACGATATGGATAAAAATAATATGACAAGCGATATGACAAAGAAAAGAGAAAAATGGAAAATACTCACTGCTGTTCCGACCCCACGTCAAGTGGAATATGGGGGTATATCCCATTTGCCACCACTGGTGGCAGACGGGACACCAGTGGTGGCCGCTCCCAGTGGTGGCATATAGGATATACCCGAATATGGTAAGGAGAAAGAAAGGGACTCCTTTGCGATGAACTTTTTCTACAAGAAGCTACAATAAACCTTAACAACAATGTATCGCATTAGATACTACTCGAAAACAGGAGATATTATAATATCAGAACAGCAGCCGACTATGTTATATATATATATGCGAATATTAATATCGTCATGCGAACTCAGCATTAAAGTACCTACCTATCACAGAAAATATAAATAAACTTAGCTGTAAATAAGTAAAGTAAATGATCTGTCGTCTTTTTCTTCTTATCTTGTGTGTTAGTGACTAACACTAATGTCAGAGTTTTAAACCGCCTTAAAGGCCTCTGACATGGTTTTAGGTAACGACCAATGTCAAACACAGTGACCGGGACCGAATGCTTAACGTGCCCTCCGAAGCACTGATCATCTTACTTATCAGACAGTCAAGTGATCAGCCTACAATGTCCTAACCAAACTAGGACAACAACACTAAAATCGCCGGAAATCGAACCCGCGACCTCCAGGTATGAGCCGAACGCTCTAACCACTACACCACGGAGGCAGTTATCATCTGTCAAGTATTGATCTGACGTCAACAACTATTATAAAATCGTAAGGAAATCAAATGATACATATACACAAAGATAAATAAATGATTTTTGACTATTGTTTACCTAATTACTGTTTAAGTCACTGCTTTAGCCAGTAGTGGACAGTTGTAGGTAAAAAAGGTAGTTAAAAAATAATGATTAGATACCTTCGTTGTCCGAATCGTCCACCTTGAGTATAATGGACTGAAGTTGCAGCGTGTGGCGTAGCTCCTCGGTGTAGGTGTTGTTGGTGCGGTGTGCAGCAGTGATCAGTTTAGCCAGTTCATTCGCCACGCCGACTCTTAATGCTTCAGATTCGTCTTCAACGGGTACTACTGGTGCTACGCTCAGGTTCCTAGCGAGGTCCTGCATGCCTTCCGTGGTGACAGATTCTCGAGTACGCTTGGGGACACGGCCGTAACGGACAGCTGCCGACAAGTAAGGGTTACTGGTGTTAGCAAAACAGTGTTCTAATTTTGAAAATACCAATATAAGTAGGCAGTGTTTAAAAGCCACGTTGGCGATGCTCGAGTGACATCTGCGTAATTCGTATAGGCCGGGAATCATTAATTTGACAGCCAACGTGCTCATATGGAAAGAAAGTGGGTAGATGACAAATGAACATTCAAATTTAATAAGTGTTCTTGTTGGGAAAATACTTCCTTTGCATTTATTAAACCATCCCTTTGATCCAGCAGTGGCTGGTGAAAATATAAAGTATGTACTTACATATTATATATAGATATATATATATATATATGTTGTTGTATAATAAAAAACGATATGAAGTTACATATATTTTTAAACTAAATCATGTCATGTGTAGCATACGTGTCCCCTTTATGTCATGAAATAGCCACATGAGTAGAGCAAACAGGGTTAGGAATATATAATAAAACCGCAGTGATTTATTTTTTCAAAATTTTATTTATTCTCTATAGCAACAAATTCAAGTAGTAATGCAGCTGGACAAATAATTAAGAACGATTTAATATTTATTAAAGTGCCCGAGAGTTGTTTCATATGAAACTTAGATTAAAAATAAATAAATCACATTATAGTGATATGCGTAAAGTCTAAAAATGTAATTTAATAAATTTCAGGCTAAAATAATAGTAGCATATCCACGGCTTTTAATTACTGCTTTACACCGGCGAGGCGTTGACTCTACAAATTTTTCCGGTTTCAAACCTTTTTTCTTGACTTCGCACTAAAAATGTTCTATTAAGTTTAGAACTGGGCTATTAGCTGGCCAACCTAAGACAGAAACTGATTTCAATGTGAGAAATTCCTTGACTGTGCGTGCTGTATGCTTTGGATCATTAAATTGTCGTGCTGGAATGTTCAAATAACCTGAAGCACATCTTCAGCATAAGGTAACATTGTTTCTTCCAGTATATTTTTGTATTGCAATTGATCCATCTGTGATTCTATTAGCATAAGAAATCCAATACCATGAAAAAATAAATAATCCAATACCATGAAAAGCACCGGTATTTTTAACATTTCTTCGCATTGTCGTCCTTTGCACCAAAATGCTTCACACCGTGGAGAATCATCGTTTTTGAACATTGCAGATGGCTTACTTTTTTATCAACAATTCTTTGCGAAGTTTTACTATAACTTCCCTTATCACAACTTTTTATTTTTTCCCCTTGTTTTCATATTTAAAGTTTATCTTCCTATTGACCTGTTATTCAATCATGTGTATCAACGAATGTACCACTAGCATAGAAGTTATACGATACCAAGAGAAATAAAAAATATATAGCTATATATTTTTTTTAGTTTGATAAATACTTTCCGTAATAAAGCTTTCTTAATTATATGACCATTCGTGTATACAGGGACCATGCGGAAAACTTTTGTCCAGCACCTTGCCTTTATAAGCAGGTAAAGTTGAAAATAATTCTTACCGTGTGAAAAATAGTCGCAGAAACTAATGATAATTTTGACGTTAGCTATAATTTTCCACGCAGCGCTCATAAGACAAGTGACACTGGGAATACTGGGATACCTGTCGGCGATCATCGAAGACCTGTGACGCGCAACGTCGCGCGACGGTCGCCGACGGTCGTGCGGCAGTTTTTTGATAGATTGTCATGTATCCGTTTGCGACAGTCGGCGACCGTCCGTTGCTGACCTGTGTATAGCGGGCATACTAACGCTCGTCTATAAGAGCCCAGATTACTAATTTACATAATAATGACGTTACCTAATTTCTAAGTTAAAGTTTACTAAAATATTTATTTATTGAAACTTTATTGCACAAGAAAAAGTGTACAAATGGCGGTCTTAACGCCATATGGCGTTCTCTGCCAGTCAACCATTAGACCAAGTAGAAAAATAATTCGGGTGGTGCGACAGAATGTGAGAACTTTATAGAAAAGTATAAATTAAATACCTACAAGCATAGACATAGAATTTTTTTACCCTACAAGAACATAATAAAATAAATATAAGTATGTTACTAATTCATTTCATAGCCTGTTTCGACCTCGGCTAGATAATTTTGCATTATTTTTATCTTATATAAACTGCACAGGAAGTCCAACTGTCGACTTCCTGTGGCTGATATGATGATATTGATGATAAATACGAACTATGATTTTCAATTAAGCTGTTTCAGCTCTTAAAAATATCGTACATTTTACGTGTTGTTATATTTGCAAGTTTTATATAAACTGCTAGCATCTTCAAATATTGATCGATACAATTTGAAAATCTGCTCAAAATCAGTGTGCAATGAAGAGGAAATATAATAATAACTTACAGATGTATTCCGGTCTCAATACTAAATTCGGGGTATCTGCAATTGGCAATGCACATGCACAAACGAATTGGGTCGATGCAAGTGACAAACTGAGTGCATCAATCGAACAGGGCTCGACTATTCAATTGGAAAATAGGTGTGACGGTATGATACATTCAGGCGTCGATCCATATCGCATATACTTTATTAGTGCGATGCAGCGCAATAGATCACTTGCGGGTACCTCGAGCAGAGAACTCGGTGGCATAGCGCGCGTACGTACTTTTGGCGCTTACGCATGTACGGATTACCTAATGAAACAATGAAACTTAGGATGTGCTGGATGAGTACAAAACATCCAGCACAGCATGCATAAGTTTATCAGTGGACTCATAGACTAGTAAACAAACAAGGGGATAGGTGTCGTGGTACACCCGGTGGATACGGAGTTTATTGCAAAATCGAAAGCTTTATGAACGCTTAACATAACATTTTATTTAATGTTTTGTGAAAAAAGACTTTTATTTAATTAAAAAAAGGAATTTTAATTAGCTAAAGTTACTTGGGGGGGATGGGGAGGCATTCTACCGGCAGGGTGTTGGAAGAGCCTCGGGCTTCATTTATTTGCTCGGTTCCTCAGTGCAGTAAAAGGCACGTTTGGTTGATGATACCTAATTATTTGAGGGCAGTTATTAAGCAGAGGCGGAAGCAATTACATATAAAAAAAAAACATTTTTCTTTGTATGGGCACTAGCCGGGCCGCGTGGAGATATACAATTAAATTTATATAAATACTTCCAGTACTACACAGTACTGGCTTTAATGAACTAAGAGGATTAAATTAGTCGTGCATTACTGCAGGGAATCGTATATAGGAATGTTCGACGGGGTGGTGCGTTTTAATGGCTAATGGTTTCGTACAACCCTTTTAGCCAGTGGGTCAGATTTTTTTTTTTGCCTGAAAATATAATTATGTACCTACGTAGGTATGTAAACAGGAGTCAGAAGTAAAAAAGTGCAAATTTATGAAAAACATTATAGCTTTAAAACTTTGTTCGCATTTTCTGTTAGTAGGTGCTCAGTACAATGAAACGTCGATTTGGATATGACAGGCGGAGGTTGATTTCCAGCAGTGAACCTTTTGCGGCTAAAATGATGAAAATAATAAGAATGAATTGAAATAAATACTCACAGTCGCGGCTCATGCCAACCGCGAGGCACTTCTTGAACCTGCAGAATTGGCAACGGTTTCTGTTCAGCCTGATCACGAGACACTTGCCGTCACGAAGACAGCGGTATTCGATTTGTTTTTGGATGCTTCGCCTGAAGAAGCCCTGTCGACAAAAAAAGATTATTTGCCTTCGGGTAGAAAGAGTCCAGGGCGAGAAGGGAGAAGCAGAAATCAAAATAGTGCAGTGGGTTGCAGCTCGCATCGTCTGTTAACATGATCCGCATTGTCGCCCTTTCTCTCGATCGGCTTTTACAATCTGCGTAGAAGCAATCGGCTATACTCATTCCGCATCTAAGCATTTTTCCGGTTGTATTCTTAACTAAATAAATTTTCCGGATTATTTTCCTCGTACTTAGAACAAGTGGAGTATATAAGTTTTCAAAACAGGAAACCGTCTCTAATAACAGTATCCGTAAACACACGCATCAATTGTTTTTTTCTTATGATACGATATCCATAGAGATGGTATCAGTTTTTTAGGCCAGGAAAAAGTGTAGCAGGGACGGAATCCATACCAATATTATAAATGGGTAAGTTATTCTGTCTACCTGACTTTCTAACAAAGTATACCTAAGTACTAAATTAACGCAGACGAAGCTGCGGGTAAAGGCTAGTAGGTTATGCACAAGATTTTTTGCCAGGCATTAAATAAACTCCGACTTTCAAGCGGTTACCCCCAATAACTTTTGAACCACTGAACCGGTTTCCATCAAACATATCTAAGAACAATATCCATCAAGACGGCTTTCAAACAAAAAAATCGCATTTAAATTAACCTATTGGTTGAAGTGCCACAGACAGACGCACAGACTTGTCTAACTTATAACACCCCTCTTTATGATCGGGATTTAAAAATTAATGTTGAATACACAACAAAGTCTTATACAAAAAAAGGAAATTTATTCCTGCTTTGACGTAATACGTGTATATAAACTTTAAGAGGAGCTCGATGGCCCGTGAGTACGCATAACCAGCGCTTTCGCAAGTTGAGTGACACTGGACGCAATTGGAGGGGTGATCAATCAACCAATCATATCCGCTCTTCTTCCGCTTCAGAAGTGGCATGAAAAAATCTCGCTCCTCCGTGCCTCGGAAGACACGTAAATTGATCCCGGCTGACGTCATTGTGGCAGTTGTCAAGCTATGTTAGGTGCCTTAAGGAAACCTGAAAAAATCTGACACGAAAAAGAAAGAAACAGGAATTTCCATTTTTTCCAACAATTAACTTTTATTCTCAAACAACGGAGAACAACCCTGAAATTTAAGAAATGGGATGAAAGTAGAATCCCGTCAAAATCACGGAACTTTTTTAGCACTGACAAGGTGTCACGCGGCCAACCACTTGCCGACCGCGAGCTTTGGGCGACACGTGATCTAAGGCGCAGGACACATAGCAAAGCAGAACACACAGAAAAGACGCGCGACCCGTCCTTGCCCCGTCCTTTCAGTGTGTTCTGCCTGCGACGTTTCTATACATTTTGTATGAAACCGTCGCTTGCCGTCGCGGAAAAGACAAATGTCTGCACCCCGTCCGCGTCCTACGTCTTTTCTATGTGTCCAGCGCTTAAGGGTTGTGCGTTCTTTATTTTTTTTGGACTTGTTACCTACGTCATTTCGACTCGATAAGAAAAGGAAGACCTACGTCATATTGCTTAAGTAAGTTACTTTTCATATTATTTATAACAGAGCCTAATTAATAGGTACTTATATGTACTTAGATAATACTCGTATTCATTTTACAAATACCGAATTGATTTTAATTTACTCGACTTTGCTTGGTGTGTTATGTGATTTTCGAGTGTGTGTAAGTAAATTTTTTGACACGCTTTGCAGATTTTAACGGCTTGATGGATTTTGATAGACAGGTGTCGTTAGATCCACACATCACGACTGTCCACTTTAACTATTACGCATATTTTTTTTGTAAAAACATCAACCTACACGCTTGATATTATTAGATCCACTCAAATGAATTTGCAAATTATTTAACCCCACCTGAACCCTTTAATTTCCAGTCTAAAACTCTTTAGCACACTCTATTTATTATTTTACAATGTTTTAGATACATACTTAATTTAGCGATCCTAACAGAAGTTGCAAAATGTATTATTTTTTTATTGTAAGTAAGTACTCTATTACTGTATAGAATTCTTGAAATAATATAAGCAATTTAAATTATAACACTACAGTTAAAACTAGGTACCTATTCTACAATAGGTATATACTTTTTATTTCGCAAACAAGAACATTAATTTATGAAACGAAATGTATAAGGGCTACGCATGTGTCCACTGAAAGGTTAATTTTAGTATTATGAACAGTTTAGGTTTATATAAGAAAAAAATTAGGCACCTTAGGCTACTAGCTTTCAAGGATCGAGCTAAAATAACACTGTGTAAATTTCCACGAAAAGTTTTAGTTAGCGAGCTTATTTTCAAGATGATGCCCACTTCACCCATTATCGACTTAAAAGCTGCTTTAGCAATTTTAGGTTAATAAATGTTGCTCGGAATTTAGTTTAAGCTTCTTCAATTGGTTTTAGTTAGCACGAATTTATTTTTAATTGGGCAGACAAAGGATTTTGAATGTTGCGACTATAAACAGATGGGTCACAAGACCGACGACCGACGGTGATGAAGGGCGAGAAGGTGAAAAGGAATCAAAATAATGTTGTTGCTAGCCAGTCTAGCCACATCGCCTCATCTCATTGCTTTTACGACCTGCATGAAAAGAAAAGCTGGTACATTCTTAGCGTTTTCTTTTCTGCTAGACCAGCATCAATTACTGACTAAAATCAAATTTTACTAGTACTAAGTTATTAGCCTAGCAAGTCATTTGAGCTGAGTTGTCCTCATTCGCACTTGGAATGTTTGCAAATCGGCTTTCACCTTTGCATCGCCGGGCTTGTATTGGCAATAAACATTTGACAATAAAACGGAACTATCTTGGACGTAACGGTTGCATAAGTTACTTCTTGTCATCGCTTTTTGAAACAAATGCTCCTGCATAATAGTTTTACTTAACTGTCAATTTTGAAGCTATCATAAAGCAATATGTTATATGATATGGGTATAGGTTGCCTGGAAGTAATTGCTTATAGTGATAATGCTGTCTTTTGTGGTGCATTACCTAGTTTTTAAGATAATTATATTCTGTACCTAGGTATTTATTTATTTTGTGCAATAAAAGGTGTTTTATTGAACAAAAGAAAGAAAAAATCTTTGTTTGGTACAAAACAGGAGTTATAGTATTGCAATATGATTCGATCTATAGGAAACTAGAACGAACATTTTTTTCAGCTACACAAAAAACGGATTCAAAAATTCTGACAACGTCTAGCACGCTCTTAAAAATGCCAATTTGTAAAGAGCCATAGCGAGAAAAACAATCGCCACCGATAGTGGTCTATGGAAGACCAGAGGGGAGGCCTTTGTACTGGAGACTAAAAAGACCTGATGATGATTAAGCAGGAAATAACTGCGACGACATAAGTCATAGCATAAGTTGCTTACAATTTTTGTTAAATTTTTAAAATTCAATTTCTGTTTATTGTTCTCATTAAAAGGTCTTTAAATATTTCTCTCGGTTTGATCTGTATCTTCAGGTTCCGAGCTGGCATTGGCACTCTGTACATTATTTATTTAAGGCTTATATAGAAAAAAATGGAAAAAATAGAATTACAGAGTAAAATCATAGTGTTTTTTTTAACATGGCCCCCCTATGAAATCCTGGTCTTGGTACGCATACGCTCTATAAAGTGTAAGTTACACGGTGACAATTCCTTTTCCTGTTTAGAGTAAATATGTAATAGTTACCTATAAAACTTTTTTATTTGTAAATATGTGAATTATTCTATCTTCCTTAATTAAATAATCTAGTTGGATATAAAACGAATAAAAGTTACTAACAATGTTATTTTGAGCAATTTGCAGCGGAAACCATTATCTGTGTGTGCGCGAGGCATTTCATCCGAGGAAATTCGAGGTATTTTGCTATTAATATATTTCTGAAATATCAGGTACATTTTAATGGTCGAAGTTTAAAATTAAATTTATGTTTTATACGAGATTGTACAGTTTTAATTATAATAAGAGGTTAAAAATAACCCTTTGTAATCATGCTGCCTAGAAATCAAAACAAAATACCTACCTTGCAATATATCTAAATGTTCGTAATGTAAATTTGACTATACGCAAAAATATATAACACTAGCGGCCCGCAACGACTTCGCATGGTATTAAACATGTAAACCTTCTTGAAGAAACGCTTCATATGAGTACGGAAAGACAGATATTAAAAAGGCGTAAAACATTGAATCTTAACCAGTGATGTACAAGACTCGAGTCCTCCAAGTTATCTTACTTAGGACTTGGAGTCGTTAACAGGGCTCAACTTTTTTAACGGAAGGTTCGACACTAAAGTGCTTAAGTACTCGAGTCTCTTTCTGCACCCGCGCCTTTTTCGGCGCCCGCGTTTTTAGGGTTCCGTAGCAAACAAGGAACCCTTATAGTTTCGCCATGTCTGTCTGTCTGTCTGTCTGTCCGTCCGCGGTCCTACTCAGAAACTATTAGTACTAGAAGGCTGTAATTTGGCATGGATACGTATATTAATCATGGCAAAAAGTCGTCAAATAAAATCTGGAAAAATATTTTTTTTAGGTTAGCTGCCATACAAGTAAATAGATAGTCAATATTTTTTTTCTTGACAAATACATTCTGTGGGGTGTTGTTGAATAGGTCTTTCAAAAACATTGTGAGCATCTTAACACCATTTTTCGATTTAGGGATCCGTTTCTGAAATATTTGGGTTTAAAGTGCATATTTTTGTTGGAGGCAAATGTCCCCCCCCTCTATCTGCTAAACGGTTATATATGGCCACGTGAAAAAATTCACAACTATAGTATATATAATGTAGTTTAAAGGAAGACTATCAAAGCTAAGTAGGGTATACAAATTAAAAAGTTGTAGGCGATCAACTTATAAAAAGTACTCGAAAAAAGTAATTTCATACAAATTAAATAGATAATTAGTTTTAAAACGTTTTTAGTGGCATAAACTCAAAGTTGGCATTCGGAACTACGGAACCCTACACTGCGCGTGGCCCGACACGCCCTTGGCTAATTATTTTACCTGACTACTAAGAGGAATGATTTTTCATTTACAAATCTGATCTATCAATGAGAAATAAAACATGATTGATTACAATAGTAGTTAAAAGAATTTGAAGACTCAGGCTGGTTGAATAACTCTCGCTCGCCTAGTCTCTGAATCCCAAGCCTATTGAGCTCATATGGAGCCCTGCAAAATCAAATTAGAGCCTACAAAATTAGAACTCGAGGACTTTATAAATCAGTAATCTTGACAGACAAAAGCGGCTTTTTACAAAGCGGAAATACGTTAAAAAAAAAATTTTTTTATCCTGATAGCGTCCGGGAACGAACGGAAGCCCATAGTCTTATCTAATTATGGAAATTCTTTGAAGAAGGTATAAAAAGCACTGAGATTGCTAATTATAATTATTAAAAAAAAAAAAAAATTACTGGGTGATGTTGCTGGGATATAAAAATAAGGGTTATGTCGTTTTATTACAGGGTTCCTATAGCAACTGTCCAGCTCCATCATCAGATCATCTTCTTATTAGAGCAATATAACACTGTCCTGATTAACATTTGCATAGAAAAGGTCATCTTGTTCAGAAACCGGTAAAAATATAATTTTAAAGATTTAACCCGAACGAACGTACATAATTAAGTACTCTACATACATACATTGCAAGTTTCGTGTTTGACGGCTTATTTCAAATACAAACGAGCCGCCCCAGCTTTGCGCAAGTATTCATATTATTTTATCCCCTTTTTTATTATCATATACCTAGTAATAATGTTTTTTACTAAAGAAAGTGATACAATAAACTTTTATATGAACTATGACCTTACCGTACACTTTTTAGGGTGCCGTACCCAAAGGGTAAAAACGGGACCCTATTACTAAGACTTTGCAGTCTGTCCGTCTGTCTGTCACCAGGCTGTATCTTAAGAACCGCGATAGCTAGACAGTTGAAATTTTCACAAATATGTATTTCTGTTGCCGCTATAGCAACAAATACTACAAACAAAATAAAATAAATATTTAAGGGGGCTCCCATACAACAAACGCGATTTTTTATAGATAATGGTACGGAACCCCGAAAGGTACTTGGCCAGTTATTTACATTTAATATTCTAAATTGACAAAGTACTCTTATCCATAAGGAGATGATACTCTATAAAGCCTTACGTCAAATGAGATAGAGTGAGGAAGAAGATTGAAAATCTAACATCAGTGACTTGGACCTTATTTTGCCCTACTACTCATGGTGAAGCCTTCGTAGTATCCGGCCTGACGCTTTGTCACCGACTCACCGCAGACTTTGCAAGGCGTTGCCTTGCTGCTGCCAGCCTCATTCTGCCCTGCATGTGCTGTTTCTGCCCTGTTCCTGTCCGACTCACCTTGCAGCCCTCGCAGGAGGTGACGCCGTAATGGTAGCCTGAAGCTTTGTCACCGCACACTTTGCACGGCGCCGCCTTGCCGCTGCCCGAGCTCGCGCTGTCAGCCGGGTACTGTTGTTCTGCAAATAAAGTGACACTTCAGCCATTTTGAACAACTTTTGTAGATGATAATAAAATAATATATTTGATTGATCACTTTTTCTTATTTATAGTTTTAATATAGTTGTCTACTCATATACAAATAGTAGTTGTAGTAGTATTAAATAAATAATTTATTAAAGGCCCATTTAGACTTTAAGTTTCATTCTTGTAGCATACAATTTAATTAAAAATATATATATATATATATATATAAATAAAACAGTATTTTTTTATTTCTTTGGATATCCAACAATGACACAATGCATAATTATACTTAGATAAATAAAATCAAGAACCTTTATAACTATTACATTTAATTGTGTCACTAACTACGATACCACAGATTAATGAACAAATTTTAATTATACAGTCTTATGAGTATGTGGCATGTCCTTATACATGTGCAGTACGCCCTAAAAATGGAGAAATACGACCTCATCCCAGAAGCCTCCTGGCCGTAGATTCTGTATTATACTGTCATTCACTGTGACAGTCAAATATTATTAATCCTTCGTTTCCATAGCTCTCTTTCTAACCTTTTCAACAGTTGGTCACTGCTTTTATGCCTGGACGGCCGATACTGCACGAAAACAGATAATGAACCAAGATGCGCGCACAGGACGGGAGAGCACTTGTTTTTTCTCTATTCCAGATTTACTTTAAAAGATTCGTGAAAGGCCGATAATACGAAACAGTGCTACAAGTAAATATAATCGTTTCGAATTGAGTAGCTCGCATAATTATGATAGAACTTCACGTACAGGTAAGTTCGTTTTATCATTAATTATATAGCAAAATGTTCGAGTTGAGCAAAGGTTTTTATACATTCCAGGGCGTGTCGCAATAATATCTATATCATTAAAGTTATCATTGTAATATTTCTTTCATTCAATAGTTCCTACAAAATTGTATTTGACTGAAAAATGGTCATTGATTAAGCCAAACGAATTGTTGACGGGGAACGAGAAGAAAACTCTGATCATAGTCTTAATAAAAAATGATTTGCTGGTCTTCGTATTGACGCAAGCGTATGGTTATATTATGATCGCGGATCAAATCCGCAGCTAAAGGGGAGGAAGCTGTGCAGTATTGCTGTTAGATATAAGTAAAATCTATTTAATGATTGGTTAAGCGAGGGAGAGCGGAAGGTACTTAGTTCTTTTTTTTATTTTGGAGAGCTACGTGGGGCCTATTTTTACGATTGCGTATTTCCACGAGTTCGGTTAATGTTAAATGTTTTTGTCAGTTGAGCGCGTGTGTTGCGCTTATTATATTTTACTGCTTTTGTACAAAAGTAATTTTACTTGATAGCTAGATAGTTGAAATTTTAACAGATGATGTATTTTTGTTACTGCTATAACAACAATAACTAAAAACCGAATACAAGAAAACCTTATAGTTTCGCTACGTCTGTAATATTATAATAAGTTCTAGAAAGCTGTAATTTGATATGGATATGAACAAAAAGTAGTAAAATAAAATCTTTCTTCTGTAGGAAATTACTTTTTAGACATTTTTTGATCTCAAAACGAACGCGGAAACGCACTGATTGGCCGATAATGGTACGGAACCCGCTCTAGTGTGCGAGTCTGATTTTCACTTGACCGGTTATTTTTCATGTCTCGAATAGACCGACGTTGTTCTGAAATTTCCAGCAGTTAGCCGAAAGCAGTCTGGCGAGCAGTTTGGCCAGTAACAAATAAGAGTAATCGCGGTAATAATTAAATACAGTTCATTGCTCTCTCATAAATATTTATTACTGGGATAATAATAACGCAGTAAACACACGCCGTTGCAAAATAAATAAGCTAGGAAAAGATAACCTGCTACGTGTTACGCATAGATCGTTGTATATGTAAAGCGGGTATAAAGTACAGTCAATACACAGTTTAAGGGTCATCATCGCAAATAGCCAATTGTGATAGTCAGTTACTAAGAAAGGCAAAATCAAAGACCGTGCGAACTGGAGAAGAAACAGCCCGAAAGTGAACTCTTTCACAACTTTCACAACAATAAGTTGGGAATACGCTGAGATGAGAGAGAAAAAGACTGAAAACTCTTCGTGTTTGAAACCTGTATTCTTTTTAATTTGCACTCTCGTCACTTCCACTCAGCTACTCACTACAGGCGTATGTTAACAGGTTTATTTAAAGGACTTATTTATGTAAGTTGCTAGCGCTAACAATTAAGTCATACTAAGATCCCGAAATTTCGGTATATACTATATAAATAAGTAGATACACCCCAAATGAACTTTAAATTTCTATTATGGGATATTAACTTATTAAAGACAAGAATTTTTCGGGGTCAAGTGCTGCCCCATTTAAAATAAATTATTTGAAAGAAATGGAGGTAGCATTTAAAATTTTGTCGCTTGCGGCCCTTTACAAAAAAATGTATTAACTGAATACATCGTTATTCGCAAAGAGAGTTTAAATAAGGCAATTTAGTTAAGTGTTAGAGTCGACATTTATTTATTTTCATTTGTTATTGTCTGGCCACAAGTAGTGTTGCCGCTCGACAGTCCACTATTGATAATTAGCAAAACTAACACCATCAATAGTAGCGACAGCACTTTTAGTGCAATACTATCGATAGTATCTGATCATCACTTCGATGGACTGTAGATAGTTTGCCATTTTTCGATTAAAACAATTCAAAGTTAAACTATCGATACTTTGGCAACATTAGCCGCACGTCCCTCAGTACAGTGATACAGCCGGACATGTACGAGTAGATAGTAAAGGAAAAACTTAAAGTCTGCCTTTTTAAACGTATATTTTCCTTTGGAGCAATGGAGTATGATCAGAGAGTGATGTTTAAGTTGGAGAATTCAAAATAATGCCTTTCATTATTGTTTTACTTGTGCAAAAGAGAGTTATTTCTACAACGCATAACTGTTATATTTTCTAATGTTTTAACAGGTATAAAAGCGGTTGCCCTAGCGACGAGCGACTCAGTCTTATTCGGACCTGTTGTATTGTGCACAAATCGTCTGTCCAGTTTGCTGGGAGCTTGGCCATGACTCATTTAATTATGATTACTGTAATGTTAGTGATCGGATTGTTAAATATCTTTATTCTATATATATATACTAAATTAAACTATATTATGTGATCTGATTTATTACAATGACAGTTTATTTCAGCTGGACGATAAGCCCAGGTAGACACAGAATATCTGTGTGGGTTAGAGGGTTTAACTCATGTGGTTGAAACTCATGGATTAGCGCGAGGTAGGGCGCTGGCTTATCGTCACATTTTTAATAAGCTCCGCGTAAGTTATGTCTTGCTCTGTTGCGTAAAATATCTGTGAGTCAACGGTAGATACTCCATTTTGTGCTATAAACATCTACTTATCTAATTCCGAAATCATGTTAAAATAATTTAAATTTGCACGCTTCTATTTACTTTATTGCTTAGTTCATCATCTACTACTAGGTAAGATGAGGCAAAAATATCAAACAAATACTATTCTTGAATACCCTTTTTTCTAATCGTCCCACTGGGCAAAGTCCCTCCCATTTTGTACCAGGTCTCTCTACCACCCATTAAATTTAAAATTGCGGCGGTCGACATACCATCATGTTCTTGGCCTACTCCTTCTGCGACGACCATCTGGATACTAATTAGGGGCCACATACCCTTATATTATTTTAAATTTTATTTTATAGTATCCGTAATTGTGTATTACGTGAACTATAAAGTATCTAGTTAAAAAATTGTTTCTTAATTTAATTAATACAAAAACTTCCTACATTTATTTCGAATATTTCGAGTAACACATATATTTATTATCCCTGGAAAATGCAAGGTATCCGTGGAATTGAAGAAAGTTTTAGCACACGGGAAATACCGCGGGAACCGGTTAGTATTTACTGTTTCGAACCATCGATTCGACCCAATTTCCCTACTTACAAAAGACATCAACGAGCCAAGGCCGAATGAGTTGAAAAGAGTTTATTTGTTTGTTAGTTTGAATATCTAGTAATTAAACGAGCGAGACAAATATTTTTCTTCTTATCGCGTGTGTTAGTGACTTACAATAGTGTCAGAGTTTTTAAAGGCCTCTGACATGGTTTTAGGTAACGACCAATGTCAAAGCGAGCCAAATAAGAGATTGGAAAATCTAACATTTGATACAACATGCGATGAGATAAGATGTGTCAATTTGACACGTACGGATCCTGTTCTATTGTCGAAGTTCCGTTTGGGACACATTCTAAATTTCTTAAAAAACTATTATAAACAGTACGTGAACGAAGTTGGTAGGCAAAATAATAAAAATAATACGAATATCATTTAATCTCAAATTTACAAACTAGGCATACCCAGTGCTTTTACAGGTTAAGCTACCCCGGGCGGTATATGCACTTGGATGGGAACCACAAGTGGTATAAAAAATTACACGAGTTTCTCGATGCTTTGGAAGGCATATTAAACTGTTGGTAACGTTTGTCATGATTGATAGGCCGTTGTTAACCAACGTCAGACCTTTACGGAAAAATCCGATTCCAGTGTTGGCCTCTTAGTCCAAAATTAAATAAACCCCAAATTCGAAGTTGTGACAAACAAAAACCAGGCTTACTTTCAGACTATTTTATTAATGCAGAAAAACAAATAACCCTTTTTTTATAAAAACACTAGCTGTGCCCGCGGGCTCCGGTCTCCGTGAGAATTTCGAGATAAAACTATCTTGTGTCCTTCTCATGTCTCAAACTATATCCATACCAAATTTCATCTCAATAAATCCACTATTCTTAAGTTACAAATGGTGTTAATTCGCTAACTTACTAACCCGACTTTGTTTTATTTATATAGATTATAGAAAAATCTTTACTAGCCGAATGAGTAGAAATCGTTTGATCAATAATCAAGCGTTCGAAATTGCAGGAAAACTTTCATGCTTGAAAAGCCGTACATTTATCGCACTAGCAGGCCTGTGTCACTCCCCGTTTTGGTATCGAAAATGTACCTACGCATTGCGGCCTCTATATGGAGGCTAATCCAGCAAGGACGACTCGCTAAAGTCGCTAGCGAGCAGTGAGCAGTGACGCACGCGCGGTTTGTTCACCAGATTCGCCGACTTAATCGTCATGGAAAGAAAAAGAAATAACCGGCCAATTGCGAGTCGGACTCGCGCACTAAGAATTCCGTACCATTATCTATGAAAATCAAGTTTTTTTTATGGGAGCCTCCCTTAAATATATTTTTTAATTTATTATTAAAATTAAAATACAACTGAGTATTTTGTGAATATTTCAAGTGCCTATCTGTTGGTTTTTAGTATTTGTTGTTATAGCGGCAACAGAAATACCTACATAATTTGTGAAAATTTTAACTGTCTAGCTATCGCGGTACTTAAGATACAGCTTGGTGACAGACAGACAGACAGACAGCGAAGTCTTAGTAATAGGGTCCCGTTTTTACCCTTTGGGTACGGAACCCTAAAAAGGCAAAAAATACTGTGCACAGTGATCCAGATTTAACTTTTTTTACGCTTCCTAAAGACGCTGAAAGGTAAGGTACCTAAGGTACCTTACCTTTTGCGTCTTTAGGAAGCGTATTTATATATATTATATATATACTAATTAGGTACCGTTCCTATTTAGTAAGTATATCATTAATTGTCATATGATAGGTATATTAAGATATATTGGTAACATATATGGTTAGATTTATATACTATATAATATATTACCTATGCATGTACAGTTAACAAGGTAGGTGAATATATGCGCAGCCAAAAACGCCTGTTTGAAATTGCCTGCGCTAGATGGCGATGTTACTATCTTGACAACCCTAGGCGAACTGCTCACTCAATCGCTTTTGTGTAGGTACCTACCTATTATGAACCGTTTGCCTAACGTATTAAGAATGAAATTGGCTTGCAACTGAAATTCTAGGTATCTAAACGAGTAGGCGTCGAATTCTGACGCGAGTTAAACCATATCGCTAACAATATTGAATAGATATTTCTTTGAATTTCTTTTTAGAGTAAGACTTCTGTACGTAAGTACTAGTATGTATTCTGTGGCACTAGTGCAAAAGAGAGTAATTGCGGTTACAAATAAATATGTGTAAGCATAGAAGTATGTTTATTAGTATACGGTGGTCTTGGTAGAAGCTAACTAAGAGCTGCTATGTACGAAAGTAGTAGTAAATGCACCAAATACTTATTTAATCATATGATAATATTTGGGTAATTTCCTGGGTTAAAAATATTATTTGGTATATACTGTTAAGAAAATAAAACAATTTCACTTGTAATGGTTGTATTCATTTTCCATGTGATTTTAGATTTATTAATCCAGATAAACTGATATTAAGAGCGCGCTATTTGATCCCAAGAACCTCTGACGTCATTGGTATATATTTCATACAAATTACATAGAAAATATTTGTTTTGACTTTTAGAAAAAGTACCTGATTTGAGTTTTCGGAGAGATTTTTGAAAAATTTCACGTAGTCGCTTGCTAGCTCTTATGCGCCTGATACTTTCGACAGATTATAAGCGGAACCATACTTCTTTTTAATACTGTAAAAATAATTCAAGGAACATGACAAAGTGCAAGAAATAACTTTCCATCGGAAATAATAGTTAATCACTATGATAACATTTACGCCACCAATATTCAAAAATAGAACAGGGCCCAATGTTTGACATATTTGGCCTATATACTCCATGTCAATAGATTTCATCATCAGCCTAGCTTTACAAGGCAACGCTGCTAATGTTTTGAGTACTCTGCGTTAATCAGATAATTTAGGTTGTTTGATTTTCCTTAGTGTTGTTTCAGGTTTATTTATATTTAGTTTCTTTTTAAATATTAGGGTTCCGTACCCAAAGTTTAAAAAAGGGACCCTATTACTAAGATTTCGCTGTCTGTCCGTCTGTCTGTCACCAGGCTGCATCTCAAGTACTGCGATAGCTAGACTGTTGCAATTTTCACAAATAATGTATTTCTGTTGACGCTATAACAACATATACTAAAAACAAAATAAAATAAATATGTAAGGGGGACTCCCATACAGCAAACGCGATTTTTTTCCTCTATTTTGCTCCATATCAATAATGGTAAAAGGAAGGCACTTAAAATATTCACAATATACTCAGTTGTATTTTTATTTTAATAATAAATAAAAATTATATAAAAGAAATTAAGGGGGGCTTAATTTGTGCGCGAGTCCCACTCGCACTTGGCCGGTTATTCTATTTAAGTTTATATTAAATAGGGATGTAAACTGGATAAAAAATATTTTATTTTATTCAGTACGTCAATAGATTATCCAAAAAGAAAGAACCCATATTTTTTTGGTTAACAAAGTACTAAAAGTTTACAAAGATACAGCGCTTCGAAGTTCCAGAGTGGGGGTAATTTATGTCACCTTTGGTCAAAAATCGTAGCTGATCGTGACGTCGCGTAAAATTTATATACGCTGTATATTTGTAGTTATTTGCATAACAGAGAAAATAAATTATACCTATACAAAACTTATCAACTACTCATGAATCAAGAAAAAAAATTGTCCGCATCCCTAAAGTGCCCTGACTTGTTTTATTAAAATAAAAAAGTAAAAGCGAATATAGAGTAAAAATTTACTATTTTCAAAACCGATTACGGAACCTGTTCAACAATTTATGGGAGTAGATAGTAGATAAATATCTAATCTTGAACAATACGTTTTGTTTAAGGTAAATTTTAAAAATTGCAAGGCAATGATCCAAGCTTACTTTTCACTCGTGAAAATAGGTAGACATACAAACAACATCTAAAGATGAAATAAAACACATTATTTTATAATTTTCAATTATTCAATAATAGTTAAAATCAAAACATATACTTAATACTTATAAATACAACATTTATTCAAAATCAAAAAGATATAAATTAAAGCATAAAAATAATACTTATTTAATATTTTCTTTTAATAAGCGTTGCAAGTTGAACCAAATAACTTATACTGGGTGTTCAAGTTTCCCACTTACTACACTTAAGACCATTAAAGGAGGAGAACCTAAGCAACAAACAACTCAACTTGCAGCTAAGAAACCAATCAAAACTTCAACCAAACCAAAATAACATGAACCCGATTTATTGCCAATCACACCAATTATTAACATAAATTATTTATACTAACAAAGATTACCACCAAAGTGTTAAAAACACTTTTTTTTCTTTTATATATTAGTTAATTTGCAACACTTAGATATATAAAAATACCATAATAGAATACATTATTGTTAATAATTGGTCGGGTTTCCAGTTTATGAAATAGTTAATTAATTACCAGGTGGAGCGACGCGTCCTTCGGGGAGGATGCACTGCTGCGACTGCGAGTGAAAATGCGCGCAGGGTGTCCTGCAAGGGCTTCAGGGGACCAGGTCTGAGGGCGCCGCGCTCCTGTAGGCTGTGCTCACACTTCCCGGATAGCAGGCGGTAGGCCGCCGCGCCGACGCGGTACGAATGTATAGAAAAACAATCGCGCTTTGAAGTGTGGCATCTTTTTCACGGCGTTGTACTTGTTACTTATTAGATAGATTTGTAATACGTCTGTAGGAAGCAATAGACTTCTGGTTTAGTAAAAACTTTAGGATATGGTTTGGCTAATGGAAGATCACATAATGCTAGTATGCTGGGACGGACTAAAACCACAGCGTGGAAAATTGTGTAGAAAAGCGTTGGTAATTTATTACGACATAAGTAATGCTTAAGTATTAAGAATGTTAATTAATAATTATTTTATTGACATTTTTACATATGATTATGTGCGTTTAGTAACGTTTATTTATTATTTATAATATAGAATTATTAAATTGGCACTGGAGCGGGTAGGAATACGCTATTTTCCAACAAGTCAAATCCGATACTTTTTTCTAAACGTCAAAACAAACAGTTTCTATGGGATTTTGTATGAAATACAGGCAGATGACGTCATAGTCATAAGTCAAATAGCGCTCTTATTTTTTTTTTTATCAGTTATAAAATTAAAATCATGTTAAAATGGATATGTTCAAAGACAAGTGAAATTATTTTGCGACGTTTTATTTTTTTATCAGTACAAAATAATTTATTTTTGGCATAGGAAAATACCCAATTGCCTAAGTTGCTGTAAGTAATCGATATCGAATCGCGAGAAGTCGCTTCAAAGTATCGGCCGCGCTGAAACTTGTGCGCGGAAAGGCATTGCTAATTACGACATATGTTAATTATTTGTTAGTTTAATTACATTGATTATGTATGTATGATTGTGCATTCATTGTTGTTTATTTACTATCTATTCATATAATAAAACAGTAAAAAAAATGTGACTGCATATTGAAAATATTTTCAAAAAAATATTTAGGGCGATGGAGACTTAGTAATAGACTAAGAAAAATGTCTGTCTAAAATGTCTGTTTGTTTGTCTGTTTTTTCCGCTAATCTCCGGAAATACTAGACGGATTCAAATGAAACTTTTTTGTTATATAGCTGTTAAGCCTAGGCAACATATAGGGTATAATTGATTTTGGAAAATGGAACGTGATGCAGAACCATAATGGTCCAGCTTAAATATAAGAAATATAAAAAGGACGCCATAGCAAGAGTTATTCTGCGTGATGAGCATTTTCATAAAGTGTACGCTAACGAAGTCGCGGGCTTCGGCTAGTATATAATATATGTTAACGAAATATAACTCTGAAACAGGCAGGTACCGAATGCGCTTAGATGTTATTACTGAACTGCAGACGTGCGTCAGAAGTCACTTGCAAATTTCAGCCGCGCGGAAACTAATCAAGGCATATGGTACTTACTAGTTATTATTTTAGTCGCATAATGTCCACTGCAGAATGACTGATATAGAACGGCCTATTCAGATCGTCTGGCCATCTTGTGGATAGGTATTCTACGCTTCGCTTGCCAGTGCGTGGTCGCCATTCGAAAACCATCTTCTGTCACAAACTGTCGCGCGGCCGTCGTCGTCGAATGTCGCCGAAGGTCACGCGACAGTTTTTGACAGTTTGTGACAGATTAATCTCACGTTAAAACTCGTCACAAATAGGAATGTTCGCCTCTGTCTACCTTTCTGGTCTTCAGTATACTGCACGAATTCAATAGTTTTTTAGAGTTCCGTAATAAACAAGGAACCCTTTTAGTTTCACCATGACTACCTGTCCATCCGCGGTTTTACTGCTGTTATTTGCACCCATTGCAAATAACAGCAATAAAACTGCGGATAATGAATGTATATTATTTATGTCGACAAAGTGCCAAAACGTTTAAGGATCCGATTCTGAAATATTTGTTTATATAGTGCCAATTATTGTTTGAGAAGACCCCCCCCCCCCGTTTATCTACTAAACGATATATGGATGGACCCAGGAAAAAATTCACAGGTAGCATTTATAACGAACTTTTCAGAGCTAAGTAGGGTTCTTAAATTTAAAAGTTATAGGCGACCAACTTAAAAAATGTACTCGGAAAAGGAAAATGTTATACAAATTCGTTATATACGTTTATAGACGTTTTAAGTGCCATGAACTCAATGTCGACATTCGCAACTACGGAACCCTACAACGCCCGTGGTCCGCCACACTTCGCCGATTATTTTACCTAACTTCACTACGCTGTGTGATGTGGCAACATCAACATCGCTTTTTTATTTATCCTTTTTTTATAATAGGTACTGCAACATCCGATGGAAATCCAATACGAAACAAAACAAACACTGGGTGTTTTCGGCTCAATTTTAGTAAGCCCCATTAGTTCCTGTTCTATCTCCCTATCTCCCTGTGCCTCCACCCGACCCCACCTGTACTCAGTTTTTGTGTCTGTGTTACTTTCGCCCTAAGCTTCAGCCGAGATATATCCAAAAAGTTATGTTGGCAGAACAGTCCTGGGTAGTAAATCTTTTGGATGAAAAGTTATTGGTATAAAGAAAATGTTGACCAACGGTTAGCAATCGAATGTTGGTAAACCGTTTCAGCTCTGATTTTCACGCTTACCATTTATCTTGACAATTGTTAATTTATTTGTTGAAACCAGTAACGTAATTAGATTAGTCATAACTGTTCAACTGACAAAAAAAAGGTGGAGGTTATGATTTCGGTTATTTTTATGTATGTTAGATAACTGTAATTATCAACCTATTTAGAAAAAAGTGTTTTAAACTATATTGTTCCAACCAAGTCCCAATTTAAAAAATCCATTCAGTACTTTTAGTTTTAAACTGGAGAAAAAAAATATTACCTATATCAGTTACATAAAATATGAAACTTTTTCCAGTATTTTTTTTTGAAGTTATCATTGCTCATTGTTCGTTAGCCCTCACCGCGGCTACCTCGTGAAGAAGTAAGGGATAGTCATGACGGTATAAGCATAGATTACGTATAAGTTAATTCGTATTTATGAGTACTTATTTTGCTCATAAAGAATATAATATTAGCATTTGCTATATAATGTTATGTAATATAAAGTATATACATTTTTGACGACCTGCGTGGCGTAATAATGATTCATATGCTAGTTCGCCACTCCATTGTTTGATCCGAGATCGAGTTCCCCGTTCCTGAACACGTGAAAATGTAAGTAGGAAGTTGTATAAGCCAGGAGTCAAAGCCAAAATATTTGCTGTCTGAACTTAGTTGTAGTGTTATTTGGTGAAAAGCCCTAGTTTCAAACCAGTCCGAGCTTAATCCACATCTCTGGAAAGCCTAAAATAGCGTCGAAAGCTAGACTTTCACAAATTCAAACTTTGAGAACTTATTTGAGGTGCTTCGTACCTTGAATGTTATGGATATGAATACATTTTGGGCCTGGATACAGCTATCAGAATAAGGGTGACGACAGGGTCCGAAAACTATGATTGTAATTAGTCCGTCTTTTAGATTATCCAAAAATAATGGACAGGGGTGGCGGTCAAAAATACGCGGTGGGGGCTTGCGACGTCACGCGAAATTTATATGCGCTGTATCTTTCTCATTTTTGGTTTTGACAGAAAAAATAAAAATACGTGTACAATTTTTTAGTAACCAGAAATATTTTTCCTTTCTCATGCCTATTATATTATACCAGATTAAGATACCTACTGTTACTAATCTTATCCATGAATTTGATTTCATTATACTTATATACCTATTAGAATATTTTTTAACTTGATAACAAAAACCTCTCAATGTAACGTATAATTTATGTGTTTATTTTTTACATTTGTATTATTTCGAAATGAAGCAGAACGATCGATAGAAATCCGATGCGGTTATTTACGAATAGAGCTTGGTGGCCCGGCGGGAGTGCGAATTACTAGCGCTTTTGCAAGAAAAGCGACACCGGCCAAAATTTTCTCGACTTCTGAACGTACGTATAAGCCTTTATTTTGTGGCAAAATAAATCTGACACCAGTGGATACGCAGACGAAAGTACAAAAATTATACGAATAGATTTACAATTTATTTATATTCGATAGTGTCCGTTACGATTACGTGGCTCTGTAACATATAATAGCTTTATAACTTTGCACATAGGTACATACGAGTACATACCGCTTGTGGTCACCAATATTTCCAAGTTCAGGGCTGCTTTACAGCCGGAAGCGCTATAAAGTAACGCATATTCCCGCCGGCCCATCAAGCTCTTTGTTTACCTCTCTAAAGTCTCTTTAAGGCCCTATGGTCCGCGGACAGGTATTGTAAGTAATGGGCCCAGTCAGCGATTGCAGATACAAATTTACGTAACAGCTTGCTTTCTTCCGCGAATGCGGCGTCCTGTTCTAGCGGCCGTCCGAGAATGAGACGGCTGCTGACAGAGACATTCTGCAGGGCTACCACTCCTATATCAAAACAAACTCCTATCAAAAAAAGGTAATTAAACATTTTAAATTTGAACAATAGTCTCTTTACAATATTTTTTAAACTCTTTTATATTTGGTTGCATTAAATTGGAATAATTTATATATAATGATAGATGAGATTTAGTTTTTTTTGGGTCCTGCTGTTTGACCAAAAGTCATTTGGCAAAATTACACTTGACAAACAACGTTTCGCAAAGAAATGGTTTTGCCGATTGATCATTTTACTACTAATAATTTTACAAACAAGTCACTTTTCCAAATAATCAACACTTAAATTTAATTTACATTTTACAAATAATTATTTCACAAATGAACATTTAGCAACTGAGTTATCAGACAAAACTACTATTGGTCTAAAAACGTTTGATAAAATGTATTATTTTACAAGTGTTTCGTTTATTGATAAAATCTATTAATAGACATGGTTTGGGTCAAGACACGAGCGAGCGACTCAAGCTTAGGGCGAAAGTAACAAAGACACGAAAACCAGTTTGCCGTGGAGTGTAGGTTAAGTTCGTTAGGGTTCCTGTGACCAAGACACGAGCGAGCGAGCGGCTCAAGCTTAGGGCGAAAGTAACACATTTATGAGACAAAATAGAAAACCACTAAATCGTGATGTTTGAAAAATGAGGTACTTTTTATAGATTACATTCGTAAATGTCATTTGGACAAATACTTAATTTGCGAAACAGATTATTTGGTGAAATGATGAGAGTGCAGAGAGAAGTGCAGTATTTGCTAATGTTTCATTTGCTAAGTGAGTTTTTGTGAGATGATACTTTTGTCAAATGTATCGTTTGCCAAATGAACATGTGGTAAAAAGTTGTTTGTCGAATGACTATTTTATCAATCATTTTTTGGTCAAACATTAGTAATCCGTTTTTTTACTTGTAACTCTATGTTTTAGATAACTAATGTTCAATAAAAATATATATTAGGTAACAGAAAAGTTGTAGTTGTGAAGCGTAGTGAGTAAACGCACTTAATCTACTCGTTCATCGTAATCAGCTTTCCTTTGACCGTTTTCCTTCACCGTGATTCAAATACGTAATGACTTTTAGCTTACATTTATAAAGAACTCAGGCCTAAAAACTTAAAACAGAATAGATTTAGCTATATAAAGGCATAAAAATAATGCATAATTGTTTGAATGTTATTTGATAGATGTCAAAGAGTCCACTTATTTGTTAGCATTGTTTGAGTCGCATTGGACCAACCTAAGTACAAATTTTAAAGTCTAAAGTTGAATACTTAACAAATTTCATTGATTTAGGAACATTTTCTTCATATATTTTTTTAATATTGTGTATCGTTATAACTCAAGCCGGAAGTAACATCAAATGATATAGATTTCTTATCAAAATCAATTAATTTATATGGACAACCCTAATAGTTTCCCAAAGCCATGATTGCAGTTCAACAAACTGCGCGCGAGTCGATCGTTGAACCTGCACTAACCGTTACTGCATCTCTCTCGCTCGCTACAACTAACTTCTATCTGCGTCCCTTTCTAAAACATAATATAATACCTTCTTCTTTTACATTGAAGTTGTGGTTCTATGGGAAAAGGCGTATGGGTAATGGCTAGGCTAGTCGATGTACAAACGCTCTGCTTATAATTCAAAGTTAGTAGTAAAGATGAGTTATATTTACCTTATAATTAAATGATAATGGAATGTATTGTGAGAGTATGTATACTTGACTGTATGGTCTGTAATAACTTAAAGGGCTACTCAATTTGGAAAACTTTTCTAGCTATACTCTATTTCTTTGAGTATACTCTTTAAGAGTTAAACTATCTTGGCATGACTTTTTATTCTCCTCACCTTATCCCACTTTACGGGTGGTCGGGACAGCAAGTGAGTTTTTACCATTTAAGTACCTCTACTATCCTTTGCCAAGGCACTTGGCAATATCTTTTTATTAACCCTCGACAAAAAAGAATGGTGTTATATATAAGTTTGACGCTAATATCTGTCTGTTCATGGCATCGTAGCTCTCGAACGGATGGACCGATTTCGATGCGGTTTTTTACGTGAAGCAAGTTCCAGTGTTGTTGAATTTTAATTATTAGTGAAATAAACGAACATAATATCGTGTTTTTGTAATAATCAAAATGGTTCATTTCTTTCTAATAAATCATAGATTTTTGTGTAATTTTTTGACCGACTTTACTTTTGACGCTCACTCACACTAAAGCAAAGCTGAGCAGAGCTTACGCCTCGGACACTGTACCTACACATATAGTTTGATAAAATACAAGTTTATTTGGTAGGCAAATAAAAATACCCTAACTTTTAAGCGTTCACCTTTAATAACTTTTGAACAGCTGAAGCCATTTTCATCAAACATAGCTAAAAACCACCGTAAGAGAACTTTTATAATCGAACCATCCGTTTGAAAGCTACGATAACATACGCAGACAGACAAACAGATGTCGGCGTCCAACTCCTTTTTTCACCTCTTTTTTATTTGGGTGTTAAAAAAAAATAATGCCTTTTTATCAGAGCTTTTGTATCCATAATTTGTTAGTAACTACCTACTCGTACAAAACTTACAACTGTGGTAGCATTTATTGATGGATAATTTATGTTGGTTCATAAGGAGAAAACGAATATTTTTTTCAAAACATCGATATGATCTTTATACAAGAACATATGAACAATAGTTGTTTACAATTCAGTGCTAAAATAAGCTTTTTTTATTGTACAACTGATTATTTCATATTTGTTTGTACTTAATTTTTTCCATACTAGCTTTTTTCCTGTGCAGCGTAATTGCCGATCAAGGGAATAGGTGCAAATCTGAATCATATCAATAGGCAACAAGTTGTTGCCAACAACCCATCACTTTTTTATTTCCCTTTCCCACCTTCACAACGATAAATTAAGCCTTTGGGTCTTACGGTCTTTGCTTCGGTCTATCTCGTTACGGATAAAGTCTTGTTAATAAAATAAATATATATAAATATAACTATATTTATTTTATTATCATGACTTTATCCGTAAGAATAATTGAGTAAATTCACAAAAGTGGCCTTACATATGATTAGTTATTAGTTTAATTTTTGTGTTCATGTTATGTTTTGTGTTTAATGAATTATGTTCCCCTCTAACGCTTTAGGAATGATCCTGTAAAGTTAGTTGTGTGTAAGGAAATATAAATCAAATAATACATCTGTAGAAATAAAACTTGTAAAAAAGTCGTAAGCTGATCCTACATCGATGCTTTTAAACCGATTGTTGTGAAACAATTATTAGTAAAATGAAACAGTAAAATACGGAGGTAAAGTAAAAAAATAAAATTTCTTCATCCACCATCAAGCTAAACATGGCATTGGCTCTTATCTTACAGAACTACGCTCTTTTTATCTCGTTAGAGAAGGATAAACTATATATAGTATGATAATGACGCGAAAGTGTATCTGTGTAGATGTAGAAGACAAGGATTGTGTATTTGTGTATCATGTCTGCCTGCAGCCGCGGCCTAGTCATTACAAGTTACCCGCTGTACGCCCGTTGTACCTACCTACGACATATAATGATATTTAAAAAAAATGGCAAAAAAGACATCACGTGATTAATGGACGCTCCCTAAGTGGCGAAACTATATAATATATTTATACGTAGCGCCATCATTATTTTTCAGGTAAATTACAAAAAACCGAATCTGAGGTGTTATCTATCACCCAATAAATTTTAAATTACTCAACCGATTTTATCAAACATGGCTAAGAACAACAGAAAGGGAAATCGCTTTCACGTTAAAAAAAATCTATAACATATTCATTCAACTTCCTCAGCAATGCTGCGACTTTGTTATTTAATTGACTTTAATTTTCTATTTTATTGTGTCCTACTCATAAATCATCCTTTATGTGCTTTACTTTAGAGTAACTTTGTTCACATATTTACTTATTTGCAACTTGGCAATGGTTCAAAGGGTATCTAACCTATTTTAATATACAATTTAAAAGTAAGCATAGATATGTCTCTTAGTCTTATTCGATCAAACAAAAAAGGAAAATATTGTAGTTTCCTTTGGGAGTTTCCGCTGAACCACTAAATAGGGCAGTTCGACAAATTATATTCAGCGGTAACTAAATATTTGCGAGCAATCCAGGTCAGGTGGGACCCAAATTCTGGTATTTGACATTCAACCTATTTTGGCCTGACGACGATTGTGTTGAGAAATCAGATTTGTGGAGCAATGTTAGTACCAGTATACGTTATGAATTTATAAAGGAAACGTGAAGAAATCTGTGATTTGATCAGTAAGCATATTGTCTAGAATCAATGACCGTTCATCCTATTAATAATATAAAAATGTGAAAAACTTTATGGATGTCTATATGTGTAAATGTTTGTTTCGTTTTCACGTCAGAACAGCTAAACGGATTAGACTGAAATATGGCATGATTATTACTGGGATACATAATTTTATCCCGGTAATATGTCAGGATACAATTAGATTGTCAAAAATTTTACCATGCGAGCAACGTCGCGGACATCAGCTATTAAATAAAACATTATAATAAGGAAGGAAATGATAGAGAATTCACACTGATCGTCGAATATTTTGAACGGGCAAAGTTTTCGAGTCTGTCTAGTATTAGGTATTACTTTTATTTAAAACTCTTAGATCTGTTGTAGCAAATAAGTATCACGATTTGTAAACAGTATTGGCAGTTGTCATTAGTGTTGCCAAATTAATAAAATCTAAATGGTAGTCCTTTGATACAGTTGGTACGTTCGTACGGTCGGGTATCTGTGGCAAGTTGTAACGAGGAGACGGATATTTTGTAAATTGGCAACACTAAGTGACCGGTTGTTGAGAATTCATTCTGAATGAATAATGAAGGTGGAAATTGAATGTCTTTGGTGGAAAATTGTAACAAGCTCTCTTGGGCGTTGACGGTGGAGATTAAAACACGTGTCATGGAATCTATGCGAATCTTTTATTTAACACTAGACAATTGGTTCGATAACTTTAATATCTCGATCGGAACTTAATTATAACATTTTCAATTCATGTATAAAATTCTTGTAAAGACAAAAATACTTTCAAGGCCTAACTCGTTAAGGGTTTGTTGTGATATGGGTTTGTAAGAAGGGCAAATAAAAGTGAAACAGGTGTCAATGTACAGTACACATCAGTATAAACAACTCTTATACTGCAAGAATTATTTTTCTCAGTTGCTTCATGTGTTGCATCCTCAGCTGTAGCCCAAGGTCCACTTTCCGGCAAGAAATATTGGTGCCACAGTACAAGGCAAGAAATATTTGTGCCACAGTACAATTTTTTCGAATTGATATGTCGTAAAGTGTCACACTTGGACGAGCAAATATAATAATATACTAAATGAAATACAGTCACACTTGGGGCAGTTTACAGACGTTGAAGAAAAAACATTAATCAAACAAAATATTTTACGTATCTATAAAAAGTGTTATTTTAATATTAAAAAGTAAAAAACTTGCGCAACAAAGTGTCACTGTATCAATTTCATTTGCGATCCTTATCTCAACTGCCTTTTTTTATACAGACCACACAGATTGAGCTAGCCTGTATGTATGTTAATTTGTATTATGAGATACTATCTCAACTATATACTCTCACTAATATTGTAAAGGCGAAAGTTTCTTTAGGCGTGGGTAACACCGCGGGGGGCAGCTGGTATTTTATAATACTGAACTATTCAGTGTCTAATAAAATTTACTGAAATATTTTCCTCAAGGGACATACATCGAAATATGTATAAAAAATAAATTTCTGCCCTCCCATAGGTACAAGGCAAAAAATATTTTTTGTCTTTCCATATAAAGTCCGATCATGGGATCGGAATTTATATGGAAAGACAAATATTATTTTTTTACATTTCGATGTTTTTTGGGGATAGTTATTCAGTATCATGGACTGAATTCCGCCTTAAAATAGTTTTGGTGCATTTAGTAAATATACTGAAACTAATTTACAGCAATCAGATTATATATGATTTGTCGTGAAAATAAAGTAGACTATCTTGACAAAATCGCGTCGCGTAATTGGTACAGTGCCACTTTGCTAAACAGAAAGATCTAAAAAACACATTCGCGTGGCAAACTCGCTTTGCAAATTGTAACAGACATCGCATTGCAATTTATTGATAAAGATAGGTACCGAAAAAACGACGGGTTGCACTCTGGGAGTGCCGGCAGAAGTGAAAACTTGAATATTAACGTTGTGCATTTTTGATATTTTGGAATGGTTAGAGAATAATTTTGCACGAATTGCTTTAATTATCAGTATAAAATATTTCAAATCTTTTCTGAACCACAGTCTGTCACAAATGTCACAAGCATGACCAAATTCATTTTCAAATACACAGCAGTATGGCCACTACACAGACGGTCGAGCCATCAGCTGTCACCATCCATGGATGCGCGTAGCACGCTGTAACATAAACACACACGAACATTCGCGCAAGCGCCCTGCGCCGTCTTACGAATTTTCGATCAGGCCACGTGTCCTGACGCGAGTTTAAAATTTTTTACCCATTCCAAAAAAAGTGCACAACGCCGCTAAAGAAGTTTTCACTTCAAAAGTACACCACAAAAAAATGGTTACCAGAATTGATTTATAAGAGCGGATATTGGACCCAAATTTTGGGCAAAATTGTCAAATAACCGATACACTTTGTACGACATGTCGCCGGAGGGGTGAGGTTCCGTTTTGTACGTTAAAACTTAACCTGTAACGCTTTAAGACGAGAGAGCAACAATAAATCCTTTGTAAAATTAAACCTGAGCAGTACACAGAGTGATTTAATCCTCCTAGCTTAATTTAAGGAAAGTACTCTTTTTCCGTCTTTCTACACAAAAAGACGAATGGCTAAGACTATTACCGTTTGTTTGTTTGTTTGTACTATCTTTGTTGTTCTCTATATAGATCTATCACAAAAATATTATTGGAATAGAAACACTTATAATTTATTATAATTTGCTCAAAGGCGTTTAATTTAGTTTTATTTAGTGCTTGGTTCAAACCGTTATCCGCCCCTAACAAGGAGACCTTGTTGGCATTGTGTCAACCTCACTGTCTTTGCTTC
This sequence comes from Acrobasis consociella, assembly GCA_963555685.1. Lineage (NCBI taxonomy): Eukaryota > Metazoa > Arthropoda > Insecta > Lepidoptera > Pyralidae > Acrobasis > Acrobasis consociella. Next base: position 25,588,905 of record OY743104.1, read on the forward strand.
GCATGTTCTTTTGTCACTCTCACTGTCAACTTCATTTAGTGTAAATAACAATTTAAAGCAAGTACTTAGTAAGTAAACAATGGGAGTAGTTATACCTAGCGTTGATTTTGCGTTAGATTTGCGCTAGAAGCGCAGCGCTTCCAGCGCTCTCCTAGCGTGACAGGTGTCAAACACATGTCATCAAAAAATCCGCGTTCCATTAGCGTTCGCAGAGCGCTTGATGAGCGCTTTTATTCGGAGGGTGTCCACATTTCTGTACTATTTTTTATCCACTATCTGACTTGGATAGATAACCACAAGAGCATAAAAAACATCGATCTCCTGCGTGCTGTAGAAAGCACGTGTAAAACGCTGGTCCCATAGTCAAATTTTGTCAAAAGCTTTTACTCGTATGCAACCTAAAAAATCTGCCACCAGTATTGGTCCATTACATATACGAAAAACAAAGTCATCTACTATTCTAAGCATGTATACCTACATATATTGATATATACAATTTGGTGAAAATAAACTCAATACATACTTAGGAAGTCGGGTAAAAATCCATTCTATTTCTAATTGCCAATAAAGAGAATTTAATCGAGAGACTAAATTCTCTTTTAATTTATACCTACATGACATGATGCATTTTTGATGACAATATATGCGTTGTCAAGGTAACGTAATTTGCAAAAACCAGTTAATAATAAATGGAAAGAAAACCAAAAAAAAATATACAATTCGTATAATTTGTGCGTGTAGATCTACACTGTGGCTGTTGAGTTCACGTAATATTTGTTGACATGCTGTTTTTATACTAAACTTACTTGTTATTAAAAATTCACACACAAATAAAATAAAAACACGTTTCCGGCATTTTCTTTGATTTCCTAGTACCTATTTGATCTGTAACTTAAATGATAATATGATCCGACGCAAGTAATACATAGTTGGTATATTTCAAATACTGTCTATTGCGTATTAGGTACCTATTTGAAATATACTCTGATGTAGGTCATGTAGGTATGTAAGTTTAACAATGTATGTCCGAAAATACTCGTCTACCTACACCCGAGTCGCGCGACCAAGGAAAGGAACATTCTTTAGATTACCACCTGCCTGCCTAGTCACCCTACTACTCGCAAATGACATTATTTGCGTTTGCCGAGCGCTTTCAACGCTCCCAAAGCGCGCGCTCAACGCGCGTTAGGAGAGCGTTAGGAGAACGTTAGGAGAGCGCTAGGAGAGCGCTCCGAGCGCTATAGCGCTCGAAGCGCGAGGTATAATCCGTTCCATACATTTTCATACAAATTCATCGATTTGACAGCTGTCGCGCTCGTAGCGCTGCGCTAGCAACGCTAGGTATAACTACTCCCTTAATCACGGACTAAAAAGCAAATCTTTGTTTAAGTTGCTAAGATAATTTTTTGTCTATATTTCAGCTAATCTAGGATTGTATTTAGTCTGCTGCTGGAATTCTGGGTAATGTTATTGCAAGTAATATTTTTATTTATTGATGAAAATGTATTGTAGTACTGTTATACAAGTATAAGCTTATTGAAGCCCTGTGAAGCAATTTATCAGGGATAGTTAATTAGTTTTCACTTAATCCTCTCTGGAAAAATTCTACTCAGTAGTTCTCGATATGCAAAAAATATATATTCACAAGTTTGCAATATTTTTAAAATACCTGTTCGACGAGACACACACGATGGGTTAGACGAGAGAAAAAAATAACTCCCGAGACAAAAAAAAATTTGTACTTTTTTATAGTCCCTGCCCTGTGTAGAACGGGGTAACAGGCAGATGTGGCAAAACTATAATGGTTCCTTCTACTAACCCTAAACAGCATCAAAGGACGTCATGTTTGAAAGCAGAAAAGCTCATATATTTATTCCTCCATATTCGGTGCCAAAACAGGCAGTGGCCCACATAATGTGATCACAAATTGTCTTTTCAGTCTTGTCTATCCCTTCGATACAAAACGCAAAATCGATGATCGAAAAAACGTCGTAACGAAAACGATTACCTTATATCTATCTTATCTTGAGCAAATGAAAATATGAAAGAATATCCTGTCTTCTGATCTCTTTACGAAATATAATCTGTTTATGAAAATGCCTCTTATTACAGAAATAAGTAAGAGGATTTTTTTATATTAAGTAGATAACAGTTCACGGTATTAGGTGAAAATAATCTGAGCGACCGATGACAGTAGTTTTTTTTTTTTAATTTAGGCTCGACGCTTTTGCGTATTTAGCCAGACTCAAGTTAATAAAACGTGGGAACAATCGATGTGAAATAATAATATATATATGTACAATCAAAGGTTGGTATAGGTCCTTTGATTGCTTTAAGGGAGCTTCTGGCGACAAACAGTAGAGTTACATAATTAATAAAATAAATGTCACAAAATTGTGTCACTTGTCACTTTATATTGATCATATCTATTTTCAAGAAGATTTTAGATTTATTAATGCAGAAGGTTGGTATTTTCATACAATTACCAAAAAAAATTTTTTGTCCTTTAGAAAAAAACGGTCTGATTTGGCTTGTTGTCATCAAGCGGATTAAAGGTTCAAATGAAACCTAACTATTTACGTGTAGATACCATATTTCTTGATATATCAAAAATTGCTCGATTGAAATTGTACCTAATAAGACTAATTAGAAATCAAAGTCAATAATTCTGAACCCGTCTTTAATAATTTATATCGAAATACGAAAAGAAAATCCCCTCCCATTTTATTAGCAATCGTAATGATATATATAAGACGATATTTAATTGAAATTATTTTTTCTTATTACGGTATTCATTAGCAAAAGTTGATCTGACTTGCTATTGAAATGTTAGAATATTAAAAGTTATAAGTATTCCTGTATAAAATGTTACAAAATTAATCAAAAGCTTACTTCATTTTATTTCGTTTATGAGTACGTTTTAGGGGCAGATTGCGTTCAAGTATTGGGAAATGAGGAATAACTCTCTACTAGCCTTCTTTCTCTACTTAACTTTAATACGCGTTTTAGGTCTCAAAATCGTAAATAATGCATTTACCCTACATGTTTACTCAAATAACACATCTTATTATAATCCTGTGGTCAGAATGTGTGCCAATACAATCAAGTCCTAGTCTCTAACAGAGACATTGATTGACAGTTTCGGCGGCAAATACTAAAGTACATAACTAACATGCTTTTGTAGGTCTTTAATTTCTTCTTTTAGGGTTCCGTAGTAAACAAGGAACCCTTATAGTTTCGCCATGTCTGTCTGTCTGTTCGTCCGCGGTCCTACTCAGATACTATAAGTACCAGAAAGCTGTAATTTCGCATGGATATGTATATTAATCATGGCGAAAAAGTTGTAAAATAAAACCAGGTAAAAATTTTTTTAGGGTCGCTGCCATACATGTAATGAGGGAGTCAATTTTTTCTGTGTGGGATGTCGTTCAGTAGGTCTTTTAAAAATATTGTGAGCTTGTGAAAACCATTTTTCTATTTAGGGATCCGTTTCTGAAATATTTAGTTTTAAAGTGCAAGATTTTGTTAAAGTTACGTGTGTCCCCCCCTCTATCTGCTAAACGTTTATATATGGACACGTGAAAAAATTCACAGCTATAGTATATTTATTGTAATTTAAAGGAAAACTATCAGAGCTAAGTAGGGTTTACAAATTAAAAAGTTATAGGCGATGAACTTATAAACTGTACTCGGAAAAAGAAAATTTCATACAAATTCAATAGATAATTATTTTTTTAAAATTTTAGTGGCATTAACTCAAAGCTGGCATTCGCAACTACGGAATCCTACACTGCGCGTGGCCCGACATGCACTTGGCCAATTATCTTTTGATCTGTTTTGTTGCAACTATCTATCACTTTTTTCTTGTATTAATGGTGTATTCTAGCTTCCGATTCTGTAACTAATTTAGCGTTTATGCATAGTTGTTTTAGGATCGCTGACAAGAACCGGTCTGCTTTTGTATAAGTATTTTTGTATGTAATTAGTTTTTCGTTTGTGTTTGTAATCTGTTAAGTACGCTAAGAAATAAATAATAATAAATAAAATAGCAGTTTTAATTTAGATTTTATTTCATCATCATCATTATCATTTCAGCCGCACAACGTCCACTGCTGGACATAGGCCTCTCCCAAAGATTTCCAAAATAACCGGTCTAGAGCGGCTTGCATCCAGCGCCTTCCAGCGACCTTGGTTAGGTCGTCAGACCACCTTGTGGGTGGGTGTCCTACGCTTCGCTTGCCTGTACGTGGTCGCCATTCGAGAACCTTTTTGCCCCATCGGCCATTTTAATTATGTTTTTAATTTAGATTTTTAATGTCGTTTTTAGTTCAATTGTGAATAGCATATACATTTATACAGAAAATATTGTTTTCCAGAATCAGTAGTCCTCAGGGAATAACATTACAGGCTTATAACAAGAAAGATAAGGTTTGACTTCAAATGGCAACAGAGTTCTGAGAATCATGAATGAGAAGGCAGTTAGTTGACAGCTAGGTAAGATTTGACATACAAATCTTAGGATTGTAAAGATATAGCAATAAGGCACAGAAAATTAACACACTAGCTATACAAGTACTTTTAATTTTACTTGATATACTCGTGTGTATGTAGGTAAGTAATCATAAATGATAGGTAAGTAATCATAAATGAAAATATCTAGTTTATTTTCACTATTTTGTTCTTTTCTATTCTAAGACCGCCCAGGCCAGCAGTAATGCTGCAAGAGCTTATAATGAGGTCTACCTTCGAATGGGTACATCACCCTTATATACCAAAGTCCATTTGTGTACCATCCTCAGTATCTAGGTTACATTCAACGAAAACATAACCTACATAATTACAATGTGTAACGTGTAACAAAATATTTTGAACTATTTTAAGGTCAGTCCATGATACTGAACCACTTTTCCTAAAAACATACCTCGAAATCTGAAAAACATATCGCTTTCTATAGACTCGGATCATATAATCGGTCAACTTGTAGATATGTGATGATTAAAAATTTTTTTTATATACATACCTAATAAGTATGTAGATTTTTAAGGAAAGTTATTCAGTTTCATGGTCTATAGTTTTAGTATATTTAGTTAGACCTCTAATTAATAACTGCTTTATAAGAATGACAAACAAAATCCATCTTATTAGGTATAAAACGCAGACTAATTTTGTTACAGGTTTAAAACCAAGTTTAAACCATTTGATGCGTGTGTGGCTGTTTTTTGTCAATTTTACTCTCAAATCTTAAATAAAAGTTAAATGTTTCAAGCATCACAGCTGTTCCTATTGTTTTATGTTATCAAGTTGTAATACAACTTAAATTTGTGTAGTTGATTGAACTCTAAAAGGGAAGACCTAAGAACTTTGAAGTGTTGATAAACTTCTAGAACACGGCTAAGCAAGGCTTCAAGGTGTATTGGGCTCTGCTCCGCAGCGGAATCCAATATCGCCTTTTATTGAATTCCTCTATTTATCCCGGTTTTAAACCCATATGGGCAATTCCAATCATCGGACGTATGCCGCAGGAAATATGAGGAAACTATTCTAATTCAGTGGGTCACACCACGAATACCTAACAAACAATACATGAGGAGTATACTTAGTCAATGAGTACCTACCTACAAGAAAAAATATAATTCTTAACTTTTGAAAAAATTAAAGAATGAGGTTTAGAAATTGTTGTCATCAGCATTAGGCAACCCGACGTCACGCAAATAGTCAACGTTTGGTTCATACCTACCTATACATACAAAAAATACAATAATATCTGCAAAAACTATGTTTGGCCACGATTTGAGATTTTTTATTATAGAAGAAATATTTAATTAGAAGGAAATTTCAGTATTAGCAACTTCATATTATTTTGTGAGAAATATGAAGTATAAATTATATTCCTAAATTAAAACTAAATAATAAATGTAAATTAAAACTGTTTATGTAAGTAAAACCTGTAGGAATAGAAAAAGATTTTTTTCTTTACTACATATTACTTAATAAAATGTCGATATCTGACTAATGAAATACAAAATAATTCTTATAAAAGCCAATTTAAAATCAATCAAAACTGCCATTCCAAATTGTACCAGGACAAAAGTACCCGGTACGGAAAGTACCAGTCTTTTATCAAAATATCAGTCATTTTGTGAAGATTTTTCAAATTCCTAAATGGTAACCCTCCCGGAGCACGACTGTACGTAGTTCTTATATTATTACTCTGTGCTGCTACTAATAGATAGAACGCCGCGTAGGTATATGTACAATGCACATGTCGCATCCCACATCAAACTGCGTCGTCCTCTTTGCCATGGAATTAATGTGATCCCATTACATTTATTTCAAAGAAATGCTACAACTTTATAAAGTATTTTGAATTCGAGAAACAAGACTGTAATGTTTATTTTTTTTTACTGTTTTTCTATCTTTTTAACCCCTGACCAAAAAGAGGGGTGTCATAAGTTTGATTTGTCTGCGTGTCTGTCTGTTTTTGGTATCGTAGCACCTAAATGAATGGGCCAAACTTTAATACGGTTTTTTTTTTGTTTGAAAGCTAACTTGATCGAGATGGGTTTTAGCTATATTTGAGGGAAATAGGAACTTTTAAATAAGCCGTTTAAAAGTTATGGGGGTGAACCCTTGAAAGTCGGGGATTTTTACTTTGTCTGGCAAATTGAAATTGAAAAAGTATAATAACAGATTATCACAAAAAGTACAATGCTACAGAAATAAACTTGTCTTACTCTGTATATCACTTTTTAATATTACTTAAACCTACTTTTACTACCTTAAAGATCTAGCCTTAACAAACTTGCTCAGTAAAGTGCGATTATATGAAACATAAAGTATGTCAGTCTGACTAACTAGTTGGAATAAAAAATCCTAAAAGCAAGTACCTCGATACTTAGTTACTCTCGTATTTTTCTTAGTGACTTATTACTTGATTGATTTTCTGCGGTGACCACTGTTACAGCGAATCAATGCTAGCCTATCGTAACCGCGAGAGAGTGCAGCGATGTCTTTATCAGTCTTGCAGCATTGCATAACGTGCGGTCAGTGACCCTACCGCCCCCCTCCGGCCGCGACTCCATGCCTCCTGATCCCATACCTTCACCAAAGTTCACATTGACCGAGTTTAGAAAAGTATTTAAAAAAATTAATTAATAATCTTTTTATCGTTAGGATGCGGTGATTTTGCCACAAATTGTACCAACCCCGTGGTTTGCCTTATAAGTACGTTTTTATTTAAATCATTCAATATCCTAACTTCAACTAATCATTTGCTCGGTTGTCAACATAAGATTTAAAGCAGTCATAAAGCTTTGAGATGTATTTGTAATCAGGTGGATATATTAATATAGTGTTGGCCACTATCACACAAGAAACCGAAAGGAATATATAGAAAACCTAAAATGCTTATTATAATGACAGGAATGAATTGAACAGCCTCTAAAGAATGAAAGAGTTTAAATCCAAAAAAAAAATTTTGATATACATAATGTAATGCCATATTTTTCGGAGATTTAGTAACGTCTATTACCTTTTCTCTAGCTATAACGAATATCTCTTTTTTCTTTCCTTTTTACTGGCTACTTTTTATTTACTTTTCTTAATGTTCGTATGTACTAATTTTATAGTTTATGTATTTTATTGTTTGTTTATATGCTATGAGTAGTATGCACTCCTATTATTTTATTGTATACTGATATTCTTCAACACTGTAATACTCTAACTGCGCCAACTTCCCTATATCTTTTATATTCTTCTTTACCCAAAGGTTGGCTGGTCGATTTAGTGATAAGCCTGCCCTCGTACGAGTACCTACCTACTATATTTCAAATATACTTTTGATTATTGTCATACTTAGTTGGTGCAAAATCGAAATTTTATCTTATCTAATCATAATGTGCCTAACCAGTATTTACGAGTGTTCACACACTATACATAAAAAATAAATAAAAGTAACTTGGATAAAGTCACCCTTAAAAGCACTCTGCGCGCTTCTCGCACATACTCGCCCAATATAAAACAAGCCTAGCTAAGATTTGCAATACTTCCGACTAGAAAATGTTGTCGATACCGTAAATGGACTCTTCAGATGATGTACATTGTACATCTCATGGGAAATGGTTCTAATAGTTACAGATCTGTATTTCTAACATTTTTAACCGCCTTTACAAAAGGAGTTTATTAATTCGAATGTATTTATCTTTTTATGTAAAAAGATGATGGGAACTGATATTTTCAGATTAACCTGGGCCTTGAATATTTATCCATAAATGTATTTGTTATAAAATATAGTATCGTTGAGTAAGTATACCATAAAACAAGTCTCGAACTTGGGGCTAGCTCAATCTCTCAGCTACTATGTACGAGTACGTTCCCCGATTACTCTAAACAGCCAGAACCAATTCTTAGAAAGTGCATACTTGCCAGGTGGTAACATGTAAATTTTATCAAAATCGGTTTTTTAGTTAGGTGTTGTGTACCTATGTTACTATTTATACATAGGTACTCATGATAGATTTCACTAATTTAAATTTCGAGGCATATGTAGTAAAAATGTTCAAATAAATATAAGCGTACTATATAGGTACTATAACATGGCATTGTATCAATAAACAAGCCCACAAGATAGTTTTATTTATCTAAGTTCTTGCATCGAAAAAACTAAGTATTAGCTCTGTATTGACCTACAGACCTCGCGAGTCACCCCAACCCGTTATAGTTTATCGGATAAAAAAGTTGTTCAGACAAAAAAGTTGAGCCTTAATAAGGGTAAAAAATAAGTTTTTTTTAGCTTCATCCCAAATATTCCCACCATTTAAATACCTAACTTAATAATAAAATCTCAAAGTATGTAAGTACTTAAAACTTTAAACTTCAAAATTCTTTATTGCTTAAACCACGGGCGAAAAAAATAATAACCATAAATAGAATATATACATATAACCTAACTAGACTGACCTAAATAACTTATCTTCATACCGAGATATGCCCTACATCACTTTTAGAGCTAGGGTTTTATAGGTTATAAGGTAACCTAGTTAACCTGGTTTGAAAAATTGATTTTATCAGATATATAGCACGCCGGATATTACTTTCCAAAAATTTTCATAAACGGTATTTGCCATTACCTGCAACGAACTGTAATATGAAAGAGTAAATTCAAGGATTTCTTCCAACTAGTGTTTGGGAAAAAAGAAAAACTTATAAAGTACCACTTGCTTCCCATTTAAAGATGACTATCGAGGAAATTGATGAAAATAAATACGAATCATGCTAATGGGCGAAGCGGTTAGCAACACATCATTTTGATTATTTTTTCCATCTGAACGCCTTTTATTACGCTAAGCGTGGCTTTTGGTTCATGCGACCCTGGGCCTGTCTACTCCATCAGGGATAAATACGTAACTGTGATATGACGATTTTCATTAAAAAAGCGCGCTAATTTTAAGGGCGCAATCAGAGAAGCTCGTACCGAGCGCAAAAGTGCGTAGTTACGGTACTGATTTGACTAATTTAATAATAGCGTAAAGCGTTGACGTGTCATTGCTGACTGAAGGAAATTGATCCGCGACATCCGCATACATACTCAACCAAGTTATAAGTAGGAGATAATAATATGTTCTTTCATTAATTACTCGTACATAAGGAATTTAATAATTAGCGTACATAAGTAATTAGCGTAGCGTATTTATAGAGATCCAAAAACACAAAAAGTTACAAAAACAAAAACAACAAAAGGTACAATAAGTTAAAAAACGGAACCCTTACAGGATCACTAGTGCGTCTGTCTGTAGGTCCATCTTTCACAGCCAATTTGCTCCGAATCTACTAGACCAAATCAGGTAAAATTCGATAGGGCGTAATTCTATACAAATACAGATTTAAAAAAACTTTTGCAAACCTTACGCTGTCATTTATCAAATGAAAGGGCTTGTTATGAATATCTCAATATTATAAAATAAATTATTTTGATTTTATTCATGAAAGAAGACGAAAATTAAACCCCCCCCCCCCCCCCCCCCCGACCTTTTCGAGGAATGGTATAAAGTTTATTTATTATTTGTTTTATAAAAAAACAGTAACAAACTGCGCATTTAGAAGCGCTGAAAGAAACTCTTCAAAATCTTCATTATGAATAAGTTTAAAAACCTTACTAAGTACCCAAATTTTTACAATGTTTTGACATTTTAGAAAAATAAAGAATAAAATGACTCACCAAAATGCACACTTGGGTAATTCAGGTCAAACCTGTGGACATGTGTTCACTGCTGGGATCGCCCGACACAATTATCGGAAGCACATGCACGACACAGGGATATTACTGCAAACTGATATTATAATTCCACAAATAAGCGATTATGGCGCAAATTCAACTCCTCTCGGATTTCCAGTGATAATTACCTACTTTTTGAAATATGCACGATACCTATGTGAAACGTATTGCGTAAAATGGGTTTCGTATTTATAAGGTAAGTAAGTTGCCGGAGACTTTGATCGCGTATACGTCTTTAAAATAAATTTTCGGTATGTTAATGTCTGTTACAGTGAAAGATGAACATAGTCATACATCATAGTTTGGCAGTCGTTATGCTACGTCAATTATCTTTGTGCAGTTAAAAAATCGGATGCCGCGGTGTTGGCCACATACACACACACAAACCAAAAAACACCTAATCAATGTGAAAAGCCAAAAATAGATAGGGGAGACAGTTTTTCGGGGAGCTTTTATTATACTCGTATCTTATACAGTATCTACATTACATCCACTTATCCCATTCCATCAATCTTCACCACATCTTTATAACTAAAACCTGTCTGGGAGAAAAGAAAAATAACCAGCCAAGTGCGAGTCGTACTAGCGCACGAAAGGTTCGTCTGGGATCTCCACATTAATATTTATTTTACTCTGTTTTTAGTATTGTTTGTTATAGCGAAAACATAAATAAGTCATCTGTAAAAATGTCAACTGTCTAGCAGACGATTCATGAAATACAGCTTGGTGACAGACGAACAGTGGAGTCTAAGTATTAGTGCCCCGATTTTATTCTTTGGGTAAGGAATACTAAAAAATAGAGTAAACTTAAGCTATTCCCAAGCAAAACGTAAATCGTAAAAGACCCGACTACATCGTTCCGAGTGTATGTATGCATCTTCTTGTTTGCGCGTCGATTTGGTGTATCACCATGGTGTCAGGTTTAGAGTTAGTGACTCTAGCTGTTTCCAGATGCGAAGCGCCACCTCGGGGAGGCCTATCATCAGTGGCGTGCACAAATATTTTAGACAGGGTAAGCACGTAGGCACTAATCTTACCTAAATTACGATAACGGCTGCATATATATATATATATATATATATATATATATATAGCTAGTATATGCATACAACTAGCTAGTATCCGATATTATATTAGGGTAACATGGGGTAGAAAAATTCTATGTGTCTGAATGAAATGATAGATAGATAAATAGATAGGCAGATAGAAAAAACGCCTAAACGGTTTGATTAGATTCGTCTTACCTAACTCTGAGAGTGTATCTGGGTTTACCCAGTCGGACTTTTTGTTTTTTAATCATTGTTTTAATTTTCTTTTTCCACCTACATGATCATCATCACACCCAAATATGTACGGCCCATAAGGAACTGAGACTTTTTCAGTATGTCAATAGGTATTAAAACATTTTTCATCATCATCATCATCATCATCAACGGGGCTTGTTGTCTCTACTGCAGGAGCACGACCCTCTCTGTACTACCAGGGCCATACTTGGCCAGTGCAGCCAGAGGATTTGGCCTACACTCTCCTCGCTGGCCAGACGGGTTGGAGAGGTAAAAACATTTTTGGTATTATTCTATTATCTAAGAGAGTTAATTTCGTTATCTACATGTAACACTCGAAATAAAATTAAGAAAATAACTGTAAATAGCTAAGTATTATTTTAATTAATTGACCGAGCGAGCGAAGCGAGCGAGGTCTCTAAATCGAGTTGGGGGCGAAAACACATTGTATGTATGTATGTATGTATGTATGTATGTATGTATGTTTGTATGTATGTATGTATGTATGTATGTATGTATGTATGTTTGTACCGCGATAACAGCCGAACCGATGGTTTGATTTTGATGAAATTTGGTAGGCAAGTAGGAAATATCAATAGAATTTTCAAGTTCGTTGGGCATCAAAATCGGTTCAGTAGTTTTTGAAATATTAATAAAAATGTCCGCGATTATGTAGCATACGAAACCAAAGCGCATTCTAACTTTGGATAGCGCCATCTAGGGGTTATTTAGGAAACTGAATTGCGAAAAATAATCGCAACTCGCAAGGTCTAAGTTCGCGGCGAACTACTAGGTAATTTACTAAATTTGGCAATTTTGTTGAGCGAACTTTGGTTCAATCGATATCGCTGCTTGTCTGTGCTTCTGTTGTAGTATTTAGTAATAATGCCACAAACTAACATGAGATCAGTGGCAACCAAAGCCCGCGAAGTAGTTTTACGTAGAGAGTCGTAACTAAGGGAATATGCCAGTGGGTACTTCTTGTGCCAATAAGAGCTTTGTCAGCAAGAAACTTCGCCCGAACGCTCCTAACGCTTGTGTTCACAGCGTGAGTACGCAAGGGAAGTACGAGAGCAGGAACTTTACCTTGAAAGCTTAAAGCGCTAGCGTTCAATGCGTGAGCACGCTGTGGAGATTTGAGGGCAAGAATTCTAACCAGAACACGGTTCCCATCCCACACATGAACCGGTCGTGAAAGACTGGCCAAGTGTCATGCTCACGAACGCAATTTCCACTGTCGCGAGGACTCACTTTGAAAAAAGTAGTCGTAGTCGTTGGCGTTTGCCCAAGAGCCAAGCTAACCCAACACTGTACTGAAGATGTCCCGGACATCTTAAAAACAACAGCTTAAAAACAACAAGGCGACGGGCGAGGATGGAATCACAGCAGAGCTTTTGAAAGCGGGCGGAACGCTGATACTGAAAGTCCTTCAGAGGCTCTTTAATTCCATTCTGCTCGAGGGCGTAACGCCAGAAGCGTGGAACAGGGGCGTGGTGGTCCTGTTCTTCAAATAGGGAGCTAACTCTCTATTGAAAAACTATAGGCATTAGGCCTATCACGTGTCTTATTCATGTTTATAAGTAGTTTTCGAGGGTCATCACGAATCGTCTCGCAAACAGGTTTGATGTCATCCTACCTCCCAAACAAGCCGATTTCCGTAAAGGCTTTAGCACCATGGACCACATTCATACGCTGCGGCATGTTATAGAGAAGACGAGGGAGTATAAACGGCCGTTATGTTTGAGGTTAGCGGACTATGAAAAAGCCTTCAATTCGATCGAAACATGGGCCGTGCTTCAGTTTCCATTGATAGTGTATTGATTATCGGTATATTGAGGTGTTGAAGTGCTTACACAGTAACGCCACTATGTCAGTCCGAGTACAGGAGCAGTGGACGACGGCAATTCCACTGCATAGAGGTGTAAACAGACGTTATATCTTTGAAACTGTTCACCGTTGCACTGGAAGATAGAACTTCTGGAATGGAAAGGATTTAGCATTGACATCAATGGCGAGTATATCACTCATCTTCGATTTGCCGATGATATCGTTGTAATGGCGGAATCGATGGAAGACTTAAGTATGTATGTACTATGCTCGCAGACCTAAATCGAGTTCCCAACAGGTGAGTCTTAAAATTAACATGGACAAAACGAAAGTAATGTCGAATGTCACCGTTGCGCCCCTACCTGTTTGTGTTGGGAGCTCCACCCTCAAAGTTGTAGACCACATTTCTACCTGGGTCAATTGATCCAGGCAGGAAGCTTCAGCTTCGAGAAAGAGGTCTTTTGACGAATCCGACTCAGCTGGGCAGCGTTCGGGAAGCTATGCAGTGTCTTCTCGTCAAAATACGTCAGTTTTTTAAAACTAAAGTTTACAAACAAAGTGTGTTACCAGTGATGACTTATGGATCTAAAACGTGGTCCCTTACTATGGGTTTCATAAGAGGGCTAAAGGTGCAACGCGGTATGGAAAGGGCTAAGCTCGGTGTTTCTCTGTGCGATCGAATCAGAAATGAGGAAATTCGTAGAACTAAAGTCACTGACATAGCCGCGGATTAGCTCGTTGAAATGGCAGTGGGCGGAAACATAGCGCAACGAATCGATGGCCGATGGGGCAAAAAGGTACTCGAATGGCGACCACGTACTGGCAAGCGAAACGTAAGACAACCACCCGCAAGGTGGTCTGTCGACCTGACCAAGGTCACTGGAAGCCGCTCTAGATCGGTCATTTTGGAAATCCTGAGAAAGGCATATGTCCAGCAGTGGACGTTATGCGGCTGAAATGATGATGATAAGATGTAGGCGTGAAATAGTTAGCGGTTGGATGTTCATACGTTGCTATTTCAAGATCCAAATGTCTTACGGATATTAAATTTGATCCAGGTTTTGATTAAAATTTGAAAAATTAAACTTTTGTAGCTCAGAATAGAAGAAAGAAGGTTGGAAAATCTGTTTCCCGCAACGGGATCGAATCGGTAGTGAATAATGTATCACAGTTTCATTAAATCACAGTTTCCCTGGACATTAAAATTTAGTCAGTTTTGGAATAATATCGCGAGGTCTAAGTTCGCGGCGAACCACTAGTGTATGCTATAAAACCCAAAAGACTTAACACACACACCCATAATCCAATAGCATGCAATGAGCCAAATCGCAGTTAAGTAGGTATATTATAACGTCAAAAGAAACACCCTCCATGGATTTGTATGAAATTCTAGAACGTGACGTCATACTTTCAAGTAGTCAAGTAGCGGTCTTATTACGATATTCATAAATCTAAAATCATGTTCAGAATGGATATGGTTAGTGGCATTATTTTGTGACGTATTATTCTCCTAATAGTACAAAATAATTTAATTTTGATTACCTACTACCCTATTGATTGATGTCGCGGGCTATCCAAGCATTCTACACTAACATTAATTTGCTAAAGTTAACTCTAAATCTCGTAAAGGTTCCACCAAGTCATTATGGCGTAACAAGCACATAATATACATTCCTAACGGAACCACATAGCGCCGCACTTTACATAAACACCAGTGGCCGCGCTTAGCGAAACTTTAAACAAGGTGACGTAAACTATAATGCCTACCCATCGAAGTATAAACATAATTATTTGTCTTCCTTGTCGATTTATGGTAATAATTAAAACATTCAAATCTTTTATTCCTATTATTAAAATAAAGTACTCGAATTATATATGAATTATATAATAAAACCGGTATATGAAATGCAATAAATATTTTTAAGGCCTATTCAACACTTCCTTTGTCACTATTTTTCTAGTCGTGTGTGCTGCCATCTTTGTGTGCCTACTCGCAACCCCAATTTTGGGTATCTGTAACATTAACAATTATTATATTATCATTGCTATAACTATACCTACATACGATCTTGTTTGCTTGTTTGATTTTTTTTGTACAAAATACATACATTAATAAATACAGATCAAATAAATAAATAATTGTACAATGGTGGACTTATCCCAGGAAGGAATCTCTTCCAGTTCACCAAAAGTTAAATCAATGTTTACCTTTACAGT
Organism: Acrobasis consociella; assembly: GCA_963555685.1. Lineage (NCBI taxonomy): Eukaryota > Metazoa > Arthropoda > Insecta > Lepidoptera > Pyralidae > Acrobasis > Acrobasis consociella. The sequence goes on from OY743104.1 coordinate 25,604,505, forward strand.
TGACTGGAAGAGAACGCTTTTAGCGTCAAGCCTGCTAAGAAATATATTACACTAGCTGTACCCGCGGGCTTGGCTCCCAGTGGGTATTTTGGGATAAAGGGTACCCTATGTCCTTACCCGAGACTCAAACTATATCCATACGAAATTTCATCCAAATCGGTTCAGTAGTTTAATTGTGAAGAGGTTACAAACAAACAAACAAATATACAAACTCACTTTCGCATTTATAATATTATTATAGTAGGATAGGACGGGATTATTTAACCCCTTAACCAGATTTTCCAAAAATAACGGACCAATTTTTTTATTAGCAGTAATAGTAAACGCTTACAAAGGTACTAGTGCTTCTATGTCTTTTGGTTAAAAATCGTAGCAAATGGTGACATTGTGCAAAATTTAAATGCGCTGTATCCTCGTCATTAGTTGCTGATCGAAGAAAATAAATACGTATACCATACTTTTTAACTCCCGATTGTGTTATAAATTTGACGCTTATGTCTTTCTGTCTGTGGCATTGAAATGCTGGAATGGATGGACCGATTTCAATGCGGTTTTTTTAGTCAATCCCCGACAGGTCGAGTTGTAATATAAACTTTTTCAGATTGACCTGGGTCTTGGATGTTTATCTACACATGTATTTGTTATAAAATTAATATAGTATACGTTCAGTTGTACCCCATAATACTTGCGGTTATTTATTGGAAGTTAACCCTGGAAAGTTAGGGTTTTCTCTAGCAAATAATACTTAAAAATCTATCTGATAATTAATATTATCTTAAAATAAACCACAAAAAATAAAAAACAAGATTTTTTTTATGGGAGCTCCCATACATAAAAAGTAGGAGTCATTTTTTTTCTCAAATAACCCATTGTGTGGGGTTTCGTTAAATAGGCCTTTAAAAAATATGGGAAGCTTTCAAGTAACATTTTTCAATTTAGGCACCCGTTTCTAAAATATCTCTCTATCTGCTAAACGGATGTATTTATATGGTATTAGAGTATAATAACGAAGTAAAACTGTCAGAGCTAAAAAGCGGTTTACAAATTAAAAAAAAATATAGCAAGCAACTTATAAATTGTACTCGGAAAAGTAACATTTCCTACAAATTCAATAGAAAGTTATTTTTTTATGCTTTTTAGTCGTGTGAACCCAAAGTCGGCATTCGTAATTTATGAAACCCTGCTCTGCGCGTGGCTCGACACGCACTTGGCTGGTTATTTTTAAAGATTAAAGATTGGTCTCATTGAACAAGTTGTTCAGGCGGTACATTTCTACACCGAAGACAACAATGAATTAATGACTTTAAGTAGTATTAAATACTATCTAGTAATTTTATAAAACTATTTGCCCGATGCTTAGAAATAGCACAAATCATTATAATATCTAGTAAGTAGTTAGTAAAAGTAAGATATAGTACTAATAAATATAAAATCTATTCCTATTATGAAGTAAGTCATTGATACGCAATAAATTACATGTAAATAATGCAATTTCCTATATTTCCTCGTCTTTAGTGGCTTTTCAAAAGACAAACATGTATTCCGTTTGATACATAATTAATTAGGTACTCGTATTATCATACATTTTATACGTAATGTGTACAAAATGTATTGACCTGTTTAAGTGCCTGCAAAGGCATAATTAATAATAAAAAAATGAATTTTAAAGGTAACCAGTACATTACTGCAGAGGGCAGGAAGTAAGGCATTGTCGGACAAGTAGTTTTACTTAAGACTCTGAATTCCACTTCCACCGGGGCATATAGAGTGCTTTTGCCAATAAACGTGAGGAAAAATTAAAGAAATAATCAACATCGTAAATATTTACCAAAATTAACTATCGTTTACTGCAATAATACATTATTAACCAAGGGGATAAAGCAGTGTCTTCTGTCGCGGGCGAGCGCAACGAAGGACTCGAGGTTTACTCCCGAGCGGAGCGAGGATGTTAAATACGTAAATCCCGAAAGAAGCGAGGGATTTAAGACGAGTCCTGAGTGTAGCGACGGAGTTAAGTTCACCCAAGGCTGAAACAGCTTTATCACCGAGGAAAATGCTGTACTTTTCGTAAAATAAAGACAATTATCACAAGAGATAAGCATCTATTAATTAATTTTTATCCAGTTACTAAAAAATACAAAATGTTTTACGTTGTAAATAAATATAGGTTCGCAGAAAACTTGACTGTATGTGTGGGACGCAAATGGCCCTTTGCTTTTTCTTTTTGGAAAACTAAACAGCTGGTGTAAACAAACAATGACATGACTTGATTTAGTTGTTTATTTTATGAAATTGATGTGGTTTTGTGGATTTTGCAAGTGCGTGTCGGGCCACGCGCAGTGTAGGGTTCCGTAGTTGCGAATGCCAACTTTGAGTTCTTGCCACTAAAAACGTCTAAAAACTAATATCTATTGAATTTGTATGAAAATTTCTTTTTTCAAGTACATTTTATAAGTTGATCGCCCATAACTTTTTAATTTGTATACCCTACTTGGCTCTGATAGTTTTCCTTCAAACTACATTATATATGCTATAATTGTGATTTTTTTCACGTGGCCATATATAACCGTTTATCAGATAGAGGGGGGGGGGGGGGGACACTTGACTCGAACAAAAATTTGAACTTTAAACCCAAATATTTCAGAAACGGATCCCTAAATCGAAAAATGGTCTTCACAAGCTAACAATATTTTTTTCAACACACTTGTTCATAAAGTGGCTCTATGGTCACCGCAATTAGGCACATAATGACACCCATAATCAAACTGTGACTTTTTCATTGCTATTACTCACTAGTGAGTTATATATTATTTTTTTTAATTTTATTGGTCGAGTCCATAGAATTGTATGTACTTGCGTTGAGTTGCTTTGTTCTTACTAAAAGAGTTTTTATTCAAAAAAAAGATCGTGTTCAATAGAACAAACAAATTAATGTTCCTTTTGCTTGCTTATTTCATGCAACTTCTTATTTAAATAGATAATTTTAACTCGTATGTGTTTAATAAATAAAACTTTCACTCAAGTATAACTTTTGTTTTCTCTGTAATAAAAGAAAACTTTAAATTCCCCATTTTGTACGTGGCAGAAAAGGCGCAAATCTTATGCGCGAAAAAAAAACTTATCTCTTTAGTCTGTGGCCGATCGCAATGCGCGCGCATAGGAAAACTGATTAATTAGTTCCCGCTTGAAACATTTTTTACAACTCGTTTTCACTGTTGAAATTATAGTTATTTATTAATTAAAATGTCTACAAGTACTAGTTACGCAGAAAATTATTTATGTTGTACACCGCCCGATATAAGATGTGAAGCCCTTAACGTTGTAGAAAGTTTATTACCTGAAAACTCCAAGGAAAAATATCTATTAGCATACCTACCAAAATTTCATAAAATGGCAAAACAGCAAGAATACGCATTCTTTTTCAGAAAATGTGTTCATGGCGTACTTTAAAGAATTATCTTCTAAATACAAACCTAGCTCTTTGTGGTGTTTATACTCAATGTTAAAAAGTACAGTCCGAACAAAGAATGGAGTGGACTTAAAAACATACTCTAATTTGTAAGCTTATCTAAAGAGACTATCCGATGGATTTAGAAGCAAGAAATCAAAGGTTTAATCGTTAAACGATATTGAAAAATTTATAAAAGATTCCTACTGACGAAACACCAAGTACATACAATGATTGGATTTCACCTACCTACACGAATAATGAGCCATCTCAAATTACAATAGAACATGAAGTATTTCAATAAATAATCTATCTGTTGAGACCGCTATGTCATCAAAAATAGTTCATTATAATTTTACTAACTGCATATTTACTAATTGTTTCTCTAAATAAACTTTTTATCTACTAAACAAAATGAGTTTTTATTGTTAATTTATTCACAAGTGTGTTGAAAAACGTCGTATGATACACGTGTGTATTGATGATTACCGTCCTTGGCTCTCTTAAGACCCTCGCCTACGGCTCGGGTCTCAATGGCGCCGCGGCGGTAATCACCAATGTTACACACTAGTACCATAATGTACTATTAAAAGATCTATTCAACGATACCGCACTCAATGTGTTTGTCGAGAAAAAAAATATTGACCACGTCTTTACTTGTACGGCAGCTACACTGAAAAAAAATTTTTTTCCTTATTTTATTTAACGACTTTTTCGCCATAATTAATATACATATCCATGCCAAATTACAGCTTTCTAGTACTTATAGTTTCTCTGTAGGACCGTGGACAGACAGACAGACAGACATGGCGAAACTATAAGGGTTCCTTGTTTACTACGGAACCCAAAAAAAATGTATCTTTACATTAAATATATTTCCAAAAAAAAATATTGGGGGCGATGGTGACACAGTAATGGAGTAAGAATTAAAAAATAAATCTGTCTGTTTGTCTGTGTGTCTGTTTGTCTGTTTGTACACGCTTATCTCCGGAAATACTAGACGGATTCGAATGAAACTTTTTTGTTATATAGATGTTAAGCCTGGGAAACTTAAAGTGTATAAATGATTTTGGAAAATGGAACACCTGATGCCGAACCATAACAGTCCAGCTAAACTATAAGAAATACAAAAATGGCACCTTAGTAAAAGTTGTTCTGCGTGATAAGCATTTTCCAGAGACATAAAGTCCACGCGAACGAAGTCGTGGGCTTCGGCTAGTTATTAATAACATAACAGATTTTATTGATACTCGTACTACTAAATGTGACCAAAATGTCATGCAATATCTGATATTTGGTCAAAAGGTATTTTATTTTAAAAAAGTATTTTGAAAATACCTATTTTGCATTTAGCATTTGAAATACAAAACGCAAAACTATTTGGTATTTTGCATATGAAATAGTAAATCTAAAAAGTATTTTGCATTTTGTATTTAAATGCTTTTTTAAAACCATTTTGTACATCTCTGATAATAACTACATGGTTTACTGAAAAAATTTGCTTTCCCGCATTTTTTAGTGCAAAAGTAACATCCTCACTAATATTATAATTGCGAAAGTGAACTTGTATATTTGTTTGTTTGTTTTTTGCCACTTCACGCTTCAACCACTTAACCAATATAGATGAAATTTGATATGAATATGTTTAATACCCAGGAAACAAAATAGTTTTTATCCCGAAATAGTTTTAACCCACGGGGAGCGAAGCCCATGGGCACTGCTAGTAGATTATACAGCATATTTTCATATTTTCGGCAAAAATGTGATAATGTAGATTATTGTTTTTTTCTCTCGCAACGAAACTAAAGCATGTTTTCGTGAACAAAATTATAATAAAATTATAATATAATTGTTGTCATATTCATATAATATATATGTTAGAAGAGTGCATTTTTAGGGTTCCGTAGCCAAATGGCAAAAACGGAACCCTTATAGATTCGTCATGTCTGTCTGTCTGTCTGTCCGTCCGTATGTCACAGCCACTTTTTTCCGAAACTATAAGACCTATACTATTGAAACTTGGTAAGTAGATGTATTATGTGAACCGCATTAAGGTTTTGACACAAAAATAGAAAAAAAACAATAAATTTTGGGGGTTCCCCATACTTAGAACTGAAACTCAAAAAAATATTTTTCATTAAACCCATACGTGTGGGGTATCTATGGATAGGTCTTCAGAAATGATATTGAGGTTTCTAATATCATTTTATTCTAAACCGAATACTTTGCGCGAGAGACACTCCCAAAGTGGAAAAAAGTGTGTCCCCCCCCCCGTAACTTCTAAAATAAGAGAATGATAAAACTAAAAAAAATATATGATGTTCATTACCATGAAAACTACCAGCGAAAATTGGTTTGAACAAGATCTAGTAAGAAGTTTTTTTTTAATATGTCATAAACTGCAATTTACCTTTCATTGAATCAACTCAAATATAAAAATTTTAAAAAAAATACTACTACGGAACCCTTCATGGGCGAGTCCGACTCGCACTTGGCCGCTTATTTGACGGTAGCCTAACCAAATCTATCTCGTTCTTGTATAATAAAGATGTGAACTGTTTATACTTAGTATTTTATGCAACAGTTGTATAAGAACGGTCAAAAAATGCGAGTGGCGCAGGTTACGATGCGAGCCTTGGCGAGCATCGTAATTAGACGCCATCGAGCATTTTTTGACGTACTTATACAACGTTGCATACAATACTTTTTCTACGACTATATTTACTAAATAAAATACAAAAACAAAAAAAGAAAATATGAAAATGTTTGACGTATGTTTGGTAAATCAGATTAAGAATATACAAGTACCACGAAAGTAGAGACGTACACTGGAAGCAACAATCCTAACTAACTACAAAAGTAATATAAAATGACCTCAAGTACTGTTTTCCCTACGGGATAGCCAACGTAACGATTGATATTACCCCAGTGACGGCCAGTAAGAATTTGAGTACCAGTTTAAATTGTCTGTATGACAAGAATTATAAATTAAAATTGTAAAAAACATTGACTTAAACAATTGTCATGCAAGTGTTTGCTTATTAATTGAAATAATAAAGATTTATGAAGGACTAACTGCCTAGGCTTTCAATTTTTTTTCCCCTATTTTTGAATTATTCTTAAAAGCTGTTACATGGCAATCCAAATTTTAGTTGTCAAATCATGACAAATGATTTTTACTGCAAAATGGCGGATGTTTACATTCACTTCGCAAGTTTGTTTTAAATTTTTGGAAGAATCCAGAGGCAAAACTAGCAAAATGGTTGTTAAATGTGTTGGGCGCAGTTGCAAAAGTGAGGGGCATACAGGATATTATACTTTATTTCAATCGTAAGTACAAAACACCATGCATAAACTGCGCGTCATGTAAAATTGATTTTAGTTATATTTCGACTTTAATCGCAGTTATTTCTGTAAAGAGAACTGGTTATTTTGGTTTAGATGTTAATTTTGGTCTGGTATTTCCCATTTTACTTCGTCATTTGTTAAATATATAATAAGGAACGTTTCATGAAATTTCAGCTAGGGTGACAATATATCGTGAATTTATGGTCATTTTAGAAACCGGAAAGGTTCTCTCGAATGGTACTTTACACAATTTGCGTTGCGCGAAAGTTAATGTGATCGAAACGTTGTTTATTCGAATGCTGATACATTAAAACAACAAAATCACGAAGAACCTATTAAAATCTAAATCTAAATCCCAATAAATTTCTGCATAAAATATCGACTGCATAAATTTCTTTTTATCTCTATGAACTGAAAAAATATTTATTTTGATAACATATTTCTTTTCAGGTTTCCTTCTAATTCAACGGAACGTAATAAATGGTTATATATTGTGAAACTAAAAAGACCCTTTTTTGGAAAAGCCAAGATTTGTAATCTCCATTTTAATCCAACCAATTATATGGTTAACGTAAGAAAACGACTGAGACAAGGAGTGACACCATTTTTCAATGAAGTAGCAGATTGTATTGATTTATTGTTATTGTATCGTTTAACTTGCAGATTTGTAAACGCTATTGCTATTATATTAATAAATATATAAATAAAAATGATTATAATTTTATTTTTATTATTTTCTAATGATACTTTATCTTTTTGTGTTTATGTATTTTATGTAGTATACAAGAAGTTAGTAGTATACAAATATTATATATATTAAATAATAAACTTCCGTACGCGACTTCGTCTGCGTGTATTTTTTTAATATTCTCCCTAAGAAAAATGATCAAATTTCGGGATAAGAAGTATCATATGTATTATATCATACCAGGTCATTGTATGCCAAATTCCATTTGCATATTCTAATTTTCTGATCCCGATAAGTTGACAACCTAACGATGTCTTTAAAATGTCGGAATAAATTATTATAATAATAATTTTTATTTACAATTAAAATATTATAAATGAATATAAATAAAACAACTGAGTTATAGTTTCATTTTTATAATTCAGAATTCTTGTAATTGGTGGTCACCCTAATTGGAAAGAGACGGAGGGGCAAAGAAAAATTTCAAGGTCATTTCTTGTCTTTTTTTATGTCATTTGATAGAGCTTTTTCCAGTTAGTACAATACAATTCCATGACAAGTACTAATCTATATGGCTATGGTAAACTTTTTTTTTAATTAACGTCTTTTTGGTGACTATGTAAAAATTTTTTTTATGTTAGCAGTATGGTAAATCCATGGTAAATCTATACAAAAAAAAGTTTTAGGTCTATGGCTAGGCGTATTGTTTTAGTGAAATAACGACACATCTTATACCTTTAAACGAGCAATTCTTGTATGTATATATATTTATTTATAAATTTCTGTGATCTCGAAAACGGCTCTAACGATTTCGCTGAAAATTTGTATATGGGGGTTTTTGGGGGTAAAAAATCGATCTAGATTAGTCTTATGTTTGGGAAAACGCGCGTTTTCGAGTTTTCATTCGTTTTTCTTTCCACGCAGAATATGGTCGCTAATTTCGTCGCCGCGGCTGCCATCCGCTTAGCTCAGCAGTCATGGATGCTGACCGCTAGAAAGAGTGTTACGGGTTCGAATCCCACTCGGTGACTTACTTTTGTTTTTTTAATGTTCAAGTTTATATATTATTTTTTTATTTTGTACTGTTTTTAGACAAGTTTGAAAAAAGTTGTTAATGTTTGAGATGAAACCGACCGAGCTTAGCTCGGTCACCTAGGTACTGTGCTATTATGAGGCATAGAGTATAGACTTTTTTCTGCAATTCTATCAATGTTCTTATATTAGTGTTGAGAACCATTTAAAAGACTGTTAACAGTACAGGAGTAGAAAAAAAATATTTTATTTAGACCGTCAACAAGATACAAAAATAATGAAATCATATTTAACTTACTTTGGGGCCAGCTCAATCAGTGTAATTTGTCCGTATTTAATTAGTTATTTATTTATATTTTTTGTTTAGCAAAGTAAATAAAATTCACAAAGATGTCCCGGAGTGGGGGTGATTTACTTTGGTTAACAATCGTAGCCAATCGTGACGTCAGGCGAAATTTAAATGCGCTGTAAGAGAAAAATATGTGTTCCATACTTTCTGATTATCGAACTAATTAACCAAAAAAAAAGTTTTTTTTTACACATTCCTACATCGCTTTTATTTTCGCTCAACAAAATCTTATTGCTGTAAACGCGCGATTCTTATAATTAATTATACATGTCTTAGAAATAGTTTCGACCATATCTATCAATTTTGGTTATATTATGTAGGTACAAAAGTATGTAGATGGTTTCCGGGACGAAAAAATTAATTTTCGATATTTTAAACCTAAAAGGCTGAAGTTGTACGACGCCAACAATTTTTGTAAGTCGATTATATTTTCATTATTTTTAAATTCAAATGTGAAAGCAATCCTATTTTTAACCGACTTCTAAAAAGGAAGACGTTGTCAATTCGTGTATGTTCCTCGATTACTCAAAGACATCTGGACCAATATGGATTTTATTGTTTAAAAATACGCGTTAGGTAGACTTTTTATACTTTAAATTAGTCTTAGTAGTAGTTAGGGTAGTTTGGTGTAGAAGTCTGTTTTTAGTTTTGGAAAAATATTTATTTGAGCTTTGTAGTTAATAATAATAATACTAATAGCTAAATCTAAATAATGAAATAATAAATAAGAAAAGGCCCTGCTTACGTGGATTTTTTCACCATTTCCTTTTTATTATTTGCAGTCCTATTATGTACTTCAAAGGAGCGATATAAAATAAGTAGGTATCTCGGAAACGAACGTAATGTGAGGGCTTCGGGGAAATCTTCGATCATGATTCTATAGGTTTTATTATCAGAAGAAGTTAACTTCGGAGCTCGGTCGCCCAGGTAACGGGCCTCCTTGTTATTAAGAACCACATCTCTCAGACCAAATAAAAAACCTATGCTTACATGCGTGAAAATGAAAAAAATACAGCGTGAATAAGACGATATTCTGTTGTTACAAGTTGGTTATCAACGAGATTGCCAATTTAACATCACAGAATAAAATAATATGTAGTTTTACATGTGCGTTAGTTATTTCATTAAATATAAATACCTATGTATGCTGAATTCATAATTACTTGTGTATTAAACTAATATTGAAATAAAGAATATAAACTAAATATATGCATATTATTATCTGGAATTAAAAGGAAGGAAAAGGCAAACTAACAATATACCTATAATGCAGGTTGAACAAATTTTTTGGAGCAAGTACAGTTAATGATACTAAACTATCTTCTATGAAAAAAATTAAAAATTGATACAAAAAATGCAGTTTCTCCCATATAAAATCCGTTTGACCGAGCGCTAACTTATATGGAAAGCCAAATACTTTTTAAGTTTTCGTTAATTGATTTTATGGAAAGTAGTTCAGATCATGGACAGGACTTACTCCGAAGATTTAAAGTCACCTTGTATTTCCTTGTAAGTATGGGATAAAATACGCCGTCGGTGGAGAAATGTTCAAAATGAATGAAACAATGGTTCAAAATTATGAACTGAATTGCCCCTTAAAATATCCGTATTAAATTAAAAAGCACTTTGTATAACTTCAGACTTCTGCACCCCTAAGCCCCAAGGTCTCCTCAACAAAAGGCCCAACTATTATATTACTAGCTGTGCCCGAGGGGTCCGCTGCCCGAAGAGTTACCCCGGGTCTCAAACTATATAGCAAAACCATATTTCATCTCAATCGGTTCAGTAGGGTTCAGCTGTTCTTTAGTTATAAATAGTGTAACTAACACGACTTTGTTTTAAATATTAAAATTAGTATATAAATTAGTATCTGAAAAAGTTAAATTTTATTTGAATGTATCTTCACCAAATATGTAAAAAAAAAAATGACAAACTCACATAATATGGGAAGCACACGTCTTGGCTGCGGCCGGCTAGCTGCTGCATTGCATCTGAACTTGACACTGAGTCCTCCCAGAGCTGTTTTGGTGAACAATGGCGGTACCTATTATTTACTACCCTTTGTGCACCCGTCGGGGCACGTCACACAGGAGTCCTTTTAGCGATGCACTTAGGGTTATCAGATAAGTCAGACACGCGTTAAAGAAAATTAGAAAAATATCGGAATAGGTTTGTAATATAAATATTTTAATTTAGTTCTCACACTGCCGTTTTAGAGTGCCTTTAGTGGTATTTATAATGTAATTAGACACAAGTCTATTGACATGATTTAGATTCTTGCCCAGTAAATAATTTACCGCGGTATATCATTATTTATTAAAATAGGTCTAATCAATCATAGTAAATACAACTATCAGAGCTCCAAAAATCGGTAGCATTATATTACGTTGGTTTTAGGAGTGAAGTCTAAAATTAAAATACCCTCAATATTTTTTCCGGAATGTTCCAGAAAATTCAGTAAGTACATAAGGCAATTAGGCAACCCTATTTGCACTATCGATGACATTGATAACTCCCACACATTACCCGTATGTATGGGAATTCAAAGCCTAGGCTATTGTTGTTCTAAAATCATATTCTGTTTACAGTCTATCCAATGTAACAATAGATTTTAGTTGACAACTACACAATGTAGCTGATTTAAAAATAATACTAAATATTTTTAATATATTTTTAAGACAGTCTTTTATTTTGAGTGTGTCATTCGCCATTCTTGTTCTTCATCGCCGACCTGCGTATCCTCAGACGACATTTTTGGATGTGGTCTATAGGACAGCATGGCAGTGGGTTGACCATATAGCCAGAATATGACAGGATTAATGGGATAAACTAGTCAATGAGGATGCCAAATGGAAAGCGCCAGCGTCGCCGGCCCCGGACATAAGAGACGACCTCAAATTTAAGAAAAGCTGGTTCATTATATTTATTATGCACCCCTTCTTTCTTCGGCCATCCCTACAATATACCTACAATGGGGCGGGGCATAATTAAATTTTGCCCTTACTAAAAAAGACCTTCCTAGACATTGTGCTCGTTTTAAAAGAAGCCACTCTTCTGCACTTGCGCTTGGGAAGCGGCACAAAAAAAAAGGTTTTCAATCGGGTATCGGTAGGTTTGATGAACAAGATTTGCTAATTTTTAAACGGTCAACGATATCATCATCTGCATAAACACATCTGGGTGTAACTGAGTAGATTTTTTCCTCAAAATGTTTGAGGAGATTTTTAGTAAGTATTTTTCATCTTAACTCGTTTTAGTTTTTATCCTGAATTTAAAAACCAGCGCTTTTCGGCTTTTTAGTAGATTAGGCAAAATTGAGAATAGATTTGGTTTGTTGTTTTTCTTGTGTGTAAGTGGCCAACACTGGTGTGAGTGTGCGTCTGGCAGGATGTTTGGCACATCTGATCGGTTTGGCTGCTTACAAAAAGTATTGAAGTAGTGTAGTAGGGCGTCTAAGTAAAACAACAGATGAACGACGACTGGTTTATTGAGCAAAAGCTTATGTCTACCTTCACAATGTTTATTTATTAATTAAGTACCCACAACAGTAGTTGTTAGAATAATCCTTGCTAATATATAAATTCACGCCATTCAACCAGTAAACCGATTTAGATGAAATTTGGTATGGATATAGTTTGACACCCGGGAAAGGACACAGAGTAGATATTTTTTATTCCAAAATTAAAACAAGACGCGGAGCCCGCGGGCACAGCTAGTTACACTAATATTATAAAGACGAATAAATGCAGCCAGTATAATGGGCAGCTTTGAGCCGGATACAGTTCGGAGTGGCATTTTTGACTAGTGGCATATTTATTGACACATTTTGTAAAAAATATATGTTTGTAAAGACGAAAGTTTGTATTTATGTGTATACGTTTTTTACTTCTTTACGCGCAAACAGCTGGACCAATTTTAATAAAATTTGGTAGTATGCAGGAATCTGGCACCCTGGATTAACACATAGAATTTTGGCGCGGGTAACACCGCGGGGCGCGGCTAGTATAATTTAAAAATCAGGCCTGAAACTGATACTTAAAGAGACGTAAGCTTTTACTTTATTTATTTATTTAGAGAAACAAACAGGTTCAAATATTTCTCATATGCATTAGACAGTTTAGGCCCCCAGTACGTATGGGCCCTGTTATCAAACCAGCGAATATGTGTAAACTGAAAGTTCATACTAACACTACTCAATCGCAAACGAATGATTGGTAAGAAACTGAGGAAGGTGTAGCAGTTCTGCGGCTCTCGGTCCACCATGTTAGGTAAAAGATTCTCGTAACATTTTGATGCAAAAGACAACAATGCGGAAAATTTGGCCGGCGTCCACAAAAAGTGGCTGTGAAAGGGTATTTGTAACCATCGAGCTCCGGAACAAGCAATTTAATTAAAGTACATTTTTTGGTTATGTTTTGACTTAGATGCACTATCACGTTTTGTAACGGCATAGACAAACCCTAGGGCCATAAACCAATAGCTGCCCTTAGCCTGATCGGCCGACGTGAAGTTTGGAAAGGGAATAAAAAGATGGGTTACTTATACTAGCCCCCAATAAGGAAGAGATAAAAAAATAAAGATTTTTATAGCTGCTTTTTGGTATTTGACAAAGCTTGACGACTGTCATCTAATGAGTACTGCCAGGATCAACGGGTTATGTACCTTCCGAAGCACGGAGGAACTCAAGGAATTTTTATGCTACTTGTTCGTTTGTGATCTCTTTTTTGCACAAATATCTTAGGACCCATTCACGTTTAGACCACTAAAGGGGTGGGTTACTTAACCTAAGAAAGCGCTATAATACATTCACCCGCTTCGCCACCAACCTCTTCTTTAGTTGGATTCCAATTATAAGTACTATTATTTTATGTAAGCCCAAAAAAATTAAATATGTGTAATAAATGTTTAAATAACAATAAATAAAATTTAAAAAAATAGCTGAATTGCATCGTCCGAGACCCCGCGATTTCATGGCAATTTAGTGCCCTCAATTGTTTCCAATCGTTTAACATGGAGAATAGAGGTAAGGAAGCACCATCATATCTAATAAATAGGAACAGTTTCAAAGTGTCCAGCTGAAAGCAGTTTATAGTAATTTTAAGAGTAGCAAGAGTGTATGTTATTTACGTGATATTAACATTTAAATTGAATGTATTGCGTCTACTGTTAAAACCTCTTTCAAATAAAAGAACATTTGTGCTGTAAAACATTTATCCGAGCAGGCTTAAATTAATTTTTAATTTAGAAAAATTGTGTTTTATACTTTCGGCTGCTGTAGGGCCACTGTAGTTGGTGTCGAAAACATTTGGAAACCATAGATAGTTCTCCTTAGTTCTACCCTCCATAATACTGAGTTACATAAATCTTGTCATTCAACTAGATGTGATAATGACTAAATAATGCAGTGTATTTTTTAGGTTTTTGAATGATAGACTAAATCACCCCTTAAAAATACGTATACTTAGTGCTTGTCGGGCCACGCGCAGTGCAGGGTTCCGTAGTTGTTAATGCCGACTTTGAATACCTACACGCCACAAAAAACGTCTAGAAACTAATTTTCTACTAAATTTGAATTAAATTTTCTTTTTCCTAGTACTTTTATAAGATGGTCGCTTATAACTTTAATTTGTATACCCTTCTTAGCTGAGATAGTTTTACTATATGTATACTACTGCTGTGAATTTTCTTGTGTCATTTTATAACCGTTTAATATGTAGATATAGGGGGACACTTGACTTGAAAATTTGCAATGCATATAAAACCAAATATTTACGGAATTTTAAACAACAACGGTTCCCTAAGTCGACAAATGATGTTCACAACTTACCTACAACATTTTTAAAGATACCTTAAACGATAGGTAAGTCAGGAAAACAAACTCCCATTGCAGCTAGCTAGAGGAGCTACTTAAAAAAAACCCATGATTTTATTTTACCACTTTTTCAGCATGATTAGTATACATACCATGAAGTTAGAGCTCTTACTTTATGATAGATACCGATACCAAATGACATCTTTCAAGTACTTATAGTGTCTGAGTAAAACCGCGGACGGACATAAAACTCTTTATTGTACCAAAGACAAGACAAAAATTTTAGTTAGAAGTAGAGAACAGTACAAAGGCGATCTTATCCCAGCTAAGGATCTCTTCCAGTCAGCCTAAATTAAAGTGCTTTCCCTATTTGAACTCAGTCAACTCCAGTCTTTGATTCCGAACACTAATTTCACTTCATCATATCTATGAATGAACGAGAAATTAATAATGGGATGGTGTAGTATTATAGTAAAATATAAATATAACGACACATAGAAATAATGTATTATAAGTAGTAATCGTTTGATAAACGTAAATAACAACGCCGGTGTATCGAAGTATACTCCGCTTGCTCCTTCAAATAAGATAAAAACCGGCTAAGTGCGAGAGTAGCTCACGCACTAAGTTCCATACAATCTATAAAAAATAACGTTTTTTGTATGGGAGCCCCTCCTTAACATTTATTTTATACTGTTATTAGTAGGTATTTATTGTAACCGCGCCCCAGAAATACATCATGTGTGAAAATTTCAACTGTCTGTCTGTCATTTCAACTTGTCTGAGTGAAAATTTCAATCACGGTTTATGAGATACCTGGTGACAGACAGACAGACAGACAGATGGACAGATGGACAACACGGTGTCTTACTAATAGGGTCCCGTTTTTAATCTTTGGGTATGGAACCCTAAAAAAGTGCTGAATCTTTATACGAGGCGAACTTAATTTTGCTTAAACTTTCTACTTACTACATACTGAGATATTAGGTGAGAAATGTATGTAGGCGTCATAAAGGTACACGTGAATTGGTTACGATTTAACATATTCTGCCAAAAGGTATAAATACTCTGTTCGACGTATTTCCCCTTGATAATTGAATTTCTTTTTCGTACCTGACAATGGACGTTTCGATGGTCCAGCAATATTCTGAAAGTACATCCCAATAACAAAATATTTTCAGTGAAAAATATTTTTCTGTCCCTTCGTTTGGAAATTGCAAAAGCGGCTGCCCACGCAGGTATCTCATTTTTTCATATTTCCCTTTGCCTGGAAACTCTAAAAGCGGCTGCCCACGCCAGGTAACTCATTTTACACAATAACTTAGTTATTGACTCTTAATAAAGTGCATTTTAACATTCGAAAATTAAAAGATATTCAATCAGAGTTTTTATTTTAGTATTGACTTTAATTTTAAATTTTCTTCTTTCTGTCTCAAATCCTCTATTAAAGATCGAAGAAACTACAATAAAAAGTCCTATCAGCTGGTTACTCCATTGTCTAAACAACGATGTGTTAAGTGTGCACATGAATTAAGAGTTCCATTCCACACACCTTGCTTGGGCGGCGCCGGCGTCTCCTTGCTGTCAAAGAAGGTTAGGGCGAAGTTTTCGCAGGGCTCAATGGTCAGCGGTTGCGGTGCGCGTACGCATGTGGCGGGCGGGCGGCGGCTCCACACGTCCATATTCCGCACATATCCGCCGAAGTCGCGCCGTCGCCGTCCGGCTATCGTCGCCACGGACCGAGCACTGCAAGCTTTCCTCCGCCTCGCCGAGCTTAGCCTCCGAAAAAACACGACCGGCGCCCGCGCACCGCGCCGCTAAGGGGAGCAGTGAGAGTTTTGGGATTCAGTATACGCTTTTTTGTCCAATTAGATACGTATTTATGCACGGTGCTGACGCGTGACTTGGGCCCGCCGGATCACAGATGTACATATCTCACGGTGATAAATATTTGCAGTACCAAATGCCATGTTTTTTGCAAAAGGGACAGAGAATTTTGCTTGAGATATCAGTAGGTACTCGCCTTTTCTTTTTATCTGATTAAATACTCGATTCTTGAAGTCACGTTTTCAGAATAAATTCTTAGAAATACGTAAATGTGTACCGTTAGCTTTGGTGGGACGCCACTCGCCGCATTGATAAACATAATCGGTAAAGCGACTTAATGTTTTTGTAAACATGCTGTAGGTAGGTATTTTATTTTAATTATGTGCCTTCAAAGATGACTCATGGTTTCCAATAACTTCAAATAACTTCCAATAGCGTAATAGGAAACACGCTTATCTGTTTAATTTTGATTTCGATCCCAGTATTTTTCATTGTATTTGTCCCGTAATCAAGTTGGCCGTATATTTGACAAGTTTTACAACCGGGCACCGCTTGATGTCAGCTTTTTATGGGAATGCAATAGCTATACGAAATATTTGTGACTTAGCTTGGTCGCCTTTTACGATATCCAGAGGAAGAAGATAGGTTGGTGCTATCTAGAAACCACATGACACATTCCTTCATCTATAGAATACCTATATAGTTTATCATTTCATGTACTTACTTTAGATCATTATTCGCCCAATACTGTTAGATATCTCACAATATTCATGATATTTTTTTATCTGTCAGTGTCAACTTCAGTAGAGTGGGCAGTAAAAAAAATTCTAGGTCTATCCAAGTTTTAAAGTTAAGAAAATCGACAGTAAAGTCTACTTTTTATATTACAACTGACTTTTTAATATACGAGAAACCAGATGCTTTCGAAAATTTTGTTTGCGATTTCCATTGTTGACATCATCAAATTTCTTGCAACCTTGCTCAGGTCGTCGACCACCTCACAGGTGCGTGCCCTACGCCGGATGCACACCGAAATCTTCCAATCGGTAGTTTTGGAAATCCTTGAGGCCTGTTCGGTCGCAGTGGAAAAGCTGTGGCTGATATGACAGCAAAATTTAGTAAGGTTTACTTTCTTAGGTTTCCTAAATTCTTCAGCATCGACGGATCTCCTACACGGTCGCATATACAGCCACATTACCCAACTCCATAATAATATTCAATAGTTACATTTTTTGTCCCCTGAATTTATATTTGGTTTCCGTTTGCTGTTTCTGGAATATCTTACATAATAATATCGCATGACGTTTAATATAAAGATAAAATTTAATATACCTACCTAAACGAGGAGAAATTTAGAGATTTTAACGTAGACCCTATGTGTTTTATATTCGATCCTGCTTTATCTACACACCAAAACGTGTTGACGTATTTAAAAATACCTATTTAAAAATAGTAATTCTATTCGAACACAATAGGCAATTATCCTATGATGAAAATGTAAATCAAAATCTTGTTAGCTTATCAGAAAACATTCTTTTAAACCATTTTAACCAATTTATTATTTAAAAATATGTATGATTTTTATAATAAATCATAAATAAAATAATTGAATTTTCACGTTTGACCACGTGACTGAAAACGCACGGGATTGGCTGAAGCAAACGTGACGTAACCTGCTTGTAAACAGTAATGTCAGTCGAAGATTTGTACGGAGTTTTAGCGTTTTTATTCGTTTCTAACAGTGTTCCTAGTGTTCCTACCTATTTGAGACTAAAAAGAAGAAATTACCTTAATTAATATAAGATGGAGACCAACTCCGTCAAAGCTAATAGTGGAAACCTCCCTAGAATAGACGCGATCATGGTCGGATTATTTTTTTAAAAACAATCCTTATACGCTGCCGAATTAAATAAGCGGCCAAGTGTGAGTCGGACTCGCCCATTAAGGGTTCCGTAGTAGCAAATAACATAATATAAAAGTCTTGTAGTATGTTTTCTTTTAATTTTTATATTTGAGTTGATTGAATGAAAGGTAAATTGCGGTTTATGATTTATGACGTATAAAAAAAACTTCTTACTAGATCTCGTTCAAACCAATTTTCATCATTCTCTATTTTACAAGTTACGGGGGGGGGGGGGGACACACACTTTTTTCCACTTTGGAAGTGTCTCTCGCGCAAAGTATTCGGTTTAGAAAAAAATGCTATTAGAAACCCTAATATTATTTTTGAAGACCTACCCATAGATACCCCACACAAATGGGTTTGATGAAAAATAAATTTTTGAGTTTCAGTTCTTAGAATGGGCAACCCCCAAAATTTACTGTTTTTTTTTCTATTTTTGTGTCAAAACCTTAATGCGGTTCACACAATACATCTACTTACCAAGTTTCAACAGTATAGGTCTTATAGTTTCGGAAAAAAGTGGCTGTGACATGCGGACGGACAGACAGACAGACACGACGAATCTATAAGGGTTCTGTTTTTACCATTTGGCTACGGAACCCTAAAAACGTTAAAACAGCAAAGTAAGTATTACACTAAATGTTACAAAATATCCTTTTCAAGTAATTAAATAGATTAGAATATGTATAAGAAGGTTGTTTTGTATTGTAAACATTTTAGGTTATGTTTACAAATTGTTACATTCGATTCTGTAAGTTATTAGTTACAAGTTACAACTCATCTAAAGCTAACAAAAATTATTCTTTTAACTTCTCTTTTATTATAACAAAGTACTTTTAAAAATTACAAAGACAATATGTACTTACAATCCAATTTATTCCATATAAAATCAACCACTATGTAAGTGTAACCTACCTACCATAGGACATATTATCTAACCTCAAAATATAATGCAAGGGAAGATTATTACGAAAATACGAAATCGTAAATTGTGTAGGAACTATATGTAGGGTAAGATAATAGAATTTTATAATTACGTTAAAGTGATCTTCACACATGAAAACATAAGTACTTGCTGTTATATCTTGCGGGTTTCTACGAGCGAGTATTAACCACTTTTTCCGCATCTTAGCGTCCTTCGGAATGCTCAAAAACATTTTCTCCGGTATTTTGATAGATGTATTAGTACATTGTGGCACTATGCACCATTTATAAGCCATTTTGAAATAGTAAAATCTTAAAAGTTAATAACCAACCAAGCGTAGCAACTACAACGTTTTTACAGGCAGGTGACGTCATGACAACAAGTGACATTCATTTATGGAGTCTATAGCGTTTTGGCGGCTAGATTATTTTTTTATACTTTTATGCTGATTTGAAAAGAAAGGAAAGAAAATCACAAAGAAATATCCAGATTGCAAATGTATTATATTATAATGAACAATATGACATATTTTTCAAAAGATCATAGAGATCTGTGGCTCTCCCAAAGTACGTATAGTAGTAATAGTTAAGTCCGCCATTTGTTATAAGTATATTTGTACTTTGGAACAATAAAGTTTGATAAAATAAATAAATAAATAATAGTAGTACTAGAACTTACGCAAGTAAAGGGACCCGAGATGTGGTCCGCACTTGGATAGGTGACTTCTAGTACTTGTACTGTTATGTATTCTGTGCTTCTAGCGACAAACAGTATCTCGAGCTCTTCCTTACTTTAAAGATAGTTAAAATCTGACACTTCCCTATTCAATGGAGAAAATGCATGCGATAGCCGCAAGAAATAAATCATTGCTGAAAAGCATGTAAGTATATGGTGTAGATAATAAATATTAAAAATAGCTAGTACATTAAAACAACTCAAACGCGCCTTTTAATAAAATATGACGTCAAAGTCTGCAATATCCGCCGACATCGCGTTAGAAAAAGAAACTTCTTGTCAACAACTTAGTGTCAATGCATGTTTTTCTTTCTTGGGTACGTTTGATACATGTTTGATATTATCAGTAGAATAAAAGTAAATATTCGTCCAAGTGCGTGTTGATTCACGGGCAATGAAGGGTTCCGTAGTTGCAAATGCCGACATTGAGTTCACGGGACGAAAACAGGGAAAAAATGTCTATTAAATTTGTATGAATTTTTACTTTTCCGAGTACAATTTATAAATTGGTCGCCAGAACATGAAACTTTTCTACGCACATTAATAAGTTTATCTATGGTTTAATCAAGACACAACTTTAAATGATATCATCGTTTCCTTTCAAATAATTTATTTCAAAAAGTTAATGTGTAAACCATACTTAGCTCTAATAGTTTTCTTTGTAATATTTACTACTGCCGTGAATTTTTTCACGTGTCCATATACTACTACTATATACTATACGACCGTTTAGTAGATAGCGGGGGGGTGGGAACAATTTACCAAAATGTGCACTATAAAACGAGAAAAAAAAACTCCCACTGTACATGTATTATGCTATAATTTTTTTAATGGTTTTAATTTACCATTTCCTTACATCATTTACCGTTTGTTAAAAGTTCCCGCGCAATATTTGCCTATTTTCAATATTTTTGATTCAATTCAAATAAGAGTCAGTAAGATAAATAATGAGCTGAGCGTTATAATGCATCAGTTGTAAAATAAAAAAATGAGTTAATACCTATTGCAGTTTCCTTACCCAAACCAAAACACCCGAAGGCCAACATAAGCAAATCCAAGAGGAATGATAGCGATCCATCAAATCCGTCAAAATCAGAACGAAAATAAAAAGGTTAAATTCTCTAAAAATCATCAGTTCTGTTCACGAACGGGATTGCTTTAAAAAACGAAAACGCGACAATGTGCGACAACAATCGGTGCTCTGGCGTCAGCGCACAAAATACGAATAACAAATGAGACTTGAAATTCAATAAGTTGTGAAGGTTCCACCCCGGCTATATATGTCACCGTTAACCGGGATTTATCATGATCTGAATTTATAAACAGACATACTGCCCACCTGATAACAAGTGAAAGAAACAAATGTTTAGTTCGGCATAATTAAACTTGACAAAGTCATTTTAACTCGCTTAGAAGAAATACGTATGGACTAATTAATTATAAAAGCGATATTACCTAATTACTCGAAAAAAAATTAAATACTAATCCAGTAGTGGACGTTATGCGACTGAAATGATGATGATGATGACTCAAAAAAATAACTAAAAAGAAATAAGCTTTCTCCTTCTGAGTCAGTCAGGTACCTAACGTAATCTTAGCTATGAAACTTTGGGGAAGAATACGAATCCAATGACGGGTGCCATTGGATTCGTATTCTTCCCACACACTTCAAAATCGGTCAATCCGTTTAGGCTATAGCTACACAGACACACATACATAACCAACACATACATGTGCGCGATCGAACGTCATTCCAGCCTTCATAACAAACTTAAGGGTCCCCCGACCCTAGACCAAAATACAACTTTCCATACAAACGTAGTCTACGTTTTATTTCAAAACGACATGTCCGATTTGGGCAAAATTTTGTAATTTCAAAGATATTGCAATTATCTAGGTTTATATTTAGTTTCCGACAGTAAAAATATGAACTTGAAATAGAATATAGTGTTTTATATCATATTTGACCATTAGTATGGGAAACTTCTAAATCGTTATATTTTCTTTCCAGTTCATAATTTTACTATAGGAAACCCAATATAACCCTAGATAATTGCAATTTCTTTACAATTACCAATTTTTACCGGAATCTGACATGTGGTTTCAAAATTAAACGTGTACTACGTTTGTATGGAGAAGTCTAGGATCGCCGGACTCTTAAGCATGTAAGTAACTGTGGCATTTAACTCACAAATCTATAAAGGTAACTAAAGAATTGCAACTTATTCACACGCCGCTAGTGTGAACCTTATAAACCCCATGTGACAGACATTTTGAAAAAATTGCAGAGTCTGAATCGCTAATCGAACCTGCTCACAAATTTTCACGAGAAGCAGTTGAGAATATTGTTTTGCCAATCTCGAAACTGGGGCGCTTCGCTCGCTTTATCAATTAGTAGTATGGTGACGAAGTAATCAGATAAGTCCACCTACCATCTAATATTATTATACTATTTAATCAATACCGTCTGACTTATTTTTGTAACAGACCGAGCGCAGTGTTGCCTGGCGTGAATCAATTAGAGACAAGGTGTTGCGGACAGAATAGCTAGCTATATGTATATTGTAAATAGATAAGCAAATTAAATAAAGATATTTTTCCCATACGGTAAAGTTAGGGCTTTTTAGTGTACCTAGGTATATATAGGATAAATAGATGTAAATATAGGGTGCCTAGATATATCTACCTGTTGTATATGTACTTATATTGAGTAAATGAGTTATGAACTGGGTGTAACATTTATTTCCCTGGTACAAATTGTAGCGTCTAGCAAAGGTATATAGTGCTAAACGTGAGGTAAATAGGTATTCTAAGGTGGTTGGTCATGGAATTTCCTTACGAATTTGTAATAGGTCTTGGTAATTTTGGGGATTTCCATGGCCACGCCCCTTGTGAGGTAACCGACATTGTAAAGTGGAGGGGATATATCTAGGCACACCTACCCTCTTTTAGTTTGAGATTTTTTGTGGCTCGAATGTATAAATATAAGGCAGGCTCGAGTAGAATTGTACTTCAGTGTCATTGTGAGCCTAGTGGAATAAACAAGTGAAGAGAGAAAAGTGTTTTCATTGTGCACGACCTGCAGTCCACCGTGCTACCAGCTGAGCAAAGGAACTCGGAGAAAATACCGCACTGGTTTCCGTCGGTAACAGAAATTCGTGGTCCTCCGATCCGGATTTGAAGAATCCCGTGGTCCTGTCCGATCAGGATTTGAAGATTTCAAGAGGCCAGGCGCGTATGCAGTAGGCTTTCCCAGGAAGGGAGGCGCGTTTTGGTGAAGAAAAGGCTCTCACAGTGACATTGAAGTGCCACCCCGCACAGGTGTCTACGACTGTCAACCGTTATATTTCTTTGACATACCGTTTCATTTGATTTTGTGCGGGTGTGCATTTCTTGTTGCGTGGTACAACGCGGGTTTACCTGCGGGTTCGAGAAATTCCGGGCCTAACGGTGCCAAATCCGGGGTTTCTCGGGCTAACGCCTTACTGGCGGTGCAGTGAATCGGGCTACACTGCCAACTACCAAGTTGAATAGTCCGCTACGCCGATAAGGTTTGTGTTCGTGAAGGAGCCTCCTGGTGGGCACAGCCGAAGGTTGGCGGCGTTCCTCCGTCAACCCGAGCATCTGGATCGACACGTAACCCTCTATCGGGTAGTTCCTACCTATCCTATCCTGCACGACCATCCATCCTCGGCTGGGTTCACCGCGGTAGTATACCCGACCGGGATTGTTAGTGGTAGGGACCGTTAGGGCTTGCAAGTGCGAAGAACGACGATGCCCAAGACACGGAGCCAAGCAGGGAAGACGGAAGGCAGCCAGGACGACGCGAGGAGGAGGCTGACATTCGACGAGCCACCAGCCTCGCCATCAGCTACTACGGACGCAGTACCCCCCACCACTGAGGGATTTCACCGACTACCCGCAGAAACTGATACCACCAGAATGCAACCAAACCAAGAAGACACGACAAAGGGAGATACTATGACACACTACGCACCACGAAGAGCCGCATCGATTAGGTCAGGGGCGTCGAGCATAGCGTCTCGAATTCAGCAAGCTGAACTACAAGCAGAGGAGCGATTAGCCATGCTGAAGAAAAAACAATTGGAAATAGACGCCGAGTTAATAAGAAAGAGATTAGCCGTCGAGATTACTTCAATTAGAGAAGAAGAAGGACAAATTCCGCCTGTAGAAGCACAGGGGAATGTACAAGAGCGCATCAACGAGTGGCTTCACCAAAGTATGGAGGGGAGACCACGAGAAAGAGCAGACGTGCCATCGACATCGCAGTACCTATCGGACGTTCGTCAGGCAGGGGCAGGACGAAAGGATCTGGACCGGGACGCTGTGATGGAAGAACCGCTACGGTGTGAAGGACGCTTGCCCTCACCAAGAAGGGGGCTGGATAGGGGCGATCCGGAGGCGAGGCCGAAGTCTACGCCGAGCCGTGAGCGAGGGATCGATCGACTGGCAGATGTTTTGGAACAGATGACGCGACAGAGGCCCGCACCTAGGCAGGCCCATGAATTACCGATCTTCAACGGAGCGCCGATGGATTGGTTATCGTACAAGGCGGCTATGAGAGACTCGACGGAACTGTACAAGTTTACAAAAGCTGAGAACCTCGCTCGATTACGCACGAGTTTGCGCGGCGAGGCGAAAGAAGCAGTGGCTGCGCTTTTATTCACCGCGACCGACCCGGAGCAGATTATGAGAACATTAGAGCAGTGCTTCGGGCGACCGGAAGTGATAATAGATCGCACGTTGGAAGACATAAAGAAGCTGCGCCCACCCGGGGCGACCGCAAGCGAGTTTAATAGTTTCGCGATAAGAGTGCAAAACATCGTGTGTACATTGAACACGATTGATAATAGGGGCTACTTACAAAATCCCATGATTGCAAGAGAGATAGTAGAAAAGCTAAGTCCTCATGTGAAGTCAAAATGGACCGACTACGCACAAGCGAACACGACGGCTGAGCCAGACATTGTCGTTTTGTCTAGATTTCTGATGGAGGAAGCAGACCGCGCTTTACGCTTTGCATTCAACACGCCGAAGTTATCGACTGCGCCTGACAAGAAACATGAGCAAAGAAATACAGGCCGAGTGCGCCGTCCAGTGCCAGTATATGCGACGGATGAGGAGTGCATCTGCTGTGGAAATAAACATTTAACAGCAAACTGTTACAAACTCAAGCAAATGTCAGTGAATGAAAGATGGAGCTGGGCCAAGCAAGAGAAAGTCTGTTTTCGTTGCCTAAGCGCTAAGCACCGGCATGAAAAGTGCAAGCAAAAGAAATGTGGAATGAGCGGATGTACGATGCCACACCACGCGTTGCTACACCACGAAAGGAAAGAGACGGCGAATACCGAAACAGTGGCTTCGATCGACGTGAATAATAGACAGGTGCTGTTAAAGATTTGCCCAGTCGAACTGCGTGGACCTAAAGGTGTGTTTTCCACCGTGGCGTTATTGGACGAAGGATCGTCGACAACAATAATAGATGAAAAGCTAGCCGAAGCTTTAGGTGCGGAAGGAAATGAAGCCGCATTCGCCGTGCGCAGTATCAACGGCCACGCAGAAATACATGGCAGCCGTCTCGTCAGTTTACAAATCCTAACGACAGAGGGCGCTTATGATATACGAGCGCGCACTATGAGAGACTTGACGTTGAGTCGCCAAAGAATAGATAAAAGATTATTACAATGCGCTCATCTCAGAGAAATTGAAAAGGAGATATGCACTAGTGAGATGGAGCCGAAAATATTAATTGGGTCGGACTATTGGGATTTAATAGTTACTAGGAGATTGTTAGAAGGCAAGCGGGGGGAGCCCGTTGCCTCATTCACGAAGCTAGGATGGATTATCCACGGGTCGGCACCGCGAATGATAGAGCGAGATGGCGAGATTGTATGTCACTTGCAAAGAATGAGACGGAGCGATGCTGGCGATTCGCTGAATGAATTAGTAAGAAAGCATTTCGCGATTGACGCGATAGGCATTGAAAAAAGGAAAAGCTCGCTTACGCCGTTAGAACAGCGGGCAGTAGAAATTTTTGAGAAAAATGTACAATTGGTAGATGGTCGTTATCAGGTGGCCCTACCATGGAAAGACGACAACGTGGTTATGCCGCCAAGTTATGGTCAAGCCATGAGAAGGCTAAAGGGCATTGAGAAAAAAATGGATAGATGCCCAGTGTTTAAAGAGAAATACACAGCGCAGATTGAAAATTTATTGATAAAAGGATACGCCGTTCCGGCGGACGGTACCGAGGAGAATAGTACAAAGCTATGGTACCTACCACACTTTGCGGTCACGAATCCGAATAAACCTGAAAAGCTGCGGCTAGTATTTGATGCGGCAGCCAAGATGGACGGCGTCACGTCTCTCAACACAGAGTTGTTGGAGGGCCCAGATTTACTAAGGAGTTTACCAGGAATATTATGGAGATTCCGAGAAGGATGTATAGCCGTACATATGGATATTGTAGAGATGTTTTTGAGAATACGAATTGAGCCGACAGACAGACCCGCTCAAATGTTTTTGTGGCGTGGCGACGACAGAGAAGGTCCGCCCAAAAAGTACAAGATGGCGTCTATGATTTTTGGAGCTAAGAGTTCGCCGTTTTTGGCCCATAGTGTACGAGATTACAACGCGATACAACACGAGAAAGAGTACCCGCGAGGTGCGCGTGCTATAACCCAGTCGACGTTTATGGATGACTACGTGCAAAGTTTTGAGAACGACGGTGAAGCGTTGCAAGTCGTCGACGAAATAATAAAGATAAATAAAAATGCTGGGTTCGAGCTGTCGGGCTGCGCCACTAACAGTGCGGCGGTTCGGGCTAGAATGCAAGAATGTACAAGTAATACGACTTGCGTTGAGATTAAACAGTTGGGTGAAGCATGCGAACAGTACGGAAGAACACTGGGCCTGTATTGGATCTCGACAAGAGATGAAATAGCGTTCAACACAAAGATGTCTCGAGTACCACAAGATGTGAAAGCTTGCGTACGAGCGCCTACCAAGCGAGAAGCACTGAGCGCGGTTATGTCTATTTTCGACCCGTTAGGCCTTATAAGCTACTACACGATCAGCGCGAAAATTATATTGCAAGGACTGTGGCGTCTGAAAATAGATTGGGACGACGAGCTGCCTGCGGAAAATGCTAGCGAGTTTCAAAGATGGCTGCACGGCATGTCAGAGTTAGCGGAGCTTCGTCTACCCCGTTAGTACCTTACGGGGGGAGTGACTCGCTTAGAAGTACATACGTTTGTCGACGCGAGCGAGTCCGCCTACGCCGCAGCAGTTTACTGGCGAGCTATAGATGAAAATGAAGAAGTACAGATGTCACTCGCGGCAGGCAAGGCGAAAGTAAGCCCAATCCGCACCCAAACTGTGCCGAAATTGGAAATGCAAGCTGCGTTGATAGGCATGCGACTAACAAAGGCGGTGTTAGAAGAGCACACATGGAAGGCAGAGCGTGTTGTATACTGGACAGATTCTTCGACAGTATTAAAATGGTTGAGAAACTCCGAAATAAAGTACACGCCATTCGTAGCGAATAGAGTTGCCGAAATTTTGGAAAATACGGATCCCAGCCAATGGCGATGGGTACCCACTGAACTAAACGTCGCGGATGACGCAACGCGACTGAATTTTGAAGCAAAATGTAGAAAGGACAGATGGTTTATTGGTCCACGATTCTTGTACAGTTCAGAGTCGGAGTGGCCGCAAGAAAGAGAAGGAAATAGTGAAATTGAAAGAGAGTACGTGTTGCATGTTGACGTATATAAATCATGCATAGATGTGACACGTTTTTCGTCGTATGAGCGCCTTTTAAGAACAGTAGGAAGAATGTACCAGTTTATCGAGAATTGCAAGACAAAGAAACGCCAATCGCTTACACACGAGCACGTCGAGAGAGCAGAGGGATATCTTATGAGAGCAGCCCAGCTAGAAGGATTCGGCGATGAGATCGCCGCCCTACGAGAGGGAAGACTGATTCCTGCGCGATGCCGCGCGCGGAGGCTCAGCCCCTTTCTCGACAGCAAAGGGTTGCTGCGAGCCTCCGGCCGGGCCAGCGCCGCGGGGGTCGCGACACTAACAATGAACTTTCCCATCATCTTAGACGGACGGCACCCCCTTACGCGGTTGCTGGTCGCTCGCGAACATCGGCGATCTCACCACGGTCACAACGAACGAGTGGTAAACGACTTGCGACAAAAGTACATCATTTTGAAACTACGCCCAACTGTGCGCGCTGTAGCAAAGAGCTGCGCGATTTGTCGCATTAGAAAAGCACAAGTAATGCGCCCAGTGAAAGGTGACCTCCCGAAGGAGAGATTTTACGCGTATTCAAGGCCATTTTCCAGTTGTGGCTGTGACTACTTCGGTCCAATGACTGTTACTATCGGACGACGACATGAAAAAAGGTGGGGAGCCCTGTTTACTTGCCTGACGACAAGAGCGATTCACATAGAATTGGTAGCATCTCTAAGTACAGACTCAGCAATAATGGCTCTACGAAGGATGGCGGCGCGCCGTGGATGGCCGCGTATTATGTACACCGACAATGCGACGAATTTTCGAGGTGCGGATAATGAACTACGCGCGGCCATGAAAGAGTGGGAGCCTGCGCTTCGAGATTACACCGTGACGAAATTAGTATGGAAAACGATAGCACCTAATGCGCCCGAACAAGGAGGTTGCTGGGAGCGCATGGTTAGAACAGTGAAGAACGCGCTCAAAGTTGTTTTACACGAAAAGCACCCAAAGGAAGAGGTTCTCACAACGCTATTGGCTGAAGTCGAGTTCACTGTGAACGCGCGCCCCCTGACCTATGTTCCTGTAACTATCGACGATCCTGAAGCGCTCACACCCAATCACTTTCTATTGGGTAGCTCCATGGGCCTGCCTACCCTGGGCCCGTGTGAGCCTGCCGACAAGCGCACTTGGAGAGCCGCCCAAGGGCTGGCTGATGAATTTTGGAAGAGATGGATAAAAGAGTATCTCCCGCAATTGGTGCCACGCAACGACGCACCTACGACGAAACAAAGAAAAATACAAGTGAATGACCTAGTGGTGGTGGTGGATCCAAATCTACCGAGAAATGTATGGCCAAGAGGGGTCGTTATAGCCGTTCACCCCGGCCCAGATGGCGAGGTTCGCAACTGCACCGTGAGGACGTCGAGCGGCGAGTTCCGGAGGGCGGCGTCGCGGCTTGCTGTCCTGCCCATTGAGTGAGGTCTGCGCGGGAGGCTTCGACGGGGGGAGCTATGTTGCGGACAGAATAGCTAGCTATATGTATATTGTAAATAGATAAGCAAATTAAATAAAGATATTTTTCCCATACGGTAAAGTTAGGGCTTTTTAGCGTACCTAGGTATATATAGGATAAATAGATGTAAATATAGGGTGCCTAGATATATCTACCTGTTGTATATGTACTTATATTGAGTAAATGAGTTATGAACTGGGTGTAACATTTATTTCTCTGGTACAAATTGTAGCGTCTAGCACAGGTATATAGTGCTAAACGTGAGGTAAATAGGTATTCTAAGGTGGTTGGTCATGGAATTTCCTTACGAATTTGTAATAGGTCTTGGTAATTTTGGGGATTTCCATGGCCACGCCCCTTGTGAGGTAACCGACATTGTAAAGTGGAGGGGATATATCTAGGCACACCTACCCTCTTTTAGTTTGAGATTTTTTGTGGCTCGAATGTATAAATATAAGGCAGGCTCGAGTAGAATTGTACTTCAGTGTCATTGTGAGCCTAGTGGAATAAACAAGTGAAGAGAGAAAAGTGTTTTCATTGTGCACGACCTGCAGTCCACCGTGCTACCAGCTGAGCAAAGGAACTCGGAGAAAATACCGCACTGGTTTCCGTCGGTAACACAAGGTATTTTACAGCTTACCGAGCGCGATGGATTTAAAGCTCCAACATTTGCCTAATTGGCAAGTTGTTGTCTGCGCCGAAAAGGTGACGAAGCCAAGGAGTCTAAGGACTAACACAGCAGGGAAGAAATGAACCTCGGCTTTGGGCGATTGGATTTATCAAAGTGTCAAGTGTATGAGGAGGCGATGGCAAAAAGCGTCCGTTGGATAAAGCAAAAATGCGCTAGTCATATCCCTATTTTTGATCTGCACTCGTCAGAGAGTAGGATACGTAATCGAGCTAAATTAACCAGAGCCTACAACCTATAACACGAAATTATTTAAGCGTGAATATGTTTAGGTTTGTAAACATACGTGTGACACTCCTAAATAGTGTTGCAAGTGTTGCAACCACTTCACCGTTAGGTCGTACGCTTGTTTTTCTACGAAGTTGTATAAAATAAACATATCCATAGTTTAAGTGTCAAAGAAAAAATACAAGATTGTAAAATATATTTTTTTCTAAATATGTCTTTTAGAAAACTAGATTTAATAAATAAATAATTAAATTGTATAGGGAAAAATTACACAGATTGAGCTAGCCCTAAAGTAACTTCGAGACTTGTGATATAGGATACTAACTCAACGATACTATATTTTATAACATAGATAACCATCCAAGACCCAGGACAATTTGAAAAAGGTCATATTCCAACTTGCCCTGACCGGGGATTGATCGATGTACCTACGTCACAACCTCAGGGACCTCTGGGTGGCGGACTAGCATGGTGACCACTACGCCACGGAGTTCGTCGATTTTATACGACAATGTGCAAAATTTAAAACCTATTTGATACGTTTCATCGCTAAATATTGCAAACGCCACCGGCCTCCATTGCAGCCTACATTTGCCTGCATTTTACATGGTACAATGTTCAACAAATAAATTAATAAAATAAACCAGAAAACTTAATTAACTAAAACTATACTAATAGTTTAAATAACTTATAAATAAAAATCCCTGACAAATCACAGCCCCATGGTAACGTGCCCAGAAGACTGGAAGCATTGCCACGTTGTACGGCAATGGTTATCTTTTGTCTAGTCTTATACCTAGTCACGTATGATTTCAGTCGATTTTCGAGCGACAATGTCATACGAGTATATTTAATGCGCCGATGGGGCCAATGGCCCCAATGTTTCAACCCTTTGTAGCGTCGAGTTACATATATGCAACGTAAATAGAGCCAAAATCCATTTTTATTCAAAAAAAATATTTTATATACCTAATATTCTCAAACTGACCCAAAATAAACTGCATAAAATAGGGAATTAAACATATTTTTATAATTCATATATAAAAATAACGAAAATGAAAAATTATTTTATTTTATTAAGGCTTTTTTTCGAGAAAATCTGGACTTTTTAAAATTTTGGCCGTTAAAAGTCCCCTTACCTTAGACGAAAATACAACTTTCCATACGACATTTCAAAACGACATGTCCGATTTCGACAAAATTTTGTAATTTCGAAGATATTGCAATTATTTAGGTTAATAACTGGTTTCCAACGGTAAAAATATGAACTTGAAATAGAATATAGTGTTATTTATCATTTTTGACCATCAGTATGGGAAACTTCTAAATCGTTATATTTCCTTTCCAGTTCATAAATTTATTGTAGGAAACCAGTTATAAACCTAGATAATTGCAATTTCTTTACAATTACCAATTTTTTGCGGAATCTGACATGTGGTTTCAAAATTAAACGTAGACTACGTTTGTATGGAGAAGTCTAGGGTAAGGGGGGGACTCTTAAACAAAGCAAAAATTTTTTTTTATATTTTTTCTTGTGTTATTTGGATAATTATTGACCAATGATGTAAGTTTTATGAAAATCGAAAAATTTGCGCTACATAAGGTTAAATAAGTAAAGTATACTTGCACCGTTTAAGGTTTTCTGCAGCAGCTGTGGCTGTCCCGGGTTTAGATCCTGTGACCGAGAGATGAGACGGCGCCAGAGTGTCAATACATGTCGCATCCCACACAGGAGGCCGTTCCAATCTCCAAGACACAAGGGTCATAAATAGTTCCTTTTATATAATAATCCATTTATTTGACGACTTCCGTGGCGTACTTGTTAACACGCAAGTCCGTCGCACCGGGGGTTCTGGTTTCGCTCCCCAGCCCGGGCAAGCTGGAAAATGACGTTTATCTCGGGTACCAAAGAAGCGGGATGCACCTTTTATCTAAAAGAAATGTCAGGTTCTTTTGGGACTGTCATAAATAAAATGCTTTTGTTTATCTATCCGACTGATCATATCTACAAGTCACATCTCACTGGTTCTTGTGAAATTATGTGAGCAGCAGTGCAATTCTGGTATTTTACATTTTAACTGTCAAATTCACGATACAAAGTACGCTTCGAACACGCCTCGATTCGAACCAAAACCAGTTAAACTTTCTTCTGACATTTCAAATCGAAGGTGAGCGGAGTAGGGATTGAAAAACTACGATTTTTATCGGTTTTTTAGTAATTCTAGCTTTGTCTGTGGATGTAGACATGCAAATTGAAGATATCGATAAAAGGAATAGATCTTTATAAACAGGCCATGGGTTTACCTGTGATTATTTCCGTCTTATATGCAACGCAAAGTTTAGCTTTGAAACGTTTACAATTTTTAATATGTTGAGCGCAAATATGATAATCAAAATAAAGATTCATAAAAGAAACCCCAACCTCCTAAGTCACAATAACTATGAAACGCGAGGTAGGTCGTGCTCCGGAAATTGTTGGCACTGCCATACTCCAGAAATAATGCATTTTTCATTTGACGACCGCCGTAGCGTAGTGGTCACCATGCTAGTCCGCCACCCAGAGGTCCCGGGTTCGATTCCCGGTCAGGGCAAGTTGGAAAATGGCCTTTTTCAAATTGTCCTGGGTCTTAGATGTTTATCTATAAATGTATTTGTACTAAAATATAGTAAGTATCGTTGAGTTATTATCCCATAACACAAGTCTCAAACTTACTTTGGGGCTAGCTCAATCAGAGTAGTTTACATTCATACATACATACTATCACGTCTTTATCCCTAATGGGGCAGACAGAGCATTTTGGGTCTTGCGGTTCTATGCAGAGCCCAGGGCCGCAAGACCCAAAAGCCACTTTTAGTGTCATGGTGGGCGAGAAGATGGAAAAGCAATCAATATAGTGATGGGTTGCTAGCCGCATCGCCTGATAACATGATTTGCATTTTTGCCCATTCCCTCGATGGGCTTTTACGATCTGAAATGGGAAGATCTTCGAACAATCCTACATTTGCTTTGCTCGTTCAACTTAAATATCGATTCGATAAATCTTTTCTTCTAGCAGTTTGCACATCCCTATTATAAACTTACAAATCTGTCAAGAATAGTAAAACTTCATAGACACACAAATGTCAAAAACTGTTTACCAGATTGAAAATATGTATAGTCCAAAATCTCTGTTATATATTTATGTAATAGCTTTACTACTATACCATCTACAGTGATCGTCCTGTCCGTTCCGTTTGCCCATCGTAATTACTGATTATGCAGGGAAGAGGCAATTCGTCCAGCAGTGGAATTTTATAAAAAATAAATAAATAGACAAGAATGTGAGAATAATATACGATATATATACACAAGCAATATTTATTTTTCTTATAATAAAACATTTCAAGATGAAAATATCTTGAAATAATCAATAATTTCCAGTATTCCAGTAGTTGTCCTTGAGCTTTAGTCAATAATTTTAATCCAATCTGTTTTTTCGAAACTCCTTTGAATCCTCTAACACTTAACACTTGTATATTATGGCACAAAGAGTTCCATTCATAACATCCAAAATAGTGTGTTTTGTGAAAATAATGTATATTTAATTCATAATATGAGTCCTGTAAAAATCAACATTATTAAAAATTTACAATATGTCATTTCAGAGCACTATACATGAGTTGATATGCTCCAGAATGATTAGAAAAACATATTGGTTTTGAAAAGAGTATATTCTACAGATTCATACTCTCATATGAAATCTTCTAGTTTCTTTGCTGGATAGCAAAAGATAGCAAAAATAATCATTTCTCTTATCACCAGGGGCGGCTTTCAATCGCGGAGCAATGTCGTTAAAAAGTCTAAGTCTAAATCTTCTCACGCCAGGGTCCTACGGTCGAGAGAGACGAGCCGCTTTGCAGAGTAGCAACCTACTCGATTCATCTATCAAGTCTGTCGACCGCGCTCGTTTTCTTGCTAACGCCTAGAATTAGAGTCTTGTTTTTAGTAACATCCACCATACCAACTTTTAATTTACTTTTATGGAGCCGAGAACTCAGTTATAAAACAACATAATCCCATTGCGTTGAACTGTCAGACTCGTTTGATTAGTCTTAGTCTTGACAAGCACTGGTAGACAACATTAAACATTTTTTTTGGTCTTTGGATAGGTTGCCAGGTCAGGTTTTGACTGTACCCGAGGTTTGTTTTCATTTTACTCTAGATAGAATATTTTTAATCGACTTAAAAAAAAGGAGGATGTTATTAATTCGACTGTACCTGTTTTTTTTTGTATGTATGATTCTTTCATTACCCACGTAGGTATGTAGGTATATTTATTGGAACGCTGTCTAGCTGGAGGCCAGTCTTACTGGATTTTAACTTGTATCTAGTTTCGACGACCTCTGCTGTCTTGGGTTCGTCATACTAGGTTGTCACAGCAGAGGTCCCGGGTTCGATCTCCAGTCAGGTCAAGATGGAAAATGACCTTTTTCATATTGACGTGGGTTTGGATTTTTATCTATATATTTATTTGTTATAAAATATAGTATCTACACAAGTCGTGAACTTACTTCGGGGCTAGCTCAATCTGTGGGAAAAATCTAGTAATGTGAGGGTGACCGCTCGTGCTTTCACAGGTTAAGGAACCAGCCGAGGTCGAAACCTGGATTGGTGAGTGAGCGTCGCTTGGTAGACGTTGGCTCATATTGGTTCGCTGCGACCAATATGTGAGCGATGTGCTCACATATTGGTCGCCACGAACGATGCGGGCGCTGTGACGGCGGCGCTTGGTAGACTATTTACCGTGGCTACAGCTCGACAGGCCTTACTCATTGGGATGAGTCCAGGGTCCACACATTTTCCCGGGTTAAAAAGTACCTTTGCTAGTTAGGCATAAATCTTGATAATAAGTTAGGTACCTGTATTCTTTTTAGGGTTCCGTACCCAAAGGGTAAAAACGGGACCCTATTACTAAGACTTCGCTGTCTGTCCCTCTGTCCATGTGTCTGTCTGTCACCAGGCTGTATCTCAAGAACCACCATAGTATATATATATGTATAGTATATATAGTTGAAATTTTCACAAATTATGTATTTCTGTTGCTACTATAACTATAAATACTTAAAACAAAATAAAATAAATATCTAAGGGGGCTGCCATACAACAAACGCGATTTTTTATAGATAATGGTACGGAACCCTTAGTGCGCGAATCCGATTCGTACTTGGCCGGTTAGAGCTAGTACATACTGGGCGCTCGGCGTCGCGTTGGTCGCGTACACACACCGCTCTTAGGACGGCGATCTACGCGCGAAAGTAAGGTGCGAAAAAAGCAAAAAAAAAATGGAAAAGAAACGAATCGTGAAACGAAAGCGCGCGATCAAATGTTCAACAAAATGGCCGCTCATATATCTCAAAGCGCGCAGATGACGCCCGTTCAAACGAAAAAATGTAAACGCGCGCTTGACACGCGCTTGACCAGCAGCGCGCGCTTGCATGTGTACATTTCTATTGAATTAGGGGTTCTCAAAAAGCGCGTTTTAAAACGCGCAATGTGTACTAATGTGCTCTTATTATATATATAAAAAAAATATAGAATCGTTGAGTAGATCCCATAAGACAAGTCGCGAACTTACTTTGGGATTAGCTCAAACTGTGTGATTTGTCCGTATATATTTGTTTATCAAAACAAATTGTATTTATTTTATAAATTATAAGACCTAAACCGGCAATTTTCCGAAGACGAAAGCGCGAATATTCGTAGCATAGCATAAGCAAACGCACACGCACACGCATACGCGCACGCGTGCGCTCTAGCTCGTGCACATGCCTGTATTAGTGACTGCCCAGGTGAGATTAAATTTGAATCGGTAAGTTTCCTGGCCCCAAACTTGCTCACTCGGCTTCGATCGAACTTTGTAAATTACCAGAATACCAATCTAATGACATCTTACTTTCTATCGGGTTTGTTTCGAAGCGGGGCGAGGTCGGCTTTGTATGGGTTTTGGTTCGTACTTTCTTTCGAGTTGCTATCGTGTGCACAATAGGGATATTGACTAAAAATATTTTTTGGCTCAGAGTAGGTAGATTATTATTTTTTCTATTACTAACAAATAATGACAAAGATAATACGCATTTAAATTTCACATGACCCCAAGATCACCTACGATTTTTAACTAAAGGTGTCTTAAATCATCCCCACTTCGACACTTGGAAGCGTATCTGTATCTTTGTAAATTTATATTACTTTGCTAACCGAAAAAATATGGGTCCTTTATTTTTGGATAATCTAGTTGACGGACCAAATAATATAATATCTTTTTATCCAGTCCACATCCCTTTTCAGAAATACAAATTCCTTTATGAGCTTTTAAATAATTTATAACTTGAACTTTGTAATTATTTTCTACGGATTATGAATTTTGTTAATGAATATTTAGTAATCATTGATTCTAGCCGCATCGCCTATGAACATAATTTAGATCTCACCATTACGCTTAGCCTGTCCTTTCGGTCTTACAGCCCTGGGCTCTGTGTATACCGTAAGGAATGAAAATGTGATAATGTATCTATTACGTGATATGCAAGCCGTTAGTCTTGGAAATCACCACGGTATAGCTGTCGTCAAGCTATGTCAGATACCTATAGACCAGTACCAGTGTTGGCCAGTTACACAAACGAAAAACAAATACATATGTTAAAACCGAGATCTTATCAGTACTGCAGGTGAAGACAATACACACGTAGGGGTTCCTGTCACCTTACCAGTTTTCCGCCAGCCCAACCAAAGAAGGCAAGACGGAGGTTAGGTTAATTCTAAAGTTCATTTTACGCGTATAAAGGCCTGGACTTCAGATAGTTTACTATAAAAGCAGTGCATTTAGGCCTTTTAGCTCCACTGCTTAACTTAATTACATTAGATTATTTGTTTGTCAGGATCGTAGCAAGTGGAGGTCCATAGTCTCTGCCTACCCCTGTGGGAAACAGGCGTGATGTTATGTATGTATGTATTACATTATTTGTATCTTCTCGCCACAAACGTGTGTGTAAGTGGCCAACACTGGTTGCTTAACGACTGCCATACAATGATGACAGCCGGGGCCAACGGCTTTACGTGCCTTCCAAAGCCCGGAGTAGCTCGGGAAAATTTTATGCCACTTGTGGTCCCACCCAGGTGTTGCTTAACTTGCTAGATTCCTATTTTAACATGTCTTTTTTAAGATGGTGACCCCTTGCCGTACTCCTCTGTCGATAGATATGGGATTGATGTTGTCCTACCCCTAGAAAGTACTTTGTTAGACTTCGACATATATTTTTACATCTTCAATTTGGAATTTGGTATATGTTTAAAACATTTCTACAACATAAATTTATGTAAAAAGGTAAAATAAAAATATTTGTCCCAGTCCGCTCATATCACGAAAGAAAACACGCGTTCGAGGTTCGTTCGTAGTTTTGACAGCGGTTTCAATACAAAATCAGCGCTCAAACTATCCAAAGTACGATCATTGTAATTGCCGGAATACCAATTGCCTTCTGACAGCGTCAAAAACACGAAAGATGTCGAATCGTAGAATACCGATTCGGGGTTGACAGTTCAAATCGTAAGCAAACCCGCGGAAAACTGCTAACATGTTGTTATATATGACAGTAAGTCAAGTCGATTCAAGTTAATTCAACCAGATTCAAGTCGTTTTGTGTGACCAAAAAACGTCTCAGAATACCAATTCGTAACTGACAAGATGCTTTTGTGTCAAAGTTTATAAAACTAATAGCTCAGAATCGCACTGCAGGTTCGTAAGTCGTAACTAATTTCGTAAATAATTATATGCAATTGTTTTGTCTATTCAATTGTAACGAACATACTATAGCGAGGTCCACAGCTCATAGATCCACTAGCATCATTTGATCACATTACATTAGTCCGATATTCATAATAGGTATTAAAATTCAGCCATATACGTCTTAAAGTAAGCACATTACGTAGATTGTGTTCCATATTCCACTCCAGCGTTCCCTTTGAAATCCCAGTTAGCCTAATGCCTGGGTGATGCGATTAAGGGCCGGCCGCATCCCAATGCAGCTGTGATGCGATCGATGTACATCACAAAGCATATTTGCTATCGAGCACCTATTGTTAGGAAGCAATCCACACGGTCGTATAATCAAAACTATGAGGAGTAATTACATCTCCTTTGAGAATTACGGGGTCTTTTAGCCCTGGTCGTTTGAGAGGCTTGCATGATACAATTCAACACGTAGAGAGCGCTCCCGCCAAAAACCATTCATGGATATACCTATGAAAGGTGTACCATTAGACCGGTATAACCGGCCACGCGCAGTGTAGGGTTCCGTAGTTGCGAATGCAAACGTTGAGTTCACGGGATTAACGTCTAAAAATTAATTTTCTATTTAATTTGTATGACATTTAACTATTCCAAGTACTTGTTATAAGTTGGTCACCTACAACTCTTCAATTTGTAAACTCTAATTAGCTCTAATAGTTTTCCTTCAAACTTCGTTAAAATACCACTGCCTCTGAGTAGACATGAGGAAAGACAGACAGACACGGCGGCGAAACTATAAGGGTTCCTTGTATACTAAGGAACCCTTAAAAGGGAAAAGTTTATGGTTTACGGAATAAAGTTGGGATGAGCTGATGCTGGGATACTGCAATAGAAACAACGGTACATCTCTGCACTGACAATTTACGGAGCTGAGAGACCAGCGTGCCCTCTGGGTCACCACCCCGGCCGATAAAGACGCGTCGGGGACGAGGGCTCTGACCGGCTCTCTGGAGCACTCCGTCCGTGGTGTCGTTACTCACCAACAGCTCGCCACAAGCTGCCCTACGGGTAGTGTAAAATATTTTCGAACAAGTCAAATCAGATACTTTTTTCTTAACGTCAAAACGAACAGTTTCTATTGGATTTTGTATTAAATACAGGCAGATGACGTTATAGTTTCTTTGAGTCAAATAGCTCTCTTATTATCAGTTGTTCTCTAATAATAAATTTAAAATCACGTTAAAATGGGTATGTTCAAAAACAAGTGACTTTATTTTGCGACGTTTTGTTTTGTAATCGGTAAAAATTATTTAAGTTTTGGCTTAGGAAAATACCCAATTGTATTATCTTTATATTAAATTAATAATTACATATAAAGAACATAGCTTGTAGGTCAATATTACGAAGACTTTTCATATTTATACTAGCGGCCCGCCCGCTGGCTTCCTACAGGTATGTATTGTATTATACATATGAACCTTCGTCTTGAATCACTCAATCGCTTAATGAAAATGCTTTGAAATCCGTAGCGTATCCAAGCTCAAATTGGGTCGCTCAGCCTCCTCACAGACATTCAACCTCTTTCCTCTAATAAGGAAGAAAATTGACCAAGACAAAAGATGACACTCGCCACGACGTCACCATGGTATAATAAAATAAGGTCTTTACCATGGTATAATAAAATAAGGTATTCTCTTCCCGTGACAGCTGATGACGTAGGTGAAACTTGACTACGTCATCAGTTTATATGTTGCTACTGTGTGAAATTGAATTACCCGAGCGTAATGCATTTTTGAACTTTATATACCAATTTCGAATTAATAATCCATTATATCAATTTATAAAATATTGAATTGATGAATCACGCGAGAATCGCGAAATACTAAATAGCTAAGTTACTTAATATTTTATTTAATA
The DNA here is from genome assembly GCA_963555685.1 of Acrobasis consociella. Taxonomy (NCBI): domain Eukaryota; kingdom Metazoa; phylum Arthropoda; class Insecta; order Lepidoptera; family Pyralidae; genus Acrobasis; species Acrobasis consociella. The sequence goes on from OY743104.1 coordinate 25,644,451, forward strand.
TTCATGAACTAATTGAGAAAGTCCTTTAATTTACTGAAAATAACAATCAGTGGCAACACTTTGTGACGTAGTCAAGTTCCATCTCGGGAAGAGAATACCTGTTTTATTATACCATGGTCTTGACTTGAATACGTCACGAAGGTGTTGCCACTGATTGTTTTTTTCAGTAAATCTAAGGACTTTCTCAATTAGTTCATGAATATTAAATAAACTAGTAGTTCGTCGCGAACTTAGGCCTCGCGATTATTATTCGCAATTCAGTTTCCTTAATAACCCCTAGATGGCGCTATCCAAAGTTAGAACGCGATTTGGTTTCGTTTGCTACATAATCGCAGACATTTTTATTACTATTTCAAAAACTACTGAACCGATTTTGATGCCCAACGAACTTGAAAATTCTATTGATATTTCCTACATGCCTTCCTAATTTCATTGAAATTGGATCATTGGTTCGGCATTTATCGCGGTACAAACATACATACATACATATATACATACATACATACATACATACATACATACATACATACATACATACATACATACATACATACATACAATGTGTTTTCGCCCCAACTCGATTTAGAGACCTTGCTCGCTTCGCTCGCTCGGTCAAATATTAAGTTACTTAACTAGTTAGTATCTCGCGATTCTCGCGTGATTTATCAATTCAATGTTTTATAAATTGGTATATAAAGTTAAAAAATGCATTACGCTCGGGTAATTCAATTTCACACAGTGGCAGCACATCCAACTGATGACGTAGCAAGTTCCACCTACGTCATCAGCTGTCAGGCTGTCACGGAAAGAGAATACCTTATTTTATTATACCATGGACGTCACCATGTATCTTTCCTTTCTTATTTGTGCTTGCTACGATGGCCGGCCACCTCGCTTGACAATTACTACTTGACACTTGACAATTTTCTTGATCGAGAGAATACATTTCTTTCATTTCGGTCGTTAAACTACATATTAATGAGTATAAGTTTATTCTCAAACTTCTTATTATCTTACCGGTGGCATCCCTAGCTGAGCTGCTTCGGCACACGAAGCTTCCGGCTTTTGCGAATTGGGGAAGAAGATGTCGGAACTATCAACAGTCTGACAGGGGTTGACTGAAACACTGAAACTGATCCCATAAAGGTATAAATAGGATAAGGCCACCTTTGTTTTGTTATCGACTGCATTTTTGTGGTGTCCTTTTTGTACCATAAAGAATTTACATACATATATACAACAAAACGTATGTGATATTCTGACATCAACGCTGTTTGGTAAAGCATTTGATCGAAAGATTTACAACCGGCCATATTATCGGTGGAAGTTAACCCTCCAGTTGTTGCACGAGATTTTCATGTTTGTGTAAAAATAGATATAATAAATAAATGTGTGGAGAGTGTAGGTCAAATCCTCTGGCCGGTCTGGCCAAGTATGGCCCCGGTAGTACAGAGAGGGTTGTACCCCTGCAGTGGAGACAAAAAGACCTGATGATGGTGATGAAATAAACAAAAATTATTGCCATGTTTAGTCATCCGGTTGCATCTTCACCTGTGCTGCTTCAGAGCCCGGGTGCGTTTTCCCGCTTTTTCTGTTCCGTACATATCTAATATGCATGCCAGGGTTACGCAAGGATGCGAAAGACCTTGCGAAGTGGAGAAAAAATAGACAAACCTTTAAGTATCATATTTAATTATATAAAAAAAAGCACCTTAGGCAAAATTCGGCCTTAGCTTGAGTTACCTCAGAACAGGGACTGAGATTAACGCTGTTTTTCAGGTACCCTAGTACCATATACGCAGATTATCATGTACTATAGACGGCTTTTAAGATTTATCGTTGTAATTAACATCAGAGCAAAAGAAAAATAATTAATTAACTTCCTACATGTTGTGATCTCATTTAGATACGAAAACAATGTTAAAAAATTACGTATTTATTACGCTTGAATATTATAGACCTAGAGTCAGTCAGAGTATAGGTATGTGTGTTATGTATGTGAAGTATGCTCCCATTCTAGACCAGAAACCACACAGCATAAATACAGAACAGAAGAAGTAAATATACAGCGAAGTATATACGTGAACCCATGCATCATTCAATTTTCGACCTTGCATAACCACTTTCTCCCAAGATTTGAGGCCAGGTTTGAATACGATTACGTCTCAAAGTGCAAGTCGATGCATCAGTCATTCATTCAAATCATGAACTACGCTCGAATGAATTGTCTGCGCTGAAACCTACAACGCCCACCTATAAGGTGGTCAGACAATCTGACCAGACTCGTCGGACCAAAAAAAAAATATGCAGCCTTCTTTATTTTCTCTCTTGCTAACAAAATTACAAACTTAGTAATGCTCTATATACAAAACAATTCTTAGCTATAAAGAGGAACTTAAAAAATAATTACAGAGCGAGGGATTTCCAGTTGGGCAATGAGAGCATACACGTTTAGCATAATACGAGGGACTCATAACATACCCGTAAAAAGAATAGGGCATACCACTAAAACAAGACATTAACATTAATTTCGTCTCAATTTGTAGGTTAGTACAGGTATATATCGCTAAGTGAGTGTCTTGTATTATAATGTTACTTGTATATTTATTTGTTTGTAAACTTCTTTATTACCTCGTATTTTCCACACGGCGACGAATGGATTGTAGAGTGTCCTTAGAAAGGTTTATTTTTTCTAATTTGTTTGTTTTTTATATTTCCTGTTTTGTTTGTTTACAATTAAAAGTATTTATCTTATCTTGCAGCACAGGTTATATATATAAATTACTACACCGTTAATAATTTTAATTTAAATTGTTGCAAAAAGATATGAGAAGAAAGAAAGTGTACGGCTCTGAGGTCAGTTAATCGCAAATCTGTAAGTCGCCATCTTTTGCTGGGATTGCTGTCGTAAAATCTAATAGAGGGGATTGTGCGCGCGCGCACTGTAAGATGCACGGCTGGACACAAACAGAGACTCTGTAGAAAGATAACTCTTATGTGCAGTGCAGTGTCATCCTAGGGAGTCTAGGCACAGATTACTAATAAGTTACTACGTCTAGGGTTACGCTTGGTTAAGCTAGGGCTGGCGAATGTCTTTACAGTAGCTAGCTAGCGATGCGTGCCACTAACCTTCCTTTGATGTGTTGGTGGCCAACAGTTTTGGATTTGATGCATCTGACATTCATTAACAAAGCATTAACAACAGGCTCTACTGGACTTTTTGAATCCCGAATTCCTATTTATAGATGTTTTCCTTCGGCTCGCTCTAGGTTTTGCACCTCTTCTCAGTGACCTTACCAGGGCTAGTAAATTATTAGGGCCATTGCAAGTTTCTTGCCTGTTGTACACCAAAAATGGAAGCTTTGATATATCAAATTGTATCACTAACATCTCGTTCAAACTTCTATTAAACGAAATGGAAGCGTAATTTTAACAAAGGGAAAATATGAAAGGAAAATGGTATATCTTTATTTGAATTATTTCTATCGTTTAGCCTTCGATTTAAATCAAATGATGTCATCAAGAAGTTGTTAGATAAAATGTTGTTAACACTTGTTTACGACATTGCGATACGTTTGAAGGATCTACGTACACTTTGATCAATATTCTTGTGTGCGTTATAAAAGCTCACAAGCTCATTGCACCTGGTGTAAATTCTGCACCTTCCGTAATTTATCGATGCACACCGTACAAAAACCCGTGTTGGTTGTATGGCGTCGACGCAGGAAGCAAGCCTTTGCGCGGGTCACCGAACCCCGGCATAGCTGTTAGAAACATTTGCTCACGCCATTCGAAACCCTAATACTAGACGATTACGATGCAAACTCTAATGAAAAATAGAACGTGCGAATGTTAGCATCTAATCAAACGTGTTTCCTCTCCCTTGTTTCTTAAATTGAACTATAAATATTAGTAGTTACGGTTGATATTTGGTGGTCGTCACGCTAGGAAGGTTTTGCAAAGCAGCACCATTAGTGGCGAGGACGAGCTGTCTCATAAGATTTGCTGATAAGTAAGATTAGGTTCAGAATTAGCACTGGATGAGAAATGCTTTCCCTAGGCTTTCAATTTCAGGTGTCGTAAATTTCATAAATGTTTTATGCTTCTTTTGGATTACGATGTGGTGCTGGACGCGTATAACGAACATATAACGAACGACTGGAGTTTTCAAAATGTGGTGCTGGACGCGTATGGGTAGGATTAGTTGGACAAAGCAAATCAAATTGGAAGTTATCAACGAGAATAGAACTTCAGGACCTTATCTTTGCGACGGCAGGTCGTCAGCAGCCGCCGACGCGTCGGCGCCAGCCTACAAAGAGTCGTCAAAGTGCCGCTCGTCTGTAATCGAGCCCTAAATAAGTGTAACAATGTAATGTTAACAATATCACTCACCAATGAGTCATCTATTGTTTTCTATAGATATTGCTAAATTCTTTTTCAAAAGTATGTATTCCATCACATTTAAATAAAAAGTAATTATAATTTTCAGAAATAAACTCATACAAATAGGTTGGTTCTGTTCATTGTTTGTTTACGGTAGTTTTTTCTAACTGAATGACTTAAGATGGCATTGACAGGTGGTCAATGTCATGGTCATTCCCAGTTTAAAAAATAATTCAATATATGTAATGTTGATTATTTAAAATCATTCATTTTATTTATAACGAATCCATAATAAACTAATAAACTCTTATAAACATTTTCATTTTTATACTAGTAGTTCGCCGCGAACTTAGACCTCGCGATTATTTTTCGCAATTTAGTTTCCTAAATAACCCCTAGATGGCGGTATCCGAAGTTAAAACGCGCTATGGTTTCGTTTGCTACATAATCGCAGACATTATTATTAATATTTCAAAAACTACTATACCGATTTTGATGCCCAACGAACTTAAAAATTCTATTGATGTTTCCTACATGCCTACCAAGTTTCATCAAAATCAAACCATCGGTTAGGCTGCTATCGCGGTACAAACATACATACATACATACATACATACATACATACATACAATGTGTTTTCGCCCCCAACTCGATTTAGAGACCTCACTCGCTTCGCTCGCTCGGTCAATTATCTCCGATTTTCTAGAACCTTCGATAATAGACAAAAGTTAATTATTGAGTGGGTTTCAAATATCACAGAGTTGATATTTTTATCGATCTACCTACATCTTTGCGGATGTAGATCGAAAAACCTGAGTGATCTTTCATTACAATCGTGGCTCGCTTCGGCTACGAACCAGGCTTAATATTCTAAACTAGTACAGCTGAGTTGTCCGTCAGTTATTTTTTATCTTTTTTTTTAATATTTTTTATTGTGTACGAGTTCCCTGTTATATAGGGTAAGTTGTCTGGCTGTATTTTGTGTGTGTATTCCTAAGAAAAGGGGTTTTGAAAATACCAATTATATTTTGTAACCAAATTTGAAATTTTACTGGTTTAATAATATTGGTCATAATTTTAAAATATACTTTTGTTGTATGCGATAATTCGTTTATAACCTAAACGAAATCGTCATAATGATTTAGCTGGGATACAGATTAATCGTATTTTCCTATCTTAGTACTTGTACCTAATGACATGGCACAAAAATCTTTTGTCCATGATTTATATTTCTTTCATACCAAATTAACATTAAACATGCTATGTATGTATGTTTTCGACATGACTGTAATTAGCATGGATCGGATTTCTGTTGTAATTTTCATATTTTAGTAATTTTATATAAATGTTATGTTCTCCGATTTCTAGCTATTACATGATTGCTTTTTAGGGTTCCGTAGTAAACAAAGAACCCTTATAGTTTCGCCATGTCTGTCTGTCTGTCTGTCGTCCACGGTCCTACAGAGAAACTATAAGTACTAGAAAGCTGTAATTTGGCATGGATATGTATATTAATTATGGCGAAAAAGTCGTAAAATAAAATATGGAAAAAAAATTTTTTTCAGTGTAGCTGCCATACAAGTAAAGACGTAGTCAATAAATTTTTTTCTCGACAAACACATTGAGTGGGGTATCGTTGAATAGATCTTTCAAAAATATTGTTAGCTTGTGAACACCATTTTTCGATTTAGGGATCCGTTTCTGAAATATTTGGGTTTAAAGTTCAAATTTTTGTTCGAGTCAAGTGTCTCCCCCTCTATCTGCTAAACGGTTATATATGGCCACGTGAAAAAAAATCACAATTATAGCATATATAATGTAGTTTGAAGGAAAACTATCAGAGCCAAGTAGGGTATACAAATTAAAAAGTTATAGGCGATCAACTTATAAAATGTACTTGAAAAAAGACATTTTCATACAAATTCAATAGATATTAGTTTTTAGACGTTTTTAGTGGCAAGAACTCAAAGTTGGCATTCGCAACTACGGAACCCTACACTGCGCGTGGCCCGACACGCACTTGCCCAATTATTTTTAATGTGTTTAAATTAATTCACGTACCAAGCTGGCAATCACATCTAAGCAGTTATCTTTTAACGGTAACCGTAAATTTTTCAAATGAAATGAGTCATCAGTGATGATTTGTCGGTTGGCCGCGGGAATGACATTTCAAATGGTACTAACTAGATTTATTTTATTTTCATTAATTTAGCTGTTTATAATTTGCTCCAAGATTTTAATCTTAAGATCTATATTAAACTATAAAATAATCTTTGTGTCCCGAGGCTCTGTCTGTCCCGTCGGAAAAAGACGTGATGATTTAATTTTATTTAGTGAAGAGCTTCGTTACCCCAGGTGAAAGACTACCCTGGTGCGTCTACACGACAGTGCAATCGAAGTTTGTTGCGGTGAAGTTGCAACTGAGCGTGACTTCGAGTCAAACCGGCCGCCATTTTGTATTGCCCCGAGTGCCTGTTCATCCCTCACCAAGATAAGTTCCGCCCGAGAACCACTGACCACCGTTCTGTTTTATTTTTATTTGTAAACGCAACATATGTACGAGACTACCTATTTTTTTCGCTGGACCCGCGTCTGTCCCTAGATTATTAGTTTTGTGTGTTTATTGTTTTAGTGTAGAAAGGACAATATAGTTGTTTATTTTAATTCATTTTGTTTTATTGTCCTTTCCTCGTAGTTTTTATTTTTTATTTTTTTTGCTCAGGCTTATCCCGTAGCATAAGACAATGCGCATAAAAAGAAGAAAATGTTTGGGCAGTACCTTATCATCATCATCATCTCAGTCACAGGAAGGCCTTATAGGTAACGACAACTTTATACAAAACATTGTGAAAGAAAATAAAAAAATTCTATGTCTATGGGAAATATCGAGGAGAGGAAAGCGAAGTCCAAGAATGAAGTAAAGAAAAAGGCAGAAGTAGTGTCGCATGAGGAAATCAAGCATTTGGCAAATTATAAGGAGAAATGGAAAATCCAAAAGAGCAAGCCTCATAAAAAACCGCGCTATTAGCATCATCGGAGAGAGATATACGGCGCATGCCCGTAACTCTACACTAGTGGCTCGTGAGCCGTAGACCTCGCGAGTCACCAAACTAAAAATCGACTTCAACGCCAAGCTACACAACCGATTTTAATTAAATTTCTATGGGATCACCTGACAAGTATGCCCTTTGAAACAAAAAAGATTTTTCTGTATCATACATGTTTATTTTATTTTTGAATTACATTATAATTAATTAACTAAATGCTATTCTATAAATTAAAAATATTACTAAAAATAAAAACATTAATTTATATAAAAAATCGTTCCCAGATCGCCACCGTCAACAGGCAGAGTCCCCAAGAGGCTGGCGGCATTTCCGCGTTGTATTGCAAGGCTAAGCCTTTGGCCGAAATGCGCACCAGCTCTTGGGTCCCCAGAGACGTCGATCAAACGTGTGGAGACCTCTCTAAATAGTTGACGGGCTTCTACACCCCAGGGCCCTAAGGTCTCCACGGCGAAGGGCACAAATATATAAGGCTCGCCTAGACCCGCGTATTTGCGCTTTTTATTCGCTTCTGCTCCCGCTGCGGCCGCGCCCGCTCTTCGGGCGGTCGCTTGGAGGTGGGATGGGGCCACAGTGTCTACACAGGTGGCATCCCAAACCAAAGACCGCCCGTTTTTCCACGGAATGAGCGTCATCCCGTCTGGCCTCTTGCCATCGTCTCGGGAAATACCAGCAGGCTCTAGAACCGCTGGTACACCGGCGCTAGCAAGAGCCCGACGGATGACATCATTCAAAGCAGCGTGGCGCGGGATGCGGCCAGCACTGCGGCGGCAAGCCAGGCCATGGTGTCCTAGGTGATCGACGTCACCCCCGCAACGGCAGCGATGGGGCTCATTTGTCCTGGCCCCTAAACGGAGACTCACCGCTAAACTGAAGGTGGTTCTTTCCAGAAGGGTACCTACCGCTGCTGATGGGTGGGCATTTAACCAGTACCCTGACTCTGGCATGCAGCTAGCCCGGAGGCGGGACCGCTCCGCGTCATCAACAGCTGTTTCTAATAGATTATTTTTTATGTTCTCGCAGAGGGGCTCGTCCCATTGTCGCTGCGAGGCCAGATTCAGGGGTAGATTTTTCTTCATAAACATACATAAAAAAACAGTGGCAGTGAAGTGAAAACTTGGTGTAAATTTTGGTAACAGTGTCGCGAGTTCAATGGTTTTCCGATCTCAAAAATTCCCAACGCGCCTTATAAAGTTTCCACTTCGAAAAAACAAAAAAATCCGACGAATTGGCAACCTCCTCCTTTTGTGAAGTCGGTTAAAAAAGTTTCGTCTTTATAAGGGTAAAAAAAAAGATTTATGACATTTTGGAAAAAAACTGAATTGGCTGATATATTTGTTTATTAAAGCTTTAAAAAGTCCCCCATATGCCATCATGAAAAATTTTGCAAAACTGAAATTTTCGCGGCTTTTCAGAAAATTTCACAAGAATCGGTAAAAAAATGCGACCTGTAGGCGAGAAAAGCCGGCCAGACTGAAAACCGCCCAGTTTAGCCGGACAAAAGTATTTTTGGCCAACCTCGAAACTAAGACGATTTGCTCGCTTCGCTCGCTCGGTCAATAAATCTGATTTACGGCGCCTAAAGCTACGCTCACGTCAAGTAAAGGGCACCTTAAGTGTCACAATAGAATGAAATGATTTATTCATTCATAATAAAACTATATTGTTCCGGTTCCGCAATAAAAATTAACGCTAAACGCTAACGTACTCTCCCAGTCAAGCATGGGGAAATTCGTATGCTTATACAAATGTGCATTTTTACATATTATAGATATACAAAAGACCAGTGTTTTACAGGATGCCAGCTAAGGTTTTTTGTGTATTTTATTAAGAAAATAAATAAGATCCGGTAACGTGATGAGGCTATTAAAAAAATAGTACAAATATTTATATATTAAGTATTTCATTCAGGCATCCGGATGAAATATTTTGTTTTAGTTCCTAGGCGACCGAGCTTTGCTCGGTTGCCCACGCACGCAGGAATATTTAATTTATCACGACGATTATGACGACTTCCGTGGCGTAGTGGTCACCATGCTGGTCCGCCACCCAGAGGCCCCGGGTTCGATTCCCGGTCAGGGCAAGTTGGAAAATAGCCTTTTTCAAATTGTCCTGGGTCTTGGATGTTTATCTATATATGTATTTGTTATAAAATATAGTATCGTTGAGTTAGTATCCCATAACACAAGTCTCGAACTTACTTTAGGGCTAGCTCAATCAGTGTAATTTGTCCCTATACTCGATACTAATTCAACGATACTATATTTTATAGCAAATACATATATAGATAAACATCCAAGACCCAGGACAATTTGAAAAATGCCATTTTCCAACTTTCCCTGGCTGGGGATCAAGCCAGCAATGAACAAGAAATTGGACAAATTATTTTAATATCGATATGTAATTTAGCCCAAAACCTGATCTCCGGCGCTGTTAGGGCTAATTAACCATATCGGGACCCATACAGGTATGGCACTTCATAGAAACGGAGTAACATATATACCTAGTACTACTACAAACGAAACAATATATCTGTGCACACGTCAAATGTGTGAGTTAAACAATCAGGGTGGCCACCACAGAATTTGTTGTTTTGCTTACTTGTTTTCATCACTCGGAAATCTATAAATTTTCGTTCTTTTTTGTTTTCCGTGGATATACAATGACAATATGCGCAGTTTCTCAGTATGGTGGTTCAATAATCCCAAGTGACTCGCGTAACGTCAACGTGCGACTAGCAGGCGCTTACAAGGCCCAAAAGCGGGGGAGGGGTTGCGGGGCCGCCAGATTGCGGAGGATGGTGCGAGTTTCCGTTCTGTATGTAATACTATTATTAATTCTGTGCCCATAGGCAATACATGACAAGAGCATCTAAGCATGTTTGGCCGCACTAGGTCCAACGCCTATTCAATTAAAAAAATATTGTAGGCTTTAACAGTATTTTACAGGCATTTTTACACGTCACTAAGTTTAGTTTACATTGCGTGTACCTAAAGTGTCTTTAAATTGTTAGTACTTTTAGTGTTGATATTGCTCGAATCTACAGAGTAGTGAGATTATCATAATTATTCAAATCAATATTTTGTTATCTAGGTGACCAAAATAGGTACCCATTTACTGAAGAAGCGCTTGTTTGTTCTTTGGTTGGAAGTAATAAAAGCTTGTGGAAATTATGGATTATTGAATCCTGCTGCATTCCAATCAACTTCAATCATACTTTTATTACCTTATTATGCAATCAATATAGCTTTATATTTGTGCCTAGTATCGACAAAGGATAATCAGTTTCAGGGAATGTCTCAGTTGAAGCTTCCCTGATAACTTAGGAATGAAATATGTTTTGAACTGAAAGGAACAACTTCGTAATGTAATTTGTTGGGAACTAGAAAACACTTTATACCTATATATGTCAAAGTGTATACTGTGTATAAATGGACAATCCACTTACTTGAGGGGTTACATTATATTTAATATTTTGACAATTTAACACATTCGGGGAAATTAAGCTAGACACAATAGAAATAACGTCCACAGTCGTAACTGTCCAGGAATGTTAAAGAGACGTCTGTGGAGAAAATGCTGCAGTGAAGTTTGTGGCAGCTTTAGTAGTTTGAACTTCATTGCAAAACAATTAAATCAAATCCTTACATATAGATAAAGTACCAAGTACCTACCTCATGGCAAAAAAAATCCCACCATGGAAAATGAACGAAATTGCGTTTGCGCACACGTACATGTGGTGTAGTGAGCCGATCACGCGATGCACAAAGCACGCAAGAGTACAAAAAGATAACTCGTCTTTTATAAAAAAAAGAGCGAGGTATTTTGTTGAACGTGGGACACTAATTTATGTTTGAGTCATTTCAATAATTCGGCGTTTGTAGGTATATTCGACTATATCTGGAGTATAGCTATCTAAAAACAAATATTTTTACAATTGACAAAGTAAAATTGGTAGAGCGGTTACTGAGATAAACAGATACACAGCACGTCTATCTATATCCCTTACGCGTAAGATAAAGCCTGGGGCCGATAGACCTAAAAGGTACATCTAGCGTGATGGTTATCGTAAAGGTAGGAAAAAGGAAAAAATCGCAATGAAAATATCAAAAATTACTAACTAGTTAACTACTTTTCTGAAATGTTATACTTTACAGAAATGAGACTAAAAAAAAGTGTTACCAAAAGACCAACCAAACTACTTCTTTCCCTCGTAAATGATACCTGTCTATCCGTGAAAAGAATAAAGTAGTGATAAATGTCTTTCTTTCTGTAGTCTTACTATTTTGCGTACGTTGTTTAGAGTACTTTAGAGCGATCTCTGTGGTGCATTGCACTGACTCAGCTAGCGCTTTTATTCCTCTTGTAGCTATAATATTTTATGTGCTTGGAGATGAACGTATGTATTGCTGTAGTACACACAGTTAAAATTGTAAGTACATAGGTATTGTTTGCGTATTTATTTTATATGTGTTAAATTAAAGCAGCAAATAAATCAGTTTATTATACATATGCAAAATGTTTAAAGTGGACAGTCATAGTGCGGTTGTAGTGATATTTATTTGCGGACTGCGGTGGGCGTCTTTGGGCGCCGTCCGCCACTCAATCGGCTATGAAATCCCGCAAGACCCAAAATGCTCTGTCTGCCCCATTAGGGATAAAGAAGTAATATGTATGTATGTATTATACATATCTATTTTATATTTCTTTATTCCAAGCCAAAGACTTTAAGTCTTTAGCTTAGAATAAATATAGATTATGATTTTAGGGTTCCGTAGTAAACAAGGAACCCTTATAGTTTCACCATGTGTATCTGTCTGTCCGTACGAGTTTTTACTCAGCGTTCATGGGTTTGTTTAATCATGGCGAAAAAGTGGTAAAATAAAATCTTTGAAATAGTATTTTTCGACACAATAGCTCGGAAAATACTATTTACCACACTGAATTTACTTATGTAATATCATTTATTACGCACACAATCGAAATCTTGCGGTAAATAAAGTGTTTTTTTCTACTTCTCTACTGTTATGTGCCTTTTAAATAGTCACGAACACTAATATACGAACATAGATTATTTATGATTTCAGGAAAGTCTATAGTATATTCCTCATAACAGCACATGTATCGTTATTTCGCCAAAACGATACTCCTAGCCATAGACTTTGCCATAGACCTAGAACTTTTTTTCTTTAGATCTATTATACTGCCAACATAAGAAAAACGTTTTATTAATGTAACCCAGAGATATGGGTTAGTCCCATATCTCTGATGTAATCCATGGAATTGTATGTATCACTAGCAAGGAAATTGTAGGTTACGTCTCTACTTTCGTGATCACTAGGGAGACGTCAATTTAAAAAAATAAAGTTTAACGTAGATACCTTTTATCTACCAAACATATAAATTATGTCAAACATTTTCATATTTTACTTTGTTTGTTATTGTATTTTATTTAGTAAATATAGTCGTAGAAAAAATTTGGTATGCAACGTTGTATAAGTACGTCAAAAATTGCTTGATGGCGTCTCCTTACGATGCTTGTTAAAGCTCGCATCGTAACCTGCGCCACTCACATTTTTTGACCTTCCTTACCTTTTTTTTCTTTCCTTGATTATGGCGGTCAAACTTCGTTGAAGCTTTTTTTGCCAGTGTCTAGTAATATCTCTTCTTTATTCCTAATCCTAAACCCTTAACTATACAATCAAAGGTTGGTATAGGTTCTTTGATTGCTCACGGGAGCTTCTGGCGACAAATCTATACACATACGAGTCCACTGGTTTTCATAGCCGATTGAGTGGCGGACGGCGCGGGCGCCCAAAGACGCCCACCGCAGTCCGCAAATAAATATCACTACAACCACACTATGACTGTCCACTTTAAACATTTCACATATTGTCCATGAGAATGAGCATTTATAACACCAAACTACACCAATTTCATATTATAAAGTCCACTAGAATCAATTTGCAAAACAATTTAAAGCAAACTCCAACTGGACCCCTCGACTTCCCGCCAAAAGCTCCCTTCCTTACCTTATATAACTGTTGCATAAAATACTTTTTTAAATGTTATAGGAATAAGATTCTATAAATCCAAAATATCAAATATTATTTTTGAAACATAAAATCTTTTTTTACTTAAATTATTCCATTTTATATCCCAGTAGGTGAGTAAAATTCTTGTAACAACACTAAAATGAATTTATAAATCTGCCTTGAGTGAAAAAATAAACTTTTTTTTAAATAATTGTTTGGATGTTGGTGGATTTATTTCTGTATCTCTCGTATCACCTCAGATTAGCGCATGCGCAAAATGCGCCTAAAAAATAAAAACTAAGCGCGCCATATTTAAAATTTACTTTGGCGAGATTTAAAATTGTTTTATTATTGAAGTTCTTTTTTCCTCACTAATGTGTTGAAAAACGTAGTAAAGTCTGTGCGGAAAGAGAACCGTCGTGGCGTAAAATCAAACTAACAAAATCTTTTTTATATGACAACCCAACACCCATCTGTCAAATGACAAACTTTACGTCATCTTTGTTTACCGTGTTGTTTTAACGTGATTTTTATTTAAAATCATTTCAAAAAGGGGAAATCCTTTACCCAGTCCTACAAGGGAAATAATATTTAATATTATTATAGGTTTTGCCAAAAAGAAAAGCGGCTAAACACAATTATCGACTTAAACAAAGTCATGGAACGTGTGGCGGTGATGTGCGGTATGTAGAAAGTTATTTTTTAGATTTCCTAGGTAACCCCCAGACACCGACATTTTATATTATGTATAAATTAAAAAGAATTCGCATTTATATATAAGAATACATGTTTATTTTGTTTCAATCAAAGTTTTTGATAGCAGGTATAAAGAGTGTTGATACTTTTAATTTATTATGCGTTTAGATAACTTGCCCTATTTTTTTCAGGTTTGAGTAAAGATACAGTATCTAAAATAAAAAAGAAGGTTCCTCAAATAACGGCGTGTGGTGCAAGAATTTATTATAAATAACTGTAACAGATTCGAGCAAATCAAGTTCAGAAGAAGAAAATTCTTTGGATCTCTATAGTCTATCCGATGATAGTTCAAACATGTCCGGCATTGAATATTTAGGATAAGACTTTGATTATGGTTCTGATCAATAAATTAATAAATCTATTATTGTTTTAAATTTATTTTTTATGCCTACCTAACCTAAAGGCTAACGATGAAGATAGCATCTGAAAACATATAAAAATATATTTTCATTTACAGCCATTACATGTAATGTAAATAATATATAAAAATATAATTTATCCATTAGCATCCAATAGCCGTCATAGTTTCAAAATATCAAGAACTTTATAGTCGCACTATAATGACACAACAGTGTTGTCAACATAACAAATACGGATATTAAACACAACTGCGCCCTCAAATCCTACGACGGTTCTCTTTCCGTACAGACTCTAAGGCACACGTGTGGTATTGTCTATTACAAGTCTCGGCTCCATAGAAAAACGCGCGGGCTTCGCCCGCTAGTTTGTCAATCCGCCTCGACTGTGTTTTGATTTGAACAATTTACCACACTTGTATCATAAACTTCTATTATGCAACAGTTGTATATGGGGAAGGTCAAAAACAGCAAGTGTCAAGAAGACGCCATCGAGCATTTTTTGACGTGCTTACTACGACTATATTTACTAAATAAAATACAATAGTAAACAAAGAAAAATATGACAATGTTTGGATAATACGTATCTAAGGTAAACTTTTTTTTATTGACGTCTTCCTAGTGAAGTTGGCAGTATGGTAGATGTAAAAGAAAAATAGTTTTAGGTCTATGGCTAGAAGTATTTTTTTAGCGAAATAACGATACATGTGCTGTTATGGGAAATGGGAAATAATGGAAGAAATCCCTAAAATCATAAATTATCTATGTTCTTATATTAGTGTTCGTGACTATTTAAAATACACATAACATTAGAAGAGTAGAAAAAAGAAATTACTTTGTCTCCCATCCACGTAAAGAGGGTGTAATTCTTGTTTCTGTTATACTCTCCCCACCCCTCTGCTAAACGGCTATGAATAGGTACGTGATAAATTTCACAGCTGTACTTTAAAGGTATAACTTAAGGAAAACTAATCAGAGCTAAGGAGGGTTGACAAATTAAAAAGTAATGCGAATTTCAAAATGTTCTCGGAGAAGGAAGGAAAATTTCAAACAAATTGAATAAAAAAATACTTTTAGACTTAATTACTGACGTGAACTCAAAGTCAGCATACGGAACTACGGAACCCTACACTGCGCGTGGTCCAACACGTATGTATGACATCTAAAAAGCAATAAATCAATTGCTTTTAGATTTCATAACTGAATAGATAATGGGACTTTAATGTTTCCCTAATGTTAGTGGTAGCACCAATGGCAGCTAGCGAACAGGGTTCCCAGGTAGCAAACTGACGTCAGCGACGTATAAGCGACGTCACTCATAGGTCATAATAGGGTCGGTCATTTATTCGTCGAGAGCAGACGTTAAAGTGACGTCAGTTTAGGGTCAGCGTTGAGTAGGACGTCGTATTTACGTCAAATTAAAGGCAAGTATCTGGACGTACCATATACGCCGCCAAGATGACGTTTTATTGACGTCTATTTAGGGTCAGTTTTTGGACGTACCATATTCGCCACAAAGCGTACGTCTTACTGACGTATATTTAGAGTCAATATCAGGACGTATCATATACGCCGCCAAGAGGATGTTTTACAGACGTCTATTTAAGGTCAGAATCTAGGCGTACCATATTCGCCACAAAGTGTACGTTTTACTGACGCATATTTAGGGTCAATTTCAGCACGTACCATATACGCCGCCAAGAGGACGTTTCACTAACGTCTATTTAGGGTCAGTATCTGGACGTTCCATATTCGCCACAAAGTGTGCGTTTTACTGACATATATTTAGGGTCAATATCAGGACGTACCATATACGACGCCAAGAGGACGTTTTACTGACGTAAATTTAGGGTCAGTATATGGACGTAAGTACCTACCATATTCGTCCCAACGTGGACGTTTTTTTGTTCAAGACTTTTAAGGCAAAAGTAACATGTACTCAGTGATACAATTAAGTGAAAAAGACAGCGAAACCGAATCGGTGGTAGACGTCAAGGCGTTGTGAAGTTGGCCACCTGTTAAGTTTAAGTAAAAGTACGGTTTAAATCATTTTTCCATGTCCTTAAGTCTATGGTCTTAAAAAACATGGTCCCTGACCAATAACTTAGAACCATCGTAGAGCTTAAATGCGCAGCTCTGGCTTTAGTGCCCGTTTTACCAGCACGTTATTTCACACAATAGCCAGGGCGGTTCTCTTTATTAACAAACAACCCACCCAAACTACCTACGGGGAGCATATTGCCATGCTAACGATATCAGCTGTAAGTGTGTTCTTACAATCTATATAATACCCGCTGTCCAAATTCGTGTAGTCTTTGTTAATTAATTTTATTTCCTCTAAATTAGGCAGTTTTAAAATTCGTCCATTCCATAAAAAATTAAGACGTAAAAAGCATTAAGTAATAGTTTTAATCATAACCATAAAACTTTTTATTTTGAGTAATATTGTATGCAAGTGTTAGTTTCTTAGAGAATCCCTAGATGGCGCTGTTCAAAATTAAAACTGGTTATGGTTTCTTTTATGTACATTCTTATTACTTGGTGCTTATTTCCAATAAATCGAGTTCAGCAGTAGTGTGTGGTTTAATTACCAAATCGGTGTGCGACGGTAGCGACACCCAAGATCGCTTGCTTCTACAAAACACACTGTACGTATCATGAGCTCCCGCAGGTCCTACTCCTGACTTGTATGTCTTAATAACATCTGTGTATAACGTCACTTCAACGTCAGTGGCTGCTCTAATATGTACGGCCCAGTAACGTCCCTATGAATTCAGTATATGACGTCACTCAAACGTTAGTCGCTGCCCTAATATGTACGGCCCAGTAACGTCCCTATATGACGTCTCTCTAACGTCTATAAACTGACGTCTTGAGGCTGTGACAAATTGACGTCATCTGTTGGGACCCCCCGACGTCAAGACATGACGTCTCTTTCGTCGAGCAGTACTGTAAACGGACGACATAATGACGTATAAATGCTACCTGGGTTGTCATTACGACCTTGGTGCCTTTCCATTTGCCGACTTGACAAGCCAATTTACCACAAGCAATAATTACTATTATTGTCACTTTCTTTCGACTTTAAAAAAGGGAGAAGGTTATCAATTAGTCGCGAGCTTATTTTTAAATGTATGTTTACCTATTATAACGAATATGTAAGAGGAAGTCTAAAGGTTGCTCCAATAGTGGACAAGCTGAAAAGCCATCGGTTGACCTGGTATGGCCACGTTATGAGGTGGGATGCCGAACACCTGCTAAGAGAATGGTCCGTTATGTAACAACAAGAACCTAGTGCAAATATGGTTCATGATCATACGGAGCCGACCTCAAATAGGGAAAAAGCGGCGATGATGATGATGATATATGTTCACCGATTACTTAATATACATATAGGTCAGGTGGTCCGATAAATTTTTAACAAAGTCGGTTTTGTACCTAAAGTTTAATGATGAAGTCGTTTTTAGTTACAGTAAATTTAATTAATTTATGTTTTATTCGTTGACTTTTTAGCTTATCGCAAGCAGTGTGGCTCGGGACTACGTCCCATAAGTTATTCTTTCACGGTACTGCACATACCGTAGACACGGCATGTTTTTGTAATATTATTGTAATACTGCGTAACCTGGAGAGTAAATATACAATTTGACTTCTACATAGATGTTCATATGTATCGCACTCTTTCTATTATACAAATTGAGTGAATTATTAATTATTTTGTTTTATTTGGAATAAATAAAACAAATACATATTTAAACATGATTATAATGTCATTATAAAATTAATAAACTACATAGGTACCTTGTAGTTACCTACCTAGTAAAGTTAACGTTATATACTTATAATTTATGTTAAGTAAGATTTTGCAGTAGGGTTTGGATTGCTGTAGGTAGCAGTTAAGTAACGTTCACAACGTTACGATTCGAATGAGTTACCAAAAAATTGTTTATTTAATAGGTTTGATTTTGTTATTTTTGACGTTAATGCTTTTTTTCATCACCTTACAAACTCAAAACTCGTCGCCCAACTCAAGTACGTAGGCAGCCCATGCTATTCTTCAAAAACAGCGCAAATTACCGTGGTACTGTGGCCACGTCTATTACACCTTGGCAACTGCCATAGAATAATGACAGATCTTTGATATAGTTAAAACAGTAGTTTTAACTATATCAAAGATTTATAATAGATAACCTAGATAGATACCTTTTATTCAAACACAGACTATAGATACGATATTTATATCTAGTGTGATACCAAGATTTTTAAGGTGGTTTCCAGCGATGAAGGACTAAATGAAAATCTTTGGTGGTTTCATACAAATTTCATAAAAAATGTTTATTTCTATTTAGGAAAAAAATATCTAATTTGGGTCATTGAAAACTAGCGCATTAAGGCTCCTCCCTGCGCTAACGACCTTGAAAACACAAAAAAATTAATTTCTCTTTCTGTAAGTGAGATTATTAGAAACCCTCCTACAACTTTTTAGCTAGTATCCTGAAGTTTCATTAGAACCTCGAAAGTCATTGAAATACTATCCGGTTTAGAAACCTTTACAAAAAAAGTCAAAAATGGCCGTTTTTAGTATTTTTTGCAAAGGAAAATTCAGGGTATTTTATTTCAATGATTTTCGAGGTTCTAATGAAACTTCAGGATACTAGCTAAAAAGTTGTAGGAGGGTTTCTAATAATCTCACTTACAGAAAGAGAAATTAATTTTTTTGTGTTTTCAAGGTCGTTAGCGCGGGGAGGACCCTTAAGGGTACCTATTTTGCTTCCGATTAAATTAAGTTACTAAAAATAAAATACTCTTTCTAACTGCCTTTGTACCTAGTGGTCTATCTGATTATCTAAAGAAAGATCTGAATTCAGTTCAATTTGCGCCGTGATAAAAATGCCCCAACCCCCAGCCTTTTACGTGGAGGAGCTCGGTGGTCCAGCATGAGTCCGCATAACTAGCGTTCTCGCTAGTAAAGCAACACCGGCGTGGTCCGCACTTGAATGGGTGACTACAAGTGGATTAAAATTTCTTCGTAAGGCAAATATAAGCTGTTTTTCCCAGCTGCCGTCATTTTATGGCAATCGTCAAACTATGTTAGGTGCTCGTTGAAAAATCTGAAACTAGTGTTGGCCACTTATACACACGAAAAGCAATCAAATCAACCAGACCTTTTAAAACTAGGTAGGCATAAAAAAAGACAACTCACCAGATGAGCCCGAAGGGGAGCAAGGTTCCTCTTTGAATCTGAAATCAAATTGAAACGCAAAGTGAAATGCTGCACTCCCAATAGCGTAGCGTAGTGGGGAGCCTTCAGGCGACAAAATTTCATTTTTTTAATCCTTCCGTCCACCCCGGACTATGAACATGGAGTGGCGGTAAGAGGTTAAAGAAGTTAGAGGAGGCATTCTCTCTCTTGATATTCAAATGGGGGCGCTACTGGACCCCGGAAAATTTGGGTACGGCCTTAATTTATTAATATGAAATCATAATTGACTTCTCAAGTAATTTCTTAAAAGATCTATTTCGCAATCCTTTTCGAGGAATAGCCTCTAGAGTATAGGAGAAGCTTTCTCTAATCAGATTTTTAAATAAGGTCGTACTTACTTAGATATTTGCAAAATCCCATTGACCTTCATTTTCAAGCAAGGTCAAGCTTATTTGAGGAAATGATGACACAATGAAGATTTTTTGAGTAATGTTGGCAATTTCCACTTTCAGTACTGTACTGAAGCGCCATTTTTGACACGCGGTGTCACCTAAACGACTGGTTATTTCATACAAAAACCGTTCGTTTAGTAACTCAACGTTTCAAAAATGGCACCACTGTATTATATGTCACTGTCACTGTCGCAACGATCGTAATTTGGCAATTTAAACTGTAGACATTAACAGCTGACAGATGTCATTGTCTTTTATTACTGCAGGCATAGGAAAAATTAAATTTCGATTGACGTGTGTCGTCACTTCCGGTGTAATGTTTAAAATTTATTTATTTTTTATTTAAATTAGTTTCTTAAAATTGTCTATATTTTCGATTTTTAACACTTTTATATAATTTAGTTGACTTTCCAATTGTTTGATGATTTTCATACTTCTCGCCGTTGTCCTTTATTGCGGTTTTTAACAAGAGGTTATAAGTTTAGTTCACTCCCATATCCAGGAGCGGTTCGACAGCATAAAAGAAAATAATTGTTATAATAGAGTTTTAATCTATATGTCGCAGTTGAATTGTATAATCCGTTGTTATTCAAAAACTCCAGCAGTTTCGCATTACAGCTCGGTTTTGTAAAACAGCTGAAAATAGTTCCATGCCAAGGTAGAGAACCTTTAATAACTATATATATTTTATATGTTAGGCGTCAACCAACGTATTTTTATACTTAAAACTTAGGGCGAAAACTATAGGTCAGGTTATGTTAGAACTGCGACCACCCCACGGTAGAGAGTCTTTAGTAACTATAGTAACTTAACAAATAATATAATTATAATTTTATGTTAGCCGTTTTGCGTGTTGAAAAGTTATGATAGTTTTTAATAAGATGTCAATTAAAGAAAAATCTTTTGATAATTTGGAAAATATGTTTATGACGTCTAAATCATCTTCCATTAGTAACTTCACGCAAAAATCAAGTAAGGATTTCAAAACATTTAGATATTGAAAACAATTCTAATTGAAAATAGGTTTCTCAATAAGTTTTCAAATGACATTTCGGTTAAATGAAATTATGGAAAATAAAAAAATAAAAAAAACGTTTTCGAACAATTAAGATTCGTATGGTAAATGTTCATATGTTCATAGGGGAACGTGTATTTTATGTGAAGTATATTGGTGTTAAGCTTAAAATTTTAATGCGCTCCTTGTATTCGACATGTTTATAATAATTCTCTAATAAATTATTTAGAACTAATTGCAGCGGCAGACATTTTATTTTTACTATCATTAATGAACAGTGTTATAGAATATATATAATAGTTTTAAAAGGGTACGCATCTAGTGTCTTATAAAACCGTTTCCCGCCATGTTTCAATTAAATTGATCAGGGTTTCGTAGTAACCACCAAACTACCTCTGTGGTTTTATTGTTATGTAATTTATGTGATGATATTTAATAGCATTTAAATTGCAATACAAATATTAAATGAGTTGTTACACCTGGCATAGTTATTACAAAAACAAAATAATAAATACTCAATCCTGTCAAGAGACTTTTAGCCTATTATAGTTATCTGAAGATTAAATAACCTTGTATGAGTCTTAGTGGAGAAGATTCAATATAAGTTGTACTAACAATACTCTTGCATAATGCTCTCACCAGAACGGCTAATCAAACTTATAGTGGCCAAAAGATGTTACCTTATAAGAGCTTACAAGCATACGTAACTAGAGTAAACACTCTTAAGCGAAATTACTCTTTTTCCTTGCTGTTGTAAGAGTTTCGACTCTTATAATTGTTATCTTATAAGCTACTACAAGCTTATGTAACCGGAGTAATTCTACTTCAGTAAGTTTACTCTTGCTCCTGGCTCTTATACGAGTAAAAAATTTATAAAGGTCAGAACATTTTAACTTATAAGGGCTTATAAGTGTAAAAATAAGAATAACTTTACTTAAGTATAAGATACATTCTTCAATACTGTTAATAGTGCAAACAGCAAATGTCAATACCACTATAAGTAACCTATAAATGCAGTACTCTTATAACGTCTGCGGGTTGGGAGTATTTTGCTAGTTGCGGAGGGCGGAGGCTTAACTGGAGGAAGATCCTCCTCCAGTTAAGCCTCCGCCGTATTATTTTGTTAATCTTTCAAGTCTTATTTAATTCTTGTAACCCGTCTTGGAAATTTCCTTTTATATCTACTTTCATCATTTAAATTCTCGTTGAAACAAGTGGCACTAAAGACTCCACAATCGCGCCAAGCGAGGTGGGCTAGGGTTACAGACAAGCCACGGCATGCCCGCGAAACCTGTCGGCGACCGTCGCAGAGGTCGCGTGACACATCCGTCACAACTTTACAACTGTCAAAAACTGCCGCGCGACCGTCGGCGTCGGACTGGCGATAGTCGCCCACGGACAAGCAACAGATTTTAACGAAATAGTAAAAAACAATGGAGGCAGCATTTATATTGTTATGTGGTTTGCCATTCAACTAAAATATTTAGTGCAAATTTGCAAATTTATCTTTAGAGTCATGTGTTCAACCTCTATCTGCTTATTGGCATTAGTATATGTAACGAATTTTAACGAAACCCATCAAAGCTAAGTATTGTTTACAAATTGAAAAGTTAAAGGCGACAACTTATAAAATGTACTTAGAAAACAAAAATTTATTTCCCGTTTCCAAATTTGTAGGTACCCGAAACAAGACATTTAAAAGTCTAATTTTTAATTCCGTAGAATTCTGACAGCTGTCATTTTTTGACATATCAGAGATCATAAACCTTTTAGGCCGGGCACATTTTTTAATTAAATTCCAGATTTTAATAAGAGTGTGAACATCTGGGTCTACACATTTTATTTGTTAGTGAATGTAACCATTTAATTAAGTGGGGTGCTCCAAATCAAAAGGGGATTTACAGCGAGTGATATTTTCATCACGAACAGTTGAATAACCGATATAAAATACGAACACCTGTGAAAACTATTTGATTTAACAAACAGTACCTGGGCGACCGAGCTTTGCTCAGTTACATCTCAAACATTAACTTCATTTTTTAAACTTGTCTAAAAAGAATACAAAATAAAAAATTATATATAAACTTGAACATAAAAAAAAACAAAACTCGAAAACATAAATCTTATTCACGTAATCAGTATAGTTAAATGTAAGACATATTTATGAGAAATATATATTGTTAGAGTAGCCCTCCCCTTAACTACATTTTACAAACTTGTCTAAAATCAAATATAAATTAAAAAATGATATATAAACTTGTTCATAAAAAAAACAAAAGTAGTCACCGAGTGGGATTTGAACCCGTAACACTCTTTCTTGCCGTTTTCGATATTCGTAATCTCAATCTTACAGCATTTGCAGAGATATGGGAGAGCATTTGTCACGGAGTAACGCCATCTATTGTCAATTTCTCGCTGCGCTAGGCGTAGTAGTTAGTTTTTATAGCATTATCCGAGAGATGGCGCCACAAAAACTATCCAAAAAACTGTGTTAATTTGTATCGGTAAATATTGGTAAATTTTTCGTTTTGCACTATTGCTTCATAAGTCTCAATAAAATAAAAACTCGAAAGCATAAATCTTATTCACGTATTCAGTATAGCATATTTATGAGAAATATAGATTGTTATCTCAAACATTAACTACATTTTTTTAAACTTGTCTAAAAACAATGCAAAATCAAAAATTATATATAAACTTAAACATACAAAAAACAAAAGTAAGTCGCCGAGTGGGATTCGAACCCGTAACACTCTTTCTAGCGGTCGGTATCCTTAACCACTGAGCTAAAAACAAGGCGGTCGGCGCGACGAAATTAGCGACCATATTCTGCGTGGAAAGAAAAACGCATGAAAACTCGGAAAACACGCGTTTTCCCAGACATAAGACTAATCTAGATCGATTGTTTACCCCCGAAAACCCCCATATACCAAATTTCAGCAAAATCGTTAGAGCCGTTTTCGAGATCACGGAAGTTTATAAATATGTATATATATATATATATATATATATATATATATACAAAAATTGCTCGTTAAAGGTATAAGATACTAGACAGACAAACAAAGGAAAAAAATAGTTTTGATTCTATTTTTTACAGAGACTTCTTTTAAATAACTCCATTTAGCTTTCCACCGAGGTAAATTTATGGGTGAATGGCTTATACGTACTTTCCAGGTTCTTAAACTATCTCCATATCAAATTTAATCTAAATCAGTTCAGAAAAAAGTTTTTTTTCAACAAGAAAAAACTTATCAGAAACATAACAAATATAACAATCAATGTGACTGCGCGACGTGACAGCTGATGGCCGTATAATTTATTTTTTAACTTTTGTGCTTTATGGATTACGAAAAAAAATATTTAATAAGCTTTTGGCTAAAAAGGTTGATGATACATGAATAAGTAGGGAGTGATGCCAGGGAAAGAAAAATAACCTGCTGACTTAAAATTACTTAAAAATATAACTTTAATAATTCGGTATTAAAAAATGTTATAACATTTTATATATACCAGAAAGTTTAAAGTTTATCATTATCTTGGTAAAACATTAAAATTAATCAAGAATTTAATTTTTTATCGCCCTTATACGCGTTCCCTTTTTAGTTGGAGAACTTTTTTGGTAGCAACACTTATGAAATGTCAGAATTCTACGGAATAAAAAGTTTACATATAGTTCTGAAGGTACAGTACTTATCCAACTTTTGTCTCGTTCTACCTGACGTAGTTTATGTAGATGATAAGAAAACGCGTAAAGGGTATTTTAATATTTTTGTCTGTCTCTATGTTTGCTTTGAAACTACTAACTACTACTACTAATATGGATTATTGTGGTTTTCAACATTAGATTTAGCACATAACCTACCCATAAGTAGGCTTTGTTTCATTAAAATCTTATGTCAGAAAAAGTTATCGCCATTTTTGTATTTCACGTCAACGAAATGACGGACGCTAAATTTTCAAATCCCATATCTACAGATAACATAAGAAAACGTGAAATCGACCCAGCCAGACACATACATTTCATTTACAAGTTTTTATTACTTTGTGAGTGAAATACAACACATTTCCATTAAAACCTCGAATTCATTTCGAGATCGCTTACAATAAGGCACATTGAGTCGTGAGTGTCGTGACGCAAATGCAGAGCACAGAAGTAAAGTAGGTTCAGTACAATATTGGTGAAGGAAAATATTGAAATGTTGCAAGCTAGCGATATCTCTATACCTCCATTGATTTGGGTTCAGATTCTGAAGAAAAGTAACTGTTATAGATGAGTTGCTACTGCAAAAACATCACGGAATCTAATACTTCTCCTTTCGTTATATCACTTTAGCACGTAATAAAATGACAGACTAACTTACTCGCTTTTTAGACACAAAGAGGACAAAATATCGAAAAGGGAAAAATATGACATGAGAATGACATACAATATACATATAATTATAATAATAATAATAACTACTGAGACATTAGTAGATACACAACATAAAATAGCAGCATGGGCTGCCAAATCACTCCATGGAAGACACCGAACCTACCTGAGCCAAGCACACGTCGATAAGGAGAAGTCGAACGAATGGCTCAGGAAAGGGGAACTGTTTCCGGAGACCGAAGGCTTCATGCTTGCTATTCAAGACGAAGTTATTGCCACCCGTAACTACCGTAAATATATAATAAAATACCTTAATCAACCCACAGATCTTTGTAGGCACTGTAATGCAGCATCAGAAACGATACAACATATTACCGGTGCTTGTAAATCGATCGCCCAGACGGATTACAAGCACCGGCATGATCAGGTAGCGGCAATAGTTCACCAACACCTTGCTCACAAATACCAATTTATACCAAAAATGAGTCCATACTACAAATACACCCCAAACTCCGTACTAGATAACAATAACTCCAAAATCTACTTTGACAGAACCATCATCACCGATAAAACTATCCATTACAATAGACCAGACATCACTGTACACGATAAAGTCCTTAAAAAAGCCTACCTCATTGATATTGCTATCCCCAACACACAATCTACAGACCACAATATCTGAGAAATTAAGTAAATACCAAGATTTAGCTATAGAAATAAAAACCCAATGGAAAGTTCAAACGGTTCATATAATTCCCATAGTATTATCATCCACGGGCGTAATACCAAAGTCACTAATTAAAAGTTTAGAGACACTAGACATCCCTGCACATATACTCACTTTAATTCAAAAGGCCGTGATCCTCAACACATGCCGCATCACACGCAAATTCCTTAGCTCCTCCACATGTCCCTCAACGTATAGCATACAATAGCCCCTTTTACGCTTGGCTTCGGCCCGTGTATAAGGCGTATACCCTCTTTAAGAGGAGAACAACTTATAAAAATAATAATAAATAGCGGCGTCGGGACGTAACGACCCCATCGCCCACTGGATTCCCAGTGCAGTCAGTCAACGCAGGGCAGAGTGTGGCGAGCTGATGGTGAGTGGTGACACCACGTACCCTATCTCCAGGGGGACCATACACACATGCGCTTACACACATTAACACAACCCCCGCCTCTGTCTTGCCTTGACCGGCCGGCCAGAGAGGAGTCGCAAGAGCAGGACATACGCTCCAGGGTGGAAGTGTATTGCACGTAATGGCGTAATAACGGGGAAACCCGCTCTCGGGGGTAAGCCCCGTGATGGTGAAACCGGAGCCGCACCTCTCGACACCCTCAGCTGCTCACATTGTGTTGCACCCTGGCCGTATTGTCCTGGCTAGTTAGGGTGCCCACAGGCAGTGTAGCTAACGAGCAGCAAGTCACCATCTACCAGGTTAAAATTATTGTGAGAGACCCGTAACCATAACCCAGTTATTCGGCCCACTAACATCCCATCCACATAGCCCAAACCAAGTCAATCCCTCCCTGGCAATAGTTCGGCAGCTGTGGAGGACTGTCCGTTAGTGCATCTCAATGGTACATTAAGGGATAGACCTCCGTAGATGCAGCCATCTCACATTTTAGATAAAAAGGTACTAAAATGCCTCTTCATGTTGGCTTTGACCCCATGAACGCCTCAAAGTACCGGGTCCCTATGGACCCGTGGCTGAAAAGCGTACCAACATAATAATAAATAGTACAATAGTCAGTAATCATGATTATGGCAGGTGACGTTTCTATTACAATATCCCAGCATTAGTCCATCCCAATCTCATTCCATAACCCATAGACCTTTCCCTTTTTCTTGCAATAGATCTTTCTCCTGCCGAAACCTATTCTAGGCTACACCTTTCATAGGTATATCTAGGAATGGGTTTTGGCGGGAGCGCCCCATGACATCAACTTCTCCAAAGGGCCTCTACGTGTTGGATCTGTATCCCCGCGCAAGCCTCTCAAAAGACCGGGGTGAAAAGACCCGTGATTCTCAAAGGAGATAAAAAATAAATAAATAAATATATAGGGACAAATAACACAGATTGAGCTAGCCCCAAAGTAAGTTCGAGATTTGTTTTATGGGATACTGACTCAACGATATTATACTTTATGACAAATACATATACAGATAAACATCCAATACCCAGGACAATTTGAAAAAGGCCATTTTCCAACTTGCCCTGACTGGGGATCGAACCCGGGACCTCTGGGTGGCGAACTAGCATGGTGACCACTACGCCACGGAGGTCGTCATATCATACATACATACATACATATTTTCACGCCTGTTTCCCATGGGGGTAGGCAGAGACTATGGATTTCCACTTACTACGATCCTTGCAAACCTCTTTTGCTTCATCAACACTCATAACTCTTTTCATGCATGCTCTCCGGTTATGGGTACTCCTTACATCACCTTTCTTCAGAACATCTCCTATTTGGTCGCAGAATGTTCGTCGCGGTCGACCCGGTCCGGTTCTCCCATCCACATCAGCACGATAAATCTTCTTTCATTCATCCTCTCAACATGTCCAAACCACCTTAACATTCCTTTCTCAATTTTTGTAATTACATCTTCTTTCACCCCACATCTCTCACGTATGACATCATTTCTTATCCGGTCTTTCAAAGTTACACCACACATACTTCTTAAAGCTCGCATTTCAACTGCATTTATCCGACTTTCATTCTTTTTCTGCCATACCCAGCTTTCACTACCATACATAAGAGTAGGCATCAACACTCCTTGATGAACAGCAAGACGTGCTTTGGCAGACACCTTCATACTGTTCATAAAAGAATGTAATGCCCCATTCACACGGTTACCAGCAACCACCCTTCTTTCTATATCGCTTTCGTACTTTCCATCTCTTGTAAACATACAACCTAAATATACGAATTCCTCTACTTGTTCTACTTTTTCTCCATCTATCACAATATCACATTTTGTTATACTTTCATCCCTTTCAAAAACTATTACTTTCGTCTTGCTTACATTCACTTTCATACCCTTACTCACCAACGCATCATTCATAACTGTTACCATCTTTTGCAAATCCTCTTCCGACGACGCAAGTAACACTTGGTCATCGGCATAGAGTAGGCATTGGATAAGCAACCCATTCATTCTTAGACCACAATCACTTTCTTTCAAATCTTTCAGGCAATTGTCCATGAATAAGTTAAACAGCCATGGCGATGCTACACACCCCTGTCTAACACCTTTTTCGATATTAAACCAGTCCGTATAGCCCGCATTAATTCTGACACAAGCGCTGGAATCTCTATACAGAGATTTCAGTGCTCGTATCAGATAGCTGTTTACCCCATACATAGACAATGTTGACCACAATTCATTCCTCACCACTCTGTCGTAAGCCTTTTCTAAATCCACGAAAATGCAATACAATTTTTGACCTTTGGCCAAAAATTTCTCAAGTATGCATCGCAAAGAAAAGACTTGATCAGTACATCCCATTCCTTTCCTAAATCCAGCTTGCACATCCCACATCTTATCATCGGTATCTTTCATAACCCTTTCAATCATCACTTTTGCATACAATTTGCCGACTACGCTAAGAAGGCTAATGCCGCGATAGTTTTTGCAGTCTTGCTGTGACCCTTTTCCTTTATAAAGCGGTACAATAACCGCCCTGCACCAATCTGTGGGTACCAAGCCTTGATTTAAACATAAATTAAAGAGGCGACACAGCTGACTAATCACGATGCCCTGTCCAGCTTTAAGCATTTCGACTGTGATCCTGTCATACCCACCTGCTTTGCCCACTTTCATACTATTTAACGCATTCACAATCTCTTCCATACTTATTTCATCAATTTCATCTTCCATATCACTTCCATGTATTTCACCCTCCATACTAGAATCTATAGTTCTATTCTTTTCAAATAAACCTTCAAAATAATCTTTCCAACCGTCTAAAACTCTTTTCATCTATTAACATTCTATCATTCTTGTCTCTGATTTTATTAAGCGCTGATGACATAACTTTTCCTCTTACCCGTCTTATGTTTTTCCAAAAATATTTTATATTATGCTTAAAATCTTGAGACAATCTATGATCAAAATCGTCCTGTTGCTCTTCTTTCTTATTTTTAACTAGCTTTTTCACGCATTCATTCATCTTCTTATATTCCTGTTTTGCAGCACTCACTTCCATATCCGACGCCTTTTGCATCCTGTGGTCTGCTTGTAGAGATAGCCAATCCTTCCAAGCTTTTTTCTTTCTATATACTGCATTTTGTACTTCTTTGTCCCACCATATATTATATTATATGACAGATAAGATGAATGTATTCATCTTATCTGTCATATCATATAATATATATACTTACAATTTCTTATCAATTAAATTTGAATATACATTTATGAATAATTTTGGTTTAGGTACCTAGTTCTCTATACCGTTCTAAGTTTTAAATGTTAAAGCTGTTGTCATATATAGAGTATAGAGGTATACGTTGCGACTTTAAGTTCTTTGGCTGATTAAAATATGGGGTTTTAATTTACATTTTTTTTAATTTTTTACATTAAATTAATTTCGTATAGGTTGTTGCAATATTTGTTCGCAGCACAGTAAAACAACCACAAAATGCAGCGGTTTTGTGTATGGCACATATAAGACGAGAATTTGTACAAGTTTGTATGAAACTTAGTTAATTTTGAAGAAAGATAGTAGAGGATTCAGGCGCAGAATAAGTACTAGTATACTCACGTACAGAAGTCTTACTCAGCAAAGGAATTTAAAGAAATATCTACTAAAAAGACTGTATATGAAATCATGTTCCAAACAAAAGTTGACGTGTCATTATTTTCTGAGATGGAAGTTTGTATAAAACTCAGCTAACAAGGGCTAAACAGAGGGAAAATGTATTATCAAAAAGGCCGTGGGTTTTAGCCATATAACGCAGCTAACTTAATGAGAAACAATGAATATTTACAAAATTGGTGATACATATGGATATCATTTCAGGCGCATAATGTCGACATATAGGCCTCTCCCAAGGATTTCCAAAATGACCGAACTAGGTGGCATGCATCCAGCGAGATGATTCTTATACGGTTATGAAATAAGTGAATTAAATGATATTCGGAGAGAATTCAGATTTTGTGAAGATCGAGCATTTAAAAACAGAAAATGTAAATAAACGTGAATCTAGGCGTCGAGTGTAAACACTAGTGAGTAAGGGTATTCTGGTATCGGTTTCCAGGGTCGCGGCTTAGACAGTGATCCATCTCTCCCTTTATAACATTATCGATTTTTCCGATCTGAAAGACAATCTGTAGGAGAAATGGATTTCCTCCATCATAATACTTAGTAGGTAGGTAATACAAATTCGAAAATAGTTGCAACGCCGCTGGCATTATACTTTCGAGCTAAGTTCGCTGGGGCGGGCTCTTTGTTTAGTATTTGTTTCTAGGGTTCCGTAATAAACAAGGTACCCTTTTAGGTGCGCCATGGCCATGGCTATCTGTCTGTCCATCCGCGGTCCTAGTCAGAGACTTATAAACACAAGAAAGTTGTAATTTGGCACGGGTGTGTGTGTACATTTAGCCCTCAGAATTTAGCCATGCATATTTTTTAATATAGCTCTCACATCACATTTAAGTGGGAGTAATCTTTTTTCATCGACCCATCGTGTGAGGTATCGTATGAGGGTTGAATTGATTTTTCAAAAGGAATGTGAGCTTGTGAACATCAACTTTCGATTTAGGGATCCGTTTCTGATATATTTGGTTTTATAGTGCAAACTTTCTATCTGCTAAACGGTTGTATGAACAAGTGAAAAAATTCACGGCAGTAGTATATATAACGAAGTTTAAAGGAAAACTATCAGTGCTAGATAGGGAGTACAAATGGAAAAAAAAGGCGACCAACTAAAAGGAAAATGTCGGCATTCGTAACTACGGATACCTACATATACCTATGTCCGTTAGTGTAGTAAGCCACATTATAAATATCATTGCTGCAGACCTAGCTTTTATTTTTAATGACTGCATTGATGAAGGTATTTTTCCAAATTTAATGAAATGCAGTAAATTGATTCCTTTATTTAAAAAGAGGGTAAGAACAGATCCTGGCAATTATAGACCTATATCGATTCTGCCAGTTTTGAGCAAAGTGTTTGAAAAGATAATGCTTAATCAAATGCAACATCACTTTATCACCCATAACCTTTTTCATAGCCAGCAGTTTGGTTTTACTGGAGGGAAATCGACCACTGATGCGGGGGTAGCGCTCGTTACTCAAATTTACAACGCATGGGAAAACAAGAACGATGCAATCGGTTCTTTTTGCGATCTCTCAAAAGCGTTTGACTGCGTAGATCATCCAACACTTTTGCTTAAATTCCGTCAGTACGGTTTTGACGATAAATCAATAAACCTCATTCAATCATATTTAACGGATAGGCTTCAGACTGTTGACATAAATGGCATAAAGTCAAACGGATCTCTTGTTAAAATGGGAGTACCTCAAGGTTCTATCCTGGGACCGTTCCTCTTCTTAGTGTACGTCAATGATTTGCCTTACGCGGTTGAGAAACAAGCTGGCATTGTGTTGTTCGCCGATGACACGTCTCTTATTTTTGAAATAGACCGTCATAGCGAAGATGCTACTG
Source organism: Acrobasis consociella (assembly GCA_963555685.1). NCBI lineage: Eukaryota > Metazoa > Arthropoda > Insecta > Lepidoptera > Pyralidae > Acrobasis > Acrobasis consociella. The sequence goes on from OY743104.1 coordinate 25,676,772, forward strand.
CGGTGAATAACACCTTGACACCATTTCTAACTGGTTTTCAGCCAATAACCTTATGTTGAATGCAAACAAGACCCAATGCATTAGATTTAGTCTTCCTAACGTGAGGCAAGCCAATGTTGATGTGCTACTGAACGGTCAAAAATTAGATCTCGTTGAAAATACTACTTTTTTGGGAATCACAATAGATTCAAAACTTCAATGGGGTGCCCATATCTCTAAACTCGCTAATAGGCTTAGCTCAGCGGCTTACGCTATTAGAAGAATCAGACAATTGACAGATGTGGCAACTGCTAGACTAGTTTACTTTAGTTACTTTCATAGTCTGATGTCAGGGATTATTCTATGGGGGAGTGCAGCTGATATACAGACTATTTTTATTTTGCAAAAAAGGGCAATTCGTTTTATTTACAGTTTAGAATCAAGAGACTCCCTAAGAGATTTTTTTAAGAAAATTGATATACTTACTGTACCATCCCAGTACATATTTGAAAATATAATGTATGTAAGAAAAAATATTGCCTTGTTTAATAAAGTGGGTGATTTTACGAATAGGAACTTACGTAATATAAATGATTTATTTACTCCGTCCTATAGGCTGAAAATAGTTAGTAAGTCGTTTATGGGAAACTGTATAAAGTTTTATAATAAATTGCCAGAATCGGTTCTTAGTATGCCAGATAGAAAATTTAAGGTTTATGTTAAGAAAGTACTCTGTGATAAAGCTTATTACGGAACCGATGATTACATTAGAGACAAAAATGTCTGGCTTGAGCTTGGCGCGGGTCCCTCTTAAAGGTTTGTATTTGTACATTCACAAATGTCATAATTTAAGAACATTCTGTACATTTAGTACAAAATTTACAAATTGACATTAATTTTAAACTTGACATCATGCTTAATTAATAATTATGACATAACAATGTATTCTCAGCCCACATATCTAATTTTAATACCAGTATAATTGTAAGTTGACGTTATTGGAGAAAATGCTGCAGTACAGTTTGTTACCGTTTCTTCTGTACTTGCGCTTTGGAAGCGGCAGTTAACTTAGCTATAAGTAAATGATCTGACGTCAACATTTACCTTATAAGAAATCGAAAGGAAAAAAAGTGACAATTATCAAGTGATACAAATATCCAAAGATAAATAAATTATTTTTGACTTTGACTTTGACTTTGACTTACACTGTGCGTGGCTCGACACGTGCTTGGCCGGTTATTTTATTTATTTATATTATGACTTATTTACCTTTCATATTCTCTTTGCTTATGTATTTCTATTAATTTTAGTTTCATCTTGTTATTACAAAAATTTGCAATTGCAATTCGAACAACCTTTTCCAAAACTAAACAAGATAATAATAAAACTGAACGCGAACTGAAGAGCTGGTAGATATGAGGCAAAATGAAAACTTGTCTGTCACTTCTCCTATATTCAGTGGCGGATTTATACATTTGCCGCCAGAAGGCTATTTATATTTTGCCGCCCCTAAGCTGCGTTCACTGAAATATAATTATAAAAGCGCCCTTCTACCTTCTTGATACACAAAAAAAAGTAGGGGAGGTGGGCAATTGGCCTTAAATTTGCCGCTTCCCAAAATGTGCCAGGCTTTAGCCTACACAGCCTATTGTTAAATCCGCCGCTGCCTAGTACCTAAACTCTAACTCAGAACTGCAGACCTGGCTGGAAAAGCGAAGCTAAATCAACCCTTAAAATTTCAAAGATACCTCATTTTTACAAAATGATTTCCTCGAGGCTATCTTTATGTTATTATAAAAACTGGCTGTTCCGTCATAAACCTATATTATACCTATTGTAGTTATAATCTACGGTTTAAAAAAATCAAATCTCGGAATTTTTCGATATATGTATGTGTCATGAATTTAGTTTTGTTAGGACTTCCATTAACTCGGCCACTGGGTTACTGTGGACTCAGTATAGTCAAGGCCAGCTGATAGCTCTATGTATGTATGTCGCAGCCATCTGGTTAAATCATCCAGCTAACTAAACGCCTATCCTAGCCTGTTCTGTAAAAGCCGGCATCCAAAGGACGACCAGCCAAATCATAACGTTTAACAAAATGGCTAAACGTACTAAGTACATTTAGTTAAATTGAATATTGATGAATTTTTGATATGTAGATAGGGTTCACAAATTACTAACGACTACTTTTTATTACTTTCCAATAAGTAACCTTGTAATAGGGAATGAATTGAGATGTGTAATGTGTGAACGAAAAATAATATTCACAGCTGTTCTGTTGACACCATGTTTGTTTTGGTGACTACTAGCGCTGCAGTGAAAAAAGTCTTAACTAAGTTTGAATCACTTGGCTAGTCATCTTCAAATGGCCGATTTTCAATACGCCAGGTTGTTCAACGTTAAGTGATTTTAGTTTAATCAACGGCCTAGGCATCCAATTGGATGCCAACCTTCAAGAAACGGCCAAGGCATCCAGTTAGCTGGCTAATTTAACCAGATGGCTGCGACATGTATACAATCTTTTTTCTGCCTCACAACCAGGAGGGCCGACCAGCGCACACCGAATTTGAATTGTAAAATGAATTGACGAAAATCACTTATGAATTATGGGCATCGAAGGCGATACCTCGGCTGGTCCCAATTATATTTACAAATGCGGCGGGAGCAAATAAAAAATAAGAATACCAAAATGTGTATGACGTGAATTTGACATAAGTAAGTTTTTATAAAACATACAGACGGAGAGTTTTATACCTTCTTGTTTATATACGGTATAACAATATTAAAATTATTTTTAAAGGGCAAGTTCAATAAATACTATTGAACAACTTTGCCCAGAGAATATCTATTAATGATTCCGGTCCGGGATGAAGACCAATAATCAATATATTGCTTCACTGCTGGACGGGGACGAAAGAAAAACTTAAGATGTACGATCGCTCATTTTTTAAATCTTTGGAACAGGCCTATGTCTAGCTGTGGACGTTATGCAGCTGAAATGATGATGAGGATGTACTAGCTGATCTATGAAATGGGCGAGATTTTTATCATGTTATTAGGCGATGTGATGTTGCTAGCAACTAGCAACCCATCACTTTTTGATTTCATTTTAGGGTCCCGTAGTAAACAAGGAACCCTTATAGTTTTGCCATGACTGTCTGTCTGTCTAATAGGCTTTACTCAGAAACTATCAGTACCAGAAAGCTGTAATGGGGGAATCATGAGAGGCTCAATTTGCGCTGTCTGGAAAAATAAAGTACCCCTAGTATTTAAATTTGAAAACATTTTTTTTTATATTACTGTAATGTATGATCTAACTGAGGCACGGTAGTTATTGTGTCTATTTTAATGCAAATGGTCAAAAAAAAATCTGAAAGGTCTAAATATTGATAACCCTGGCGCTTCCGCTTCACCTTTCTTGAACAACTTACCAACAAAACACTAAATTATGAACTGAAATAAAAGAAAACAGGGTTGTTGTTGATATTAAAAGAAAATACACTATGTGTATTTATGACAGATTTATTTAGAAATGTAATATAAAGTTTGTCCGAGACTAAACAGTGATTCCCGTGGCTGGCCACTAAAACATGTATATCTCTAGTAGAATGTTCTAGAGGAGTGTGTCCGTGTCGTAGCATGAGTGCTACTATTAGCTCTTCGAACATCCTTGAGGAAGATTGCGCCGTTCGTTGTTCCAGGACGAAATTACGAAGGCAAATATTTGATTCCCCTAGTTTTGTTTCACTAGGTCGTTGATTACCCTGACCAAGTTTATAAATATCATTAGATTTTCAAAGAATTGTTTTTCGATGTTAATGGCACAGCGGAAATAATCATTATGTATTTATTCTATTGTTATTATTTAAATAAAATATTGTTTTTATCACAATCGATAAAAATATTCTACTTTTTGATTCCATTGGCGTTGATTCTCTTGGCATTTGCGCCATGGTACTCAAAATTCATGATGATAAATCAAAAAAATTTCTGATTTCCGTGAAATTAAAAAAGGTTTCGATCTTATTTATATTACACATATGTTTATTTTTAATCTATCTTTTCGATTAAAAATCATTTATTAACCCTTGATTTTAAAAAAAGAGTGTTACAAGTTAGACGCCGATTTCTGTTTCTCTGTGGGTCTGTCTAGGTGTCTGTGTGTCTGAATTGTATCATAAACTAATATTTATTAACACTTATTGTTTTCTGAATGTAAGTCGTTGATTGATCTAAGATAATTTTTTATGTAGAAATTGATAATGATGTTACCAAAAATATTAGTAGTTGATTATTTATAATTTTTACTAATATTGTTTTTAATTAAGAAGGTACTTACCAAAGTATTTGTAGAAAGATAATTAATTATATAGTTGATTTTAAAACTGAATAGTTTTCCTTTTAGTTGTTTTTAGTACATTTTTCTATAATTAAGGATAAAAGTGCCAATTATCAAAATGCTGGATTAGCAAATGCCCTAACCTTCCTAAACTGCCTGGCTATACTTCATATAACAGCGAATATACAAATCAAAATGATGGAGTTATTGCTTATATAAAAGAAAATTTACCTTGTTCGATTGTTAAACCTGATTTGTCTGAAGCTAATTGCCTAGTTCTAAAATTTAAAAAGGATACTGCAATTGTTGCTATTTATCGATCTCCAAGCCACAAAAACCAAACTAACTTTATTAATTCTCTAGACAGTGTTCTGCAGTGCGATTCTGAGCTATTAGTTTTATAAACTTTGGCACAAAAGCATCTTGTCAGTTTCGAATTGGTATTCTGAGACGTTTTTTGGTCACACAAAACGATTTGAATCTGGTTGAATTAACTTGAATCGACTTGACTTACTGTCATATATGACAACATGTTAGCAGTTTTCCGCGGGTTTGCTTACGATTTGAACTGTCAACCCCGAATCGGTATTCTACGATTCGACATCTTTCGTGTTTTTGACGCTGTCAGAAGGCAATTGGTATTCCGGCAATTACAATGATCGTACTTTGGATAGTTTGAGCGCTGATTTTGTATCGAAACCGCTGTCAAAACTACGAACGAACCTCGAACGCGTGTTTTCTTTCGTGATATGAGCGGACTGGTACAAATATTTTTATTTTACCTTTTTACATAAATTTATGTTGTAGAAATGTTTTAAACATATACCAAATTCCAAATTCAAGATGTAAAAATATATGTCGAAGTCTAACAAAATACTTTTTAGGGGTAGGACAACATCAATCCCATATCTATCGACAGAGGAGTACGGCAAGAGGTCACCATCTTAAAAAAGACATGTTAAAATAGGAATCTAGCAAGTTAAGCAACACCAGGCGTGGTCCGCATTTGGGTGGGACCACAAGTGGCATAAAATTTTCCCGAGCTACTCCGGGCTTTGGAAGGCACGTAAAGCCGTTGGCCCCGGCTGTCATCATTGTATGGCAGTCGTTAAGCAACCAGTGTTGGCCACTTACACACACGTTTGTGGCGAGAAGATACAAATAATGTAATACATACATACATAACATCACGCCTGTTTCCCACAGGGGTAGGCAGAGACTATGGACCTCCACTTGCTACGATCCTGACAAACAAATAATCTAATGTAATTAAGTTAAGCAGTGGAGCTAAAAGGCCTAAATGCACTGCTTTTATAGTAAACTATCTGAAATCCAGGCCTTTATACGCGTAAAATGAACTTTAGAATTAACCTAACCTCCGTCTTGCCTTCTTTGGTTGGGCTGGCGGAAAACTGGTAAGGTGACAGGAACCCCTACGTGTGTATTGTCTTCACCTGCAGTACTGATAAGATCTCGGTTTTAACATATGTATTTGTTTTTCGTTTGTGTAACTGGCCAACACTGGTACTGGTCTATAGGTATCTGACATAGCTTGACGACAGCTATACCGTGGTGATTTCCAAGACTAACGGCTTGCATATCACGTAATAGATACATTATCACATTTTCATTCCTTACGGTATACACAGAGCCCAGGGCTGTAAGACCGAAAGGACAGGCTTAGCGTAATGGTGAGATCTAAATTATGTTCATAGGCGATGCGGCTAGAATCAATGATTACTGAATATTCATTAACAAAATTCATAATCCGTAGAAAATAATTACAAAGTTCAAGTTATAAATTATTTAAAAGCTCATAAAAGAATTTGTATTTCTGAAAAGGGATGTGGACTGGATAAAAAGATATTATATTATTTGGTCCGTCAACTAGATTATCCAAAAATAAAGGACCCATATTTTTTCGGTTAGCAAAGTAATATAAATTTACAAAGATACAGATACGCTTCCAAGTGTCGAAGTGGGGATGATTTAAGACACCTTTAGTTAAAAATCGTAGGTGATCTTGGGGTCATGTGAAATTTAAATGCGTATTATCTTTGTCATTATTTGTTAGTAATAGAAAAAATAATAATCTACCTACTCTGAGCCAAAAAATATTTTTAGTCAATATCCCTATTGTGCACACGATAGCAACTCGAAAGAAAGTACGAACCAAAACCCATACAAAGCCGACCTCGCCCCGCTTCGAAACAAACCCGATAGAAAGTAAGATGTCATTAGATTGGTATTCTGGTAATTTACAAAGTTCGATCGAAGCCGAGTGAGCAAGTTTGGGGCCAGGAAACTTACCGATTCAAATTTAATCTCACCTGGGCAGTCACTAATACAGGCATGTGCACGAGCTAGAGCGCACGCGTGCGCGTATGCGTGTGCGTGTGCGTTTGCTTATGCTATGCTACGAATATTCGCGCTTTCGTCTTCGGAAAATTGCCGGTTTAGGTCTTATAATTTATAAAATAAATACAATTTGTTTTGATAAACAAATATATACGGACAAATCACACAGTTTGAGCTAATCCCAAAGTAAGTTCGCGACTTGTCTTATGGGATCTACTCAACGATTCTATATTTTTTTTATATATATAATAAGAGCACATTGGTACACATTGCGCGTTTTAAAACGCGCTTTTTGAGAACCCCTAATTCAATAGAAATGCAAGCGCGCGCTGCTGGTCAAGCGCGTGTCAAGCGCGCGTTTACATTTTTTCGTTTGAACGAGCGTTGCTCGGGCGTCATCTGCGCGCTTTGAGATATATGAGCGGCCATTTTGTTGAACATTTGATCGCGCGCTTTCGTTTCACGATTCGTTTCTTTTCCATTTTTTTTTGCTTTTTTCGCACCTTACTATCGCGCGTAGAACGCCGTCCTAAGAGCGGTGTGTGTACGCGACCAACGCGACGCCGAGCGCCCAGTATGTACTAGCTCTAACCGGCCAAGTACGAATCGGATTCGCGCACAAAGGGTTCCGTACCATTATCTATAAAAAATTCGCGTTTGTTGTATGGCAGCCCCCTTAGATATTTATTTTATTTTGTTTTAAGTATTTATAGTTATAGTAGCAACAGAAATACATAATTTGTGAAAATTTCAACTATATATACTATACATATATATATATATACTATGGTGGTTCTTGAGATACAGCCTGGTGACAGACAGACACACGGACAGAGGGACAGACAGCGATGTCTTAGTAATAGGGTCCCGTTTTTACCCTTTGGGTACGGAACCCTAAAAAAGAATACAGGTACCTAACTTACTATCAAGATTTATGCCTAACTAGCAAAGGTACTTTTTAACCCGGGAAAATGTGTGGACCCTGGACTCATCCCAATGAGTAAGGCCTGTCGAGCTGTAGCCACGGTAAATAGTCTACCAAGCGCCGCCGTCACAGCACCCGCATCGTTCGTGGCGACCAATATGTGAGCACATCGCTCACATATTGGTCGCAACGAACCAATATGAGCCAACGTCTACCAAGCGACGCTCACTCACCAATCCAGGTTTCGACCTCGGCTGGTTCCTTAACTTGTGAAAGCACGAGCGGTCACCCTCACATTACTAGATTTTTCAAAATAAATAAATGTGTATAGACAAATCCCACAGATTGAGCTAGCCCCGAAGTAAGTTCACGACTTGTGTAGATACTATATTTTATAACAAATAAATATATAGATAAAAATCCAAATCCACGTCAATATGAAAAAGGTCATTTTCCATCTTGACCTGACTGGAGATCGAACCCGGGACCTCTGCTGTGACAACCTAGTATGACGAACCCAAGACAGCAGAGGTCGTCGAAACTAGATACAGGTTAAAATCCAGTAAGACTGGCCTCCAGCTAAACAGCGTTCCAATAAATATACCTACATACCTACGTGGGTAATGAAAGAATCATACATACAAAAAAAAAAACAGGTACAGTCGAATTAATAACATCCTCCTTTTTTTTAAGTCGATTAAAAATATTCTATCTAGAGTAAAATGAAAACAAACCTCGGGTACAGTCAAAACCTGACCTGGCAACCTATCCAAAGACCAAAAAAAATGTTTAATGTTGTCTACCAGTGCTTGTCAAGACTAAGACTAATCAAACGAGTCTAACAGTTCAACGCAATGGGATTATGTTGTTTTATAACTGAGTTCTCGGCTCCATAAAAGTAAATTAAAAGATGGTATGGTGGATGTTACTACAAACAAGACTCTCATTCTAGGCGTTAGCAAGAAAACGAGCGCGCTCGACAGACTTGATAGATGAATCGAGTAGGTTGCTACTCTGCAAAGCGGCTCGTCTCTCTCGACCGTAGGACCCTGGCGTGAGAAGACTTAGACTTAGACTTTTTAACGACATTGCTCCGCGATTAAAAGCCGCCCCTGGTGATAAGAGAAATGATTATTTTTGCTATCTTTTGCTATCCAGCGAAGAAACTAGAAGATTTCATATAAGAGAGTATGAATCTGTAGAATATACTCTTTTCAAAACCAATATGTTTTTCTAATCATTCTGGAGCATGTCAACTCATGTATAGTGCTCTGAAATGACATATTGTAAATTTTTAATAATGTTGATTTTTACAGGACTCATATTATGAATTAAATATACATTATTTTCACAAAACACACTATTTTGGATGTTATGAATGGAACTCTTTGTGCCATAATATACAATACAAGTGTTAAGTGTTAGAGGATTCAAAGGAGTTTCGAAAAAACAGATTGGATTAAAATTATTGACTAAAGCTCAAGGACAACTACTGGAATACTGGAAATTATTGATTATTTCAAGATATTTTCATCTTGAAATGTTTTATTATAAGAAAAATAAATATTGCTTGTGTATATATATCGTATATTATTCTCACATTCTTATCTATTTATTTATTTTTTATAAAATTCCACTGCTGGACGAATTGCCTCTTCCCTGCATAATCAGTAATTACGATGGGCAAACGGAACGGACAGGACGATCACTGTAGATGGTATAGTAGTAAAGCTATTACATAAATATATAACAGAGATTTTGGACTATACATATTTTCAATCTGACAGTTTTTGACATTTGTGTGTCTATGAAGTTTTACTATTCTTGACAGATTTGTAAGTTATTTGGTTTAAATAAATGTAATACTTACTTGATTATAATAGGGATGTGCAAACTGCTAGAAAAAAAGATTTATCGAATCGATATTTAAGTTGAACGAGCAAAGCAAATGTAGGATTGTTCGAAGATCTTCCCATTTCAGATCGTAAAAGCCGATCGAGGGAATGGGCAAAAATGCAAATCATGTTATCAGGCGATGCGGCTAGCAACCCATCACTATATTGATTGCTTTTCCATCTTCTCGCCCACCATGACACTAAAAGTGGCTTTTGGGTCTTGCGGCCCTGGGCTCTGCATAGAACCGCAAGACCCAAAATGCTCTGTCTGCCCCATTAGGGATAAAGACGTGATAGTATGTATGTATGTATGTAAACTACTCTGATTGAGCTAGCCCCAAAGTAAGTTTGAGACTTGTGTTATGGGATACTAAAACAACGATGCTTACTATATTTTAGTACAAATACATTTATAGATAAACATCTAAGACCCAGGACAATTTGAAAAAGGCCATTTTCCAACTTGCCCTGACCGGGAATCGAACCCGGGACCTCTGGGTGGCGGACTAGCATGGTGACCACTACGCTACGGCGGTCGTTAAATGAAAAATGCATTATTTCTGGAGTATGGCAGTGCCAACAATTTCCGGAGCACGACCTACCTCGCGTTTCATAGTTATTGTGACTTAGGAGGTTGGGGTTTCTTTTATGAATCTTTATTTTGATTATCATATTGGCGCTCAACATATTAAAAATTGTAAACGTTTCAAAGCTAAACTTTGCGTTGCATATATGACGGAAATAATCACAGGTAAACACATGGCCTGTTTATAAAGATCTATTCCTTTTATCGATATCTTCAATTTGCATGTCTACATCCACAGACAAAGCTAGAATTACTACAAAACCGATAAAAAATCGTAGTTTTTCAATCCCTACTCCGCTCACCTTCGATTTGAAATGTCAGAAGAAAGTTTAACTGGTTTTGGTTCGAATCGAGGCGTGTTCGAAGCGTACTTTGTATCGTGAATTTGACAGTTAAAATGTAAAATACCAGAATTGCACTGCTGGTCTCACTCAATAGTTTTAAAACAGATGCTGTGATCGGCGATATAAATATTAACATCAAAGCAGAAAACAATAGCCCTGATGCAGAGTTTTACTTTAATTGTACAGCCGCTCATGCATTACTTCCAGGTCACTTATTTCCTACTAGAAAAAATAATTGTCTGGATCCTGTACTTCTAAAGACAAATATGCCAGCGGTGACCCTTGTTTTAGATTCGCTCTTTACTAATCATAAACCGTTGATTTTGTGCTGTGGTCGTAAACCACCCATTCGTAGAGCTTTGCGTACTCGTGTTATAATTTATAAATTAATTATAAATTATAATTTCGTAGATAGATTAACTTCGGCCATCGAGTCGCACACAACTTCCACTACCGTACCAAACAGAAAGAGAATTATACAACCCTGGATAACACCTGGTTTGTTGAGATGTATACGACATCGTGACGCATTATACAGGAGAACTAAAAGAGAACCCAGCAATCAGACTCTCATTATAACGTTCAAGCGCTACAAAAGATTTTGTAATACCTTACTTAAGAAAATTAACCGTGATTACATATGAGAGATCTGAATTTAAAAAGGCTAAAGGCAATCCTGGCACTACTTGGAAACTTATTAAAAACATCACCCACTTAAATACAGAAAGAGACAACTCGAAGCCGATAGGAACTTGGCCCCCTTTTTAACAGGTATGTTTTTGGTGGGATTTCAATACTTTTTTCAAGAAGTCGTACCTATTTTTTATTTTATACCCCCTCCCCCTATCCTCCTCCCCACCCCTCTTCGTCGTATTCTCATTGCATCACTGGTTCATAAATATTTTATTAAAAATTCGATATTAGATTAAGCCAACTCACGCTTGACCGATTTCTTGAATTTCTTATTTTTTTTAAGGCCATACCTGAATTTTCCGGGGTCCATTGGCGCCCCCATTTGAAATAAATCATTTGAAAGGAAACGGTGACATCATTTAAAATTTCGTCTTGATCAAACCCTAGATAACCCTTCCAACTATTTTATGAACTACTGTTTATAATTTAAAGTAAGAACGTGAAGCTTTTCTACGCACATTAGCTAAAAGAGGTAGTTTTTCGCAAATGTGCGTAGAAAAGTTTCACGTTCTCACTTTAAATCATAATCAGTAGTTCATAAAATAGTTAAAACAAGACAAAATTTTAAACGATATCACCGTTTCCATACAAATAATTTATTTTAAATGAGGGCGACACTGAACCCCGGAAAATTCAGGTAGCCCGTTAATCTACATATAACACACGACCTGTGTGCCAAATTTTATAACGCTAGAACAATTGGAACTGACCTAAAGGTTTTGATTACCGGTCAGTGAGTCAGTGCCAAAATTAGCTATTTTCACAGGGTCATATTTCAGGATCTACTGAAGCTATATCTATGAAATTTGGCATACTGCTTTAGTACTAGTATATGATTACGTAGGTGCAATTTTAACTCTGTACTTGCAATAGACACTGAGCTACAGGGTCGAAACGGTTCGTGTAAATAGGGCACGGCATGCGCGCGGCCTGTTGCTATAACTTGGCCTTCGCACTACCGTGCGCAGCGTGCGCTTAGATCTTTAAAAAAGATTCTGAGTTCTTTGATTCTGAATTTTTCGATTTAGGGATCCGTTGCTGATATATTTGGTTTTATAGTGCAAATTTTTGTTAGAGTCAAGTGTCCCTCCCCCATATACTAGTATAGACACTTGAAAAATTTACGGCAGTGGTATATGTAACGAAGTTTAAAGGAAAACTCTCAAAGAAAATTAAAATTTTATACAAATCCAATTTAAAAAAAAAAAAAAACAGTTTTTTAGACGTTTAAATTCCCGTAAACTCAAAGTCTGCATTCGCAACTATTACGGAACGGTAAAGGATGGAAAACTCATAAAGGAAGCGGAGCTCGACGGCCCACACCTGACGTGGTTCATTCTTGGATCAATATCCAATATTTTTGGTGTTAGATTTTTCAAACATTAAATTGCTTCTTTGGGCAAACACATACGCATATAACAAAATGAATAAATGAAACAAAGAGAAATACATAGGTGTGAGCAAAATACTTAAACAGACGAAAAAGTATTTCGGTACTTAGATATTACAATGTACATTAGATATACCTACATAAGAATTCTATCTACTCGTATTAAAAGATTTTTCGCTACAGTAATAATTTAGTACGTCAACTCTACTCCAGTTACTCTTAACTTAAAAGGTATATGTTCCTCGCTACATATCAGAATCGTGTCGACATACATTTTAGCGACTGTTCTCGAAATTATTTTTATTCTGGAGTAAAAGCTGTGACCCCGTTCACATTTAGAGACAAAAATGTCTGGTTTTAGCTTGGCGCGGGACACTCACAAATGTCATAGGGAGCAGATTGAGTGTCCAAATCCGTCGACTATATAACTTTCTGGCTATAGGTGGTACATTTTTAACTATGGCACGATTTTGGTCCAGTTTTGCACTAAATTGTAACGTTTTAAGGATTGGGAAAAGGGGCATTCCATCCACACGCACACTCATAATTTGTTTAGGTACATTTGGTACTTCCTTTTACAAATTGACATAAGTACATTTTTAATTTCATCTCTAAGATATTTCTTACTAAATAAAAGATTATTTATGTTCATCCTGTTTCCTGTCTAATTAGTTTTTTTCCTAAGCAGATGAACAAACAGGAAAAAGGAAAATGCGCTTGAAAAAGCTTTTATTTTATCATTTACTTTTAGATATTTACGATTAATACACAATTTTAAAAACAATACTTACTCGATATTCTAACCAAAAGATATTGTCTAAATAATGTGCATAAGATATCGTAAAGTACAAGAGAGATTGTGCTAAATTATAAAGTTCTATCACTCAATCACGTAATGTTTGACCTAGCGAGCGAAGCGAACGAGGTGTGTTAGAGATAAAGATGATGGTATAAATATATGTATGTACTCGTGAGATTTGAGAAAAAAATGGATAAGTACCTAGATATTTCGATAGGTAATAACCTATCGAAATATCTACTTATCCATTTTTTTCGCAAAAACTTTGCTAATATTACATATTTTTTTAAACTTACGGCTCTAGTTATGAGTCGATTGAAAAATATAATTAAATGCTTACTTGTATCAGGGAAGCACAAACAAATATGAAACAACAATCTATCTAGAAACTACATGCATAAAATATGAGTAATATTTAATTCATGATACGTACACACAAGTCTCAATCGGCAATGGCGGTATCTCAGTGGATGCAAGTATTTGAGATCTTAAACCTCTTTACTTCCTTAAATATACACTGGTTAATCACGCGTCATATTTAAGGACATTGTGAATCATGATTATACGTAACGTCAAAAAATATAAAACCAACAAAATACTCATAAAAATTTAATCAAATTAATGCGCAAAGTCTCGGAATGTTTGGAAACCGCGCCTCGCGCTCTATAGACTACCTACCCATAGACCTAGATTTTTTTACTGCGTACCTACCTACCTATATCGGCTCGTTGTGAACAGCGCTTAGCACAAATGTCCACACATCTGGTTTTTATTGGAGAGTTTGGTTGTTTTAATTCATTTTGGATAACTTTTAAGAACCAATTTTTTTATAACGAAACTCTATTACTGAATCCCCCTTTCAAATACAAGGTTTACCAGTCAGTCTGTATATACGTGCAACAAAGTGTCGGGAAATTAGTTAGGCACTACATGTAGCACAAACAAAAGGTGTCCATAATGACAAGCCAACATAATAAAATTTTCAAGAAGCCTTCATAGTCTCACGACCAAGGACAATCGATTTAATATCGAATACGACCCTGACTTTTAAGTTTAATATGAAACATACCTAGGAAAATACATTTAATTATTTTAAAAAAACAATAATACCCATCCAACTGCGTGATTTAATAGCAGTATATATGTATAGGATGCACCGGGACGGGAACACGCTTGGATTAACAAGATGTAAGTACCTCCATACGTACTTACGTAGGTAGGTATATGGTTTTCCAGCATTTCTCATTCCAAACCACATTTAAACATGTTTAAGTAAGTTGTCAGTATACATTTTTGTAATTCTTATACATATAGGCATAGATAAATATACTATGATATAGGTATTATATAACATCTAACAAAATATACTGAAACTAATTTAAGGGTTAATTCAGACCATAATACTGAACAACTTTCGCCAAGGAACACATCTCCAAATATAAAAAGTAATTTTGGGTCTCCCATACAAGTTGACCGATAAGCTGATCCGAGTTTGTATGAAAAGCCAAAAATTATTTCATATTTCAACATATGTTCCTTGGGGAAAGTTTTTCAGTATCACGGACTGAATTCACCTCAACAAATTGAAGACAATTTGACGCCTAAACTCCACCATATTTTTTTTTTTAATATATACCTATTTGTTACTATCAAAATTAAGACCAAAATAGCGCCTCAATCCATAACGCTGCAGAGCGTGTCAAAGATACATTCATACATACACTCAAAAACATTATCCTCATTTTAACGCAGTCAGGCAATAAAAGAAAATATGAAGGAAACTGGTAAAAGAAGGTAAAAGAATAAGCGAAAGCCTATTAGAGCAAACCTCCGAAACGACATTTCACAAAATAATAATATTAGAGGTATATAAATAAAGTCATCTAATCTCTATAAAGTACGGGGTCTTGTTGTTTGACCGTCATTTGGCAAAATTACACTTGACAAACAACGTTTGGCAAAGAAATGGTTTCACCAATTGATCATTTTACAACTAATCATTACTTACATTAGTCACTTTACCAAATGATCATCACTTAAATTTACATTTTACAATTAATTGTTTCACAAATGAACATTTAGCAACTGAGTTATCAGACAAAACTACTATTGTTCTAAAAACATTTCATAAAATGTATTATTTTACAAGAGTTTCGTTTATTAACAAATCTATTAATAAATATAGTTTGGGTCAAGACACGAGCGAGCGACTCAAGCTTAGGGCGAAAGTAACAAAGACAAAAAAACTACTTTGCCGTGGAATGTAGGTTAGGTCCGTTAGGTTTCCTGTGACCAAGACACGAGCGAGCGAGCGAAGCGAGTGAGCGACTCAAGCTTAGGGCGAAAATAACACAGACACAAAAGCCACTTTGCCGTGGAGGGTAGGGCTAGGCATCATTCGGACATATGATTATTATGGAAAAAAAAAATATTATGAGATCTTAAATTATGGATATTACATTTATGAGACAAAATAGAGAACCACAAAATCGTGATGTTTGAAAAAAGAAGTACTTTTTATGAAATAACATTTTGTTCAATGACATTTGGACAAATACTTCATTTGCGAAACATATTGGGTATTGACGTTTTATTATTTAACAAGTGTAGTGTTTGCTAATAGATCATTTGCTAAGTGAGTTTTTGTAAGATGATACTTTTGTCAAATGTATCGTTTGCCAAATGAACACTTGGTGAAACGTTGTTTGTCAAATGACCATTTGTCAATTAATTTTTGGTCAAACATTAGTAATAATCCATAAGGTACATGTTATACAAGAAGTGGTTTTTTTATTTTTATTTAAACTGTTGAGTTTTTTCATCATATTTTGGGTAGGCACATATCTAGTTCGAGTTCCTAAAGGGTAAAAACGTAACCAGCTCCATTACCTAGGGGGATGGGAGGAAAACGCAGCGGTCCCCGTTCTTTCTTTCTCTAATATCGTTTCTACATATATTATCTAGTTCCATCTACTTGTTTCTAGTTCGATGCTCTTCAGATTTGCAACTTTTTCATCAAACTCCTCAATCCGAGCTCTTCCTACTCAGTTGCATAAAAATTCCCACACACCCATCTGCTCTGCGTGACTGATCTAATGAAGGTCAATTTTACTAAGACAATAAATCACTAATAGAACATTAATCCTATCCTACTAATATTATAAATGCGAAAGTGAGTTTGTGTATTTGTTTGTTTGTTTGTTTCTCTTCACGCTTAAACTTCTCAACAGATTTGGATGAAATTTGGCATGGATATAGTTTGAGATTGGGGGAAAGACATAGGGTACTTTTTATCCCGAAATTCCCAAGGGGAGCGAAGCCCGCGGATACAGCTAGTTTCTAATAAATGGCTAAACGAATGCCCTTACTGCACACACAGTACACGCTGCACTTTCATCCCGTAACTCCGCTCGCCGTCCACCGCCCGCGATTTGGGAGAATTTTAATGGGAGATTTTTTGTATACATTTGTCGGCGATATCTTGGGTTTTATAAAACAAGCCCTTGGAATAGAACATATATATGTATTTTTGAGCTTCGCAAATAGAGTACTTTAATCGATAGCTAGCAGTTCAATTCACTCTATATTATATACCTATATGCAATGTAGGTTTGAATCACCAAAAGAAGAAGACCTGCGCGATCATGCATGACGTGGCCTTCACCTTGCAGTGACGTGCCGTGTTACATTTCTCGACGCTCGCTGTGTGTGCACTTTGTGCCTGAACGAATAGCTGCGGAGGCCCAAGGCCGCTCGCTCTCAGGGTCGCCAGCTGATATGATTATCGATTTTACATTTTATATAATTTCTACCACGATTTCGCTATTAGATCCTAGTAAACTTTTATTATGAACATTATACGGACTTGCGGAAGACAGTATGTAATTTTCTTAAAAGCTGTTATAAAATTATTCATCTCCCTCTTGTGATTTAGCATACCCATGTTAGTATGCCACATCACAAGTTATATATAAAAAAAAATTATGAGAAGTTCATTCAAATCGGTAGGTACACTTGACTCGAAGTTACGGAAAAAGTTGGAAAGACATCCTTTAGTTAATTTAATTAGCCTATATTGTTTCCTCTCTCCCTCATAAGTATATATATATATATATATATATATATTGTAATAACATGACAAGTATAAACAAAAAACTTACGTATAGCAATCTTCTTCTGCACTGGAAGAACTTGTCGCTTCCATCAAGACGGACGCGCTCAACACAGGCTTCTGTCCCATCACTAGTTTATGGCTTTAACAGTTCGTCATCATAGGGGCTTTCACCAAGAAACAGAGTTTCCTCTCCAAAAGTTAGACTATCAGATGGTCCATAACATGCCGGTAGAACTCTATGTAACCGTCATTCACGATCAACGTAATTACATTTAAAAAATAGAATACGTTTACATTTTTTTTTTTAATTTTTTTCGTTATATTATTCAAAATGCCGATATTTTAATATACTATGTACAGCCGCATATTGGTGGTTGCGGAAGCGGCTTGGAGACTAATGTAGGTAGTCGCTTTTGGGAGGGAAATCTCTCCAAATATACGGTAAGGGCGCCGTTTATCGCTACAACCTTGTACTTGCGGGGTTTCATTTCCGTGGAACATTGTTATGCAAAGGAAGTGAAAATGTTGGAAGAAACTTTGCAGTCAATCTCAAGTGGTGTGTAGGCGTATAAATAAGTACATTTTACAGGATTCACTGAAACTTTTTTTATTATACCACCTGCGATTTATAATTAGCTATGATTTTTCATTTATTAACACCACACTGATAAAGAAAAAGATTTGTTCATATTTTCCAACGCAAACATAAGGTACGTATGCATCGACGAACGAATTATTTATTTATTTATTATTACCTATTTAAATAAATTAGTTATAGATACTTCACAAAGTTTATTTCCCATCTATCTTAAATACTTTTTTGATATTTAAAATATAATAATAGTTTGAGATTGAGACCTACAAAAGACTCATAAAATTTCGTTTCATCTTAATAATTCCAAGTCCAAAATTATAACATATTAAAGCTATATGATACCAATGGCGTATTCGCAGTTCTAAGCGATTGGGAAAGGAGGACGGAGTGCAAAGAGATGTATGTTGACTGATACTTCGCATGCTAGGTTATGAGTAGCATTTGTAGTATCATTGGTCGACCTTTTCGTTTCATCCACACATTTTCCTGCTACTACTTTTTGCCACTGTCTACGTGGCGCGATGCAAGAAAAGTCTTTTCTGTCATGATTGCCATCCTTCTGGGCCTTACACGAAATCCACCACTACATATAACTAATATTAGGTACCTACGTAAAATCAGTAGGACAAAAGAAAAAAAATTGTGAGCCG
The DNA here is from genome assembly GCA_963555685.1 of Acrobasis consociella. NCBI lineage: Eukaryota > Metazoa > Arthropoda > Insecta > Lepidoptera > Pyralidae > Acrobasis > Acrobasis consociella. Next base: position 25,695,442 of record OY743104.1, read on the forward strand.
CTCCTACAACGTCACATCGGCGGCCGCCGGGGATGGCTACCACGCATGCGCCAATTTAACCTTGAGAACACTTCCCGGTTCACGGACAGACCTCTGTCACCTGCCTTCTAGGTCAATGTGTTTATAGTACTTCGTATAAGTATGTGAAACGATTCTGTTTTTTAGAAATCAATGTCTGCCCGCCTGTACGTTGTAAGGTTATGTATGTTTTACTTGAAACAGATATGTATATTGCAAATCGGCGTACCACCATTATCTAGGTTTTACGTAGCTCATAAGTGCGTGTAACAATTCTGTTTTTCAGAAATCAATGTATGCACCTATCCGATGTTAGGCTAATTAGGGATTGGTCGCTTTTTGTCAGAAACGCAACCGGTCAGATACTCATTTCGCCAGAAAACGCATGTTGACAGAACGCATTTCGTCAGATTTGAAATAGGTGAAATAGGGATCGTTGTACCGGTTTTGCGACCACCTCAGTAGGCGACCATTTGACGGAATTCGTTTTTACGAATAAAGATATTAGTATTTCTACAAATTACATTAAGTAAACATTAGGAAACCCAAGCAAAGCAAAGCGTATATACATCAATGAGACCTCTCGAACCAGCAAGGAGAGTCTAGGCCAAGTCCTCTGGCTACTCTGGCCAAATATGGCTCTGGTAGTACAGAGAGGGTCATGCTCCTACAGTGGAGATAGAAAGACCTGATGATTATGATGATGTCGCAGTTGAATTGTATAATCCGTTGTTATTCAAAAACTCTAGCTGTTTGGCAATACAGCTCGGTTTTGTAATTGGTTATTGGTTATTGGTATAGTTACTGGTTTAAAAAATATAAAATTTTAACAAAAAATAAGTTTTAACAAAAAAATTAAAATAATAATTTAAGATACATCTCTTGATAATGGACCTGCGATTGTGGAATTATGGAGAACTGGTAATACATATGGCACATATCTGGTGGATGGGCCTGCAATTTGTAAAATATAGATTGATGGTACATTTGGAATATCTCTTGTTGATGGACTCGCGATTTGAGAACTATGTATCTGTTGTGGTATGTTGCTATTATTAGGAATATTTTCTTTTTGTAAATTTGATTTCTATACCGCCTACATTTTTCTGCATTTATTTGTTTTCGTCTCGCCTGTTCCATTTTTATAACAGAAGAATCACTAGAAGAATCAGCAGTAGCCATAGCAGCGACCTTCATCTCATTCTTTTTATTTTTATTCTTTTCTCTGTATCGCCTAGTCTTTTCTGTGTTTTTTTGTTTTCTTTCTTCTTCTCTTTTTTTTCTTCGGAATCAGAAAAGCCACTGGTGAGCAGAGCAGCGACTTTATTCTTTATCTTTTCTATGTATCGCTTACATTTTTCTCTGTTTATATGCTTTCTTTCTTCTTCTGCTATTTCGTCATCATCATCCGTACTTTCCATTATTAAGTGAATCCTAAAACCAAAAGTATAGATTATTTGAAAGGAGTATTTTAGAAGCTTATTTCATTTTATTGAAACCTTCCTTTATTTCCTAGGTAACCAGTAATATGAAATAAGTAGGTACATACCTTTTATAATAAGTAGGTAAATACCTTTTATTTTGCTTGGTTGATTCAGTCGTAAACATGGGGGTGAAAGTCCCATACATAGCGAATTTTTTGTTTTGAACTCTATTAATCTTATTCCGGACTAAATATCAAAACCACAATTGATACTTATTAATAAATTGTTAAAATTGATAGAAATGTCGCACTAGACAGATATTAGTTTTTTATTTGTAGAGATGTCACATCCGCTTACTGGCAAAATAATATAAAATATGTTTTTTTCTCTACACATTTAGTGTCAAGAGTACCTGTATAAATATAGTTAATAATTTTGCGCACTCAGTCCCAATCCTGGGCTAACGGCCTAAGCCTACGGTTAACGCAATCGGATCAAATCTCTTTCCGCTCACAGTTGGCCTGGCTCTCTATTCCCCAGCGTCGAAACGCCAGAATCCTATGCATGCTTTATGCTATCCTCAATGACCCCAGCTCCCCAGCTTATCTCTTCTTAGCTTCACATTCGCGTAATCTTCGCTCTTCCAATCTTTTAACATTATCCATAGCTGCTCATCATTCTGATTTTATGAATAAATCCTTCCAAATTAAAGCCATTCTTCTCTGGAATGCTCTTCCGGAATCCTGTGTACCTAGTCGTCTAGCCTTCAAACGGGCGGTTCATAAACGATTTCTCCGAGAAATCTCTTATTCGCATGGTGTCCCTATGCAGTAACTAGTAGTCACCCATATAGTATATGTATGTATATGTATTACTTCAAGTAATTATGTATTATTTAATATGTATTAAATATTTATCCGCTAATTTGCAAATAAAAATTATTATTTATTTGTTTTGGAATAACATTAATAGATGACGCTATATTTGCAGAAGAATTATCCAAGATGGCTGTCTATTTCAAACGTCAGATTATGAGGGCCAAGACACAATTTTGAATTATATCTCTGTTTCCTTTTAAATGATTTATTTTAAATGGCGGCGCCACTGGACCCCGGAAAATTTGGGTATGGCCTTGAGCCGCCGGGGCAATTTGTATGGGAATGTCGATTTTTTTGTTTTTTGACTGTTATTTTAATTTTATTATACTATATAGTGATCTGGTATAGCCCGTGGTTTGATTTATTACGGGTATGTCACTCTTTCGGAAGACAAGCGAAATAGCAGACTGTCGCCGATCAATTCCGGAAAAGCCCGATCGCGCCGCTCGACACAAGCGAATCTCAACCTTACTACATCGACATAATATTCATTTGATAGGATGTCATTAGAGGTGTGGTAACAGGTTCGACCCGAGTTTAAGGCCATACCCAAATTTTCCGGGGTCCAGTGGCGCCGCCAATTAAAATAAATCATTTAAAAGGAAACGGGGATATCATTAAAAATTGTGTCTTGGTCAAGTTCTAGATACCCATTCAAAGTATTTTTTAAACTACTTTTTGTAGTTTAAAGTGAGAACGTGAAGCTTTTCTACGCACATTTGCGAAAAACGGCCACTTTTAGCTAATGTGCGTAGAAAAGCTTCACGTTCGCATTTTAAATTATAAACAGTAGTTCATAAAATAGTTTTAAGGGTTATCTAGGGCTTGACCAAGACACAATTTTGAATTATATCTCTGTTTCCTTTCAAATGATTTATTTCCCCCTTTTATTTTAAATTATTTTATGGACCCCGGAAAATTTGGGTATGGCCTTAATGGTTATACCCCATCCCAAAAAATGCTTTCCGCCCAATAGATTTTGTTTACGCTAATGGCAACCCGACTGCTGGAGAGCCCCCTGACGGAAGAACACCTCAACCATCCGCCCATCGTCATCACGTGACAAACGGTCAGCTGTGGCAGCCAATGAGGCTCTGCCTACTCCGTATTTGCGCATGTACTATTGGTCAACAATTGTTCCCACTTCCTTTTATCCATGACGTTGTAATTTAAAAATCGAAATACACTTATCATTCAACTCTCAAAAAGATCACTGCATTTTAATTTCACCAACTAATTATCAACATTAACGGCAAATCACAAAGGCACTCAAAAGGCAAAATATATACACACGCGCCGCTACATAACTTGGTCCTTCATCACCAAATCTAAAACCAGCACCTACGGATCTCCATATCTTCAGAGTGCCGAGTGAATTCCAGTGAGTGTGGTGAGTGTTGCTTATTACCCAGGGTCTGTTACAGCCGTGTGCCGCTGCTAGCACAAGCTGTCCTGACCAGCATACGATATTCGCACGTAAGTACCTCGTCTTCTCATAATCCGCCAAAATGCCCTTAATGTCTGATACTGAAAATGTTCCTAAATCTCGTGATAGGTCCCCCTTTAGATATTCTTCTGATGAAAAAACTGAGCAAATCATTCGTGATCTGATTAAAAAACGGGGTATCATAAAGGGTAGGCTTACCAAATTTTCAAATTACCTAGAAACCGTTAGTGTTACGACCTCAGATTCTCAATCGAAAATAGATTTAAAATTACGCATAAAAGGCACAGATCGTTTGTTCTCTGAATTCGATAATATTCAATCTAAAATTGAGGAGAATGTTTTTGATAGTCATATTGATGAGCAATTAGATCAGCGTCAGCAGTTCGAGGATAGCTACTATAGTACACTAGCTCGAGCTGAATCTATTCTCAATGAAAGTGAGGTTACTAACGAATCCAAATCATGCAATCACGGCACTTGTTCTAGCAAACAGTCATCTGTAAAATTACCTACCATTTCGTTAAAATCGTATGATGGCTCGTCACTGGAAACTTGGTTGTCCTACAGGGACACATTTATTTCACTAGTGCACAATTCCACTGAAATTAGCGACATCCAAAAGTTCCACTATTTAAAATCTTCGCTAACAGGCAGTGCCGAATTAGTCATAAGTGGGATTAAACTTTCTTCTGCCAACTACGCGGTTGCATGGGAACTTTTACTAAATAGGTACGATAACGCTAGGTTATTGGTGCAAAGTCACGTCAAAGCATTGTTTTCGATACAAGCACTGACTAGAGAGTCACCTTCACTTTTGCGCAAACTCATTGACACTATTATTAATAACCTACGCTGCCTAAAAACCCTAGGTGAACCTACGGAATATTGGGATACGCTGCTCATATACATTGTAGTCACTAAATTAGATAAAACTACTGAACGCGAGTGGGAGCAGCATAAAGGCACGCTATTGTCTAACTCTGATGTGAAGGTCAAGTTGAAGGTCGATCAGTTGTTGCAATTTCTCAGGGACAGGTCTGATTTGTTAGAAACATTAGCACTTTCGCATACCAAAGATAGTACGAGCAATTTTGATCTCAAAAAGTCAAATACACACACTAAATCCCACTTATCACAGTGCAACGTTTCTTCAAATAAGACACTGCCCTCTGAGCGATTCTCACACAAAGCTTGCTTGATGTGCAAGGGTAAGCATCCAATTTATTCGTGCACACAATTTTTAAACTCAGATTTACAATCTAAAATTAAATTCGTAAGCGATCACAAGTTGTGTGAGAATTGCTTGCGTTCCGGACATGTCGTCAATGACTGTAGGTTTGGTCCGTGTAGGCAATGCAACCTAAAGCACAACACACTAATTCATCCTAATACGCATAACACTTCTATTTGTAACGCAAGTTCCCACGCGATCCATACTGCCCAACTACAGGTAGCCTCGGAAGATGCACCGTCGCATTGCCCCACTCAATCGCAAATCGTTCATAAAAAACAAGTTGACAATCCAGTTAGCAACATCCATACGAACACTCACACAAGTACACAGTGCGGTAGTGCACCAGTCCTTTTGTCTACTGCACTAGTCGAGATCCGAGATAAATACAATAAATATCATACGGTATGCGCTTTACTCGACAGTGGTAGCCAAAGCTGTTTCATCACTCAATCACTCTGCAAACTTTTAGACATTCAATTAATACAGTCCACTACTGAGATACGGGGAGTAGGTAATTCAGTATCACAGTCGACGCAAACTTGCGATATTAGAATTAAATCACGCCTAAGTACCTACTCGATGCGCATTAAGTGTTACGTTTTGCAAGAAATAACTTCTACACTACCAGCTATACATGAACAAAGCGCGCAGTTCAGGATTCCTGACCATGTACAGTTGGCAAATTCAGATTTTCTAGGTTGTCAAAAAATTGATATTTTGATAGGTGCTGATAAGTTTTGGGACTTGTTAGTCGATGGCAAGATGCGCTTACCAAACGGTCCGTTCCTTCAAAATACCAAACTAGGCTGGATTATTTCGGGACCCATCCATCACAATACGCGCAAAAATGGACAGGTTCAATGTAACTTTTCACAGTCTATTGACCTACAATTACGTAAGTTCTGGGAGCTCGAGGAGTTACCTAAACCTCTTGATACGCTTACAGATGAAGAGCGGGCATGTGAGCATTTATTTGCTACCACTACTATTCGCAATAGTGAGGGCAGATTTATTGTTTACATTCCTCTCAAAGAATCACCTGAGGTTTTGGGTGAATCACTTCCCCAAGCAAAACGTCGGTTCCTTGCACTAGAAAACAGGTTATCACGCGCACCTGATAGTTATAAAAAATTATATATTAATTTCATGCGAGAATATGTCGAGCTAGGTCACATGACTCAAGTTAGCGAACCTTCAAAAATTCACTATTTCACTCCACACCATGGAGTGTTTCGCGAACATAGCACAACGACAAAACTACGTGTTGTGTTCGACGCAAGCGCAAAAACTAGTAGTTCTAAGTCTTTAAACGACCTTGAGATGGTAGGACCCCCTATACAAGGTGATTTACTCGCCATACTGTTACGCTTTAGGCAGTTTAGGTACACCGCTATTTCAGATTGCGAAAATATGTATAGGCAGGTATTAGTCACACCTTCTCAACGCGACCTCCAGCTCATCATCTGGCGTGAGGATCCATCTCAGCCTCTCCAGTTTTATCGCCTAAACACTGTAACCTACGGCCAAGCTTCCTCAGCTTATCTTAGCGTTAGATGCCTAAAACAGCTAGCAGCCGAATGCTCTGACATTAAAGTCCAAAGGCTTGTTCGAGACGACTTTTACGTGGATGACCTTTTGACCTCTGATGATGACAAAGAGGCGTTATTAAATAATTGTAAAGGCGCAGTGGCATTGTTGAAGTCAGCATGTTTTCCATTGCACAAATGGAAATTTAATTTTCCAATTGATGCTGACTCATGTGACTCCTTAGACTCAGCTAGTACTTTTAAAGATTTAAATCTAGGCGAACAAAGCCAATGTCGCACATTAGGTTTGGGTTTTTGTAATGCCACTGACCATTTTAATTTTAATACGCTTGTCCATAATCAAAGAGATAACAAACCCATTACTAAGCGCTTAATTTTGTCAGTTGTTTCGCAAATTTTTGACCCATTGGGTTTATTAAGTCCATTTGTCATGATAGGTAAAGTGCTGTTACAGAGACTTTGGCTATTAAAATTGCAATGGGACGACCCGCTCCCAGCTGATATCGTGCGAGAATGGAACCGGTTTCTCGATAGTCTGTCTTATCTATTCAATATAACTGTACCGCGTCATGCCTTTCAATTCAATCCCACAAAGACGGAATTACATGTTTTTACAGACGCCTCACAAACTGCATATGGTGCATGTATATATGTGCGTACAATACGCGAAAACCAGGTAGTCATACGCCTTCTTATCTCGAAGGGAAAAGTTTCCCCGATTTCCCCTGTCAGTATCCCACGCTTAGAACTGACAGCATCTTTACTAGGTGCTAGGCTTTATGATAAGGTCCGCGCTTCACTGACTCGTACGATCGATGACGTAATATTTTGGACGGATTCCACAATCGTTTTAGGCTGGCTCCGCATGTCACCTTCTTTACTCAAAACCTTCGTACAAAATCGCGTCGTTGAGATACACGATCTGACGAGTGAATTTACATGGCGTCACGTGAGCGGGAAGGATAATCCAGCAGACCTGGTCTCGCGAGGTGTCAGTCTTGAGGACCTTTCTTCATCAAGCCTGTGGTGGAACGGACCCGATTTTTTACAAGGAGCAGAATTTATTAATAATGCTAATCATAACTCAAATAATATTTCTCCGTCCGAGTTACCTGAGCTAAAACTAAAACCAAACTCAGTTAATTCATTAGTAGTAAAAATTAATGACAGTGAAAAGGTGTCATTATTTCCATTTCATAGGTTTTCGCAATACAATCGCATTTTACGTTCTATAGCTTATTTACTTCGTTTTATTCATAATGCGCGTAACAAAACAGGTAAGCTGTCGAGCGCGATCACTGTCAATGAGCTCCGGAATGCAGGCAACACACTCGCAAAGTTATCACAACGAGAGTCTTTCAAAGATACCTACAATTTGCTACATAACAGAAAGGGTCTCAAATCAAAACACAAGCTCGCTAGTTTAAGTTTATTTATGGATGATAACCATGTAATACGCGTTGGTGGCAGAATAAAGAATTCTCCCGATTTTGACTACTGTAAAAAACACCCTATACTCTTATGTAGTAAACACCACTTCACTATTTTATTATTTAGATATGAGCACATCCAATCTTTGCACTCAGGCCCACAGGCACTCCTTTATCGTATACGCGAAAATTGGTGGCCTTTGTCTGGCAGAAACTTAGCTCGCAAAGTGTCTCATCAATGCGTTATATGTACGCGCTTAAGAGGAAAGACGCTCAACCCATTTATGGGTAATCTTCCCAAGGAACGTGTAACTACGTCTAGTTTTCCCTTTTTTCGAGTTGGGTGTGATTTTGCAGGTCCTGTTTTCATTCTCAACCGTAAGGGCAGAGGTGCCCAGTTAGTCAAAAGTTACATTTGTCTATTTATTTGTTTTGCTACGCGTGCGATCCATTTGGAATTAGTTAGTGACCTCACTACTGACGCTTATCTACTTGCTCTTAAGCGCTTCATATCGCGAAGAGGTAAACCGTCCGAAATATTTTCAGACAACGGTCGTAACTTCGTAGGTCTTCGTAATGATTTTGCTCAGTTTCTTTCTCAATGTAGTTCTGATATTATTGAATACGCTCACAGTCAGTCCATAAAATTTTCATTTATAGTACCTCAAACGCCACATTTTGGGGGATTATGGGAGGCCGGGGTGAAATCGTGCAAATATCACCTGCGACGTGTAATAGGCAATGCTCACCTCACTTTCGAGGAATTTACTACGGTACTCAGCCAGATAGAAGCAGCGCTCAACTCCCGTCCGCTGATACCGCTATCTACGGATCCAGACGACCTGCAGCCACTAAGTCCAGGACACTTCCTCATCGGTCGTCCTCTCACCACTCCCGTTTACGCTGAGGACATCAAGGACGCTCCCGTGCATCGCCTCAATCGCTACCAACGGGTGGAGCAGTGTAGGCAGCTGTTCTGGTCACGCTGGTCGAAGGAGTACATCTCCGAGTTGCAGACGCGCATAAAATGGAGGGAAAACACGGCTGAATTGCAACCAAATACATTGGTCGTCGTAAAGGACAACAATCTTCCTCCTTAAAAATGGCAACTTGGTCGAGTCGTCAAAAGCATACCCGGAAAAGACGGCATCTCCCGAGTTGCTGACATCCAGACGTCCTCAGGCATCATCAGACGCCCTTACGTGAAGATTTGTCCTCTCGTAGAAAATGAAGACGCATAAAGACTTTTTTAAAAGCTGATGCTTTCAAGGCCGCGGGCATGTTTACGCTAATGGCAACCCGACTGCTGGAGAGCCCCCTGACGGAAGAACACCTCAACCATCCGCCCATCGTCATCACGTGACAAACGGTCAGCTGTGGCAGCCAATGAGGCTCTGCCTACTCCGTATTTGCGCATGTACTATTGGTCAACAATTGTTCCCACTTCCTTTTATCCATGACGTTGTAATTTAAAAATCGAAATACACTTATCATTCAACTCTCAAAAAGATCACTGCATTTTAATTTCACCAACTAATTATCAACATTAACGGCAAATCACAAAGGCACTCAAAAGGCAAAATATATACACACGCGCCGCTACAGATTTAATACTTACAATTTCCGTGCTTGCCCAACGTGCCTAAAGAAGTTTTCACTTCAAAAACAGTGGCGCTCCTTTCGTTTCTACGAATCAAGATAATAGCATTTCTACACCTTACCTTGTACTATTATGTATTCTGTGACTTAACATTAATAAAAAATAAAATACAGTGGGACTCCGGAAGTGCCGACACAACTGAAAACTTAGTGTCAGTAACAGTGTCGCGAATTCCATGGTTGTTTCCCAACTCATAAAATGCTGTAAGCTTTATCATTTAATTCATATATATTATTATGTCGCAGCCATCTGGTTAAATCAGCCATCTAATTGGATGCCTAGCCTTAACATTAAAACAAGGCATCCGATTGAATGGCTGAACATCATCTAACCAAGCCAAGAAATCGAACGCAACGTGAACATTGTCTAGTCATTTAGATAAATTGGATATTTGGACCTTCCATGTTGTTTTACGACGTTCAAATAACGTAAGGGTTATCAATTCGTCGCGATCTTTGTTATATCATCATCATCATCAGATCTTTTTGTCTCCACTGCAGGAGCACGACCCTCTCTGTATTACCAGATCCATACTAGTATGATACTAGGCCTGAGTAGCCAGAGGATTTCGGCCTACAATCTTCACGCTGGGCAGACGGGTTGGAGAGGTCACATAATGTTTTCCGTGGGCCCAGTTGCCCACAGATCGTTAATAAGCTTTGTTTAGCTTGTGTCACCTTCTACGATATCCACGGGAGGCCTTGAAGTGGCCCTATTCTACTCTCCCGAAAATCACATGGCAAAACTTTCTTACGTATGAACAAACATAAGAAAGTTTTGCCATGTATCACCGATAGTCCGTCGTCCCAACCTCGATTTTCGTACCGATCGTACTTTCTTGGGAGACTATAATATTAATGTGCGCACTTATTAGGGGTCCCTAAATATCGGCGTCTGCCGAGCGAGACAGGAAGCTTTTGGGAGTTATGTCACCTTGAATGGTGCTGCCGTAGCCAAAAAATTACCGATCTTACTTTTGAAAAATTCTTTCTTAGAATCCTTCCTTGTATCATTATGAACAGCTTATACTAAATTCCAGACAATTTACAGGAAGCACTTGCAGAATCAGACGGTTTTTATAGGTGGGATTTTCACCCAAAAAATACCTATCTTACTTTTTGACGAAACTACATTCAGGTCATAGGGCAGCTCTCACACGATGATAAAATCCAAGTCTGCCTCAGATTTTAGGAAGCGTTTGCAAAACCAGACGTTTTGAATGCGTCACTGATCGACGACTCGTACGTATAAAACGTAACAATAATTACGTTGGTACTTACTTTATGTTCTAATGCCTTCTATTTACGAGTGTAACTAACCAGACTCTTCCAGCAGAAAAGTAGTAGGTACCTGCCTTCTTCACTTAATTACTTTTTTTTATATGAAATCAACACCAAATTTTTAAACACGAAACCAAAATTAGGTTAATTTAATTTCAAAAAACACCTACCTATACATGCTTTCACCGTAATTAACTAACGAACGTTCACTGCTGGACAAAAGCCTTCTCCAAGAAAAGCATTGTGGTTAATATCCCCTCTAAATGAACTTACCCGCTCTACGTGACGGTGAGTAAATACCCCTTCTAGCCATTTGATGCCAAACGCTATAATATGCTTGAAATGCAAGTAGATGTCAAACATTAAAGTATATGAAAACAGCATACTTATCATACATTAAACGTAGACTTCTTTGACTTATTATCATTTTGTTGCTGGGAGGTGTGCGAAGTCATATTTATATGTTAAAATAAGTAAAAAGGCATTAAATACGATAACAACATACCTACTCGTATCAGTACCTTCATACATACTAAGGAGAAGCATTTTCGACTGCCCATTCAAGAGCTAAAACTGCTGATTTCAGGGCTGGTCGTAGAACAAAAGTTATTTGTAGTGTCAATTTCTCAAATCCCCCATCAACTTGTTAAAATATTTCCCACAAAATAGTATGCCGGGTATTTATCCGAATCTACGCGTTGTATGGGGACATACGAATTGACTGGTCTAAGTTCACATTTTTTGCTAACAACTTTTGTAGACAAAAAATAAGCAAATATACATCTAATGGGATGTCAATATATTCATATTCATATTCATATTCATATTCATTTATTCACATAAAATTTGTAACAATACATGAGCACGCTCATACAAATAGGAAGAGTAGATTTTTTTTTGCCGCTCATTAAATAGCCAAATCTGCTGAATTCGCGGTTGGCCTCCCATCAACTTATTATAACATTTCCCACAAAATGGTATACCGATTATTTATCCGAATCTACCCGTTATATCGGAAAATACAAATTGATAGGTCTGAGTTTTCATTTTTTGCTGGCAAATATTTGTAGACCTAATTATATATTAAATATATGTTTTTCAGGGTTCAAGAAACCTCCATACAAAATTTCATTCAAATCGGTCCGACGGCCGTGAAAGCGTAACAAACGAACCACATTAGTATTTATAATATTAGTAGGGATTTTAGATAAAGACAGGCTTTTGGTAGGTTAAAATCCAACCAGTAGGTCGATGATAATAATAATGAACTACATATTATAATACTCATCATTGTTGGTAGTACGGGTCATCGATCACTAACTCATTTTAAAACTACTGATATCTAAAAAGCTTCCTCAAATCTGAGGCAGACTTGGCTTTTATGATTATGTGAGAGCTGCCCCAACAACCGAATGTGGTTTCATCAAAAAGTAAAATAGGTATTTTTGGGAACCTATAAAAACCGTTTGATTCTGCAAGTGCTTCCTGTAAATTCTCGAATTTAGTATATGATGTGAATAATAATACAAAGAAGAAATAAAAAAAAATTGAAAGTGAAATACGTCATTTTTGGTTATTTATACCCATCGTGCTCTCTTGAGAGATTATCCCAGGTTAACATACTAGTCTACATGAGGTTGGAGCTCCCAACAGAAACAGGTAAAGGTGTAACGTGGATATTCGACATGACCTGCGTCTTGTCAATATTCATTTTTGGGCCGACCTGTTTGGAAACTCTATGTAGATCTTCAAGCATCGTACTCAAGTCCTCTATCAATTCTGCCAAAACAACGATATCGTAGGCAAATCGAAGGTGAGTCACATTCTTGCCATCGATGTTAATGCCCAGTCTTTTCCCATTCCAGGAGCTTGAAGGCATCTTCCAGAACAGCGGTAAACAGTTTTGGAGATATGACTTCTCCTTGTCTCACGCCTCTTTGCATCTTTCGTACCAAGTTCTGAACCCGGACTCACATAGTGGCTTTGCTGTACAAGCACTTCAACACCTCGATATACCTATAGTTAATATGGCTTCGCCGGAGAGACTGGAACACAGCCATTGTTTCGATCAAATCGAAGGCTTTTTCATAGTCCACGAACCCCAAACATAACGGCCAGTTATACTGCTTGCTTCGTCTTCTCTATAAACTGCCGCAGCGTGTGGATGTAGTCCATGATACTGTAGCATTAGAATCTTATATCGGCTTATTCGGGAGGTTAGAAGGCATCAAATCTGTTAGCGAGACAGTTCGTGAAGACTCTCGAAAACAACTTATAGACATGACTCAAAAGCGTAATGCGTCTATTAGTTCTTCAATAAGTGTTGCCACCCATTTTGAACTACCACACCTCTGTTCTACATGTCACTTCCTCGAGTAGGGTGAAATTAAAGAGTCTTTAAAGGACTTTCAGTACCGGCGTTCCAACCGCTTTCAAAAGCTCTACTGTGATTCCGTCCTTACCCAGGGCTTTGTTATTTTTGAGCTGTGTGAGTGCTAGCTTAATCTCGTACTGACTGATGTCCGGGATATCTTCGGTATGGTGCCGGGTTAGCTTGGCATTTGGATCAATAGCCGTATTTACGCTAGGTTCTGCAACGAATGTATGTAAATGCCCATAAAACCTATCTATCCCTATCCTTTATCGACACCACTTTACCGCCCTCTGTATTCAGCTTTGTCAATTGGCTCTGACCTTTAGACATGGTCCTGACGAATATTTTGGAACCTTTGTTTTGTTCTATCGTTTCCTTAATATACTTGGTAGCTAGGAAGCGTTTTAGAAATCAGACGTTTTAAAATGAGTCAGTGATCGACGACCCGTACTACAAAAAATGATAAGTATTAAAATATGTAGTTTATTATCATTATCATCGACCTACTGGTTAAATTTTTACCTATCTTTAAAATAAAAGCCTGCTCTATCTAAAATCCCTACTAATATTATAAATACTATTATGGTTTGTTTGTTACGCTTTCACGGCCGTCGGACCGATATGAATGAAATTTTGTATGGAGATTTCTTGAACCCTGAAAAACACATATTTAATATATAATTAGGTCTACAAACATTTGCCAGAAAAAAATGAAAACTCAGACCTATCAATTTGTATTTTCCGATACAACGTGTAAGTTCGCATAAATAACCGGCATACTATTTTGTGGGAAATGTTATAACAAGTTAATGGGAGGCCAACCAACGAAATCAACAGATTTGATGAGTGGTCAAAAAAATCTACTCTTCCTATTTGTATGAGCGTGTATATTGACATCCCATTAGATGTATATTTGCTTATATTAACATATAATCAGGTCTATAAAAATTGCCACCAAAAATGTGAATTTTGTGGTAAATATTTTAACAAGTTGATGGGGGATTGCATAAATTGTCAATACAAATAACTTTTGTTCTAAGCTGTATAATGACTGCAAATCTCAACAGCCGAGCACACCAGAATTAAATCATGGAAAGACGTAACCGGTAACAATCTCCGAACCTAAAATATTCCTGGACCTTCTATTCCACATGAGCACGATACCACTTTCCCGCCTGCACCAAACTATGCACTAAACCATGTATTATAATAATACATAGTTTGGTGATTTTTATATAAATAAACATCAATATAGAGTGAAATTTAGAGCTCTGCGTATATGCGGGGCTGGCACAGGGATGAAAATTTAATCCCTCCCATATAAGCGGGTTTTTTTTTATTTGTTAATTTTAATGATTATTTTATTATATCTGACAAAATAGCAAACGAAATAATAATAAAAAATGATGCCCATACTCGTGGCACCATGAATTCAACCGGCAGCGAAGTTGTTAATACCTTTTTAATTATTTTAACATATAAATATGACTTCGCAAGAAGCCTACTTTTAATGTATGATAAGCACAGCATACTTATACTTTATTTCATATACTTTAATGTTTGACATCTACTTGCATTTTAAGCATATTATAGCGTTTGGCACATCACATGGTCACATGGAGCGGGTAAGTTCATTTAGAGGGGATATTAACCACAATGCTTTTTTTGGAGAAGGCTTTTGTCCAGCAGTGAACGTTCGTTAGTTAATTACGGTAAAAGCATGTATAGGTAGGTGTTTTTTGAAATTAAATTAACCTAATTTTGGTTTCGTGTTTAAAAATTTGGTGTTAATTTCATATAAAAAAAACCGGCCAAGTGCGAGTCGGACTCGCGCACCGAGGGTTCCGTACAAACGAGAATTTGGTATGAATTTCAATTTAATACCTCTACGCGTTTATGAGGAAATGGGTAGTAAGTTTAAAATTATTAAAAAAATATATATTATGTGATGTAACTAAAAATTTATGGTTTTCGTAATTTTTCCTTTATCTATGCTATAAGACGTTGCTTCATACCAAATTTCAAGATTCTGAGTTCACGGGAAGCACCCTGTAGGTTTTGATTCCCTTGCAAGTGTCGAAAATTTGCGGCATAAACGGCTGTATCTTTTGATTGCGTTGGCTTAGAAGTTTGATTTTTTCACAGCTTCAAGGGACAGTAGACCTGAGTAATTGATATAAATTTCAGCTTCATACCTCCACGCGTTCCTGAGAAAAAGGGTCTTGACAGACGGACGGACGGACGGACAGACGGACAACAAAGTGATCCTATAAGGGTTCCATTTTTTCCTTTTGAGGTACGGAACCCTAAAAAGTAATTAAGTGAAGTAGGCAGGTACCTACTACTTTTCTGCTGGAAGAGTCTGTTTAGTTACACTCGTAAATAGAAGGCATTAGAACATAAAGTAAGTACCAACGTAATTATTGTTACGTTTTATACGTACAAGTCGTAGATCAGTGACGCATTCAAAACGTCTGGTTTTGCAAACGCTTCCTAAAATCTGAGGCAGACTTGGATTTCATCATCGTGTGAGAGCTGCCCTATGACCTGAATGTAGTTTCGTCAAAAAGTAAGATAGGTATTTTTTGGGTGAAAATCCCACCTATAAAAACCGTCTGATTCTGCAAGTGCTTCCTGTAAATTGTCTGGAATTTAGTATAAGCTGTTCATAATGATACAAGGAAGGATTCTAAGAAAGAATTTTTCAAAAGTAAGATCGGTAATTTTTCGGCTACGGCAGCACCATTCAAGGTGACAACTCCCAAAAGCTTCCTGTCTCGCTCGGCAGACGCCGATATTTAGGGACCCCTAATAAGTGCGCACATTAATATTATAGTCTCCCAAGAAAGTACGATCGGTACGAAAATCGAGGTTGGGACGACGGACTACGATTATTCAAAGACGCCTTGACTGATTGGTTCCATAGAAAAATTATCAAAATCGTTTGTGTAATTTTAAGGGTGAAGTCGGTTTTTAGTTTTGAAAAATATTTGACTATAGTAGAATTTGACACCACCATCCTTATCTTACATTAATAGCTCACCATAAAGAAAAAAATTGAATCACTTGGCTGAGTCTTGGTCAGTCATCTGCAAAGGGCTAACTTTCAATACGCCAAGTGGTTAAACTAAGCATCCAATTGGATGTCTGGTTTTATGTCCAAGCTAGACATCCTAAAGAAAGAAAAAATATCTTCTCTATTCGGCAGATAAGACTAGATGTACTAGACTAGACTAGACTTATATCTATTAAGAGTGCCGAAAAGTTAGAAGTTTAATTAATGTAATCGTTAAGTTTTCTATTATTTAGTGGTATTTTGCTATGTTTATACTTAATAATGAAATTATATCCTTTAATCTATAATCGAATTGCGTATACATACTTATAATATACTTATAACAGAAAGGTTGGAGTGCAACCACATAGTCGCAAATCGACGAATGGAGTATAATATTGTTTTGCCTGTATGATCTTACTTAGCTAATGGCATTTATTAGTAATCTGTGCTAATGGTTCAGAACAGAACTGTTACAGTTTGAGATGTAGCAATATTGTAATACCTAGTGTAAAGACGCAATTCTTTAGTTACCGCCCACAAGTTTCTTTGAAGGAACTTTTTTAGTTTACCCAACACATTGGGTGCTAAATAGTTAGGTGGTCGTTAGCCATTTCCAATAAAGATATTAGATTACGGCCACCATAATTTAAAAAAATATCAAAATCGATTGTGTAATTTTAACGGCTACAAACCGAAATAAGTAGGCATGTAAGTTAGTAAGTACCTATGCGACCACTTATTACCTATTTCAGATCCCTTGAACCACGTCAATTCAAGACCGGCTTAATGGCAAGAAATTAAATGACCCTAACGGCAGCCTTTTGGGCAAATTCCTTGCGGTGAACGGAGAGATGGCGATTGTATTTCCACGAGCTACTGACCCAACAGAATAAAGGGTCTGGGCCTCCATCCGACTCAGTAACCAATAACGCTTGAGGAAGTCCTCTCAGCTCTTCGCTGCATAATGAACCGGAAAGCTGTCGAAGCCGAAGGAGTCCCTATACTCCCTATCAAGGCCTCGATGGCAAAGGCTATGCATGGTCCCCATGATGAGGGATTAACAAACATTTTCCACTCTAATTAACTTCGTTAATTTTTTCGCATCCGACAGAGTGTCAGTATGGATGGCGGGTTGTGCCTGAGCGGTACAAACAGGAACTGCGTCTCATGAAGATTTAAATGTAAGCTGGATGTGCGGTTTGTGCAAGCCTTCATCGTGTCGTAGCGGTCAAACATCAAGAGTCTTTACCATAGACGGTTTGTTTTTTTTTCTGGAAAATATTAATTATTGATTTGAGCGTTCGAAGCTAACCCCTAGATCGATTTGGCTCATGTTGAACCCTTTCAATTAGCTACTTCGACACGCCTACCAAATTTCATGAAGATCTGATTAGACCTACTTGAATTATCGTCGAATACACATAATTGTAAACGCCGGATTTTCCAAGTAGATTCAAAAGTCTTGGCTTGCTTCGCTCGTTCAGTAATTGCTGCAGTCATTTTTAGTACTTTTATTAATAACTAGCCAAATCCCGCGACTTCGTTCGCGTGGACTTTATAACTCCGGAAAATACTCATCAAGCTGAACAATTTTTGCTGAGGCGTCATTTTTATAGTTTAGCTCGACCATTACGGTTCTGCTACAGGTGTTCCATTTTCCAAAATCTATTACACCTTATTTGCCCAGGCTTAACAGCTATAAAACACCAAAGTATCATTTGGATCCGTCCAGTAATTCCGAAGATTAGCGTGTTCAAACAGACAAGCATTTTATTTTAAATTCTTACTTTATAACTATGTCTCATCGCCCCAAACATGTTTTTTGATATATATTTAGTGTATAGACATATTTTTTACTGTTTTTATTATACATATGTTTTAATTACAAAAACGATGAAAATGTAGCAAAAGTCAGAGCTACGAGATTCTACGCCAGGCGCTACGAAATTACAAAGTTTAAACTCGCAGCTCCGTCTCGTAGCTACGCAAACTCGTTTATTACCATACGAGAGACCACTAGGCATAGTAAAGAATATTTTTTTGTAACTAAATACCGACTTTAACCCCAAACTACACAACCGATATTTTGATAAAAAAAATATGGGACCACCAATTTTACGGGATAAGTATGTCCTTTAAACAAACAAAAAATGTACCAAATCGGTCCATCCATGCGTTTTCGATACATATAATAAAACAGTAAAAAAAAAGTGTGTCTGTACATTAAATATATTTCCAAAAAAAAATTTGGTGGCGATGGATACATATTAATAGAGAAAGATTTTTAAAAAATGTCTGTCTGTCTATATGTCTGTTTGTCTGTTAGTCTGTTTGTACACGCTAATCTCCGGAAATACTGGGCGAATTCGAATGAAACTTTTTTGTTATATAGCTGTTCTTCTTCTTATCGAGTCGAAATGGTTTCAGTGTAGCTTCTATCTCAAATTGTCTTTGACCAGTATGTGGCCACGGTGATCCTTCTGTCATTAGCCTCGTTAAGGTCCTCCATGGTACATGTCGTAGGGCAGCCCGGACACGACAGAAGGTGCTCCATTGATTGGATGGCGCCGCAATCGCAAAGATCGTTATAGCGTGACGCCACCTAACTCGGTTTTCTCTACACCTCCCAACACCAGCACGGAGTCTATTCAGAGACTTCCAGACTGACCAGGGGAGGTCTTTACCCGGTGGAAGTTTTTCTGCAGGTGGAAGGTATGAGTCATAGGGTGGATATTTTTCTAACCACCGGTCAACTCTTGCATTAGAAGCTTCCACGGCTGGTATGCTGGGCTGCCTAAGAAAGCTGTTGCGGCTCTTAAGACGTGCTGGTGGCGGAGTCTGTCCGTAAAGAAGGTGCCTTTTGTCGTTTAGCTGTTTAAACCTTTCGAGCCCACATGCCACATCGCGTCTGACACTTGGCGGAGCAATACCGGACAGGGTGTACAAGTGAGACCGAAGTGTTGGCTTTAGAGTGCCTGTGATGGTTCGGCATGAGTCGTTGAGGGCTATGTCTACCTCTTTAGCGTGTGCAGAGCGAGCCCACACAGGGCTTGCATATTCGCCTGCCGAGTAGCACAAGGCCAAGCTACTCATTCGGAGACCACTAGGTGTTGCACCCGAACGGGTGGAAGTGAGACGGCGCAGAATGTTGTTCCTGGAACTAACTTTGGACTTCAGATCACAGCAATTGTGTTTGTAAGTTAGGGAGCGGTCCAGAGTCACGCCCAGGTATTTGGGGGTAGGATTGTGTTTTATGGCTACCACCAGATTGTTAACTTCCTGCTACTAGCCTCCTGGTTGCATAGGTGGAAGACACTGGATTCAGTTTTTGCAGAATTTGGCCGCAATGAGTTGTTTTTATAATAAATGGCAAGTTGCACTAAAGCCTTCGATAGGTTGATTTCTATGTCCTCAATGCTTTTCGACTGAGATGTAAGAGCCAGGTCATCCGAATAGATGAACCGATTAGTACCCGGGCAGCTGTATTAGACAGCTATATTAAATAATGTAGGAGCAAGGACACTGCCCTGAGGGAGGCCATTTTTTTGTGATCGCCATCTACTCTTTTGGGAATGTAGGAGGACATAGAATCGACGGTTTCTTAACATTTCGCCAAGGATGTTGACAAAGAATTAGTCATTTGTGATTTCAGCTACTTTTTCAAGTAGTAGTCTGACGTTCACAGTGTCATAAACCGCACTGAGGTCTACAAAAACTGCACCAGTAGTTAGGCCGAGCTCAAATCCGTCTTCGATGTGCTGCGTGAGGTTAAGTATTTGACCACAGCAAGATTTGCCGGGTCGAAAACCGGCTTGGTCGGGAATTAATTTGTTATCTACAGTCTTTGTCAGTCGGTCCAGTAAGGGTTGCTCAAAAAGTTTGTAAGTATGGCACAGGAGTGAGATGGGGCAAAAGTTATTAGGATCAACGGGTGATTTTCCGGGTATATAGCTGTTAAGCCTGGGCAACGATAAAGGGTATAAATGATTTACTACGGAACCCTAAAAAGCGGCCAAGTGCGAATCGGGCTCGCCCATGAAGGGTTCCATAGCAGCAAGTAACATCACATAAAAGTTCTTGTAAACCGAAAATTGGTGTGAACGAGATCTAGTAGGTCACCTCCGTGGCGTAGTGGTCACCATGCTTGTCCGCCACCCAGAGGTTTGATTCCCGGCCAGGGCAAGCTGGAAAATGGCCTTTTTCAAATTGCCCTGGGTCTTTGATGTTTATCTATATTTGTAGTATTTGTTATAAAATATAGTATGGTTGAGTTGGTATCCCATAACACAAGTCCCGAACTTACTTTGGGACTAGCTCAATCAGTGCAATTTGTCCCTATAAATTTATTTATTTATTAAAAAAAACTACGTACTAGATCTCGTTCAAACCAAGTTTCGCCGGTAGTTTGCATGGTAATGAACATAATATATATTTTTTTAGTTTTATCAGTCTCTTATTTTAGAAGTATCTACAAGGGGGACACACATTTTTCCACTTTGGAAGTGTCTCTCGCGCAAACTATTCACTTGAAAAAAAATATATTAGAAACCTCAATATCATTTTTGGAAACCTATCCATAGATATCCCACACGTGTGAGTTTGATGATTTTTTTTTAAATTTTAGTTCTATTTCTAAATATGGGGAACCCCTTAAATTTATTGTTTTTTTTTCTATTTTTGTGTAAAAATCTTAATGCGGTTCACGGAATACCTCTACTTACCAAGTTTCAACAGTATACTTCTTATAGTTTCGGAAAAAAAGTGGCTGTGACATACGGACGGACAGACAGACAGACATGACAAATCCATAAGGATTCCGTTTTTTGCCATTTGGCTACGGAACCCTAAAAATAATAGAAAAATCGTTTTTAGACGTTTTTAGTAGCATGAACTCAAAGACGGCATTCATTACCACGGAACCTTACACTACGCGGCCCGACACGCATTTTGCCAATTACTTATTTCCATTCTCATGGAGGGACTAGCTAAGTTTCGTCTCACTTGCAGTAAATTACTTAACCTTTTTATATATCTAATTTGAGATAAATATCAAATTCAAATATATCTTTATTATTATAGGATATCTATAATATCTCTTAATAATCGCCATTGTTTTGTTGTACAATTGTTGACGTCAAAAGTCAAGTTGGGGCCAAAAACACATTTTTTGTATGTATGTTTGTATGTATGTTTGTATGAATGTATGTTTGTATGTATGTATGTTCCGCGATAACTCTCGAACCGTTGAACTGATTTTGACGAAATTAAGAATGAATGTAGCAACTATTTACAGAATTTTTAAGTTCGTTGGGCATCAAAATCGGTTCAGCCGTTTTTGAGATATACGCATTTTGGTAAAAATAAATATTGCTTTCAAACCGTTGATCAGATTTGGATGAAACTTTTGTTGAGCAAACTTTGCTTCAATCGTTATCGCTGCTTGTCTGTGCTTCTGTATTTCACGAGATAAGTAGTATTACTATATTTCATATAGCATACTCATTTATTAGATTAAGCTGTTGCCCGCGGCTTCGTCCGCGTAATAAAATAAATTAATATACAAATCATATTAATATATGAAATACTTACTTAAATGATATTAGTGACCTTATCGAAAAAAATATTTTTGGTCTATAGAGCAATTCTTTGAGGTAAAGTAAACTCAAAGAAATTATTTCTATACGACATTATTAGCTTATGCGCGTTATAGAAATTTAAAACAAAAAAAAGAAACAGCATCATCTAGCAGATTCTTGAAGAATTAATAGGCATATTATTTGCGGCAAAACCCAGATGTTATCAAAAAAACAAAAATAAAAACGATTTTCGCTTATTTATATATTTAGAAGTATAATGCTGTCGTTTATTAACCTGTCAACGTACGGAATCGCAGACACAATAGATTTCTATTGTTAACGGGTTCACATGTGAACCGTCGGACGTTGACAGGTTAATGATGATTAATTAACTTCGGATTTTAAATGTTCTATGTAACTTATTTAAGATTGCTATATATCTGCAGGCAAACTCATGCCTTGAGTTTTTTTTTTTTAATAGACGGATTTTATTGAAACAAACTGTAATGTTTTGTTGAGTAAAAACAAAGCAATTGGTAAAAGTTTTAAGTAAATCAGTTCAGTACTTTCGGAGAAAAGTGAGTTCATACATACAGACAGACAGACAGACAAAAAAAGTATGGCACACGGGGACACTTATGCAATTAGCAGCCCGCGGTTTTTCGTGCGGCTGTTGAGGCTTAGACATGTTTCCAGTTCAGAAAATGGGTAAAAACTGGAGTCAGTAAAGGAAACATCAAAATATCTGTGGGGGCGGCCATCTGGGATCCAAAATCTGATTGCATTTTTGAGTTCCGCGGGGTGCTTTATCCCCACATGCAAAATTTCAGACCCCAACGAAGTCCCAATGAGGCGTTATAAACGAAATAAGTTTAATTTTCTAAAATCCAGACCCAAAAAAATCCCAAAAAAAAATTTGGATTTTTGGGGATAAAATTTTTCAGCCAAATTGGAGGCATCTGACTATCGGCGGGCATCTTGGATTGGCAAAATAAAAATCACGCAGCAAATTATTTTTAGTTTTGGTTTAGTTTGATTAATTGATGGCTTGTTTACTAAATTTAGCAATTTTGTTGAGCAAACTTTGCTTCAATCTTTATCGCTGCTTGTCTGTGCTTCTGTAGTAGTATTAGTAATAATGCCAAGAAATAAAAATAAATCAGCGGCAATCAAAGCCCGCGAAGAAGCTTTACGTAGAGAGTTATAAACCAATCAGAAGCAGCAGGAGCGTCTTTCGCTAATATAAAGGAATTTGCCACGCCCGAACGCTCCCAACGCTTGTGTTCACAGATGCAAGGGAAGTACTAGAGCATGAACTATTCCCTGAACGCTTTAAGTGCTTACACTCAATGCGTGAGCACGCTGTGGAGGATCGAGAGGGAGAATCTTTACCAGAACATGGATCCCATTCCACCCATGACCCTATCGCGGAAGACTGGCCAAGTTTCATGCTCATGTGCGCAATTTCCATTGACACTGGCCCTTGCCTGGGCAGTAACTGTACACAAATCGCAAGAACTTTGGATTAAGTAGTCTTAGATTTTGGCGTAAAAGAGTTGGCGACCAGGCTTTTAAGTTCCAAACGTCTTACGGATATTACTTGTATTTGATCCAGGTATTGATTTAATTCGTTCGGAAAAAATTTAAAAAAATGAACTTCAGCACCTCAGAATAGAAGAAGAAAAAGGTTGGAAAATCTGAAAAAAACACAGTTTCACTCTAAATTAAAATTCATTTAGTAAAACGTACTATAATATTTTGGAATAATAATCGCGAGGTCTAAGTTCGCGGCGAACCACTAGTATTTACCTAAAGTTATGTAATGTGGACAGAGAATACATTATTTGTTATGTCATATCATAATTTCAATTGAATTATTAAATGTCAAAATTTTAAAATAATGTCAAGTTGTAGATTTCGTTTGTACAAAATGTACCAAATTATGTCATTTGCGAGTACCTATATTACAAACTTTAAGAGGGACCCGCGCCAAGCTCAAGCCAGACTTTTTGTCCTTAAGGTAGTCATCGGTACTATACTAAGCCTTCTAACAAAGTACTTTCTTTACATACGATTTGAATTTATTATACGGCATATCAAGGACCGATTTTGGCAATTTATTATAAAAAAGTATACAGTTCCCCATAAACGTCTTACTAAATGTTTTGAGCCTAGAAAATGGGACAACTAAGTCATTCTTATTACGTAGGTTTCTATCGGTCAAATCGCTTACTTTACTGTATGAGGAAATATTTTTCCTTACATACATTATGTTTTCAAATATATACTGTGTGTAAGATAAGTATATCTATCTTCTTGAATAACTCTCTGAGTGAGTCTCTAGATCCTAACCCATAAATAGCACGAATTGCCCGTTTTTGTAAAATGAAAATAGTCTGAATATCGGCTGCACTCCCCCACAGGAGTATTCCGTAAGACATTACAATATGAAAGTAACTAAAATACACAAGTCTAGCAGTTGCTACATCTGTCAATTGTCTCATTCTCCTAACAGCATAAGCCGCAGAGCTAAGCCTATTAGAAAGTTTAGTTATATGAGCACCCCATTGAAGTTTTGAGTCTATTGTAATTCCTAAGAAGGTAGTACTTTCAACAAGATCGAGTTTTTCACCATCTATCATTACGTCAACGCAGGCTTGTCTCATATTAGGAAGAGAAAATCGAATGCATTGGGTCTTTTTCGCATTTAACATGAGGTTATTGGCAGAAAACCAATCA
Source organism: Acrobasis consociella (assembly GCA_963555685.1). Classification (NCBI taxonomy): domain Eukaryota; kingdom Metazoa; phylum Arthropoda; class Insecta; order Lepidoptera; family Pyralidae; genus Acrobasis; species Acrobasis consociella. The sequence continues at coordinate 25,720,107 of OY743104.1, forward strand.
GAAATAGATATCCTGTAGGTACGCTCCTGTCCACGTCATCACGTGGACAGGAGCGTACCTACCATCCATAATATCATATGGAAAACTCTTCTCTTATCTATACATATAATAAAACAGTAAAAAAAGTGTGTCTGTACATTAAATATATTTCCAAAAAAAATAATGGGGGCGATGGAGACATAGTAATAGAGTAAGAATTTTAAAAAAAAGTCTGTCTGTTTGTCTGTTTGTCTGTTTGTACACGCTAATCTCCGGAAATACTGGACGGATTCGAATGCAACTTTTTTTGTTATATAGCTATTAAGCCTGGGCAACATATAGGGTATAAATGAATTTGGAAAATGAAACGCCTGATGCAGAACCATAATGGTCCAGCTAAACTATAAGAGATATAAAAATGTCGCCTTAGTAAAAGTTGTTCAGCCTGATGAGCATTTTCCAGAGACATAAAGTGCACGCGAACGAAGTCGCGGGCTTCAGCTAGTATTACATATTGCTATAATAAAACAATACAATATCTTGTATACCTACTTTTTTTCTTGATTATGGCGGTCAAACTCCGTTGAAGCTTATTTTGCCAGTGTCTAGTAATATCTCTTCTTTATTCCTAATCCTAAACCCTTAAGTATACAATCAAAGGTTGGTATAGTAAAGGTCCTTTGATTGCTTCACGGGAGCTTCTGGCGACAAATCTATACGAGTCCACTGGTTTTCATAGCCGATTGAGTGGCGGACGGCGCCCAAAGACGCCCACCGCAGTCCGCAAATAAATATCACTACAACCGCACTATGATATGACTGTCCACTTTAAACATTTCACATATTGTCCATTAATATTGAATAAGCATTAAGGGCCTGCTAGACGGTTGCCAACAAGCCTTCCGACGTGTTGACCTTGGTCGGTGCCTCGTCGGCGCCGACCGTCGGAGTGTTCCGGCTACACGGTCGGGTCGGTCGGCCGACCGCGCTTTGGCGTCAGTGTGTTTAGAACTCGCAGACTGACAATATCTCGTAAAATGACTACCAACCTATCGAAATTTCAACGAGTTGGCGTGGTTTAAGTCCTATTGAGCTCAATAGAAGAAAAAAAAGAAAAAAGGAAACGTCGGATATGGATATGCGAAAGTTTCATCCCTTAGGAAAACAGAACTTTTAATATATTTTTTTAAGTTTATTAATTTAAGAAAATATTAAGAATTTCTTCAAGCCAAACCACCGCACCGATTTCAATAAAATATTTAATTTTATTAATTCAATGAGGACTTTTCAGAATAGAAATTAAAAAAAAGAAGTCTAGATGGCGTTGATAAAAAGGCATGTGTCAATGTCATAGATGGCAATATTGAATGTCCTGTCACTCTCATAGGGGTGGGTCGTCAACGGTTTTGTCGTCGACGAAACGAGACCGTTTTCCGTCAACTTTAAACGAGTTCATAAAATAGTCTAATTTTCGACTAGTTAGGAACCACATTGAGGAACTATGACAACGTAAACTAAACTTTTATTGCACGATTCAACGACAGCGTCAATGTCTTGACGTGAACTAGACTAGAGTCAAATGAGACCTAAAAAATAACGTAAATCAAGTCTAATAACCTGTTTGTAAACAAATAAAAATACAATCTATGCGTATGACAATAGAATTGAACTGCGCCCACTCAGTGCATGGATTTAGCGCATGCGCGTGACAGAGACAGACATATCAGCAAATATTAAAGTATGAATGAAGCGAACAGATTGCTAGCTTCGGTTGGCGCAGCGATAGCGAAGCGACGAAGAGTCACGATCACGAGTCACGACACGACTAGTCTCGAACAAACGTGTTTGATAGTCGCGGAAAAAGGCGTTCACGAGTGAACTGGTTTATCATTCGACGGTAAACTAGTCTAATAGTTTATGCACTTCATGCCAATTAACGGTTGAAATAAACCGTTCGTTCATTCAACGCCCATGTCTTCTCTCTAGGTATCTATGTAGGTAATATAAACATAATATGATAATATTCTAACAAAAAAAATATACTACGTTTTAATCATGGTAAGCCCATGTATTGTGAAAAACTGTCAAAATATTGGCACTCATCGTTTTCCTAAAGACGAAATCACAATGGATACGCTTTACGACATAATATCAAGTCTGGACTAACTTTTCACAAGAATTCTCTCATATATTTACTGAATTAAGAGAAATTTATTCTTGGTAGAATGTAAATTGCTTACATTTTACAAGCACAGCTTTTTTGACACTAGTACTGGGTGACTGGGTGTTTTTTCATGAAACGCTTTTTGAAACTCGTTTCTACGAGAGTAACGAATGAACGGTTTTTCGATTTATATACATTTAGTTATACTGAGAACGGACGACCACTCCGGTTGAAACGAAGAAACGAATAACGAAACGATCCCTGATATCCAAAACATGAACGAATATTCCTTCCGTTCCACCCGTTCATTCGTTTTTTCTCCTACAAACGCGTTTCTTTCGTAATCTTTAAGCAATTTTGAATCTTATTTAAAGGATGGAGAAAACAGTTTTTCGTGAAACTGGTTCTCGATCCAGTTCCTTTGCCAGATGAAACCAGTCCGTTCCGTTTTCTGCAAAACCCGTTACATTACGACCCACCACTATTTGACACTTGACCAAGGCATCAACGCCATCTAGTGAGAAAAATAGTTACTATTTTTTTTTTAAATGTCACTTTGAAAACCCCTCATTACATAATCTATCATTTAAAAAAATATTGTAAAATCAAACCCCAAAATGAGATTTTTTTTTGAAAAAAATGGAAAATGTCTTTTTCCTTAATTTTACTAAAAAAATATCCATGGGTTAATTAATATTTTGGGCATATTAAATACAGTATTTTATAAAGAAAACTGCATGTCAATATCCTTCATTTTAGAGAGATATAAAATTAAAGCATCCGCGTTGGGATTGGGACGCCGTCATCATTAATGCATGCACATCCGCACGCGTCGACTCCTTCTCGCGAATGACCTAGCGCGGTCGACAACAGGCGGCTACACGGTTGCCAACCGGCAGTCCCGACAGCGGTCGGGAGCGCACGCCCGACGACCAAGGGCGTTGGAATGTCAAACGAAATTTTGTCGCCAACAGCCGTCTACACGGTCGGACCCGACCAAGGTCACCTGGTCGGAGGTGCTTGTTGGCAACCGTCTGGCAGGCCCTATAAACACCAAACTCCACCAATTTCATTTTATAAAGTCCATTAGAATCAATTTGCAAAACAATTTAAAGCAAACTCCAACTAGACCCCTTGACTTCCCGCCAAAAACCCCGTATACCTACTTAATTGTAGATCTTGTCACATCTTAGGGGGGATTTCAGCTAAAGTAATTGTAATTTGTAGACGATACTGCTGCATTCAAAGGAGATGGCTAAATAGAAGTATGGGCAACTGCCCTAGCAATGTATAAATATCGCTTCTAGTGTATTGTAATGCTGAATAGCTGTCTATTAATATATCATGTGAAAAAAGTTTCAGGAACTTTTGAAATGACAACAATTTTAAAAATAAAATTATTGCAATCCCTTCCCCGATCGATTGGTTACAAACGCTTTTGCTAACTCCTAATCATGTTCGATAGGCAGGTAAGTCCGTGTAGAATAGCTAAAGGTCAGTAGGCTCGATCACATAGAATAGTCTTGTAAACAAACAAGGGTCAAAGTAAAAAGAAAAAAGTACTTTGAAAACTTGAAAACGCAACTGACGCAACCGGTACAACGAACACGAGTGTTGCCAGATTACCCGCTCTGCGATCGATTATCTATCTATTTTATTTTTGAATTTTTTTTATAAAATCTACTATATTCTATTATATTCTCGGTCGCTTGTTGGTTTTTGCACACGAGTCAAAGGGACTCGTTCAAGAAAGTCTAGTTGGCTTTCGCACGGGTGTCGGGTATGCTCTCATCGAGAATCTTCTAGGCCGAACCTCTCGGCGAGCGTTTACCGTGGCGTAGTTAAGTGGTCACCATGCTAGTCCGCCACCCCCTCTGGGTAGCGGACTAGCATGGTGACCACTCCGGGTTCGATCCCCGGTCAGGACAAGATGGAAAATGGCCTTTTTCAAATTGTCCTGGGTCTTGGATGTTTATCTATATATGTATTTGTTATAAAATATAGTATCGTTGAGTTAGTATCCCGTAACACAAGTCTCGAACTTACTTTGGGGCTAGCTCAATCTGAGTGATTTGTCCCTAATATTTATTTATTTACTTATTACAATGTATAAAGTGGTTTTTTAACGGTAACCGGTAGATACCTATGATTAATTATTTCGATTATAGTTAAATTCATAATCGGCTTACATAGTACAGGTAACAAATAGAAACTCAAATCTGGCAACACTTAGGTAGATGTCAATGGAGGAAATGACGAAACCCAAATAAAAAACTTATAATGATGTACCTATTATTTTACTGAAGTTCTAGGGTAAAAATAAAAACATAATAATTCATTAATGAATATTTCGGTTTTATAGGATACTACAAAATCTTTATACATTCTTAGGGCAGTCGTTTAGCCATCAAATCACTTAAATAGTATTGCAATGCAAGCAATAGTATAAAATATCGATAGACTATCGATGCTATCGTGACCTTCGAAAACAGTAACAATATCGATAGGACTATCGATAGTATCGAATCGATAGTTTGACCTTTCATCAATAGTATTGCAAACTTTTGACAATCGATACTATTGATAGTATCGATACTATCGATACTATCGATAGTCCTATCGATATTGTGACTGTTTTTCGAGATCAACTATCGATAGTCAAACTATCGATAGTTATGCAACGCTAACTTAAAACATGGCACTATAGATGAATTTTCTTAAAACACATACCAACACATACTATTAAAAATAAAATGGTTTGACATTATTAGCAACAGCCAGTGATGCCAACTTAGCTATTTTTTAGGTAGAGCTAGCTATTTTTGTATGTCGTTTCGTGTAGCTACTTTATACTTGCAGCATGCTTGTACGTAGCAAAAATTTTTCACTACTTTTTCTAGCAAATTTTTATGCATAGCATTACTAAATATTTTCGAGAGTTTAGACTAGAGGCCTAGAGCACTTGCTCTCAAGAGTAAACTAAACCCCAACCATCGACATCTTTCTTTTAAACTATATTTAAATACACACTATGTAATGTATGTACTACATAATGTTAATATAATGTTTTGTTATTGTTAATATACAATACCAACCAATGTAAGGCCATTGTTGCTATTGACTGCCAACCTATTAGCAATTACCGTCTTATTATAAAACGCAGACTAACTTTGTTACTAGGTTTAAACCATTATCGGACCAAATCATGTCAACGTTTTCAGATGAGACAATGGCATATTACTAGATATCAACTTGATTTTAGTTAGAGTCTAGCCAACGAAAGCTGACCTTGGAAATACACATTATTTAATTTGAGTCCTTAATGACATTATTAAAATCAAAAACCAAAAAGTATCAAATCTGTTTATAAAAACATATTTTGTCTATTATTTGCCGCGGTTTTTTAGTCAGCTTTCGTTGAAAAAACAAACAACAATGTAGATGCTACATTTGGAAAGATTTCTAGCTACTAGCTAAAGGTAGAGGTTGGCAACACTGGCAACAGCTCTACATTGACAGACTGACTGACAGCTTAAAGGGAGTTTTTAGCGGGAAGTCAAGGGGTCCAGTTGGAGTTTGCTTTATATTGTTTTGCAAATTGATTCTAGTGGACTTTATAATATGAAATTGGTGTAGTTTGGTGTTATAAATGCTCATTGTCATGGACAATATGTGAAATGTTTAAAGTGGACAGTCATAGTTAGAGATGGGCGGTGGGTATATACCCAATCTACCCATTTGGGAATATACCCGGTAGATTAGGTAAATACCCGTATCTACCCATTGGGTGGGTAGATTGAATTTTATGAGTAATTACTTCGCAATTCGTGTCCGAACGTGTGTGCAAGGGCTCTAAAATGCTTAAAATGCAGGTAGACGTCAAAACTGACATTAAAGTATATGAAACCACCATACTAATCATACTTTGAAAGTCGGCTTTTTTTATTTATTATCATTTTTTTGCTGGGAGGTGCGCAAACACATACTTATAGGTGTTTCAATGAGCAATCAGACATCAAATGCGATGTAAATATATAAGCACCCTCATACATATATAGAGAGTAGGTATCTTTGACTGCTCAAAAAAAAGGCAAAACTACTGATTTCGGGGTTGGTCTCGGAACTAAAGATATTCGTATCAATAAGTTCTTTGATCTCCCATTAAAATATTATAACATTTCCCGCAAAATAGTATGCCGGGTATTTACCTGTATATACCCGTTGTATGGCAACATACAAATTAACAGGTCTAAGTTTATATTTTTTGCTGGCAAATGTTTGTAGACCTAACTAGATGTTAAAATAAGCAATCAGTCATCAAATGCGATGTCAATATACGAGCACTCTTATACATATATAGAGAGTAGGTATCTTCGACTGCTCATAAAAGACCCAAAACTACTGATTTCGGGGTGGGCCTCGGAACAAAAGATATTCATATCAATGGGTTCTTTGATCCCCCATCAACTTATTATAACATTTCCCGCAAAATAGTATGCCGGATATTTACCTGTATCTACCCGTTGTATGGGAACATACAAATTAACAGGTCTAAGTTTATATTTTTTGCTGGCATATGTTTGTAGACCTAACTAGATATTAGAATAAGCAATCAGTCATCAAATGCGATGTATATATACGAGCACTCTCATACATATATAGAGAGAAGGTATCTTTGACTGCTCATATAAAAGTTAAAACTACTGATTTTATTTACACGTATCTACCCGTTGTATGGGAAAATACAAATTTACAGGTCTAAGTTTATATTTTTTGCTGCCAAATATTTGTAGACCTAACTAACTAGATGTTAAAATAAGCAATCAGTCATAAAATGCGATGTCGATATACGAGCACCCTCATACATGTATAGGGAGTAAGTATCTTTGACTGCTCATATAAAAGCCAAAACTACTGATTTCGGGGTGTGCCTCGGAACAAAAGATATTCATATCAATGAGTTCTTTGATCCCCAATCATTTTATTATAACATTTCCCGCAAAATAGTATGCCGGGTATTTACTGTATCTACCCGTTGTATGGGAACATACAAATTAACAGGTCTAAGTTTATATTTTTTGCTGGCAAATGTTTAAAGACCTAATTATATAGTAAAATAAGCAATCAGACATCAAATGCGATATCAATATACGAACACTCTCATACATATATAGAGAGTAGGTATCTTTGACTGCTCATATAAAATCCAAAACTACTGATTTCGTGGTTGGTCTCGGAACAAAAGATATTCATATCAATGAGTTCTTTGATCCCCCATCAACTTATTATAACATTTCCCGCAAAATAGTATGCCGGGTATTTACCTGTATCTACCCGTTGTATGGGAACATACGAATTAACAGGTCTAAGTTTATATTTTTTGCTTGCAAATGTTTGTAGACCTAACTAGATGTTAAAATAAGCAATCAGTCATCAAATGCGATATCAATATACGAGCACCCTCATACATGTATAAAGAGTAGGTATCTTTGACTGCTCATATAAAAGCCAAAACTACTGACTTTGGGGTTGGTCCCGGAACAAAAGATATTCATATCAATGAGTTCTTTGATTTCCGGTCAACTTATTATAACATTTTCCGCAAAATAGTATGCCGGGTATTTACCTGTATCTACCCGTTGTATGGGAACATACGAATTAACAGGTCTAAGTTTATATTTTTTGATGGCATATGTTTGTAGACCTAATTATATAGTAAAATAAACAATCAGACATCAAATGCGATGTCAATATACGAGCACTCTCATACATGTATAGAGAGTAGGTATCTTTGACTGCTCATATAAAAGCCAAAACTACTGATTTTGGGGTTGGTCCCGGAACAAAAGATATTCGTATCAATGAGGTCTTCGATCCCCTATACACTTGTTAAAACATTTCCCACAAAATAGTATGCCGGGTATTTACCCGTATCTACCCGTTGTATGGGAACATACAAATTTACAGGTCTAAGTTTATATTTTTTGCTGTCAAATATTTGTAGACCAACTAGATGTTAAAATAAGCAATCAGTCATCAAATGCGATGTCAATATACGAGCACTCTCATATATATATATAGAGAGTAGGTATCTTTGACTGCTCATAAAAGAGCCAAAACTACTGATTTCGGGGTGTGCCTCGGAACAAAAGATATTCATATCAATGAGTTCTTTGATCCCCCATCAACTTATTATAACATTTCCCGCAAAATAGTATGCCGGGTATTTACCTGTATCTACCCGTTGTATGGGAACATACAAATTTACAGGTCTAAGTTTATATTTTTTGCTGTCAAATATTTGTAGACCTAACTAGATGTTAAAATAAGCGATCAGTCATAAAATGCGATGTCGATATACGAGCACCCTCATACATGTATAGGGAGTAAGTATCTTTGACTGCTCATATAAAAGCCAAAACTACTGATTTTGGGGTTGGTCCCGGAACAAAAGATATTCGTATCAATGAGTTCTTTGATCCCCCATCAACTTATTATAACATTTCCCGCAAAATAGTATGCCGGGTATTTACCTGTATCTACCCGTTGTATGGGAACATACAAATTAACAAGTCTAAGTTTATATTTTTTGCTGGCAAATGTTTAAAGACCTAATTATATAGTAAAATAAGCAATCAGACATCAAATGCGATGTCAATATACAAGCACTCTCATACATATATAGAGAGTAGGTATCTTTGACTGCTCATAAAAGAGCCAAAACTACTGATTTCGGGGTGTGCCTCGGAACAAAAGATATTCATATCAATGAGTTCTTTGATCTCCCATCAACTTATTATAATATTTCCCGCAAAATAGTATGCCGGGTATTTACCTGTATCTACCCGTTGTATGGGAACATACAAATTTACAGGTCTAAGTTTATATTTTTTGCTGGCAAATATTTGTAGACCTAATTAGATGTTAAAATAAGCAATCAGTCATCAAATGCGATGTCAATATATGAGCACCCTCATACATGTATAGAGAGTAGGTATCTTTGACTGCTCATCCAAGAGCCAAAACTACTGATTTCGGGGTTGGTCTCGGAACAAAAGATGTTCGTATAGACGAGTTCTTCGATCCCCTATCAACTTGTTATAACATTTCCTCCAAAATAGTATGCCGGGTATTTACCCATATCTACCCGTTGTATGGGAACATACAAATTTTCAGGTCTAAGTTTATATTTTTTGCTGTCAAATATTTGTAGACCTAACTAGATGTTAAAATAAGCAATCAGTCATCAAATGCGATGTCAATATACGAGCACCCTCATACATGTATAGAGAGTAAGTATCTTTGACTGCTCATCCAAGAGCCAAAACTACTGATTTCGGGGTTGGTCTCGGAACAAAAGATATTCGTATAGACGAGTTCTTTGATCCCCCGTCAACTTATTATAACATTTCCCACAAAATAGTATGCCGGGTATTTACCTGTATCTACCCGTTGTATGGGAACATATAAAGTGACAGGTCAAAGTTTATATATTTTGCTGGCAAATGTTTGTAGACCTAATTATATGTTATAATAAGCAATCAGATAACAAATAAGATGGTATGTGTATATTTAATATGGATAGCATCAGTGATTTTCAATGTTTGTTATTTTTTCTTTTAGAGATAATCATTGTTTTATACATTAAATAACCTTTTTGTACATTTCTACACATAAATAGTGGACCCGCACTAAATTTTAAATAAATTTTCCAATCTACCCACCCAAACGGGTAGATACGGGTATATACCCGGTGCATATCGGGTAAATACCCAAGCGTCGGTAAATACCCGGGTAGATGCCCATCTCTACATAGTGCGGTTGTAAAGTCTAATTTTTTATTCCGTAGAATTCTGACATTTCATAAGTGTTGCTACTAAAAAAGTTCTCCAACTAAAAAGGGAACGCGTATAAGGGCGATAAAAAAATAATTCTTGATTAATTTTAATGGTTTACCAAGATAATGATACACTTTAAACTTTCTGGTATATTTAAAATGTTATAACATTTTTTAATACCGAATCGAATAATAATTTTAATATCAAAGTTATATTTTTAAGTAATTTTAAGTCAGCAGGTTATTTTTCTTTTCCTGGCATCACTCCCTACTAACTCATGTATCATCAACCTTTTAGCCAAAAGATTAATAAATATATTTTTTCGTAATCCATGAAGTACAAAAATTAAAAAATAAAGAATGCGGCCATCAGCTGTCACGTCACGACTGTCACATTGATTGTTATATTTTTTTTTTTTTTTTGGTCTTGGCTCGACGCGATTGCGTATTTAGTCATTCTCAAGTTAACAAAACGTGGGAAACTATAACGCGAAAAATGAAAGTAATAATTATAAGCTAAGTGAAAAGAAAGCAGGAGAATGTATATAAACAGTCATAAGTCATAATAAATTTAATACATAATAATACATATTTATTATAAATTAATATTATTACATTTCAAAAAATTACAAATTGACTCATAGATTGATTTAGAATTTAAACGAAGAAGAGAAATAACATGGGTTGGAAGCGGGATATTTTCATCAAAGATGCATTTTTCTAACAGAGTACGGTCTAGAAGGGGGCAACTAAAAAGAATATGGTTTAAGTCACCAACTCCCATACCACAGCAGCAACTATCGTTGTCAAAAACTCCAATTCGATATAGATGTAGAGGCGTACTGTTATGTCCAATTCGCATCCGAATTATAGTGGATGTGGATTTTTTGATTAGAAGTGTTTTGAAGAACCAAGGTTTTATAGGTATATTGGGTTGAATTTTAGAAAAATAGCTGCCTTTAATTTAGAGCTTTGTTGCCATATTTTTTCCCAAGAATCCCTAAGATAAATTTGGGGCTAATTAACTATATCGTGACAATAATTAATATAGGGGTGCGTGTCACCGCACTCAATAGCCTCTTTTGCCAACTCGTCGGCTTTTTCATTCCCAGTAATACCGCTGTGACTAGATACCCAAGAAAATACCACAGAAAGGTGAAGAGAAGAAGATTTGATTAGTAAATTTCTTATTTGGATTATTATGGGAAAGTGAGTCTTCATTTTAAATGGAAATTTTTGAAGGGATAACAATGCACTAAGGGAGTCTGTGTAAATAGTGGTCCAGTGAAGCAATCAAAGGACCTATACCAACCTTTGATTGTATAGTTAAGGATTTAGGATTAGGATTAAAAAAGAGATATTACTAGACACTGGCAAAATAAGCTTCAACGAAGTTTGATCGCCATAATCAAGAAAAGAAAAAAAAAAGACAGCTTAAAGGAATGACAGATTGACAGCACGAACATGACACATGTCAATTCATTTTTATGGGGATTCTCAGAATTAAAGTCACGTTATAAAAACAAATGTTAAATTATTCCAGCATTTCCTATATATTATTTGAAACAGTCGGCTTATAAGGCGACTGTTTTTGTTTTTGTTTTCTTGTGATAATGTGCCGGTAAAACACGTCCAATGCAAGTGCAACAACAGCGTTTCAATGGTGTGTCGCAGCTCGAGTATGAGGACGGGGTGGATTCGAAGTTCAGCTTACTGTCTTCGAAGGTGATGGAGACTCGCTACTACGAGGGATGCGGGCGGGAAGGCCCGATTCGTTGTATCTTCTTAGGCGAGTTCCATCCCGTCGCCGGGCCAAAAATAGCATGCCAGGTTAGTGCAGTCATGTGGAGTTCAATGATTCATTTCTACACAAAAGACACGAATTTAAACGCGGTAAATAAAAGTGGGACTTTTTGGTGTCAGGTAACGAGACTTCCCTCTGTTAGTCTCATTACCTGTCATGAAAAGTTTACCAGAAAATCCACACACACAACCGATCACTTTCACCCAAATGTGAAGATTTTTTAAAGTAAAGTTTATAGAAAATAAGAGCATAACTTTTTGTTTAAGCTTATTTTAAATTAGGTTAGTCCTTGTGAATGTGGCCATTGACATGCATATCATCTATGAAGAAAAAAAGTATAACACCCATATTCTCTGGGCTCCAAAGCACCTAGCTAAGGATGTTGCCGGGAATGCATTAAGATGATATAGTACTATTTGACACCAATCCATTTCAAATTTTAATTCATTCTATTGATCTGGATTTTCATAAGCAAAAGATACCTAGCATGCTACTGAACTGAAATAGTGCTTACATGCTGTGAAGTTGCTTATTTGTCTTTCATACCATGAATTAAACAGCTTCCTCTCATACAGGATCAGCGACTGGCTCACATATTTCAAGTGCGACATCTCCAGTGTAGGTCGAGCCAACAGCAATTGCGCGCATCCTTTAGTCACATTCACTCTGATAAAGACCTCTTGATGAAGAAGAAACATGTCAGCAAGTAGGACATAATAATGTCTGAGTCTCTCTTTCCAAGTCTCTGTTCATTCTATGCAGACATGATTGCTTTATTAATTTATTAAAAGAGTTAAAGTCTAAGAAATTTTATTGTTTGTAATCATAAGGATCTTGCTATATTTTAGCAGCAATAGTATCAAATTAACAATCATATTTCTTATTATTAAAATATTTATACATACCTATGCCTAGCAGTGGGCCATTGAATAATAACAATGATAATAATTGTGAATTGTTTTTGTTGCAGTTCCCTGAAGATTATATCTCAAAAGAGGTATTTGATTCAATCAATGCCTACATCATTCCTAAACCACAGATACAGAAATGCACGATGACAATGTAAGTTTACTTGTCCTTTTTATCTGTGTTGATTCTATTGTTATGTATCGCTTCTGAGGCAAAAGTTTAAAAGTAGTACTCAAAGTACAACTTTTAAACTTATGCCTTAAGAGTCCCCTTACCCTAGATCAAAATACAACTTTCCATACAAACATAGTCTATGTTTTATTTGAAAACGACATGTCCGATTTGGGCAAAATTTTGTAATTTAAAAGATATTGCAATTATCTAGCGGAATAACTGGTTTCCTACAGTAAAAATATGAACTTGAAATAGAATATAGTGTTTTATATCATTTTTGACCATTAGTACGGGAAACTTCTAAATCGTTATATTTTCTTTCCAGTTCATTATTTTAGTGTAGGAAACCAGTTATTACGCTAGATAATTGCAATTTCTTTACAATTACCAATTTTTACTGGAATCTGACATGTGGTTTCAAAATTAAACATAGACTACGTTTGTATGGAGAAGTCTATTGTAAGGGGACTCTTAAAAGCAATTTAGTTGATTAATAATAAATCATTTGTTTATTTGAATTAATAAAATAATGGAAAAACCAAACGCATATTTTCGAAATTACTTATGAAAGGGTATACTTAAATGGTGCTGCCCTAGAAATTTTATTATAATTGGTTATGTAGTTGGGTGTTGAAGTCGGTTTGAAGTTTTGAAAAACTATCATATTACAATTCCAGAAACGCCCTGGGTCACAAAATAGTCGGCTATCCGATCCGCATCGACAACTCCCGATACGAGCGCAACGTGTACCTGTTCAACCTGTGCTTTGTGTGCGACAGCTGGTCCAAGACAGTACAGTACGAGCCAGTCGTCAAGAAACTGGGGGAACACTTGGTAATTTATTTTTTCTTTCTGTTATACAGGCTGACTTTTTTTGGAGCATGTTTAGTCCATGATACAGAACTACTTTTTATAAAAGAAGTTATTAAAAATCAATATGAAACTTTAGTTTTTCGTTAGATGGAAAAAAATCAGTATTAAGGACAGAACATGCTCCAAACATTTTCTGGTGGTAAAAAAGTCACCCTGTATTATAATAATATCTTTGTTATTATTATAACCAAATCATTTAAACTGTTTATAACAATAAAAAAAATATTATTTAAAATATTGCACAATTGTCCCTATATATTTATTATTACAGACTATAATGGAAGAAGAAACTCGGTTTGTCTCGAATGGCTGCACAAAGCTCCCGACCCTGCTAGCGCACCTACTTCACGATCTGAACACACACCGTAAGGCTACTTTAGTTGGTGAGTACTTTATAATTCTTACCCCCTTATTTAAAAGAAAACATATAAACGTTTGCTAAGCCTATTTTAGTTTAAATATGTATTGTCTTGTTCTCGCAATGTCAAATATTGTAAATAGTTAAGACACCAAACACATTTCAATTAAAATAGAAATACCAAAAAATTTTAATTTCTAAGAAATACAGGAGTAAACTATGACAGTTTTCTTTATTTATTATCGCGTTTAAAAACTATTTTAGTAGATATCTAACATTCTGTGTCATCTTTGTGACCTCTTACATTCTGGTCTGGGATAAAACTTGGAATACACAAGCTGACTTCTCGTCCCGCGTAGAGCGCAAAAGCCGATCGGGGAATGCGCAAAAATGCGAATCATGTTTAGAGGCGATGCGGCTAGCAATGCGTTCGTCGCAGTCTACGAATATATGCTTTGCGAGTTCCATCGTTTTCAGTTGTTCGATTCTATAATATGCTCATACAAAGCGATATAAGTGTAAATAAAGTAGCACCTCTATAGAAAACAGAATAATCAAGATGATTTGATGGAGAAGGATGAAGGTTTTCCAAAAAATTAAAAAATGTTAGGAATTTTGTCCTACCAAAGACATAAAAAGATGGCAGAGAGAAGAGAGGTATGGAGGTATCTCTACTTAAATCCACCGATAAGAGCAAGCTTTTAAATTACAAACAAAGACACGTCGCTATGTGATATTCTAATTTCAAAGGCTTACATTACAAGTGTTGTCTGAAATATATTTTCTTAAAATATTATTATTTAATTATGCCTGTGTATGTTGCCAGAATCAACCCAGTTGTACTCCGCAGTTTAGGTGTCAAGCTTAGCGACCCCTCTAACGTGGCCTATTCATAGACATAAAGTTGAAACTCTTGAAAATTTAATGCTAGAGAAGAGACAAGCTAGAGATAGAGGGATACGGACCGTCGCTCAGTAGACGTATGGTACATTTTAGATAAGATAAGATAAAATTTCTTTATTGCACCAACTAAGTATGACAATAATCAAAAGTACATTTCAAATATAGTAGGTACAAAGGCGGACTTATCACTAAAGTGACAACCAACCTTTGGGTAAAGAAGACTATAAAAGATGTTAGATGGCGCAGTTAGAGTATTACAGTGTAGAAAAATACAAGTACCTATACACAATAATACAAAAATACAAATACCTTAGCTAGTCTGCAAATAGTCAGTTACATGCACAGCGGGCAAGCTGGATGCGACTTTAGTGCAATGTAACTGGGTTTAATTTAGCAAATCCTATCCCAGAGTGTTTCTTCTATACTTTAGTGCTATTACGAATGCTGTGCCAAAATGCAACAATGAAAATTATATTAAGATGCTATCTGAGGCCTTTGCCTAGCAGTGGGACTAACATGACTAGTACAAGAACTGAGTGAATGGCAACAAGCTAGTTCAAGATCGAGAACTATAGTAGCAAATAGGGAAGGCATTTGCCGAAAAATGGGACACTTAGTACTATATATATATATATATATATATATATATATATATATATATATATATACATATATTGCATGAAATTCATCAAGTTTTTTTAAGCAATTTCAATGCATTGTATTGAATAGTTTTTAATTTATATGGCTTTGCGATTTTTATTTTGCAAAGTAACTAGTGTGGCAAAAGCTGAGGGCGAAAGTTGTTTTATTTTTAATTTATCTATTACATTTTTGAGAGATGTTGGATGCAGGCCGCTTTTCATTCGGTCATTTTGGAAATCTTTGGGTGAGGCCTATGTTCAGCAGTGGACGTTATGCGGCTGAAATGATGATGATTTTTGAGAGTCTTAGAAAGAAAAAAAGCCGTATAACCAGGCATGTGCTGAAAATGCATGTCAAAGTACATCGAAACAGGTAAACTTAAATAATTTTGGATGGAATGTGTAAAGGAGGATATGAGTAGGAAGTGAATGACGGTGTGCCGACTCCAGATAAGTGGTATGATAAGGCAAAAGAAAAATTTCGAGAGTCTTTTAACGTATATATTTATATTAAAACATATATAGATAAACACCTAAGACCCAGAGCATTTTCTAACTTGCCCAGTGCTAGGGATCAAACCCAGGACCTCCGAGTGTCGGAATAGCGTGTGCAATCAAAAATATAAATTATTTAGAAAAAACATGATAAATTGTCTTAAAGGTAAACAAATAAGTTAGTGGACCTCGCCATATTGCGGAAAAAGTCGGAACTAAATTTAAAATGGCACCGCAAATAAGGCAGGGTAAAAACGTTCGGTGACCTCGGACGTCATCACAATGAATTTTGAGGAGCTCCATGGCCCGGCGGGAATGCGCATTGCTAGCGCTCTCGCAAGTAAAGCGACACTGGGCGTAATCCGCACTTGGATGGGTGACCACAAGTGGCATAAATTGTATGGCAGTCGTCAAGCTATGTCAGATGCCTTTAGGCAGCCTAAAAAATCTGACACCAGTGTTGGCCACTTACACCCACGAAATACAATACATCACAATGAAAGTACAAATATTTGTCACAGAGGGCGACACGGTGATGCACCTGAAAGTACTAGAGGTCCGCAAAGACCCGGCCCCAGTGCACGACCACGACGTGCCTGTGCTGGTGGCGTCGGTGGGGCTGCCGCGGCCCGGGCGGCCGCCGCGGCCCGCGCCTGTCGAGGGCAAGGAGGCGCAAAGCCAGGAACACCTCGACGTGGAGGACGACGAGCCCTTCGAGGTAGACATGGAGGCCGACTGGGACCTCACTACCAGACAGGTTAGTTACACTAATATATAAGATTTTTGGAAAAAAAAAAACAACTTTTTTCGTTTTTATTGTAAGACCTAAGTTGTCATAGAAGAGATTTGTAGCAAGCCTAAACTCTAAGAGGTTGCGCCGTTTAAGTTTAGTTAAAAGAGTTCCTATGACCACCTTTCTGCTCCATCATCAAATCAGCTCCATGTCACCTTAATATGGCATTGTCACGCGATACACGTGTGTTTCCAAAATTTCAGCTCAATCGGAAACCGGAAAGTGGCTCAAATTTTACTTGTAAGACACAGACAGACAGGCATAAGCCTATCTGCCTGTGTCTTACAAGTAAAATTTGGAACATTGTACAGACAGGCATAAGCCGTATTATTCATTGAATGGATAATTTTAGGAATAAAAACTATCCTTTGTCCTCCCCGGGTCTCAAACTATATCCATAGCAAATTTCATTTAAATCGGTTCTGTGAAAAAATAAAACAAATACTGTGTGTTTGTTCCAGCTCCTCCCGTACATCAACGGCTACAACCACGTGTCTAAGATAGCGGCCGACACACACGTTGAGAAGACGCTCGTCAAATCCTGCATACAGAACCTAGTTTATTATGGAGTGGTGGGTAAACTATAACATTATTTTAGCCGCATAACGTCCACTGCTAGACATAGGCCAAGACCTTAAACCCAGACCAGGGATATACAGATCTGTGACCCAAAATGACCGATCTAGAACGGCCTGTATCCAGCACTTTCCAGCGAGGTTGGTCAGGTTGGACCACCTTGTCGGTGGGTGTCCTATGCTTCGGTTGCCAGTCCATGGTTAAAATCGAAAACCTTTTTGCCGCATCGACCATCTTAATAATAACTTACATTTTACATTTGTAAATTTTAATCTATATTAAACTAAATCATACAAACCCTATGAAGGAGCTTGTTAGCTCGGTTGGCAGTACGCAGTGTTAGTGCTTTCGCAAGTTAAGCCACCCCGGATATTACAAGGTTTATTACAAATAATATAGTATTTAGAGTTCCGTACTCAATGGGTAAAAACGGGACCCTATTACTCCGCGGTCCGTCTGTCACCAGGCTGTAATTGTATGTACTGTGATAGCTAGACAGTTAAATTTTCACAGATGATGTATTTCTGTACCCGCTATAACAACAAATACTAGTAGTAGAATAAAATAAATATTTAAGTGAGCTCCCATACAATAAACGTGGTACGGAACCCTTCGTGCGCGAGTCCAACTGGCACTTGACCAGTTTGTTTTTCATCTTAACGCCCATCACCCTGCTAAACGTGGCGTGTCTTTTACGGCCCCTTTAGTTTCTTTTAATGTTGGATTACAACTAATGTTTGACCAAAAATTGATTG
This sequence comes from Acrobasis consociella, assembly GCA_963555685.1. NCBI lineage: Eukaryota > Metazoa > Arthropoda > Insecta > Lepidoptera > Pyralidae > Acrobasis > Acrobasis consociella. The sequence goes on from OY743104.1 coordinate 25,738,368, forward strand.
ACAAATGGTCATTTGACAAACACCGTTTCACCAAATGTTTATTTGTAGTTAGGGAGGCGAGGTAGCTAAATGGCGTAATTCAACGGCGCCCTCGAGACCTATCAAAATCGAAAGATAAAATAATTTCGAAAAGAAAAGCTCGTATGGTAAAAACCATTTTAGCGGTGGGTTTGGCGTGTACGGTTTTTCAAAAATGTTATAAAAAAAAACAGTTACTTGGGCATTCTCGAGCGCGTCAGATATTCATACTACGTATGCCCCAAGTGCCTCTGATAACAACGGTATACTAATCTGCCGGTTTGCGTGGTGGGGGTAGGCATATAAAGTAGTCAAAAATGCAAAAAAAAATTTACTCGAGCGCGTCAGATTTTCGTAAGGGGTGTTAAGTAGGCCCCAAGGAAGCTCCCTTTAAAAAAACTGACGATTTCGGCGTGCCGATAAGTTACGATGAATTTTTGAAAATGCAAAAAAAAAGTTTTTTTGAAATACTCGAGCGCGTCAGATTTTCATAGGGGAGGTTTATCTCGGTATCCTGAAAGCATATTTTTTTAATCTGACAAAAAAGTTGGTGGGTTCTCTTGATCTGACCGAAAAAGGTTTTTTGGTTTCTTTTTTTTCCTTTCTTTCTCCTTGATAAAACGGGGAATTTAAGAATGACAATAAAGCGATAGATACAGGGTGGCCAACTTGGAGGTATACAACTTTTTTTTGCCGCCATTTTGTTTTGGCGGTAAATATGACAGTTGTTGCATGAATATTACTTTGTGTAGGTAGATACGGCAAATTTATTATGGAGCGTTTTACGACGGAACTACGTGTTTTAATTATTAAAACGTTTAACGAAACATTAAAAAGAGAATCGGTGACATTGATTGGTCCCCAAAATCGCCTAATTTAACACCTCCTGACTTTTTTCTGTGGGGCTATCTAAAGGGACGTGTCTATGCTAACAGGCCAATGAACCTTCAGCAATTAAATCAAAATATTCGAGACACAGTCACTGAGATAACGTAGGAAATGTATGAAAATGTAATGAAAAACGCGATGAAAAGGGTTCACATCTGTGATGCTGCTAGAGGTGGACATGTCTGACATTATTTTCCATGTTTAACTGCCGGCCCTAAATATTATATTTAACAAGGAATACTTAATATATTTTATTTTTCATAGAATAAAAATACAAAACTAAAGTGTATACCTGTTATTTGGCCACCCTGTACAACCAACGTAAATGTTTATTTAAACTTTTTTTTGTAAAATGTATCGTTCGCGACTTATATGCCGCAACGCGTTCTTAGGAAGACGAAATGGCTCCTCCACACTTCCGGTCAGGCGGAAACCGGCAGATTTTGTATTTTTAGTAAGTTTTAGATTATATTCTTCAAAATAAAAAATAAAAAAAATCGCGCTCGAGAATGCTGGATTAACGTTTTTTTTTTACAAGTTCGCGACCCTATAACTCGGCGGCGTCAAGGACTTATCGTCAGATTAGTTAAATTTAGTGTTTAAACAATAAAATCAACCCCCAATATCTTAATCTGACGCGCTCGAGTATTTCAGACTATCGTTTTTTTTTACTAATCTGATCGTCTATCCTAGGCGCGCGTCACTACATATAGAGCTAAATACTTTACAAGGTTGTTCTAATAGGTCTAAGGTATCTCTCATATCTTAAACTGCCACAAAGTAACACGACATTCATTGACTGTTAGGCGGTACGAAGTTCGCCGGGTCAGCTAGTTTATTAATATACGAAAAACTTGTAAAATAATACATTTTATCAAATGTTTTTAGACCAATAGTAGTTTTGTCTGATAACTCAGTTGCGAAATGTTCATTTGTGAAATAATTATTTGTAAAATGTAAATTTAAGTGATGATCATTTGGAAAAGTGACTCGTTTGTAAAATGATAAGTTGGAAAATGATCAATTGGCGAAATCATTTCTTTGCCAAACGTTGTTTGTCAAGTGTAATTTTGCCAAATGACTTTTGGTCAAACAACCGGACTCCGATAATGTTTCAGGCATATTCTCGTGTGTGAACGTGCTAATACAATTTAACTTTGGCAGGTGACGTTAATCCCAGTGCTGAAGTTCAGCAACATGTACCGCGCGACCACCAACCTCAGCCGGCTGTTCAGCGACATGGAGCTGCAGAAGTCGTGTCTGGCCTTCATCACCGTGGGCTGCGAGGCCAAGGAGAAGGTTAGTATAACTTTGACAGTGACGCATTCATTTTTTAAAATGTTATTCAAATCAAAACTAGGTACCTACTTTGAACTTATTTCACAAAATATAGTTTCAAAAAACTAAAACAACGGACTGATAATTTCTTACTGAAAAGTACGTACTTAATGCAGTTCAAGCTAGTACTTACATCAGGGAGAAAAAGCTAACAATGTATATCTATGTCTTCTTATTATTAAGAGCTCTTGTCTGTGGAGAACCAAAGTCTTCTATTTCTTTTTGTCCAAAGTCAACTCCTTTACCTAATTGATCTTTTAGTTTATTCAATCCAATATATCATATTCACATTGTTTTGTTGTAAAATCACATGTGCCGCCACAACCGATTCACAAACCACTCGTTCCCGTATTTATTTATTTTTCTCACAAAAATAATAGTATGCCCAGTTTAAAGAGTGGAGGTGTCTAATAAATTTGACAGAAGAACAAGATCTGTAGCATAATACTAAACCTTATACTATATATATGTATGAGTTATACTGTAACTAATTTAAGGTGAGGAAATTTTAAAGGGTGCCAACTGGACCTTGTTATTGAGGCTCTGCTGTTTACTCTGTCTGTCACAGGGCTCTATTAAAGGGGATCATCATAAAATAACGCGTTTTTCGACTCTATTTTTATAACTAGCTGTGCTCGTGAGATCGCTCCCAGTGAGAGTTTCGGGATAAAAACTATCCTATGTAATAAACTATATCCAAATCAAATTTCATTTTAATAGGTTTAGTGGTTGAAGCGTAAAGTGGTAACAAATAAACAAATATACAAACTCACTTTCGCATTTATAATATTTGTAAGGATAAGGATTAGTAAGGATGGTATTAACTAGACACTAAGTAAACATTGTATGAGTATGGAACCTCCTCTCAAGCCCGGCATGGCATCATGATGCTACTTCCATTGTTTTACTATTGTGTCTAGTATTGGCGGATTTTGAAGGATTAATGTACAAAATACAAAATCATATTTAACGAGAAACTTAATATACTGTATGATGAACATTGATTCCCGCACTAAATACAAGCCTGTATCGCGGGCAATCAGAAGAATTAACAAAAATAAGCACTATTGCATTCAAAAGACGAGCGGCAGGAAAAATTTAAGTTTAAATTTAAAAACAAAGTAAAACAATGTACGTACATTAAAACTAGCGCCTTTGAATAAAGAAAAGAAATGTACAAAATATGTTTCCTTAAACTAGTGGTTCTCAGCGAACTTAGACCTCGCGATTATTATTCCATAAGTTTATTTTCCAATTTGTGAAAAAATCTTGACTTTTCATTTACCTTCCATAACTTTTAATCCACTGAACCGTTGATTTTCATTAAACATAACTACCATAAAGAAACTTGCTTTCACGTAAAACCACATCTAAATCGGTCCATTCGAGTGCTACGATGTTGCAGACAGACCGATAGGCTGACATACATTGTTTTCAAACTTTTAATACCAATCTTTGTCGGGGTTTAAAAATACGAGTAGATAAGTAAATTTACTGCACCAGTTTTAATGTCCATTGGAATAGTGATATTTTATTCATTCATTGATTGCGGTGATTAGACCGTTGCAGGAAACAGATTTTCCAACCTTCTCTCTTCTTTTAATCTGAGCTGCAACAGATTATTTTTTCAAGCGCATAGTTTTGATGACCTATGTACATCCGGGAGCCAACTCTTTAACGCCAATGTCTAGTCTACGATTACTACGTCTAAAGTGAGTCCTTGCGATTTGTGCACAGTAACTGCCCAGGCAAGCGACAGTGGAAATAGCATTCATGACCTGAAACTGATGATACTGGGCCAGTCTTTTACCACTGAGTCATAGGTGGATGGGAACTGTGTCTACCATTTATTTAAATGCAATCGACCCCGTGATTCTAAGAAATTACCTTTGTATCAGCGACATCTAGAGACATTTTTGTAAAATGTATGTGTAATTGATGTTTGAAAGTATAGTGTTTGTTGCTTGGTCATCTTAATTTAGTATCGAATATATTTTATGTATACATTTACCAGCTTCATCTAAGGAGACAAACTATTTATACAATTTTGATTTCCAATATACATGAGAAACATAACAATACTATCTCGTGAAATCTTAAGTTTCATCCAAATCGGATCAATGGTTTGAAAGTTATAGAGCCATATTTATTTTTACTAAAATGCGTTTATCTCAAAAATGGCTGAGCCGATGTTGATGCCCAACGAACTTGAAAATTCTATGAATAGTTGCTACACTCATTCTAAATTTCATCAAAATCAGTTCAACGGTTCGAGAGTTATCGCGGAACATACATACATACATACAAACAATATTTTTTCGCCCCAACTTGACCTAGAATTGTAGACCTTGCTCGCTTCGCTCGCTCGGTCAAATATTCTGATTAATACAAAATGTAACAAACATGTCACGAGTCCGACTTGACCAGTTATTGATGTATAGGGCGGTAAGTGGTGTAATAACTTGCAGCCGAGTCTGTCGGACGTGCTGGAGGTGCTGTGCGCGCTGCAGCAGGGCACGACGCTGCGCGCGGTGTGCGAGCGGTTCTCGAGCGCACCCGCCACCTTCGACATCCGCCGCCTCGTCGTGTTCGCGCAGATGCACGGCCTCATCAAGTGTCTCAGGAGGTACGCTTTCTACTTCTTCTTCTTTATTTATTTATTTATTAAAACTTTATTGATCCACAATTAAAATTGTTTACAATTGGCGGACTTAACGCTAAGAACGTTCTCTCTCAGTCAACCATAGGGATAAACAGAGAAATTGTAGCGGCGTAAAAAACTAAAACAATACAATTACAGCAAAAAATACAATTGAATATAAATATAAACATATTATTATATTATATTCTTCTTCTCCAAGTCGACTGGCTATGCAAAATTATGCATTCGCTGTGAAGTATGTAGTTTGTAGCTTTTAAACTAAACATGAAGATAAAACTAATGGGTTTATAACAAGTAGTATTCGCGAAAAAAAAAATTCTATATTTTTTTAAAGTTGTCACATTTACGCCATTTTGGAAAAGTTCGAAAAAGTAAATCGATTAAACATTTTAAACAGCTACGTAATTATAAAACTTGCTCATAAAATTTCATGAGCATCGATTGAGACATGTATGTGACTAGCAGATGAGAACCGTGAGGACAGCCGAAAATCTGGACACGATTTTGAAACGGCTTATTCAATCAAAATTTGCTGATGATGACATAAAACTGTGACTTGCATTGTGTTATGGGATACTAACTTAACGTTACTATATTTTATGATAAATTATCGCCCACATTGATTTTTTCATAATTTTATTAAATGTACTTGTACAGTCAAGCTATTTTTACTCTTTTATTATATTTTCTGATAAATACTTATATAAAACTTGGCCTGGCTGGGGATCGAACCAAGAACCTCCGAACGGCGAACTAGCATTGGAGCAACTCCGCCATTGAGGGTTTAAAAAAATGTGAACATTACAGGTACCCAGTGTACATCCGCAACCCGACCCGTCCGAACGGGTTCAGCGCGCGGCTGGAGTCGTTGGGCGGCATCCGGCGGCTGTTCACTGGCCGCCACTGCACGGACGAGATCTGCTGCCTGGCGCGCATCGACCAGCCCGCGCTCGACCAGATCATTGAGGACGACCCTAACGTCGCCATCATCTGGAGGTAGACGCTGTACACGCCGGTACACACTGCCAGACAACGCCTTTTTACACAATTTTTAGGCTAGTTTACGCGTCAGTTTCTATCTGGACCAAGAGCCGTACAGTTGCCAGACCTTACTAATTTCTCACTTTCTTTAATTTTCATGTGTGTAGTCTATCAACACTGGTGTCAGATTTCAGGCAAAACATCCCGCTAGACGCACATTCTGTAAACCCGTGTCCGGAAGGATTTTTTCAAGTCCGATCGATTTCTAAAGTTTGCAAAACATAAAGCTAAACTTTTAACCCACTTTTATAATGTAGTAGGTACATAGTGCAGAAAAGAAGAAGAGAAACGGCATGTTTAGGTTAGTACTTGAGTTTGTGTAGCTAATAATGAAGGTTTATGACGTTAGTTAAATAATGCTGCGATTTTAGGAATTTTGGCTGAGAGAAATATTGTGATTTTAATCTATTTTTAGAAGTTTGAACACTGAATAATTTTCGGAGGGGTGGGATGTTGTTCCAACATCTGTTATTCGTTTAATTTATTTTATCTAAACTTTATTGCACAGTTTAAAAAAATGTACTACTAACTTTAAAAATGTACTATTTAGCCGCACACAAATTATTAGTGACAACATAAGTAAGGTCTAGCACATCTACGGCTCTTGGTCCATTCGGGCGAAACTGAACAATGCTGAGTGCACTTAAAATAAATGAGACTTCATTGTAACAAGAAATATAGTAATATTTTACGAGGTCGGGAATCTTAATAAAATGTCACTAGGCGATGAGGCTAGCAACCCATCACTATTTGAATTCCTTTTTCCACTTTCACCCACCATCACGCTAAGAGGCCCTAAGCCCTATTTACTGTGTAGGGAAATACGTGATAAAGTCTCGATAAATAACGAAATCTTATATTGGTTTGTAAAAAGGTCGCATCGCAAGGAGGCTTCGTCGAAACTGAGCGAAAACATTCGCTCAGTTTCGACGAAGCCTCCTTAGAAAGCGCGTCGATATCTCTATCTCTTTCGCACGCAGCTTTGGTTCATTAACACATAGATAATTGCTGCGTTTTTCGTAGCTATACTAGCAAAGTACCTCGAGTTTGTACATTTGATCCGTACTTGATCATTGATGGTTTTTAGCTACAGTCGTAGCTAAGAACCATCTCGATCATGTCAGCTTTTAAACAAAAAAAAGACCCGACTGCCCTTTTATATATATAGGGTCAATTTTAGAATTGAAATGAATCTAACGACCCCTCTTAAGCTTAAATCCATCGAGCCGTCTAGGCTGCAGAGCGTCCCACAGAAATATACGTACATTCGAAAAACATAACTCTCCCTCTGACACAGTCGGGTAAATACCTCGGGTAAATGTCTGACACAAACGGGAAAATAAGGCGACGTGGACCCATCGAAACCTTTAGAACACTATAATATTAACGCATACTACTGTCGTGATCCAAATGTACAAAGTCATGATGGGACATTTTAAGGCGAATGAAGCTTCCACAGCGATAATACATTACCGATGTCGTGATTTTGTCCTAAGTGTATTTTATATCAAATCGATACTTTACACTCCAGTCACAGCTTTAAATCTTGATACGTTTTAAGCAAGTTGTCAATTAGCCATAGATAAATAAATAAATAGATGTATACGGACAAAACACACAGATATTTATATAAATTCTGAGTCACAGAGCTAACTGCAGTAAAGTCATAAAGAACCCTTTCCTTACCCACTTTGCGTTTTCGATATACAGTTATTTTGATTAGTGATAATACCGCAATGACACGGTATACAACGTGAAAGGGAGGGACATACCCGTAATAAATCGAACCACGGGTTATACTAGATCACTATAGTATAATAATAATGAAATAACAGTCAAAAAACAAACAATAAATCGACATTCCCATACAAATTGCCCGGGCGGCTGCACACTTTAGTATGGAAATGCCGAAATTTATTTTTAATCTTTGACTATTTTTATTATACTATAGTGATCTAGTACAGCCCATGATTCTATTTATTATGGGTATGTCCCTTCCACATCGTATATTCATCCCTTAGACCGTCATCGCAAGCAAGTTTCACAACTAGTTGCGATAGAAGAATTTCTATTCTTTATGTACTGGTTGTGGTAAAAAGAGTCTTATTTATTTGTTCACAAATAGTTGCGAGTATTATTAATATGGGGCATATCGTAATCACGTTACATATTATATTGGCCTATATATCGCTGTGGATCTACTTATAATTGTCATTTAAGCAGAATATTTCTTTTTTTGAGTTTCTAAGATTGTTGAACTTTGTAGTTTAAAAACATCACAATCGATGAGGGTTTGCCAGTTTGCCAAAATAAGTTGAAACTTTTCTCGTATATTGTATACAGTTCTTTTACATACTATTAAGTTGATGTCTATTGTGTATTGAACTTAGCCAATTTTTTCTTCTTGCTCGTTGAACGTTTAGTAGCTTATTTGGGCAATACCTCATCAGCCCATCACCATTCGTCACACTCCTTGCAAACAATACTTTAATAATAGTATAGTCCTGCAGACTGTATTACGTCTAGTATATTCGCTTTAAAATAAGCTGCAATTGATTGTCTAATTGTTTACACTTAAGTAATTTGAATTACTCAGGATTCTTTATCTAGAATCTTTTTTGTGTATTGAAATAAGCCTTGTTAAAATATTATTTCATATTATAAAAATTAGTATTTCAAACAATAACTATAAATATATTATATAGAATCTTTAAACTGCCAGATTTGTAATTTGGCCGACTTTTAACAGTATTATTGTGTTAGCCAGTGGCTGCTCGTATTAAATTATTTATTACCAGTGTTCCTAAAGTAAAATTGATAAAATAAACTAATAGCCAGCGAACTCTTATACTATGGAAGAGTAACTCCAAACATTATTATCTCTCAAAACGGCACCAAGAAAATTAATTAAAAATGACTGTCGCACAACGAAGCATCAACTTTTGGCCAATGTCGGCTATGACGCATCTTCATACAGCAACCGCTGATTGGACTAGTAATTGGCGTGAAGTAACGTCGGCAACGGTATTGGCGGAAAACTAGATGTTGTTTTTAAGTACATTTCTTGCGTTTGATTATACTTCAATAGTATTAGAGTAGTAATTACCTTACTTACCGGGTAGCCTATTATATGAAGATTTGTGCGTCCAAGCAATCAGCCCAAGTTTATTAGATTTTTTCAAAAATAGAATTGGTCTGTAAAAAGGATGCATTCTTTGTTACATCGGGACCTTGTGGTACTTTATTATATATAAAATCTTAATAGCCAACCAGTATTTTAAAATTCCAGACTTCCAAAAGGATCCAAGTGCTTTATAGAGTAAGTCCAATATTTATATGTAATTATTTAAATATATATAAATTTTAAAACAAGCTTTTATCTATGTAAACGGAAATGTATAAAACTTAGGAATTGTTTACAATACCTAGGATATGTATACAATTCCGAAGCTAATAAGGAAATGTATTAAATATTGTTTCAAAGATAATGTAATACACATATTCTAGGAAATGTTTATAAAGAATGCTTTCTACGAATAAAATGAGTAAAACGGGAGCGAGCGACTTAAGTTTAGGGCAAAAATAACACAGACACAAAAAAATCTTTGTCACAGAGTGAAGGTTAGGTTCGTTAGGTTTCCTGCGACCAAAACACGAGCGAGCGAGCGACTCTAGCTTAGGGCGAAACTAATACATCCACAAAAACAACTTTGCCGCGGTGTATAGGGTGGATTCTTTATGATGATACCGTTCTTGGTACCAATTTGATAGAGCGTTTACTACATTTCCGACAGCTACTTAGGAAATGTATATATTACCTAGGAAATGTGTCTAATATAAATTAATTCACACATTTCCGGGCGGTTTTAGGAATTATATACATTTCTTAGGAATTGTATGCAATGACAGATTACACACATTTCCGGTAACATCTATAACAATGACCTAAACAGGTTGAACTAGTAATTGTCCTCAAGACGTATCAATCGAGCCCGAACTCGATGGACTTACGTTGCTCATCACAGATGCCATGAACACCTTCCAGCTCCATCATTTGATCAGCTCCACGTCTTCAAAATATTATATTGTTACGCAATATACATATGCGTGCAAAACATCAACTCAATCGGAAACCGGAAAGTGGGTCATATTAAATTTGCAAGCTTTGTTTACAGACAGATAACGGGACAGGTGAAACTAAATAAAAGCTTGTAAAATAGGTGAACCGTACTATATTATTAAAACTCACGTGAGATATAAATTCATTATTAATTAGTAAAAGATCCCTATATAATAGGTTGGGGAAAAAGTCTTATCGCATGTTATATGAAAATTCAAAACATTTTTTAATATAGTTTATTTACATTTTACTAAAGTATGTAGGTACTATTTTGTTCAATAACTTTTTGCAATCTTATAGGTAGGGACATGATCCCATTGCTATAGAAATTTTGGGGCTTCTGATCAAAAAACTGCGTCAATTAGTTTTGGCAGTCCTCCCGTGATGTTAACCTGACACTGCCTAAAGAATTCTGAAGAGACCGCAACAGGTGGAAATCTGAAAGTGCCAGGTCAGGACTATACGGCGGATGCATTAACACCTCCCAGCCAAACTCTCTTAATTTTTTCTGAGTGGTTAAAGATGTGTGAGGTCTACCGTTATCATGATGAAAAACCCTTCTGTTGATTAATTCCGGCCGCTTTCTCTCAATTTCTTGCTTTAATCTTATTAGTTGTTCGCAGTAGAGTTCTGAATCGATGGTCCTGCCTGGTGGTAACAGCTCATAATGAATAATGCCCTTCCAATCCCACCACACACACAGCATCACCTTGTTGCGAGTTAACCCGGGTTTCGCCACAGTCTGTGAAGCCTGACCGGCCTTTGACCATGACCTTTTTCGCACGTTCTTGTCGTACGTGATCCACTTTTCATCACCAGTTATCAATTTCTTCAAAAATATTTCGGTCTCATTACGTCGTAATAAAGAGTCACAAAAGAGTACACGGTTCATTAGGTTTCTTTCAGAGAGCTCGTGAGGTACCCAAATATCGAGCTTTTTTGTGTACCCATTTTTTTTCAAATGCGCCTAAACTGTTTTGTGGTCAATTCCCAGTTCTTCAGCTACGTCGTAACTACTGATATGCCGATCTTGCTCCACTTTTTCAAAAATAGCATCCATTTTATCCGTAACAGGGCGACCAGAGCGATCTTTGACATCAAAATTTCCGGATTGAAAACGCTTAAACAAAATTTGTGCTACTCTCACAGACACTGCACTAGGTCCATAAACATCGCAAATTTTTTTCGCGGCTTGTGTTGCATTTTTACCTTTTTGGTAGTAAAATTTTAAAATGTATCTAATTTCTTTTCTTTCTTCAATATATAAACCTACATATATAAACCTACATTACGAGAGCCACACCGAAAAGATCGGGAATAGAATACTTAGGAATAAATTAGAGTAAAACCTTTTTGGTGTTTGAAATGTAGTATTATTTCGAACACAACTCCATTTTTGAATTTTAAATAAAGTAAAAAAGAAAAGAGTATTGACCATTTGAATTTGACAAGTCGGTAAGAAAAATGGAGCTTACGCGGGAACATTTTCGTGCAATAATTTTTCATAGCTTTCGTCGAGGTTTATCTCAAGAACAATGTCTCGCCGAGCTTGTTTCTATTTATAAACTTGAAGCACCTAGTAAAACGACTATATATCGTTGGTATTCTGAGTTTCGTCGTGGACGTTCCTCTCTTACCACAGTCCCTTCTACTGGTCGCCCAAAAACAGCGGTAACACAAGATTACATCGACGCTGTACGCCAATTAATAAAAGAAGATAGACATGTGACATACGAGCAGATTCGGGTTTCTCTCAGCATTGGTATGACAGCCATTCAGACCATTTTACATGATGAACTGGGTGTCAAGAAGTTAGTTTCACGCTGGGTGCCCCACCGTTTGACCGAGGAACAAAAGTCTGCTCGTGTTAATTGGTGTCGGTCTGCTCTGCAACGGTTCAATGGAGGGAGCTCAAATGCAGTTTATAATATCGTCTCTGGGGATGAATCGTGGATTTATTCATATGAGCCCGAAAGAAAACATCAATCGGCAGTTTGGGTCTTCGAGGGTGAGGTCAAGCCAACAAAAGTTATTCGTTCACGCAGCGTGTCGAAAAAAATGGTCGTTTCGTTTGTATTGAAAACTGGTCATGTGGCTACGGTTCCTTTACAAGAACGAAGGACGGTTACTGCTGATTGGTACACAACAGTTTGTTTGCCGGAAGTCATAATAGAACTTCGTAAAATTAATCCGAATCGTCGTATAATCCTTCACCACGATAATGCGAGCTTACATACCGCACCCAAAACAAGCGCGTTTTTAAATCTGGAAAACGTGGAGTTGATGGACCATCCTCCGTATAGCCCTGACCTAAACCCCAATGATTAGTTTACATTCCCAAGAATTAAAGATATGCTACGTGGTCAACGGTTTCACGGCCCAGAGGAGGCGGTCGAAGCTTACAAATCAGCTGTTTTAACTGTATCCACTTTAGACTGGAATTACTGTTTCAATAATTGGTTTGATCGAATGCAAAAGTGCATTGACTGTTACGGAAAATACTTCGAAAAACAATAAAAGTAAACATTATTATATTATCTTTGAACTTTTTTCTATTCCCGATCTTTTCGGTGTGGCCCTCGTACCACTCACTCACTGACTGACTGACATAGTTGTTTGCCCTGTTGCGGGGTTGGTGGGGTTTAGGTTGATGTAAGGTCGTATAGAGGGTGCTCCAGTGAGTACCAGAAAAATCTGACATTTGAAGATCTGCAGAAACGTGATGTGGAAGGGGTACGGCCTGCAAAAACGGTTAGGGTTAGGGGTGTGATTTTTTTTCCAAAATGTAGGGCGTTGTAAGCAATTTGACGAGCGTCATTTGTTTTTTAATTTTTTTCAAAATCCAAGATGGCCGCCATACAAGGACAATTTTCCTCCATACAAACTTACCCATTTTCTGAACTGGAAACATATCTTAGCCTACCTCAACAGCCCCACGATGAAACGCGGGCTGCTTGCAGCCCGCGCAGCGCCCGAAAAGCTAGTTTCTTCATTAGATTCACTCATCTTGACGGTAAGAAAAACAAATGACCAGGTACAAATAGTATAGCCAAAGTGGTTTTATTACAAGTTCATATATATTATATGCGAGAAGACTTTTTCCCCAACCTACTACATCTACCGATTTACCTGTTTAAACCTGGCAACCCGAGAGTTGTGACCGGAAAAGAATAGGCAACCTATCGTTTACATATTCTTTGGGCTTCATACTTCCGATTGGTATAGAATTTGTCTAATAAGCAAACCGGTTTTTTTTAAATTATTATTTACTCATATTCTGGACTGAAATTTGTTAGGCAACCCTTATGCAATATCTTTATTGACACATTAAATTACACATAAAATACGTTTCATCAAATAAGTATGACGGCGAAGGTCGAAGTGTCGTTCTTTTAGGGATCCTGTACTAAAAGACGGTTAACTCATGTTAATATAGGCAAGGCCGGCCTAGATTCTTTGATTATGCACGTCACTCATGATGAGTGTTAGGCGATCTAAAGGCGACCCGACATTATCGCTGTCCGCGACTATATTATATGAATCGGCGACTATAACGTGAGTCAACCCTCTTTATCAATTAGTAGGTACACCATACTTCACTGCCACTAGAGGCATTTATTTTATACGCTCTGATCATAAACTATAATTCAATATTTACAAGTTTTAAAACATTTATTTAATTCAATGTTTCAAAATTATTTGCTAATTTAATTTATTAAAAAATGAAATATGTTGTCTACAAAAACTTCTGTAACATTTGACACATTCCGGGACACTCGGCCAGACAGACAGAAACCAAAAAAAAAAATAATTACGTCCACAGCCGGAAGTGTTCCAGAATGTGCTAACTTGTGGTTGTGTGTGTTTTTGATAAAATTATGTATACTTTTTAATCGAACGGTAGATGCGTGATACATAAAGTGGAATATACAGGAGGATGTATACAGTATGACTAGTACACAGTATGACTACGGGGACATATATATCCTCGTAGTCATACTGGTATGACAAACTAGTATGACCACGAGGAAACGGCGAAATGTTTGTACTTATTCTGATGCTGCATTTTTTTGAAAATTGCGCCATATCGTTATTTAGACTTTAGAGTAACTATGTGACTTACTTATTTCCTTCTTTTTTTATGAAGGTCATCCTCACTTTCATTATTGCTGTCCTACTGACCACCCTTCACAACGGCGTACCCTAAACGTCGAATTTCTACATCATATCCTACCCTTAAACACTCACGAGACCTGCGTTATGAATACTTTTAAACCTTAAGTATATACGAGTACGTATTCACAAAATATTCAGTCCATCCTTCTTACATGTACTTTTCTATATTCGGGATGGAAGCGATGTGTTGTGTATGATGACCTTAAATCCATTGAGATAATGTCTAAAATAATTCAGGAAGAAGTCTGTGAGTCCAGGACATATTTTTGCGTAAATTAGTGAGACTAGAGCTGTGAATTGGGTTTTTGTATTTTAATAACGAAATTATTCGCGAACCTGTACTGGTTGTCACTTATAACATGTTAATAATGGACATTGACAAATATATACCTTTCTCTGTCATACTTTTGTAGAGGTTAACAAATAAGTTTGTAGACCTGGCAAATTTGCGAAAAAATTGGATAATTGTTTTTATAAAACAGATTATGAACGTTTGGTAGCGCCATGGAATTGTAGTTATCTACTTTCGTGGGTAGCGCCATCAGATTCACTAACTTAGTTGTTAACCTATACCCTAAGTCAAATTCGATCCTTTCCTTGAAAAAAAAGACATTGAGTAAAAAAATAAGGATTTCAAAAATTATGGGTCACCAGATGGCAGCACAGTGGAGTCAGTCAGAGAAGCTCCTGTTATTAGATACATTTAACCATAGACATAGAATTTTTTTTACTATAGATCTATGCATTTAACGGAGCAAAATAACCTGTCAACTATTGGTTCAATATTTGGTCCAATGACAACAGTCGATTGTATCATGATTGTTCCTGATGTTACTGTGTTGCCACAGGGGTCACCTATGTTTTCTGTCAAAAACTCAATAATGCGATTTACAAAGCATACAACTTATGTGTCAAATATAACGATGAATGGTCAAAACCAATGTCCATATTGACATGTCATCTGGCAATTTGTAAAGCGAATTAGGAATATAAAATATATTATTGTAATTTTTAACGCAAATATGTATGGTCAATTTTTGAGCAAATATTCTTAAGTACTTGTGATTTTAGTAAAATCATTGAATTGGATAGCATTCTAAACAGTATTAATAAGGGAGTGGAAGTACTTATTTAAATTTAGTATTTTATTTTAGTACAAAGCTTAGTTGAAGATGTGGTATTGCTTGGCGAAGAATTGTATGACCAAATAAGCCGTCACTACGACCAAATGTATATGCTATTTCTTCAAAACCTCTCCGGCCGTAATCGCAACCAAGTTTCACAACCAGTTGCGATAGAAGAATTTATATTCTTCTTCGTTACTGGTAGTGGTAAAAAAGTTGCGACCAAGACTTTCAACATCTGGCCATGGTTTTAAGCCTAGAATAGGATCACTCCCCCTTTCAGCCTACTAAAGGACTAAACGCATCACTAGGTACAGGGTCTCGAGTTTCTTAGAACATTGGCTGTTTTATATTGAGCCATCTAAACTTTACCGTTGATACCGTTGAGATACTTGAAAGAGGTTTTCCCTTCAAATATCTTTGATTAGAACCTGCATAGAAGTGATATAATATTTGGTTACGTCGGATGTATTTAGTAACAGGGGTCGCCGTCGCCGTCAAACTCTTTTTCGCCAAGCCGTAGATTGAATTCGAAGATTGTAACATTGTCACATTCCTTTCCTTTCATTTTCGCCTTATAATTAGTGTTATTTGTTGTGTTAATCTCGTACATAGTTTAAATCGCTGGAGTTTCAAGTGGTGGGAGTCCATTCGCTAAAATTCAATTCTGGTCTTATATATATTTCTGGTTTTGTAATGATACCGTTTTGACCGATCTATGCAAAACAAGCAATGTATATAAAATCAACCTCTTAAATTCAGAGGGGTTACTTCATGAAATAATACGTTAGTGACGTCCTACTTCTATGTCAAACCAAATTAGACTATAATCATACGTACGTACTCAATATTGTTTGACACTGAATCGCCGATACGCAGCAACGTCCATCTTGGTACCGCTTTTGGAGTAACCCCCAGCATAGTAGATTCTCAGCCAAACATGGAAACCGCACTAATATTACAGTCATCACTACTGATGTATCGGGGGAGCGGGGGTTGTTTGGGGGGCTGGAGGAGTAAGAGTAACTTGGTAGGTTGACCACGGTTTTTCGACAAACTGTTGCCCGCCAGACCTATTACCCTAATCATTTTATAAAATTTATGTCGTACAATTGTAAAGCCGGTCAAAAATATCTTTTGACCTACTCTACAATTGAGCGACATCAATTTTACGCAACTTATATTTGAGCGACAAGACTGACGATCGACACTAACATGGATCGACGCACATTTAGGTCCATACTTTAAGTATGGGTACCCCATTGCTAACCGCTCCCCAAAAGGACTTAGCATACGTTATACATATTTTCCGTATCATTTAATAGTTAAAATATATTACTTGATATGAATTGTAACACAAATTGGCCAGAAAGCCTCTCAAAAATTGGAGAATGATTAGAATATAAGATGTAGAAACAACGCCCATATGTATGCTATGATTCATAAGTGCTTATCTAGTATTGTTATAGCAACACAAGTATCTGAGTTTAGTTGTGTGTAATGATAGAGTATCCTGCAGGCACGCGTCTGGAGCGCGCGGTGTATCTGACGGAGTTAGTCGGTAACAAGTTGTGCTAAATAGATACAGCGAGAGACATCTCATTAATATATGTATAGCGTCTCTATCGCAGGCATGCTCTATGGTGTAAATGAGTTAAGATGACATGTTAAAAATATCGACGGATAATTTAATCTCAACTATGTTGGAAGCGTTTTTAATTAGAACATTTTTGTAAGGGAGTCGTACCCAAAGGGTAAAAACGGGACCCTGTTACTGAGACTTCGCTGTCCGTCCGTCTGTCAGTCTTCCTGTCTGTCTGTCACTAGGCTGTATATCATGAACTGTGATAGCTAGACAGTTGAAACTCACAATGATGTACTTATTTCTGTTGCCGCTATAACAACCCATACTAAAAACAGAATAAATAAATAGTGAGGCCAACCCAAACAAAAAACGTGATTTTTTACACATCTTTTGTAAGGAACCCCTCGAGCGCAATGCGACTCGTACTTGGCCGGTTATTATTATAATCCAAATGCGCGCCTAGTTTACTTCGGGCTCTTACAGACTAGAGTCAGTTCACGACAGTAGTGAAAGTCGGCGACCGTCGCGCGATATTTCGCGTCGCTGGCCGCCGACCAATGTCGCGAGCTGTCGCTCGTCCAGCCTGTTGATTTGCAAACGGTACATACTTCAATGGACGACTAAGCCGCCAATATGAATAACTTAGATGTTGACAGTTTTTTACGACTTCTCCGTATAAAAAGCACAAGTCCAACGGGACAGTTCATACTGAGACGGGCTGTCACCCTTTTAAGTATGTGTCGGGCAATCATACAGATTTTGCCCCGTAATTATACAAACCATTTTATCGAAATATGTAATAAAAAAAATTCAAGAAACTCTTTTGTATTTTATGACAAGCATTTGTAACACCATTTGAATGAATATGTGGCTGGTTATATTGTACCTAGGAAAAATAAAATGTCAGAACTTATTTTTGTTTGTTTTAACTCCCTATCTTGCTCCCGAAAATATAAATTGTTATTGTTTACCTTATTATTGGCATTATATGATACGTCTGTAATCATGTGGTGAATTTTTTTTCATCAGCATAAAAACATACACCACTTTTCATTCTTCTCCAATTTTCAAATTATTCGCAACATAAGAAAGCCAATTCTTTAACATATATCTTTATTTACAAAATATTTTATTGTCTTGTGAAATATCACACATTATTATCGATAAATTAAAAGCATAAAATAAACTATGAGGCACTTTCAGTGTCTTATCACATAGGTACGTCACAAACAAACTTACGTACTAACAACTATAAGTAAACTGGTAACCCATCGGATGTAAGCGGAGATCAGTGTTAGATTGACAGATAAAACAATATTTAAATAGCACATTTGACGCACAAGTAAGAAAGAGTTTGCTGATCTGATGGTCAATGTAATTTTGGGTAAAATAATATATTTGATATTATTGCTTCTAATTATGATTATGTGTTATTGGGAGTTATCGATATTCTGATTTTCAAAGTCAACAATCGATAGTTCGGGCTAAAGTCAAACACACACGTACTCCGCATCTCCGCATACCTAAGCAGAATATGAGTTAGCGGTTTAGCTCAGTTAGCTCAATAATACTATTATACTACATTATAAGGCAATCACAGGTATGTTTGCATAAAAACAGAACGAAATAAATTATTTTTTATCTATTTTATGCAATGTCTTTAGCAGAAAATTCGGAAAAATACAAGTTTTTCCATAAACTTTTCGTCTAAAGCGCAAATTCATAGGATTCAGAAAATTGTTACATACATAAGTTATACATATCCGCATCAGTTATTGATTCAATATAAAAAGCTAGACCTCATTGAGCTGTTTTAGAAAACAAAGCTATATTGCCGAACTACTAGTGGATTTAACAAACTTGGTATGACTACTTGGTAGTGTCGCAAACAAGTATGTAATAATTTAAAAATAAACTAAAACAATGATCTGAAAAGGTTAAAGTGCTTCTCTAGTCTAAAAATGAGCCTAAACTCGATGGGGTTGTGTCTTTTCATTACAGAGTTCCTAAGGACAACTGAAAATTCAGTTCAACTGAACAAAAAAAAACGAATTGGGACAAATTTAACTTAAAAGCTTATAAAAACAGCGAAATATGACAGCACAGCTCGGTATGGCTTGGTCTGGATTAATTTTATCTGTACTATTCTGTCTTATTTTTATCGAATCTCAGATTTAATTGGGAATGAATCATCTTACCTTAGGTACTAAAATAGTAATTGTAGTTTGTGTTATATAGAAACTTTGTATTCAATGATATATCTAATACTATTTTAAGAGTAGATTCAGTCCATGCTACTAACAACTTTCCCCAAAAAACACGTACCTATCGAAGTATGAAATATATTTTTTGCTTTTTCATAACAAAGTTGACCAATGAGCTGATCCGAGTTTGTATGGAAAGCCAAAAAATGTTTTACATATTTCGATAGGTACGTGTTTTTTGGGGAAAGTTGTTCAGTAAGTATCATGTTCTGAATTCATATTTTGTTGGACGTTATATTAGATACTATATACAAATATATGTCATAGTATGACAAAGCATGGCCTCATGTAACTATGCTATATCACTTGTCTCAGAAAAAACAAGAAAAATACAACCACTTACATTATTTACATCAATTCTGAAAGTCGATTAAATGTAGGGGAAAGTCCAGTGGCAGTCAAATGACAAAAGTATTTTGCAAATGGAGGTCTGTTTACGATTAAACAATTTATTTCTATCAAGTCGTTTTTATACAAGAGTTTAAAATCACGACAAGCCTTATTATTCCAAAAATATGACAGAAATAAACACGCATCAGTATACTTACATACATAAACCTTTAAAACATTACACTCCTTTTTTGGAGCAGTCGTGTATAGAGCGCCGCCGGGGTCTTAATTATTACGTCTATCAGTATCTACTCTCTAAAAGCTCTTATAATCGAAGCTATGCTCTCATAAGTGCCTGTGAAGAAGACGAAGACGCCCAAGAGTATGATGACGACGTTCTTGACGACCATGAGCCAGGGGAGGCCACCGCGGTTCTGTGACGTCATCACCATGTCGATCACGGGCGGGAACACCAGTGCCAGGGCCGTGCTGCTCACCGCCCCCACCAAGGATATGAACAACCCCAACTGGGGGATGGACTCCGCCAGGATGACTGGAAATTGAGATTTAAAAAGTTGTATGCAAAGGTTCAGGATTTCTCAGTAAGTGCAAGTTGAAAAATATGCTCCTTTGTATCAACAGACCGTAAAAAGTGAAGGCCTAAGAGCGCTTGGAAATTCCGCCACTGCGGCGCTTCGCGCATTTTATTTAGTATCTGGGGACACGGGAGTGTAAACCCCGCAAAGACGCAAAGACGAGTCACCGAAATCTTAGGGCATCCTACCTTTTCTCGAAGCGTTTCGTGGTATTTTTAAACCCATAAAGATGCATTTGTAACTTTCACACGATACCCGAGAGTTGTGGGCATGCCCATCATGTGTACAACCACGATGTGAACATCATGGTTAACTACACTATCACGTCTAAGTGGACTGAGCTCAGAGCTAAAAGACTCAAATGCCACTTAGCGTGATGGTGCGCGAGGTGGAATAACCGGTCAAGTACGAGTCGGACTCGCGCACGAAGGGTTCCGTACCATTATCTATAAAAATCAAGTTTTTTGTATGGGAGCCACCCTTAAATACATTTTTTTTATTATTTATTATTAAAATAAAAATACAACTGAGTGTTTTGTGAATATTTCAAGTGCCTACCTGTTGCCATTATCGATATCGAGCAAAAAAGGGCAAAAAAAATCGCGTTTGTTGTATGGGAGCCCCCCTTAAATATTGATTTTATTTTGTTTTTAGTATTTGTTGTTACAGCGGCAACAGAAATACATAATTTGTAAATTTTCAACTGTCTAGCTATCGTGGTTCTTGAGATACATCCTGGTGACAGACAGACGGACAGACAGCGAAGTCTTAGTAATAGGGTCCCGTTTTTACCCTTTGGGTACGGAACCCTAAGAAGGGAATCATAATAGCTACAAAACGCCACATAGTAAAAAATCTTGTTTATACCTTGGTTGACCTAGACCTAAAAAAATATTGGTACCGTTTATAGATAGACAACTTACAAGTGAGAACAACCAGAAGAGCGCGGTAGCCGAGCTCCTTGGCGACGGGCGACTTGTCCCCCAGCTTGGTCTGCAGGTACGGCCACGTGATGTCGATAGGCACGTAGAACTGCAGCGGGTACGTCAACAGGATGGCCAGCGCGATCAGCCCTTGCACCACGTTACTCAGGCTGCAATTGGAAGGTTCTTACTGATCATCATCTTCATCAATAAATTTAAGAATTAGGTTCTGGTCGGTAAAGTATTTTCCATGACACACTGTTATCGGCTAAATGATGGTGTTTTGCCGATCAGGCTCATTTTCTATTGATAGCCATATGTTGTACATAACCATTTTTGCAAACAAACACTGGTGTCAGATTTTTCAATCTGCCTAATACTTTTAGACATGGCTTTAACGACCACATAGTTATATCTCCGGAAGAGCTCGATAAATATTTAAATGTTTATGCCACTTGTCACCCATCATCATATTTGTATTTTATTATTAGCTAGGCTTATTTATTTAGCTTCTTTTATTTATATTTATTTACTCCAGCTTAGATATATTTGATTAGGTATCCGTAACCGACCAATGACGCCGGTGCATCCTACCAAAGTTGAGAAGAAGTTGTACTTACACTCTTCCAGGCTCCAAGTTGAGAGTGAGGCTCCCTGCCACGGCGTCCCCCCACTTGAGGTAGCCGAGGAACCCCACGGAGATGAAGATGGCGCCCACCACCACCATGCCCACGTTGAGCACCCCGAGGGGCTTCTGGAACGTTTCCGGTCGCCGCATCTCATTCTTCAACGGTAACACCTGAACATATATTTAAAATAGCATATTATACCACATCATGAGAATTTGCAGTGCATGAAAGGAGCTTCCCTGGGTGACATGCTGAGTCCCTCCGTACGTCATGGGTCCGACAGTGTATAATCGGTCGCAGGAGATCTGAGCAGCTGATAATATTAAAATCTTTAAAAATAAAGTTAAAAAATGGCTGATAGAACGAGCCCCCTACTCATTTGACGAATTTTGCCAATGAAATATATTTAAATTGATGAGATCTATTATATTATTAAAAATTTATGACATGTGTGTTTACACCTAATTTTATGTGTACTGATGTGCTGAATAATTCTAAGTTTTTATTATATTGACCTGTAACAAAATGTTATCAATAGGTATGTAATAAACAATAAACAATACGTCCGGCGCACCCTGGGCAGACTGCGTGGAAAACCGGTCAATAACACAAATTGGCAGATTTTTTCGCCACGAAATGGCAATATAAAAGCCCTTTGGACTCGAAAAGACAACGAGAAAACATTTTCTAAAAATTTCATCCTTGTAGACGAAAATTAAACAAGTAAGATGAATAAAACATAAATTTATCGCTTTTAATGTCTAACACGATGACTACGACTACGATGAAATTTGCATGTACCTCTATTTTTTTTAATTTATACACAATTTACTTACTTGCATCACCGTTAGAAAATTAACTGGACCCTATTGTGCGCCCTAAGTACGACATTATTTCAAGTATCCCTTTGTTGTGTCCATCAAGTGTGCAATGTCCTGGCTTTGCATTCATGATGGACAATGGCTGCTTTTGTTCGCTTATTTCTTTCCGCCTGTTATTTCTTATTGGCGATTGTTGCATCCGACTACAAGACCACATGCTAATGATGTGCAAAGCTTGTTAAAACTTTTGTATTATATATCTATATTTAAGGCTTTGATCTTTTCGGTGGAATAAGAATAAACTACTCTTTTATTTGTCTTTCTCGTCCGCCAGTTGTTTTACAGATATGGACGTTCACCTTCTCCGTCATCCGTTTCATTACGTTATCGTTATACTGTAGTTTCCCCAAGAGGGTTGACGTCAGGTAGGCGGCCGGTCGTAAAACTACAGCCAAATCGTTCAAACTTTTCCGGTTATTTCTTCTCGTCATCCGTGGGTGACCATTGACATGTATACATAAAAAATCGGAAAAGTGCGGCAGCACAACCGAAAACGCGTTAAGATGAAGTAGAAGCAGTGCCTATGAGAAAGACGTGAGAAAGTGACACGCTTACGGTATATCCGCGCGTAAGTTGGCAAGAGTTGAGAACGACAAGTACTTACCAGGCCAATGCCTTCAAAGGCGTATATAGCCGTGCCGAAGTACAGAGGAATCTGTTGCCACGACGCCATGTAATCTCTGGTGTGGACTTCGGGCAAGTCCTGGGCGGCTTCGTAGATGACGGTGCTAACGCCCAGCGCCATTAGGATGTTGGCGACGGTGGAGAAGGGCGTGAGGTATTTGAGGTTGCGCACCATGCACGACAGCAGCACCGGAATCACCACCATTATCATGTGGATCGACAGCTCCAGCTCGAAGCCGTACTGATCGCAGATCTGAAAATGCAAGAATAAATGTTTAATTCAAATAAATATAGGTACTTTCAGCATGAAAGGCTGATCTAGAATATACAAAATGTGAATGTACCAGCTGCTTCTCTTCCCGTGCAAATTGTAAAAGCTGATTGAAGGAATGAACCAGAACGCTGAAATAAAGTCAAAAGGTGAAAAGGAAATCTAGTGCGCACTCGTCCATACAAGAAGATACTTTTTTCATATAGGAATGGAATAGCGTCGAGCATCGTACGCTACGATCACGGAACAGAGAAAAAGGCTGCGATGATGCGCGACGCCGTTCCGTTCCGTTCCTATATTGCGTTTCATGGAATTTCTACCGACTTTCACACCACGCGTAAGTTACGCGGGCGGGTAGGAATTCCATGAACACCGCCAGATGCGTCGGGCTTTATACGCTGTAAAGTTCGACCCAAACAAACCATCTTGACGTTGTTGGCGATGAAGACAATGTAGACGCAGCAGAAGCCCAGCTGCGTGATGCAGAGGAACATGTTGACGAGCAGCCGCGTGGCGGGCGCCAGCGGCCGCAGCCGCGGCGGCCCGTGCGCGAACACCAGGTACACCGTGTCGGGGAAGTTGGGCGGCTTGTCGCACTTTGTCTGCCGGTGCATCTCTTCTGAACAGTCCAGCTGTAGAGGAAAACTGATTATTATTTACTATATTGTAAAAGGTTGGGGTATAAGGGTCGTGCTTCGTGCTCTGCAGGAGACTAAAAGACCTGATGACGATTTACTAAATTAATCAATACGGGTTCCGTAGTCAACTAAGTAGACTTGTAGTTTCGCCATGTCTGTCTGTCTGTCTGTCCGCGGTTCTGCTTAGAGACTATAAGTACTAGAAAGCTGTAATTTGGCATAAGCATGATAAGCAGGTCGAAAAATTGGTACAACAAAAAAATGAAAAAAACATTTTATTGGGTTTGCTTCGGGATTCCACACGTGGAACTCATTACCGGCATTAGCATTTATGTATAACATAGTAGGGTTTACAAATTAAAAAGTTATAGGCGACTAATTTATAAAATGTACTCTGAAAAGTAAAATTTCAAACAAATTCAATAGAAAATTATTTGTTTTTAGATGTTATTAGTCCCCTGAAGTCAGCATTGGCCACTACGGAATCCTACACTGCGCGAGCCTCGAGACGCACTCGATCAGTTATTTATTTTGGCTGAAGTTTCGTTTCGGGTTGCACCGGACATAATCTCAGCATGACTGAAGCAGCGAAGTTAGGTTTTGGTTAGGAGCCATGTGCAATTTAGTTTCAAAGTACAAAAACTTTGCAGTGAAAACATCTGATTCTTAATAAATTAATTAATATAGACAATTTAAAATATTTAAATCACACCAAGTAAAGTTTAAACTTGTATTATGGGACTAACTCAACGATATGACAATTCAAATTCTTTATTGCAGAGGTTTGTTATTATTTTTCAAAACTCTTTCTTTATTTCTTTCAATTATTTCTAGGTCAATGGTTACGTCAAGTAACATTGAGCGTTACGAAATGATACTAAAGTCTAATTTGAATTGCCAAATAGAGACTATCATAATTTTGTAGTCGTTATCTTGTTATTTTATGGAGTAATGGTCCAGGGCCTTACAAATGTACTTAAACTCATTCTAGACCGATTCAGTCCGTGATCCACATCAACTTTCCGAAAGGAACATAAATAGCGAAAACGAAAAAAGTTTGTTTCACACAATAAAATTGAACAAGTAGCGGACCTAAGATTATAGCATTTCAAAGTTTTAATAAATAAATAACCGGCCAAGTGCGAGTAGGACTCGTGCGCGAAGGGTTCCGTACCACTATTTGAATAAAATCACGTTTGTTGTATAGGAGCCCACTTAAATATTAATTGTATTCTGTTTTTAGTATTTGTTGTTAAAGGGCAACAGTATCTGTAAAAATTTCAACTGTCTGGCTATCACGTTTCATGAGGTAAAGGTGACAGACAGACAAGAAGTGGAGTCTTAGTAATAGGGTCCCGTTTTTAACCTTTGGGTACGGGACATTAAAAATGATACTTTTTATACAAGTTCTGTTAAGGCCATACCCAAATTTTCCGGGGTCCAGTGGCGCCGCCATTTAAAATAAATCATTTAAAAGGAAACGGAGATATCATTCAAAATTGTGTCTTGGTCAAGCCCTAGATAACCCTTAAAACTATTTTATGAACTACTGTTTATAATTTCAAGTGCGAACGTGAAGCTTTTCTACGCACATTAGCTAAAAGTGGCCGTTTTTCGCAAATGTGCGTAGAAAAGCTTCACGTTCTCACTTTAAACTACAAAAAGTAGTTTAAAAAATACTTTGAATGGGTATCTAGAACTTGACCAAGACACAATTTTAAATGATATCTCAGTTTCCTTTTAAATGATTTATTTTAAATGGCGGCGCCACTGGACCCCGGAAAATTTGGGTATGGCCTTAATCTGATCCGAGTTTCTATGGAAAACACGGGGAAAGTGACCCTTAAAATAGTTTCAGTATATTTTCTTACCGGCCTTATTATAAAATGCAGACAAACTTTTTACTAGGTTCAAACCATTATCCGACCAAATGAGAATATAATAAGATGCATAGACTTAATATAAATGATACCAAGAGGTGCTGTGCGTGCACGCATATGACTCCTAGCACGCCCGTCATGATCGTGGCGAAGACGAGGCCGCCGTTCTTGAACGCGTCCCCCATGGCCAGCAGACCACTGCCTATGTTGCCCCTGAAGATGTGCAGCAAGGTGTCCATGTATCTGCAACAAAATGCCTATATTTTACGTGTTGCTAAAAAGTAAGGTAGGTAGGTAAGGTGTATATGATAAAAAACATTATTTACTCTCTATCTCGGGGGAGACGTAACATTTCCATGTACATATACATACAACGTGTAAGCGTAATAAATCGAACAACGAGATCCAATAGTATCTATACTAATATTATAAAGCTAAAGAGTTTGTTTGTTTGCTTGTACGCGCTAATCTCAGGAACTACTGGTTCGAATTGAAAAATTCTTTTTGCGTTGGATAGATCATTTATCGAGGAAGGCTTTAGGCTATATAACATCATGATGCGACTAATAGGAGCGAAGAAACAGTCGAAAACGGGGAAAATTATTCATCTTTGAGGGCTTCCGTTGTGTGCCCTGCGAAAACCGTTCGAGATACCTAAAAAATATGTATGAAAGAATTATTCCTCTTTAAATTATCTTAAAAAATGTCCTCGACGGTACATATCTATCTTTAAAGATTACTCACAATAACCGTTTTTATGATAATCAAATTTGGTCTAAATTAATGCATTATTACAAATTACTTGTCAGTTATATCAACATAATAATATTAATCTTTATCCAAATAAATGTGTTATTGATTAAGAGTATTTAACTGTGAACAAGTGTCTTTGACATCACCTAATTTCAATAATACAATCTATATATCTTATACCTTTAAACGAGCAATTCTTGTATGTATGTATGTATATATATATATTTATTTATACATTTCTGTGATCTCGGAAACGGCTCTAACGATTTCGCTGAAGATTTGTATATGGGGGTTTTCGGGGGTAAATAATCGATCTAGATTAGTTTTATGTATAGGAAAACGCGTGTTTTCGAGTTTTCATGCGTTTTTCTTTCCACGCAGAATATGGTCGCTAATTTCGTCGCGCCGCGACCGCCTTGATTTAGCTCAGTGGTTAAGGATAGCGACCGCTAGAAAGAGTGTTACGGGTTCGAATCCCACTCGGTGACTTACTTTTGTTTTTTTTTATGTTTAAGTTTATACATTTTTTTTATTTTGCATTGTTTTTAGACAAGTTTAAAAAAAAATTGTTAATGTTGGAGATGTAACCGAGCAAAGCTCGGTCGCCCAGGTACTATATATAAAAGGAGAAGCTGACTGACTGACTGACGTATCAACGCACAGCCCAAACGGCTGGGCTTAGAGACTCCAAATTTGGCATATAGGTTCCTTATGAGGTCTAGGGGTGCATTAATAAAGAATTTTTTTAAATTTACCCCCTGAGGGGGTGAAGCGGGGGTCCAAAGTTAGTATGGAGAAACAAGATTAGTTAGACCATCTAATTCGATACTTCGCTAGAGTACTTCTGTCGGTAAACAAGAGAATACCTGTTTCATGATTTTTCAAAATTCCACCCCTAGGGGGATAAAATAGGGTGGCCTACCTAGGCCATGCTGAACCGTGCCGTCGCTCTCTCTCTCGCTCTAGCAAATTACGGGAACGGGAATAGGAACGAGAATGGGAACAGGAACGAGAACAGGAATGGGAACAAGAAAGGGAATGGCAACGGGAACTGAAAAAAAAGAAACTGACTTATTGGTGACTGAGTGAAATATGAACTCGCAGTTCAAACCGCTGGGTTTAGAGACTCCAAATTTGGCACATAGGTTCCTTATGACGTCTAGGGTTGCACTAAGGAAGGATTTTTCAAAACTCACCCCCTAAAGGAGTGAAACGAAGGTCCAATATTTGTATGGAGAAACAAGATTAGTAAGACCATTTTATTCAAAACTTTACCGGAGTACTTCTGGGTGTAAATGAATAAATACATGTTTCAGGATTTTTCAAAATATAAACCCTAGAGGGATGAAATGCGGTGACCTGCTACCTAGGCGATACTGAAGCGTTCCGTCGCTCTCTCTCTCGCTCTAACGAATGATGGAATTTTAAATGGGAACGAGAACGGGAACGGGAGCTAGTACGGAAACGGGAATGAGAACGGGTACGGGAACGGAAACGGGAAAAAAGGAAACTGACTGACTAGTGACTGACTGACATATGTTTGTTTGTTTGTTTGTTTGTTTATAAAGCTTTATTGTACAAAAGAAAGAACACATACAAATCAGAAAAGTAAACATACAACGGCGTACTTATCCCGTATAGGGATCTCTTTCAGTCAACCGGCCAGTAATATAAAATATCAACGCAAAGCCCAAACCACGGGGTCTACAATTAAAAATCCTTTTAGAACCATTCTCGACTTCTACGCGGACGAAGTCGCGGGTTACAGCTAGTAATCAAATAATAGTATGTAACAGTAAAAAAACGGCATTTCAATATAAAAGTTCAGCCGCAGGGTTTCGTACGCAAAAGGTAAAAATGGGACCCTATTGCTCTGCTGTCCGTCTGTCCATCGTAATGGTACGGAACCCTTCCTGCACGTAACCGACACTCACTTGGCCGATATTTATAATGTTTTCTTTATTTTAGTTTACTAGATATATAATGAGCTAGTATAGCCCATGGTCTTCATACATCCCTCACACGTTGTATACAAGAACAAAACGAAAGACTACATCGCGAAATTCCTATCGTATCGTGGCTGTCATGCCATGTGGATATGCCGCAAGCTGATTTTCAATATGGGCTTCTCCTAGTCACCTCGTATGGCAGTCGTCAAGCTAGGTCAGATGCCTTTGAGCAGCTTGAAAAATCTGACACCTTTTTGGCCACTTACACGAACTATATACACAAACAATGTTGGATAAATGACAAGTTCGAGTATCTTTCAATTGAAGATATAGGTTTAGATACTCACGAAGTAGGATGTGTGACTTGGTACTCCGGTGAGGTAGCCTCCTTCTCTTTGCCGCTCTCAAGGCCGTGTCCTGTCTTCTCCATCGGGAGGATCTGTTCCCGAGACTGGAACATCCCGTAGCCATCCAAACCATTGCTGGAACAAGCAATATTAGATGTACTTGATAGTTATTTGTGTCATACAAAAGTGTTGGCTGACCGGGTATATCCCATTTGCCACCACTGGGGGCGGCCACCACTGGTGGCAGACGGGACAATTTTTATGTAGACGTGTGCCAGATGCCACCACTTGCGACGCCCCCACTGGTGGCGAACGCCAATCATTCACAATCTCATTTGCCCCCAGTGGTGGCGAATAGAACAAACTCTGGTTTCGATTCCCATTCGCTTCCAGTGTAGTTACATACATATGTTAAAGTTGTAGATAGGTATATTGAAACTGACAGTTCATTATTAATTTAAGTAATTGGTTTTAAATTTTAATGTTATGTTTAACCTGTTATTCTTCCTGAAATTTTATATTTAAGTGTGCTAAAAAAGTTAGAGGTGGTCCTAGAAAGAATAGTCCTAGAAATGGTCCTAGGTCACTTAAGAATTATAACAATACTAAACACCAATGAATAATCCAAATTAAGCTTTATTTCTACATCTAAATGCCTGTTTTTTTTATTACTTACCATTTTTTTAAATTTATATTTTGCCGCCAGTGGCAACAAATGGTAAACAAACAAATTTAAAAAACAAGTCGCCAGTGGTGACGAATGGGAATCGAAACCAGAGTTTGTTCTATTCGCCACCACTGGGGGCAAATGAGACTGTGAATGATTGGCGATTACCGTTCGCCACCAGTGGGGGCGTCGCAAGTGGTGGCATCTGGCACACGTGTACATAAAAATTGTACCGTCTGCCACCAGTGGTGACCGCCCCCAGTGGTGGCAAATGGGATATACCCGGCTGACCGGGCAATTTTTATGAGTTCGTTGTTTTTTTTTTATCACAGCACATTATAAGTGTTGTTCATATTATATCATTATCATCATTCCTCATCATTTAGTAACCTGGTACGCACCTAGTCATTTGCGCTATATCCCCGACCACTGCCGCTTCATCAGTTTATTTATTACATATTACTATGATAGTGCCATATACAATTGGGAGGGCTGATTTTTTTTCTTTTTTTCATGGAGATAAGACTCTCTATGAGGGAATGGACAAAATGCGAAATATGTCAACTGGCGATTTGGCTAGCAACCCATCACTATTTTGATTCCTTTTCCACCTTCTTACCCACCATCACGCTAAGAGAGGTCTTTGAGTCTTGCGGCCCTGGGCCCAGTCTGCTTGGACCCGCAAGACCTAAACTGCTCATTCTGTCCCATTAGGGATAAGATAAAGACGTGATGTTATTCATGTATGTAATGATTCTTGGAGGA
Source organism: Acrobasis consociella (assembly GCA_963555685.1). NCBI lineage: Eukaryota > Metazoa > Arthropoda > Insecta > Lepidoptera > Pyralidae > Acrobasis > Acrobasis consociella. The sequence goes on from OY743104.1 coordinate 25,768,837, forward strand.
TGTAGGCTAAGCGCTTAGGTAAATAGTTGATTAGTTAACATCACAGGTTGAGCATGCTTGCATGGTAGGTAATTTGCGCATTGAATAAAAAATTACCCGTAGTATAATACTTACGATCTTCAATGGCGATTATACCCAGAGCAACGGTATAATCAACTGTGCCATTAATGGATGTACTTGAATATAATAATGACGGCTATTTGCTATCATCAAATTGACATTTGCCGGTAGTACTTTGTGCAAATAAGAGCATGTACTTCTGGGGTTCCGTGGTTTTGATTTACATCTTATTTATATTAGGTATATTATAAAAAAAAAACTAAATAGAATATCTACATTTCGTTTCATAACTATTTTGGAGTTCTTGAATTGGAACGAGTAATTTAAGCATAATAATATGTCCAACTGCTGGGCAAAAAGTCTCTCAACATGTTAAATAATTTAACATGTTGAGAGACTTTTGTTTCATTTTTTTAAAGGAATGGTTGGCATTAATTTAACTTAAATTAATGCCAACCATTCCTTTAAAAAAATGAAACTTAAAGGAAGGTCTAAGTAGCGTAGATTTCCAATAAAAATTGCGAAAATAAACTTTAGTACTTATATACTTTTTTATTTTTTTTATTAACCTGTACTGTCCCACTGCTGGGTAAAGGTCTCCCCCATCTCCTTCCAAATATCTCGATCGAACTGACGCAAGTCGTCGCACCAACGCTTCCGGGGCCTACCTCTCTACTTCGATCATCTTCGGGAGTCCACTTTGTTACCAAAGTGGCCCATCTGTCCGGATGCATGCGGCAAACGTGCCCCGCCTAATCTCATTTTAGTTTAGCGGCTTTATGACCGACATCAGAAATGCCGGTTTTTGAGCGAAGCGTTGTGTTTGGCACCTTATCGAGCCTAGTAACACCCAAAACACTCTGCTTCATTGCTCTTTGGCAAATCTTGAGCTTGGACTTCTGATCCTCAGTCAATGACCAACTTTTAGCACCGTAAGTTGTCAGGACGGGCAAGATACACATATCGATGAATCTACGCTTTAGTGACAGTGGAAGGTTGCCCTTCATTAGCTCTTTCATAGACCAGTAGCTCCTCCAAGCATTGTCTATGCGGCGATTAATTTCTTTTTCTTGCCGATTGCTGAAGGAAACTACCTGGCCTAGGTATATATACCCATCGACGTAGTGAATTTCTTGCCCATCAACCTCGACTTTACGTTTCGTGCTGTTGGTCATGACTTGGGTCTTAGACTGGTTCATCGAAAGTCCAACCTCAAGACTTACCTTGCTCAGTCTTCGAGCATTTCCTGTGATTCCTTAGAAGTTAAAGCAAAAAGAACAATATCATCTGCAAACCGCAGATTGGTAAGTCGTTTTGTACCGATCATTATTCCTTTTGCCTCCCACAAAGCCGCGATGTTTCTAAAGATCTCCTCCAATGTACTTGTAAACAGCCTGGGAGAGAGCGGGCCACCTTGCTTCACGCCCTTCTCTATTTTTAATGAAGTTCCTGATGACTGAGTCTGGATATTTGCAGTGCTGGTATTATATATATTTTCCAAGAGGTCTAAGTATGTTTTGTCAATGTTTTGGTTATCTAAAGCTGAAAATATGGCTATGTTTATTGATGTCGGATGATTTCGTATAATCTACGAAGGCAATATAGAGAGGTTTATGTTACTCATTGGATTTTTCTATGACTTGATATATTGTATGAAGATGGTCGCTTGTTGAAAAGCCAGTGCGAAATCCTGCCTGTTCAGGAGGTTGGTGTGAGTCCAGTAAGCTGTCTATACGTTTTTGAATGACCTTCATGAAAATTTTGTAAATATGGGTGATCAGACTTATTGGTCGGTAGTTATTAATATTACTATGATCTCCTTTTTATGCAGCAGAACGATTTTTGAATGACACATTTTTTCCGGGAGTTCGCCAGTAAGAAGTATAGAATTAAAAAGGTTAGGTTAGATAGGTAGATAAGGTGTGGTGTGAGAACTGGTGAACCTATTTTGAGAGCTTCTGTGGTTACTTCGTCAATTCCGGGACTTTTGCCTAAACTTAGAGATTTCAAAGCATCATGTATTTAACCGGTTGTAATTAAAGGGATACTATCGGGACAAATATATTCTCTTTGTGGCACAGCTTTGCTTGGATCTAAATAAAGTGACTTGTAGAATTTAGTGCATATTTCTAGTATTTTTCTTGAGCATGGTGTTTTTTACCCTGATTGTCATACAAACTATTGATCCAAAATTTTTCTTTAGTCGATCCTTGTTTCGCTACCCTTAAAGATTGATGTTTCTCTAGAGCTACTTTGACCAAAAACGTGTTGTATTTTCGTTCTCTTGTCTATTAGATTATATGTTTCATTTGATAATTTTTTACTCTTTGGGTTTCGCTTTTTAATTTTGTTACAACTATTTTGAATTGCATTTACTATATTATTATACTAATTATCTACATCATTAATGTCATTTATATCTAATAATTGAAATTGGTTCAATTAATCTAGTTTAAATTGGTCATGATTATTTATAAGTGTATCCATGTCTAGTTTTTTTAGTTTTGTTTTTGAAAAGAATCGCCCTATGAATTTTAAAATCGAACCTTAATTTTGCTCGTATTGGCCTATGATTGGAACTAAATTTTATTTTGTTAATGACGCTTACATCTTTCACTATATATTGGTCAGTCGTAATTATTAAGTCTATTTCGTTCTTAATGTCAGGGTTGGGTCCTACCCATGTCCAACGCCTTTGGGGTGATTTCTTGAAAAAACTGTTAGCAATTTTCATATTTTGTCCAAAAGCAAACTGTATAAGACGATCGCCTCGGTCGTTGCTATCTCCTAAACCGTATTTACCCACAGTTCTGCTATTATCGGCGCCATTATTTATACCAATTCTTGCGTTAAAATCACCTATGACCATCTAGAACAATTTTTGAATTTTACGACTTTGAACGGCATGGAATGTAACAATTTGACACCGGAGTTTTTTAGACTAATTCGACCCTACTGAGTTCGATTTTGCCCGGTGTCAGACCAATTCCCCCCCCCCCCCCCCCCCTTCCTCCCTTTTCATTGAAAATATGTCCCTCGCCACGGTTTTCTCCGTTTTGAACAAAAACTGTTAGATTTAGAAAAAAACTGTCAACGACAAAATTAATCTACATTAAATTACCTACCACACAGTACAAATTTTATTTTTATGGTCTTATAGTTTTTGAGTTACGTCTACCCAAATTTCAAAGTTTTTAAGTTTTTCCAATTTTAACTATATTTTCGCTATTTTACAATTTCTCATATAAACCTATTTTATCTGTATTTAGGTAATATTTATAACCTTAACAATTCAATAAATTTATCAAAAGCAAAATAAAAGTCGCATTAACAAAATTACAACCTTTATTGCATATGCCATACAATGAACACAGTACTCTTCTCAAAAAAAAATAATTTAAAAAATCTAACTTTAAACAATTCTTACTATTTTTTTCGATTAAAATATTAATAATAAACATATGAAAATCGAAATTCTTGATATTTAGCCGTGAAATCTAAAATAACACAGAATCAAAGTGTTACAATTTTTTTGTCAAATTGGCTTCGAACATTGCAAACATTATATCTAAATTTGGTGTTTTTTTCTTATTACTTTTATTGAAAAAACCAACAGCTACAATTTTAGTAATCTTAATCTATTTTTATATTTTATTCTGTTGTTAACTGCCAATAATTGGTCTATCTAAATACAATTTTTAACATTGAGCTTTTGCTGCTGTTTTAATTTATTTGGACAAATAGAACATAGCTTTCAGCCCCATGATACTACGGTAACAATTTTCAGACGGGGGGAACACTAATTATTTTCCAGAACTCGATCAATCATCATTCGCAGTTCACTTGGCAGTCTATTATTAAAGGCTCGCATTTTCATATAGACCAAAACTAATAATTGCATTGTCAGGTTTTTTAAAAATTCACTTTTTCTCATTTTGGCGTTACTATTTTCATATGCTTATTAGTTACCTACAAAACAAAACAATTTATGCCTTTCATATCCAGCATTCTAAGAAAGTCTTCTTGTTCCAAAAATTCAACTATTTGATGATCGCTTGTTCTAAACTTTCCGGCAGATGTTCTTTTGGATGTGGAAGGTCTGTCCATTGTGTTTTATATGAATTATCTGCAAAAATAATCCGAAAACTTTATCAAACAAACAATTATACTGACATCATTGTCTGTGGGACACTATTGCAGTTTACCAAATTTACTGATGTGGTAGTCTGACAGATACTCACGTATATTACTGACGTGTGGCTTCCGCGACCGCTGCCGCCAGCTTGACCGGTGCCGCGATGCAAATTAGGAAGGTACTAGAAACGCCGGAAACGAAACTTAAAGAAAAAAGTTTTTAGAGAACATTATCTACTTCGTGGTGTCTGTGGGACTACCACGTCAGTTGCAGAGGGTTGAACAAAATAAATTTGATTGTTTGACAAAACTTCTAGCAGTAGGGCATTGCCATCGATTTAAATTCTAGGTCTATGGGAATTACAGCTCGGTTTTATTAAAGAGCGAATGACGCTTAGCGAACGTGTAACATATATGGACTTTATTTCTGAATAAGGTATATATGCACATATATTTTTATTTGCTTAATAAAATCCTTACTAACCGCAGTAAACGGTTATGAAAGAATTTATAAAATATCTTAATTAGCGACGAACTTGTGATACTTTTAAGCTTCAATTAGAAAGAGAAGTCCAATATGGACTTTTGACGTCAAAGTCCATACGCCATAGAAAATAGCGTTCTTGCGAGTGCGATAGACATATTTTCGTAAAATCGTTATATCTCGTTCATTTTTCAACCAATGTTTACCTATTCTATTTTCACTGTTAGTACATAATTTATCTTTAAATATTTATGGATAAACTGATTAAAAAACACATACTTTTTTCATGTATAATCCCTATTCTGCTTCATGAGGAATATTATTCACCACGTTCTGAAAACAAGTTGCTTTCATCTAGATTAGTATATAATATATATTTTTCTATTTATTTAGTTCTTGACGCAAAAAAACATCCAAAGTATAATTCGTTTAAATCATTACCCTCTTTTGTTACTCAATATAGTTATGTATTAGCCCTCTAGGATTAGCCATAATAAACCTATAGTCTTATTAGGAAAAGTCAGGTTATCAGTAGACTGATATAGGCTGTGGAGAAAAGAAGTCGCATACAGTGATTTATCAATAAGTGCCTCTGTCAGTACAACAGAACTTTATCTCATCTCTGACTTATCTACAATAAATATTTATGAAAAAAACTAGTTCAAGTAAAGGAAAGATTTGCACAGCACGAGTAGGTATATGATGTATAGATATAAACAAGAACCTACTCAGATAGATATTACGTAAGATATCAGAACATTTTCCTTTACTCGTAATTTCGGCCTTGACTATATTTATTGGCCCAAGTTGCTTGCGTACTCCTTTTTAGGATCTGAAAATTATGGTCAGAATTTCAAGCTTATCTCAAGCGTAGACTTACAAAATTAGTCCTACCAGTACTTAATTCAAACGAGGGATTAGTAGCAAGTCGTCATAAACGCAAACTCGTCACGCTAGCGCAACTCGTCATAATCGCTAATCGTCATTTTCGCATCTGGCCATTTTCGCAACTCGTCATTTTCGTATCTGGTCATTTTCGCAACTCGTCATTTACGCAACTCTTCATACGGACCTTAGATACATTACATCACATTTGTCTCATTTTAAAACTTTCTTTTTTACTACCGGGATAGCGCTGAGCAGAAAGAGAAAGAGACCCACCCACCATAGGTATTGTTATCTCTTCATGCCTAAATTTATGTACGGATTTGGCTGAAATTTAGTAAGTAAACTAGATTAGGGTCTGGAATAAAATCATTTTTTAATGATATATTGTTGTATTGTTCAAGGGGTTTCCATTTATTTAATAACCTTGGTTGTTTGAAACAAATTTTGCATAACACGTATCGTTTAATATTTGGAAACGAAAAAAATTGGCTAGCATAAGACAAAATATCTATGTACCTACCATGAATAAAACATTTTTGATTTCCGATTTTATTCCAGACCCCAATTTTACTCCCTTAACTATTCTAGTCACCGACTAGATTTCATCTAAATCTGTTCATCGGTTAATGCATGAAGAGTGACAAACACACACACTGATATTGAGGTTTTTAATAACATTTTTTTCTAAACTGAATAGTTTGCGCCAGGGCCGGATTTAGAGGTCGAGAGGCTTCGGGGCAACAAAGGAGTGGAGGCCCCCTGGCCCCAAATTATTTTCCAAATAAAGTGGTCAATTTTTTTCAGTTGAGTTTTTCAATAAATAATTTATTGTGGAACCAAGTATAGATTATTTTATTATTTAACAAACATATAAATATAATCGGAAACAAGTAATATCTGAAATTAAATTAAAAAATGTCTAAAAGCGAAAACAGCGTAAAAATTTTTTTACGAGTGTTTACTAGTTGGAATTTGAATATTTTTTTTGAAGTCTCCATTGTGGGGCCCCTCTTTCGTGGAGGCCCCGGGGCTGTAGCCCCGGTTGCCCCCCCCTAAATCCGGCCCTGGTTTGCGCTAGAGAAACTTCCAAAGTGGAAAAATGTGTGTCCCCCTGTAACTTCTAAAATAAAACAATAAACTAAAAAAAATATATGATGTTCATTACCATGCGAATGAAAATGCAAACTACCAGCGAAAATTAGTTTGAACGAGATCTAGTAAGTAGTTTTTTTTAAATATACTTTAATTTTTGGATAAAACTAAATTTAGAAAAAATCGATCGATAAAAGTTACAACGAACTGTAAGTACTTTAATATTATATTACTTGCTGCTACAGAACCCTTCATGAGCGAGCCGACTCGCACTTGGGCGCTTTTTTATTATTCTTTTACTGATATTTTATTCTATTATACTATAGTGCCCGTGCTTTGATTTATTATATGTATGTCCTTTCCAGGTTGTATACCTAATATCTATGTATGTGTAAGTAGTTACTACACTACGGAACCTTGACAGTAAGGAAAATTCTCGCTTAATTTGCATCCTGTTTGGTTGTTACGTACCGGTGGCGGTCACACGCGCTGTTTGCGTGCTCTTCTAAGAACTAACTGTGGACACGGTGGACACGCAGCAAAACTAAGTAAACTGAACACAAACATACCACCACATACCACGGCCCGCCCAGCATGGTAGCGCCACCACTGCGAGTGTGTTTAGCGTGCTAAATTTATTGTACATATTTGCATAAAAACCGGTCAAGAGCGATCATTCACGTGTTGAGGATTCTGATATCAAAGATTCTATTTTTTTTTTACTTTTCTTAGAGGCAAAGGCCTCCCTTCCTGTCTCCCAACTCTTGCGGTCAAGAACGCTTGCAGTCCAGTCTTTACAAAAAGTGTCCATGTCTTCCCGCCATCTCAAAATATGTTATGCTTTTCTTTAATCACACAGAGTGAGGTAAGCTGCTAAGTAGTACTAAATAAAAAGTAAAATGTCTGCTTTCGTTTGTCTATAAGTACATATTTTCATTTATTTTACTTACAGACATAAACACCGATAATAATGGAAATAACACATGTATATTTGAGTTAGGTTCCTGTTTACTTGGCTCAGTGTGAGGAACCCTGAAGTACGGACTGAGACAAATGAAAATTACTATGTAAACTGATTTCCATTTTCCTACTTCACATTTATCGCATTTTAACTCTTTTATTAAGAGTAAAGTATACCTACCTTTACATTGAATATTACATATTTGCAAGTAAAATGTATTGTTCGCTCCTATAATTTCTAAATTTTGGCTCGAATTCTCTGATTAGCAAATAATGACGAAGCTACAGTGCATTAAATTTCGCATAACGTCACGATCAAGTATGATTTTCACTTGACGGTGACATAAATGCGCCGCCTCTCCGGAAATTCGATGCTATATTTAGGAATTTTTACTACTTTGCGATATGAAAAATATGGATAAATTATTTTTGGATAATCAAATTGACAGACTTAATAAAATAATTGACCGAGCGAGCGAAGCGTCTCAGTTTCGAGATTGGCCAAAAAATATTTTGTCCGTCTGTCTGTCAGTCTGTCTGTCTGTTCTCGCCTACAGGTCGCATTTCTTAACCGATTCTCATGAAATTTTGTAAGCAGGTTCAGCAACTAAATAGAATTTTTTTGTCGAGCCAGTTTTTCGATTTTTTTCAAAATGGCGGAAATATGGGTGTTTAAAATTTTAAAACTGTCATATATCCGCCATTTCAAAATATTTTCAAAAATGTCATTTGACTTTTTTGTTGCCATTATAAAATCGCAACTTTTTTATTTGAACAACTTTTTTGTCTGGACAACTTTTTTATACGATCAATCAATCAATCAATCAAATATATCTTTATTATCATAGGATATTTAAAATATCTCTTAATAATCGTCATTATTTTGTTGCACTATTGTTGACGTCAAATAGTTACTTACAGCTAAGTTTACTACCACTTCCAAAGCGCTAGTGCAGAAGAAGCGGTAACAAACTGCACTGCACCTCTTCTCCAAGGACGTCAACTCACAATTAAATTAATACTTAAAGTTAATGTGGACAGAGAATACATTGTTTTGTTTGTTATGTCATATCATAATTTAAATTTAATTTTTAGAATGTCAAAATTTTAAAGTAATGTCAAGTTGTAGATTCAGTTTGTACAAAATGTACCAAATTATGACATTTTCGAGTACCTATATTACAAACTTTTAGAGGGACCCGCGTCAAGCCCAAGCCAGACTTTTTTGTCTTTAAGGTAGTCATCGGTCCTATAATAAGCCTTCTCACAAAGTACTTTCTTTACATAAGTTTTGAATCTTTTGTCTGGCATATCAAGGATCGATTTTGGCAATTTATTATAAAAAAGTATACAGTTCCCCATAAACGTCTTATTAATTGTTTTAAGCCTATAAAACGGGGCAACTAAGTCATTCTTATTACGTAAGTTTCTATCGGTAAAATCGCTTACTTTATTGTATGAGGAAATATTTTTCCTTACATACATTATGTTTTCAAATATATACTGTGATGCTAAGGTAAGTATATCTATTTCCTTGAATAATTCTCTGAGTGAGTCTCTAGATCCTAACCCGTAAATAGCACGAATTGCCCGTTTTTGTAAAATAAAAATAGTCTGAATATCGGCTGCATTCCCCCACAGGAGTATGCCGTAAGACATTACACTATGAAAGTAACTAAAGTACACTAGTCTAGCAGTTGCTACATCTGTCAATTGTCTTATTCTCCTAACAGCATAAGCCGCAGAACTAAGCCTATTTGAAAGTTTAGTTATATGAGCACCCGATTGAAGTTTCGAGTCTATTGTAATTCCTAAGAAGGTAGTACTTTCAACAAGATCGAGTTTTTCACCATCTATCATTATGTCAACGCAGCCCTGTCTCACATTGGGAAGAGAAAATCGAACGCATTGAGTCTTTTTCGCATTTAACATGAGATTATTGGCAGAAAACCAATCAGAAATGGAAGACAAGGTGCTGTTCACCGCGCTGGCGTTTGTGCTATGTCGATCAAGTTTGAATATAAGCGAGGTGTCATCAGCAAACAGCACTATGCCAGCCTGCTTCTCAACCATGTAAGGCAAGTCATTGACATAAACCAAGAAAAGGAAAGGTCCAAGAATTGAACCTTGCGGTACGCCTATCTTTACATTAGATCCGTGCGATTTTATGCCATTTAAATCAACAGTCTGATGCCTATCTGTTAAATAAGATTCTATAAGTTTTATTGAATTATCATCAAAACCGTATTGACGAAATTTAAGCAAAAGTGTCGGATGATCTACGCAATCAAATGCTTTGAAGAGATCACAAAATGATCCAATTCCATCATTTTTGTTCTCCCATGCGTCGTATATATGAGTAACAAGTGCTACTCCCGCATCGGTGGTCGATTTCCCGCCAGTAAAGCCGAATTGTTGGCTATGGAAAAGGTTGTAGGTCTTAAAATGAAGAAGCATTTGATTGAGCATTATCTTTTCGAACACCTTACTCAAAACTGGCAGGATAGATATAGATCTGTAGTTGCCAGGATCTGTTTTTTCTCCTTTTTTAAATAAGGGGATTAGTTTACTACATTTCATTAGGTTAGGAAATATGCCTTCATCAATACATTCGTTAAATATAAAAGCTAAATCCGCAGCTATGATATTTATGATATGGCTTACTACAGCAACTGACATGCCCCAATGGTCTTCAGATTTTTTTAAATTTAACTGTTTAAATGCATTTATTATATCTTTGGGGCCAATATGCTTAAATTTAAATTTAGAATCACAAGGCCTAACATTATTCTTAAGCAAGGCTTCAGCACGCTGGGGGCTAGAATTCACATTAGAAGTAAGTTCCAAAGGAATGTTAGTTAAGAAATCATCAAAAATATTTACTATTTCTTCAGTTTTAGTAATAGTCTTACCACAAGATTTGATTTGACAGATATTTACTTTGGCTTTATTTTTACCCGTTTCTTTATTTATAACATTCCAAGTTTCTTTTATTTTGTTAGGAGCATTATTTATTTTTCTACTTATACGATTTGCCTTGGCTTGTCTACAAACTTTTTTAAATATTTTGGAATAATTTTTAACATATTCTAGAAAGGAAGGACTAAAATTATATTGTTTTTGGGAATATAAGTCATAAAGCCTGCTCCTACTTATGTAGATGCCGGTAGTAGCCCACTCACTAAACTGTAATTTTCTATGCACTACAACTTGTTTTTGTTTCAAAGTTTTTGAATATTCTGAGGTAATAACATTAAATAGTTTATTGTAATGGTCTTCAGGATTTTTTCCTGTGTAAACGACCGACAACAATTTGTTATCTAAATTATTTTTTAGTTTTTGTATATTTTTAGAAGTAATCGGCCTACAAAAAGTCTTATCTTTGTTCAAAATGCTGGACTTGCCTTTGGACTCCTTGACATAAACTACATATACACCTGAATGATCAGAAGGCAGTTTATTAATAACTGATTTAACAGAATATTTAATATTACTAAAAAAATTGTCTAGACAAGTAGCAGATGTAGCAGTGATTCGTGTTGGCTCAAAGAATACGTTTACTAATTCATAACATTTAAAAAGATTTAGAAATTGTGTACTTTTTGGATTATCTACTAAGATATCAACATTAAAATCTCCGCAAACAATTAAATTCTTTTTACTAGATGAACAGGACTTAAGTACCTGGTCCATTGTTTTAAGAAAACTTTTAAAATCACTATTAGGAGGACTGTATACACAAATAATTATATGATGATCTAGCTCGGCACAGGTCACCTCACAAACGCGCTCAACAGAAAGTCTGACAATATCCGTCCGCTCTTTGCTACGGAAAGAATCTTTTACAAAAATTATGGAACCCCCTCGCTGAGCAGACTTCCTGTTAAAGCAGCTAACAATATTATAGTTGTTTAGGCTGAACATCATCTGACTCTCATACAGCCAATGTTCAGTCAAACATAAAATGTCAACATCCAATTCTTCAAGAAATAATTCAACTAATAATTCTTTGCCAGAAAAACCTTCTAAATTTTGATGTACTATTCTTAGTTCATGAGGCCTTTCCGTTGTCTTAATGTTCAGTTTAAAACTGCCGTCAAGTCTACAGATTTACCATCACATATTCCTGGTAAATCGGTAGGCGTCTTAAAACTAGGTTTTCGTTTACAATGTAAACTCGTCCAAAAATTAATATTATTTGCTACTAACGTAGCAATCTTACGTCTAGAATATTTTGAAAGATAAATATTATCTTTTGTCAGATCACATTCACCTATGAAATTATTGGTGTCAAAAAACACTAATTTATCACTATAACGACATGTTATATTATGTATCAAAGTATTGAGATAGTGAATGTTTCTATTATTTGTTGGAGACTGGCAACGTACGAGTATATATGGAAATGCACATAAAATTATTTTGCCTACTTCTAGTTTAGTTAAATAATCCATACAGCTGATTATTTCTTTTTTTTCCTATTCTATTACTATTGCCTATCAGTAATACAACAGTAGATTTACAATTTAGTTTGGTTAATTTAATTTTATCTAAAATTTGGGTATAGGTTGCATTCGGGAAGCAGTGATTAACACAATTGGTATCAAGAAGTGTGTCAAGCATGCAACCCATATTGCGACCCATACTATCAGAAAAAACTATTGTATTACATGAAGGTTCCATGAGGTCAACGCAATCAGACACATTATTGCACAAATTACTGTCACAAGGAGAGAGCTCTGGTGTGGGGACACTGATGGTGGGCTGGTTGAGCTGCCCGCAAGTACATTGCTTAGCTAATAAATCAAGGGTTTCTTGATTGTACGGCATACTTGAACGAGTTTAGAGTGACTCGCGAAGTCTAGCTGACTGAGCCGTAACGGATATACAATACAAATCTTCTCACAAAATATACTGAAACTGTTTAAGGGTCAGTTCAGTCCGGGTTACTGAACAACTTTCTTAATAATGCATGTCTACCGTGGGAATCAAACCCGCAACTTCCGAGTTACAAGGCCAATGTCTTGACCACTATTTTTAAGAAAAGAAGAAAATTGTCAAACATTTGTTGCGTACATTCATTACCATATAGTTCACAAAAAAAACAATAGATGTCGCAAGAAAAATTTTAAAACTCGTAGAACTCGCTATGGTTTTTTTTTATAAGTTTACAAGATCGACTAGATTTTTCAATTTGACAATTATGATTTTTTTGCAAGTCAAATACGAACCGATTTAAAAAATATATGTTTTGTTTTAAAGAATGCATTGCAAGGTTGGTTGGTCCCATGTAATTTTTTTTAAGATCGGACAAAACAAAACATTTTGAACTTGAGACCGAAATTCCTCAAAAGACGACTGCAACACAAATATTAATAATACATTTGCATGCTCATATCACTTTCTAATAAAAACCGATTCTAATGATTCAATGTTTGTTTAGAAGAATCGCTTATAAGAGAAGTTTCTTATAATTTGAATAAAGATCTGATTAAGGGTTTTGGACCTGGGGAATAAAACTCTGGAAAGAAAGACAGCAAGTCACTTCCAAAAAGGTTTTTTAATAACCCTAAAGTGATTTTTTTAACCTCGCAGACCAAAGTCAATGACCGAGCCCGCTTAAATGAACTCTGCTTAAATGTCATTGTAATAAGGTAAAGGTTTGCATGCGGTTATATATTCTCATAACAAAAGTGTTCAAAATTTCAAAACTACAATTGTAATAAGCTAAAAGCCCGGAACCGGCCTACAGCGAAAGTACCGTCGAACCACAACAATAAGGAAGCCGCACAGGCCTACGCTGATCAGCAGGCCCAGGGATTGGAAAAAACCATTTACCTATGTGTCGGCAGCAGGTCATGCTTAAGACCAATTTGTGAGTTAAAAAGGGCTTGGTGAATGGTGCAGGCACTGTTACTCAATTGGTTTACCCCCTGAATTGCTCCCCACCTACAGATTAACCTTTGGTGATAATGGTGCAATTTGACACCTACACTGGGCCACATATTAACAATTCTGTGCCTATTAGCGGCCGTTACTCGATCTTGGCGTTCTGGAGAGATCACTGATTCCAGAACCCAATTCCCTCTTATATTAGCATGGGCAGTGACCATCCACAAATCGAGATGTTACTACGTTGCCCTCTCTCGTTCTCGCCGACTAGCGGACATAGTCCTGGAGCCATTTAATTTAGACCGCCTCACCAGAATAGCTAAATGAAACTTCTTCTTTTAAGAATAGAGGAGGAAAAGAGATTGAATAAGCTAGCAAATGTAAGGGGTGTGTAATGGGTTTAGTAAGGAGGGGTATACTTCAATGGGGCTTATGCGTAAAGGATAGGCGGTAGGCCTATCTACTTTCTTCCCAACAGGTTTCAAAACCCTCAAGTGGCTTTTGCTAAGCCAGGAAAAAGATTAAAATATCGGTTATTCCATGGTTGTAAAGTTATAAAGGCTCGCGAGGTCTATTGTTCTCACAGAACTACTAGTATTTTTTGGACCCTATGTAAATCCTCTATTGAAAAAAATCACAAATGTTACTTTGTACAAAGTAGAACAATAGTGTTTAAACCAGTCGCATTCCCAATACACCACACCTAGTTTAATACACGTATAAATTAGATTTCGATTATAATTAAGATTTTTAATATTTTTTCCCTACTTCCAAAAAGAGTCAATTCGTCGTGAGATTTTTATGTATGTTTACCGATTATTCGGAGATGGCTGGACTTATCTCAAAAATTCTTTTATTGTACTTGCGAAGTGGTCCCTTATAAATTTTATCAAAATCGGTTATGTAGCATGGAGGAGAAGTAGGTTCTTAATTTTGAAAAATTATTAAATTACTTTTTAGTTTAATTGTAAAATTTATTAATGTTTTGTTTTCTCTTATCTAATTAATTATCGAAATGACAGGAGAGTAAGTGTGGCGGCACGCTGGCCCACAATCGTATAAAAAAAAACGCCGCCGACTCGCCAACAATAAGAAGTTCCATAAAACAGATGAGTGGAGGTACTGCGACCTTAACAGTCGCAGTGAAGGTTCGTTAGAACTTGAGCTGAACCATTTCTATCGGTCGTTACTTGCAGGTTTATGAATAGGTAGTTTAAAAAAATACATTTGTATTTTATTTTATTTTATTTGGAAAACCATACAGTTCTAATATCTATGCAATAATTCTTAAATTTCTAGGAACACAATTAATTATTAATATTACGTTTCCTCGACTGAATCCATGAATGATCTTAAATTGTTAGATATCATAATGGTTTGCAATATAATATTGAGTAGGTACCTATATAAAGAGAGAAAATATTACTCATCGGTAGTTTTTAGCTTTTTATAATTCACACAGTAATAAATATTACTTATAAGATATTCCACTAGCTTTACATACAGGAAGCTACTGTTTACAAAACCAATATACCTAAGTAGGTTATACTTTTACATTAATCAAAATATACATAAACGACTTTAAAGGTAATCGAAATGTTAGAAGATTATGTCATCTTGCCAACCTATCGCGGTCTAATATGGAAGCCCAAAATTGTGACGACTATTGCCTCGATCGACTACTACGGTCTGCGCGGGAGGAGAAGTATTTATACGTTTTTTCTTCACTGCCAGACCAGCATTCAAGCACCCAGACAGAAGTGCCAAAGACGTCATTGAACGTACGTTCATATCATTACGCTTGCTTTCCACAGAGGCAAACTATGGACCTTAACTTGCTACGAGTCTGACAGATCTCTTTCGCTTTATTTAAAGGTCAACAATTAGGTTAGAGGGCCTGAAATTATGACGCCACCGGTTGTATTTTGATCTGTGTTATGCACGGTGCCATGTTTAGTTTCGGTTTTTCATGCATGCAGCATGCAAAAGTGCTGTTCTGTGCTGACAGGTGTAGCCCAAGCCTAATAGGTTATGCGGCTAGTAACCATCACTATTTGATTCCATTTCCACCTTCACGCCCATCATTCCGCTAAAAGTGGCGTCTTACGGACCACTGTCTGTTAAGAGCAGCAACAAGACCCTAAATGCTCGTATGTTTCCGCGCTATTGCAAGGTCTATTAACTTATTAGTTAGCCTTTACACTCATGTTATATAGATGCCATCATAGGCAGTCTTAGGCAGTCGGACGAAAACAGAGGTGCATCCAAACTTAGCACCAGCGCCACTGCGAGTCTGCGACCAGAATAGACCACCTCATTTGATAGGTCATGTATTTAATGTGGCGACTATTCTGGTATCTTGTTTCATCATACTTGTTTTTCTGTATTCGGACAACATTATATGATTAAACTCGATGAAACTCAAATTTGACCGAGATTTACATCTAAACTAGTTTTGTTTATTACATAATAAATCAGTGTTAGACAAACCAATACTTAACTTTTAATGTACCGTATGGTTAGTACTTATTTCTCTTGGACTTTTATTATTTATGTATAAGTATTTTGAGGAAATGTCTTTGCTTTTTGTATTATTTAAGTGTGTTATAGTATAGGATCCCTAATAGAACGACCTTCACCGTCATGCTTATTTGATGAAACGTATTTTATGTTTAATTTAATATGTCAATAAAGATATTGCTTATGGGTTGCCTAAGAAATTTCAGTCCAGGATATGATTAATTAATAATTTAAAAAAAAAACACCGGTTTGCTTATTAGACAAATTCTATACCAATCGAAAGTAAATATATAATAATAAAATAAAGTTTATTTTATTATAAACACGGTGGTATAGGGTTGCCTGCGAAAAATCAGTCCCGAATGCCGGTTGTCGAACTTTGAAAATTGAAATATTGCTGCGAGTAAATACTTATGTGCGACTGAGAGGTCCCAACCAAACATCCCATGCTGTGTCCACTTCTATTGCATGGATGGTTGGTTGGATTAGGTCAGTCGCACTCAGTCGCATATTTTTACTTGCAGCAATTTTTCAATTTTCTAAGTTCGACAACCGGCATTCGGGACTGATTTTTCGCAGGCAACCCTATACCACCGTGTTTATAATAAAATAAACTTTATTTTCATTTAATTTTAATTCAATAATCAGACCAGTGCAAAATGCTATTTCAGAAATCAGAAATCAGAAATCAGAATCTTTATTTGCCAGAATACATTATTAAATAGGTGTTCAGTACAATTATAGTCACTGTATTCAGCCTGCAAGCAGACGTGCAAAATATACATAGTAAGTCAATTATTAATAAACTAGAAATCAACTAAATCATACAATTAAACATGAGTCTACTTATAAACTAAATATTCATTTACGCTATAAAAACATTTATCTAAAAGCCATTTCGTCAATTTATTTTTAAATGAAGTCCCATTTAATTCTTTAATTTCGTCAGGCAGTTTATTATATATTACAATACTTATGTTATAAGAATTTCTTTTGTACACCTTTTTATGACTAGTAGGTTTATACAGCAACTTCATGTATTTTTGCCTAGTCTGTCTTAAATTATATTCTCCTCTCGTTTTATAATAAATTGGATGAGACTTTACAAACATACATATCTCTCTGATGTACATGCATGGCAACGGTAAAATATTACATTTTTTAAACAATGGTTTACATGTATCAATAAAACCTGCATTATTAATGGCACGAATGCATCTTTTCTGAATTTTAAAGACTTTGTCTATATCAACCGAATTACCCCACAGCAGTAGTCCATAGCTTAGAATAGAAGATACGTAACCGTGGTAGGCTGATAGGGCAGCTTCCGTTGATACAGTCTGACGTAACCTGCGTAGTGCATATGTATATCGTTCCAATTTTTTACAAACTACATTAATATGTTCCTTCCAGTCAAGATATTTATCTACATGAATTCCTAAAAATTTAAAATTATCAACTTCTTCAATTGTACAGTTCTCATAGCAAACATTTAGTGGTTCTTGTTTCGAGTTATAACATGAGAATTGCATGGCTTTCGTTTTACTTAAATTAATTTTCAATTTATTTTTCCGTAACCACTCTATTACCTCCAAAAGGGCTTTGTTTACAGTTTTCCCAATTTCATTTTTATTTTTCTCTTGTATAACAAGAGTAGTGTCATCTGCAAATAAAATACATTTATGCGGAGTGGCATTTGGAAGATTGTTAACATATAATAGAAACAATAGTGGACCCAAAATGCTTCCTTGGGGCACTCCTGTATTTTTTGATCGAAAGTCTGATCTAAATTTTTCTTTTGTCATACTTTGTTTGTTTGACTTAAGTTTGGTAATTTCTGTACACTGTGTCCTATTTCTTAAGTAGCTTTCTAGCCAATCATGAGCCTTTCCTCTAATGCCATATAATTCTAATGTATCTAAAAGTATATCATGGTCAACAAAGTCAAAAGCACTGCTCACTACTCATTTACCTGCTTATAACTGGCAACCCAAGAGTTGTGACCGGAAAAGAATAGGCAACCTAACGTTTTCACATTCTATGGGCTTCATACTTTCAATTGGTATAGAATTTGTCTAATAAGCAAGCCGGTGAAATATTATAATTTTTTTAATTATTAATTAATCATATCCTGGACTAAATTTTGTTAGGCAACCCATATGCAATATCTTTATTGATATATTAAATTAAACATAAAATACGTTTAATCAAATAAGCATGACGGTGAAGGTCGTTCTATATCGGGATCTTAGACCATTACTATTGTACTTCCATATAACAGTTTATTTCCTAAATAAACAGAGTGTCTCACAAACCAATACTAATGAAGAACACGTTTGTCTTACTAATTTCATAAATTATGTTACTTGTTTTTCTCATACTGGACAGTTTATTGGAGAACTTACTTAGTAAGATAACATTTTACGGCCATCAAAATAGGAAACTGGCAATTTTTTTTTTCAGATTTGCCAATTTTGAAAAATAGGTAGACAACATACGGATGTGGACTAACATTTCTTTTTTGGTTCATTAGATAGTTTATGAAAAAGTATGGTGTAATATTTTTTCTTTTCTCCGATTAGCCAATAATGACAACGATACAGCGCATTTAAATTTCGCGTGACATCACAATTAGATTTTTAACCAAAGTTGACGTAAATGGCCCCCTACTCCAAAACTTCGAAATATCTTTGTGAATTATTACTACTTTGCTAAACGGAAAATTATAGGTCCTTTATTTTTGGGTAATCTAGTTGGCGGTCTATAAAAATAATTATTTTTTACCTAGTCTGCATCCATATTACTCTGACTGACTAAATATATGTCGCAGTTGAATTGTATAATCCGTTGTTATTCAAAAACTCTAGCTGTTTGGCAATACAGCTCGGTTTTGTAAAACAGCTGAAAATAGTTCAGCTCGATTGTCAATGAGTTACGTAATTACGTTTATCAAAACAGTTAGCGTTGAGCTGGCATACAGGGTTACCATTATTAAATAAAACTGTGTTATCAAACGAAATAATATATGAGGAGACAATAGTTGTTCTTTATTTATTTTTTTATGACTCGTGGGATGGAAATAAAACCTCAATTCAACAACTCCTTACTAAATGATTCAGTTTCCAACATCATAAAACACCGATGAAGAATGATAATCAGCTTGATGCAATTGGATTAGAAATAAGAAATTTTGTAAACCCGACAACTCAATGGCGCAGCGATTTCTTACAGCCAATTGATCCACGTGAATTTTCTATCTTGCCGGAAGGCGGGCGTCGAAATAACAATATAGGATCCAAGCTAATGGTCTGCTTTATTCTTTTCAATCTTTTGCACTCCGAAATCACAAACGATGCCCCCGATGGCTCTCGATAAAAACAGCTTAGTCCCGGATCGCGGCGAAAAATTTACTTTATGGGAGGCCATATTTGTTGTTATGTCACTGACACTTCACAAGCCACAAGTGGCAGAATTTCGAACTAATCGTTCTACAATCTTACGTTCTTATCTACATTGGACGATCTAGCTGAATGATTTTCAGCTATATTACAAAACCGAGCTGCAATGCCAAACAGCTAAAATTTTTGAATAACAGCGGATTATACAATCCAACTGCGACATATATAAACTCAATCACAGAAATGAATGTATGTATTTTTTTTTTTGTTTATACATAATTCTATATGGCTTTAAATATCGACGATCTTTTGGTATATTATTAAAAGCTGTGTTACATTGTATTTACAATCATTATTTGACTCTTTATGTTATAATATAAATAATATTTTTATTATCATTATCATTTTAGCAGCATAACGTCAACTTTTGGACAATTGGACAATATTGGACATGCTTTCTCTTAAATCTTAAATAACAAAAAATACAACTTACACGACCTTCTATATAGTAACGAAAATACTGTAATGTTTGGAGAGAGCAATAACTACGTAGTATAATATTTTAAATGAGTAACTAACACTAATCGACTTATGTCCTAATAAATTAACGAGAACAACAAGATACACGTCCCGTACAGCATACTTTGCTTACGTGGAATCCATCTTACGATGGGCTTATTATTTGGGGAAATAGCACAGAGATACAAGATACTTTCCTGTACAAAAATGCATAAAAGCTATATGTATGTAAAGTGTCACCGGACACTTCATGTAGAGCCCTACCTCTCCCTTACCTTTATATTAAAGGAATTGCCAGTGAAACTAAATTAAAAACTATTGAATGAGGCTAAAGAAGTGTTTCCTAAAAACACTAGAAATGGGAGCAAGCTAACTTTTGACATTATGTCTAGAAGTGTAAGACTTCGAAGGAATTGTTATAATACTCGTATGTCTAGGCTTTACTAAACCCAGCGCTGTGAGGGATTTTTAGTAGATAGCACATCTGGATATAAAATTAAATTCCTGCGTTAAATTTCCATATAAAAGTGCATATAGTTTTTTGGTAAAGTATACCACAAAAATTTAAGTTCGGAAGTAAGTATTAGATGCTTTCACACGTCCTCTCGTCGGTTTAAAAAGTACTTAGATATTTTACCTTATTTTTATACTGAAAAAGGTCGCTTCGCACTTAGATAATCGTATATTTTCTACATACGAGCTAAAATACTGATTCCTTTTAACCGACTTCGGGGGCATTTATAAATTCAAATGTACATATGTTTTTTTTATGTACGTTCCCCAATTACTCGCAGACACCTGAATCTGAACACATTCGAAAGATTCGAATTTTGTTTCAATGGACATGTCTTTTTCAATATCGGTTATGGAGTCGTGTTGAAGTTGGTTTTTAGTTTTTTTAACAATCCTATCAATGCTTCAAAACAAAGTTAAATCAATTTACCTATTTCCAAATACCTTGATGCCTTTTTCGTCTGCACGCTTTTCCAAGGCATAGCGATCAAACATTAAAATCACTACAACATATCACTATCGGAACAACTTATACAGCGGCTTCAAAAACTGATTCACTTGTCTGTTGATCTGCTTCTGTGTCCGGGGTCTGGAGATATAGTCGGCCAGGGCGGAACCCAGCCCTGACGCAGCGGCCGAGACTGCTCCTTGGAAGGGGCGGTTAGGGTAGCCTTGATTAAAGCCAGGCTGCTGGAAATTCTGATTGTAGCCTTGATTAAAACCAGGCCGCTGGAAGTTCTGATTGTAGCCACCGTAGTTGCCGTACCCTGGTCCTCCGAACCCTCCGTTGCCATGATGACCGTGATGATGATGATGATTGTGTCCTCCGCTCTGACTTTGGCTAATCGCGATGGGGTACGCTGGGAACGGTTGCACAGGCGCGATTGGTGCTATAGGTGCGATCGGAGCTGGCGCTACAACTGGCAGAGCAGCGACACCACACCCGAAGAAGTAGTTCATGACAGGAGCAGACACGTAAGTGTAATCTGCGAGCCCGAAGAACTTCTCACCGAAGGTCCTGCCGGAGCCGCAGCCACCGTTCTGTCCGTGTTTCCTGCGTTTGCGGTGCCTCCTTTCTAAGTCCTCGTTGTCATCGATGTCCAGGTCTTTGGACGCCGCTTCCTCAGCTGTGACGATCACTGCGATGCAGTGCAGCAAGAGCATCACCAATACTGTCCTCTGGAAATAATATTTTCATAAAAGATACATACGTCAATGTTTAAGAGGATTGTTTGTTTATTGTATGTTAATAATTTGGTGTCACTTAAACAAGTAGATGTTACCAATTCAAAAAATAAACTTTTTGATAATACCTTGACTAAATATAAATAAAAAACTCTTTGACCATAAAAATTGGCAGGTATCAATAAAAATGCAAGAAATATAATTATTACAAAAACGATGATTTTTGAAACGCATATAAATATTACACAGTTATGCTAATTGCTTGCATTAAATATAACAGTATGTGTTTCGCAATTTTGCTTATCAAATTCACATGGCGCAAAGCACAACAAAAAATCCAAATTTAAAAATAAACCTACTTACCATATTTTCAAATGTGATAGTCCAGGAGTCAAGTGGCTCTCCGGCCGCCCCAAAGTCGACTGGCGCCACCAGCTCGGGGGTTCGGTCTCGAAAGTGAAAGTATGCGAATCCTACGGACTACGGTAACAATAATATCGCAACGTCTGAATAAGTATGGCTATTCATCGCTGGGAGCAACTTATTGGGCAACTGCTGATGCTGAGTAGGTCCGCTAGGACTGGCCGATCGAATTGCGGCGGAATCTGTATCGGTCATTGACAAATACGTCCAAGTTACCCATGCACAATATGCACATGCAAGAACCTGGGTTGATTCAAAGAACTGGTTCAAAGAAATTACTTAATTAGCTTAGCTTGGTCAAAAAATTGATAATATAAACGGAGAGTTAAAAAAATAATTTTAGTAATTTCATACACTAAACTATATATACTGCTGGATTTTTGTAACAATAAGATTTGCATTTTTTTATACACCAGAGTCAAATGATTGTCAACAAATATGAACATGTCAATATAACAATAGTCGACTCACAAAGTTATACAACGTGGAAGGGACATACCCGTAATAAATCGAACTATAGACTATACTAGGCTACTAACGTATAAAGAAATTAAAATAACAGTGAACATTTTTAAAAATCGTCACTTCTATGCTAAAATTTGCAGCCACCCGGGCATTTGTATGGAAAATTCGAAAAAAAAATGGTTTTTGACTGTTATTTCATTATCCTTATACTGGTTCGATTTGTTACGGGTATGTCCTTCCACGTTGTAAAGGTATATTGTTACTTTATTACAAGTAGCTACTATCTACTGAGTTATTCATTACGATTTACGAGTACATATATTAATAGTGAGTATCATGCTTGAGTATCTCATGTACCCTTAAAATGTACCTTAATTTTTTTTTTGTTTGGAAAGCCATCTATATATTATCTATTTTTACTTCTTTATACGGAAGTATTGGAAGTTTAGTAAGTATTTAAGACATCAGGTTCCATACAAATTTTGGGTGGCTGCTCTTTTTATGTTATGGGAAGGTCCAAACACTTTGTTACACAGTACATTAGCGTCAAGCTTATATAACACCCCTCTTTTTCCTTAGGGGTTAAAAATATAATTTGAGTTTTAATTAAGTACTAATTAATTCAAAGTCATTCTTTTTTGGGTTTCACACCTCAAAAAGAAAACGCTCGTCGCCAATATCTGTATGTCTGTCTGTCACCACGTACCAACTAAAAAAGTTTATCAAATGTGACATAATAAATAAAAGAAGTTTGATGTGAGAATGTCAAATATATTTTTGTTATAATTTGAAGAAAAGTTTCATTATAAGTAATTTTATTAAATAGGCAAAATTTAAATTTCTCGTGTCAGATCAACCCGGCTTGAAATTTTTGAAACAAACTACAAAAGTGAGTGTTTGCCTATCAATTACAGAATAACTTATACTTAAATGAATGTTATTAAAAATTATAAAAATAACTGTAATTAAAAAAAAATGTAAAGGAAAAGGAATTCGAGCTGAAAATTTCGGATCAAATACACATTCAAATGGAGAGCATTTTTCCCGGAATAACATAGGACATTTCATTTTATATCAAATGAATAACAAATCATTTGTATCAGCCAATTTAATTATTTAAATTGCTATGTAAAATACTAAAAAGATATGTTAAAAATACCATATAACATATTTTAATTGAATGGTGCAAGTGATGTGAAACTTGGGCAACGGCATTTTTTGGGGAACCACGTGTTTTGTAACAAGTGCCTTTGTGTCAGTTTCACAAGACGCCCACGCGTGTTCACACGCCAAGACCTTGACAGGAACCTTAGGCCTGTTGCACATTGTATTTATTAGACCTACCTCAGTATGTATAACTGTACCTACGAAGGCAAAAAATGCATAGGTATTCACTTGTTTACCTATAGGCTGATTTAATATCTAAAAAGATAAAATCGTCGGCCTACTGCATAAAAGATAAAATAACGGTACGACTCGTCAGATTGCCTCAGCCGTGTAACAGCTTACAATACCTACGTGAGACAATCTTGCGAAAAGTGACGTTTCTCAAATATCTGGATTGATATTGATTGTAAACTACGCCGTTGCCGGTCCCAAGCCCGGATGAGAAAGGAGGAGGGTTGGTATGGAGGAGACTACCCAGCCGTAAAACAGTCAACGCCGAGTATCGGGCGGCGGTTAACTAACCCGACAAATACGGCTATCACAAGCCATAAGATACTAAATTCCTGTGTGTGAACTCGTTTAAGACCATTTTAAGGCCATTCAACCTTCATGGAAAGTTTAAGACAAAGAAGGCCCTCAGTGCCCAGCGGTCCTGCTTGGTCTGGCTACGGCAGCGGCCAGGGAACCGACAGGACAGAGGGTGCTAAAAATCCCTGGAAGACATCCGGCTGCCACATAAAGGCGATTTACTTGGCTACGTATAACGTTAATACTTTACTCGGAGACGACCGCTTATATGACTTAGAACAAAGCGTATTAGACAAAATAAAATGGACAGTGATGGGGCTATGCGAAACGCGCAGACGTGGGGAGAATCTTTTAAAGCTAAGATCGGGTCACCTTCTATTTTATAAAGGTTATGATAATAACAAGTCGGAAGGTGGAGTAGGCCTTCTGATCAATAAGAACTTCTCTGATCAACTCATCAACATCAAGGCCATTTCACCCCGCGTCATCTACGCCACATTCAAAGCCAACAGCCCATATAATATCAAAGTCGTCCAAGCCTATGCACCAACGACTAGAAGTCTGGATACCTTAGTCAAAGAGCTCCACAGCGACATAGAAACAACAATGAAGGAAAATCCCTGCCACTTCACGATGGTCATGGGCGACTTCAATGCCAAGATTGGTAAAAATGCTTCACCTAACACCGAGGAGTATGTAGGAAATTGCGGATTGGGCAAAAGAAACGAGAGAGGGAAAATGCTTGTAAATTTTCTTAGTAAACATAAACTCTATGCTTCTAACACCTTCTTCAACAAGAAAAGTCATCGACTTTGGACATGGCGAGGCCCAGGTGGTGCTGTCAAGAACCAGATCGACTACATCTTGACAAATAAAAAATATATTGTAACTGACGTTTCAACTTTATATAAAATCAACATTGGCAGTGACCATAGAATAGTTCGAGCCAAAGTGAATTTCAACCTCAAGGCCGAACGCAATAGTCTTATTCAGAAACGTCCAAAACATTGCTGCCTTAAGGCGATCGAAGCACAAAAGGATAAGTACGAGCAGCGTGTCATCGAACTGATCAACTCAAAGCCAGCTGAAACTATCGACGATATAAACAACCACTTGTCCGAAGCAATAACCACAGCATCTGGAGAACTGGGGAAAGTAGTCCGACCGAGGGAATCAATTCTGACGAGAGAAACTAAAGACCTAGTAGAAAAACGAAAAGAAATGCTTTCTTCGGGATCCAGAGGGCTTTCTGAAATTAATAAAAAAAGCTAAGAACGCAATCAGAAGAGACCTACGAGAAAACACCCATAAAACAATTACGGACACAATTGACAACATTTCAATTTTTAATAGGTACCTTAAATCGAAAACAGTTTCGAGATATTTGTTTAAATATCACCATACATATTTTTCCGATTTTTTTTATTTCTTATTTAACGAAATATTTACAAATATTCTCGTGCGATTCAAAGTAAGGTTGAATGCTGTAAATGCCTTTGCACTCATAATTTAAATAAAAAATATATGTGTCACTGTCATTGTCAAGAGATATATTATGACGGTTTCTTGTTGTTGAAAACCACCTAAGTTGAAAATCAAATAGATATTCGTTCGCAATGAAAGTTTCCGAGGGTTATGCCATGGCAGACAGCTCCAACCTTCCCAAGGTTGACTAATATGATGTTTTTGCAGGACATGCGTGAAACTGAGTATGAATAAATGCGTGAAAATCATGTATTAATGAGTGCACAAAGTGCAACACTGATGGAGTTTTATTATACCCATTCTTGGTGTTTATTCCTAAAACCAAAGTTATCAAACGGTTACCCCGTTTGACAAAAAAAAAGCAACAGTTTCAATAGATATATTTTAATTATCCCTGTACTGTAAGTTACATAAACAATTTACATATATTCAAATGTTAAAGATTTCCAGTTTTAGGTAGGCACATTTTTTGTTTTATTTACAGCAGCACACTATTGTACTCTTGTAGATAATGGCACAAGAACGAAATGTTTCGTAAGACTCATCAACACTGTGTTTTTACAGGCAGGAACAAAACAACAAAAGGGGAGGATCCACCAATTTACGAACTCATATTTTTTTCAATTTCAATAAAAAATTCTGTGTAGTAAACACGAAAACTTCGTTTTAATCTGAGATTTTCAAATTCTTTGGATTTTAATTTAATACAAATAGGTATATTTAGTGTCACAAATTAGAAAGATTGTATGGTCCTTTCAATGTCAAAATGTCACGTCATAAATATGAACCATAGACGAAAACAAACATAATCAAAGACAAAGTAAACATCGATCTAGTTATTTTTCAGTGTCGAGTAAAGCAAAGTAAATGTATATTATGCAACCTTGAATAGAATTTTTGAAATTTCAAAATTTCAAATTTATTTTTGAATAACTTATAATTGAAATTTTGGGAAAAGAAAAAATACGTGTCTCCTGGTTTTCAAAATGCTATTTATTAAAAATAAAAAACATCAAGCAAAAAATTTGAAATGTTGTGAATTAAACAATACAGGGGACCGAAGGTTTTCAGAAGAAAGCTACAAGTAGGAAAGCAGCAAATGTATAGACTAAAAGTTGATGGTAACACCGAAACAACAGACCTAGAGGAGATCATGGAAATAGTTACTAAGTTTTAAGCGGATCTGTATAGCTCCAAGGTGTCCGCTCCCACTCAAACAAACACCGACAAACGAGCTAAACTGTCGCGACACCTGACAGAGGATCTCCCAGACATTAGTCTATACGAAATTAAAACAGCCCTCAAAGCCATGGCAAACAGAGAAAGCTCCCGGTCAAGACATACCTTTTGAACTCATCAAGTATGGAGGAAAGGCTATTCTGCAGGAACTCAAACACTTATTTAACCAAGTACTGGTACAAGGGATAACACCAGAAACGTGGAAGAATGCCATAGTTAAGCTCTGCTTTGTTGCCTTTTTTAAATATGTTTAAGAAAGGCAACAAAGCAGATTTAGCTAACTATACTATAGGCCTATAAATATCCTAGTGCACATATATAAACTTTTCACCAAGGTGTTAACCAATAGACTAGCCTCCAAACTGGATGCGGCGCAGCCTGTCGAACAAGCGGGATTCAGAAAAGGATTTTCGACAATAGACCACATATTCTGCACGAGACAAGTCATCGAAAAATCTGTGGAGTATCGTCAAAACTGCTGCATAGCCTTCGTAGATTACGGAAAAGATTTTGACACCATAGAACAATGGGCGGTATTTAATGCTCTTCAGCGATGCTTGATAGAGGACAGGTATGTGGAAGTGTTGAAGGAAATCTACAGAAGTGCTACCCTCCAAATACAGCTCCACAAGCTTACCCAGCCGATCCACGTAAAAAGAGGAGTTCGGCAAGGCGATACAATATCCCCAAAGTTGTTCACTGCCACTCTAGAGGACGTCTTTAAACTCATAGACTGGTCTCGAAGGGGAGTGAATATTAATGGTGAAACATTATCGCACCTTCGCTTTGCTGATGACATCATCCTATTTGCGAGCTCTGTGGAAGAACTTACTGTCATGCTAGAAGAACTCTATATGGCGTCCCTAAGTATTGGCTTGAAGATGAACGTAAGCAAGACCAAAATAATGTGCAGCGCAAGTACCAGTCTGCCTCACATTTTAGTCCATGGACAAAAGGTAGAAAATGTCACAGAATACCTTTATTTAGGACAAATCATATCATTTGAAGACGATCGACACGAAAAAGAGATCAACAGAAGGATTCAGCTTGGCTGGGCGGCATTCAGTAAGCTTGACGACGTTTTAAAGAGCAAAAGGATACAAATGTACCCCAAAAGACGCATGTTTGAGCAGTGTGTTCTGCCTGTGATGACATATGGCGCCGAGACCTGGACACTAACGAAGAAGCTTGTGAACAAACTCCAGGTAGAACAGAAAGCAATGAAGCGAGCGATGTTGGGAATATCGCTCGTAGATCGAATCCGAAATATTATCTTACGGAAACGCACTGGAGTCACTGATATCGCAGTAATAGTGACAAGGTCGAAATGGAAATGGGCTGGACATATGAGTAGAAGAGAAGATGGACGTTGGGCGCGTAAAATTGCCGAATGGAGACCTCGGCCTGGCCGGAGAAATGTTGGGAAACCACCTATGCGCTGGGCCGATGACATCTATAAAATATTGGGCAAGACCTGGATGCGAACTGCAGAAGACCGGGTCAAGTGGAAACACCATGAAGAGGCCTATACCCAACAACGGGTGAATAAAGGCTGAAGAAGAAGAAGAAGAAGATTGATTATATAATTTGATATGGATGCACGTTTTTCAGTGTATTGCGTGGTTCTGTACGCCGTTGATGTGCCGATATTGTTGATCTTACGCGTATCGCCAATTTTATCTTATGCCCTGTGCTCTGTCTACCCCATCAGGGATAAAGACGTGATAATTGACCGAGCGAGCGAAGCGAGCGAAGCGTCTCAGTTTCGAGACTAGCCAAAAATTCTTTTGTCCGTCTGTCTGTCTGTCTGTCTGTCTGTCTGTCTGTCTGTCTGTCTGTTCTCGCCTACAGGTCGCATTTCTTAACCGATTCTCATGAAATTTGGTAAGCAGGTTCAGCAACTAAATAGATTTTTTTTGTCGAGCCAGTTTTCCGAAATTTTTCAAAATGGCGGAAATATGGGGGTTTAAAATTTTAAAACTGTCATATATCCGCCATTTCAAAATATTTTCAAAAATGTCATTAGACTTTTTTGTTGCCATTATGAAAACGATATTTTTTTATTTGAACAACTTTTTTGTCTGAACAACTTTTTTATACGTTATACTTAAACGGGTTTAGGGTGACTCGCCAAGTCTAGCTGACTAAGCCGTGACGAATATACAATACAAATCCTCTTACAAAATATACTCAAACTATTTAACGGTGAATTCAGTCCGGGCTACTGAACAACTTTCTTAAAAATACATATCTCCCCTGGGGTCCACGAAGTAATTTCTCTGAATAGCTATTATGGTTATTATTTTGAGTTTCATAAGTGGTTCTATAAATTTTATCATATATAACCGACTTAAAATAAAAGGGTTTTGCTTATTTTACGATAAGTTTTTTTTTCTTCAGTTTTTGCTTATTTTGATTGATTGTTGGCTTGTTTATTAAATTTAGCAATTTTGTTGAGCGAACTTTCGTTCAATCGCTATTGCTGCTTGTCTGTGCTTCTGTAGTAGTTTAAGTAATTATGCTACGAACTAACAAGAGATCAACAGCAATCAAAGCCCGCGAAGTAGCTTTACTAAGAAAGTAAGAAACCAATGAGCAGCGGCATAGAATCATGGCAATAAAAATAAACATTTAAACCTGGTTTTTCCAAAAACGAGCTGACTTTGTCATTTGAAAAATGATGGGTCATTTTTTGGTGAAAGACTATTGGTACAGAACTGAATTTCTGCATCACGGTAGACCTCATATCCATGGAATTGTATGGTTGGAAGGTGCTCCTGACATTTCAGAGCTAGATCGAAAGTCATTTGAAGAAAGGGCTGTGATTGGCAACTATTTTGGAAATTTGGTCACAACCATGAATTCGCATATTGGTAAACCTGCACCGATAGTAAAATACATCCAAATCATGTACATTATTCTGAAATAATAATCGCGAGGTCTAAGTTCGTGGCGAACTACTAGTGTATCTGTTTAGGATCACATTTTTTTTGTTTTTGAACAAGTACCCTCTAATTTGGAATAAGTACTAGGACGACTTCGCTTTAAAATAAATAAATAAATATCAACAATTTGTCCCTATAAATTACACTGATTGAGCTAGCCCCAAAGTAAGTTCGAGACTTGTGTTATGGGATACTAACTCAACGATACTATATTTAATAACAAATACATGTATAGATAAACATCCAAGACCCAGGACAATTTGAAAAAGGCCATTTTCCAACTTGCCCTGACCGGGAATCGAACCCGGGACCTCTGAGTGGCGGACTAGCATGGTGACCACTACGCCACGGAGGTCGTCAAAAAGCTTTATAAGAATGACTTACGAGTATTTATTGTTGCCGCAAATAAAAATGTACGATGCACACATTCTTAACTGTAAGAGACGACTGTTGCCGTTAAAAATAACAATATTTTCCACGTGTCTGAGATGGAAATTCTAAAAATAATCTTTATCAAATTAAAAAGTCGAGTTCTATCACTTCGTCCCCAAACTCTAGCGTACCTTATGAACAGGATCAAAAAGACCTGTACATTCATTATTACTTTCCAAACACAAAATAACGATAAAATAAAGTTTTACGTCTGTATAACTACGAACCCGTTTTTCTAAAGGGGCTAGTTTGCAAGCCACCTATTATTGCATTGTATGCAGTGGTTCTCGGAGATCACTTACCTTCCATCTTGGCTCATTGATACCACGCTCCCACATTTGTTCAAGTCCACTTTTGTCATATCAGCGCCTGCAACAAAGTAACGTTTATTATCTAAGTGGCATATTAGGTAGTTCACTATTATGGTCCGTTTTTAACTGACTTCAAAAAAGCAGGAGGTCATCAATTCGAACCGCATGTTTTTAAGTGTATGTTACGCGATATCTTCGGCACTTGTGAACCGATTTTGATGATTCTTTTTTTATTTAATAGCCTTTAGTACCAGGTTGATCCCATATTCATTTGGTGAAGAAATGATAAAGAACTTTAAATATATGGAAGAAACTCTTAAAAGAAAATGAAGATATTTTGTTAAAATCTTATTTAGGTTACTATGCAAAATCAAACTACAGCATACAGCTTTAATTCAGTCAAGACGTGAAATGATGGCGCCAACGAAACTTACTACCGTTTTCATAGAAGCGACCAGGTGTGCGGACCACACCTGGTCGCTTCTATGAAAACGGTAAACTAAAATCCAAACTTGGATATATGATCACAAGTGGCGTTGAAATTCATCGCGCTTCTCCGGGCTTCGGAAGACACTAAGCCGTAGGCTATCGTTAGACTGTCATCATTAAATAGCAGTCGTCAAACTATATCAGATGCCTTAAGGCAGCTTGAAAAATTTTAGACCTGTGTTGGCCACTTACACACCTGAAAAACAAAACAAACCGAACTTTGGGCGGTCCCATATATTGAATCTAGTAAAGTGCACCAACTTATTTGTATCTTTATGTACCCGCTAACAAGAGTTTTGTAAGGTACCTATACCTAGCTACTTATACTTATCTTACAAAACTCTTGTTAGCGTTCATTCGGACAAAATATGATATTATCTCGCTAATATGACACAAACGTAACGAAACAACAATAAAATGACAAAAACATAATAACAGCAAGGTAATCTCGAGTCACGCTCCAATAACGCATCCTCGAGATGGAGCCTCTTTGGAAGGTGTAGATAAATTATTTTTACCCGACAACGCCAGAAGGAGGTTGTATTTTGAGTGAATATGTATGTATGTATGTATGTATATATATTTCTTTGGCACATTCTGCAGCCTAAACGGCTTGATAAATTTAAGGCTCCTCCTTGCGCTAGCGACCTTGAAAACACAAAAAAAATAATTTCTCTTTCTGTAAGTGAGATTATTAGAAACTCTCGTACAACTTTTTAGCTAGTATCCTGAAGTTTCATTAGAACCTCAAAAGTCATTGAAATACTATCCGGTTTAGAAACCTTTACAAAAAGAGTCAAAAATGGCCGTTTTTAGTATTTTTTGCAAAGGAAAATTCAGGGTATTTTATTTCAATGATTTTCGAGGTTCTAATGAAACTTAAGGATACTAGCTAAAAAGTTGTACGAGGGTTTCTGATAATCTCACTTACAGAAAGAGAAATTAATTTTTTTGTGTTTTCAAGGTCGTTGGCGCGTGGAGGACCCTTAATAGGTGTCGTTAATTTCGTCAGTATCAGAGTGTCACTAGGGAGTCCTCAAAAATTACTAGGTATATTATGATTAGAATGCCTAAGAATTATTTCCCAAACAATTATCCTTAAAATTAACGATACGATACAACAAAATTAGTTGATATTTTTTTTAAATAGCTTCGTGTCCATTACTCCCATTTATTTCTAACAACGTGGCATGTTTATTATAGCATTAGTGAATGTGATTTATCAAACTGGTTACAACCGGGTGTGCGGGGCATGTCTTACGAAACGGCCCTTCTAATGCCAAGCATTGACAAAAACCGACTTCCGTAAACTGATCGAAAGTTTTCTGATACGGTTGTCCTGTGAACAAAATCAATAAATAAAGTATATATTCAATAATTTCACCTTTGCAGTCACTTAAATTTCCAAAAGTTTTGTTTAGGTATGTCTAATTATATAATTAAATTATTTTTTTAAAAAAGCTACTATAACGTTTTGCAACTGATATTAGGTTTTTTCGATTGGCCATCACTCCTGCACCAGAATCGAACTGGCCTAATAAAAATAAGTTTTTACACATATTGTATTTGAAACTAGTATAGAGGTTTATAACAAACAAAAACACAAAAATAGAAAAAAAAAGAGAAAATGAGAAAAGGAGAAAAATAGTCATAAGCCTATCGAACAGTCAACTACTGCTAACCTATCGAAGTGATGCCACTCGAGGTAATGATGATGTAACTGAAATCGGATGGTGCTTATCATCTGATTATGAGAAAACACTTTATCGACTTTGCGTGACTACGTGACGTGTTGTGTGACCGTCACCTACTATCTTCGATTCGATGTCCTCCTCCTTGCTAAGCACATACTTTAAACAACATTTATTAGGTAAGTATTTAGGTGGGAACTTAGAAAAGTAATAAAACATGAATAAAACCTAGGCACAAACAATTCTACATAATATCTTTTTAAAACCAGATAAAACTAGAACAATATTTGATAGCTGATTATTGTCTAATCGGCTTTATTGGTTTTAATCCTCGTGAGAATTATCGACTGTACCTATAAAGTATCAATATGGTTTATGTGCCTCTAGAAAAATAAAGAAAACTAGGCATGATGATATGTAGAAGGCAACGACTAGGTATATTAAAAGACAACTCCCTTTTTAGGGTTCCGGGAACCCTTATAGTTTCGCCAAGTCTGTCTGTCTGTGAAAATAATAATATTACTAATTTATAACTAAGGTACCTACCTATAACTAAGGTAACTTTCCAAAGAAGAAGTAATGCTCGACGTCTTTGAAAGTTATGTTACCTTCGTTTTTAATGATTTCGTCAACCCTTGTGTAGGAGTAGTGCCTGCCTAATAAACCAAAAGCAAAGTGCAACTACCATTATTTAATATTCCAGTTTCAATCAATCAAGGACGGTGTAAGTCATTTATAATTGCTACAAGGAATCTTCTGGCGATAAACCTGTACATATATAATAGTATACATTCACCGCTTTTTATAGCCGATTGAGAGACGGAGATCACCTAAAGACGCCACATACATACATACATATTATCACACATACATACAAAGCCTGTTTTCCACAGGAGTACGGCCACTAAAAAATAAAAACGCCACAGTCCGCAAAATTTATCTCACTATACAGCCGCACTATGACTGTCCACTTTATCTACTTCCACAAATAGTTCATGGTCATGCACATGGGCATTTATATCACAAAGCTAAATCAATCTCACTTATTCTTTTAAAATGAATTTGCAGAATAATAAAAATCCTTAATGCTACTGAAACACGTGACTTCTCGCCAAAAATTAGTTTATTTTTGCTTTTATGGGACATTTACACACAAGACATTCCAATACGGCAATTTATTATCTTAGTGGTTTGTCCTTTCAATGGCGTCAAGAAAATCCACTGATCCGAGAGAATGATCAGGACAATCCTAGTATATAGGACTATGAGATAGAACTATTTCAAATTTTCGGAAGCCAATGCTTTCTCCTCCTTGTATTGTCCTGTCTATTGGTTTTGTGTGAACGCGTTTTCCTAGCCAATAAGCCAACGTCACCTAATGTGACGTGGTACGCAAGTAATCTGATCAAGGAATATAGGACTCTCTTTATTTTTTCGACGTTTAGAGATACATTATAACGTCTTTATTCCTAACGGGATAGACAGAGCCCAGAGTCGTAAGACCCAAAGAACACGTTTAGCGTGATGAAAAAAAGGAATCACAAAAGTGATTGGTTGCTAGCCCATCTATATTGTGATTCACTTATTCAAACTTCACGCCTACCATCCGGCCCTGGGCTTGTCTACCCCGTTTAAGAAAAAGACGTGATTATATATCTGCATCCTGTATCTAATAAATTTACGCCTGCTAATGCATCTAACAAACGTCTGAACTTGACGGCGTTCACGAAAAAGTGCCGCAAAATAGCCCTACTCGTAAACGGCATATTTTCATTGCATTGTGTTAGTGGATTGTTTCGGCTATTGTCCCTGTGTAAATGGCCCATACGCTACTTAGGTATGTATGTCCTTGTGGCAAGGTTGCCTATGTACACATTGCCGTCCATACGTAATGTGCGGAAAATTAACTAACAGGAAAAAATACTTATAACTATATAAAGCTCTGTCAACCGTAGTTGACCGTAGTAAAAAAAATTCTATGTCTATGCTGTCAACTAGAAAAAGAATCGGCCAATATGAAATAGGTAATTTCTTTTTTGCTCTTTGGCAATAATGTTTTCCACTTGAAATTCGAATGCTCCGATATGTTCCTTTTATGCTGCCAGGATCTAGTCTTCGAATGTTGAAAATCAGCAGTTTCTTTTTTATCCCGAATGTTGGAGATGTCGCTAGCTTTGGGTAAAACAGAAGATCAACGAAATGTACCACATAGTATAATTCGGAACTTTCCGACAACCGAAATCATATATTTTTTCCTAAACGTCAAAACGATTGTACAATGTATATATATAGCTAATTACGTCATAGTTTCTTATAGTGAAATAGCAATCATAATTTCAATTTAACTGCAATAATAAATCTAAAATCACATTGAAAATGGATATGATCAATGACAAGACAACTGACAAGTGACATCGTGAGGTAAGTAAGTTAGTGAATATACCTAGGTATATACATAATTTGTTTTATGATATGTGTTATATAATATTATACATATTTTATTTCCTAGTAAAGTTGTAGGTTCTCCTACCTACCGATTTCTTCTACCATGAGGAGTATAAATATTGTTCATAAGGTTACCTATCTTAAAGACGAAATTTTGCCATAAGAATCTTATTTGTTCGAAAACGTGTTTATTTTTTTGAAGTGAAAACTTCTTTATCGGCGTTGTGCACTTTTTTTGGAATGGGTAAAAAATGTTAAACTCGCGTCAGGACACGTGACCTAATCGAAAATTCGTAAGACGGATGGAAAGTAGACAGCTGGCGCGGCGTAGGAGAGGGAGTATCCCCCTCTCTTTCTACGGCGCGGCGAAAATGTATGCCTGCGCCTGCTGTTTCGTTTAGGCGGCGCAGGGCGCTTGCGCGAATGTTCGTG
This sequence comes from Acrobasis consociella, assembly GCA_963555685.1. Lineage (NCBI taxonomy): Eukaryota > Metazoa > Arthropoda > Insecta > Lepidoptera > Pyralidae > Acrobasis > Acrobasis consociella. Next base: position 25,804,534 of record OY743104.1, read on the forward strand.
TGTGTTTATGTTACAGCGTGCTACGCGCATCCATGGATGGTGACAGCTGATGGCTCGACCGTCTGTGTAGTGGCCATACTGCTGTGTTTTCACTTCTGCCGGCACTCCCAGAGTGCAACCCGTCGTTTTTTTTTATTTTCCTTATTTTCATTTAACCGAAATGTCATTTGAAAACTTATTGAGAAACAGATTTTCAATTAGAATTGTTTTTAGTATCTAAATGTTTTGAAATCCTTACTTGATTTTTGCGTGAAGTTACTACTGGAAGATGATTTAGACGTCATAAACATATTTTCCAAATTATCAAAAGATTTTTCTTTTATTGACATCTTATTAAAATCTATCATCTCTTTTCAACACGCAAAACGACTAACATAAAATTATAATTATATTAGTTATTTGTTAAGTTACTATAGTTACTAAAGGCTCTCTACCTTGGCGTGGGGTGGTCGCAGTTCTAACATGACCTAACCTATAGTTTTTCCATAACCAGTTTTTTTATTGTCTTTGTTATTTTCGCCCTAAGTTTGAGTATAAAATATGTTGGTTGTTTTTTTTATTATAAAAATATATACTTAGGTTGATTCTTGTTAAACGTGTTTTTTTTTAAATTATTAAATTTGTGAAACACACTTGTTTAGAATACGAAACAGTAGCTAAGTAATAATAGTAAATAAGTGACTTCGACCTTTAGTACAAGTGAAAAAGACATGTGTCGAACGAAAAAAAAAAGTTGCACTCCGGGAGTGCCGACAGAAGTGAAAACACGAACAATAATTTGCGTGTGTATAGTTTGAGTCGTCAAAATATTTTATTGTACAGGACACACTTCTAAATGAAGTGTTTTATCCATTTAAAAATTATATTACAACTTTTATTTAATGCGCTATTGTAAATGAAATAAAAATTTAAAATTTTACATTTTTTAAACCAATCTTTTATTTAGTAGGTAACTTGTTAACTAAAAAAATTAGAAATAATTTTATTTTGATAAGTACCTATTAGGTGCTTATATAGGTACATTAAATCCCAATTTTTTGAAAAGAAATCGTGTTGTATGTTTACGGCAAAAGACTAAATGTCACACGCGTAAAAGCTTGTTTTCAAAAAATATTATAAATAAAAGTTTACTTGAAGACACGTTTACAGATTTAGAATTTTTTTATCGAAAGGTTATATACTTTCAAGGAGGTCTTATACTCAACAAGTCTTGGAGGTATCGAGGGAACTCTTTGAATTTTATAGGCATGCACATAGCGATTTAAGTATTTTTTTACTGAATTTATTTGCGTTTATAAAGCACAACTTCATGGAGCATTAAAATCAATTGTGTAATATGGGGGTGAAGTCGGTTTAGTTTTGAAAAAAAAATATACTAAAACAACTTACGTCCATTTTATAAGTAGGACTTGTAAGTCATATTATATCCCACCAAAAACATTTTCATGTAAAAATGTTGCCAAGACGAGTCTACATAGCTTACCCTGTGAAAAAGTGGTCAGATCTGAAGTAGAGCCAAGCAGGATTCTTGATCTATGCGCCCTTACTTTACCAGCCCTAACTCCACATACTCTACATTTAAGTCAAAATGTGATGCTTGGCCGTTTTGCTACCGTTACGAAGATTTCATAGGCATTCGTTAATCATGTGTGAAATAAAACGGCCAAGCCACACGTTTTGACTAAAATGTGGAGTATATGAAGTTAGGCCTAAAAGTAAAGTAAGGGCGCATAGATCAACAATCTTGGCTCTACATGAGATCTGACCACTTTTTCACAGGGTAGACTCGTCTTGGCAACATTTTTACATAAAAATGTATTTGGTGGGATTTCATTTATTTTTGTAAGTTGGTTAATGGACATTTTTGAGTTTAAAAATAATAGTTATTACTTACTGCATGATTACGTAGTTAGTGCAAATTTAGTGCAAGTCTCATACAAATTTCCACCTCCTATTCCGAGGGAATAGGTTAGGTTAGGTTTGGTTTTTTAATTTTTTGTTGTCTTTGTAGTAATATTAGCTTACGTACCGAATTTCAGCGTTTTAGGACTTTAGGTTGATGATCAGTGAGTGAGTCAGTGAGTAAATCAGTGACGAAATCGGGGTTTTTAGACAATAATAAAATCTAAAGTATAATAGCTACGAAATTCAAACTTTGTATGTTTAATGTTTGTACTAGTGTCATTATATCTTGAAATTATTAACTATTTAGTATCACCCAAACCAAAGTTATGAGAGTTCAAAAAAACGACGAAACGTTTCGAAAAAAGGTAGGTAGTACCCTTGCGCTCCGCCCTTGGCTCGTCCTGGCGGGGGCACTCCCGTGCCCCCAGATTAGTTAATTAGTTAAATCATTTTTAAATCAGTTATGCAATTTTTTACTGGTTATGACGAGGTTTTTTAGTCCCATATAAAAAGTTTGTTTGACGTGAGAAAAAAGTATCTTGTTGGACTCTAGCGGATTAAGAAAATCTAGCTTAAATACTTACATAAGAAAACACATGAAGTCGATGCAGAGAAGATTCATAACATATTTGGTACTAGCCAAAGCCTGCGACTTCGTTCGCGTGAACTTCATGACTCCGGAAAATGCTAATCTGGCTAAACAACTTTTGCTAAGGCGTCATGTATAGAAATAGCAGCTTCTACGAACGCCCGTCCCAGCGCAAATCTACAGATTGTAATTTTTACTCAAAAAGAGTTTGTAATCATTGGACCAAAGACTTTTAATCGATATCTATTTCCATGACATAAAGAGACGTCAATAATTTGTCCAGCCGTAATGCAAACATATGCTTTTATATTATTTTATGCAAAATAGTCCTGATTCTTTCCTATAGGAATACTAAATTGTGATCTCAAAAGTGATGCTCTAAAAGAAAACATAAAATACATAATCTGAACGAGTTTTTTGGTGAAGAAATTAACTGCCTCCGTGGTGTAGTGGTTAGAGCGTTCGGCTCATACCCGGAGGTCGCGGGTTCGATTCCCGGCGGGGGCAACGACTTTGTGTTGTTGTCCTAGTTGGGTTAGGACATTGCAGGCTGATCACCTGATTGTCTGATAAGTAAAGATAATCCGTGCTTCGGAGGGCACGTTAAGCCGTCGGTCCCGGTCACTGTGTTTTACCCCATCCCAAAAAATGCTTTCCGCCCAGTACATTTAGTACTTACCATTTCCGTGCATGCTCAACGCGCCTAAAGAAGTTTTCACTTCAAAAATACTTTTAATATTCGGGAAAATGAAACATAGGTAAAATGAGTTTATTGATGTGAAAAATTATGTAAAATAATCAGTTTGGTATTTAAATCTTTGATATACCGTTTTCGATCATCTGAAATTCGAACAGTAAAGTTTCGTAACAATGATAGGTTACCTGTTCATAAGCTCATATCAATCAAAAAGTTCTTGAGTAAATCCGTCTTTTTATTTTGGTGAATAATGATTTAAACTTTAGACAGAGACAAAAAGGTGAGGTCTTTTTCGGGTTGATAATGGTGAAACCAAGTACCAAAGTTAGTCTGCTTTTTGTATAAGACAGAATGAGTGTCTACGAAACGCAGAAATCCCCGTACGTAAAGTAGTGTGTATTAGATCCATGACAAATAAATGTGGTAATTTGAGTCACGTAATTAGTTTAGCGATATGATGGGTTACCTCGAAATTTAAATCAAATTTCTCTCACTCTTAGAAAAATCTCTCTCACTATACCTATCTTAGAGAAAACTCTGTTGGAGAAAACTCTCTCACAGAAGACTCTTTCACTAAAAAACTATCTCATCCTTTTTTCTTGTCATTTACTTATTTGTTTAAGACCTAGAACTCTTTTTACATCTATAGTTTCACCGTTGTTTATTTTTCGGACAGCGATATGTTTTCTTGATGGAAACATCGACAGTATTTACGTATGAAAGTCGCTTTCCGCCGCCTATTCCTCATAATAGTACATTATGGTACTAGTGTGTAACATTGGTGATTACCGCCGTGGCGCCATTGAGACCCGAGCCGTAGGCGAGGGTCTTAAGAGAGCCAAGGACGGTAATCATCAATACACACGTGTATCATACGACGTTTTTCAACACACTTGTGAATAAAATAACAATAAAAACTCATTTTATTTAGTAAATAAAAAGTTTATTTAGAGAAACAATTAGTAAATGTGCAGTTAGTAAAATTATAATTAACTGTTTTTGATGGCATAGCGGTCTCATCGATAGATAGATAGATAGATAGATAAAGACTTTATTTGTACCAACAAAGACACACATCACAATTCACAATACAATATAATAATTAAACCAACGAAATTAACACAAACACACCAGTCAGGCTGTGATTATGTGTCGCAGTGATACAAAATAGGCAGAAGCTCAGCGCGTATCTCACTGCAAGAGCGAGGCACTGATTTTCAGCTGCCGCCTGTGGGTTCTCGCGGGTACGTGCAGCAAAACGGTAGCGTCACATATTATATAGTACAGATAGCACAAACATAATAATAAATAAACAAAATATGCTAGAGGACAATACCATGGGAAACGCAAAATGAAGGATTAGGTATATGGGAAAGAAGTTGAAGATTTTATAAAATTTATTTTATATACATACTTATTAAATATTATAATATAATATATAGATAGTTTCGTTAACCAGGCAACTAAGATTCTTTTTGGATTTCTAATAATAATAATTTTAAAAGTTTTTTAAACGTTGATTTGGAAGTTAATGATCTTAGAGGCGGCGGGATATTATTCCAGCACTTAGTTGCCTGGTAACGGAAACTGCCTTCGAAGGCAACGGTTTTGTGAGCACGGTTCATTAAAGATTATTTTTTGAAATACTTTCATGTTCTATTGTAATTTGAGGTGGTTCATTATTCGTGTTACTAGGTAGGTGAAATCCAATCATTGGATGTACTTGGTGTTTCGTCAGTAGGAATCTTTTATAAATTTTTCAATATCGTCAGACGATAAAACCTTTGATTTCTTGCTGCTAAATCCATCGGTTAATTCGGATAGTCTATTTAGATAAGCTGACAAATGAAAGTATGTTTTTAAGTCCACTCCATTCTTTGTTCGGACTGTACTTTTTAACATTGAGTATAAACACCACAAAGAGCTAGGTTTGTACTTAGAAGATAATTATTTAAAGTACGCCATGAACACTTTTTTATGAAAAAGAATGCGTATTCTTGCTGTTTTGCCATTTTATGAAATTTTGGTACGCTAATAGATATTTTTCCTTGGAGTTTTCAGGTAGTAAACTTTGTATAACGTTAAGGGCTTCACATCTTATATCGGGCTGTGTACAACATAAATCATTTTCTTCGTAACTAGTACTGGTAGACATTTTAATTAATAAATAACTATAATTTCAACAGTGAAAACGAGTTGTGAAAAATGTTTCGCTATGGCGGTAAAAAATAATCAGTTTTCGTATGCGCGCGCATTGCGATCGGCCACAGACTAAAGAGATGAGGTATTTTTTTTATTTTTCGCGCATAGGATTTGCGCCTATTCTGCCAAGTACAAAATGGGGAATTTAAAGTTTTCTTTTATTACAGAGAAAACAAAAGTTATATAATTGAGAGAAAGTTTTACTTATTAAACACGTACGAGTTAAAATTATCTATTTAAATTAGAAGTTGCATGTAATGAGCAAGCAAAAGGAACATTAATTTGTTTGTTCTATTGAACACGATCTTTTTTTGAATAAAAACTTTTTCAATAAGAACAAAGCAACTCAACTAATAAAATTTAAAAAAAAAATCTATAACTCACTAGTGAGTTATAGCAATGAAAAAGTCACAGTTTGATTATGGGTGTCATTATGTGCCTAATTGCGGTGACCATAGAGCCACTTTATGAGCAAGTGTGTTGAAAAATGCTTTATTATGCATATAACTTTCAGTGATAAAATGTTTTTTATAGTTTAAGTTAATGTTTGAATTCGTATTTTACTTATAAAATGTTTGTAAGTGTCCGTTATCTGAAATACAGTAGAACCGTATTAAACACTCTACTTTTCATTTCGAATATGAGGAAAATAAAACTAGTTGTTTATCAAATCTATTTATTGATAATATATAATAATATTAGTAGTTACATTTTTGTTTAGAATGTTTATGCTGTTTGATATATTATGACAAATTTGGCTGTTCTTGATATTTGTAAAAGTAGGAGACTCTGATAATTCATCAGAAGATGGATTCCACGGCAGATACTCCCTGGAAGTTGTCAACTGAGGCGAATTGGGGCGTATTTTTATAGTTTCAGTTAATTTGCTTGAAATGTTAGTTTTATTTTGGACTGGATCCTCAATGTAGCCTTTGGCGACTGTGCTGCAATACCAGCTTCCATGTCTTTTTAACGTTGTCATGTTTGCTCCAGAATTGGCTAAAAGTGTTGCTGACGTTCGTCTTTATCAATGTCCGGTATACTGCTTACAGTTTGGTAAATTTAAATATGTTGCTATCTGCTTCGGCATACCTGAGATTTTATTTTTACCGATCACTTGTTTATAGCATTTTCCCTTTTGATAGTTAAGAAAAAAACGGTCCGTTTTTACGTCACTAGGTCTCATTTTTTAATATTTCTTTACTATTTGTGTAACTCTTCTTGTACTTCAAACGCGCGCTCAATATTTGTTTTTGTTTTAGTCAGTTTTACTAGTAATAATTGGCCTTTGCCAGCGCCGCTTATACTTTTAACCAAATTAACTAAAACTATAAAAATACGCCCCAATTGCCTCAGCCTACATCTTCCATGGAGTATCCGCCATGGAATCCATCGTCTGATGAAATACCAGATTCTCCTACTTTTATAGATACCCAGAACAGCCAAATTTGTCATAATATATCAAACAGCATAAACATTCCAAACAAAAATGTAACTTTTAATTTCACGAATTGTTTTTATTTGACAATTAATTTCAAATAGGTACTACTAATATTAATATATATTATTTATAAATAGTGTAGATAAACAACTAGTGTTATTTTCCTCATATTCGAAATGAAAATTAGAGTGTTTAACACGGGTAAAAGAATCAATTCCTACTCGGACTATCTCGGTCTAAATACCTCGAGGATTGATTCTTTCGACCCTCTGTTAACAATCTACTATTCTGATTCTATTTCTAAGCTAGACCTAACAAATTACGCAACGGATTTGAAGGCGGTCATCAATAGACAGGACTAACATACAAAATAACAATAGATAGATTGATTCAGCAAGGTTTATTGTTGTTTACATGTACGAGTATAACACATAGGTACAAGCATATAACAAGCATAAATTCAATTTTTATGCAGTAATTAGACCTTTACAGGGACTTTTACACGTCAATGAGTAATTTATATTACGTACCTGTAGTGTACATTAAAATTTAATGTAATTTTAAAGAAAAGCTAACCCATACCAGCACTTCGAAACGACCACTGCTGAGAAGAAACTTACCCGTCGTAGTCAGTACAGGCGGCTTGTTTTGTAATAAAGTAATAAGACGACACCAGATGCCGGAAAAAACGCATCATAATGCCGCATTTACACATTCGCGCGAATCGCGAGGCGAATGACGAGGCGAATAACGAAGTAGCATGTGTAAACAGTCAGTTCGTTATCCGCCTCGTGATTCGCCTCGCGATTCGCGAGTTCGCGTTGAGGGCGGTTTTTCGGACGCGAATCAAAGGACACGAATAGCGAACACGAACTTGCTGTTTACACTTTCGCCTGCCGGCAGTTGGCAGCTAGCGCCCGACCCAACAGGACGTATATGTACCCGTTGTATGACTTGTATGGAAACATACGAATTGAAAGGTCTAAGTTAACATTTTTTGTGGGCACATGTGTGTAGACCTAATTATATGTTAAAATAGGCAATCAGACATCAAATAAGATGATATCTCTATATTTAATAAGTACTTATAGCATCAGTGATTTTAATCTTTGTTATTTTCTCTTTTAGATATATTCATTGTTTTATACATTAAATGACCTTTTGATACATTTCTACATATAAATAGAGGACTCTCACTAAATTTATATCCTAATAATATTATAAATGCGAAAGTAAGTTTGTATATTTGTTTGTTAACTCTTCACGCTTAAACTACTAAACCGATATAGAACAAATTAGGTATAGATATAATTTGAGACTCGGGGTAGGACATAGTGTACTCTTTATCACGAAATTCCCACGGGGAGCGAAGCCCGCGGGTACAGCTAGTCTGCGTTTTATAATAACACGGATAAAGTCCACTAGTCGATTATATACAGTATACATATAAAACCGGCCAAGTGCGAATCGAATTTGCGCACTAAGGGTTCCGTACCATTATCTATAAAAAATCGCGTTGTATGGGAGCCCCAAATAAGCTAAAAGCTTAAATATTTATTTTATTTTGTTTTTAGTATTTGTTGTTATAGCGGCAACAGAAATACATAATTTGTGAAAATTTCAACTGTCTAGCTATCGCGGTTCTTGAGATACAGCCTGATGACAGACAGACGGACAGACAGCGAAGTCTTCGTAAAAGAGTCCCTTTTTTACCCTTTGGGTACGGAACCCTAAAAATGACATCTTAGCAAAAGTTATTCAGACTGATGAGCATTTTCCGAAGTCATAAAGTCTACGCGAACGAAGTCGCGGGCTTCGGCTGGTTTTAAATAAACATCCCAATCTACCCACCACATACAGGTATATACCTAAGCGTGGGTTAATACCCGGGTAGAAGACATAATTGTAAATGTAGCGTGCATGCCGCCATGATGTCCACGTCCTCCATATTCGTGTGCGAATCTCATAATGAACAACACACGAATGTATGTAAACAGCAGTTCGCGTCGGCATTCGTACACGAATAGTTCGTGGAATGTTTCGTCGAATGACGAGGCGAATAGCGAACACGCATGTGTAAATCCGGTATAAAAGTTATCATTGTCACGTAAAGTGCTATGTCCGGGTCTGCGAACGGATTCGGCACCTCACAAGTGCCATTTTTGAAACGCTAAGTCACAAAACGAATAGGTATATATTTCCATACAGAAAACCCGTTTGCTTCGTGACTCAGCGTTTCAAAAATGGTACATCAGGCCTCATTATTTATTAACCTAGACAATGAGCCGTAATTTCCCAGCCTCCGCCGATGCTGTCAACTGTGGAAATGAATGCGGATGCGCAGGCCGCGGCACATTGCGAGGGAAGCGATCCTTATTTTTCAAAAAGAACACCAGTTGTGCGCTTATATCATAAAATATGGTGATTATAGCCTACCTCATTATTATTTGAATCGTCATTGTCTAGCTCCTTAATACATCTCACATTATAAACTAAAACTATTTGAAGAGTAAACTTAGTCTATGACACGAAACCGAAATATGAAAAAACCGCAGCTGACTCGTAAAGCAAAAAAAAATATTTATTTTATTTATTTTTATTTATGGCAACAAACAGTCATGTACAGATTATAACAATATTAGTAAAAGATGCATATATTATAGACCTAACAGTGCCAGTAATTTAGGCATTTTAACAATAATTAACTTAATTATGAATCTACTATAGCAGACGCGAATGAACAAGTGTGCCTTACTAAAAAAAGAGAAAACAAAACAATTTTTTTTTGGGGTGACCGTTATAAAAGTTTGTATATATAATGTCCTTTTTAATTAAGTACAAATATTTTAAGAGGTGATTCAGTCCATCATTCCTAACAACTATTCCCAATAAATGTATAAAGAAATACGAAAAAAAAATTTCAATTTCCATAGAAATGATATCACGTGACTACTTCGATTTGTATGAGAACCTTAAAATTTTTTTTCGTATTTCGATATACATTCATTAGGAAAATTTGTTGAAAATGATGGACTGAACCACCCCTTAAAATATTTGTACTTAATTAAAAAGGACATTGTATATTTGTATATAGTATAACAGGTAACAGTTAGGATAGTTTGATAAAGGCAAATAATAAACTTGTACACAATAAAATATTGTTTATATTTCGGCGTTCTGCACCTCGGTGAAACCCTTAAAATAGTTTCAGCATCTTTTGTTTGAACTAACGTGTATTTAATAAATAAGTACGAGATAAGATAGATAAGATATTCGTGTATATATGCATTATTTATATTATTTTTTTGCGCCGCAACAAAAGATCTGGTATCCATATTGTTGACTCTGAGACAACGCATTTGTATTGTGGCACAATAATATTTTAGTAATAATATATAATTTACTGTGAAATATTTAAAAGAAACCATTATTAAAATCAGCCGTTTGGTTTCCGGCAGAGTAGAATAGGACCACTCCATCTCTTCCTGTGGATGTCGTAAGGGGCAACTAAAGGATAAATTCGACACGAACACCAAAAGAGGCTTTGCCAAGCGTGGCGAGTATGGCAAACCCCCCCCCCCCCCAAAGACCAGGCCCCCAGTCCCCGGCAGCCCCGCTATTCCTGGCTCCGGTAGCGGTCATGGTAACGGCGGGCACGGGGTGCTAAGAATCCCTGGCAGAGATCCGGCTACCACTCCCGTCGACGACTGGCCCTGGTAACACATAACGTCTGCACACTGAGGACTGACGAGAGGTTAGATGAGGTGGAAGAGGAAATGAGTAGGTTACAATGGGACATTGTGGGGTTGTCTGAAGTCCGAAGAGAGGGCGAGGGCACGACAACCCTAGAGTCTAGTAACCTACTCTATCACCGGGAAGGGGACAAAAAGGAGTCCCAGCATGGTGTCGGGTTTCTCGTCCACAAGTGCCTCATTAACAACGTCATAACCATCGAGAGTGTCTCTAGCAGGGTAATATACCTGATACTCAGAGTATCTAAAAGATACTCGTTGGAGGTTATACGGGTATATATGCCAACAAAGGATCACTCCAATGAAGAGGTGGATGAAGTGTATGAGGACATAAGTAAGGCCATACATACTTCTGAAACCTATTTTAAGGTTGTTATGGGGGATTTTAACGCGGAACTGGGCAAACAAGGCGATGGAGAGTTTAGGCTGGGAAACTTCGGATACGGAGTGCGAAATAACAGGGGTCGTAGGCTGGCTGATTTTTTGGAGCAAGAGGGACTCTTCGCGATGAACTCTTTCTTCAAGAAGCCGCCACAAAGGAAGTGGACCTGGATAGGTCCAGCAAAGAAGAACCAGCCCCCTGTTAAAAACGAAATCGACTTTATTTTAACGACTAAGAGACGAATATTCAACGATGTCTCAGTGATCAATTGGATCAAAACCGGGAGCGATCACCGAATATTAAGAGGCATCGTGAATATTGATCTCAAGGTTGAAAGATCGCGGCTGATGAAGTCGACGCTCCGACCGACGCAGATCCAAATCGAAAACTCCGAGGGTTTCCAGCTTGAACTATCAAATCGCTTTCAAGGCCTTCAGGATTGCGTTACAGTGGACAAGATAAACCAAGGGTTTATACAAGCTGTCCAAGCGGTGGGATCGAAGATGTTTAGGTCCCGCCCCAAACAAACACCTCAGAAAATCTCTGCTGAGACCCTTACCTTAATGGCAGAGCGACGATCAAGCCCCCTGCAGACCTCTGAAGATGCTGAATCATATCGGCAGCTCAACAGACGTATACAAAAGTCCTTGCGACACGACATCCGCTCCTTTAATACTAAATGTATTAAGGAGACGAAAGAGCAGACCAAAGGCTCCAAAGTGTTCGCGAGAGCTATGTCGGTTGGGCTAAGCCTCAAACAGCTAAAACAATAAGGCGCCGGGCGAGGATGGAATTACAGCAGAGCTTCTGAAAGCGGGCGGAACGCCGGTACTGAAAGTCCTTCAGAGGCTCTTTAATTCCGTTCTGCTCGAGGGTGTAACGCCAGAAGCGTGGAGCAGGGGCGTGGTGGTCCTGTTCTTCAAAAAGGGAGAGAGCACCCTATTGAAGAACTATAGGCCTATCACGCTTCTGAGTCATGTAAATAAATTGTTTTCGAGGGTCATCACGAATCGTCTCGCAAACAGGTTTGATGCTTTCCAGCCTCCCGAACAAGCCGGTTTCCGTAAAGGTTTTAGTACCATGGACCATATTCATACGCTGCGGCAGGTAAAAGAGAAGACTAGGGACCCCAACCATAACCGGCCGTTATGGTTGGGGTTCGTGGACTATGAAAAAGCCTTCGATTCGATCGAAACATGGGCCGTGCTTCAGTCTCTCCAGCGATGCCGTATTGACTATCGGTATATCGAAGTGTTGAAGTGCTTATACAGTAACGCCACTATGTCAGTCCGAGTACAGGAGCAGTGCACGAGGGCAATTCCACTGCATAGTGAGTTTCCCAACAAGTGGGCCTTAAAATGAACATGGACAAAACGAAAGTAATGTCGAATGTCCATGTTGCGCCCCTACCTGTTTGTTTTGGGAGCTCCACCCTCGAAGTTGTAGACCAGTATATCTACCTGGGTCAATTGATCCAGGCAGGAAGTTCCAGCTTCGAGGAAGAGGTCTCTAGACGAATCCGACTCGGCTGGGCAGCGTTCGGGACGCTACGCAGTGTCTTCTCGTCAAATATATCTCAGTGTCTTAAGACTAAAGTTTACAACCAATGTGTGTTACCAGTGATGACTTATGGCGTGGGAGAGGCCTACGTCCAGCTGTGGACGTTTTGCGGCAGAAATGATGATGATGATGAATTTTAAAATATTTGACAATAAAAAATTTGTATGTCCCTTCCCTTCCCATCCCTTCGTTATTCCTTAAGTATTAGACTAAGCTAAATCTCGCAATCGCATCACCCAAATATACTAATTGAAATATTGGCTTTATAATATAGCCATTGCCTGCCCATTATCAAGATTTACCTTGATCGACTTGTACTATGTGCGCCCGAGGAGAGAAGCAGCTGATACAATCTATGTACGAGGGCTGCACTAAAAATATCGGGAATGGAATATTTACATTGTACCTGGCATAATAATGTCTTTATAATCTAAAACTTCTTGGTTTTATTAATCGAATACCATTTAAATATTTTTGAAAAAAGAACGCGGTTTTGTCTTTTGGTCTTGTCAAACTTGTAAAGTCGGTGTGAAAATGGAATTGACTCGAGAAAATTCAAGAGCAATGATTTATTACGACTTTCGAAGTGGTTTGACGCCTAAACAGTGTGTTGATCGGATGCTTTCTGCATTTGGTGATGAAGCCCCATCTAAAACCACAATTTATCGCTGGTTTGCGGAATTTCAACGTGGACGTGTCAAGCTCAGTGACGATCCCCGTCAAGGTCGCCCAAAAACTGCAATCACCCAAGATAACGTTAATGCCGTGCGTAAGCTGATTGAGGAAGATCGACATGTCACATATCGCGAAATTCAGGCAACTTTAGACATTGGCATGAGTCAAATACAAATAATCTTGCATAAGCAATTAGGTGTAAAAAAGTTGTTTTCCCGATGGATCCCGCATGCACTCTGTGAGGAGCAAAAAGCGGCTCGCGTTACTTGGTGCGTCAGAACTCTTGAGAGATTCCATGGAGGATCTTCAAATGCTGTATACAGCGTCGTATCAGGTGACGAATCCTGGATATATGCATATGAACCCGAAACGAAAAACCAATCACGAGTTTGGGTGTTCGAAAACGAGTTAAAGCCAACAAAAGTTATTCGTTCGCGGAGCGTTGCAAAAAAAATGGTGGCCACGTTTGTCTCCAAAACCGGCCATGTTGCAACTATTCCTCTTGAGGGACAAAGAACGGTCAATGCAGAATGGTATGCTAGCATTTGTTTGCCGCAGGTCGTCTCTGAACTCCGTAAAGAGAACTGCAACCGCCGCATCATCCTCCATCACGACAATGCGAGCTCCCATACCGCCCACAGAACAAAAGAGTATTTACAGCAAGTAAACATTGAATTATTAGACCATCCGCCGTACAGCCCCGACCTAAGCCCGAATGATTTTTATACTTTTCCCAAAATTAAGAACAAATTGCGTGGTCAACGATTTTCGACACCTGAAGAAGCGGTAGACGCCTACAAAACGGCCATTTTGAGTACCCCAACTTCAGAATGGAATGAATGTTTTAATAATTGGTTCCATCGAATGGAAAAATGTGTCAAATTTCGAGGAGAATACTTCGAAAAACAATAAATATATTTTTTACTAATAATGTTGTATAATTTCCTTGATTCCCGAAATTTTTAGTGCACCCCTCCGTACCTTCGTGATTTGAAGCGCTTTCGCAAGTAAAGCGACATAAGTTAATGGCATAAATTATGGGTCGAGCCTCCGTGCTTCGGAAGGCACGCGTGAAAGCCGTTGGTCACTGCTGTCATCATTGTATGGCAGTCGTCAAACTATGACAGATGCCTTTAGGCAGCCTGATGAAATCTGATACCTGTGTTAGCCACTTACACACACGAAAAACAAACAAAAGTGTTTTCTTAGCTTCTAGAAGCGCTGAAACGACCATGACGACGGAAAAATATAAATAAGCGGCCAAGTGCGAGTCGGACTCGCCCATGAAGGGCTCCGTAGTAGCAAATAACATAATATAAAAGTCTTGTAGTATGTTTTTTTTTAATTTTTACATTTGAGTTGATTGAATGAAAGGTAAATTGCCGTTTATGATATATGACGTATTAAAAAAAAGTACTTACTAGATATCGTTCAAACCAATTTTCGCTGCTAGTTTTTATGGTAATGAACATCATGTATGTATTTTTTTTAGTTTTATAATTCCCTTATTTTAAAAGTTACGGGGGGGGGCACACTTTTTTCCACTTTGGAAGTGTCTCCCGCGCAAATTATTCAGTTTAGAAAAAAATTATATTAGAAACCTCAATATCATTTTTGAAGACCTATCCATAGATACCCCACACGTATGGGTTTGATGAAAAATAAATTTTAGAGTTTCAGTTCTAAGTATGGGGAACCCCCAAAATTTATTGTTTTTTTTTTCTATTTTTGTGTCAAAACCTTAATGCGGTTTACATAATACATCTACTTACCAAGTTTCAACAGTATAGGTCTTATAGTTTCTGAAAAAAGTGGCTGTGACATACGGACAGACAGACAGACAGACAGACATGACGAATCTATAAGGGTTCCGTTTTTTGCCATTTGGCTACGGAACCCTAAAAAATAAGTATACGTAAATCAAGGTTTTTATGACATTTCTTTTAACCGAAGGTCACTGGTATATGAAAGGTATATGGAACTGGATATATACTGGTATATGGAAGGATAAATGGGAGATTTAACTATCATTTAGACTCATGCGTCGCGGTCAACGTACTGGTATTTTTTTAAATAAATACAGACACGGTCATAAGGCATATCTTTTGAAAATTTTACCCTTTAATTAACTGAGTATAAAAAATTGGCGAGCCACGCGGAGTGTCCCCTACACTCCGCGTGGCTCGCCAGTAGTTCAGTAGTTGCGAATGCCAACTTTTGAGTTCATGCCACTTAAAACATCTAAAAACTAATTTTCTATTGAATTTGTAGGATATTTTCTTTTTCTGAGTATAACTTTTTAATTTGTAAACCCTACTTAGCTCTGATAGTTTTCCTTTTAATTTAGTTAAGTATATATATTACAGCTGTGTGTCCATAGATACACGTTTAGCAGATAGAAGGCGGGGGGCACTTGTCTCTAACAAAAATTTGCCAAACCAAATATTTCAGATACAGATCCCTAAATCGAAAAATGGTGTGGACAAGCTCACAATGTTTTTGAAAGACCTATTAAAGATACCTCACACAATGAGCTTGTAAAAAAAATTGACTCCCAATTTACTTAGTTATATGGAAGCTAACATTTTTTTAAATAATATTTTGCCAGTTTTTCGGCATAATTTATATTCATACCTGTGACAAATTACAGCTTTCTGATAACTTATAGTGTTTGAATAAAACCGCGAACGGACAGACAGACAGACATTATACTATAGGGGTTCTTGTTTACTACGGAACCCTAATAAAATGGTAAGTGGCCAGCACTGGTGTCAAATTTTTCAAGATGCCGAAGGGCTTCTGACATAACTTGACAACTGTACAACATAACATCTCTGTAGCCGGTATCATCACCTTTACGTGCCTTCCGAAGCACAAATCTCAATAATTTTATATATCCCTTGTAGCCACCGCTCCAAAGCGGACTTACAAAAGCTTACCGATCCTAGCACTTCGCAACGACCACAAATGAGAAGAAACGTCGAAAGAAACTCATTTACACAGCCAGATGAGAGAGATTATAGAGTAACTTAAAATGCTGTGTATGTAGGTACTTACTCGATATAGTAATACCATAGTACCGTATCGTACTGCAATGTTTATAAACATTTACATTGAGAAATGAAAATATCGAACGAAAATGAATAGGCATTTCCATTGAGGAAGAGGAAACGCATCTTGATAACTATACCGTCTTTATTTTTTTCGAGATAGACAGAGCCATTAGTTGATAAACTTTTTAATTTTAGCGGCAAGACCTAGACAAAGCCTAGAAACTACTAGACTGCCATAGCCTTATCATCATTATCATATCAGCCACAGGAAGTCTACTACTGGACAAAGACCTCTCCCAAGGCCTTTCAAAAAGACCACTCACTCAATTGTAAGTTAATTATGTTTTTTTTTTTGCTGCCATGACTCTATGCCGCTGCTCATTGTTTTTTAACTCTCTACGTAAAACTACTTCGAGGGCTTTATTTGAATCTGATCTTTTGTTAGTTCGTAGCATAATTACTAATACCTACTACTACAGAAGCACAAACAAGCAGCGATAATGATTGAACGAATGTTCGCACAACAAAAACAAGCCATCTACCAACTTCATCTAAGGAGATAAGTATAAATGTTTTTAACACTATGATAATTTTTTGTCACAGTTCAGGTTTCAACACAATATCTCCAAAACTGGTTAAACCAATTTTAATATCCAATATACAGGAATATAGCAATACTATCTCCGACATTTTAAGTTTTACCCCAATCTGATTAACGGTTCAGAAGTTATACAGCAATAATTATTTTCATCAAAATGCGTTTATCTCAGAAACGGCTAAACCGATTTTGATGCCCAACGAACTTAAAAATTCTATGGATAGTTGCTAGTTCTTAATATCATTCAAATTAGTTCAACGGTTCGAGAGTTATCGTGGAACATACATAGATACATACAAACATATGTACATACAAACAATTTTTTTTTTGCCCCGACTTGAATTGTAGACCTTGCTCGCTTCGCTCGCTCGGTCAATTATAGTAGGTGCAATAAATATCAAACCGACACCAAGTCTCGATGTCTGCAAGGCGTCAATACCCAATACAATAGATACAGTAATAAAAATGTGACGCGAATACAGCGGACGTAATTGAGCGCTTTTAATCCCTTGTTATGTCATGTCGACCCATCTTTGTCATCCATTTCACTGGACGGACATCCATGTTTGGGTTAGTTAGCAATCCATTGAAAACCAGCTGTGCCCGCGGGCTTCGCTCCCCGTGAGAATTTCCGAATAAAAACTATCCTATGTCCTTCCGCGAGTCTTAAGAGTCCGGCGACCCTAGACTTCTCCATACAAACGTAGTACACGTTTAATTTTGAAACCA
This sequence comes from Acrobasis consociella, assembly GCA_963555685.1. Classification (NCBI taxonomy): domain Eukaryota; kingdom Metazoa; phylum Arthropoda; class Insecta; order Lepidoptera; family Pyralidae; genus Acrobasis; species Acrobasis consociella. Next base: position 25,822,117 of record OY743104.1, read on the forward strand.
CATGTCAGATTCCGGTAAAAATTGGTAATTGTAAAGAAATTGCAATTATCTAGGGTTATAACTGGTTTCCTACACTAAAATTATGAACTGGAAAGAAAATATAACGATTTAGAAGTTTCCCATACTAATAGTCAAAAATGATATAAAACACTATTTCTATTTCAAGTTCATATTTTTACTGTCGGAAACTAATTATAAACCTAGATAATTGCAATATCTTTAAAATTACAAAATTTTGCCCAAATCGGACATGTCGTTTTGAAATAAAACGTAGACTACGTTTGTATGGAAAGTTGTATTTTGGTCTAGGGTCGGGGGACCCTTAAACCATATTCATACCAAATTTTATTTAAATCGGTCCAGCCGTTCACGCATGATGGCGGGACCAAGGGAAATCTTATACCTTTAAACTAGCAATTCTTGTATGTATATATATATATTTATTTATAAATTTCTGTGATCTCGAAAACGGCTCTAACGATTTCGCTGAAAATTTGTATATGGGGGTTTTCGGGGGTAAACAATCGATCTAGATTAGTTTTATGTTTGGGAAAACGCGTGTTTTCGAGTTTTCATGCGTTTTTCTTTCCACGCAGAATATGGTCGCTAATTTCGTCGCGCCGCGACCGCCTTGATTTAGCTCAGCTGTTAAGGATAGCGTCCGCTAGAAAGTGTGTTACGGGTTCGAATCCCACTCAGTGACTTACTTTTGTTTTTTTTTATGTTTAAGTTTATATTTTTTTATTATTTTGTATTGTTTTTAGACAAGTTTAAAAAAATATTGTTAATGTTTGAGATGTAACCGAGCAAAGCTCGGTCGCCCAGGTACTAGGGATTTATTTATACATAATATAAAATCATTCTCCCGACAAAAAAGATAAGTTTGTCGCTAATGTCAATCTTATACCCAACAAAAAGAGGGTGTTATAAGTCTGACGCTAATTCTGTCTGCCGGATGGACCGATTTTGATGCGGGTTTTTACCTTCGCCACCTATCACTAGATGGTGTCGTAGGGAACTTTTATAATTGGCCTGGAAATAAATTTGTGTATTTATGTACAATTTTCCCTGCTGGTCTGGGAGATAAATAAAATCATGACCCATTCAAGTTTATTTGCCAGGCAAATTAAAGATACCGTCATTTTTTAACCCAAATGTAGTTGACAATGACCAAAGAGAATGGGAAATTTTAAAGAGGTATTCTATTTTTGGATAGTGTATTAAACCAAGTTCAAAATTTAGGCCAGAGTTAGCAGACGGATATTATACAAGCTATACTTATTTCACCACGCAAATCGTAAGAGCGGGATGAGAGAATGAGCGAAAATCTAGAGGAATAGCAACCCATCACTATTTTAATTCCAATTTTCAACTACATGCCCACCATATCGTAATTTATATTTTATTTTGATTTTATATTAACTCTGGATTTTTTTGTCTGCGAAGAGTCCATTGAGACTTGGTCCTTTGAGGCTTTCATGGGGCCAGAGCTAACATGAAGAGGTTGAGTCTTCTTTGTATATTTTAAGTTGCGCTCTGGTCGGTGGAGTGCTTTCCATGTCTCTCTTTCTTGCAAACAAACAAAAGTACGTACGTACTTCAGTAACAGTGACAGACATAAAAAGGTACTTAATTGTTTACTTAGATGACATTGTTTCCAATTATTCTGGTTTGCAAGTTTATTTGGCAGGAAAACAAAAACCCGCCTTTAAAGCGTTCACCTCTTGTCACTTTTGAACCGCTGAACCGATTTCCATCATACCTACGCTACGTAGGAATATATTGGTAGGTATAGAAGAACCACCCACCGCAAGGAAACTTGGTTTCACGTAAAAAACCGCATCGAAATCGGTCCATCCGTGGTCCGTTCGATGCCACACCCAAGACATTGGCAACGACACCCCTCAATTTTTATCGAAGGTTTAACCATTAAAATTCAATGAGCGAGCGTAACTTCTTCATCGTTTTTTTTCTTATCGTACAAATAGATAGGTTATGCATGAAGAGTGCTATGTACTTACTATCTGCAAAGTAAGTAGTAGTAGCAGTGTCTCTTCTATCATGTTTTATTTAACAAGTTAAGTACCTTTATTCTTTACTTAGTGCTTAGAGCCGTAAGACTAGAAATGCTATGTCTGCCTCATTAGCATAAAGACGTAATAGTGTATGTGTGTTATTTGATTATAGGTACAACAAGTAAGTCCATATGCGTTGGTAATAAATCGAACCACGGGCTAACTTGATTAGTCAAAAACAAAAAGAAATCAGCATTTCCATACAAAAGTGTGCACCTGGGCAATATGTATGGGAATGTCGACTTTTTTTGGTTTTTTGACTTTTACTGAAAAACAGCTAACAACCGAGAATTTTTTTTTACAAAAATATAATACGACTGTGTCCGGGTATATTATTACTTTTATTGAAATAAGAAGTATAATTAAATTACATAAACAAATCCATCTATACTAGCCGCGTAGCATTCTTTTTTTATTTCTTACACAGAAGTCTTTGATGGGATTATCTGACCTGCGATACTACGCGTGTTACGAGACTGGGATTAAAAAATACGTTTAAACATCGATGTTATCGACTGTACAGATTAATTGTAACGACCCAAGGCTGAAGGTTGTGCGATGTATGTGAAGGTAAAATCCGATTATTTTTCCATGCATAATTTTGAATAGCTCACAGTCTCACAGTGCATGTGTCGATGTCTGCTTAGGTGTCAGTGTCGCAGATAACAACAATAGTAAAACTTAACTAGCTGTTGCCTGCCTAAAAGGTTGAAATGCATGGTAAATGTTATTTAAAGGTTATTTATAATTCCACTGGAACTTCACATTTTTCCGCGATAAAAATTCCATTGCTGGACACTCAAGCTGGACATAATTAAGCCTCCTCCAAGGATTTCCTAAATGACCGACTTCCATTCGCCAACACTGTTAATTTGATCCGATCCACGGACACGCTACCAGACAACGGACAATGACTGGTGAAAACATAAGTGTAAAAAAAAGCGCAGAAGTGCGAGTCGGACTCGCCCATGAAGGGTTCCGTAGCAGCAAGTGACATCATATAAAAGTTCTTGTAGTTCGTTGTAACTTTTACCGACCGATTTTTTCTAGATTTAGTTTTAACCGACAATTGGTTTCAACATGAACATCTCATTTTTTAGTTTTATCATTCTCTTATTTTAGAAGTTACTGGGGGGTTTCAGTTCTAAGTATATATATGAAACCCCCAAAGTTTATTGTTTTTTTTTTCTATTTTTGTGTGAAAATCTTAATGCGGTTCCCAGAATACATCTACTTAATACCAAGTTTCAACGGTATAGTTCTTTTAGTTTCGGAAAAAAGTGGCTGTGACATACGGACGGACAGACAGACAGACATGACGAATCCAAAAAGGGTGCCTTTTTTCGCCATTTGACTACGGAACCATAAAAAGGCGTATTAACCACACACATTTACAGCTTTATCCATTACGGAGTATATGGATGCAAAGTTTAAAAGACCTCAAGATCGAGACCAAAATTTAACAACAAATAGATAAATGATACATTTATTAAAATATTTGATGTGATGGGCTATATTATGTTCCTGCCAAGGTTCTTGCCATAGACCTAGTGTTGATCTACTGTAAAGGAACTCAATATTATAGCCACTAGTTTCAAAAAATACTACCTATGCCGAATTTCCTTGACCGAACTCAGAGAAATTAGCCTGTAATACTATTTAACTATGCCGATATTACGTCGCGTTTTTCACTAAGATTAGCCGCGGAACTTCAGCAGTCTAATCATCACACTGCTGAAGTTGCGTGGCTGAATTAATAAAACATAAATAAAAACAAAATATTAAAAAATAAACGGCATAGGTAGTTGTTCGATTTGGTAGTCATCCATCAATGGGATAAGTCCAATATTGTATCTCTATCTTTTGTATTGCTTTTTCTTTTTTAAAATGATAAATAATATAACTCTCAGCTTTGTTGTTTGTATGAATAAGTACTACCTTGTTAGGTATAAACTTAATTTGTAAGTTGATTTTGTTATGAATTTGTCGAATAAAAATAGTTGCTTTAACTTATCTTTTTTAATTTTAGAAGGCCTATTTAAACTGAGTTGCAACAAACACAAAAAATTATAATAACCAGTTTAAAACTCTCGCTAAAGTCATTCGCTTCGCAGAGAAGGGCACATAAAATATACTCGTATTTATTTTCAATACTTACTGTGTTGAAATCACTTTGTCTCGATATTAGTCTCGTAACACAGTTGGTGGGGAGCGACGCGTGCGCAGCTGTCTCGCGGCGTTTAGTAGACTGTCGATGATATTGTTCCGAGCGGCGCTCGCGCCGGCCGGGCCTTGGTCCGAGAGACCGAGTTCGCTAAATTGTTCCGTGTCCACGGACAAGCTTGACGAATAACATGAAGTCATTAGCAGCTGTTTAACTTAGCGGTCGATCACACCGCTTTTACCACACATACACACTTCTTACGACGTTATCTCTAAGGAGTAGGTATACCTACAGGACCCAGGGTCGTAAGACCCAAAGGCCCTTTTAGCATGAGCATGAAGATGCCGTCACCATTAAGTTAACCGGGCATAATCTACTTTTGACACATTTTCCCGAAATTTAAGGCAGATTCCCGCAATTGGCTTTTACAATCTACCTAGGCAGGAAAAGAAGCAGCTGGCATATTAATACGTATACGAATGGTAGTGGCCATCTAAAAAAATATGTAAATGTTTTAAGATGCATAAAAACATCACATAGTCTTTAGGTCTTGTCAAAGACGTGAGGTGAGAGTGACTATGTGAATATGAGAGGGTAACCCTCAACTTTATGGTATTGTATATATAAACCAAAGATTTAGAATTTACACTTTTGACTCTTCGACTGCTGAAGAATACCTGTGTTTTATTGCAAAACACACACGGTCATTTACAATTATTTTCCAGTTTCCGACACTCAGCCTTTATAATGTACCTACATTATATACCATGAGTACATCTTGATACCAAGTATGAATAATTTAATATCGTGTGAACTCGAAGTCATTGTGTCAGCGAGAGCGTCCGACCAGACCGATGTCTTATTGTAATGTACGGTACGATATTTTTTCCTCAACCGGTTTTCTCGATCAACCAGAAAAACCCTTCCATGGTGGCCCGGGAGAAAAGAAATATATGTATCACATATATCCCATTGCCAATGAAAGTCGGTAATCTTTGGAGGAAGCATATGTCCATTCTAGAGCTGAAATGATGATTGATCACCATTTGGGCGATAAAGTTTTAATTCACTTGTTTAATATTTTTGGATAATGATGATGGTCAACAAAGGAAACACAGGCTCTGTTCACACTATTTATTCAGCAAGTATCTGCAGCCATTTCATTATATTAATGTATTTGCTATAACAGTAAATTGTCTTGTAATAAAATATCATTGACCAAATGAACATTAAATATATTTTCTTAAAGCTACGTACTCATGAAGTATATAGTACTGCGCTCTTCATATCATCTTATTTTCTTCATTTTTTCGTCGAACACGGTATTGATTTATACAATTAATAAGTGGGGCTTACTTACTATAAACATTAAGAATACATTAAAGTAGAAGTTTCAGACACTGCTTCCATTCGGCTAAAGAATAAGCACTCAAATATCAACCTTAAACCTGGCTAATGCAGACACAATGTACAGTGGAAATTGGGAAAAAATAACACAACGGCCAACCAAATTGGTCTTTATCATAATTTTGTAGCAATGCTGCTCAACACAGTAATGCGGAAACATAGCTACGAGTTGATGTCGTATTGCTTGAAGGCGCAGGCTTTGACTTTCACTTTGATTATATAATATTCACCATTATTTCTACCTACGAAATGAACAAACTCGAGAAAAACAAAAGCCTCGCGGCTGCCAGCGGCGTACGCTCAGACCAGTAGAGATATACAGATCTGTGGGCGTACGCGTAGAGCCGTACGCGTCCACAAGCGGCCGAGTCTTTCTCAAGCTATTCTATGCATCTCGTCGATAGAAATTTGAGAGACTATCGTTTGATAGTGAAGTATGAAATGACGGTAAATGTATTGGCGCATTTGTTCAATATAACTTTGAGAAGCGATTGTGTCTATGTTTTTGTATATGTTAGTAGTCACCTGAAACCATCGATAAACACTTTACAGCGACCACTTACCACTCGCTCCATCTTGTTACTGTAAAGTGTCTACTGTGCAAGTATTAAGACCCACATTTAATTGCTTATTGTTCCATCGTATGAGAGGCGTGTCGCCTTTACACTTTACACTAATGTGTGATTTGTACAGAGATACATATTCAAAAAAAGGAAACTTCGGCGAAGAAATATGTATAATACTTTAATCTTAAAACGTATTAGCACTTTAGGAAATACATAGTTTTACGATCATAACATAATAATATAAAATAAAAAATCTATAAATACACTTAGATATTAGTCCATTAAATCAGCGTCTTCATCCGACAATTCCTGGAAAAGAGAGCGGAGATTAGAAATTTTTCAAAACTAAAAACCGACTTTTACATCAAGCTATACAACCGATTTTGAACAAAAGAATCTATGGAACCAACGCGTAAGAATACACTTTTGAACAAAAAAAGCATTTTCTAAATTTGTTAGCGGTCTTCGAGTACTTATAAATACACATAAAAATATACATATACTTTCAGATTGATAAGCTCCTTCTTTATGGAAGTCGGTTTGAAAATGAGAAAACTGTTGTAAAGTCAGAACGTTTACACATACCACCACTACGGCCGGCGGCGCCGCGCGCGTTTGATTTTGTACGCATTTGTTCTGACACTGTCTCACCGCCGCGGTCGCGACGGCAGGATGTGTAAACGCTCTCAGACAGAACATGATTAAAGTCAACATTCTCTATTCAACTCTATAGCACAAATAATGTTGCATGATAAGATGAGACTATAGGCAATGATAGAACAGATCTATTGCAAACAAATGTTTTAATGCAAGCTGATCATAAAAATCACATGCTGAAGTCATAGAAATAGTTCTACGACTTCAACATGTGATTTTTATGATTTATAGAAATACTATACTGACTTTAAAAGTTTTTAATACCATTCCCCCTCTAAAATTTTTATTCTATTCACTGAAAACAGTGAAAGTAGACGAAGTGTACGAAAATCCAGCTATGTTCTGCTATCGTTACTTTAACCTTCTAATGATAATTTACTAAGTACGAGTATCTTGAAACGTAGAGTCAGTAAATTGTAATGCAATCGTTAAATGCAAGTCGTAAGTAACTAGCACAGATATCGTGTTTCATTACTGGTAAATTATAATGTCCTAAGAGCATTGAATGTTTGTTTCAAATGAGTAGGCATGCATGCAGGTAAGTATGCAGAATTCCCAGCGTCGCAGCAAAACAAACTTCGTTCCAATGATAATAATAAATTAAACAATTTCCCTTTTTCTTGCGATAGATCTTTCTTCTGTCGAAACCTATTCAAGGTACACCTTTCATAGGTATATCCAGGAATGGGTTTTGGCGAGAGCGGCAAATTACAACAACTTCTCCAAACTACGTATTGAAAAACTTTAAATGTATTTTCATAGCTAAATGTATGAAATAAACACAATATTTGAGACATTTCACTTTAGAATAACTGTCTTAACATCGAGTAAGTTACCATCTATTAACTATACTATTCACATCTATGACACACTTCAATTCCTACGCAAGCATTCTACACGTCTTTAAAGTGTACTGACACAATGTCGAATTCACAAAGTATTGCGTCGTCTAAATCTACAGTCTACGCAAAAGTCACTGTTTATGGTTCGTACCTGCTGCTAAAGACTTTAATGAGGCGTTTTCCAGTGAAAAAAAAATGAGGTTAAAAACATTGTCAAAAGATGGCGCTTAAGAGTTTGAAATCGTTACTTCAAAAATGAAAGAGGCCGTTTGGTTCAATACTTGTAGTAAATTTGTAATTAATTAAACAATCTTGTATTTTTCTATTATTTAAGTATAAAAAATACATATTTACAAACAATAATATATTTTTAGCTGAATTTAATAAAATAAAAATATTAAATATTCCAAAACGTAGTGATTATATTCTCTTTGATTCCAAAGACAAACTCTCACTATAAACATTCTATATGAATTAGACATTGACAGATCTATTTATGTGATTGCTGGCGGCATCTATGTCACGTGAAGGAACTAATTTTTTTTTAAAGAAAACGCCTCATTGTTGCACATATTGTGTATTTACATTGACATTTTAACAATCAAGCAAAGTCTTGCTCCCTTGTTTATAAAAAATACGAACGTTTGCTAAACCTATTTTAGTTATCATACGTTTTGTCTTGTGCATGCAATGTCAAATATGGAAAAGTTAAAGCGGGTCTCCTGCACCTGATTTTACGAAACATTACACAAAAACATGCAAACAAAGGGGCGTGGCTATACACAATTATCTATGGCATACACATGTTTCTGCTTTCCAAAACAGATGGAAAACATGCGCTGCACGGGGCGAGAGGGGAAGGGTTTCTTTTTTAATTATTTTACGGTTCTGGGTACGAGTCCTTTAGACTACAATTGGTAAAACGTAGAACACATCTTCTAGTTCTTCATCAGGTAGAAATGATGATAACAGTAATAAAAATTAAATATTATTAGGTACCTTAAGTGTCATTTTTGAAACGCGGAGTCAATTAATCGAATGGTTTTTCCATACAAAAAACCGTTCGTTTAGTGACTCCGCGTTTGAAAAGTAGCATCTTATGATGAGGTTAACCATAAAGTATATAAACACTAATGTTATAAAATGTTTCATTCAAAACAGAAATTATTCGCAGGAGACGGTTTCTGTATGAAAAATAATATTTTTGTTTCATGTTTTTTGTGAATGTTTCGAAAATTCTGTCGCAGGAGGCACACTTTTAAAAGGGACAAAACATATTTTAACTAAAACAAATAGATCAAACATTTGTATTTTATATGACTATTGTCAGGGGTCAGGTAGCAAAACATAACAAGCGCACATAGGCTGCGGTAGCCACTTGTCATCGCATGGAACGGACATTTCTTTGCCCATTAGAGCTCAGATACACCATGATCCAAAAAAACAGGCGCAGTATATTATTATACCATGAGATACATTAAGACTACAGAGTGCCAGCGACAGCTCGTGACCCCAGTCGATGACCGTCGCCGACTAGTGTTGCGAACTGTCGCTTGTGTGTTATGGTGATCCAAGACTGCTGTTCTTATACATTTATATTTTAAAATTAAATTTACTAAAAAATGACAGGAATTGTTAGACGTTTTGAGTGCTCCTACAAATTTTGTTTAGTAAAGTTTTCTAACTTTATCTAACATGAAAACATTTTTTAACATTATGATCTAATGTTTGCAAACATTTTTATCAACAGTATTCTGAGCACCATTAGTTCCGTAAGTTGTACAAAATAAACCTAGAGGATCTATGAGAAAGGCTAACAAAGCACGAAATTGACCTTCAGTCATTCAGTCTAATTTTTCGGCGACGTAACTTCGGCAGTGTTGTCAGTACACTTACTACGCGTCTTTCGGAATTAAGTCCGACTTTTACCTCAAGACGCGTCTACTTCGAAATATGTCCAGTTACCTTCTTTTTCACATTCCTTAGTACACAAGAAAAACAAAAAAAAAAACAAATTGTATTCATTTAAATATTTATGTACAATTTGAGCAACTATTCGATGCGTCCAAGATTGATTTTGCATGCGTCTTTGAATTATTGTGTTTCGAATGAAGCGGAATGAAGCAGCGTGAATCGATATCGGCCAATGAAATCTTATTTCACTCAATGCTCTACATTTTCTATTATTATTTTGTTTTGATAAACTTTAGATATTTCTAAAGGTTGACAACTCCGTTAATAGACCTGCAATAACGGCGCTACCGTATACTATTGTCACATTTTCTGTAGTGTGGCGCAGTCTAGTAACCAAGTTCATCATCATCATCATATCAGCCACAGGAAGTCCACTGCTGGACATAGGCCTCCCCCAAGGATTTCCAAAACGACCGATCGGAAGCGGCCTGCATCCAGCGCCTTCCTGCAACATTGCGTAGGGCGTCTGACCATCTAGCAGGTGGGTGTCCTACGCTGCGCTTGCCGGTACGGTACGTGGCCGCCATTCGAGAACCTTTCTGCCCCATCGGCCATCGGTTCTTCGCGCTACGTTACCCGCCTACTGCCACTTTAATGAGCTAATCCGCTTGGCTATGACCTTCGTTCTTCTACGGATCTCCTCATTTCTGATTCGATCACGTAGAGAAACACCGAGCATAGTCCTCTCCATAGCCCGTTAAGCGACCTTGAGCCTTCTTATGAGACCTATAGTAAGGGACCACGTTTTAGAGCCATAAGTCATCACTGGTAACACACATTGATTAAACACTTTCGTCTTGAGGCACTGAGGTATTCTAGACGATAAAACATTGCGCAATTTTCCGAACGCTGCCCAACCTAGTCGAATTCGTCGAAAGACCTCTTTCTCGAAGCTGGAACTTCCTGCCTGGATCAATTGACCCAGGTAGATATACTGGTCTACAACTTCTAGGGTGTAGCTCCCAACAGAAACAGGGGAAGGCGTAACGTGTCTATTTGACATGACCTTCGTCTTGTCAATATTCATTTTTAGGCCTACCTGTTGGGAAACTCGATTTAGGTCTTTAACCATCGTACTTAAATCCTCCATCGATTCTGCCATGACAACGATATCGTCGGCAAATCGAAGGTAAGTGATATACTCGCCATTAATGTTAATGCCCAGTCCTTCCCATTCCAGGAGCTTGAAGGCATCTTCAAGAGCGGCGGTAAACAGTTTTGGAGATATGACATCTCCCTGTCTTACGCCTCTTTGCAATGGAATATCCTTCGTACTATGCTCCTGTACTCGGACCGACATAGTGGCTTTGTTATATAAGCACTTCAACACCTCGATATACCTACAATCAATTCGGCACCGCTGGAGAGACTGAAGCACGGCCCACGTTTCGATCGAATCGAAGGCTTTTTCGTAGTCCACGAACCCCAAACACAACGGCCGATTATACTCCCTCGTCTCCTCTATAACCTGCCGCAATGTATGGATGTGGTCCATGGTACTATAGCCTTAGCGGAATCCGGCTTGTTCAGGAGGTTGGAAGGCATCAAATCTGTTAGCGAGACGGTTCGTGATAACCCTCGAAAACAACTTATAGATATGACTAAGAAGCGTGATGGGCCTATAGTTCTTCAAGAGAGTATTGTCACCCTTTTTGAAGAAAAGGACCACCACGCCCCCGTTCCATGCTTCTGGCGTTACGCCCTCGAGCAGAACGGAATTAAAGAGCCTCTGAAGGACTTTCAGTACCGGCGTTCCGCCCGCTTTCAGAAGCTCTGCTGTGATTCCGTATTCGCCCGGCGCCTTGTTGTTTTTTAGCTGTTTGAGGGCCATTCTAATCTCGTATAGACTGATGTCCGGGATATCCTCGGTATAGTGTCGGGTAACTTGGCTCTTGGGTCTTCAGCCATTTGTCCGCTGGGTTGTGAAACTGAGGTGTACAGCTGTCCATAAAACCTCTTGATCTCTGCCAGCACCCCATCCTTTGTCGAAACCATGTTACTGCCCTCCGTCTTCAGCTAAGTCAGTCTGCTTTGCCCAGTAGACACGATCCTTGCAAACACTTTGGAACCTTTGTTTCGTTCTATTGTCTCCTTAATACATTTAGTATTAAAGGAGCGAATGTCGTGTCGCAAGGACCTTTGTATTCGTCTATTGAGTCGCCGATACGACTCAGCTTTTTCGGAGGTTTGCAGCGTCATGGATCGTCGTTCTGCCATCAAGTTAAGGGTCTGAGCAGAGATTTTTTAAGGTTTCCTTTTAGGGCGGGATTTGAAAAACTTAGACCCCGCTGCTTGGACAGTTTCAACAAGCCCGTTGTTTAACTCGTCCACTGAAACGCAATCCTGGAGACCTTCGAAGCGATTGGAGAGTTCTATTTGAAAGCTCTCGGGGTTTTGGATTTGGCTCTGCGATGGTCGTAGCGCAGATTTTATTAACTTTGACCTTTCGAGTCGGAGACTGATATTCATGATGCCTCTCAAAATTCGGTGATCGCTGCCGGTTTTAATCCTGTTGATCACGGAGACATCATTGAATATCTGCCTCTTTGTCGTCAGGAATAAGTCTATCTCGTTCTTGACAGGGGGCTGGTCGTTTATACTAGGACCTATCCAGGTCCACTTCCTTTGTGGCGGCTTCTTGAAGAAAGAGTTCATCGCAAAGAGTCCCTCTTTCTCCAGAAAATTAGCCAGCCTATGTCCCCTGTCGTTACGCTCGCCATATCCAAATTGCCCCACCCTGATCTCTCCATCGCGTCTCTTGCCTAGTTTTGCGTTAAAATCCCCCATAATAACCATAAACTGGGTTTTGGAGGCATGTATGGCCCTACTAATGTCCCTCATACACGAACTCAACCTCTGCATCTGAGTGTTTTCCGGTTGGCATATACACCTGTATAACCTTCAGCGAGTATCTTTTCGATACTCTGAGTATCAGGTATATTACCCTGCTGGAAACACCATCGATGGTAACTAAGTTATTTACGAGGGACCTATGGACGAGAAACCCGACACCATGCTGAGACTTTATTTCGTCTCCTTCCCGGTAACCTACTCTAGGTTACCGGACTCCAGGGTTGTCGTGCCCTCGCCCTCTCTTTGGACTTCAGACAACCCTACAATATCCCAACGTAACCTACTCATTTCCTCTTCTACCTCAGCCAGTTTTTCGTCCAGCCTCAAAGTGCGGACGTTGTGCGTTACCAGGGCCAGTTTCCGCCGTGGGTGGTAGCACGATCTCATCCGGAGATTCTTAGCACCCCCTGCCCCGCCGTTACCATGACTGCGACTTGAGCCAGGAATAGCGGGGCTGCCGGGTACTGGATGCCTAGTCTTTTTTTGTACCTCCATTGGGGGGTTTTGCCATACTCGCCACACTTGGCAGGCGGGTTGGCGAGCGCATTATTGTGTCACTATCAAACTTCCGACGCTGCTGCCCGTCGGAAGCCTGTTTTGGTATTCGTGACGAATTCATCCCTTAGTCGCCTCTTACGACATCCACAGGAGGAAAAGGAGTGGTTCTATTCTAGGCCGGAACCACACGACACCCGGAACCACATGACACCCCGGAACCACACGACACCAATTTGTCAGTCATAGTAACCAAGTTGTCAGTCCCTAATTTGTTTATTTATTGTTTATCAACAAATAAAAAACACCTCTATTTATCATTTCTATCAAGTTGCACCAAAAATGAATCATTTTCCTATATTCTAGTCTTCTACAAAAGTTCGAAATATGCTACATTCACTTGCCTTTATAATTTAACCCCCCGTGGGCCATAAGTGACATTTACGCCCACTTTGTGCGCGAAATGTATGTCTTTCTAGCTAAGAAAGAGGTATGACCCTACTTTAATAAAATGTATATATGGACTAGAAGTCTTTTTCGTGAAAGTTGTTCGTATTAATGTACCGAACATGCCATGCCTGTATATCTTACGAAAAGACTGAATCTGGCTTTTTATTCCCACCTCACCCGGTCTTCGACATCCTTGGGTGATTACAGTGACATATGTTGCATCCTCAGCTGTACTGCTTCGGAGCCCGTGGTGCGTGTTCCCGCTTTCTCTTCTCCATATATAAAATACATGTCAATGGACACCCAAGGATGCCAAAATACCTTGCAAAGTTGAGAAGAAATAGCCGAAGCACTTTAAATTAGGCTAGTTTTACGACCGGCCAGCATGACGTAAACCTAAATAGGGTTGTACATTATTAGTTAGTAAGCAAGGCTCACCACACTCCCCGATTCGAGCTCCATGTCGTCGATTTCCCTCTCGATCTCGGCCATGATATCCATCGAGTCCTTGCGCTTGGCCTTCAGTTCGCGCGACGAGGCGAGCGCTCCGCCCCCGCCCGCCTCGGCCTCCGCCTTCTCCCGCTCGTCGCGTAACGAAATCATAGAGGACTCGTGCGATTTCGTTTTCGTGCTGTCTTCGTCTGCTTGTGAAGTGCTACAGTGATCAAACGGAGTAAGTATCAACATTTTTTATGCAACTAATTAGACAACATTCACGCTGTAAGTTTTTGGAAATACCTTAATAGAAAGATAACTTCAACTTCATGTAGGTATCAAATAAAATATACTAAATCTGTTATAAGGCTTAAACAACTTACTTTATATGGAACACATATTTAAAAAAACATCTGGCCTCGACTATCATCTGATCTGAGTATTTGGATGGCAAACATCTTTTGTAAAAACAAATTGTATTTTGCCGTCGCCACAGGGCTTGTTGATTTTTCATGACGTCATCCACGATAACTAAACACGTGTACACTGCATACCTGGCTCTGCTGTCCCACTTGGCGGCGTCAGCTGTGTACAGGCCCTGCTTGATGGCGTCGGCCATCTCCTCGGCGAGGTCCCGCTCGATGTTGCACGTCTTGGAGTCCACGGGCAAGCTCGTTAGCTGCAACATGTGCTTGAAACCGAATTCGCGCTGAAACCTCTCCAGCTCGAGGGATTCCTGAAACCATTCAAAATAATATTTATTAGATTATTATAGATTATATGATACACCGTACATTAGAAAGTAAGCACTAATGATGGTGAGCAATTGTTAGTGTGGCGTTAAACCTATAGGGTTATTCAACGATGATTGAAAAAATCAAAGTGGTTATCATTGTCTCGTCATTGACGACTTCGGTTGCGTAGTGGTTAACATACCACGCCTGAGTTTCTGGATTCGATCCCCAGCCAGAGCAAGTTATAAAATAACCATTTTCTTATTGCCGCGTCGCTCATCGACTGCCGCCGTAGTTTGTGTGTATGTGTGTGCGTCAACATGTTGTCATTAGCCACTCACTGCATACTCGGGGAAAAGGTTCTCGTACTGTTGCGGGTCGGCCAGCGACTGGCCCGACTTGGTGTTGGTGGCGCTCACCGACTGCCGCCATAGTTTCACTACCTCGCACATCTTCGATGGAATGTATGATCTGAAAAAATAACAGTTTCAGTAGGCGCCATGTGGTTTTCTATCACCTAGAACAATATTACTACCTTGTCTTTCTGTGAATACCGTAATGGTATTTTGCTTTGAACGTGAAACAGGACAATTTTGCTCACAGTGTACGAAGCTACTCATCTGTGGTGACGTATAGGCGTACCTGGCAAAGAAGGCGGCCTCTGGCAGCTTGTCCCGCTTAATGAGCAGCTGCAGGCACTCATCCAGCTCGTTGAGCATGAAGTACGACAGGAACGCGATGTTGTCGTCGCCCTGCTCAGCCGACATCCGCGCTACTTCTTGCAGCAACTGTTTGTCGCCTGAAAGCGTTTTTACGTTTTTACTATAGGTAAACAAGATTGTTATACAAATAACACATTAATGAATAGACCATGTATATCCCACCTAAACATAAATGTAAAAATGGAGGCTAAGTTTCATAACTAACAAAAGAATGCAGACCTAAATGACTGCCAAGTTCTATAGAAACTGAATTTTATTAAAAACTCAAATAAAACTTTAAACTCAAATTAGACCTTTACAGGCACTTTTACACGTCAATAAATTCAAAGGGAATTGCTAAGGAAAAGAATTTTTCTTATACATGGGTCAAGCATGCAAAGATTTTCTTGAGGAAAAACGACACGTCTCCAATAATTTGTATCAAATCCAAACAAGATTTAGAAAAAATACAATAATATTAATTTATCTCATGCTTACTATTCATCTTTTTATACTTATATATTTATGTGCCTATAATATAGTTTTGTGCAGTTTGCATAGCAAAGAGCGCGTCCGCGCGGCTGGTGTAATTCATTGTGCGACAAGCCATAGTGGCTATCGAGCAGGTATATACGAATACCTGCAACTGTTTACAACGATTAGAGCAGCAAGACAAAATAAACTCATCTTTATATTACGCGGTGTAAGATCCAAACTCATTTGCTTTCTATTGAATTTTTGGACTTTGTTAAATCGATTTGGGCAATATATTCACTTCCTTAGGCCTACTTCTCAAATGGTTTTATATGATGGTAAGATACTCGGTGTGATAGCACAGGGACCTTTTTGTATACAGTTCTTTATGGCTAAATCTTTAATAACTTTATTGAAAATACGGCAGCTTTATACAAGCTCGTGTCATCGTAGTTATATTGTCGGTAGTGTAGATGAGGCACGAATTTACACGTACGTATACCATCAAAATACTAGGGGGCTACGTACTAAAACTGGCGAATTTTATCGAAATGTTTGTGTCAATGAATATGACATAATATCTATCACTGAGTCGTGGCTAGTGGAAAGCATATCCAGCAGTACAGTGTTCGATGAGCGATATGTAGTATTTAGACGTGATCGAGACTATGCTCGCACCCAGCAGGACTACGGCGGCGGGGTGATGGTGGCCGCCAAGCGACACCTTAATGTTGTCTTTTGCTTTGGAAGAAGGTAAGTCGGCGCCACAGAAAATTAATGTTTGTGCACTTTATCTGATACATGAAAAGGGAGGAAATACTTATAAAAATCAATTGAATAATTTTTTTAACAACTTTATTAAATTAGTCTCATCGCACCTTATCGATAAGTTTATTATAATGGGAGATTTTAATTTTAGTAATGACATTCATTGGATACATATAGATCTATGATATAGACAATAATATTTATTTAAAACCTGATAATTACTCAAAAGAATACATACTGGATTTTTTGGTTACTGTAAACTTCTGTAATTTAAATCAGTACAACGGTCAAACTAATAGTATTAATAAAATATTGGATTTGGTTTTATGTAATCATGATCTCAAGTTCACTGACTGTTCCGATCCGCTAGTACGGGAGGATGCAAATCATAAAGCCTCATGCATTTCGGCTCAGTACACTGATACACATCTTCTGCGGAATAATACTGGCGTTAAAAATTCTTATTTTACAAAGCGGATTACTCAGCTATTGTTACTGAAATGAAAGACATAGACTGGAACAAACGACTACAAACCGAAACGATAGAGGAAGCTGTCCATAACTTTTATACTGTTTTATATTAAATTCGTGACAATTACGTTCCAGGTAAGTTAATTAAAACTAAATTTCATCCACCGTGGTTTAGCCCGGCACTTATAAAAGTATTAAAAGAGAAAAGCAAATTTCATAAGAAATACAAAAAATATGGGAATCTATCTGATTGTCAATCATTTTTTAATTCTTCGAGCCAGGGCAAAAAACTTGGAAAATGAGTGTTACGACAAATATATTAACAACATAGTCTTTCTTAACACATAATCCTAAATCTTTGTGGTCGTACGTAAAATCGAAGCGTGCAACAAAACAAATCAGCCTCTTCCATCAGTATCCCACAACCAAAGCGGAATATCCAGCATCTCTGTTTGTCCTGATAAACTGAAACGTATTTTAGAATCCTTGGACCTATCCAAAGCCGGAGGACCAGATATGATACCACCTATTTTTATTGTTAAATGAGCTAATGACCAGTGTTTAAAAAGGGTAATAGGTCAAACGTTGAAAATTATAGACCAATCTCGAAGTTATGTCTATTTGCTAAGGCCTTTGAGAGGATTGTCTATGATCAACTTTACGCTGCTGTAGGGCATTTAATTGATGAAAACCAACATGGATTTTTGCAAAAACGGTCCGTAAGTTCTAACCTTATTCTTGCTAATGAGTACATTTGGTTTAAAAAGGGTAATAGGTCAAACGTTGAAAATTATAGACCAATCTCGAAGTTATGTCTATTTGCTAAGGCCTTTGAGAGGATCGTCTATGATTAACTTTACGCTGCTGTAGGGCATTTAATTGATGAAAACCAACATGGATTTTTGCAAAAACGGTCCGTAAGTTCTAACCTTATTCTTGCTAATGAGTACATTTGGTTTAAAAAGGGTAATAGGTCAAACGTTGAAAATTATAGACCAATCTCGAAGTTATGTCTATTTGCTAAGGCCTTTGAGAGGATTGTCTATGATCAACTTTACGCTGCTGTAGGGCATTTAATTGATGAAAACCAACATGGATTTTTGCAAAAACGGTCCGTAAGTTCTAACCTTATTCTTGCTAATGAGTACATTACTGAAGCGATGGACGGTGGAGCCCAAGTAGATGTAATATACACCGACTATCAAAAGTGCTTTGATCGTATTGATCACGTCGTTTTACTACATAAACTTGATGCTGCAGGTGTCCTCGGCGATCTGTACCGTTGGTTTTCATCATATATTGATAACCGTTGTCAGGCTGAAGTTCTTGGTGGATATACATCCAGATGGGTCTATAATTCCATCGGGTGTGCCGCAAGGATCCATTTTAGGCCCCTTGCTCTTTATTATATTTATATTAGACACAGGGACGTGCATCACCGATTATTGCAGGATAGACTAATTGTGGGGCCTTTGCCCAGCAGTGGGACAAAAAAAAACTCTCTGACTGAACTGACCCTATTAGTGTGTTTACATCCCGAGAGCCACTTATAATACGCGTCATATTGTTTAATACTATTAAATGTTCTTTTTAGCTTACCGCTTGTTTGAATGAAATCCAAAATAGGCTGGCATCGGCCATTTATGATTATTGCTCTTTTGTCCTCAAAAGTTAGAACAAACACCTGGTGCACAACTTTTACATGAAAAACTTTCCATTGCATTAAAGCGTTGTTATAAAGCGGTAATAAAGTTTTCCTCCTAATTTCATTTGCGATAGCAAACAAAGTTCAGAGCAGATCGTAATCACTTCACTTGTAATTTGTAATGCGACAATGCAAATAATTATCATTGGACAAGAAAAAATATCAAATATATACGACTAACACAAAAGTTTACGTAATTTCATTTTATCCTCGAACATATTCCGCGTATTTAAATTGGTAGCGTAACACAAGCGAGAACCAATAACTTTCTACTTTTCATCACGGAGTGCTTCAAGGAACAAATAAAAAGGCTCGAAATCGATATCATTTCTTATTGGTCAAAAGTGAAAAGAGATAAAAAACGTTGATTATTGAGATAGAACTAGCTTAAAGATAAGGGCCATTTTTGAAACTCAGTATTTCACTAACCTAATGGTTTTTTCCATACAAAAATTAGCTTTGTATAACTGACGCGTTTTAAAAATGGCTGGCATAAGCTCTTGTCTTAGATATTGGTTGTGTGTGCGGATATTTCGCGTGTGTGTGCGTCGATGAAATACGTAGACGATCACACTACACATGCAAATTCGTATCCGTGCACTGTGAATGTGTGTAAATCGAGACACTATGGAGAATTGTCTTCTAGGTAGCTGCCTAGAGTCCTGCGTATATATATACGTATACCTACACTAAGTAAGCGAGTACGTAGCCAGCATATGGCGCGATGGACAGGAAAGCGCGCGTTTATTTGAAAATATTAGTCGATTATAATTTATTTTTAAATAAAAAAATGTGCATATATTAGGGAACCTCCGGGTAGACAAAGTCTTTGAGTCTCTATGGAAAGCACGTGCCTGAATTTAGACATCAAATCAGTGTTTTTAAATTCTAAAATTATATTATTTGCTGACGATATGACGATTTTAAAGTCAGTTCACACGACATCGGATTACTACAGCAGGCTCTTGATAGATTTGAAAATTACTGAATTATAAACAGACTTGATCTTAACGTTTCAAAGTGCTTTTGTATGACTTTTTCACGCAAGGTAACTAATGTTAACTTTCAATATAAAATACTAAATGAAAATGTGGAGAGGGTTTATCATATAAAAGACCTAGGAGTAATACATGATCATAAACTTATATTTCATAAACATATAGATAATATAGTCAGTAAAGCGTCAAAAATGGCTTCATTATGAGAATATCTACAGATTTCAAAACTATCAAATCCATAAAAATATTATATTGTGCGAACGTAAGAAGTCATTTAGAATTTTCGTCAGAAGTATGGAACCCCCAGTATCAAATATATATTAGGCGCATAGAAAATGTCCAAAAGAAGTTCTTACGCTTTGTAGATTATAAAGCAAAAATTAGATCTAGGGACTATGAAGAACGGTGTAAGAGGTATCTGCTACCATTACAGTTACGTCGAGAAATAAGTGATGCTTGTTACATTAGCTAACTTGCAAATGGATCAATATCTTGCCCTGAATTGTTAGGAAAGTTAAATTTTTGCACAAACTTACTCAGACTCCGTAATCGTCCTATCTTGAGTCTATCTTTGGTTAAATCGAATTATAGGCAGAATGCGTTTTTTATCCGTGGCTGTGACACATTTAATGAATACATCAGTAAGTACGACTTCGACCTCTTAACACCTCTGTACCTTCTATCAAACGTACTGTAGCGAATTCGTACTTCATATGTGACCAGTAATGCACAACATCATGTACACTGTTACATGATAGTTGATTAACTGCACATAACTGATATAGGTACTTACTTAGTTAACTTAGTTAATATAATGTTTTGCTCTGATATCTTTGACCGACTTCCAACAAGGAAGAGGTTATCAAGTCTACCGCATGTTTTTTCAGTTACAATTTTCAATTGTTAGTTATACTTGTGTTGTTTCTACTTAGATAGTAATGTGTAAAGATTTGTTATCGGCTAGTAGATATTTAAATTTATTGTAATATTTTTGTTGAGGCTGTCGATCTTCCGAATAAATGGAAAAAAAAAGTAAATTTTACATTACATGTATTGTATATTAAAATTTTATTTATTTTTAAAGAAAAGCTACCACAACGACCCCTTCTGAGAAAAGCTCCGAAAAAAACTAATTTTCACAGTATTGGTCGCCAAGTCGCCAGAAGGGCTTTGGGCCTGGCTAGGTTTATACCAGCAATTCTGATGCATATTTCAAAGAGATATATAAAGGTATGCTAAGTATGCTAAAAGTGGTATGCATAACCATAAATGAACCAGTAACTCACCAGTGCTGGCCGCAAATAGCAACAAGGCACTATAGTCTTGCGCGCTTTGGTAGCATATTTTGGTGAGTTCAGTGTCGGCCGCAGCCGCCGCCGCCGCCCCCAGCCGCGACCACCGCGCCGCCGAGGACCGCGACGGCGCCCCCTCGGCGACCGCCGCCTCTTCCGCCAGCTGCTTCGCGCGGTGCAACTCGCCCAGCGATAGGGCAAGCTCGAACTGGTGCTCTGGCTCTGTGGATACCGCTAACGCTTGTTGTTTGAAGCCCTGCGTGAAAATATATTCGAAGAATCAAAGGTTTATTCAAAAATTGCAGTCTGGGTCAACTTCATTTGGGTGGATAAAACCAAGCACTAAAGTTAGTCAGCGTGTTAAGAAGCCGGTAGATTTTTACGGAATCCGCTAGATTAGATACTTTTTCTGAACGTCAAAACAAACATTTTTAATGGCATTTATAATTAAATCACAACTGTGACTTAATACTTTTAGGAGTTAAAATCAGATTTCCTTCATTGAATCTAGGATCCCGTTGAAAATGGATGAACAATGAAAAGCGATACTGTTTTGTGAAGTTTTTTTATTAACAGCACCCAATAATTTATTTTAAAACTAGTCATCTACCCAATTGAAACATAACAATGAAAATGCTGCAAAACAAGTCCACAGCAACGTATTAGGTATAATTGGCAACACTTTTCCATATGAAATTTTATAGTGCTACACCTAAATACTAGTGTAGTTCTACCAAATGCCGTTTAGGAGTTTTGCATTAATTTCAATGTTGTCTTAATTTTCTTAAGTCCCTCTTTACCTACCTTTACAGTATAAGAGGCCTTTGGGTTTTATGGCTCTGCGCTTGACTACCCGTAAAAGGATACAGTATAGCCATTTTTAAAGGTAAAATGAATGTTTTATTTTCATACAAAAAACTGTTCGATTGAGGTCATGTTTCGTAATGTACCCACAGAAGCGACAGTAAATAAATAAAATAAAAGTATCTCGAGTTTTTGTAAAACAGATATTGTTACAAATTAACTTAAATATTAACATGTAATTTAGGGACATATTAAAGGTTCATTACACGGCAGCCCACCATCGAAGTCTCGAGTGGCAGGTAGCGTCGTGAGGGTTCTAGTGACATGGATGATTACTTCGAGAAGCTAAAAATAAATAGAGAGAGATAGCGTTACCTGTTTCTCGAGGAAGTGCGCCACTCGTGTGCGGTGGTCGTGCGGCACGGTCGGCAGCACGCGGTCCGCGGTCTCGAAGTCGCCGCGCATCACCGCCGTCTGGTACTCCAGCACCGACAGCAGCAGCGAGTACGACACGATGTTCAGCTCTTTGTCGTTTAGGTACAATCTGCAAAACACGCCCGTTTGTGATAAATATTTATAGGGCAAAATTAGTGTAGGTACCTGAAACAATGGCGCCAGTGAATGTCCCTGCCTGATATGGGCGAAGCCATGTAAAATGAATCCGCAATATGGCGAAATCCACTAACTTAATTTTAACCTTTACAACAACAGAAGTACATTTGTTTTGAATGCTTTTCCGTGCTTCGGAAGGCACATGAAGCCGTTGGTCCCGGCTATCATCTTTGTATGTCAGAAGTCAAGCTATGTCAAATGCCGTTAGGCAGTTTGAAAAATCTGATTTGACTATGGCACTTACAACCGAAACGAAAAACAAAATAATCACTCGTAAAACGACTTCTTTTTTTTTCAATTAAAAATTCGCGCTTCTACCTGAGTAATTCGCATATAGCCACTGAATTATATCATTATGAATTAAATTTCAACCGGCCTTGTACGCAAAATTTTTGACTATCCTCAAATTTTCCCGCTGTTTAGTTTTTAGGAGCTGCATTTCATAAACTTTAACCTCCTATTTAGCACCCATAGAGAATGACTTTTTAAAACAGTGATACAGTTACGTTAAACGTAATAAAAAAGGTTTATGCTAAGTCCCGTTTACATATACAGTACTTATCATTATTTACATTTCTAACATCTAACCCTTAGGAATTAACTTCCTAAAATCCAGTCTTAGTGCAAACTAACAAAATCCCATGCTTTTAGACCCAGCGGTTTCAATATGTGCGTTGATGTGCGATCACTAAGTCAATATATATGTCAGCCAGTCATTTCTTTTTGAATACCAATATATAGCATGTAAATAAGAACCTGTTTTCCTTAGCAACGTATCCCAGGATGTACATGGTGTGGTCCAGGTGCGATATGGTGACGATCTCGCCGCCCACGTAGTAGTTTATTCTGTTCAGGGAGTTTGTGTAGATGAAGCAGTCGCCCACCCAGAGCCCGGTCTTCACTGTCTCGTTCACTTCTCCTACCACCTGTTCCATGGTATTTTAAGTTAAATAAAGCAAAAAAGGAAGTGTTTCAATTTTGACACTAATGTCTATACCAGTCTTTCCCAAAGTGGGCGATAACGCCCCCTTGTGGGCGCTGCAGGTCTCAAGGGGGGCGGTAAGAGACACAGAAAGAAAATGTTTTTTTTTTTTGCTAGGAGCTTTATTTAGCTAGGAGGCCTCTTAAACAACGACTGCAAGAGCTCTCGACTCTCAACAACAACTTGTGAACATCAACTAATATGAATTAAAAGATTGCTCAAACGTTCTATATTTCTCTCCGCGTAGTTCATATATCTGTCCTATTTTATTGAATATAGAAAAAATGAAAATCATGTCAATCGGTCGCTCCGTTTCTTTTAGTTATATTTTTAATAAAAGATACTCTGTTTTAATACTATAAAGTTGCGTTTCAATAATCATTCTTATTGGCAGGTGGAGCCCGTAAGAGTTAACTTGAGACCTAAGCGCCGTTGTATGTTACCTACTGCGCTCAGGTTTCAAGTTGCGGGTTATAGTAAAAGTTTCGTTTAGAATTCTCCGTTAATATACATATATAGGTCACAATAATTAATTAATTTAATTTGAAGTTATAGTGGTTTTTAAATAGGTGAAAAAATGGGGGCGCTAAAAAAATATTTATTCTCAAAGTGGGCAGTAGACAAAATAAGTTTGGGAACCACTGGTCTATACGATAGACAGTTTTTGATACGGTATTTTCAAGTAAAGTAAAAAGTCCTTGCGGTCGTTCTAATGTTATTAAAAATCGGTTCAGCTGTTTAAAAGTTATTGGGGATGAACACTTTAAGTCGAGGGGTTTTTGACTTGCCTGGAAACTTGTATTAAACCTAACACAAGTCAACACGTGATTGGTCTATATTTGATTAGAAGTACGTTATAAGAGAGTGGTGTGGCTTAAAAAATGTAATGGCAAAAATAGAAAGATTCTGAAGAAATAGGGCTGGTAAGTTTAGAGCATTTATACACTTTATACTCATCAATAGAGATGTGCCGAGCGGCAAATACCCCGTTGCCGGCAATATTCCCAATCTTGCCACTGCCGGCAAATTTCCATTTTGCCGGGAACATTGGCAATATTGCCGATCCACTTAAATTGCTTTATTATATCAAAATTCTGATTATTTTTTAAATAAACTTGAAATTTATTAAGAAATAACCGCCTAGGTGTAAGTCAGACTCGCGCACGCAGGGTTCCTTACCATTATCTATAAAAAATCACATTTGTTGTATGGGAGCCCCCTTAAATATTTATTTTATTTTAATTTAATTATGTATTTTTATAGTGCATATACAACTAAATATTCTGTGAATATTTCAAGCTTCTAACTGTTGCCGTTATTAATATTGAGCTAAAAACGCTAAAAAAATCACGTTTTTTGTGTGGGAGCCCCCCTTAAATATTTATTTTATTCTGTTTTTAGTATTTGTTGTTATAGCGGCAAAAGAAATACATCACTTGTAAAAAGGTCAGCTGTCTAGCTATCACGGTTCATGAGATACAGCCTAGTTACAGACAGGCGCATGGAAAGACAGACCGACGGACAGCGGAGTCTTAGTATTAGGATCCCGGCAAAACGGGACCGGCAAATTCGGGCCTAATTGCGAAAAATTTGTCCTCTAGGGAAGTAAGGATCCCGGTTTTACCCTTTGGATATGGAACCCTAAAGAACTCGCCGCATCCGCAAATGCGGAACATTTGCATTTCTTTATGCATCTGCGTCCGCAAAAGCTTCGCATAGATTGATGCGGATGCGAATGCGGCTGCATATTTAGAGAATAAAAGCCCCTGGATTTCAATGAAAATCTACCTAATAAGTGGATAGTTTACTATTAGTTCGCCCGAATTGTGAACCCGCGAACCTCATATCTCAGTAACCTCTTGACAGATTCGGCTCATGGTTTATAACTTAGCAATTAATCGAGTTATAGTTCAACAAACATACATACATACTTACATACATAAATACAAACGCCGGATTGTTCAACTAGACTCGGAGAAGTTGGCTCGCTTCACTTGCTTGTTTAATTAAAACTGTAAACTCGCGAACCCCATATTTCGGCAACCCCTTGACTGATTTGGCTTATGTCCGAACTTAAAAATTATATTGACACGCGCCTACCAAATTTCCTGAAGATTATATGGAGAACGCCATATGGCTAGCTCGAGTGTAGGCCAACCGACAGCATTCATAGCAAATAAACCTACCAAATTTCCTGAAGATCCGATAAAATATGCTCAAGTTACTGTCAAATAAACATACATAAATACATACAAACGTTGGATTGCTTAAGTAGACTCTTCGCTAGCTTTAGAAGTAAAACACTTCTTTTTTGGTTGATCTCTAAAAATAGTGTAAAATATCTACAATAATACTGTGTATTTTATTTTTTTATCTTTAAAATTGACTGACATACGCCGCGTAGAACTAAGGCATGTTCAAAAAACGGCCCATTACTACGTGACGCTTCGATGACGTCATTAAACAACTTGCGTTTGTACCGGCTGGCCGGTTAGTGCTTATTTCTGCATTTGGACGAATATTTCACACACATTAGATATAAAATGGCTAATCTGCTCACAAGAAAATCATGCGTTATGATTAACTGCACTAGTACCACGGTAAAAACACCAGAAGAGCTGTTTTTTCAAGTTCCTCGAGATTCAAAAATGCGAAAAAAATGGTTTAACGCTGCGAAGAGAGCTGATCTTGTAGCGGCTGAAAGTTATGTACTATACTGTTGTGAAGACCAAAATAGAACGAGCGAGCGAAGTGAGTGAAGCGAGCGAAGCTGTTCTCCAAATCTATATAAATAATCTGGCGTTTGTACGAGTTATCGAACAAACATGCATGTATAAAATACATGTATGTTTATTTATTTGAAATTTAGCAGGTGTTGTCGAAAATAAAATTTAGTAGGCAAAAGTATTAAATAGAATATTTTAGTTTGAACATGAACTAAATCAGTCAAGGGGTTGCCAAGATATGGGATATGCTAGTTCACAGGTCAAACTACTAGAATGATATACCTACATCGGGGCAAACTACTAGAATGATATATATCTTCAAAAATATTAAAACTAGTATTTCGCCCTGAACTGTGAACTCTCTAATTTCATGTTCGTAATTCTATTAGCCAAGTCTACACGCCTAACAATTTTTTTAAATTTCCGATCAAAGAAACTTAAGTCACCGTTATTTATGTAGGTACTAATTGAAGTATGTAAAAAACTTCGTATTCGCATCCGCATTCGCGAATGTGAACCTTTAAAAGTCAGCATCCGCGGATGTCGAAGTTGTTGTATCCGCAACAACCCTGGTCTGTATTTGGATGGGTCACCACAAGTGGCATATAATTTTTTGAGCCCCTCCGTGCTTCGGAAGGCACGTTAAGCCGTTGGTCCGACTGCCAACATTGTACGGCAGTCACAACACAACATAAAGCAAAGGTACATGTAATCAAGTTCATACTAAGTATATGAACTTGTCTGCAAATATAAGTTTGCAAGTTTTTTATGTAACGGAACCCTCAATGGGCGACCGACTCACACTTGGCCGGTTTGTTTTTCAGATTACCTACTTAAAATAGTAATTATTTCTCGCCTAAGACAAGTTATATTGACAAATCTGTATGTACCGGCAATTTACAGGGAATTTTGCCGGCAATATTGCCAGTAATTTGCCGGGAACATTGGCAGTTTATATGTAGGATTAATTTTTTTTAAGATGTCTCATATAATTCGCTTAGATACATTTATTTAATGAGTTTTTTTAATCAATATATCTAATATTCTCAATATTTAGGCAATATTCCCCAAAATTGCCACTTCGGGCAATCTTGCCGGCAGCGGCACATCTCTACTCATCAACTTCTCAGTCTGACCCTTATAAAATATCTGCCCTCCTAAATGAGTCATATAGTGAGTATGCTAAAAATTTCAAACTTTTTGATGCAAAACAGTTCTCCTTAAATCAGCAGTTGAATACTATACAACAGACTTTCAAATGCAACCCAATCACCGGGAAAACGGCACTCAATCTCTGAGTGGCATGTCAAGGTAACAAATTGACAACAATAGGACAGATCAGAAGCGACGTGCGAACTACCATGTTCGCTAAATGCTGATTAGATTATATCTCAAAGCAGTTGTTGGCACCGCTACACATATTAATGGTACCAAAGCGACCGAACTTTGGTCAGTAACAGTAAATAGCAGTATGTAATGGAGTATGAAGGAAATTTTCTAGAAAAATATCGTTATTTTTTACACGCTTTTATTGTAAGGGCTAAGACTTATCAAGACAAAAGCCTAAACTCGATGGGGGTATTGCGTTGTTTTATTGCAGGGTTCCTGTGACCACCTACCTTCCTACTCCATCATTAAATCAGTTTCTTGTTATAATATTGCCTTGTCATCTGATTTACTTGTATTCTTTGCATTACTTGTAAGTATAAAAAATTTCATCTGAATCGAAAACGAAGGAGAAGTTCAAATTTAACTTGCAAGATTTGATTTGAGACGACAGACAAGCAACGGGGCAAGCAATACTAAATAAAAGCTTCTGTAATGAAACCTAGCTAGATCGATTATTCTGTAATGAAACCTAGCTAGATCGATTTTCTTCTGTAATGAAACCTAGCTAGATCGATTTTCTTCTGTAATGAAACCTAGCTAGATCGATTTTTCACCACCTAATTCCCCGGGCCAACCAATATTTATCGAAATCATTGGAGCCGTGAGATCCTAATTATTCATACACAAGAATTGCTCGTTTAAATAAAAAGGAGGTAAAGAGATTAATACATACAATACGCTGGTACAATAGTGGTTTCTTTAAATCTTCCTGTCATACAGCGTTGCGTCTTGTCACGTCGTAGTTAAAATTAACAGGAAAGATAACGGTTTCCTATAAATAAGTCCGCTTATCAGTACTTATTATCAAAGTGTTAAAGCGGTTTAATAACTCTGACACTAGTGTTAGTCGCTAACACACACGATAAGAAGAAGAAGATCAAAGTGTACACTCTTTTGAATAACCAACTTTAACTTTTATTGCTACTTTAGCAATGCTTATAATCGAATGAACAGTTTTAGGGTTCGATTCATGACAAAAATACTAGGAAATTAATAGTTGAAAAAGCGAGTTTTTAATAGCATGTTCTCTATTCATCGCTTAAAAGAATTATACCAAAAAAAAATTCGGACGTCTAGCAATGAGATGGGTTGAAGTTATCGTGAAAGGCGCGGGTCGCACCTGATTTAGAGCAGCACAAGACCAAAATTGGTGGCGTCGGGGAAGGGAGGCCTATGCTCAGCAGTGGGCGGAAAAAGGGCTGAGATGATGATGATGATAACAACATAAAACTGAGGAGTTCAACAAGGCCAGCTGTCAGCGGGCGTTAAAGTTTTCCAAAACTAAAGACAGACATCACCCCGAACTCCACAACCGATTTTGATTAAATTTCAATCTCTCAAGTATACCGTTGAAAAATAAAGAATTTTCCAAATCGGTCCAAGTGTCTTCGAATCTTTGAATTGATAAACTCCTCCTTTTTTGGAAGTCAGTTAAAAACGCATGTCTGGCAAGTCTAGATGTGGAATACTTGGATTGATGACTACAAGTGGAATGTTTATGATTGTGACCAGTGACGTACCTCGAAGGCATCCTCGATGCCGTCTTCTGTGATGTTGCTGTTGGTCTCCCTGGAGCGGGTCACCACGGCGGCGTTGTACTTCAGCACGTAGTAGGCGTCATCCGTCGCGAGACAGACCAGGTTCCCGCTCTCCGACCAGTACACGTGCCGCGGCTGGATCTCGATGCTGGAAGGAATTAAATTAGTTAATTAAAATGTATTTGACTCTTAAATGTACACAAATGTTGGCCCCACGCTAGGCAACATGCCTATCCCGTGGTGGCCAGTTCATAATACCTGTTAGCGTTAAAAACGGGCCGACGGGCAATGGTACAGTCAGAAGA
This sequence comes from Acrobasis consociella, assembly GCA_963555685.1. Taxonomy (NCBI): domain Eukaryota; kingdom Metazoa; phylum Arthropoda; class Insecta; order Lepidoptera; family Pyralidae; genus Acrobasis; species Acrobasis consociella. The sequence continues at coordinate 25,851,534 of OY743104.1, forward strand.
AGATATTTGATGGGTTACACGGGACATATAATAAATCAATAGACATGATGATTGATTTCTTTTATTTTATCAATGAGACGAATACGCTATTTTCCAACAAGTCAAATCAGATACTTTTTTCTAAACGTTAAAAAAACAGTTTGTATGGAATTTTGTATGCAATACAGGCAGATGACGTCATAGTTTTTTTAAGTCAAATAACGCACTTATTATCCGTTTTTCTGCAATAATAAATTTAAAATCACGTTAAAATGGATATTTTCAAAGACAAGTGACATGATTTTGCGACGTTTTATTTTGTTAATAGTACAAAATAATTTATTTTTAGCTTAGGAAAATACCCAATTATAAAAAGAAGTACATCACGTCTTTTTTATGGTTTCGTACCTCAAAAGGACAAACACAGAGCCTATGTGATTTTTTAGGACAGGCAGACTGGGACAAGTTCGAAGGCAGAACTGGCAAAATTCAAAAAAAATTAAATATATCTTTATTATCATAGGATATTTATAATATCTCTTAATAATCGTCATTGTTTTGTTGTACAATTGTTGACGTCAAAAGTTTACTTACAACTAAGTTTACTACCGCTTCCAAAGCGCTAGTGCAGAAGCGGTAACAAACTGCACTGCAGCATTTTCTCCAAAGACGTCAACTCACAATTGAATTAATATTTAAAGTTAATGTGGACTGAGAATACATTGTTTGTTATGTCATATCATAATTTTAATCGAATTTTTAAATGTCAAAATTTTAAAATAATGTCAAGTTGTATAGTCCGTTTTTTAAAGAGAATTCTTATAAGGAGAGGTATACTTTTCTGAGTTCAGCAATGCCACTTCGTACGAATATTATACACGTCTACCTAAGCCCAAAACGCCCGGGAGCCAGATTGAACTCCGCGTCATGAGGAGGGGAGGGGGGCCCAAAGTACAGAGCTCCCGGCGCTCAGAAAAAAAATTCTGGCGGAATTGTTTGGACATTTGAATTAAGTTTGGTGTCGTTTTCAGGTAACCAGATGATGCCCAGTTCATTCCTCATACCAGTTCTTTTAGGGTTCCGTAGCAAAATATGACGCAATACTTAAAATACTAAACCTTTTGTAGTAACGTAATGTAAACAAACCCTTATATTTTTATATTTTTGTATGAAACTTGGTTTATAAAAAATACTATCCGAGAGCCCGTTTAATGCAAATTATAAAAATATAAACAATAAATATACTTTTATCTATTTCCAATGTAAAATAAAATAATTATTGCATATACCTAATAGAGCCGCATAGAACGGTTTATCTTCGAACTACTATATGAAACTTTTCATTTGTCCTTTCTGGCTATCACGACTGGTGGCGTTGGATTCCTTGTAACGCTCAAAACCCGAAACTCTCGGTTATAGAGTGCTTAAGGGGCGGAGGGGGGAGGGGGTGGCAATCAAAGATGGCGGAAGAGCAGTTTGGTTTTCACGCCATAATTCCATAAGTACTGGACTGATTTCAAAAATTTAAATGATTTCTCAAAGGCAATAATATGCTCCATGTTTTGTCTATATACATCTTAGATGTATTTATTACAGTTGATGAGTTTTGTTAAATGAAATGTTGAAGCTACAGAATTTTTATTTACATCTAGAAGTGCCCGCGGGCTTTGATCCACATGGGAATTTCAGGATAACACTATCCTATATCCTTTCCCGGGTCTGAAACGATATCCATGCCAAATTTCATTTAAATCGGTCCAGTCATACACGCTTGATGGAGTGACCAAGGGAAATAGGGATTTATTTATACATATATAGATTTCCTCCACAATAACAACAAGTTAGCGTTTGGAGCGATTACATTTGGTACTGCAAGATTTCAAGCATCTACATCTAATCAATTCTAAGCATGCTTGAGCAGCCATAGGACTTTGGGTCCACAGTGGCACCCAAACTTCTCCTTTTCCCTGCCAACCCCATTTAGATGGGCAAGGAATATTCAGATTTTTCATAAGCACTGCCCCGAAACCTAAACAGCTTGTAAAACTGCCCTTAAGGTATGTTGTTTGAGAGCAGCCTCTGTAGGAGGCAATTTTTCGGTTTGCCTGTCCTTCTTATCCAACAGCTCCCCGAGTAACAGCTAAGATACTAGATGGTTCGGCTTTAGTTCATATGTTGAGCCCATAACCGTCAAAAATATTTGGGGATTATGCTACCAATGCATTTTCATCCTTTCTGATTAAAGAACTATCTAATGTCAAAAGACTGGACGTGATTGGTGACTGGAGTTTGAAGAATGGCAGCTCGAGAAAAACGCGGTTCTGGCAAACGCTTACAACCACGCAATCAATAGTTAGCGAACATACAAGGATTCCAAAAGGCTAACTTTCTTCGTGAAGGATCAAACAAAGAAGAGCTATACCATATTTTGTCGTCACATTGTGACTCAAACATGGGTAAACAAGCACTTACGAATGGGTAAAGAATTCATCATAACTGTAGATAATGATTTATTTTTCTAATAAAAAATCAGAATATTCCTTACCCATATGAATAGGGTTGGCAAGAAGAAGGAAAAGTTTGGGTGCCACTGTGGACCCAAAGTCCTATGGCTGCTCAAGCATGCTTAGAATTGATTAGATATAGATGCTTGAAATCTTGCAGTACCAAATGTAATCGCTCCAAACGCTAGCACGTTTTTATTGTAGAGGAAATCTATATATGTATAAATAAATCCCTATTTCCCTTGGTCACGCCATCACGCGTGTACGGCTGAACCGATTTAAATGAAATTTGGCATGGATATCGTTTAAGACCATGGAAAGGACATAGGATAGTGGTATCCTGAAATTCCCATGTGGATCAAAGCCCACGGGCACTTCTAGTTGTAAATCAAATTCTGTAGCTTCAACATTTCGTTTAACATAACTCATCAACTGTAATAAATACATCTAAGATGTGTATAGACAAAACATGGAGCATATGATTACCTTTAAGAAATCATTTAAATTTTGGAAATCAGTCCAGTACTTATGGAATTATGGCGTGAAAACCAAACTGCTCTTCCGCCATCTTTGATTGCCTCCCCCTCCCCCCTCCGCCCCTTAAGCACTCTATAACCGAGAGTTTCGGGTTTTGAGCGTTACAAGGAATCCAACGCTACCAGTCGTGATAGCCAGAAAGGACAAATGAAAAGTTTCATATAGTAGTTCGAAGATAAACCGTTCTATGCGGCTCTATTAGGTATAAGCAATAATTATTTTATTTTACATTGAAAATAAATAAAAGTATATTTATTGTTTATATTTTTATAATTTGCATTAAACGGGCTCTCGGATAGTATTTTTTATAAACCACGTTTCATACGAAAATATAAAAATATAAGGGTTTGTTTACATTACGTTACTACAAAAAGTTTAGTATTTTAAGTATTGCGTCGCATTTTGCTAAGGAACCCTAAAAGAACTGGTATGAGGAATGAACTAGGCATCATCTGGTTACCTGAAAACGACACCAAACTTAATTCAAAAGTCCAAAAAAATCTGCCAGAATTTTTTTTCTGAGCGCCGGGAGCTCTGTTCTTTGGGCCCCCCTCCCCTCCTCCTGACGCGGAGATCAATCTGGCTCCCGGGCGTTTTGGGCTTGGGTAGACGTGTATAACATTCGTACCAAGTGGCATTGCTGAACTAAAAATTGGCGTACTTTTTCCCCTTAAAAAACGGACTAGTAGATTCAGTTTGTACAAAATGTACCAAATTATGTCATTTGCGAGTACACATTACAAACTTTAAGAGGGACCCGCGCCAAGCTCAAGCCAGACTTTTTTGTCCTTAAGGTAGTCATCGGTACTATAATAAGCCTTCTCACAAAGTACTTTCTTTACATACGTTTTGAATTTATTATCCGGCAGATAGTGAAATAGGCATACCAATTGAACAGAAAACCAAGCTTGGTTTATATACTTTTAAAAATAAAAACGCTTTTAAATTTGAACCCTTTCATCACCATTTTCAGGATTTCCAAAATGACCTCCTGAACTCTACTGAATCTAGCTTTTCTTGCCACTTTCTCACACAATAATCTAGCTTTCTGCCTCAATAATCGTTGTTTAGTCTTGCTATGTAGCTTGCCCACGGCCACATATTTTTTTATATTAAAAAATATGCTTGTATGCTAATGTAGGGTAAGGGCGTCCTTAAAAGAAGTCAAATGACGCAAAATAAAATAGCTTTTGCAGATTATCAGATAAACATAACTAATGTTATTATTCGCTGTAGCAAAACAAATCGTAATATCAAGGTACTGGTCAGTCATAACAGATTCAGTGACCGATATACAAATTATTAACATTCGAATGAAATACAAGTTGATTTTGCACACGTAACATTCTATACATTTTTCAGTTACTCTATGTACGCATTTCTATCTTTTGACGCCTGTGGATGTCATAAAAGTTCTAAATACCTCAGAATATAATGGTCGATCTTTAGTAACACAGGACAAAGAAAGTGTTCAATATTTACCGTCTGATTAGTTCTAAATGCTCCCAGTCGTAGAACGAGAACGCCACCCCACTGATGGACTTCACTCCCAGCATGAAACCACCGAAAATTCCTGTCAAAACAATAATGGATACACTTATAAATAGTGTATTTTAAATAATTAAAATATTGACAAAAAATGTAGGCATAACAATTAAACTAACAAGAGATCGATAAAAATAAATGTGATTATTTTACAACTTATACATAATAATTTTAGTATAACATAACAAGTAAAAATCTAAGTTGCACAATGCTCTAGCAGGGTACATGTTATAATTAATATTTTAAGAAGTGACTATATAGTAAAACTTACGTATGTATAAGTGTAAATGAGCTCCTCCATGCTTGCGAAGAAACCTTAAGCCGATAGTCCCAGCTGTCATCATTTAGGCAGCTTGAAAAATCTGACACCAGTGTTGACCACTTACACACAGGGAAACCAAGCCAAACCACGAACCTTCAGCACCATATTCCGGCTTGAAACTCTTTCTTTCCTTGAAGTTTTTGAACACTTTCACTGTGCTCGAGTTCTCCAGGGTCGCGTACTCGGAACTGTCAAACGCCCATACAAACTCTTGCGCAGTGCCGAACGCCTAAAAGCAAAAAGTTAGGTTAGAAGTGACATTAGTACTTTAACGCTTATCAGGGAGAAAAGAAAAAATAGAAATGTACCAGCTGCTTTCCGTATCTAACGATCAGCGAGGATCTGAATCATATCAATAAGCGATGCGAGTATCAACCCATCAATATTTTGTTTTCCTTTTACCATCGTTACGCCCAAATGTGCAGAAGTTTTGCAGTCCTGGTCTTATTTGCCCCTCTTTAGGGACGTGTTAGTGCAGTCACAGACTGAATACTAAGTTCAGAACGGAAACTCCCAGCTTCCCGCAATATGGCGTCCCCGCAACTCTCTTCCGTTCTCGAGCCCGTTTGATAGCTTTGAACATTGAAACTCACACATTGACACGTGCACGGATATATAGTTTCGTTTGTAGTAGTAGTATTAGTTTCGTTTGTAGTAGTAGTATATCGCCACACTTATGGTGCAGTGCATTAAAAGTTAAACATACCTTATTCCTAAGCGCCATCGCTGTATAGATGATGTACTCGCCGTCGCCGCAGACCACCACAAAGCGGCCGTTGGGGTTGTGTGCGATTGTCTGCGGGTAGATCTCGCAGGACCCCATGTCTTTCGCCACCACCGGCACTCGCTCGCCATCTTTTATCTCTGTACCTGTGGACAAATATTAAAAAGATAAGGACAACTTGCACAGATTGAGCAAGAATCAAGAATCAAAACTTAAGAATCAAGAATCATTTATTTGCATTATGCAATATATTATCTATTGCTTCAATAAAATGGTATGCAACAGGCAAGAAACTTGCACTGTCTTAACCTTTACTGTCTTGGTAACTTACCCTCCGGCAACGCCTTGAGGTTGATCTGCTGCATCTCCGAGTGCTTCGCCCAGATGATCTTGCCGCCATTCACGTCCATAGATATAGCGGGCTCTTCTCTGCCCACCTTTATCATTATCGTGCCCTCGTCGTAGCTAAATAACAAAATAACAGATATGTAATCTATTATAACATCACACACATACAAATCAGTATTTTGTAGACATTATCTTAGTAAACATTTAATAATTTCCGGTGTTCTATAATTACTGCCACTCACACTAGGAGGGGAGCCGCTTGTAGCGCACTTTACTGTCAGACCATATTTAGCTTTTTGTTTTATTTTATTTTTTTCTACAAAATACACAGAATACTAATAAACAAGCGCGCGGCGTCGCAGCGGCGTAATGTGTGAACGCTTTTATAGCAACATTGACATTTCATATTGACATCTTTTCATTTTTACATTGCCTTTCTGTGTGTACAAAGTGGAGTGTTTCCTAACCCTATAGCAACATTGTTTGACTTCCCTGCTGACGGGATCAAAAGGCAGTGGTGGCGTCAGCAAGAAGGGCAGTCCAGAGCGGAGCACTCACCCTATAGCGACATTGTTAGAGCCATGCTGCGAGGAGATGGTCCACACTCTCTCGAAGCCGTAGTTCAGGGAAGACTCGAGCCTGTAGGTGCCGGCGTGCCATATCCTGATGGTGCCGTCCTCGGAACCGGTCAGCAGGATCGGCAGCTCGGGGTGGAACGACACGGCTGACACGTTCTGGTTGTGACCTTGAAGATAAAACAGTTGTAGTGTAGTCATGATGCAAATTATTCAAGATTGGTAAGTAAAACCAAAAGTTGGAGTGGTGGATGCCAAGCGGTTTAGGCACTGGCTCTGCGTCTACGACGCGCGAGTTCGATCCTCACAAGCGCAATTTCGCGACGTGAAACGTCCCTAAAATTACTTAAGATTGCCGGGATTTTTGAAAAGGCGAAAGTTTGGAGGAATACCCGTGCGAAACCGGGAAAGATTTGATATTTCTAATTTCAATATACCTTCGAGAGTCTGCACGCAGGTCTTGTTCTGGTAGTCCCATATCTTGACGAGGCGGTCGTCGGCGCCGCTGATGAGGTACGGCTTGTCGCCGCCGTGGTAGTAGTCCACGCAGTTGACGCCCTTCTCGTGGCCCTCTAGCGTGAAGTTTGAGATGGACGAGCCCAGTTGCCACACCTGGATGCACATTAACGGTTGTTGTATCCACTAGGCAACATTTGGCGACATGTTGCACAACTTGTTAAACATGTTCAGAATAAGCGCAGGTCTTTTGTTTAGCAACATTGCAGTCAGTCGTCGACAACATGTTGCCAGAGGAAGTGTTGATTTCAGCGGCGATTCATATAATGTTATTGAAAAATGCATAAAGAAAATATGTTCATAGAGCAAGAGCCCAGGGCCGCCAGACGTTACTTATTTTCAAAGTAACAGAATGTATCGTACAGAATAGTGTTAGTGTATACTCTGAAGGTATACATACCTGCTAGCTTGGACCGGCGGCCAATTTACCGGTATCAGGTACTAAAGGTAAATAAAAAAATCTCTCACTTTTTTTAAAGTCTGAGTGATAATTTTTGTATATATTTTACACAATTTTATTAGAAATTTCAAATCAATGTTGCCAGACAGTTTTCGTCGGCGATAATTTCCGCCCGACGCTTTAAAGTTTGCGAAAAAATAACGTAAGTTTACTTAAAGTCTGAGTCTTGATTTTTAAATATGATATTTCGGAAACTATTTCAGCACAATTCGCAAACAGCCAGACAAATTGTAGCGACCAAATATCCCCCAGACATATCTAAAATCTCGCCTTGAGTATGAGAGTGAGATCATTATTCGTACCATAGATTTAGGATATATATGATATGTATAAGATGGATATAGAGTATTGTAAAATGTGACCAGAAACGAAATTAATTATCACTCAGACTTTAAAAAAAGTGAGAGATTTTTTTATTTACCTTTAGTACCTGATACCGGTAAATTGGCCGCCGGTCCAAGCTAGCAGGTATGTATACCTTCAGAGTATACACTAACACTATTCTGTACGATACATTCTGTTACTTTGAAAATAAGTAACGTCTGGCGGCCCTGGGCTCTTGGACCATCAGTGATCTAAGTAAAACGAATGTTCGTGACAATTTGCTGAGTGCTCTGATGCATGTTTCACTGTTGATGTGGGGTGTAAGTTTACATGAAATGCAAATAAATTGATTTGATTTGATTTTTAAAGCATTATAGGTAAAGTAGCAAAAAAGTGAAATGAAGAATGAATATCAACAGTATAAATCAATACAACACATACATTACAATTTTTTTTTAATGATTAATATAGAATAGGTTTATGTTATGTAAATTAATTACACACGTATCTCGCCTTACTACATTGATGTATAATTTGTATGACATACTTTGATGCTCTCACAGTTGGATGCACGTAATAATAATATTATATAAAAATATTATCAAAAGATATGGTACTATACAATACAAGTACTTCTCGAATGCTGACAGGCCTTGTTGCGGTCCGAGTTCTAGCTTTGGATAGAGAGGGTCTCACCTTGACAGTGGTGTCGAGACTGGCGCTGGCGAAGGTGTTGTTGTCTTTCGGGTTGATAACGATCTGCATAACGTAGTGCGTGTGGCCCTCGAAGACTTGTTGGCAGGCCCAGCTGCGGTCCCAGTTCCATAGTTTTATCAGCAGGTCATCTGGACAGAGATTGCCGGTCATAGTTTTTAGTTCTTCAAGCTTCATACTTCACTAAATTGGATCTACCTTATGGGACTCATAATAGTCTAGAAGAATTTTTGAATTTTGCGACTTTGAACAGCATGGAATGTAACAATTTGAAACCGGAGTTTTTTAGACTAATTCGACCCTGCTGAGTTCGATTTTGCCCGGTGTCAGACCAATTTCCCCCCCCCCCTTCCCCCCCTTTTCATTGAAAATATGTCCCTCGCCACGGTTTTCTCCGTTTTGAACAAAAACTGTTAGATTTAGAAAAAAACTGTCAACGACAAAATTAATCTACATTAAATTACCTACCACACGGTATAAATTTTATTTTTATGGGTCTTATAGTTTTTGAGTTACGTCTACCCAAATTTCAAAGTTTTTAAGTTTTTCCAATTTTAACTATATTTTCGCTATTTTATAGGAAATCCGCTGAATTTGGAACAAAGTGATGTATGCACTAATCAATCTTGATGTATTAACAAATAATATAAGACTCTCTTAAAGGTTTGGTAAAGCTATATAAGATGGAGTCCATAAATACAACCGACCAAGCCAGGCACATTCTATTTAGGTTACGAGAATGGTCTTGAGCTTATCCCCTTCTTGCTGTCAGCTGTAATTCGTTGAAGAAAGCAGTTTAACTTCTCCAACATGTGCGTTTCTCCAAATAAACTTAGGTAATGCGTTCGACGGATATACAAGTGAGCTGCTTCAGGAGATGTGGTTTTAGAAAATAGAACGTGCCTGGCTTGGTCGGTTGTATTTATGGACTCCATCTTATATAGCTTTACCAAACCTTTAAGAGAGTTAAATTGCTGTCTCCAACGGATAACGGCTGACACCAAGAAGGGTTTAAGCTCAAGCCCATTCTGGTAACCTTTGAGGCTGTTCCCAAGCCCAGTAATGACCTCCATACATGCGGCTGTAAGGTAGGGTGTAAAACGGCAGCTTGCATTTGCCGCAGAGACGTGAAGCAACCTTACACATCTAGCTGTTTTTGTTGGGGAGTATGCCATAATAATGTTACAACAAATGTGTACTATTGAGTCAGAAATTATATTATCATCAAACGATAAACACAATCTATGATGATTAAAATATACTATTGTCTAAATTGAGGCCTCTTTTCTTAACAGATCCCTATACCTGCACCAATACCTAAATTTATATTTCCTTGAGACCATATTTACTGTAAAACTTTCTCAAACTAATTTAGTAAACTAGCACGTGCGTTACTTAGTACATATATATCGTTGATTAGCACCATGAAAAAGATTTGCTACGAAATATAAAGTAGGTACTTTTTAGAGGGTTAATTGTTGTTCAATGTTCGCAAGTTCGGTGCTGTAAGTTGTCAAAAGTACACAAAAGCTTGTACGACTGTTAATGGGGTCTTGTATCATAGGTTAATACATCAAGATTGATTAGTGCATACATCACTTTGTTCCAAATTCAGCGGTTTTCCTATAAAATAGCGAAAATATAGTTAAAATTGGAAAAACTTAAAAACTTTGAAATTTGGGTAAACGTAACTCAAAAACTATAAGACCCATAAAAATAAAATTTATACCGTGTGGTAGGTAATTTAATGTAGATTAATTTTGTTGTTGACAGTTTTTTTCTAAATCTAACAGTTTTTGTTAAAAACGGAGAAAACCGTGGCGAGGGACATATTTTCAATGAAAAGGGGGGGAAGGGGGGGGAAATTGGTCTGACACCGGGCAAAATCGAACTCAGCAGGGTCGAATTAGTATAAAAAACCCCGGTGTCAAACTGTTACATTAAATGCCGTTCAACATGAAAAGGAGAAGGCTTTTCAGATTTTTCTTCTAGACTATAAGGAGAAAGAAATTAAAACTATGAGTATGTGAAAGGTCTTTAAAATTACTAATTAACGCACTACACTTAGGCAAAACGAAGGGTGTTTTTAGCTTGATGTGTCTGTCTGTGGCACCACAGCTCCTTTAGGATCTACTGTGCTTACAGTGCCTTACAGCTCCTTTAGGTGTACATACTACAGTGCTAACCGCAGTATGATAATGATGCAGTTTTGCATTTGAAAGCTGATGTAATCTAGGTTCTAAGTTACAGTAGTGTCGGGGGTTAATAAAAATGTTTAATTATATTTCTTGTTATCAGTTTACTAGCAATGAATAGGCTATAAAGAATTGATTCTCTTACCACTGCAGGTGAGGATGTAGGGCTGTGTGGGATGCACGGCGATGCTGCGCACATAGTCCGAATGCGCCTCGAACGAGTGCACGCGCTCGAGTGTGTTGTAGTTGAACACGCGGATCTGCATGTCGTCGGAGCCCGTCACCACCCAGTTCTTCCTGGGCACGAACTTGGCTGCTCTTACTGGCAGGTCACATACCACCTGTGTACACCAATCTATTTGTTCACTTTACAGTTTATAGCGCACATGCACACACCATTGAAATAAAAAACATGTATATACAAAAATGTTTTCATAAATCATTTTTAATTTGTATAGGAATTGTAAATTTTGTATTCTGTGCTATGGCTGATGTTCAACTTAGTTTCATACTTATCCTTCATGTAGGAGGGGTCACCAACCTATTTGTCAACCTTTGATTACCTTGAGAATTGTTTCCAATATATTGTGTAAACATTCCTTACTGAGGCTGACAATCAGGCCTTACCTTCTGAGGCTGACAATCAGGCCGGCAATCAGTTACTGAATATTATGATGTGACTTTATCATTGTACAAATTCATGAAACTAGTCCAATATCTCATGTAGTAAAGTATTTGTTAAAATTCAAAAAAAATAGGTAAACGTAAATAACAGAATTGAAGTCGCAGGTGGAGGTTAGGGTATGGACTTACCTCGAATCTTTTGATTTGTGTGTGAGTCTCGTAGTTCCATATGTTCACATCTCCGTTGTACAACGCGCAGAGAACCCAAGTCTCTGTTGGATGCTGGTCCACGCATTTGACCCGGTCAGACCTCGCGGTCAACTTCCTCTTGGTATCCAATCTCAACGGCTTCGGAAACATAATAACACAACGCGTTAGAGAGGCTAAACAACGCACAAATAATGTAAGACGTGTAAAAATTACATCGAAAGAACGCCGAAATAAGAATGATGACACACTACTGCAAAACGGCTTACTACGTGGCTACGACTCTACTGATGTTTGGAGACGCGTAAATTCACTTCGTACAGAATATTTATGGATATTCACAGTAATTCTTACCATTTTTAATTGTTAAAACATGAAAAATTGTCATGCAGAAACAGTAGAACCGTGGATGTTTGACAGGGTGGGTGGACGTGTCACTGTAGTTTTTTTTTACTAGAACTGCGTTCGAATACACGCTAGAATCGTAAAATATTATCGGTAAATACCGGTTATTCTATATCAAAATAATTTATATATGCAATAAAATTGTTATTTATGTAACAAAATATGATCAGAGATTAAAACCAAATTGTATCGGTAGATATGTATCGATGAACAAATGTTAAATAATCTTAAACTTACGTTTGATTTAATGATTTTAAAACTAAAACCATTTGCAAGTAAGCCAAAATTCGTCCCTAAGAATGTACATCACATCACTAAGACCATAGACCACTTGACATGTCAAAATATGTTAGGTTGTAGGGTAGGTCACTGGTTCCCAAACTTTTTTAACTAGGTACCTACTTTATTATTCAGGAGAAATTATTTTGGTTAACTATTTAAAAAGAAATAGGAAGAGTAACTAAAAGTAGGTACCTAAAGTAACACGTTTGAGACTGAAAGCAAATAAATTCTTAGAATAAACGAGCTGCTTCTCCACTTACGCTAATAAGCATAGCTGGGCATCGTTATTCAAATAGTTAACTTCGTTAATCGTTAATCTGCTACAAAAAAAAGTAGCTTCGTTAAACGTTAAAGCGTTACATGTCGGAAGAATTAACGCAAGTATACGTGAATCATTAATCCGTTAATCATTTCATTACTTATCGCCAGTGCTTAGAGTGACGAGTGTTTTGTTTGTTGTTATTATAAATTACTGTCACTTCAAATGATCACTTCATTTGCGTGTTGATAAAGAAGAGTGCAGTGTAGTTTAGTTAGAAAGAAAGTGTACTGTGCAGTATATTAATTAAAACCATATCATGGAAGACATGAAATGTAATACACTTTAAATGTGTCAAATTGCATTTTTATATCGTTGCGTTAGTGACTGAACTTATAAAACCTGTTGGTTTAGGTTCTAGAAGTCACCCCGATGTGGTTTCCATCTTGTCGCGATGGGGGAGCTCAGTACCTGCGGTTGCCTCAGCCGCAGGGAAGCTAAGAGGAACCCATTGCCCGGGTTGAGGCCATTCCTGGCTGGAATGGCCTGGCTGTGAGGGAAGGGGATGACGAAAACTCCCCTACCATCACAGCCGTGGTAGGGGTCGCGGGGGAAGAGGAGTGTCGGTGTGTCGTTGCCGCTCACCCTATCCTTCGCGACCAAGGGCGGCCGTGGCGCTTGGCATGGCATCGGTGGGTCGCAGGGGAAAAGGAGTGTCGGTGTTACGTTGCCGTAGAGATGGGCATCTACCCGGGTATTTACCCACGCTTGGGTATTTACCCGATATGCACCGGGTATATACCCGTATCTACCCGTTTGGGTGGGTAGATTGGAATATTTATTTAAAAATTAGTATGAGTCCACTATTTATGTGTAGAAATGTACAAAAAGGTTATATAATGTATAAAACAATGAATATCTGTAAAAGAAAAAATAACAAAGATTAAAATCACTGATGCTATCCATATTAAATATACTGATTGCTTATTTTAACATATGATTAGGTCTACTTACGTTTGCCAGCAAAAAAGGTAAACATAAACCTGTCAATTTGTATGTTCCCATACAACGGGTAGATACGGGTAAATACCCGGCATAGTTTTTTGTGGGAAATGTTATGACAAGTTAATGGGGCATCGAAGAACTCATCTAAACGAATATCTTTTGTTCCGAGACCAACCCCGAAATCAGTAGTTTTAGCTCTTGAATGAGCAGTCAAAGATACCTACTCTCTATACATGTATGAGGGTGCTCGTGTATTGACATCTTTAGGTACAATCCTAACTCTATGATTGACATCGCATTTGATGTCTGATTGCTCATTTTAACATCTTATTAGGTCTACTTACGTTTGCCAACAAAAAATGTAAACTTAGACCTCTTAATTTGTATGTTTCCATACAACGGGTAGATACGGGTAAATACCCGGCATACTATTTTGTGGGAAATGTTATGACAAGTTGATGGGGGATCGAAGAACTCGTCTAAACGAATATCTTTTGTTCCGAGACCAACCCCGAAATCAGTAGTTATGGCTCTTGAATGAGTAGTCACAGATACCTACTCTCTATACATGTATGAGGGTGCTCGTATATTGACATCGCATTTGATGTCTGATTGCTCATTTTAACATCTTATTAGGTCTACTTACGTTTGCCAGCAAAAACTGTAAACTTACACCTTTCAATTTGTATGATCCCATACAACGGGTAGATACAGGTAAATACCCGGCATACTATTTTGCGGGAAATGTTATAATAAGTTGACGGGAAATCAAAGAACTCATTGATATGAATATCTTTTGTTCCGGGACCAACCCCAAAATCAGTAGTTTTGGCTTTTATATGAGCAGTCAAAGATACCTACTCTCTATATATGTATGAGAGTGCTCGTATATTCACATCGCATTTGATGTCTGATTGCTTATTTTACTATATAATTAGGTCCACAAACATTTGCCAGCAAAAAATATAAACTTAGACCTGTTAATTTGTATGTTTCCATACAACGGGTAGATACAGGTAAATACCCGGCATACTATTTTGCGGGAAATGTTATAATAAGTTGATGAGGGATCAAAGAACTCATTGATATGAATATCTTTTGTTACGAGGCCCACCCCGAAATCAGTAGTTTTGGGTCTTTTATGAGCAGTCAAAGATACCTACTCTCTATATATGTATAAGAGTGCTCGTATATTGACATCGCATTTGATGTCTGATTGCTTATTTTACTATATAATTAGGTCTACAAACATTTGCCAGCAAAAAATATAAACTTAGACCTGTTAATTTGTATGTTCCCATACAACGGGTAGATACAGGTAAATACCCGGCATACTATTTTGCGGGAAATGTTATAATATTTTAATGGGAGATCAAAGAACTCATTGATACGAATATATTTTGTTCCGAGACCAACCCCGAAATCAGTAGTTTTGCCTTTTTTTTGAGCAGTCAAAGATACCTACTCTCTATATATGTATGAGGGTGCTTATATATTTACATCGCATTTGATGTCTAATTGCTCATTGAAACACTTATAAGTATGTAACTGCGCACCTCCCAGCAAAAAAATGATAATAAATCAAAGAAGCCTACTTTCAAAGTATGATTAGTATGGTGGTTTCATATACTTTAATGTCAGATTTGACGTCTACCTGCATTTTAAGCATTTTAGAGACCTTGCACATACGTTCGGACACGAATTGCGAAGTAATTACTCATAAAATTAAATCTACCCACCAAACGGGTAGATACGGGTATTTACCGGGTATTTACCCAATCTACCGGGTATATTCCCAAATGGGTAGATTGGGTATATACCCACCGCCCATCTTTAGTTGCCGCTCTTTCTGTCCCCTGCGGCCGGCTGTGTGGGCCCCGGTCGCCGTCAGGTTGACTGGGGCAGGGCCTGCTTTAGCAGGCCCCAAATTATGAGGGCTGGATGGACGGCAGAAACAGGATTCTATCGTCCGACGGACAGCCCTCCGGAGTGGAAGGCAAGCGCGTGTGCGTGTCTTGGGCCAAGAGGCCAAGGCGGCGGTTGCTCCGGCCCCTCTGATTCAGCAGAGGGTGCCGTGAGGCCGTTGGTGAGCCGGGGCCGCTTAAGTAGCGGCCACCCGCGCCGGGGCTGTGGAGCATGAAGAAACACACGGTCCCGGCCGATAGCGGCTGAGAGGTGACACCGCGGAGTTTTTGGTGGTAACACCACATAACCTTACCGGTGTCCCGTAACCGGTAACGTAACCGAAGGGATTTTCTTCGCGTCAAAAAAAAAAAAGGCGCAGGAATTCAACAGGTTAGGAACAAAACAAAATACTTGTATAATTCAAATATGTATTTTAATCGTCGGGCATAAGCATCAGGACCACTGGAATCGGATTCACGATTCTATGTCTTTCATGATATGGTTTTAATTATTTTACTGCACAGTACACTTTTTCTATCGAACTAAACTACACTGCACTCTTCTTTATCAACACGCAAATGATCACTGGCAGTAATTTATAATAACAACAAACAAAACACTCGTCACTCTAAGCACCGGCGCTAATTAATGAAATGATCAAACGAAGCAAATCTCTTTGCAGTTTTCACACTCGCACGCGCTGGCAAAATATATCTAGTTTTATTTTTGTTTCACTTACTCGCTGCCACGCGCCGCCCGGCACTTGTCGTTTGTCTGAACCTGTTTTTTGCGATGCGCCGCGGTACCGTGCGGTCATATTAACGTGTCCGTTAACATTTTTAAAAGTTAATCCGTTAATCAAAATTCTTCGTTAATTAACGGATTAACGAGTTATTGCCCAGATATGCTAATATGTCATACTTCACAAATAGCCCTATACGTTATGCGGCTGAAATGATGATGATGATGATAGATTGATGCAGACAAAAGGAGGCTTATGCCCAGCCGTGGGTTTATGATTATAGCTCATGATGATAATGATGTGAGTGTGGTTGATAGGACTCACAGGCTATCGACCCGTCACAATTACAATTTTTGAGAGTCATTTCCATCAATAGACCCACCATCAAGATTTTGGGATCTATTGCTTTGCTTACCTGTTTTCATCACTCGGAAATCTATAAAATATTCGTGGATAAACAATGATAATGTGCGGTTTCTCACCATTATGATTCAATAATCAAATGACTCGTGTAACGTCAACATGCGACTAGCAACAACCCTGTTTTCCTGCGTACAAGACCGAAAAGCGGTGGAAGAGTTGCGGGGACAGTACAAGTTTCCGTTCTGTATGTAATACTATTATTAATTCTGTGAAGTACACAGTATATAAAGTATCGAAATAGTTTCCAGAGTAAGAGCCTATTCAAACCGTAGCTGTATCTGCTACCGACGTATAACTGTTTGCTGCACAAGGATTTCAAGACGTAAGAGACCCGGAGTGCTATTTTTCATTGAGGGACTCAGCGAAACACAAAACGTGTACCAACTCACCGTTCGCGTAAAATACAAATTGATCGTATTTTTGAAACCGTCGTGTCAGCGAAAAACAATATTGTTTTACGCAGAAAACATCGATAATTTGAGTATGCTTTTCTAAAAATTCGAACATGAATAAAAAAGCAACGTAAAATGGAACGGATTTCCCATGATTGGTTTTGATGACATATCTACGCTACAAATGTCAAAATTACGAGTGGTCCATGGTAGAATAAAACAAGGTATTCTCTTCCCGAGATGGAAGTTGGAACTTGACTAAGTCACGAAAGTGTTGCCACTGGTTGTTCTTTTCAGTAAATTTAAGGACTTTCTCAATTAGTTCACAAATATTTAAAAAAAAAATATTAAATAACTTAGCTATTTAGTATCTCGCGATTCTCGCGTGATTCATGAATTCAATATTTTATAAATTGATATAATGGATTATTAATTCGAAATTGGTTTAAAAAGTTCAAAAATGCATTACGCTCGGGTAATTAATTTCACACAGTGGCAGCACATCAAACTGATGACGTAGTCAAGTTCCACCTACGTCATCAGCTGTCACGGGAAGAGAATACCTTGTTTTATTTTATTGTACCATGGAGTGGTCAAGACTAGAGATGGGCATCTACCCGGGTATTTACCCACGCTTGGGTATTTACCCGATATGCACCGGGTATATACCCGTATCTACCCGTTTGGGTGGGTAGATTGGAATATTTATTTAAAAATTAGTGTGAGTCCACTATTTATGTGCAGAAATGTACAAAAAGGTTATATAATGTATAAAACAATGAATATCTGTAAAAGAAAAAATAACAAAGATTAAAATCACTGATGCTATCCATATTAAATATACAGATGCCTTCTTATTTGTTATCTGATTGCTTATTTTAACATATGATAAGGTCTACTTACGTTTGCCAGCAAAAAAGGTAAACATAAACCTGTCAATTTGTATGTTCCCATACAACGGGTAGATACGGGTAAATACCCGGCATAGTTTTTTGTGGGAAATGTTATGACAAGTTAATGGGGCATCGAAGAACTCATCTAAACGAATATCTTTTGTTCCGAGACCAACCCCGAAATCAGTAGTTTTAGCTCTTGAATGAGCAGTCAAAGATACGTACTCTCTATACATGTATGAGGGTGCTCGTATATTGACATCGCATTTGATGTCTGATTGCTCATTTTAACATCTTATTAGGTCTACTTACGTTTGCCAGCAAAAACTGTAAACTTACACCTGTAAATTTGTATGTTCCCATACAACGGGTAGATACGGGTAAATACCCGGCATACTATTTTGTGGGAAATGTTATGACAAGTTAATGGGAGATCGAAGAACTCGTCTAAACGAAAACCTTTTGTTCCGAGACCAACCCCGAAATCAGTAGTTTTGGCTCTTGAATGAGCAGTCAAAGATACCTACTCTCTATACATGTATGAGGGTGCTCGTATATTGACATCGCATTTGATGTCTGATTGCTCATTTTAACATCTTATTAGGTCTTCTTACGTTTGCCAGCAAAAAATGAAAACTTTGAACTCTTAATTTGTATGTTTCCATACAACGGGTAGATACAGGTAAATACCCGGCATACTATTTTGTGGGAAATGTTATGACAATTTAATGGGGGATCGAAGAACTCGTCTAAACGAATATCTTTTGTTCCGAGACCAACCCCGAAATCAGTAGTTTTGGCTCTTAAATGAGTAGTCAAAGATACCTACTCTCTATACATGTATGAGAGTGCTCGTATATTGACATCGCATTTGATGTGTGATTGCTCGTTTTAACATCTTATTAGGTCTACTTACGTTTGCCAGCAAAAACTGTAAACTTAGACCTGTAAATTTGTATGTTCCCATACAACGGGTAGATACGGGTAAATACCCGGCATAGTTTTTTGTGGGAAATGTTATGACAAGTTAATGGGGCATCGAAGAACTCATCTAAAAGAATATCTTTTGTTCCGAGACCAACCCCGAAATCAGTAGTTTTAGCTCTTGAATGAGCAGTCAAAGATACCTACTCTCTATACATGTATGAGGGTGCTCGTATATTGACATCGCATTTGATGTCTGATTGCTCATTTTAACATCTTATTAGGTCTACTTACGTTTGCCAGCAAAAACTGTAAACTAACACCTGTAAATTTGTATGTTTCCATACAACGGGTAGATACGGGTAAATACCCGGCATACTATTTTGTGGGAAATGTTATGACAAGTTGATGGGGGATCGAAGAACTCGTCTAAACGAATATCTTTTGTTCCGAGACCAACCCCGAAATCAGTAGTTTTGGCTCTTGAATGAGCAGTCAAAGATACCTACTCTCTATACATGTATGAGGGTGCTCGTATATTGACATCGCATTTGATGTGTGATTGCTCATTTTCACATCTTATTAGGTCTACTTACGTTTGCCAACAAAAAATGTAAACTTAGACCTCTTAATTTGTATGTTTCCATACAACGGGTAGATACGGGTAAATACCCGGCATACTATTTTGTGGGAAATGTTATGACAAGTTAATGGGGGATCAAAGAACTCGTCTAAACGAATATCTTTTGTTCCGAGACCAACCCCGAAATCAGTAGTTTTGGCTCTTGAATGAGCAGTCAAAGATACCTACTCTCTATACATGTATGAGAGTGCTCGTATATTGACATCGCATTTGATGTCTGATTTCTCATTTTAACATCTTATTAGGTCTACTTACGTTTGCCAACAAAAAATGTAAACTTAGACCTCTTAATTTGTATGTTTCCATACAACGGGTAGATACGGGTAAATACCCGGCATACTATTTTGTGGGAAATGTTATGACAAGTTAATGGGGGATCGAAGAACTCGTCTAAACGAATATCTTTTGTTCCGAGACCAACCCCGAAATCAGTAGTTTTGGCTCTTGAATGAGCAGTCAAAGATACCTACTCTCTGTACATGTATGAGGGTGCTCGTATATTGACATCGCATTTGATGTCTGATTGCTCATTTTAACATCTTATTAGGTCTACTTACGTTTGCCAACAAAAAATGTAAACTTAGACCTCTTGATTTGTATGTTTCCATACAACGGGTAGATACGGGTAAATACCCGGCATACTATTTTGTGGGAAATGTTATGACAAGTTAATGGGGGATCGAAGAACTCGTCTAAACGAATATCTTTTGTTCCGAGACCAACCCCGAAATCAGTAGTTTTGGCTCTTAAATGAGTAGTCAAAGATACCTACTCTCTATACATGTATGAGGGTGCTCGTATATTGACATCGCATTTGATGTCTGATTGCTCATTTTAACATCTTATTAGGTCTTCTTACGTTTGCCAGCAAAAAATGAAAACTTTGAACTCTTAATTTGTATGTTTCCATACAACGGGTAGATACAGGTAAATACCCGGCATACTATTTTGTGGGAAATGTTATGACAAGTTAATGGGGGATCGAAGAACTCGTCTAAACGAATATCTTTTGTTCCGAGACCAACCCCGAAATCAGTAGTTTTGGCTCTTAAATGAGTAGTCAAAGATACCTACCCTCTATACATGTATGAGAGTGCTCGTATATTGACATCGCATTTGATGTGTGATTGCTCATTTTAACATCTTATTAGGTCTACTTACGTTTGCCAGCAAAAACTGTAAACTTACACCTGTAAATTTGTATATTCCCATACAACGGGTAGATACGGGTAAATACCCGGCATAGTTTTTTGTGGGAAATGTTATGACAAGTTAATGGGGCATCGAAGAACTCATCTAAAAGAATATCTTTTGTTCCGAGACCAACCCCGAAATCAGTAGTTTTGGCTCTTGAATGAGCAGTCAAAGATACCTACTCTCTATACATGTATGAGGGTGCTCGTATATTGACATCGCATTTGATGTCTGATTGCTCATTTTAACATCTTATTAGGTCTACTTACGTTTGCCAACAAAAAATGTAAACTTAGACCTCTTAATTTGTATGTTTCCATACAACGGGTAGATACGGGTAAATACCCGGCATACTATTTTGTGGGAAATGTTATGACAAGTTTATCGGGGATCGAAGAACTCGTCTAAACGAATATCTTTTGTTCCGAGACCAACCCCGAAATCAGTAGTTTTGGCTCTTAAATGAGTAGTCAAAGATACCTACTCTCTATACATGTATGAGAGTGCTCGTATATTGACATCGCATTTGATGTCTGATTGCTCATTTTAACATCTTATTAGGTCTTCTTACGTTTGCCAGCAAAACTGTAAACTTAGACCTGTAAATTTGTATGTTCCCATACAACGGGTAGATACGGGTAAATACCCGGCATACTATTTTGTGGAAAATGTTATGACAAGTTGATGGGAGATCGAAGAACTCGTCTAAACGAATATCTTTTGTTTTGAGACCAACCCCGAAATCAGTAGTTTTGGCTCTTGAATGAGCAGTCAAAGATACCTACTCTCTGTACATGTATGAGGGTGCTCGTATATTGACATCGCATTTGATGTCTGATTGCTCATTTTAACATCTTATTAGGTCTACTTACGTTTGCCAACAAAAAATGTAAACTTAGACCTCTTGATTTGTATGTTTCCATACAACGGGTAGATATGGGTAAATACCCGGCATACTATTTTGTGGGAAATGTTATGATAAGTTAATGGGGGATCGAAGAACTCGTCTAAACGAATATCTTTTGTTTCGAGACCAACCCCGAAATCAGTAGTTTTGGCTCTTAAATGAGTAGTCAAAGATACCTACTCTCTATAAATGTATGAGAGTGCTCGTATATTGACATCGCATTTGATGTCTGATTGCTCATTTTAACATCTTATTAGGTCTACTTACGTTTGCCAGCAAAAACTGTAAACTTAGACCTGTAAATTTGTATGTTCCCATACAACGGGTAGATACGGGTAAATACCCGGCATACTATTTTGTGGAAAATGTTATGACAAGTTGATGAGGGATCGAAGAACTCGTCTAAACGAATATCTTTTGTTCCGAGACCAACCCCGAAATCAGTAGTTTTGGCTCTTGAATGAGCAGTCAAAGATACCTACTCTCTATACATGTATGAGGGTGCTCGTATATTGACATCGCATTTGATGTCTGATTGCTCATTTTAACATCTTATTAGGTCTACTTACGTTTGCCAGCAAAAACTGTAAACTTAGACCTCTTAATTTGTATGTTTCCATACAACGGGTAGATACGGGTAAATACCCGGCATACTATTTTGTGGGAAATGTTATGACAAGTTAATCGGGGATCGAAGAACTCGTCTAAACGAATATCTTTTGTTCCGAGACCAACCCCGAAATCAGTAGTTTTAGCTCTTGAATGAGCAGTCAAAGATACGTACTCTCTATACATGTATGAGGGTGCTCGTATATTGATATCGCATTTGATGTCTGATTGCTCATTTTAACATCTTATTAGGTCTACTTACGTTTGCCAGCAAAAACTGTAAACTTACACCTGTAAATTTGTATGTTTCCATACAACGGGTAGATACGGGTAAATACCCGGCATACTATTTTGTGGGAAATGTTATGACAAGTTAATGGGGGATCGAAGAACTCGTCTAAACGAATATCTTTTGTTCCAAGACCAACCCCGAAATCAGTAGTTTTGGCTCTTGAATGAGCAGTCAAAGATACCTACTCTCTATATATGTATGAGGGTGCTTATATATTTACATCGCATTTGATGTCTGATTGCTCATTGAAACACTTATAAGTATGTAACTGCGCACCTCCCAGCAAAAAAATGATAATAAATCAAAGAAGCCTACTTTCAAAGTATGATTAGTATGGTGGTTTCATATACTTTAATGTCAGATTTGACGTCTACCTGCATTATAAGCATTTTAGAGCCCTTGCACACACGTTCGGACACGAATTGCGAAGTAATTACTCATAAAATTCAATCTACCCACCAATCGGGTAGGTACGGGTATTTACCGGGTATTTACCCAATCTACCGGGTATATTCCCAAATGGGTAGATTGGGTATATACCCACCGCCCATCTCTAGTCAAGACTCAAGACCACTCGTTGCAAATCCTTCGCAAATTACCGATTCAAAAATGCGCCCGTTTGGAAACGCTCGCGCAACCTATTCGTAATGTGACAAGTGATTTAAAAAATACGTCTCCAGAGCGTTGGCTACGAGCGGCGCGGGGGGAGAACCAAGTTTCGCCAAACTTGCGGTGTGCTTGCGGTACCTACCGCGTACAGCTGCGGTAATGCCGCGGCAGGATATCGCTCAATTATTGATTTGTTGGAGGGGTTTAAGCAAAATAACAAAATTAGTAAGATACCAGAACACATTTTAATCAACAGTTTTAACAGTAGGTAGGTAATATTCAGGCACAATACAAAAAGTATGTACTCATACAGAATTTGAATCATCTTTCTGTCTTTGAATCACAATAATTACTATTGATTATGTAAACTTCATTCAGATATTTTTATAAAAAAATATTTCTATTTGTATTTGTCACATTCGATTTTACTTTAACTGTGTTTAAGACATGTTAGGAAAAGAAACCGTTTTATATTGTTCAATGGTCTGATAATAATTTTATTGCATTGGAATCATGTCATTATTTCATCAGAAAAAGTCATAAATAAATTAGAACATCCTCAACAATTTAATAATTTTGAAATCAACACTGTAATGAGTGAGGCTTAATGATTTTCCACTGGTTTAGTCAGCATTATAATGTCATCATGATGATGATGCTGACCAAATCATGCATAAACTAAACAAAAACCATGCATAAACATGCATGCATCATTTCGTCAGCATTGGTGCTAAAATGTGACATCATTTGGAGTTTAGGACCAACAAAACTGCTGAATAACAAATCAAAACTAATTCCACCTAATTTCTCTATATTTACAATTTTCACAATATATTCTCAGTATGAATCAACTTCATGGAAACTTGTAGATTTTTGCCTGAAAAAATCAAATTATTTGATCATATATTAGCTTTGTTCTAATGTCAATTTATTCAATGTTTACTGCTGTGGATTTGATTCCTGCATGATAAACAAGTCATACCAATAAGAGATTTTCTAAAAAAAGATTAGATACCGACAAAGATTTGTTTGAACTTTATTGCTACATCATTTCCATGGAGTTAAGTGCTCTTATAAAAATATATATCATATTAAATTATTCGTTTCCTATTGATATTAATTTTATTGAGGAAACCTTATAACCACCATTCATTTATGTTTCTTAGGTCACTTAGATAGTTGTTCATAAAGCCTTATTATTATTTAAAATTTTAAGTTTGCATTTATAAATAGACTTACATATTTTAATGCAAATAAAAACATGTTAATTTTCCTAGTCGTTTGGGAATGTATCGTGCACGTCGCCGGACGCGCACCACGAGGGCTTTGGTTCAAGATCATTGAAGACATAACATGTACATTTAACAATGGTTTCATTAATTAGTATCTTAACATTAAATAAAAAGCAGAGTTAGACTTAGCTAACCATACAAAATAACATTGTAATCTCTAGTATATTTACATTGTTTTACTTAACTAACAACATTTGCTGTCATCTTGATTTGATAGTTATATAGCTACTAAAAATAATCATATCAAATTATATATTTACATTTATTGTACACATTTCCATATAGTTCCAAGACCTGCTTTTTTATTAATTATTGTAAAACAATCAGATTATCGATAACAAGAGAATGCGGGTAATTAGTCAGTTGCATGTCTTAATCTCTTCTGACCCAAATGGTGTCATAGAAAGGCAATGAGCTAAGCTTTTATTCATTGAACACATACTATAGGGCGTTAATATACAGCCAACACATCCACTTTTCCTATGGGTCAAACAAATGTCCAGATTTTCAGACAAAAATTTTACTTTGTCACACTAAAGTGTTTAGCTTACCAGATCACTTGTTAAGGTATGTTTTAATAAAAATTCGAGGTCCCAGCATTGGTCCAATAGGAAAAGCTGATGATATTGACAGGCTCAGTCACAACCTAAGTATGTGTTTCCGTGTTGCTCATGTCTACAACCTGTACAGTTAACCGGTAAAGACCCAGACGACATTAATAAATGTCCACGTTTATTGTCTTACTATTGTGTCTGGTATTAGCGGTAAAGGAACGGTTATTACAACACGACGATTTCATAAAAAAGCATTGAAGGTAAGATAGAAGGGAAAAAGAGGATCAGGTAGACCGAGGCAAAGCTACATAAAGCAGATTAAGGAGAAGGTGAACGTCGTGTCGTACAGCGAATTAAAATGGCTAGCAGACGAGAAAGAAAAGTTAAAGAAAATTCATACTCCTGGGACAAGAGCATAGCTGTTAAATCATACAAGGTGTAATTGAATTTGCTGGCAATATTTAAGGTATCTACTATACCCATGATACAAATTAATTTAAGACTAATAAAACTTCAAACAAAAGTCGTGTTTTTTATATTACAGAAAATCTCTAAACATGTGTTAGACCCTTTGGTAGATATAATTACTGCAATTATAAATAAAAAAAGTAGTAGTCATTAAACTCATGAAAAATAAATTAATTGTAATAGTATCAATTTCGTCGCGTCGTAGTACGCTAACATTCGTTCCTACTTCAACGTACCTACTATCCTCAACTTTCAACCTTCCACTCGACTTCCAACCTTATTCACGTGTTTTAAAGTCTACTTGTGTATGCCGGCCGCGCCCGCTGCTCAGTTGTATTAAAGCGGGGTCGCTGACCTTGCGGCTCAGTAGGTATCAATGAGCGCGCACGACTCGGAAGTGTTTTGATACTTTGGTTATTTTTCTTGCTTTTTAATACTTTTTAATTACTGCATTAATGGTACCGGTAAACATGGTACGGCCATGTCAAGAGGCGAGATGCCGAACATCTGGCAAATAAAATGGTTAGCTTAAAGGTAGATGGCCACAAAGATAGAGGACGACCTAAAAAGACGTGGGGGGAATGTGTAAGGCGGGACATGGAGGAGAGGGGGGTTAGTACAAATATGGTTAATGATAGAAAACTGTGGAGAGAGTTGACATGGATTGCGAGGAAGATGATGATGAATCGTAGTTTTGTTACCGTACAAAATATCCTTTATGTGAGATGTTAAAAAGTTAAATTAATGGTAATGATTTCAATTGCACCCTGTATATCAACAAAATGTGTTAAGACAAGTAAAGTACAGGTCGTGGTATGATAAAACAAGACATTCTCACTGACTGTTATTTTGAGTAAATTTAGGAACTTTTAAGTATATATATTTTGC
Source organism: Acrobasis consociella (assembly GCA_963555685.1). Lineage (NCBI taxonomy): Eukaryota > Metazoa > Arthropoda > Insecta > Lepidoptera > Pyralidae > Acrobasis > Acrobasis consociella. Next base: position 25,877,794 of record OY743104.1, read on the forward strand.
GTGATTCATCTATTTAGTCTTTAATTTTTAATAAATTTATATTATTATTAAATTACATTATTATTAGTTCACAATTTGTTAATTTCAAAAATGCATTTCCTCCGATAATCCGCTAGGTGACAAGAAGTCAAGTCAGAGATTTTTTTCTAAATATCAAAACAAAAATCTTCTTTGGGAATTGTATGAAATAACCAACCGTGACGTCATTCTTTATTTAAGTCAAATAACGCCCTTAATTTCAGTTTTCGTGCATTAATAAATTTAAAATCTTGTTGAAAACAGACATGATAAATGTAAAGTGACACCATTATGTGACGTTTTATTTTATTACTGTACCAAATAATTTATTTTTAGTCTAGTCCACATCCCAATTCAATCAACCAATGTTAGTGCGGGAAGTAGTGTCAGCCAATGTATGGAAGGTGCAAATTTTGGTATCGGAAGAATTCACTTGGCACAGATGTAATATACGTAAAGTTAAGCTAATTTAGCCCGGTAGCCATCCCCCACCCCCTGGGGGGTAGGGGGGCATTCGAAGTTACTCGCCGCCGCACTTCAGAAAAAAAATCATATCAGCTTCTATTAACCTAACACCTCAAGTGTGGTATCATTTTCTGATAAATCAAGCATGAGGAATTAAATTTTGAGAACAATTTTATATTTAATGTAAAGATTAATAGTAAAAAAGGGAAAATATTGACGAAAATATTACCGTCTTATTATAAAACGAGGACTGACTTTGTTACCAGGTTTAAACCATCATCCGCCCAAATCAAGTTGGCATCTAGTAAAGTGACACTATCTCATCTGTCAGTGTCAACTTGATTTGGGTAGATAATGGTTTAAACCTAGTAACAAAGTTATTCCTGTTTTTATAATAAGACAGTTAAAATCGGATCGATTTTTTTTTTATTTTAACTGATTTATTTTACCAGAAATCCTGTATTTTGTGCAACAAAAAATACTATGTTAAAGAATATTTATCTAGCTTTAAAAAAACATATACTTTGTTATATATAGCTGTCATACATCTATCTGAAAAAAAATCGAACATGGCACGCGGCGGCGCCTAGAAACTAATCCAACCGTCTCGTCTAACATAATTTGTTGCAAGTATTAGGTTGTTTTTTAATTCAAAATATATAGAATACATACTTAATTATTGACTTTCGCTTATGGTCTGATTTATCAATAGACGTATTTTTATATTTATATTAGTTCAATTTTCATAACATTTTCCACCACATTGTCATAATTCGGTACATTTTAATAGTTTTCTTATACAGTTGCACCTAACACTGCACCGTGACTTGCACTTGCACCGAATCAGTGGTTCACAACAAGTTGTAGCAGCCACTGGTGCAGTAGTCCACTTCGGTTTTCAATTATTTAGTTCAATTTCCTATCCCCCAGGAGGTAGGGGATGGCTACCGGGCTAAATTAGCTTTACTTTACGTATATTACATCTGTGCCAAGTGAATTCTTCCGATACCAAAATTTGCACCTTATGACACTACTTCCCGCACTATGTCACAATCATGTGACCACAGCTGTCTTGGAAAGAGAATACCAGTTGAATTATATTATTATACCGGTATACAGGTATACAGAACCATTCACTCTCCCAAGTTATCACATAATGTAAACTATGACATAGGGATAGCAAATAATAATATATTAAATTATTAATTAATTCATAATCACAATATCTTCCCAACCTGGGAATCCAACAAAATCATTGCATTGTCCCAAATATAATGCACTCAACACTGTCATTAGCATTATTAACTAAATAAAGAACACAATGTGAAACTTTTACATTTGAAATAATTGAAAAAAGGGTTTTCCAAAATGGGTAACTTAATTGGACCCTACTTATTTATCTACAGATATGAGTCATATGCACTGACCTCCATATATACAATGTATATATGGAGGTCAGTGGTCATATGACATTGCATGTTGAGTGAATAATATTGTTGTCAACTTAAGAATATAATAAAACCTTTAATTGAAAATATAGCCAATTTCAAGAAAGTAATTTTAATCAAAAAATTGTATGTGTTATCAGGATTTTTGAATGTAATTTTTTATACATTACACCGAAAGTAAAAGCAATCGAAGTTTGTATTTTTTCTATGCCTGCACTAAAAATACAACAACAACTGTCAATGTCTCCTGTTTAAATTACCATTGATAAGTTGGTTGTTGTCAAGTTGTTGTGTTGGTAGATAACTGTGACAGTGACAATGCAGTACAGTACTGAAAGTGGAAATTGCCAAATATACTCAAAGTATCTTCATCATGACGTCACTTCCTCAAATAAGCTAGAACTTGCTTGAAAATGAAGGTCATTAGATTGTAAATATTAAGAGTTTATTGAAACCTTTTCCCAGAGGCTATTCTTCGAAATCATTCAGGGATTAGTTTTTTTTTTAATTACTTGACTAGCCAATTGTTGTTTACTTCATTCCTGGAAAGTTTGATTTCAGCTGAATGTAAGTCTTATTTACAAAAAATCTGTCAATATAAGGACTAAACAAACCTTCTTAAAACTTGTAACAGAAATCTGCACTTCTTTAATTAGTACCACTGTATTATTTAACTAAAAAAGAGCAGATTTTTTATAAATATGATAAGAAATTTATTTATATAGGTACATCAATTGCTCTATAACCTATTACTCTTAATTCGTATGTGTCAAACCCAGCCTAATGTGGTTATGATGTTCTATGCTAAGCACAATATATCACAACCGATCACATCAGATCGTCCATATACACACGTAACACTGGTACCTCGCACGGTACTTCACTTCACAGTACACATTCATCAGTATCACTTTGTACGATAGTTCGTCCTATTCTTCATCCGACGAGGGATTGCTTGTACCCGTCAGGTCTACCCGGACGGGCACAGGTTCAATTCGATATGGTCACTTGAGATAGCTGCGGAAGAGCATCGAGGAGTGCGCCGTCTCCCGTTCTTGCTCTAGGAGGAAGACCATGTCTCGTTGATTGATTCGCTTCAAGCGAGTGCGGAGAGCTAAATGGCTACGGCCACTCTGTAAAATAAGAATATCTTTTAGTTTGATCACTCCAATCTTCATACCAGATGCTCAATCTCTCATGTCGTGTCTTAACGCTTTCCTGGTTGCATCCATAGAGCGTTTACGCAAGCCGCCGAGGCAGAGGTATCGCCTGGATTTTATATGCATTTGTACTTTCACTCTGCGCGGTTGTCTTTTGTAAAGATTCAAAAATTGCATGTAAAATAACATGTGCCTAATAAATCAAATATTTATGAGGCACATGTTATTTTACAGTATTTCTTGTTTGGCAAATGGTATCTACACTTACAAATCCACTGGCGGTGTGTCCACTACCATTGGCCGCCGAGTCTCCCGAGCCCCCGGGCCCGTCCAGCCTGGGTTTCTTCCTCGGCCCGATGGCCTGCAGAGCTGTCAAGTTGGCTTCGCGCTGCCGCAATTCCTCCAACTCAGCGCGTTGCATCTCCTTCGCCTGTGTTGATTATAAATAAGTCCATATGAAATAAAAGTGTAGTCCCTTTCTTTTTGTGCACATCTGTCGTCGGCAGAGTACTTCCACTTCTAGCTGCCTTCGAGCTGCCTAAAGGCATCTAAGGCAGCTCAATGTCTGTCTAGTGACAACAGTCATTATTACTCACTAGTGAACTAGTGTGCAGGTTACCTCACGATGTCCTTTAGAACAAACTCAGAGGTACAAGCACGGTACAAGTCTCGCCTAATGTGGCAGGGTAATGTACATTCAAATTTCAGTACTACTTACGTAAATAGATTGCGGTTTTAAAACTGTTAAAATTTAAGTTAATTTAGCATTAAATTAGAATCAGTAGAATCAAAGGTGACTTAATTTAATAATATTTCTGATACCAAATCATATGTCCTAGGTACGGAATTTAAGGTTTAGAATTATGAATGCTTAACCAGACTCATACTAAGTAATTGAACAGTCTCCATGAAACCTGAACCAATTTGAGCTGGACGATCTTACCTTGGCTTTTAGTTTGGCTTGCTCGGGATCCTCATTTTTGGAGCGCGACTTGGCTGCTCTAAGCAGCATCTCTCTTTCGGAGTCCTCTCTCCTCTTCTTGTCAACCCGGTCCAGCTCTTCCAGGAACTTGAGCTGGCCCTTCACGTCTTGCGTAACTTCGTATCGAGAGTCAGTCTGGAATAATCAAAGTTTGAAGTCGTGTTTTAATTAATAATAAATGCAGTTTAGTATGTAATTTAGGTTTTTACATGCTCTTGGCCTATAAAGTTTAAATAGAAGTTAACAATACGTAGGTAGTAAGATGAAGGGTACGGAAAAAGAGATTACAACTATTTTTTAAATAAGTTTTCTAATGCGTATTATACTTGTCTATTGGGAGGTCAGGTCCCAGCGCGTCTAAAGACTTGTTCGTATTTACAAAAAAAATATTCTATGGTTATGAGTTGTCTGTTTGTTTATCGTTTGTTGTCAGTGTTGTCATTGTTGGTTCTTGGTGTGTTATTATGCAAGTGTCATTTTGTGGGGGCTGTAATCTTACTATTAGAAATCCCCGTTTTCTATCTTGATAAGCGTTCTTTTCTTTTTATGACCATTAATTTCAGAAATAAGTAATTAGATTATCTAAAAATTATATACATATTAATAAAATATGCAAATATAATAGAAATCACATATATAAGCACTCAATTCGGAATCAAGCTTTTGAAAACCAATATAAATGCCTGTATGTAATTATGTATACATCAAGCATGAAACATAAATGGAGGTCTGAAACTTTCGCTTCGCCCGACTGCAGGCACGTGCTTGCCATACAGACTAAAAGACATTGTCTACCCGGAGGTTCCCTAATATATGCGCATTTTTTTATTTAAAAATAAATTATAATAGGCCCTATTTTCAAATAAACGCGCGCTTTCCTGTCCATCGCGCTTTATGCTGGCAACGTACTCGCTTACTTAGGGTAGGTATTCGTATATATTTACGCAGTACTCTAGGTAGCTACCTAGAAGACAATTCTCCATAGTGTCTCGATTTACGCACGGATAGGAATTTGGGAATGATATCGATTTCGAGCCTTTTCATTTGTTCCGTGACGCATTCCGTGAAAGTTATTGGTTCTCGCTTGTGTTACGCTACCAATTTAAATACGCGGAAAATGTTCGAGGATAAAATTAAATTACGTAAACTATTGTGTTAGTCGTATATATTTGATATTTTTTCTTGTCCAATAATAATTATTTGCATTGTTGGATTACAAATGATTACGGTCTGCTCTGAATTTGGTTAGCGATATGAAATGAATTTAGGAGAAAAACTTTATTACCGCTTTACAACAACGCTTTAATGCAATGGAAAGTTTTTCATGTAAAAGTTGTGCACCAGGTGTTTGCTAACTTTTGAGGACAAAAGAGCAATAATCATAAATGGCCGATGCCAGCCTATTTTGGATTTCATTCAAACAAGCGGTAAGCTAAAAAGAACATATAATAATATTAAACTATATGACACGTATAAGTGGCTCTCGGGATGTAAACACACTAACAGGGTCAGTTCAGTCAGTTTTTTTTGTCCCACTGCTGGGCAAAGGCCCCACAATTAATCTATCCTGCAATAATCGGTGATGCACGTCCCTGCCCGACTGTATCCATTTTTAACCCCCGACGTAA